>CM060986.1:3996250-5317500 GCA_030765065.1 Deroplatys truncata | reverse complement strand
CATATTCCTGTAGAAAAAAACTCTGGTGAGTATCTTGGTTAAGAAAAACATAAGAGTTTTTATCCGGATAAATACTGCATAGAGTGTTGCACGGTTCATATAAAAAAGCCAGACAATTAATTAATTATATTAACAGTATACAGAACCCCAGCTGCCAATTTTGTAAACTTCCTATACAATCTGGATGCTGCTCTAAAATATCTATTCAAGCCTAAAATTGAATTTATACTTTGTGGTGACTTAAATATAGACTTCATTAAAGACAGCAACCAAAAGGAACAAATTTGTTCATTATTAAGAACATACAACCTTATGCATACAGTCAACATTCCAACTAGAATTAAAAAAAAAATATTCCAAAACACCTATTGATAATATTTTCATAGATATGTCTAAAAATTAGTACCATGAAATCCAACCCTTAACTAATGGGCTTTCAGAACATGATGGACAGTTGCTTAAAATCAATTACAACATTCCCCATTCCAAAATAACGAATCATGTATCCAACTACCGAGTCATTAACAGCGAGAACATAAAAATCTTTAATCACCAGCTTTCAGAACAATCCTGGGAAGAAATATACAAAAAGAACAATATGTAAATACTTTCATAAGGATTCGTAACTCAAGTTTTCCATCTCATGTAAAGAAAATTATTAACACACTTAGAAATGGCTGGTTAATGCAATAAGATATCCTGCAAACACAAAAGAGAACTCTACATGGCTACTAGAGAAAGCATCTGTGAGAAACACAGACAACACTATAAAGAATGTTGTAAAATTCTAAAAAAGGTTATAAATGTAGCTAAAAAACTCTGCTATGTAAAGCAGATAGAGTCGTCAAGTAACAAGCCTAATACAATATGGAAAATTATAAAAAAAGAGACTGGTAAACGTCATACAAAAAATGAAGTAAAAGAAATTATGGTAAATCATATCACCATAAAAGAACCACAAGAAATACCAACATTATTTAATGAGTATTATATTCAGTTAGCAGAAAATTTACTACTACAGTCCAAACAACATGTGGAGGACCCTATTTCATATTTGAAAAAAGCAAGCTTAGAACAGCCTAATTGTATAGAAATAGTATCCACAAGCACAACAGAAGTAAATAAAATCCCTCAAAAGTAGAATTCATCGGGTTATGACGAAATAACTACTAAGATATTAAAACTATGTGCTGATAAAATTAGCATACCTTTAACCCTTTGCTGCGCATAGAGTATTACCTAGTTGTTCTCCAAGCAGAATTGTGTCCATTTAAATTCTGAGCTGCTACTACACATGTTAAACTAAAAGTGGCCTATATACATGCCTAATTATATGTTTTAGTAGCTAAATGAAATTGATTAATCAATAACTCATTTAAAATTGGTTTGAAGTAAACAAGATTAAATATTATTTTAATAATTTAAAACTGCAAACATCAACCCCTTTGTAGACAAACAACACTTATATACATGCACCCCTTTGCAATGCATCTTTATAACTCTGCAATATTAATGACAATGGAATTCGTTACTTTAGGGCATTAAAAACCGGAATCAAATCTGCTATACTTAAGTAAAATAAATACAATAATTTCTGCAAAATTATTATGGTACTCACCCTTAAAATGTTTACATCCCTGCCATTATTGCAGCTAAGATATTCCAGCATGTCCATAAAATGTTAGCTAGACTATTCTTTTGCACCATACAAATGTTATATATACACTTAAGATTATTAATGGTTGCATATGTACACCCTTGTATTAGTTTTGAATTTCCACCCCCTTTGCCTCATGATAATTGAGGAAGCACCCAATTCTACACAACGCAATGTGACACTGTTTGCACTTGTGTTGTGACTGTATGCCACGACCTGATGGTGTTTTCCTTTTCTTCACTACGCACTGAGCACACGATTTCACCCGGCCTTTAATTTTGACGAGGGTGTGAAGAGAACTTGGTGCTGAAGTAGTAGAAGGTAGGCTATGCTGAAATCCCGCTCGCTTACGCGACGTGAAGTCTGCGATTAACTGTTGCACTAAGTTTTGCCTGTAGTAAAGAAGCCTATTGCCATGAGCTGTAGAAGTAGGTCTGTTCGAAATGTCGTATATAATAAAACTATTAACGATAGCAAAATTCACTACAAAATTGAACAGATATTTCCACCCTTTTTTAGGGTCAGCCGACACCGTAATACTCCCTCCTTTGGTCTGCCATATTACGAGTTTGTAGATAATAAAGAACGTCCCTGTTATCATGCCAAACAACCGCACGCCTTCATGTTGCAGTTTGCGAGATTAGCCCCTTTTCAATTTCAGTTGTTTTGGCTTTGAAAATTGTTTTGGCCAGTCTTTCCTTCCAGCACAAGTTGTACCACACGCATACATTTTACTGTCCAAAAGTAATTTCATTAGCCGCGTCGAAGTAAAAAAATTATCAAAATATACGTGATGCCAAAACCCTGTATATTTTTAACACATGTTTAAAACAACCTGTTCCCCAAGTAGAAGATCGCTGTTTCTCGCCTCCTTTTTTCCCAGATAGATTTTACATTTCAATAAATACCCACTTTTACTGTCTGCAATACCTCATTCTTTATCCCCCATTTTGTACATTTAGCAGGCCTATATTGTTTTAGAAAGACGCGTCGTTTGAAGCCTATCACCTCTTCGTCAACAGAAAGTTCACAATTTGGTTTGTAGACACTCGCAAACTTTTTGATTGTGTCTAAAGCAGGTTGTACTTTATACAGATAATCGCAAGAATCTACCCCTAATCGTGGCCTTGCAGATTCGTCATTAAGGTGAAGGTACTGCGATATCTTTTGAAAGCGGAGCAACGTCATTGCTTGTCTTACAATTGGACAAATGCAAAAATCCCCCTAAAAGTAATCTCTGGTTTCAGGTAAATGCATCATCCCCATATATATCAAAATACCTAAACAAACCTGTATCTCCCTTGAATTTGTAACTCCCCATTTTGGATCCGCCTTTTTAACTTGAATCTGAGCTGCATATCTGTTGGTTTCCTCCGCTATTTTTCCGCAAAAGTTGGAATCTATAAAAAGTTCAAGATAATCTATTTCTGGACTTCCTGTAGGAATAGAATGATTTGCACCTGTAGGGGATGAAAATGTTTCTAACTTATTGAAAGTCAAATTAGAGGTTCACTGTGCCGGTACTGCTTTTGTTTTAATTTGTCTTTCACTAGCTTTAGCCCCCTGTTCTACTGCCTGTCTCTCAGCACTCTCACTGTCACTTTGTTCCTTATCACTGTCTTGCACTAACTCACCGAACCAAGATTCGTCGGAGCTACTTTCGCGATCTAATTCCTCGTAAACTGCTGCAAGTATTTCCTCGTCTGTTACCAATACCTTTTCACTACAACGTTTTCTAGACCATGATGTACTTGGAACAGCCTCCATGGTACTGATATGGCTATAAATGCGACAGGAAACTGCTTACTTACACAACTGCACCCTGCTGTAAACAGTGCTATTTATGGTTTGGTATTACATTCTGGCTTGCGAAATCGCTGGAACAATGCAGCAGGAGTACGTTTACATCAACACAGCTCCTAAAAGCTGAGGTCAGCATAAGCAGAACCTATATGAAACGATAAACACATTTACTACGTTCTACTACGCTATGCGCAGCAGGGCGTTTATCATTTCACTACGCTTTACTACGCTATGTGTCGCAAAGGGTTAAGTCATATATATAACTTCTCCTTTGTAACAGGGACTTTTCCTGACAGGCTAAAATATTCTCTAGTTAAACCACTATACAAGAAAGGGCAAAAGTTGCAACTGTTGAACTGTAGACCAGTGTCATTATTAACTGCTTTCTCCAAAGTATTTGAAAAACTTATGTTAAAACGAATATGTCACCACCTAATTAAAAATAATATTTTAGCAAAGGAACAATTTAGATTTAGGAAAAAAATGTCAACCAATGATGCCACTTTCAACTTAACGAATGAAATTTTTAAATCACTTGATAATAAATGTAATACACTAGGAATATTCTGTGACCTATCAAAAGCATTTGACTGTGTAAATCATAATATACTCTTATCAAAATTATTATATTATGGCATTAAGAATAAAACATATCAATGGATTGCATCTTACCTATCAAACAGACATCAAAAGGTAATAATAAATACTGCAAATATATATTCCAAATGGTCAGAAATAAAGCATGGTGTTCCACAAGGTTCGATTTTGGGTCCATTATTGTTTCTAATACATGTCAACAACCTCCCCAGAGTAATAAATGAACATGCTCACCCAGTTCTCTTCGCAGATGATACAAGTATTATAATTACAGAACACAACATCAGTTGCCTCTAAGAGTTATCCAATTGTATTTTCAGTGTGCTAAATAATTGGTTCGATAGTAACAAAATTCATATAAACTTTGAAAAAACTAAGTATATAAATTTTTGCACAAAAAATAAAAGTATTGCAGACATAAGAATTGAACATGAAGGTAACTAAATTACTTAAACTTGTAGCATAAAATATCTTGGCCTTATTATAGATCATAATATGAATTGGAAAGACCATATTGGCTACATCCTACCAAAACTAAGCTCTGCATGTTTTGCAATTAGATCATTAATTCATTTTACAAATAAAAGCATCCTAAAAACAGTATATTATGCTTATTTTCATTCAATTATGACTTATGTAATAACATTTTGGAGAAATTCAGTAGATGCAAAAAAAAATATTTCTTTTGCAAAAAAAGTTAATAAGAATAATGCCAGGTGTAAAACAATCAGGTCATTGTAAACCACTATTCAAAACATTTGGAATTCTACCATTAGCCTGTGAATATATTTTAGCTGTATTTTAACCGTGGTTGACCACCCAGAAGTGTTCATAAAAAATTCAGACATACACAGCAAACAAACCAGAAATGGGCAGGACTTATACAGGCCAAGCAATAACCTACAAGTATTCCAAAAAAGGTGCTTACTACAATGTATAGTATTATGTAATTCACTTCCATCATATATTAAGGAACTGAAAACTAATAAAACTAAATTCAAGTTAGCATAAAAAGATATCTCATCACTCACACCTTCTATACAGAGGAGGATTTCTTTCATTCGAAAAAATAACTGACTATAAAATGTTACTGAGTTTTATAACTACATTAAGTATAAATAATATTGTTTTAAAATTTTTTAGCTCTAACATACTCTACATAAGAACAACAATTTATTTACATACAAGTACACAATTTAATTAATGTATTTATGATGGAATATACATCCTAGAGTAGACTAGCTCTCTATAAGATGAGCTAGACCAGAATGAGAATGAGATATTATGTTATAAGACTTCTTGAAACCTTTAGTGTATGTGTGTGTTTGTCTTGGGTTTAATTTTTTAAACCATATATGTAAAAAAGTGTTTAAAGAAATGTTGTATATAACTGTGACTTATTTTTAAGCAAAAGTATAAGTGTTATACACCTTTTTCCTTAAGCGGCATACTATCTGCCTTTCCCCTATATAATGGGCTATTGTTCTGATGTGCGGTTGCTTGCAGATAGCTTTGTGTGTGCAGTGACATTGTTTGCTTAAAATTCATAAAACTAACAGCATGCACCCACCTATAAATAATGTTAAGTCAGCAGACTGAAGACATTTATCAAATTTCAAATGTTAGGGATTAAAGACTCTGCCAACGAAATGAAAGATGAGCTCTTGGTATGTTTCAGCGTGAGTGCTTTATTCATGAACATTCCAGTGGAAAAACTAGAAAGATTGATAAAACAGGACATAAATTATACAATTGTGTATAGTTTCAGTTTGAATTAGCAGACTGTAGAAGTTGTATAGATGCTCTTAAAGTGTTAC
The DNA here is from genome assembly GCA_030765065.1 of Deroplatys truncata. NCBI lineage: Eukaryota > Metazoa > Arthropoda > Insecta > Mantodea > Mantidae > Deroplatys > Deroplatys truncata. The sequence goes on along the minus strand of CM060986.1, from coordinate 5,311,626 downwards.
ATCTTCAAGATCAGTCTATACATTTCACAACACAAGCATTATTGAGAGGTTTTGCTGGCATATCTCATTGGTGACTGTTTTATAAGCTCAGGAAGCAACATTAAAGTTATATAACTATGTTGTAGGATGTGGATCAGACATTCAGACGTGTGATGAAGGCAGTTCAGGCAGAACCATTGGTAATGAAAACTGCAGGGACAGTAGGTATATTGGAAATGATGGTGGAATGTTTAGAGCATTTGGATGTCATCAATGATGGAGTTGCAGCTTATTTGGAGAAAAAACGACTTTACTTTCCAAGGTACTGCTAATGAGTAAAAGTTGTAGCTTTGTTTTGTGTTTTAGAACCTAGTGTGAGAGAGATGGGAAGCACAATACTTGACTAGCTTCCACACAATTAAAGGGAACAGTGAGATCTAAATGGGCTTAACCCCAGTGACAAGCAAAGGCAAGAAAGAAGAACTCCTGAGTCGAAAGGGACAATAGCAGATGATATAGCTGTAGCCAAGAACACACTGTTCTCTCCCCTCCCCTGTGCTCGTTATGGACACTTGAATATGAGTCAGACTGTCTTAACAAAACATACTCTCTAATCAAAGCATTACTTTTGGAGCTGTGTAACTGGGCCTTCCTCCTGTCATGCATTAATTATGAACAACAGGAAAAGAGACTCGTTTTAGTAATTTTTCACTGTGTTTAATATTAATTTACAGAGCCATGATCTTACTGTGAGTGTTTTATGTTTGTACAGGTTTTTCTTCCTGTCCAATGACGAGATGCTGGAGATACTGAGTGAAACCAAAGACCCCCTGAGAGTGCAGCCACACTTAAAGAAATGTTTTGAAGGTATCGCCAAGCTGGAGTTTGACAAAGTTCTCAACATACATGCCCTAATAAGTGGTCAAGGAGAGAAGATACCTGTGTGTACAATAATAAACACCCCTGAGGCTAAGGGACAGGTGGAGAAGTGGCTTCTCCAGGTGGGCATTCACACCATACATTTTAGCATTAGGGGGGCATTCGGAAATGATTTACAATTGCATTGTTTTAAAAACACCACATGGTAGTTGTGAACAGAGTTTATAGTGAAAGCTGAGCAGTTAAGCCATGGACAGGATGGCTCTTGTGGAAGGTGGGAGTCAAAGCAGCAGTATGTGGTCACAGAAGACATTTACAACTGGCAGAGTGCAAGGTTGATACGCTTGATGAACTGACATTTGGATACGAAAAAGGGTTCCTTGAAGTTGAAGTATCGGTAATGAAGAATAAAGATGCGGATTCGTTTTGGAGAAGCTGGTGGCATCACTACAATACATCCTGGGAGTCCCTGGCCCAATAAATGTTGTGCAGGTAAGTAGATGATGACTTCCACAAGGTCAACAGCGGCCCCACACCAGCAATGCCATTGCTGCAAAGTTGACGTCACTGGATCTTGCTCCATAAGGATGTGCTGCAAGGTAAAAGTAATTGCAGACAGCCGTCCATGAGTGGGTGCATAGTACCCCGAAACAATGATTGTGTGACACAGTGGCACAGTTGGTGGGGAATATATTGAGAGATCCCATGTTCTCAGCTACAAAAAAACTGCTATTGTATATAATTTGTGAATGCCTCTCTTAAAAAATGTTGTGCCTAAATTGCATGAAGTTCGTCTTTGAGTAGTTGTATATGCTTGGGAAAGGTAAGATGAGAGTATAGCAAAATAAACAAGATGTACATTATTTACATTACAAGTGTAAACTAAGTTTACTGTATCCAAGTACCAAGAAATTTCTTTTCAATTTCTGTGTTATTGTTATGAAAGTTTTATTCTGAGGAGTATGAAAATCCATTACAACAGTTTTCTCTGTATTTGCTATCAGCTGAAACTTGTCTTTAAAAGTGTCTCCTGGTTTGTTCCTTTCTGTTCACAAATAACAAGCACACGATGGAATCTTGTGGAATGCCCAATCTAATCTGTTTTATTATGTATTACAATTTCTACAAATTGACTTTGAGCTTATACATACACTGTAATTGACTACCTAAGTTCTCTAGTTTGGCAACAAGTTGTTCATCAAAGGCTTTAGATAAATCAAGGAAAAACCCTGATATATTTCCTTTTCTGTGTTTTTTGAAAGTCATACTGAATTTCTGATATCAATTTATTCTCTTCAGTAGAGTTTAATATTCTTTTATAAAATATCTTTTCAATTATTTTTGAGAAACCTGACAGCAGTACAATAGGTCTGTAGCGCAAAATTTTCATGTGGCTGCCCCTCTTAAACATTTGTTTCACTTAAGCTACTTTTAAAGAATTTGGAAAAATTGCATCTTCAAAAGAAGCACTGCATATATCCTCTATTAAGCGAGAACATTTCTTAATTATGAAATCTAGAATGGCGTAAATTCTATGAGAATATTTACTATTTACAGACAGTACTTCTATTGGATCTGTTGGTTTTAAAAATGTTAATGAGTAAAATAAAGTTAAATGTTCTCCCAGCTAATTGTCATTAAATTCTCTATGTACTATTTATGATACCAGAGTTGCTTAGACTATATGCCAAGTTTGTTATGTGCTGTGTGTATATAATTATCATTTGCCATTCTTTTATCTTCTTTAATTACGTACTTTAATAACTATTAAAGTGGGGTGGGATTTTTTGGTTTTTTTGAGATTTTTTGTAGGAATACTTTTTTTAGCACAGGGAGTTTTCATACCTTTCGTTAGCCATGTATTTTTACTTTCTCTATTACATATAGTAAGTAGGGGAAGTATTGTATTCCACCCAAAAATTTGATACCGAGATTTCACAGGAAATACATGTTTTGAGACCCCCTGAATCCAAAAAAAGCATTTTTAAAGACATGTACGTGTGTGTGTCTGTGAACAGCATAACTCAACAAACAGTCGGATAAACATCAAACTTGGTATTTAGGTTCAGTATCTTCCAGAGATGCGACACGAAGGTTTTCAAGAAAATCCCCCCACCCCAGGTTACCCTTTACATGGAACATTTTTCGAAAATTTGAATTTTCTGAAAAATGGCTCTAACGATTTTGATTAAAATATTATATGTTTAAGATATTTTCATGACAAATAAAATGTATATCTTGAATTTTCTGGGAATGTCTCCAAAGGTATTCTTCATTGTGAACGACTTTTGCATAACTGGTGAACCATAAGAGATAGACAAAATTTTACTACACAAAAAATGTAGATTGCGTTAAAATACACATATACATTTTTTTTGTTGAGTTAACTATTTTCGAGATATTGCTTGTTATTCCCTTAAATTTTCCAATACTTATACTTTTTCTCAAATTTGTTATTCATTTTTACTTTCTCTACTACATATAGCAAGTAGGGGAAGTATTGCATTCCACCCAAAAATTCGATATCGAGATTTCACCGGAAATACATGTTTTGAGACCCCCTGAATCCAAAAAAAGCATTTTTGAAAACATGTCCATGTGTTGACTAATTTTGAAGATTTAGAAGCTAGTAACAGTGATGTGTCATATTTAAAATAGAGAGTTGAGGGTTGTTACACTACATCACTATGATATCATAGTGATGTAGTGTAACAACCCTCAACTCTCTATTTTAAATGTCCATGTGTGTCTGTGTGTATGTGTCTGTGAACAGCATAACTCAGAAACGAACAGTCGGATAAACACCTAACTTGGTATTTAGGTTCAGTATATTCCAGAGATGTGACATGAAGGTTTTCAAGAAAATCCCCCCACCCCAAACTACCCTTTACATGGAACACTTTTCGAAAATTTTAATTTTCTCAAAAATGGCTCTAACGATTTTGATTAAAATATCATATGTTTAAGATATTTTCATGACAAATGAAATGTATATCTCGAATTTTCTGGGAATGTCTCCAAAAGTATTTTTCATTGTGAACGACTTTTGCATAACTGGTAAACCATAAGAGATAGACAAAATTTTACTACACAAAAAATGTAGATCGCGTTAAAATACACAATTTATGCCATATACATTTTTTTTCTTGAGTGAACCATTTTCGAGATATTGCTTGTTATTCCTTTAAATTTTCCAATAGTTATACTTGTTCTCAAATTCGTTATTCATTTTTTTTATGTCCTGGACATGCAAAGAGAATGGAATGCGCCACATAGCAACCAGCGCTTAAAATATTTGACTATTGCTTAAAACCTACCATATTCCCCTTGCATCTACAAGAAAATTAGCAATAAGATTGACATCTCGATTAACATGAATCATATGGAGAATAAGCGTTTGTAAAAATAGTTTGTACAAGAGTAGAGAAAGTCATGTGAGTGTAACACATCAGATTTTTTTTTTTTTTGGTCCTGGTAATGCAAAGAGATGGAATACTCCACATGGCAACCAGCTCTTAAAATATTTGACTATCGCTTAAAGCCTACCAATTCCCCTAGCATCTACAAGAAAATTAGGTATAAGATTAACATCTCGATTAACATGAAGCATAAGGAGAATAAGCGTTTGTAAAAATAGTTTGTAGAAGAGTAGAGAAAGTCATGTGAGTGTAACACATCAGATTTTTTTATATATTTCATGTGATTTACCCATTATACAAAATTGTGTCAATGAAGGGGACTTTACAGGCCATTGCCAAAAAATTCAAGATATACATTTTCTTTGTCATATAAATATCTTTAATATATAATATTTTATTGAGAAAATAAAAGATAACAAAAAATGTTACATGTAAAGGCTAGCTTGTGCAGCATGGGTTTTGTTGAAAATGCCCATGTCGGTTGTTTGAAAAGTACTGAAGTTAAATAGCAACTTTGGTATTTATCTTTGAGTTACACTCTTCACACACCTTCTCTCTCTCTTTTCTGCAGGTACTTTTTTTTGGATTGGGGACTTCAAAGCATGTATATCCTGTGAAATCTCTACATAAAATTTTTGGGTGGAATGCAATACTTGTTCTATTTGATGCATATTAGAGAAAGTCAAAATGCATTTTCTTTGAGTCAGAGGGTTTCAAAACATGTATTTCTGATGATGTTCTCTACCTACTATAGATACGTAGTAAAGAACAGCACAAAGACTTTCACAAAATTTCTCTACCCAAACTCCCTTTAGACAAAAACATTTTCATTATATTTTACATTTTCAAAAATGACTCTAAAAGATTTTGATTAAAACATCAATTGTTTAAGATATTTCCATGACTAAATGGTAAATCATAAGAAAGGAAGAAAACTTACTACAGGAAGAACTGTTGTTGTTTCCAATGCTCCCCATATGGTGTATGATCATCACCAAGTGATAATTGGATCCGTTAGCTATGACAATGATGATTGAACAAGTTAGTCAGAGGTGAAGGACCTGAAAATGAAGAGAACCAGTGAGCTACCGCAATAAACTTTTATTTGTTGTGATGTCTGGTAGGTGGAGGAGCAGATGGTGGTGTCTGTGAGATATGTCATCAGCAGAAGTTTTGCAGCATATCGCAAGACAGACAGAAGCAAATGGGTACAGGTTTGGCCTGGTCAAGTTGTACTGTGTGTAGGTATGACCTTCTGGACAGCCGATATACACCATATACTGGAGGGTGAAGTTAATAAGACATTACTGGATTACTTCCATCAATGTCAGGTAACCACTCTCTTCACTTTACTGTGTCAAACTCTTTAAACATGCCACTAATACAGAGAATATGTCTTTAAGGACATTTATCAAATATATAATGACTTTAGTTCCGTTTTTACAAGTTACACAAACATGCATCTCAACTGAGGCATTCCCCCAGGGGCCTACTACGGATAAGCGCCCCGGGCTCCTGAGCCACACTCTCGATTGTGTTCCTCTAAGAGATGAGAGGGTTTTCACCAAACACCCAATAAACATTGGTCCACAAGTGTGTTTGACCAGCTATCAGTTACCTCCCTGAACACAGTCTGATGGATACTGCTGCGTGGGCAGAGGAGAGGAGTTGCGAGCCCCTGAGTATCATGTAGGACTGTGTTCGTATCCGAGATCTTACACTCCTGAAGGTGATTATGTTCCTCTAAGAGATGAGAGGGTTTTCACCAAACACCCAATAAACATTGGTCCACAAGTGTGTTTGACCAGCTATCAGTTACCTCCCTGAACACAGTCTGATGGATACTGCTGCGTGGGCAGAGGAGAGGAGTTGCGAGCCCCTGAGTATCATGTAGGACTGTGTTCGTATCCGAGATCTTACACTCCTGAAGGTGATTGGGTTCCTCTATCTATGAATTGGGAGGTAAGACCCTAAGGTGAGCAAGGTCCATGCCAGGACTCTCACCTAAGCTGGGATGGAGCCCAGGATGTGAGCAATGCTATCAGAGACATTTGTAATGGTGGAGGATTTTTTCGCCATGGAAAAATCCAAAACAAAAAAATCTGATGTGTTACACTCACATGACTTTCTCTACTCTTGTACAAACTATTTTTACAAACGTTTATTCTCCATATGCTTTATGTTAATCGAGATATCGAGATGTCAATCTTATTGGCAATTTTCTTGTAGATGCAAGGGAAATATGGTAGGCTTTGAGCGATAGTCAAATATTTTAACGCTGGTTGCTATGTGGCGCATTCCATTCTCTTTGCATGTCCAGAACAAAAAAAAATGAATAACGAATTTGAGAAAAAGTATAAGTATTGGAAAATTTAAGGAAATAACAAGCAATATCTCGAAAACGGTTCACTCAACAAAAGAAATGTATATGACTTAAGTTGTGTATTTTAACGCGATCTACATTTTTTGCGTAGTAAAATTTTGGCTATCTCTTATGGTTTACCAGTTATGCAAAAGTCGTTCATAATGAAGAATACTTTTGGAGACATTCCCAGAAAATTCGAGATATACATTTCATTTCTCATGACATTATCTTAAACATATGATATTTTCATCAAAATCGTTAGAGCCATTTTTGAGAAAATTAAAATTTTCGAAAAATGTTCCATGTAAAGGGTAGTCTGGGGTGGGGGGATTTTCTTGAAAACCTTCGTGTCGCATCTCTGGAAGATACTGAACCTAAATACCAAGTTTGGTGTTTATCCGACTGTTCGTTTTTGAGTTATGCTGTTCACAGACACACACACAGACACACACACACACAGACACACACACACACAGACACACACACACACAGACACACACACACACAGACACACACACGGACATGTTTCCAAAAATGCTTTTTTTGGATTCAGGAGGTCTCAAAACATGTATTTCCGGTGAAATCTCGGTATCGAATTTTTGGGTGGAATGCAATACTTCCCCTACTTACTATACGTAGTAGAGAAAGTAAAAACAAAGGCAGGGAAATAGAAAAGAAGTAGTCGAGTGTTGTGGTCCTTGTTACTTAGTAATTAATAGTACAGAGGAAGGTAAGTTTACATCGGTGAACCCTTTTATAGTGCAGAAGGGTCTTAATAAAATAGCTGGTCCTGTGAAGTCGTGCATCAGAAGTCGCAATGGCATGCTCCTAGTTGAAGCAAACTCAGTGTCCCAGGCAGCGCCTATCTTGAAAGCCAACTTGTTAGGAAGCTATCCAATTAGAATGGAGATGCACAAGATCTTGAACTCCTCGCACTTAGTTGTAAACACCAGTGCATTGGACGGTATGTCCAATGTGGAGATTCAAGAGAATCTAGAAGATCAATGTGTGACATCTGTATATCGGGTTCAACGGAGACAAGGTGGTGAATTTGTGCCTACTCGTACCCTGTTTCTTACCTTTGATCGGGTAGAACTACCTCAAAGGTTTAAGGCAGGGTATGAAGCCATTGAAGTTAGGCCGTATATCCCCAACCCGCTCAGATGCTATAAGTGCCAGCGCTTTGGTCATACAAGTTATTTCTGTTTCGGTGAAGCTACCTGTGTTAATGTGGAGAATTCTCACACGAGGGAGCATGTACATCAGCTCCAACATGCGTTAACTGTGGAGAATTCTCACACGAGGGAGCATGTACATCAGCTCCAACATACGTTAACTGTGGAGAATTCTCACACGAGGGAGCATGTACATCGGTTCCAACATGCGTTAATTGTGGAGAATTCTTACACGAGGGAGCATGTACATCAGCTCCAACATGTGTTAACTGTGGAGAATTCTTACACGAGAGAGCATGTACATCAGCTCCAACATACGTTAACTGTGGAGAATTCTCACACGAGAGAGCATGTACATCAGCTCCAACATACGTTAACTGTGGAGAATTCTCACACGAGAGAGCATGTACATCAGCTCCAACATACGTTAATTGTGGAGAATTCTCACACAAGGGAGCATGTACATCAGCTCCAACATACGTTAACTGTGGAGAATTCTCACACGAGGGAGAGTGTACATCAGCTCCAACATACGTTAACTGTGGAGAATTCTCACACGAGAGAGCATGTACATCAGCTCCAACATACGTTAACTGTGGAGAATTCTCACACGAGAGAGCATGTACATCAGCTCCAACATACGTTAATTGTGGAGAATTCTCACACAAGGGAGCATGTACATCAGCTCCAACATGCGTTAACTGTGGAGAATTCTCACACGAGGGAGCATGTACATCAGCTCCAACATGCGTTAACTGTGGAGAATTCTTACACGAGGGAGCATGTACATCAGCTCCAACATCCGTTAACTGTGGAGAATTCTCACACAAGGGAGCATGTACATCAGCTCCAACATACGTTAACTGTGGAGAATTCTCACACGAGGGAGCATGTACATCAGCTCCAACATGCGTTAACTGTGGAGAATTCTCACACGAGGGAGCATGTACATCAGCTCCAACATGCGTTAACTGTGGAGAATTCTCACACGAGGGAGCATGTACATCAGCTCCAACATACGTTAACTGTGGAGAATTCTCACACGAGGGAGCATGTACATCAGCTCCAACATGCGTTAACTGTGCAGAATTCTCACACGAGGGAGCATGTACATCAGCTCCAACATGCGTTAACTGTGGAGAATTTTCACACGAGGGAGCATGTACATCAGCTCCAACATACGTTAACTGTGGAGAATTCTTACACGAGGGAGCATGTACATCAGCTCCAACATGCGTTAACTGTGGAGAATTCTCACACGAGGGAGCATGTACATCAGCTCCAACATACGTTAACTGTGGAGAATTCTCACACGAGGGAGCATGTACATCAGCTCCAACATACGTTAACTGTGGAGAATTCTCACACGAGGGAGCATGTACATCAGCTCCAACATGCGTTAACTGTGGAGAATTCTTACACGAGGGAGCATGTACATCAGCTCCAACATGCGTTAATTGTGGAGAATTCTCACACAAGGGAGCATGTACATCAGCTCCAACATACGTTAACTGTGGAGAATTCTCACACGAGGGAGAGTGTACATCAGCTCCAACATACGTTAACTGTGGAGAATTCTCACACGAGAGAGCATGTACATCAGCTCCAACATACGTTAATTGTGGAGAATTCTCACACAAGGGAGCATGTACATCAGCTCCAACATACGTTAACTGTGGAGAATTCTCACACGAGGGAGAGTGTACATCAGCTCCAACATACGTTAACTGTGGAGAATTCTCACACGAGAGAGCATGTACATCAGCTCCAACATACGTTAACTGTGGAGAATTCTTACACGAGGGAGCATGTACATCAGCTCCAACATGCGTTAACTGTGGAGAATTCTCACACGAGGGAGCATGTACATCAGCTCCAACATACGTTAACTGTGGAGAATTCTCACACGAGGGAGCATGTACATCAGCTCCAACATACGTTAACTGTGGAGAATTCTCACACGAGAGAGCATGTACATCAGCTCCAACATTCGTTAACTGTGGAGAATTCTCACACGAGGGAGAGTGTACATCAGCTCCAACATACGTTAACTGTAGAGAATTCTCACACGAGGGAGCATGTACATCAGCTCCAACATGCGTTAACTGTAGAGAATTCTTACACAAGGGAGCATGTACATCAGCTCCAACATGTGTTAACTGTGGAGAATTCTCACACGAGGGAGCATGTACATCAGCTCCAACATACGTTAACTGTGGAGAATTCTCACACAAGGGAGCATGTACATCAGCTCCAACATACGTTAACTGTGGAGAATTCTCACACGAGGGAGAGTGTACATCAGCTCCAACATGCGTTAACTGTGGAGAATTCTCACACAAGGGAGCATGTACATCAGCTCCAACATGCGTTAACTGTGGAGAATTCTCACACGAGGGAGAGTGTACATCAGCTCCAACATGCGTTAACTGTGGAGAATTCTCACACAAGGGAGCATGTACATCAGCTCCAACATACGTTAACTGTGGAGAATTCTCACACGAGGGAGAGTGTACATCAGCTCCAACATGCGTTAACTGTGGAGAATTCTCACACAAGGGAGCATGTACATCAGCTCCAACATACGTTAACTGTGGAGAATTCTCACACGAGGGAGAGTGTACATCAGCTCCAACATGCGTTAACTGTGGAGAATTCTCACACGAGGGAGCATGTACATCAGCTCCAACATACGTTAACTGTGGAGAATTCTTACACGAGGGAGCATGTACATCAGCTCCAACATACGTTAACTGTGGAGAATTCTCACACGAGGGAGCATGTACATCAGCTCCAACATGCGTTAACTGTGGAGAATTCTCACACAAGGGAGCATGTACATCAGCTCCAACATACGTTAACTGTGGAGAATTCTCACACGAGGGAGAGTGTACATCAGCTCCAACATGCGTTAACTGTGGAGAATTCTCACACAAGGGAGCATGTACATGAGCTCCAACATACGTTAACTGTGGAGAATTCTCACACAAGGGAGCATGTACATGAGCTCCAACATACGTTAACTGTGGAGAATTCTCACACAAGGGAGCATGTACATCAGCTCCAACATGCGTTAACTGTGGAGAATTCTCACACAAGGGAGCATGTACATCAGCTCCAACATACGTTAACTGTGGAGAATTCTCACACGAGGGAGAGTGTACATCAGCTCCAACATGCGTTAACTGTGGAGAATTCTCACACAAGGGAGCATGTACATCAGCTCCAACATACGTTAACTGTGGAGAATTCTCACACGAGGGAGAGTGTACATCAGCTCCAACATGCGTTAACTGTGGAGAATTCTCACACGAGGGAGCATGTACATCAGCTCCAACATACGTTAACTGTGGAGAATTCTTACACGAGGGAGCATGTACATCAGCTCCAACATACGTTAACTGTGGAGAATTCTCACACGAGGGAGCATGTACATCAGCTCCAACATGCGTTAACTGTGGAGAATTCTTACACGAGGGAGCATGTACATCAGCTCCAACATGCGTTAACTGTGGAGAATTCTCACACGAGGGAGAGTGTACATCAGCTCCAACATGCGTTAACTGTGGAGAATTCTTACACGAGGGAGCATGTACATCAGCTCCAACATGCGTTAACTGTGGAGAATTCTCACACGAGGGAGCATGTACATCAGCTCCAACATACGTTAACTGTGGAGAATTCTCACACAAGGGAGCATGTACATCAGCTCCAACATACGTTAACTGTGGAGAATTCTTACACGAGGGAGCATGTACATCAGCTCCAACATGCGTTAACTGTGGAGAATTCTCACACGAGGGAGCATGTACATCAGCTCCAACATACGTTAACTGTGGAGAATTCTCACACGAGGGAGCATGTACATCAGCTCCAACATACGTTAACTGTGGAGAATTCTCACACGAGGGAGCATGTACATCGGCTCCAACATGCGTTAACTGTGGAGAATTCTCACACGAGGGAGCATGTACATCAGCTCCAACATACGTTAACTGTGGAGAATTCTCACACAAGGGAGCATGTACATCAGCTCCAACATACGTTAACTGTGGAGAATTCTCACACGAGGGAGCATGTACATCAGCTCCAACATGCGTTAACTGTGGAGAATTCTCACACGAGGGAGCATGTACATCAGCTCCAACATGCGTTAACTGTGCAGAATTCTCACACGAGGGAGCATGTACATCGGCTCCAACATGTGTTAACTGTGGAGAATTCTCACACGAGGGAGCATGTACATCAGCTCCAACATACGTTAACTGTGGAGAATTCTCACACGAGGGAGAGTGTACATCAGCTCCAACATACGTTAACTGTAGAGAATTCTTACACAAGGGAGCATGTACATCAGCTCCAACATGCGTTAACTGTGGAGAATTCTCACACGAGGGAGAGTGTACATCAGCTCCAACATGCGTTAACTGTGGAGAATTCTTACACGAGGGAGCATGTACATCGGCTCCAACATGCGTTAACTGTGGAGAATTCTCACACGAGGGAGCATGTACATCAGCTCCAACATACGTTAACTGTGGAGAATTCTCACACAAGGGAGCATGTACATCAGCTCCAACATACGTTAACTGTGGAGAATTCTCACACGAGGGAGCATGTACATCAGCTCCAACATGCGTTAACTGTGGAGAATTCTCACACGAGGGAGCATGTACATCAGCTCCAACATGCGTTAACTGTGGAGAATTCTCACACAAGGGAGCATGTACATCAGCTCCAACATGCGTTAACTGTGGAGAATTCTTACACAAGGGAGCATGTACATCAGCTCCAACATGCGTTAACTGTAGAGAATTCTCACACGAGGGAGCATGTACATCAGCTCCAACATACGTTAACTGTGGAGAATTCTCACACAAGGGAGCATGTACATCAGCTCCAACATGCGTTAACTGTGGAGAATTCTCACACAAGGGAGCATGTACATCAGCTCCAACATACGTTAACTGTGGAGAATTCTCACACAAGGGAGCATGTACATCAGCTCCAACATCCGTTAACTGTGGAGAATTCTCACACAAGGGAGCATGTACATCAGCTCCAACATGCGTTAACTGTAGAGAATTCTTACACAAGGGAGCATGTACATCAGCTCCAACATGCGTTAACTGTAGAGAATTCTCACACAAGGGAGCATGTACATCAGCTCCAACATGCGTTAACTGTAGAGAATTCTTACACAAGGGAGCATGTACATCAGCTCCAACATGCGTTAACTGTGGAGAATTCTCACACGAGGGAGAGTGTACATCAGCTCCAACATACGTTAATTGTGGAGAATTCTCACACAAGGGAGCATGTACATCAGCTCCAACATACGTTAATTGTGGAGAATTCTCACACAAGGGAGCATGTACATCAGCTCCAACATACGTTAACTGTGGAGAATTCTCACACGAGGGAGCATGTACATCAGCTCCAACATGCGTTAACTGTGGAGAATTCTCACACGAGGGAGCATGTACATCGGCTCCAACATGTGTTAACTGTGGAGCATTCTCACATGAGGGAGCATGTACATCGGCTCCAACATGCGTTAACTGTGGAGAATTCTCACACGAGGGAGCATGTACATCAGCTCCAACATACGTTAACTGTGGAGAATTCTCACACAAGGGAGCATGTACATCAGCTCCAACATACGTTAACTGTGGAGAATTCTCACACGAGGGAGCATGTACATCAGCTCCAACATGCGTTAACTGTGGAGAATTCTCACACGAGGGAGCATGTACATCAGCTCCAACATACGTTAACTGTGGAGAATTCTAACACAAGGGAGCATGTACATCAGCTCCAACATGCGTTAACTGTGGAGAATTCTCACACGAGGGAGCATGTACATCAGCTCCAACATACGTTAACTGTGGAGAATTCTCACACGAGGGAGCATGTACATCGGCTCCAACATACGTTAACTGTGCAGAATTCTCACACGAGGGAGCATGTACATCAGCTCCAACATACGTTAACTGTGGAGAATTCTCACACAAGGGAGCATGTACATCAGCTCCAACATGCGTTAACTGTGGAGAATTCTCACACGAGGGAGCATGTACATCAGCTCCAACATGTGTTAACTGTGGAGAATTCTCACTCGAGGGAGCATGTACATCAGCTCCAACATACGTTAACTGTGGAGAATTCTCACACGAGGGAGCATGTACATCAGCTCCAACATACGTTAACTGTGGAGAATTCTCACACAAGGGAGCATGTACATCAGCTCCAACATACGTTAACTGTGGAGAATTCTTACACGAGGGAGCATGTACATCAGCTCCAACATACGTTAACTGTGGAGAATTCTCACACAAGGGAGCATGTACATCAGCTCCAACATACGTTAACTGTGGAGAATTCTTACACGAGGGAGCATGTACATCAGCTCCAACATACGTTAACTGTGGAGAATTCTGACACAAGGGAGCATGTACATCAGCTCCAACATGCGTTAACTGTGGAGAATTCTCACACAAGGGAGCATGTACATCAGCTCCAACATACGTTAACTGTGGAGAATTCTCACACAAGGGAGCATGTACATCAGCTCCAACATGCGTTAACTGTGGAGAATTCTCACACGAGGGAGCATGTACATCAGCTCCAACATGTGTTAACTGTGGAGAATTCTCACACAAGGGAGCATGTACATCAGCTCCAACATGTGTTAACTGTGGAGCATTCTCACATGAGGGAGCATGTACATCGGCTCCAACATGTGTTAACTGTGGAGAATTCTCACACAAGGGAGCATGTACATCAGCTCCAACATGCGTTAACTGTGGAGAATTCTCACACGAGGGAGCATGTACATCAGCTCCAACATGCGTTAACTGTGGAGAATTCTCACACGAGGGAGCATGTACATCAGCTCCAACATACGTTAACTGTAGAGAATTCTTACACGAGGGAGCATGTACATCAGCTCCAACATACGTTAACTGTGGAGAATTCTCACACGAGGGAGAGTGTACATCAGCTCCAACATACGTTAACTGTAGAGAATTCTTACACGAGGGAGCATGTACATCAGCTCCAACATGCATTAACTGTGGAGAATTCTCACACGAGGGAGCATGTACATCAGCTCCAACATACGTTAACTGTGGAGAATTCTCACACGAGGGAGCATGTACATCAGCTCCAAAATACGTTAACTATGGAGAATTCTCACACAAGGGAGCATGTACATCAGCTCCAACATTCGTTAACTGTGGAGAATTCTCACACGAGGGAGCATGTACATCGGCTCCAACATGTGTTAACTGTGGAGAATTCTCACACAAGGGAGCATGTACATCAGCTCCAACATGCGTTAACTGTGGAGAATTCTCACACGAGGGAGCATGTACATCAGCTCCAACATACGTTAACTGTGGAGAATTCTCACACGAGGGAGCATGTACATCAGCTCCAACATGCGTTAACTGTGGAGAATTCTCACACGAGGGAGCATGTACATCAGCTCCAACATGTGTTAACTGTGGAGAATTCTCACACAAGGGAGCATGTACATCAGCTCCAACATGCGTTAACTGTGGAGAATTCTCACACAAGGGAGCATGTACATCAGCTCCAACATTCGTTAACTGTGGAGAATTCTCACACGAGGGAGCATGTACATCAGCTCCAACATTCGTTAACTGTGGAGAATTCTCACACGAGGGAGCATGTACATCGGCTCCAACATGTGTTAACTGTGGAGAATTCTCACACAAGGGAGCATGTACATCAATTCCAACATGCGTTAACTGTGGAGAATTCTCACACAAGGGAGCATGTACATCAGCTCCAACATTCGTTAACTGTGGAGAATTCTCACACAAGGGAGCATGTACATCAGCTCCAACATTCGTTAACTGTGGAGAATTCTCACACGAGGGAGCATGTACATCGGCTCCAACATGTGTTAACTGTGGAGAATTCTCACACAAGGGAGCATGTACATCAATTCCAACATGCGTTAACTGTGGAGAATTCTCACACAAGGGAGCATGTACATCAGCTCCAACATGCGTTAACTGTGGAGAATTCTCACACGAGGGAGCATGTACATCAGCTCCAACATACGTTAACTGTGGAGAATTCTCACACGAGGGAGCATGTACATCGGCTCCAACATGCGTTAACTGTGGAGAATTCTCACACGAGGGAGCATGTACATCGGCTCCAACATGCGTTAACTGTGGAGAATTCTCACATGAGGGAGCATGTACATCAGCTCCAACATACGTTAACTGTGGAGAATTCTCACACGAGGGAGCATGTACATCAGCTCCAACATATGTTAACTGTGGAGAATTCTCACACTAGGGAGCATGTACATCAGCTCCAACATACGTTAACTGTGGAGAATTCTCACACGAGGGAGCATGTACATCAGCTCCAACATACGTTAACTGTGGAGAATTCTCACACAAGGGAGCATGTACATCAGCTCCAACATGCGTTAACTGTGGAGAATTCTCACACAAGGGAGCATGTACATGAGCTCCAACATACGTTAACTGTGGAGAATTCTCACACAAGGGAGCATGTACATCAGCTCCAACATACGTTAACTGTGGAGAATTCTTACACGAGGGAGCATGTACATCAGCTCCAACATCCGTTAACTGTAGAGAATTCTCACACAAGGGAGCATGTACATCAGCTCCAACATGTGTTAACTGTGGAGAATTCTCACACAAGGGAGCATGTACATCAGCTCCAACATGTGTTAACTGTGGAGAATTTTCACACGAGGGAGCATGTACATCAGCTCCAACATACGTTAACTGTGGAGAATTCTCACACAAGGGAGCATGTACATCAGCTCCAACATACGTTAACTGTGGAGAATTCTTACACAAGGGAGCATGTACATCAGCTCCAACATGCGTTAACTGTGGAGAATTCTTACACGAGGGAGCATGTACATCAGCTCCAACATCCGTTAACTGTGGAGAATTCTCACACAAGGGAGCATGTACATCAGCTCCAACATGCGTTAACTGTGGAGAATTCTCACACGAGGGAGCATGTACATCAGCTCCAACATACGTTAACTATGGAGAATTCTCACACGAGGGAGCATGTACATCAGCTCCAACATGCGTTAACTGTGGAGAATTCTCACACGAGGGAGCATGTACATCAGCTCCAACATGTGTTAACTGTGGAGAATTCTCACACAAGGGAGCATGTACATCAGCTCCAACATGCGTTAACTGTGGAGAATTCTCACACAAGGGAGCATGTACATCAGCTCCAACATTCGTTAACTGTGGAGAATTCTCACACGAGGGAGCATGTACATCAGCTCCAACATTCGTTAACTGTGGAGAATTCTCACACGAGGGAGCATGTACATCGGCTCCAACATGTGTTAACTGTGGAGAATTCTCACACAAGGGAGCATGTACATCAATTCCAACATGCGTTAACTGTGGAGAATTCTCACACAAGGGAGCATGTACATCAGCTCCAACATTCGTTAACTGTGGAGAATTCTCACACAAGGGAGCATGTACATCAGCTCCAACATTCGTTAACTGTGGAGAATTCTCACACGAGGGAGCATGTACATCGGCTCCAACATGTGTTAACTGTGGAGAATTCTCACACAAGGGAGCATGTACATCAATTCCAACATGCGTTAACTGTGGAGAATTCTCACACAAGGGAGCATGTACATCAGCTCCAACATGCGTTAACTGTGGAGAATTCTCACACGAGGGAGCATGTACATCAGCTCCAACATACGTTAACTGTGGAGAATTCTCACACGAGGGAGCATGTACATCGGCTCCAACATGCGTTAACTGTGGAGAATTCTCACACGAGGGAGCATGTACATCGGCTCCAACATGCGTTAACTGTGGAGAATTCTCACATGAGGGAGCATGTACATCAGCTCCAACATACGTTAACTGTGGAGAATTCTCACACGAGGGAGCATGTACATCAGCTCCAACATATGTTAACTGTGGAGAATTCTCACACTAGGGAGCATGTACATCAGCTCCAACATACGTTAACTGTGGAGAATTCTCACACGAGGGAGCATGTACATCAGCTCCAACATACGTTAACTGTGGAGAATTCTCACACAAGGGAGCATGTACATCAGCTCCAACATGCGTTAACTGTGGAGAATTCTCACACAAGGGAGCATGTACATGAGCTCCAACATACGTTAACTGTGGAGAATTCTCACACAAGGGAGCATGTACATCAGCTCCAACATACGTTAACTGTGGAGAATTCTTACACGAGGGAGCATGTACATCAGCTCCAACATCCGTTAACTGTAGAGAATTCTCACACAAGGGAGCATGTACATCAGCTCCAACATGTGTTAACTGTGGAGAATTCTCACACAAGGGAGCATGTACATCAGCTCCAACATGTGTTAACTGTGGAGAATTTTCACACGAGGGAGCATGTACATCAGCTCCAACATACGTTAACTGTGGAGAATTCTCACACAAGGGAGCATGTACATCAGCTCCAACATACGTTAACTGTGGAGAATTCTTACACAAGGGAGCATGTACATCAGCTCCAACATGCGTTAACTGTGGAGAATTCTTACACGAGGGAGCATGTACATCAGCTCCAACATCCGTTAACTGTGGAGAATTCTCACACAAGGGAGCATGTACATCAGCTCCAACATGTGTTAACTGTGGAGAATTCTCACACAAGGGAGCATGTACATCAGCTCCAACATACGTTAACTGTGGAGAATTCTTACACAAGGGAGCATGTACATCAGCTCCAACATGCGTTAACTGTGGAGAATTCTCACACAAGGGAGCATGTACATCAGCTCCAACATACGTTAACTGTGGAGAATTCTCACACGAGGGAGCATGTACATCGGCTCCAACATGTGTTAACTGTGGAGAATTCTCACACAAGGGAGCATGTACATCAATTCCAACATGCGTTAACTGTGGAGAATTCTCACACGAGGGAGCATGTACATCAGCTCCAACATGCGTTAACTGTGGAGAATTCTCACACGAGGGAGCATGTACATCAGCTCCAACATACGTTAACTGTAGAGAATTCTTACACGAGGGAGCATGTACATCAGCTCCAACATACGTTAACTGTGGAGAATTCTCACACCAGGGAGCATGTACATCAGCTCCAACATACGTTAACTGTGGAGAATTCTCACACGAGGGAGCATGTACATCGGCTCCAACATGCGTTAACTGTGGAGCATTCTTACACGAGGGAGCATGTACATCAGCTCCAACATACGTTAACTGCAATGGTGAACATCCATCTAGTTCCCGAGAATGCAGAGAAAATGGCTATCCAGGAGATTCAGGTTAGGGAGCATATTTGCTTCTCGGAAGCCTGGAAACACATGCACATCCGCCAACTCTCTGTCCCGAAGTGCGGTAGCTAAGCTGCTACTGAGTTGGAAATAGCAACTCAAACCAGCAATATTACCGAGGCCACAATTTCAGAAAAGATTCTCGTAGCTAAATCACATCCAAAGCTCACGAAATCAACATCTACATCTGCAATACCACCTGCCAAGATCCCTTCAGCAAATTCAACAGCAAGACAATCGACTTCAAGCAATATGACTGGCAAGCCCGTAACTTATAATGCACCAAGACCAGCTATAACCCAACTGACTTCCTTAAGGAAAATGTAAAGTGTGTACCCGGTACATCTAAGGGAAACAAAAGTCCACAAACATCTCCTCAGAGATCCTCTTCTGAGGAATCTTCTGTAAAGGACTCAGATCGGCAATCAGCATCTTCGCTGATCTCAACTTCCAATTGTTTCGAGGTTCTTGAACTGAGGTTTTCTATTGGAAAGGGGTCCTCCCCCTTGGAGGAGATGGAGCAGGAGGATTCTGTGCACACTGCCAGAATGACAGTGAAAAAGAGGCAGGATAAATACTCCGTTAGAAGTGTTAGTCCGACACTAAAGTAAAAGGGAAAATTGATTCGACCACCGCTTTCCACAACGTAGTAAACGTCTACGATTAAGAACTTATCCTGTTATAATTCTAATAGCTATCATACAGTGGAACATCTGTGGAATTAGAACACATCGACCAGAGCTTGAACTTCTGCTCAACAAGTATGAGGTTTTGGTCGTATGTTTACACGGGACTAATCTCCATTCAGTGTGATTTTACACCCGAAGAGGGTATTCCTGCGCACGGCGGCACCATGATGCTCATCAGAGATGATACTTGTGGAATCTGTCTCCATACAGTCTGACATCCAGTCAGTGGCTGTAAGGATTAAACTGCCATCCTTCCGATTTACCATCTGTGACATTTACCTGCCTCCATCCGATGACCTCTCGCTCATGGATTTAGAAGATCTAGTCTCTCAGTTACCAACACCTATTCTGTTGGTGGGGGACGTTAATGCCCATAATTTTAATACCCGCTTTGGTGCTCACCTCGGGCTTGTGCGAGAGGTAAATTAATTGCCAATTTTTTGGACAATAATAACTTAGCTCATCTGAACACCGAAGAGCCTACATTTCTCTCAGACTCCTACAACACTTCTTCACACCTTGATATTGCAGTTAGTTCACCACAGTTAGCAGTTTCCTTACAATGGAATGTCATCTCTGATTTACACTCTAGTGACCACTTTCCATGTCTTATTAGTCTCACAAGTTATATGTTCCACATGCCTACCTAGATGGCGCTTAGATCATGCCAACTGGGACCTTTACTCCCAGTTGGCTGTGTTTAATTACAATGAGCACGACTGTGAATGTTTTGGTCCAACATCTCAGAGAGAGGATTCTTTCTGCTACTGAGCAAGCTATTCCACTGTCGACTGCCAACCCTTGTCGATTTCCAGTCCCTCAGTGGATGGAATAGTGCCGAAATACCATTGTGCTCGCAGGTGTGCTCTTAGTGTTTTCCAGTGCCGCCCCACACTGGATAACCTAATTGAATACAAGAAAATGCGTGCCAAGTCTAGATATGTTATAAAGAATAGCAAAAAGATCTCATGGAGCAAGTTTGTAGCTTCATTTAATTGACATACACCTTCCTCTCTGTTTGGGATAAGTTAAGGCGTGTGGCCGGGAAATCGACCCACATGCCAATTGTCAGTCTTAAAACAGCTGCAGGAGCTGTTGTTGTTGCATTTGACGTGGCTAACACATTTGGCTGTGCTTTCGCTCGTGTCTAGCTCAGATAACTATTCACCCGAGTTCCTTCTTGTTAAAACTCAGGTTGAATATCAAGGTTTCCTTTTTCATTCAGGAAATCTTGAAGATTAGAATCGCCTCTTCACGATGGCAGAATTAAAACACGCTCTTTCATCTTCGTGATTATCAGCACCAGAACCTGATCGTATCCATGTACAAATGTTCCAACAGCTCTCTCTTGAAGGTAAGGCTTTCCTACTCATGGTCTATAATCGTGTTTGGGTTGATGCCACTGTTCCAGAAAAGTGGCGGGAAGCCACTGTCATACCCATTTTGAAAGCGGAAAGGACCGTCATCTGCCGTCCAGCTACTGTGCTATTTCCCTCGCCAGTTGCGTTTGCAAAGTGATGGAACGCATGATCAATGGATGGTTGGTATGGTGGTTGGAAACTCACAATCTGCTGACCAACACCCAGTGCGGTTTTTGGAGGCGCCGTTCAGCAATGGACCACCTTGTGTCATTGTCGACACAGATCATGAACGGATTCATGAAAAATTGTCAAACCGTTGCGATATTTTTTGACCTCGAAAAGGCTTATGATAAGTGTTGGCGAGCAGAGATACTACGTTTCCTACACACCTGGAACATATGTGGAAGAATATCACTGTTCATTCAGGAGTTTATGAAGGACCGCTTTTTCCGAGTAAGGTTCGGCTCGGTTTTTTCGAACATTTTTGTTCAGATAAACGGAGTCCTCAGGGATCGATACTAAGCATCACACTGTTTGCTATAGCAATTAATTCTATCTTTAAATGTGTTCCTCCAGGGGTATCGTCATGCTTATTTGTAGACAACTTTGCCATTTATTATACTTCTCTGCATACGCCATTTTTGGAACACTGTATGCAGCAATGCTTAGATAATCTCCAAGAATGAAGTTCTAAAACTGGCTTCCATTTCTCAACTGAGAAGTCAATCTGCGTGAACTTCTGGCGACGTAGGAGACGATTACCACCTTCACTCGATTGAGTCCAGATTTACAACCATTCGCAGATTCGACGAGAATCCTGGGGTTGACGTTTGATAGGAAACTTAACTGGTCATCACATATAGCGCTGTTGAAAGCGTGATGTGGCCGTTCTCTGAATATCTAATGAATATTATATGGCAAATCATAGGGAGCGGATCGGCCTGCTTTGCTGCGACTTTATCGCGCACTGATCCGATTAAAAATGGGCTAAGGATCTATCATTTGTTCCTCAGTACAACCATCTGTGCTATGAAGATTAAACACAGTCCATAACTGGGGCATTCGAGTGACTATTGGTGTTTTTCTGCATTAGCCCAATTATGAGCCTTTACGCCGAATCTGCAGAACCTCCTCAGCATTATTGGTGTGAAATCCTCTTGCGAAATTATGGCTGTGCGGTTAAATGTATGCCTCAACATCCAACGTTTGCTTCGTTTTCTCACACTGCGCTGGACGAACGTTATAGAAATAGCTCCATTAATCCAAGGCCTGCAGGTGTTCATTTCCGGGAGCTTTTAAGAAATCATGACATTGACATGCATGTTTGCTAAGGGGGAGAGGCTGTTCCCCCTTGGTTACGTGCGACATCTTACGTAGATCTTGGGATGACGGTATAGGAAGTCTACAATGCCTACGTTTAGTATCCTGCTTTATTTTAGAATTTCTGACCAGTTACAGTGATACCGAATTTTGATCTACACCGATGGGTCTAAGTGCACCAAGGGTGTTGGATGTGCTTATGTTCATGGAACTGAACCCTATACTTCGGTTTTCATGATAGCACATCCATTTACATTGGAGAGCTGTATGCCATATACCGAGCAATTTTGAATGTGCGCCATCGTAAATTTGGAGTCTGTCTCATTTTAAGTGATTCCGTTAGTGTACTTAAGAGCCTTCATAAGCTGTACAACTACCACCCCATTGTTCAGCAAATCCAGGATGCCCTCCATGTTTTACATGCTTCTGGTGTTAATGTGGAGTGTGCTTTGATACCTGGTCGAGTTGGCTTTCTGGGGAATGAACTTGTGGATTTGGCATCTAAGGCGACAACCACAGAACCCAGTGTTACAATACCTCGGGTAATGTCGAAAGACTACGCTTGTAGTATGGAGAGCGGAGCTGTCGTGCTGGCGCGAGGAGTGGTCAGTTCTCTGTGGAAATAAGCTTAGAGTAGTGAAGCACATTCCAGTAACCTGGGTAACTTCCTCTCGCATATTTCGTCGTGAGGGGGTGGCTCAGTTGTGTATTGGTCACTGCAATTTTATGCACAGTTATCCTTTTAAGAGTGACCCAGCTCCTATTTGTCCGCTTTGTGGCAAAGGTCTTTCGGTCTGTCACATGATGCTATTGCTCTAGCATATCTTCGGGACACTCTGCAACTGTCTTGGGATTCTGCTGCCAACGTTGCATCAATGAGGGCCCTAAGCTGCAAAGCGTAGCCAAGGGATGTCTTTTAGAAGCAGAGGAGTAGAGCAGTTGCAGCCACTGCAGAGCAGCAACAGGTTGTAGCCATAGAACCTGCACGACTAAACTCAAATTATCCACTTTAGATACATTTTCACTGCTTTGTGACATTCTTTATCTACATTTTTTTTATTATGTTGGCAATATCTTCTGACAAAATGTCCACCGTATCCACTAGTGACTTAAAAGGGCCTAATGTTTTTGATAAAGTAACCGCATTATTTACGAATCAAGCGTACACGCATATAAAAAAGACTGGTAATTCCATAAGTCTCTTAAAATGTTATAGCTCTTACCCGCATACGGAATAATGTCACAACTATTTATCCAATGTAAATGATAATACCTATTAACGTGAAGTTCTCAGAGCTGCACTGTTATCATAAAATATACATAGTCTGGACTTGTTCCATACTCATCCTGTGTAGGGCTGTGGTCTTGATGAACAGATGTTACTGAATGACAGCCCTCCACTAGCCACTACACCTGCCAGTGATTACTGTGCCCTCTCTCGGGTTCACTGCATGCTCCGATGCAAAACTGGCTCTAAATGAAGTGTTAGCTGCTTGTTCTGCCAACTTAACCGATTGTTACACAACTTAGCTAATGTTGCTCTCAGAAATATTCATGCATACAACTGTATAAACGGCCTACATATAGTCCTAAAATTAGCCATATAAGTATCTATTTTGAAAGAGAAACACTAACATAGATATAGTGTCTGGGCTAAGAAGACAAATTTCTTTTGCCTAGTGTAGAAATTGTGCTCAGTTGCCTGTATACGCAAGAATCTGTGAGCCAATACTGGGTACTTGCTTTTGACCATTCACAGAAGATTAAATGGAATTGCAGTTGTAGTTCTGGCAAATATCTGTCGGGCTGTCTTTCTTAATCCTTTTGCTAATATGGGCGACAATGCGTATGCATTTGATGCTTATTTAACCCAAATTATATTAATTTTACTACTTTAAGATAATTTTAAATAAATTATATAAGAGATGCAGGCTTCGCTTTAAAGATTTCTTGTGGATCAGCACACAAGGACACATCTCATGCTCTGCAGGTGAGAATGGAAAGTGTTTTCCTTCAAGTCTGAGGACTGTAGCTGTGTTTTGGATCCCAGTATGAAGAGGCCTCTGAATCCTATAATGCTCAATTAAGTTCGAGTTATTGATATGCAAAAGTCCAGCTAGGACATAGGTTTATTTATTGTCTAAAAATTAGACGTGTCCTATAACATCAGTGTAGTCTGATTAAATTGATACAGTAAATACATCAAATAGAATTAATAACTAGGTGGCTTTTAAATGTAGACGCTAGATTTGTGAGCTCCCATATTTTGCTTATATTTTCCGAAAACTATCATCTCTTGTGTAGTTACAGGTTTAGGAGTGAAGTTGAGTATATAGAGCATCTGCTTTACTATAAGTATATTTTTTGTATTATTTATTTTAGTGTAAAAATCAACTAATATCAGCTGTATACGTCCGCCATATTGAATTGATTTATTTGTGTTCACATAACCTATTCTTGTGTTTTTTCTGACTTAGACATTTAGTTGCTTGTGATTATACTTAAATAGGAAATTATTTAGTGTTTTGCAAGTGGTATAAAAGGTTAAATAACGGTTTTGGTGCATTACCAGTGGTTTAAGAAGTGATGTAAGTGTTTGTCGTATTACTAGTGAGTTAAGAAGTGAAGTGTTTGCTGTATTGCTAGTGGTTTAAGAAGTGAAGTAAACAAAGTGCTGTGATTATGGGTGAAAAAGCATGTGATCTGGCGGGGAAGTGTGGATCGTGCCGTAGGATCGTGAAGCAACGTGTTTTTTGCGTTCAGTGCAAATTGTGGTTTCATTGGGACTGTGTGAGTACTAATAGTGAAAGTGTAAATCAGTTTTCGTACTGTGAACTTTGTAGATGTAAGGCTTTAGTATTAAGTCAGGAGAATACCATTCTAAGCCTACAAAAGGAATTGGAGCTTGCAAAATTAGAAATTGAGAGCCTGAAATTGGATAGTAAATGTAAAATTAGATCACCGGAATTTCATGTGTATACCAATCCTAAACGTAGGCGTAGAAGTTTTGGGTGTCCTCATGACAAAGATCCGAGTTGGAGTTGAAAAAAAGATTTTTGGCTTTGGCGGTGGTGGTGGCGGAGGTGGGGTCTTCCCAGGCTTTGCCGGAGGAAGTGCCTGCCACGTCGCTTCCGGGGACGAGGTCTGTTCTCAAACCCAAGCCAGGAAAGGGGTCCTCTGATGCCAAAGGTAGGGTTTTAGTTTTAGGAAGTAGGGGCATCAGAGAAAGACTCCAGGCGAAATTGGGTGAGAACTATACTGTTAGCAGTGTTTTCAATCCCAATGCTGGTCTTAGCCATGTGGTGGGGAATCTTGCAGACATGTCAAAGGATCCCAATAAAGAAGATCATGTGGTAATAGTGGGGGGACCTGGAAATAGTTTGGATAGGAATCTCAATTATTCAATTGAGATGGATACGAACCACATTGCGGATGCCAGTAGCCACACAAATGTGAGCTTTGTGAATCTCTTCTGGAGGCATGACAAGTGAGACGGTAATTTGTATCACAAATTACTCAGATGTAATTAATGATAATAATATGAATATGTATTTTTATGTGACATTGATTTCAGAGGTTTATTAATTGTAAATATTATTGGTAAATAATAATATACGGCTTTACTGAAACTGTCAACAATAACGCAATAATGCAGCGAGGGGATGAGTTGTTTATCGTTACCGGGAACCAGGAAGTTACGTAATATTTCGCGCCTTTTCGATAAAAGCTTCTAGAATGTTCCTTAAAAAAATATGTATTAGTGGTTTTCATTGGATAGTAAAATAGACGCTAATGTTGGCGCGTTTTATTAGCCAATGGCAGTTCATTTATAATCTTTAGGCGTATCTTGAGGCAAGCCTATAAATAGTGTAGATTCAAGGGAGCGTTCCCCCAGTTCAACGGAATTCTCAGTACACTACATATTGTCAGTCAGTCCTTCATTTCGTCAAGTTACGCGCAGCAGAAGTACGAGAAATCTTATAAAGTATTATACAGTTAAATATATAAAGTTGAAGTATGCGAGTTAAAAGTGATAAGAAGTTATTACAAACAGTTTCAGTATGGCGAGTATCCAGATAAATATGTGAAAGTGTTCGTGAACGTGTTCTGCAATAAAGATTATAAAACCAATTTCTTCGTCAATATCATTTCTAGACAAAAGATTCCTTTCCGCTTCACACCCTGCAAGAGATACAAGTTCTACCAAGAAAAGATGATAGCTAGCCGGAGGACAAAATACATAACCTTAAATTCTTTTTAGAAACTAATTCATGCAAATTGCTAACGCCAGAGGGATCTACGGACCAGACCAACGAGTGACGTCACACAAGATGGCAACGCAGAAGTCAACATAACATTAATACCACATCAACATTTGCTCCACAACGTGGTGCTCTAAACAAATATAATTTGTTGCTCTCGCACAAGCCTTGGATTAACAAGAAGGTGAAGGTGGTTAATTGAAGACTTGATCAGTGTCTTGGTAGAGAGGGAACAGGCCACATTAGAATTATAGACGTATCATCCATTGAGAGGAATGGTTATACTACACATGGATGGCATGTATGCGCTCATGGCAAGGATATGCTGACGCACCTCATTGCTGAGAGCATTTCATGTACATCCATGTGTAATACCAGTAATATTCCTGCAATTGTTAACAGTAGAGTCTCCCCTTTTTTTAGGCTAAATAAGAGATATGGAAGGACATTACAAGTAATTGAAACAGAGAAATATTGCACACAATCAACAAAAACAGATTACTCATTAACAATATTTCATCAAAATATATAAAGTTTAAGAAATAAAATCTTGGAGTTATTAATTAGTTTCAAAAATGAAAGTAAAAATTCATATATCTTTTGCATAACGGAACATCACATGGACAAACAGGAAATATTATATATCTCAATGGAAGGCTACAACAGAGCAGCATATTACTGTAGAAAAAAACTCTCTAAAGGAGGTGTGAGTATCTTGGTTAAGAAAAACATACAGTTTGACAATATTGATCTGGATAAATACTGTATAGAACAAACATTTGAGTGTTGCGCAGTTCATATAAAAATGCCAGACAATGAACTAATTATATTAGCAGTATACAGAACCCCAGCTACCAATTTTGAAAACTTCCTATACAATCTGGATGCTGCTCTAAAATATCTATTCAAGCCTAAAATTGAATTTATACTTTGCGGTGACTTAAATATAGACTTCATTAAAGACAGCAACCAAAAGGAACAAATTTGTTCATTATTAAGAACATACAACCTTATGCATATAGTCAACTTTCCAACTAAAATTCAAAAAAATTCCAAAACAGCTATTGATAATATTTTCATAGATATGTCTAAAAAGGAGTACCGTGAAATCCAACCCTTAACTAATGGACTTTCAGATCATGATGGACAGTTGCTTAAAATCAATTATAACATTCCCCATTCCAAAATAATGAATCATGTATCCAACTACCAAGTCATTAACAGTGAGAACATAAAACTCTTGAATTACCAGCTTTTAGAACAAACCTGGGAAGAAATATACAAAAACAACAATATGAATGACAAGTTTATCTCCTTTTTCTAAATACTTTCATAAGGATTCATAACTCAAGTTTTCCATCTCATGTAAAGAAAATTATTAACACACCTAGAAATGGCTGGTTAACACAAGGTATTAAGATATCCTGCAAACACAAAAGAGAACTCTACATGGCTACTAGAGAAAGCAACTGTGAGAAACAGACAACACTATAAAAAATATTGTAAAATTTTAAAAAAGGTTATAAATGTAGCTAAAAAACTCTGCTATGAAAAGCAGATAGAGTCCTCAAATAACAAGCCTAAGACAATATGGAAAATTATAAAAAAAAGAGACTGGTAAACATTACACAAAAAATGAAATAAAAGAAATTACAGTAAATTGTATCACCACAAAAGAACCACAAGAAATAGCAACATTATTTAATGAGTATTATATTCAGTTAGCAGAAAATTTACTGTTACAGTCCAAACAAGTGGAGGACCCTATTTCATATTTGAAAAAAGCAAGCTTAGAACAGCCTATTTGTACAGAAATAGTACCCACGAGCACGATAGAAGTAAATAAAATGATGAAATCCCTCAAAAGCAAGAATTCATCAGGTTATGATGAAATAACTACAAAGATATTAAAACTATGCGCCGATAAAATTAGCAAACCCTTAAGTCATATATGTAATTTCTCCTTTGTAACAGGAATTTTTCCTGACAGGCTAAAATATTCTATAGTTAAACCACTATACAAGAAAGAGCAAAAGTCACAACTGTCAAACTATAGACCAGTATCATTACTAACTGCTTTCTCCAAAGTATTTGAAAAACTTAGTTTAAAACGAATATGTCACCACCTAATTAAAAATAATATTCGATACGGTAATTTGTATCACAAATTACTTAAATGTAAATAATGATTGTAATATGAATATGCATTTTTATGTGACATTGATTTCAGATGTTTATTGATTGTAAATATTGTTGGAAAGTAAATTTATAAGGCTTTACTGAAACTGTCAATAATAGCGCAATAATGCAGCGAGGGGGATGAGTTGTTTATCATTATTGGGAACAAGGAAGTTACGTAATGTTGGTGCGTTTTCGGTAGAAACTTCTGGAATGTGTTCTCCCTAAAGCAATATGTATTAGTAGTTTTCATTGGATATTAAAATAGACGCTAATGTTGGCGCGCTTTATTAGCCAATAGCAGTTCATTTATAATCTTTAGGCATGTCGAGGAGTGGGAGTATATAAAGCCAAGTCCGAGGTCGATCGCCCCCAGTTCATCAAAATTCCTAGCACATTACACATCGTCAGTCAGTCCTTCAGTTCGCCGAAAGCATTCATATACTACACGTCGTCTTCAGTCAGTCAGTTCGTCAAGTTACGCGCAGCAGAATTATGAAAGATCTAAAATATGGTAAAGTTAATTATACACAAAATTTAAGTACGTGAGTTAAAAGTGATAAGTAAGAAGTATTATAACAGTTTCAGTTTGGCGAGTATCTAAATCAATATGTAAAAGTGATAGTGAACGTGTTCAACAATAAAAATTATAAAACAAATTTCTTCATTAAGTGTAATTTTTGGATAAAAGATTCCTTTCCGCTTCACAACCTGTATAGAGATACATATTCTACCCAAGATAAGATAATAGCTAGCCGGAGGACATTTGAAATGAAATCAAACACAAAAATTATACTGCCGCAAATTGCTAACGCCAGATGGAGCTACGAACCTAACAAAGAATGACGTCATAAGATGGCTTCTACTCACATGAAGTAAACACAATATAAGATCTTCAAGTTCTAATAACTTATGCTACACAAATTACGTAAGAAACATTTTACTTCAAATTGGCTCCCATACGTGGGGCAGTTAAAGTTATGTAAACAAACATTACGTAAGCACAATTCTCTCGCAAATTGGCTCCCAAACGTGGGGCTAATAAAAAAATATATTACGTAAACAATAATAATACTTGCAAATTGGCGCCCAAACGTGGGGCTACAATAATGTTACACAAATACAACATTTAATACTCTCGCATATTTTAGCAAAGGAGCAGTTTGGATTTAGGAAAAACATCTCAACCAATGATGCCACTTTCAACTTAACGAATGAAATTTTTAAATCACTTGATAATAAATGTAATACACTAGGAATATTCTGTGATCTATCAAAAGCATTTGACTGTGTAAATCATAATATACTCTTATCAAAATTATCATATTATGGCATTAAGAATAAAACATATCAATGGATTGCATCTTACCTATCAAACAGACATCAAAAGGTAATAATAAATACTGCAAATAATTCCAAATGGTCAGAAATAAAGCATGGTGTTCCACAAGGTTCGATTTTGGCTCCATTATTGTTTCTAATATATGTCAACAACCTCCCCAGAGTAATAAATGAACATGCTCACCCAGTTCTCTTTGCAGATGATACAAGTATTATAATTAAAGAACACAACATCAGTCGCCTCTCAGAGTTATCCAACGGTATTTTCAGTGTGCTAAATAATTGGTTCGATAGTAACAAAATTCATATAAACTTTGAAAAAACTAAGTATATCAATCTTCGCACAAAAAATAAAAGTACTGCAGACATAAGAATTGAACATGAAGGTAACTAAATTACTGAAACTTGTAGCATAAAATATCTTGGTCTTATTATAGATCATAATATGAATTGGAAAGACCATAT
The DNA here is from genome assembly GCA_030765065.1 of Deroplatys truncata. Classification (NCBI taxonomy): domain Eukaryota; kingdom Metazoa; phylum Arthropoda; class Insecta; order Mantodea; family Mantidae; genus Deroplatys; species Deroplatys truncata. Next base: position 5,280,834 of record CM060986.1, on the reverse strand, counting down.
TGACTACATCCTACCAAAACTAAGCTCTGCATGTTTTGCAATTAGATCATTGAATCATTTTACAAATAAAAGCATCCTAAAACAGTATATTATGCTTATTTTCATTCAATTATGACTTATGGAGTAACATTTTGGGAAAATTCAGTAGATGCAAAAAACATATTTCTTTTACAAAAAAAGGTAATAAGAATAATGGCAGGTGTAAAGAAATCAACTCATTGTAAACCACTATTCAAAACATTTGGAATTCTACCATTGGCCTGTGAATATATTTTAGCTGTACTTTTAACCGTGGTTGACCACCCAAAAGTGTTCATAAAAAATTCAGACATACACAGCAAACCAGAAATGGGCAGGACTTACACAGGCCAAGCAATAACCTACAGGTGTTCCAAAAAGGGGCTTACTACAATGGTATAGTATTACATAATTCACTTTCATCATATATTAAGGAACTGAAAACTAATAAAAAAAATTCAAGTTAGCATTAAAAAGATATCTCATCCCTCACATCTTCTATACAGAGGAGGATTTCTTCCATTCAAAAAAATAACTGACTGTAAAATGTTACCAAATTTTATAACTACATTAAGTATAAATAATATTACGTATGTATTGTAATGAAAAGAAGCTAGAAACAGTGATGTGTATTGAATTTATTTAAAGGTGAGTCGAAATTGTTACACTAACATCACTTAAGTTTACTCACTTAACATGTTTCGGGAAACCGTTGTTCCCATCCTCAGAAGGTTAACTCGACTGGCCCGTGTTGTTGGTGTTTCCGTTTTTTGGACTGGATCCTGTGGTGGCATCTTGTGGTGGAGAAATGTACTTCCAGAGAGGATTTGGTGGCGGCAAATCAAAATTCATTAGATGCGTGTTGTGTTTTAGAATGGTGATCTTCTCCCATGCATCTAATTCGGCTGCAAATTTGGCTGGTTTGACTAATGTAATATTGGGTTTGATGTTGTGATTAGTGATCCAAAAATGGTGTGAAACTGCAGATTTGTCCATTTGTTTGTATTTAATACATCTCATGTGCTCCTTTAGCCTAGTTTCTAAGTTTCTTTTTGTCTTACCAATGTATACTTTATTGCAATCTGAACAATTGATTTTATAGATTCCAGCTTTTTTGTCTTGTGGAATGGGGTCTTTTAACTTGTTACAAAGTAATTTCTCCATGTTAAATTTGTTCTGTGGAGCTAGGCTGATGTTATGTTTCATGAAAATCTTCTTAAATTTGTGAAATGTTCCTGGGTGGTATGTGAATTTCTTGAACTTTAGTTCTTTATCTTGCTGGCTGAGATTAGTTGTGTTTCTGATGTGCATCTGTCGTTTGAATTTTGCAATTTTTTTGTCAATAGTTGCTTTGTTGTACCCATTATGTATTGCTGTGTCTACTATATGCTGGTATTCTAACTGGTATTCTTTTTTATTTAAGGGGGTATATACCAGTCTATGTGTTAGGCTGTTTAGTACTGCATGTTTGTGTGTGGTTGGATTGAAACTCTTATTTTTTATGTAATTAGTAGAGTGTGTTGGCTTCCTGTATATGCCAAAGGTTAGGTTCTTTTGTTCTCTGATGATTTTTAGGTCTAAAAATGGTAGCATGCCTTCTTTTTCTATTTCTATGGTGAATTTTATTGATTGGTTCTGTAGGTTTAGTAAGGCTAAGGAGTCTTGTATGAACCTATTAGGGACAACAGCGAAGATGTCGTCAACATATCTGTGCCAAACTTTAAACATGTATGGAAAGGAAGTTGTTATGTGTATTTCTAAGTAGCTCATAAATAAATCTGCCAAGAAGGGTGAAAGTGGGTTGCCCATGGTTAGACCAGTTGGTTGTTGATAGAACTTCTTATTGAAACTAAAACAATTTTGTCCAATGCATAAATTGGTAAGTTGTATGAGGTCTTCTATTTCTTCTTCAAGTAGTAGGTTAGTCTGCTGTAGCCATTTCTTTAATTGACGCAGGAGTTGATCTGTAGGGACACTTGGAAATAGTGCAGTGACATCAAAGGAAACTAATCTGTCTTCTGGTTCGAGTTCCAGGGATTTTATCTTCTGAATTCATTATGTTTTTGCTGTTGAATTTTGGTAGTGAAGAGAATCTCTGTACTAACCATTTTGCCAGTTTGTAGGTAGGAGAATCAATATTGCTGACAATTGGTCTCATCTTATTACCCGGTTTGTGTATTTTAGGTAGAGCATACATTCTTGGTAAAATGGGGTGGTCTGGTTTTAATCTAGATTTATCAGTGTCTGTTATAGTTTTGCTTTCCTGGATGGTTTGATTGAAGGCTTTTAAATGTGATTTTAATGGGTCTTCTTGAATTTGTATGTAATTTTCTTGTTGCAGCATATTTTCTACTCTGGTAATATAATCATCTTTTTGAACTTTTTGAAGTACAACTAGTTTATTTCCCTTGTCAGCTTTTGTGTATACTACTGGTTTTGATTTTAATGTTTTGATCACATGTTTGGTTGGGAAATTGTTATGTTTATCTGCTTGTATTTCTTGGAGAACTATTTCACATTCTTTTTTTATAGTGGTTTTACTATTTTCATTTAGGTTGTAAGTAGCAATCTCAATGTCTGCGACTATTTCATCGGTTGTTTTTGTGTAGCCAACACATGTTTTTAGGCCAAGGTTTAATACCGATAATTCTGCTTTGGTGAAAGTTACATTTGAAAGATTAATTACGTCAGAGTATGGCGTCGTTTTTTCATTTTTTAGGTTAGGTTTATATGAATGTTGCTTCCGGCGTAGTATGTCTAGTTTTTTCTTTAATTTCAGCGTTTTTGTTTTCATCCTGTAGCTAAGAATAGTGAGGAATTTTGATTGCATGTTTTGCCAAAGTGGATAGCCGAGTGTGTCCGTTAATTTAAGGTGAAGAGTATATAATTCCAGTTCCAATTTTTGTAATTTTGCGTAGTGGTTGTTTCTCTCAATTATTATTACTTTTTTATCGGCTGATGTTTGGTGTTTGCTGTTTTTGTCGTATTTTACAATTCTCCTTACAAACTTTGGTGTGACTTTGCTTTGTATGCATAGGTTTAAAAAACGGATGTCCGCAAATGTGTTTTTTCTTTTTTCTTCAATTTTTTGGTATCTTTTGATGTCACTTTTTATTCCACTGAAATCTGTATTGAAATTTAGGGTTTCTAATCTTACCTTGTTTTTTGCCATGACTTGCATCTTTTCCACGTGGTGGCCAATTATAAATTTTGCTTCTTGTGACTTGTTGGTCATAAATTACGTATGTATTGTAATGAAAAGAAGCTAGAAACAGTGATGTGTATTGAATTTTCACTTTCACCCTTCTTGGCAGATTTATTTATGAGCTACTTAGAAATACACATAACAACTTCCTTTCCATACATGTTTAAAGTTTGGCACAGATATGTTGACGACATCTTCGCTGTTGTCCCTAATAGGTTCATACAAGACTCCTTAGCCTTACTAAACCTACAGAACCAATCAATAAAATTCACCATAGAAATAGAAAAAGAAGGCATGCTACCATTTTTAGACCTAAAAATCATCAGAGAACAAAAGAACCTAACCTTTGGCATATACAGGAAGCCAACACACTCTACTAATTACATAAAAAATAAGAGTTTCAATCCAACCACACACAAACATGCAGTACTAAACAGCCTAACACATAGACTGGTATATACCCCCTTAAATAAAAAAGAATACCAGTTAGAATACCAGCATATAGTAGACACAGCAATACATAATGGGTACAACAAAGCAACTATTGACAAAAAAATTGCAAAATTCAAACGACAGATGCACATCAGAAACACAACTAATCTCAGCCAGCAAGATAAAGAACTAAAGTTCAAGAAATTCACATACCACCCAGGAACATTTCACAAATTTAAGAAGATTTTCATGAAACATAACATCAGCCTAGCTCCACAGAACAAATTTAACATAGAGAAATTACTTTGTAACAAGTTAAAAGACCCCATTCCACAAGACAAAAAACTGGAATCTATAAAATCAATTGTTCAGATTGCAATAAAGTATACATTGGTAAGACAAAAAGAAACTTAGAAACTAGGCTAAAGGAGCACATGAGATGTATTAAATACAAACAAATGGACAAATCTGCAGTTTCACACCATTTTTGGATCACTAATCACAACATCAAACCCAATATTACATTAGTCAAACCAGCCAAATTTGCAGCCGAATTAGATGCATGGGAGAAGATCACCATTCTAAAACACAACACACATCTAATGAATTTTGATTTGCCGCCACCAAATCCTCTCTGGAAGTACATTTCTCCACCACAAGATGCCACCACAGGATCCAGTCCAAAAAACGGAAACACCAACAACACGGGCCAGTCGAGTTAACCTTCTGAGGATGGGAACAACGGTTTCCCGAAACATGTTAAGTGAGTAAACTTAAGTGATGTTAGTGTAACAATTTCGACTCACCTTTAAATAAAATAAATAATATTGTTTTAAAATTTTTTAGCTCTAACGTACTCTACATAAGAACTACAATTTATTTACATACAAGTACACAATGTAATTATGACGTAATCTACATCCTGGAGTAGACTAGCTTTCTTTAAGCTGGTCTAGCTAACTATAGGGTCTATAGATTGAGATCTTATGCTATGTTATGTTATGTTATGTTATGTTATGTTATGTTATGTTATGTTATGTTATGTTAAGAGTTTGATGCGTCCTATACTATCAGTGTAGTCTGATTAATTTGATACAGTAAATACATAAAATAGAATTAATAAGAGTTTGATGTGTCCTATACTATCAGTGTAGTCTGATTAATTTGATACAGTAAATACATCAAATAGAATTAATAAGAGTTTGATGCATCGTATACTATCAGAGTAGTCTGATTAAATATATACGGTAAATTTATCAAATAGAATTAATAAGAGTTTGATGTGTCCTATACTATCAGTGTAGTTTGATTAAATAGATACAGTAAATACATCATATAGAATTAATAAGTGTTTGCTGTGTCCTATACTATCAGCGTAGTCTGATTAAATTGATAGAGTAAATACATAAAATAGAATTAATAAGAGTTTGATGCGTCCTATAGTATCAGTGTAGTCTGATTACATTGATACATTAAATACATAAAATAAATTAATAAGAGTTTGATGGGTCCTATACTATCAGTGTAGTCTGATTAAATTGATACAGTAAATACATAAAATAGAATTAATAAGAGTTTCATGCGTCCTATACTATCAGTGTAGTCTGATTACATTGATACATTAAATACATAAAATAAATTAATAAGAGTTTGATGCATCCTATACTATCAGTGTAGTCTGATTAAATTGATACAGTAAATACATAAAATAGAATTAATAAGAGTTTGATGCGTCCTATACTATCAGAGTAGTCTGATTAAATTGATACAGTAAATACACCAAATAGAATTAATAAGAGTTTGATGCGTTCTATACTATCAGAGTAGTCTGATTAAATTGATACAGTAAATACACCAAATAGAATTAATAAGATTTTGATGCGTCCTATACTATCAGAGTAGTCTGATTAAATTGATACAGTAAATACACCAAATAGAATTAATAAGATTTTGATGCGTCCTATACTATCAGAGTAGTCTGATTAAATTGATACAGTAAATACACCAAATAGAATTAATAAGAGTTTGATGCGTCCTATACTATCAGAGTAGTCTGATTAAATTGATACAGTAAATACACCAAATAGAATTAATAAGATTTTGATGCGTCCTATACTATCAGCGTAGTCTGATTAAATTGATACAGTAAATACACCAAATAGAATTAATAAGAGTTTGATGTGTCCTATACTATCAGAGTAGTCTGATTAAATTGATACAGTAAATACACCAAATAGAATTAATAAGAGTTTGATGTGTCCTATACTATCAGCGTAGTCTGATTAAATTGATAGAGTAAATACATGAAATAGAATTAATAAGAGTTTGATGCGTCCTATACTATCAGAGTAGTCTGATTACATTGATACATTAAATACATAAAATAAATTAATAAGAGTTTGAGGCGTCCTATACTATCAGCGTAGTCTGATAAATGGATACAGTAAATATATAAAATGGAATTAATAAGAGTTTGAGGCATCCTATACTATCATTGTGGTCTGATTAAATTGATACAGTAAATACATCAAATAGAATTAATAAGAGGTTGATGCGTCCTATACTATCAGAGTAGTATGATTAAATTGTTACAGTAAATACATAAAATAGAATTAATAAGAGTTTGATGCATCCTATACTATCAGAGTAGTCTGATTAAATTGATACAGTAAATACATAAAATAGAATTAATAAGAGTTTGATGCATCCTATACTATCAGAGTAGTATGATTAAATTGTTACAGTAAATACATAAAATAGAATTAATAAGAGTTTGATGCATCCTATACTATCAGAGTAGTCTGATTAAATTGATACAGTAAATACATAAAATAGAATTAATAAGAGTTTGACATGTCTTATACTATCAGAGTAGTCTGATTAAATAGATACAGTAAATACATCAAATAAAATTAATAAGAGTTTAATACGTCCTATACTATCAGAGTAGTCTGATTAAATTGATACAGTAAATACATCAAATAGATGACATTAATTGTTCTTTCACACAAGCCGTGTGTTGGACAGGTTTGGAAAGGTAGAATCAGATGACTGAAAAATTCAATGCCATAGCCGGAATTTGAACCACGGATCTCCCGGTCTCCATCCAGTTGCTCTAACCACTGAGCTACCATGGCAATATGCCGGCACGCCATTAAATTCTCCAGCTGACTCGCATTTTTCCCGGTAAACCACAAGGAGGTCTCAAATTGTATTGAGATGTCATACCCCAATGACGACTTACATTCTTTGTAAGTACTTAAGTCCCGGGCTTTTAGTTTCAACCACTCTTAGGTCAATTAATGAAATTAATTGTTCTTTCACACAAGCCGTGTGTTGGACAGGGTTGGAAAGGTAGAATCAGATGACTGAAAAATTCAAGGCCATACCTGGGATTTGAACCACGGATCTCCCGGTCTCCCTCCGGTTGCTCTAACCACTGAGCTACCATGGCAACATGCCGGCACGCCATTAAATTCTCCAGCTGACTCACATTTTTCCTGGTAAACCACAAGGAGATCTCAAATTGTATTGAGATGTCATACCCCAATTGTGACTTACATTCTTTGTAGGTACTTAAGTCCCGGGCTTTTAGTTTCAACCACTATCACGTCAGCTGGAGAATTTAATGGCGTGCCGGCATGTTGACGTGGTAGCTCAGTGGTTAAAGCAACCGGACGGAGACCGGGAAATCCATGGTTCAAATCCCAGCTATGGCATTGAATTTTTCAGTCATCTGATTCTACCTGTGTCCTATACTATCAGTGTTATTTGATTAAATAGATACAGTAAATACATCAAAAAAGGAATTAATAAGAGTTTGATACGTTATATAATATCAGTGTAGTTTGATTAAATAGATACAGTAAATACATCAAAAAAGGAATTAATAAGAGTTTGATACGTTATATAATATCAGTGTAGTTTGATTAAATAGATACAGTAAATACATCAAAAAAGGAATTAATAAGAGTTTGATACGTTATATAATATCAGTGTAGTTTGATTAAATAGATACAGTAAATACATCAAATAGAATTAATGAGAGTTTGACATGTCTTATTCTATCAGAGTAGTCTGATTAATTTTATACAGTAAATACAACAAATAGAATTAATAAGAGTTAGATGTGTCCTATACTACCAGAGTAGTCTGATTAATTTGATACAATAAATACATCAAATAGAATTAATACGAGTTTGATGCGTCCTATACTATCAGAGTAGTCTCATTAAATTGATACAGTAAATACATCAAATAGAATTAATACGAGTTTGATGCGTCCTATACTATCAGAGTAGTCTCATTAAATTGATACAGTAAATACATAAAATAGAATTAATAAGAGTTTGATGCGCCCTATACTATCAGAATAGTCTCATTAAATTGATACAGTAAATACATAAAATAGAATTAATAAGAGTTTGATGCATCCTATACAATCAGAGTAGTCTGATTAAATTGATATATTAAATACAGCATATAGAATTAATAAGGGTCTGACGTGTCCTATACTATCGGAGTAGTGTGATTAAATAGTTACAGTAAATACATCAAATAGAATTAATAAGAGTTTGACTTGTCGTATATTATCAGAGTAGTCTGATGGAATTGACATATTAAATACATGAAATAGAACTAATAAGGTTTTGATGTGTCCTATACTATCAGAGTAGTCTGATTAAATTGATATATTAAATACAGCATATAGAATTAATAAGGGTCTGACGTGTCCTATACTATCGGAGTAGTGTGATTAAATAGTTACAGTAAATACATCAAATAGAATTAATAAGAGTTTGACGTCTCTTATACTATCAGAGTAGTCTGATTAAATAGATACAGTAAATACATCATATAGAATTAATAAGGGTTTGACTTGTCGTATATTATCAGAGTAGTCTGATGGAATTGACATATTAAATACATCAAATAGAACTAATAAGGTTTTGATGTGTCCTATACTATCGGAGTAGTCTGATTAATTTGATACAGTAAATATACCAAATAGAATTAATAAGAGTTTGATGTGTCCTATACTATCAGTGCAGTCTGAATAAATTGATACAGTGAATACATCAAATACAATTAATAAGATTTTGACATGTCTTATACTATCAGTGTAGTGTGATTAAATTGATAAAGTAAATACATAAAATAGAATTAATAAGAGTTTGATGTGTCCGATACTATCAGAGTAGTCTGATTAAATTGATACATTAAATACATCAAATAGAATTAATAAGAGTTTGATGTGTCCGATACTATCAGAGTAGTCTGATTAAATTGATACATTAAATACATCAAATAGAATTAATAAGAGTTTGATGTGTCCTATACTATCAGTGCAGTCTGAATAAAGTGATACAGTGAATACATCAAATAGAATTAATAAGATTTTGACATGTCTTATACTATCAGTGTAGTGTGATTAAATTAATAAAATAAATACATCAAATGGAATTAATAAGAGCTTGACATGTCTTATACTATCAGTATAGTGTCATTAAATTGATAAAGTAAATACATAAAGTAGAATTAATAAGAATTTCATGTGTCCTATACTATCAGTGTAGTCTTTTTAAATTGATGAAATAAACATGTAAAATAAATAAAAAGAAAGAGTCCACTGGGGCACTTTAAATGAAACAAAATTTTGTGCTTTTGTTGTTAAAATACAGAATAGAAGAGTTCACCAAGGGCCGTGGCACTGGCAGAGCTAGGAAGGGTAGAGAGAAAAGGTATAATAGTGGAAAGAATTTTGAAGTATTGGTATAGATATTTAAATTTAGAAGATAGTAATATATTAAAAGAATGTATACAGTTTCAAAAGCTGTCTTAGGAGAAGAGTGTTGGTTTGGGGAGATGGGAAATGTGCTAAAAGAAATTGGCATGAGGAATATTTTCCTATTAGATAAATATAATAACAGTGGGTTTTGGAAAGAAGTGAGATTGAGGGTTGAAGACATTGAGAAACAAGAGATATGGGCTAGTTTTGATGATAAAAGATCATTGATCTTGTATAAATCAGTTAAAAGAAATTGGGGAAGGGAGAAGTATGTAGATATATGTAATCAATTTGGTAGAATAGGTCTTGCGTGGATGCGCACAGGAGTAATATTTTTAAAAAGGAATGGATATAATTGCTCGGGGAGATGTATTATGTGTGATGAATCGGGTATTACTTTTCATTGTCTAATAGAATGTGATAAGGTTAAAAGGTGGAGAGAGGTTATATGGGACAAGCTAAACAAAGAAGCAGTAGCATTAAGAATGTTGGGAAGCACAAAAGCAGAAACAATTAAAATGATGGGGACATTTTTAGGCAACACAAGGGATAAGTGGATAAGGAGCTTAAGAAGGGTACAGGAGAATGGGCATAGTTTGTAAAGTGGAGAGATGGTATAGTAGCTTTATCCCATATATACAGCCTAGGGGCTAAATATGGGGGAGCTAGAAAACTGGTGCACTAGACCTAAGTTTTATTTGTATTATTGTAATAATAATGAAATAAATATTACATATTACAGAACAGAATATAATGTGAAGTTTTTGATTGAATTGAAAAGTGTTGTTTGTTTACACTGAGGCTCTTTGTTGGTGTTCATGTGGTGAAAATAAACTGATATTTACACAATGGTCTGAATTGTTTTGCAGGATCAGATAAATGACATTGTTAAACTGGTGCGAGGAGAGCTGCCTGCATTAACCAGGATTACTCTGGGTGCTCTGGTTGTGTTAGATGTCCATGCTAAAGATGTTATTGAAGTTTTGTGTAACAAAGGTGTGTCCTCAAGCAAGGATTTCCAGTGGCTTGCCCAATTAAGGTAGGGCTAGTGTTGTTACTAAAATGCTTATTCCTTGCTAATAAGAAAGATAGTTTTGAAATTGCATGGTCATGAGAAAGAATGAATAGCGGCTAACCACTTGTGAAAACAGAAAGAATTAACAACACGATATTTTTTATTTGACATAAATTGTGCTTTAATGGGATCTTCATATTTTGTGTATCTGTGATGCCATTTGAGTTATCAAAAGTCGTTCAGAATGAAGAGGACTTTATCGTATGATATTATAATTAAAATATTTAGGGCCATTTTTGGGGAAAAAAAGAAGAAAAATTTCAAATCAAGGGCAGTTTGAGATGGGGGAATTTTCTTGAAAATGTTTGTGGCGCATTCTTTGAAGATCAGAATTTAAATATCAGATTTAGTATTCAACCAACTTAGTATTTTTGAGTTCTGTTCTTTACACACAGACTTTTTTCAGGTAATTTTTATACTGGATTTCAGACCTGAAACCCCAGTATCAAATTTTTGGGTGGACTGAATACTTCCTTTAATTACTATAGGGAAGAGAAGATAATATCTGTTGGAGAATTAAAAGAGGTGCATCTACATAGTAACACTTGGTCACTTACAGCCTCAGAACTCAACAAGTTGTGCCATTTGAATTAAATAGATATATTTGTGCTTGATGAGTGTGGTTGGTAATCAAATATAAATGTTTTGAGTTGGAATTGTGAACATGTTCCATGTGACACAGGCTAGGCAAATCAAAATTCACATTTGGTGGAATTATCTGTTTATATTTTACTGCTCTTGGATGTTCTTCTAGTTTTGTTTCTATTGTTAAGCAACAGAGTTAGATGTTTTAAAAAAGCAAGACAGCATACAAATGCTCTGAGGTGTTACTTTATTTAATGGACTGTGCTCCCTAGAATGCAAAGGTGCACATATAGTTAAGAATGCTCCTTGGACTGTTCTATCTCTGCTAGTTTTAAAGCAATTATTATGTTTAATTTTACTAGTTTTCTTTTTATATATGTTATTGAAAGTAATTAATTGCAGGAAGCTCTCCTGAAAATTAGAAGCTAGTAAGTTATAAACTGTGTTTGAATAGTGTAAAGTACTGAAAAGAAGGAATTGAGCAAAAATGGAGTTTAAAGTTGAATGCTGTGCTTTAACTAAATGGTAAAGGACCAATTTTCATTGAGTACTTTTAGTTTAATTTAAAATTAACAGTTACTGCTATAGAGATATTTTCAAGGAAAGAAAGACAAAGTTAGTGCATCTGTTTCCCTCTAAATAATACAGATAGGCTTGTTTTTCATTCTCCAGAATTTTGTGACATTTGGCAGCACCCATAACATACTCTTCATTTCCAAGTACAACATGTTACATGAGGATGTTTTGTGAATTTAATTCCATTGCATTATTATGTTAATAATTACTTTATTTTCCACTTAGCAAGTCTTGTCCTGTGACCGCAGTAATTGTAAAGCTGTTTTTCCTGCAGCCAGATTTCGTCACCCTTTAAGGCTGGTTCACAACCAACGAGAACGAGAAAGCTGAAATACATGTATTCAAATGGGAGTGTTCACAATCGACGGGAAGCCTTCCCGGGCCCCGGAAACAGGAAAGAAGAGTTGCCCAACTTTTAACTTTCTCGTTCTCGTTCCTGGGCGCGGCATATTGGATCCCTATTGTGCAAATTAGAGCCTTACTCTAGAGGTTATTCTAGGCGGCCGTGTCATGAAACAGCCACTAGTGCTCTCTATAGTCGCAAGCTGGAAAAATGAAACTGGAAGGAATTAGTAGTAAATGTGCTTCCTAACCTCATTCCGACACCTGCAAATCTAATCAGCGTTGGTTCCTCTGGTGAAGGAATCATTTGTAGTTTGTTTATATGCAACTCAAAACTGTCTATTACCTAAAAAACAATGGCAAAAGCTACAAAGAACAGCTAAATCCACTGGAAATGAAAAAAGAACAATAAACAATTTTAATGTATGCCATTAAATAAAGGAATGAAAACTTGGCATAAGTAGAGGGATTGGAAATGTACTGGATATGCGTTTAGATAATGTTTACTCTCTTGAATTTTGACATTGGCTTGGCTAAATTGGAAGTAGGTGAAAAAATGTCATTGGTCAGTTAAAAACAAATGAAATCCCAATGCGCAAAATCGACTTTCACTTTGTGATCGATATGCTTTCCCATTCTCGTTACCGGGCTGTTGTGAATCAATATCTTGCATGGTGCATTGCTTCCCATTCTCAGGCAGTTGTGAACCAACCTTTACTGTGATTGGTTGTGGCACTGCTGAAGCGAGGTGCTTTAATTGGCTAGCTCTAAAGCACATTTTAGCAATTAATTTCAATAACTAATTAAAGTTTTAAAGATATTTTGTACAAAATAATATGCTGCTGTCTAAATATGAAGCATTATAAACATATATATAATTAACAAAGTGAAAAATTAAAAAAAACAAAAAACTGGTATGATAAATACCAGTGGTTGAATGGAATTAGGGATGGAAATGATAAAAAACTTCTCTGTTTTTATTGCTTGATGTTTGGCAGTAGGGGGAAGAACCTTGGTGCAAAACTGCTGTGAATGCTATAAACAAATGTTGAAAAGAAAGGCAAGAAACATGCGGCATCGGAGAAGCACATAAACCACATGGTAGGAGGTTACAATGAAACAGAGATGTTGTTTGCTATTTGGGCATACAAGAATTGCCAAAGTTCATTTAATAAAGGGAATAGTACCTGACTTAATTCAGGCTGTTGAGGAACATTTCTGTTGTTTCAGTAAAACGTTGGTTGAGTATTATTGAAGAGCAGTTGCTAGGTTTTCTTGATAATCCCAATCTTAAAGAGCGGTGAAAATAAAGTACACTTATTATGTCAGTTCATAAGGCAGTGTTATCTTCTCAATCTGCTGCTAAAACTATAAAAGAGGTGTAATTTAACTGTCCTCACATTGAGCAGTGTTGCCTATGCAATAGAATCTTCATTCTGAACAGTCCAGCATCAGTTCAGGCAGCCATAGCAATAGATAATATATTGAGCACTGATGCATTTTGTTCTTCTAAAATTTTTGTTTAGCATATTTTAAAATCCAGGACAAGTTGGTATGTAAATTTGTGCATAAGAAGAGGATTGTGTTCCAATTTGCCAACCAGGTTCAAAGACTAGTTGATACAGTGCAACTTTTTGACGAAACTAAATTTAACAGTTACCAACACCATTTAAACCAATTAGTGCATCTATATCCTAAACGTTTATTCTGTTCCTGAGAAATACATGCCACCTATTGAACACAATGAACGTGTAATACAGAAACAACAAAACTGTGACATCTGTATGGTACCTCAGTAAAACACCTGATTTCAAGACGAGAGTGATAGACATATGAAGGATCGAGCTGACTTTAGATGAGTTGAAGGGCTGCTTTTTATTATATTGTTAACTGTTCACACAAGAATGTAGAATAATCTTTTTGTATTTTTAAGCAACCATAGTGTTTTGCTGTAATGCTTTGCATATTTAATACCTGATGACATAATTTATAATCCCATTCTTAACCTTTAAAATTCTGATAAAATTATTAGACTAAATGCTGCACATTTCCATGTTTTATACTCTGTAGTATAATAAAAGAAAATGTCATTTCATTTAAGTTATTAAAGATTAATCTCCAACTATTAGTAATGTGAGTGCATCATCTGCGCCTTATCTTAGAGAGGTAAGGATTATTTTCAAAATTTTGTGGTATTTTCCATTAGTCGACATTTCATAAATGCAGTGAAGTGCAGTAATATTTGCAAAAATCTTATTCAGAATATGCCAAAGATATAACAACTGGCTAATAACAATGTTATAGATGAATAATTTGAATACGTTTGAATATCGTTGACAACTATGGATCCATAACTCAGCCAAAAACAAATCAACTTTGATCCATGGTCTCTATATATCCAAATATAGAGGTGTACATGGACGTGTCAAAAACAGAATTTCTTGGATAACGGCTCTACCTGAAACTGACCTTACAAAGTGGATTACCCTCTGTGAAAGCAAGGGCATGTCAGGCATGGACATGTCTGTGTTACCAAGTTAAAGGCTAGGAAGAGGCAAAGAAGATGAAAGTGTCAACCCTATTAATTAATTCACGCTTTGCCACTGGTTACATATATTCCTTTCTGGTCATTTACTTTGTAAACATATGGTTAACTTGTTTGTTTGATAGGGAATGAGTTTCTGTTCATTGTTAAATGGCCACATCAATTTTTCTTTTTCACAGAATAATCTTTTTTAAAAATGACCCTAAATGAGTTTAAGAATGCAGAATTATAGCATTTCTTCTATGTTTTATTTAAGTACACCAGTAAACCAATTATTTCTGACTTGTTGCACAGTAATGGGACCTAAATTTCAGAACATGTGTGTGCCTTGGTGTAGTGAACGCAGTATAAGAATGATGTAAGTTCATAATTAAGACTTGAATGTTAAAAAGTGTTGATTGTTGACAGATACTACTGGGAGGATGACATGATGGTGCGCATCATCAACGCAACTGTAAGATATGCATATGAGTACCTGGGGAACACGGGGCGTCTAGTCATCACTCCACTCACAGATCGCTGTTATCGTACTCTGATAGGGGCATACCACCTGCATCTGAACGGAGCTCCAGAAGGTCCAGCAGGCACAGGCAAGACGGAAACAACCAAGGACCTGGCGAAGGCCCTTGCTGTTCAGTGTATTGTGTTTAACTGTTCTGACGGACTGGACTTCATAGCAATGGGAAAGGTATGCCTTTCATTTCCAAATCCATAAATTAGCTGGACTTTGTGTAAGTTAGTAGCTGTGCATTGGCCAATAAACCTACGTATATTTCCAGTTTTAACTATCAGATGCCATCTCCATCTCCCTATAAACAAATTGAAAAACTAATGCTGTTGGTACTGTGAGTATAAATAAGAAGGATATGTTCCTGATATTAAAAGCGCAACTTGATGAGTATCAACGTGCTGTGAGTGAAATGCAAGGACATCAAAGATGTTTATTTCCTATTGGTGAAACATGAAAGACTGACATAGCAGCGACAAGCAAGCTGAGAAGAAGGAAAGCTAAGACACACAGAGAGGAGGTAAACAAACTAAAATGTGTCCTTGAGTAGCAGAAACTGCTGACATTACAACAACATCCAAGATGGGAAGAAGGAAAGCTAAGACACACAGAGAGGAGGTAAACAAACTAAAATGTGTCCTTGAGTAGCAGAAACTGCTGACATTACAACAACATCCAAGATGGGAAGAAGGAAAGCTAAGACACACAGAGAGGAGGTAAAGAAACCAAAGTGTGTCCTTGAGTAACAGAAACTACTGACATAACAACAACATGTAAGCTGAGAAGAAGGAAAGTTCAGACACACAGAGAGGAGGTAAAGAAACTAAAGTGTGTCCTTTATTAACAGAAACTGCTGACATTACAACAACATCCAAGCTGGGAAGAAGGAAAGTTCAGACACACAGAGAGGAGGTAAAGAAACTAAAGTGTGTCCTTGAGTAGCAGAAACTGCTGACATTACAACAACATGTAAGCTGAGAAGAAGGAAAGTTCAGACATACAGAGAGGAGGTAAAGAAACCAAAGTGTGTCCTTGAGTAGCAGAAACTGCTGACATTACAACAACATGCAAGCTGAGAAGAAGGAAAGTTCAGACATACAGAGAGGAGGTAAAGAAACTAAAGTGTGTCCTTGAGTAGCAGAAACTGCTGACATTACAACAACATCCAAGCTGGGAAGAAGGAAAGTTCAGACACACAGAGAGGAGGTAAAGAAACTAAAGTGTGTCCTTGAGTAGCAGAAACTGCTGACATTACAACAACATCCAAGATGAGAAAAAGGAAAGTTCAGACACACAGAGAGGAGGTAAAGAAACTAAAGTGTGTCCTTGAGTAGCAGAAACTGCTGACATTACAACAACATCCAAGATGAGAAAAAGGAAAGTTCAGACACACAGAGAGGAGGTAAAGAAACTAAAATGTGTCCTTGAGTAACAGAAACTGCTGACATTACAACAACATGCAAGCTGAGAAGAAGGAAAGTTCAGACACACAGAGAGGAGGTAAAGAAACTAAAATGTGTCCTTGAGTAGCAGAAACTACTGACATTACAACAACATGCAAGCTGAGAAGAAGGAAAGTTCAGACACACAGAGAGGAGGTAAAGAAACTAAAATGTGTCCTTGAGTAGCAGAAACTACTGACATTACAACAACATGCAAGCTGAGAAGAAGGAAAGTTCAGACATACAGAGAGGAGGTAAAGAAACTAAAGTGTGTCCTTGAGTAACAGAAACTGCTGACATAACAACAACATGCAAGCTGAGAAGAAGGAAAGTTCAGACACACAGAGAGGAGGTAAAGAAACTAAAGTGTGTCCTTTATTAACAGAAACTGCTGACATTACAGCAACATCCAAGCTGAGAAGAAGGAAAGTTCAGACATACAGAGAGGAGGTAAAGAAACTAAAGTGTGTCCTTTATTAACAGAAACTGCTGACATTACAACAACATGCAAGCTGAGAAGAAGGAAGGTTCAGACACACAGAGAGGAGGTAAAGAAACTAAAGTGTGTCCTTTATTAACAGAAACTGCTGACATTACAACAACATGTAAGCTGAGAAGAAGGAAAGTTCAGACATACAGAGAGGAGGTAAAGAAACCAAAGTGTGTCCTTGAGTAGCAGAAACTGCTGACATTACAACAACATGTAAGCTGAGAAGAAGGAAAGTTCAGACATACAGAGAGGAGGTAAAGAAACCAAAGTGTGTCCTTGAGTAACAGAAACTACTGACATAACAACAACATGTAAGCTGAGAAGAAGGAAAGTTCAGACATACAGAGAGGAGGTAAAGAAACCAAAGTGTGTCCTTGAGTAGCAGAAACTGCTGACATTACAACAACATGTAAGCTGAGAAGAAGGAAAGTTCAGACATACAGAGAGGAGGTAAAGAAACTAAAATATGTCCTTGAGTAGCAGAAACTACTGACATTACAACATGCAAGTTGGGAAGAGGGAAAGTTCAGACACACAGAGAGGAGGTAAAGAAACTAAAATGTGTCCTTGAGTAGCAGAAACTGCTGACATTACAACAACATGTAAGCTGAGAAGAAGGAAAGTTCAGACATACAGAGAGGAGGTAAAGAAACTAAAATGTGTCCTTGAGTAGCAGAAACTGCTGACATTACAACAACATGTAAGCTGAGAAGAAGGAAAGTTCAGACACACAGAGAGGAGGTAAAGAAACTAAAGTGTGTCCTTTATTAACAGAAACTACTGACATTACAACAACATGCAAGCTGAGAAGAAGGAAAGTTCAGACATACAGAGAGGAGGTAAAGAAACTAAAGTGTGTCCTTTATTAACAGAAACTGCTGACATTACAACAACATGTAAGCTGAGAAGAAGGAAAGTTCAGACATACAGAGAGGAGGTAAAGAAACCAAAGTGTGTCCTTGAGTAGCAGAAACTGCTGACATTACAACAACATGTAAGCTTACCTTCTTATTACCTTTTTTTGTACAAGAAATATTTTTTTTGCATCTACTGAATTTTCCCAAAATGTTATTCCATAAGTCATAATTGAATGAAAATAAGCATAATATACTGTTTTAGGATGCTTTTATTTGTAAAATGATTCAATGATCTAATTGCAAAACATGCAGAGCTTAGTTTTGGTAGGATGTAGTCAATATGGTCTTTCCAATTCATATTATGATCTATAATAAGATCAAGATATTTTATGCTACAAGTTTAAGTAATTTAGTTACCTTCATGTTCAATTCTTATGTCTGCAATACTTTTATTTTTTGTGCGAAAATTGATATACTTAGTTTTTTCAAAGTTTATATGAATTTTGTTACTATCGAACCAATTATTTAGCACACTGAAAATACCGTTGGATAACTCTGAGAGGCGACTGATGTTGTGTTCTTTAATTATAATACTTGTATCATCTGCAAAGAGAACTGGGTGAGCATGTTCATTTATTACTCTGGGGAGGTTGTTGACATGTATTAGAAACAATAATGGACCCAAAATCGAACCTTGTGGAACACCATGCTTTATTTCTGACCATTTGGAATATATATTTGCAGTATTTATTATTACCTTTTGATGTCTGTTTGATAGGTAAGATGCAATCCATTGATATGTTTTATTCTTAATGCCATAATATAATAATTTTGATAAGAGTATATTATGATTTACACAGTCAAATGCTTTTGATAGATCACAGAATATTCCTAGTGTATTACATTTATTATCAAGTGATTTAAAAATTTCATTCGTTAAGTTGAAAGTGGCATCATTGGTTGAGATGTTTTTCCTAAATCCAAACTGCTCCTTTGCTAAAATATTATTTTTAATTAGGTGGTGACATATTCGTTTTAAACTAAGTTTTTCAAATACTTTGGAGAAAGCAGTTAGTAATGATACTGGTCTATAGTTTGACAGTTGTGACTTTTGCTCTTTCTTGTATAGTGGTTTAACTATAGAATATTTTAGCCTGTCAGGAAAAATTCCTGTTACAAAGGAGAAATTACATATATGACTTAAGGGTTTGCTAATTTTATCGGCGCATAGTTTTAATATCTTTGTAGTTATTTCATCATAACCTGATGAATTCTTGCTTTTGAGGGATTTCATCATTTTATTTACTTCTATCGTGCTCGTGGGTACTATTTCTGTACAAATAGGCTGTTCTAAGCTTGCTTTTTTCAAATATGAAATAGGGTCCTCCACTTGTTGTTTGGACTGTAACAGTAAATTTTCTGCTAACTGAATATAATACTCATTAAATAATGTTGCTATTTCTTGTGGTTCTTTTGTGGTGATACAATTTACTGTAATTTCTTTTATTTCATTTTTTGTGTAATGTTTACCAGTCTCTTTTTTTTATAATTTTCCATATTGTCTTAGGCTTGTTATTTGAGGACTCTATCTGCTTTTCATAGCAGAGTTTTTTAGCTACATTTATAACCTTTTTTAAAATTTTACAATATTTTTTATAGTGTTGTCTGTTTCTCACAGTTGCTTTCTCTAGTAGCCATGTAGAGTTCTCTTTTGTGTTTGCAGGATATCTTAATACCTTGTGTTAACCAGCCATTTCTAGGTGTGTTAATAATTTTCTTTACATGAGATGGAAAACTTGAGTTATGAATCCTTATGAAAGTATTTAGAAAAAGGAGATAAACTTGTCATTCATATTGTTGTTTTTGTATATTTCTTCCCAGGTTTGTTCTAAAAGCTGGTAATTCAAGAGTTTTATGTTCTCACTGTTAATGACTTGGTAGTTGGATACATGATTCATTATTTTGGAATGGGGAATGTTATAATTGATTTTAAGCAACTGTCCATCATGATCTGAAAGTCCATTAGTTAAGGGTTGGATTTCACGGTACTCCTTTTTAGACATATCTATGAAAATATTATCAATAGCTGTTTTGGAATTTTTTTGAATTTTAGTTGGAAAGTTGACTATATGCATAAGGTTGTATGTTCTTAATAATGAACAAATTTGTTCCTTTTGGTTGCTGTCTTTAATGAAGTCTATATTTAAGTCACCACAAAGTATAAATCCAATGTGGCATTAATACGGAGGTTTGCCCCACTTAAGCTTGGACGACTTTGAATCACCCTCCCACTCCTGCCATTGGTCAAACTGCTCATGTTTATTATTGCATCAGCTCACTACGACTGCCTGCTGTCTGCTGAGCCAGTCTGAGGCAGAGTTTATGCGCAATGGCTTCCACAATCGGCAACTTGTGGCAGGGGTACATTGTTGGGCTTTCCGATGCCGGTTACAGCCTTTCAATGATAGTGAAAGGTGCAAACAAAAAGGTGTTACCATAAATAAGTCCTGTGTGGGGCGTATAACACAGCTGCATAAAAACGGATTCCCACCTGAGGCTCAGGGTGCAAGAAAAAGGTCACAACCTAAAGCAGTAGTAGCCAGGGTAAGTGCAACAGTGACTCAAGAAAACCCAACAACCCAAAGAAGCATTTCCAGCCGCATTGGAGTATTCAAATGGACCATCTATCAGATAATACACAACAATTTCGGTTTAGAACGCAACATAAAGCACATGGACACGCCTTGAAAGAGCGGCACATCAAAAGAATGCTTCACCAACGCAAGAAAATTCTATGAACACCACTTGGCAGGTGAAAAGTGACAATGGGCGGTTTCTTTAGATGAAGGATGGGTTATCTGGACGATGCAAGAAAACACGAGCCATTTATTACCATCAAGTGGGCCAAGGGAGCGCTCCAACTCTATTCAGAAGAACAAGGAAATGTTTTCCAAGGGATTCATGGTGGTTGCATAGGGGAAACTCACATTCACAGAGTTGCCAACAATGTGAAAATTAATGCAGCCTACTATCAAAGGAATGTAATGGACCCAATTTTTGATGAAGAGATTCGTCGGTTGTATGGTGAGGATGCCCCAAATGTTTGGATCCAGTCACACTTCTTGGTCCTCCCAGAATTACTACCACGGAAAGCTATGGAAATGGGTGTCAATGTGATAACCATTTAAAAGGATACCTGTGAAGTCACCAGATGCCTCGCCAATGGATTTTTGCGCATTTGGTCTGCTGAAACAGCACCTTGCTTCTCAGCATCCCACCACAATTGAAGGATTCTGGAAAGCCTGCCAGGATGAAGAAGTAATGTTCTTCAATTTTTTTAGTTTGTATATTAAGCCAGCTCCACGTTTGGGGGACAATTTGTGATTTAGATTTTTGGCTTACATAATTATTATTACGTATATTTAAAAAAGTGTGCTGTTATGTAATTATTTAGCTCCACGGATGCCAATTTGAAGAAGTTATGGTTACGTAATTGTTTGGAGGAGTTTGCCCCACGGTTTTACGCCACTTTGAGAATGTCATTGAGTCTCGTTTTTGTTGCCAACTTTGAAAAAGTTATTTAGCTGGATACTGGATACGAGGTGTGAGAATCCCCACGTATGTGCGTCTGTTTGAGAATGTATTTAGGTTACGTAATGAAGATACACTTTGATGTTGTTTGATGCTTGGGGCGCCAAACTTTATAGTGAAGATGATGCTTGTTTTACGTAATATTATTAAAGTTATTTGCCTCAGCTGCTTTCAGTTGCACTATAGAAACACAAGTTCTTTTTAGGTTGTGATAAGACAAGAATTAAAATACGTCACAGAATTTACTTTTTAATTTCACTTCTTTTTATTTCTTTTTATAGTTGCACATTTATAAACACAACACTTTATAAAAGAAAACTGTGAGCACTTTATACATTCTAGCGGAAAACACAAATTTTACCATCCGTACTCTACAACATCTTACCCACGACCTTAACATCTTCACTCTATAACATCATGCCCGCAACTGACTAAATCCAAGGGTAAAAATCTTATAGCTTCGGTAATGCCAGTCTCTTATTGGCTAATTCTAGTCTGATAGAATTTAAGCATTCAAATTAAAACTTTTTCTTTACTGTTGATTGGCTAATTCCAAACTGTATGCGAAATTATGTTATTACTGATCTTTTCATAACCAGTATTTTTTTAAATTCCAGACACATTATTGTCACCAAAATTACATTATTACCTCAATATTAATATCCTAAAACAAACTTTCTCACAGTTTTTGCACTATTAGAATATCTAAACATTTACATATCACTAATAAATGTGTTTACAATAAAAAATAAGTATTTACGATGACTTTACATACAATATAAATAATAATTATATACATACTGTTTCCAAGGTGGGCTGTTATTGGATTTAATTATAATAAAACACAATTAATATCATTTAGGCATTAAAATACTGCCTCAAGGAGCAGTGTGCTAACATCCCCCTTAGTGTTGTTAGATGCAGCCCTCTTCAATGGAAATTGCGCTGCAGAGACATAGTTAAAGCCCATAGAAATCACATTGAACACAATAGGTGGTAGCAAAAGGGAATCTCACCATGAAAAAACATAAGCAAAATCATCTAAGCTTAAGTGGGGCAACCCTCCGTTTATTAATGTTTCTCACTTGTATAATGGAATACCAATCATTTTATGTGTTAATCTAACCATCTGTCTACTTTCATGTATGAGGGTAGATCAAATTAAGCCAGTATATTCTAAAAATAAGTTGTCGAGCCCTATACAGTCCCCTGATGAATTCACAGCTTTTTAATTCCTCAAATAAAGAAGAGGCGACTGTACTGGTGCGTCATCACATTACTGCTCCTACAAATAATAAGTTTCTGTAGATAAATGTGGGGTGTAAGGAGGGCTTTCTCAGCTTTTATATTGCAGTAGGTTGTTGTGTCTGCAGGCTGAAAAGTGGGAATTTTTCTCTAGCCAAGTTTATTCCTTATCCTCCCCAGAGTCTGAGAAATTAAATTGAGTATTATTTATGGAAGTTCTTTAACTACTATGGTCCATTCTATATTGGGCATGAAAGACTCGACATTTTGCTCAGATGTTCTTTATCAGGCTTAAGGTTCTTTGACATGCTGTACTTTACTTCCATCTCAAAGTCAGCCATGCTAAGGATTTTCACTCCTGAAAACATCCATTGCCCTCCACTGGGTTTTGAAGCTGTGACCGTGGGAACTAGAGTCTAGCCTGGGGGACGATACCAGAGCCTGACAGTGTGAATGTGTGTTTGAGCTAATGTACAAATCCATTGATAACGGTAAATGAGTTAACTCTGTTGCAACGGTAAAAAGGCTGTTGTGCAGCATGTGGCCATCATGTTCCACAACTACTCATTGACAGAGGGAGAAGATACTCATTGCACCATTGGAAAACATATCAAATGTTCTATTGGGTGTGAAAGACCGGCAATTTTGCTCAGGCTTCAGCTTCTTTTACTTGCCGTAAATCTATGAGCAGCTTTACTTCCCTTCTGAAGGAATCTATGCTAAGGAACCCGAGACCTCGGGAACTAGACGCTACTATGGTAACCACGGAGGACAAATGTGCGGGCCTGTGGCGGATCACAGGGCAGACTGACGGGAATGTGGTCATGAGTACGAACTGTAGGGTGAGTGTGTGGGCGCATGAAGGACTGTATGATGGACCGACGGGAATGTAGATGGACTGTAGGATGGACTGATGGGAATGTAGATGGACTGAAGGATGGACTGACGGGAATGTGGATGGACTGTAGGGTGGACTGACAGGAATGTGGACGGACCAGCAGGCATGTGGTCGTGAGAACGAACTGTAGGGTGTGTGTGTGTGTGTGTGTGTGTGTGTGGGCTTGTGGGTGCATGGCAGACCGTAGGATGGACTGACGGGAATGTGGATGGACTGTATGGTGGACTGACGGGAATGCGGATGGACTGTAGGGTGCACCAACGGGAATGCGGATGGACTGTACGGTGGACTGTCGGGAATGTGGATGGACTGAAGGGTGGACTGACGGGAATGTGGTTGGACTGTAGAATGGACTGACAGGAATGTGGATGGACTGTAGGGTGGATTGACGGGAATGTGGACGGACTGTAGAGGGACTGACGGGAATGTGGACGGATTGTAGGTTGGACTGACGGGAATGTGGATGGACTGACGGGAATGTGGACGAATTGTAGGGTGGACTGACGGGAATGTGGATGGACTGTAGGGTGGACTGACGGGAATGTGGATGGACTGACGGGAATGTGGATGGACAGTATGATGGACTGACAGGAATGTGGACGGTCTGTAGGGTGGACTGACGGGAATGTGGTTGGACTGTATGATGAACTGACAGGAATGTGGATGGACTGTAGGGTGGACTGACGGGAATGTGGGCGGTCTGTAGGGCGGATTGACGGGAATGTGGATTGACTCTAAGGGGGACTGACGGGAATGTGGTTGGACTGTAGGGTGGACTGATGGGGATGTGGGTCGACTGTAGGGTGGAATGACGGGAATTGGATTGACTAACGGGAATGTGGTTGGACTGTAGGGTGGACTGACGGGAATGTGGGTCGACTGTAGGGTGGATTGACGGGAATTGGATTGACTAACGGGAATGTGGTTGGACTGTAGGGTGGACTGACGGGAATGTGCGTCGACTGTAGGGTGGATTGACTAACGGGAATGTGGATGGACGGACGGGAATGTGGATGGACTGTAGGGTGGACAGACGGGAATGTGGATGGACTGACGGGAATGTGGACGGACTGTAGGGTGGACTGACG
The DNA here is from genome assembly GCA_030765065.1 of Deroplatys truncata. NCBI lineage: Eukaryota > Metazoa > Arthropoda > Insecta > Mantodea > Mantidae > Deroplatys > Deroplatys truncata. The sequence continues at coordinate 5,256,149 of CM060986.1, read as the reverse complement.
GGAAGGTGGACGGACTGTAGGGTGGACTGACAGAAATGTGGACGGTCTGTAGGGTGGACTGACCGGAAGGTGGATGGTCTCTAGGGCGGACTGACGGGAATGGGGACGGTCTGTAGGGTGGACTGACGGGAATGTGGACGGTCTGTACGGTGGACTGACGGGAATGTGGACGGTCTCTAGGGTGGACTGACGGGAATGTGGACGATCTCTAGGGCGGACTGACGGGAATGTGGACAGTCTCTAGGGTGGACTGACGGGAATGTGGACGGTCTCTAGGGTGGACTGACGGGAATGTGGACGGTCTCTAGGGCGGACTGACGGGAATGTGGACGATCTCTAGGGTGGACTGAGGGGAATGTGGACGGTCTCTAGGGCGGACTGACGGGAATATGGACGGTCTCTAGGGTGGACTGACGGGAATGTGGACGGTCTGTAGGGTGGACTGACGGGAATGTGGACGGTCTCTAGGGTGGACTGACGGGAAGGTGGATGGTCTCTAGGGCGGACTGACGGGAAGGTGTATGGTCCCTAGGGCGGACTGACGGGAATGTGGACGGTCTGTAGGGTGGATTGACGGGAAGGTGGATGGTCTTTAGGGCGGACTGACGGGAATGTGGATGGACTGTAGGATGGACTGACGGGAATGTGGTTGGACTGTAGGGTGGACTGACGGGAAGGTGGATGGTCTCTAGGGCGGACTGACGGGAATGTGGATGGACTGTAGGGTGGACTGATGGGAATGTGGTTGGACTGTAGAATGGACTGACAGGAATGTGGATGGACTGTAGGATGGACTGACGGGAATGTGGATGGACTGTAGAATGGACTGACAGGAATGTGGATGGACTGTAGGGTGGACTGACGTAAATGTGGACGGTCTGTAGAATGGACACAGGAATGTGGATGGACTGTAGGGTGGACTGACGGGAATGTGGACGGACTGTAGAATGGACTGACAGGAATGTGGTTGGACTGTAGATTGGACTGACGGGAATGTGGATGGACTGTAGGGTGGACTGACGGGAATGTGGACGGTCTGTAGGGTGGACTGACGGGAATGTGGACGGTCTGTAGGGTGGAATGACGGGAATGAGGACGGTCTGTAGGGTGGACTGACGGAAAGGTGGCTGGTCTCTAGGGCAGACTGACGGTTATGTAAATGGACTGTAGGGTGGACTGTAGAATGGACTGACAGGAATGTGGATGGACTGTAGGGTGGACTGACGGGAATGTGGACGGACTGTAGAATGGACTGACAGGAATGTGGTTGGACTGTAGGGTGGACTGACGGGAAGGTGGGTGGTCTTTAGGGTGGACTGACGGGAATGTGGATGGACTGAAGGTTGGACTGACGGGAAGGTGGACGGTCTGCAGGGTGGACTGATGGGAATGTGGATGGACTGAAGGTTGGACTGACGGGAAGGTGGACGGTCTGTAGGGTGGACTGACGGGAATGTGGATAGAGTAGGGTGGACTAACGGGAATGTGGATGGACTGACGGGAATGTGGAACGGACTATAGAGTGGAGTGACGGGAATGTGGGTGGACTGTAGGGTGGACTGACAGGAATGTGGATTGACAGGAATGTGGATAGACTGGGGTGGACTGACGGGAATGTGGATAGACTAGGGTGGACTGACGGGAATGTGGATAGAGTAGGGTGGACTAACGGGAATGTGAATGGACTGACGGGAATGTGGACGGACTATAGAGTGGAGTTACGGGAATGTGGTTGAACTGTAGGGTGGACTGACAGGAATGTGGATTGACGGGAATGTGGATAGACTAGGGTGGACTGACGGGAATGTGGATAGACTAGGGTGGACTGACGGGAATGTGGATGGACTGTAGGGGGACTGACGGGAATGTGGACGGATTGTAGGTTGGACTGACGGGAATGTGGACGGATTGTAGGATGGACTGACGGGAATGTGGATGGACTGTAGGGTGGACTGACAGGAATGTGGACGGACCAGCAGGCATGTGGTCGTGAGAACGAACTGTAGGGTGTGTGTGTGTGAGTGTGGGCTTGTGGGTGCATGGCAGACCGTAGGATGGACTGACGGGAATGTGGATGGACTGTATGGTGGACTGACGGGAATGCGGATGGACTGTACGGTGGACTGACGGGAATGTGAATGGACTGTAGGGTGGACTGACGGGAATGTGGTTGGACTGTAGGGTGGACTGACGGGAATGTGGACGGACTGTAGGAGGACTGACGGGAATGTGGACGGATTGTAGGTTGGACTGACGGGAATGTGGATGGACTGACGGGAATGTGGACGAATTGTAGGGTGGACTGACGGGAATGTGGATGGACTGTAGGTTGGACTGACGGGAATGTGGACGGATTGTAGGTTGGACTGACGGGAATGTGGACGAACTGTAGGGTGGACTGACGGGAATGTGGATGGACTGTAGGGTGGACTGACGGGAATGTGGATGGACAGTATGATGGACTGACAGGAATGTGGACGGTCTGTAGGTTGGACTGACGGGAATGTGGTTGGACTGTATGATGAACTGACAGGAATGTGGATGGACTGTAGGGTGGACTGACGGGAATGTGGACGGTCTGTAGGGCGGATTGACGGGAATGTGGTTGGACTGTAGGGTGGACTGATGGGGATGTGGGTCGACTGTAGGGTGGATTGACGGGAATTGGATTGACTAACGGGAATGTGGTTGGACTGTAGGGTGGACTGACGGGAATGTGGGTCGACTGTAGGGTGGATTGACGGGAATTGGATTGACTAACGGGAATGTGGTTGGACTGTAGGGTGGACTGACGGGAATGTGCGTCGACTGTAGGGTGGATTGACTAACGGGAATGTGGATGGACGGACGGGAATGTGGATGGACTGTAGGTTGGACAGACGGGAATGTGGATGGACTGACGGGAATGTGGACGGACTGTAGGGTGGACTGACGGGAAGGTGGACGGACTGTAGGGTGGACTGACAGAAATGTGGACGGTCTGTAGGGTGGACTGACCGGGAGGTGGATGGTCTCTAGGGCGGACTGACGGGAATGGGTACGGTCTGTAGGGTGGACTGACGGGAATGTGGACGGTCTGTACGGTGGACTGACGGGAATGTGGACGGTCTCTGGGGTGGACTGACGGGAATGTGGACGATCTCTAGGGCGGACTGACGGGAATGTGGACAGTCTCTATGGTGGACTGACGGGAATGTGAATGGTCTCTAGGGTGGACTGACGGGAATGTGGACGGTCTCTAGGGCGGACTGACGGGAATGTGGACGGTCTCTAGGGTGGACTGAGGGGAATGTGGACGGTCTCTAGGGCGGACTGACGGGAATGTGGACGGTCTCTAGGGTGGACTGACGGGAATGTGGACGGTCTGTAGGGTGGACTGACGGGAATGTGGACGGTCTCTAGGATGGACTGACGGGAAGGTGGATGGTCTCTGGGGCGGACTGAGGGGAAGGTGTATGGTCTCTAGGGCGAACTGACGGGAATGTGGACGGTCTGTAGGGTGGATTGACGGGAAGGTGGATGGTCTTTAGGGCGGACTGACGGGAATGTGGATGGACTGTAGTATGGACTGACGGGAATGTGGTTGGACTGTAGGGTGGACTGACGGGAAGGTGGATGGTCTCTAGGGCGGACTGACGGGAATGTGGATGGACTGTAGGGTGGACTGATGGGAATGTGGTTGGACTGTAGAATGGACTGACAGGAATGTGGATGGACTGTAGGGTGGACTGCCGGGAATGTGGACGGACTGTAGAATGGACTGACAGGAATGTGGATGGACTGTAGGGTGGACTGACGTAAATGTGGACGGTCTGTAGAATGGACACAGGAATGTGGATGGACTGTAGGGTGGACTGACGGGAATGTGGACGGACTGTAGAATGGACTGACAGGAATGTGGTTGGACTGTAGATTGGACTGACGGGAATGTGGATGGACTGTAGGGTGGACTGACGGGAATGTGGACGGTCTGTAGGGTGGACTGACGGGAATGTGGACGGTCTGTAGGGTGGACTGACGGGAAGGTGGACGGTCTGTAGGGTGGACTGACGGGAATGTGGACGGTCTGTAGGGTGGACTGACGGGAAGGTGGCTGGTCTCTAGGCGGACTGACGGTTATGTAAATGGACTGTAGGGTGGACTGACGGGAATGTGGACGGACTGTAGAATGGACTGACAGGAATGTGGTTGGACTGTAGGGTGGACTGACGGGAAGGTGGGTGGTCTTTAGGGTGGACTGACGGGAATGTGGATGGACTGAAGGTTGGACTGACGGGAAGGTGGACGCTCTGTAGGGTGGACTGGCGGAAATGTGGATAGAGTAGGGTGGACTAACGGGAATGTGGATGGACTGAAGGTTGGACTGACGGGAAGGTGGACGGTCTGTAGGGTGGACTGACGGGAATGTGGATAGAGTAGGGTGGACTAACGGGAATGTGGATGGACTGACGGGAATGTGGACGGACTATAGAGTGGAGTGACGGGAATGTGGTTGGACTGTAGGGTGGACTGACAGGAATGTGGATTGACGGGAATGTGGAGAGACTGGGGTGGAACGACGGGAATGTGGATTGACGGGAATGTGGAGAGACTGGGGTGGAACGACGGGAATGTGGATAGACTAGGGTGGACAGACGGGAATGTTGATAGAGTAGGGTGGATTAACGGGAATGTGAATGGACTGACGGGAATGTGGACGGACTCAAGGGTGGAGTGACGGGAATGTGGTTGAACTGTAGGGTGGACTGACAGGAATGTGGATTGACGGGAATGTGGATAGACTAGGGTGGACTGACGGGAATGTGGATAGACTAGGGTGGACTGACGGGAATGTGGATGGACCTTAGGGTGGACTGACGGGAATGTGGATGGACTGTAGGGGGACTGACGGGAATGTGGACGGATTGTAGGTTGGACTGACGGGAATGTGGACGGATTGTAGGGTGGACTGATGGGAATGTGGACGAACTGTAGGGTGGACTGACGGGAATGTGGACGAACTGTAGGGTGGACTGACGGGAATGTGGATGGACTGTAGGGTGGACTGACGGGAATGTGAATGGACTAAGGTGTACTGATGGGAATGTGGATGGACTGACGGGCGTGTGGTAGTGAGTACAAACAGTAGGGTGACTGTGTGGGTGTATGGGTGCATGGCGGACCATAGGTTGGACTGACCGGAGTGTGGATGGACTGTAGGGTGGACTGATGGGAATGTGGATGGATTGACGGGAATGTGGATCGACTGACCGGCGTGTGGTGGTGAGTACGAACAGTAGGGTGACTGTGTGGGTTTATGGGTGCATCGCAGACCATAGGTTGGACTGACCGGAGTGTGGATGGACTGTAGGGTGGACTGATGGGAATGTGGATGGACTGACGGGAATGTGGATGGTCTGACGGGAGTGTGGATGGTCTGATGGGCGTGTGGTGGTGAGTACGATCAGTAGGGTGACTGTGTGGGTTTATGGGTGCATGGCGGACCATAGGTTGGACTGACTGGAGTGTGGATGGACTATAGGGTGGACTGATGGGAATGTGGACGGACTGGCGGGTGGACTGACGGTAATGTGGACGGACTGGTGGGCGGTGTTGCGGGCATGTGGTGGACCATAGGTTGGACTGACGGGAATGTGGACGGACTGGTGGGTGGTTGTGCAGGCACGTGGTGGACCATAGGTTGGACTGACGGGAATGTGGATGTACTGGCAGGTGGGTGTGGAGGCGCATATATTGTTGGAGACATTTTACATTTATAGCAATAAGCAAAATAACTTTACCATTCAGCACGAAGGTGATTGTATACATTATAGGTAAGATTTGCTGATGGAACCATTTGTACACTTGCTTCAGAAGATTCTTGGTATTACCAGGTAAACTGAATGGAATCATATCTTGATTCGTTTTAATGCAATAAAGGCAATTTAAAATATAAATGTATGAAAATGTAGGTGTGCCAAGCTGTGTAAAAGTAGTTTACAATCTTGCTTTGGTGAGACTCTACAAATTATCCTAATTGCTGTTTTTAGAGCTAAGGGTTTATTTGTGTCTCGTTAGTTTCCCACAGAAGAGCTTCATAATTTTGTTGACATGTAATAATGATTATCAGTATTAAACTTTATGTATTTGCTGTTATCAATATAAGATAAAATGTTGGTGACAATCTTTCTTAATGTCACACCATTATTGTATTTTTACTTTGTCTACCACATATACAGTACATAGAAAAGGTATTGCATTACACCCAAAAATTTTATAACGAGATTTCACCAGAAATACATGTTTTGAAGTCCCCCGTATTAAAAAAAAATGTATGAAAATATGTTGTGTGTCTATGTGTGTATTTGTAGCATAACTCGAAAACAAAAAGTCAGATAAATACCAAACTTGGGATTAAGGGTGGTAATGGGTGAAAATGTGACGAAAATGACAAAATTTTACATTTTGTGTTTTTTGTAACAAAAAATACTAGGTGGTTTGAAGTGCATATATGCAAAGTTTTAAAGCACTACAGTGCTTGGAAGTTGCTGTAATTACATGCTATTTAAAGATCTGCACTCCTTAAATCTCCCTGCGTAGGCTTGGCAGGTGATAAAATCGCTGCATAAAGCAAAAAAATCCGGTTTTTTTACCAATTTCTTCCATGAAGGTTAGTTCCTGATTTGTCAGTGAGCCACAGTGATAGGTATAACATAGTAACAGCAGCTCTGCCGGTAGATATCGTGTAACATAAAATTATATCTTGTTTCATTTACCTGAGCCAGAAGCAAAGGTAAATAATACCGTGATGAAAGGTTAGATGAGCAAGAATGTGGTGTACAAAAGACAAATTTAAGGCAGAAACAGTTGGAGAATAATTGTGAACCTACTGTAAAAAATGAAGAGTGTAAATATATATTGGTGGACACCAGTTTTACTGTCATCATTGGTGAAGGACCTGAAGTGTAATGACCACAATCAAAAGTGTACACAGGACTTGGCACTGAAAGGCTTGGCTCATGCCATAAATTAGAACTGATTTGTAGTGCTTGTAATGAAACAAGAGTACAAATTACACATCTAGGCTGGACACTTCTAGGAAAGTCTGCAAGTCATTATTTCTGGTTAACTGCATGCAAACTTTTAAACTCACATTCCTCACTTTAATTTTTGCTACACTTTTATTCGTTCAAAACAAAATTACATGTTAGAGGGCTGCTGAAATTTTTACTGTATATTCTATAAAGCATAACAAAAAACCACTGATTCATAGAATTCAGGATTAATGCAGTACTTTTTGAGATAAAAAATAAAATGTGCGTAGTGTATGCAAAAATTTTGAAATTTTTGCTCTGCAGGCCACATATTTTTTTAAATTTCTGTTACAATTAAGATATTACAAAACTCACATGTCAAGTTTTTCTAAATGAATTTCTGGTTTTGTAAAAAAAAAAAAAAATCACAACCTTTTATTCAGAAGTGTGTGGAGTGAATTTCATTTTTAAGTTTGTAAATTTGTTGAAAGAAAATGTTCTATAATTCAAAAACTAATTGACATATAAAAATGAAACTCCTACAAATAGTTTCACATAACCCCCAAATATTTGTACAAAAAATTAAGTATGTAGCTTTAAAATTGTGCAAATACAAATTTCAGCCATCATCCTGCTTAAAGTTTAGTATATTCCAAAGATGTGAGACAATGATTTTCAAGAAAATCCCCCATTGCAAACTACTCTTTACATGGAAAGTGTTACAAAATTTTTAATTTTCTCACAAAATGGGCAACAACACCGTGTATTAAAAATATTTACTTGATAATTATTCTGTATAATTTGTATTTTGTAGGAATAACCTCAAGTCCGCTTATTCAGGAGGAATTTTGTACAGACTTGTATAACTGGTAAGCATTAAGTGATGCACAACATACTACAGAAAAAAATGTAGATCTCTTTAAAAATGAAATTTATTTCAATTAACTTTGTTGTGATATGAGCCATTTCTGAGATATCCATTATTAATGGTTCAAATTGTTCAGTACTTCAAGTGCTGTCAATCTTTATTTGCTTCTCGCGATGTCATGAAAACAGCGTGTAGTGTCCAGTTCATAAACATTTGACTATCGCTGTTCTCTTTGTATCTATAACGAAATGTGTAATGTAGCTAAGGTTTTCCTCAATTAAAATGAAATGGATAGAAAAGTAAACTTTTGCAAGGATGCACTAATAAACAATATAGGGTAGAGACTTGCTGAACCATAGCCTTTGTGTTCTCAGTTTTTTAAAGGTCTTGCATCTGCCGGAGCCTGGGCTTGTTTTGACGAGTTCAACAGAATTGATGTGGAAGTGCTCTCTGTCGTTGCACAACAAATATTGTGTATTGTGAATGCAGTGCGAGCCGGTCTCAAGGAATTTCTGTTTGAAGGCACCACCTTGAAATTGAACCCTGCTGTCTATGTCTGTATAACAATGAACCCAGGATATGCAGGACGCTCAGAGCTTCCAGACAATCTCAAGGTATGTTTATGTTGTGATGACAAGCATTAGTTTGAAGTTACGAGAAGAGGTAGATTCAGATGTGACATACTGAAGTGGTTTGCCTGACTCTGTATACCATCTAATAATAATGACTCCAGTTCGTATTGAACAACTTTATTCATCGCTCAGGTGTCGACCGTATTCCCCTCAGATCACTAAATCTTGCCATCTCTTGGTGAAGAGGAGAATAGGCTTCCTAGATCCTTAGTTGAATCGAGGCAGAGATTATAGGAATAAAAAAATGAAACTCAGGAGAAAGAACTGTAATTGATAGTTTTGTAGCAGCATAGTTTGAAACTATTGATTAAGTTTGATTCTGATTGGTGGATAAGCATTAATGGCTGAAAAGTGCTCATATGTAATTATAAAAAAAAATGCCCCCACCCCAAACTATCATTTATATGGAAAGATCTAAATACTGTCTCTAATGATTTTCACTAAAATATCATAGGTTTAATATACAGGGTGATCCAAAAGACTCCGAACCACCTGTGCGGTGTGTTTTCTGTCCGCGTCCTCGGCACTCGTTGCTGTCTGCTGCTATCATAGAAAAGCGCGGATGAAACCATGCAACATTTTTAAAAACTTTTAAAGGCTTTACTTGCCAACTTTATGAAAGGAGATGCTGAAACTGGCCACCGCCGTTGTCCATACATTTTTGGCAGCTCTTTAGAAAACTATCCATCATGACCGATGTCGTCTAATGTTTGTTCGGTAAGAACCAAATGCCATCTTTTACATTTCTTAGCCTGAACACTTCCTGTAAAGTTCATGGATTGTTGTACGGCCTGCAACTTTTTCAGCTGGAAATCTTTCTGCAAATCATACTTTCACTTGGCGAGCTGACCGAGTTAACACATACGAATCATAAATAAATACATGCTGTGCAGTAGAAAACATATACTGAGCCATAATATACTTTGTAACTAAGTACAGGAAAAAAATAAATAACTCGTAATAACTGAACTACATCACATCACCGTCAACTCACACTGCACAACAGCGTAACTTTGTTTATAGCAGCACTGCGTTATCATGTTTTTATGTATTTCCACACGCCCAGTGGAAAAACACAGTGCAGCCGGTAATATTGTTCATAAAATACCCCTCCAGAGTAACTTAAAACATAAAGCATACAAGACAAACCCACACACCCTGCAAGAATTAAAACAAAATATCTGCCAGGAAATTTCTCAACGTGAACTATGGCGAGTGATAGATAGTTTCCTAAAGAGGTGCCAAAAATGTATGGACAATGACGGTGGCCAATTTCAGCATCTCCTTTCGTAAAGTTGGTAAGTAAAGCCTTTAACAGTAGTTTTAAAAATGTTGTATGGTTTCATCCGCGCCTTTCTATGATAGTGGCAGACGGCAACCAGCGCCGAGGATGCGGACAGGTAAAATACTGCGCAGGCAGTTCGGAGTCTTTTGGCTCACTCTGTACTTACATGAAAATAAAATATACATATGTATTAAGTCTCCTGTGAATCCCATTCATTTTGAATGAATTTTGTGTAATTGATAAACTGTAAAATATAAGACAAAGGCTTAAATCACAGACAAATGTAGATCTTAGTGCATTAACTAAATGAAAATTTGAAAATAGTGCCATGTCCAGGACTCCTGCACCATTCATTTAGGTTTGGTTTAGTAGCTCAAGTGTCTAACTGCGCAACTCAGGAAGGGCTCACAAGTTAACGTAACCACAATTTCAGACGTAAAAAGCAGCATCCAACCATAAAAACTGTGTACCATAGAACCAGAACTTTTTTGCCCTAACATAAGTGTTGCATAGTATAGCAATAAGACAAGGAAATAAAAACCTACAGGTTGGTTACTTAACAAAGGAAACAAATGTGTAAAAACAACAAAAATAATTGGATGAGAGTTTTAATACTGTTACCCATTTATTCTTCTTCTTACAATATAAAACACAACAAGTAAAACAGAGACAGAATATTTCTAATTGAATGAAATATTTGAAAAAGCTTTTTATTATTTCTTCTAAAATGGAACTGTAATTTTCAGGCTAAAGTAATAGGTAGGGTTTTTCAGGTTTATAAAAATGGGTGTTTAATCTGAACCAATTTTCTGGCACTGACTACTTGCGCTGTTTTCATATTTTTCACTTGAGTGAATGGCTTACAATGGTTTTGGATTTTTAAGAAAGATATCATAGAATTGTACACAGTTAAAATTCAAATTACATTTTGTAATTATCATGTATTTGACAGTTTCTGGTTTCACTCTGGAGTTCCCATTTGTCCAGAGATTGTTCATTATTGAAAATACCCTTTCTGTTGGTGCATTTGCAGCAAACTCTATAATATTACCTACACTTATAAATTCAATATTTATCTCTTAAAATTTTGAGAATATTTCCATTCATCTTAAATGCATTGGTAGTGATTTGAATTCCACTCTTTAAGTTTAGAAAAGTGACATACTCTCTGATATTTGAAATTTCATCAATGAAGGTTGTACTACATATTTCTTTCCTTGTGTATTTAAGCACAAAATCTAAGGACTTCTGGACACACTTGCATTCAAATTTGAAACTAAGGGTTGCCCAACTCAACACATTAAATTCAGAAAAATGGAAGGTCTGCTATAAGCGGGTAGAGTAAAGTTTTTCTGCATTTCTGTTGAAATGTAAAACATTGTTTTCAAATACATCTAGTTTTTTCTGAACAAAATCCAGGGTACAAACACTCAGTGTAACTTATATGAGACCTTTGTGCAGTTTGCACACATTTAACATAGCAACATGTTGCCCCACATTATGAAAAATTGCAGCCTGGATACATGCAAAATATAACCATACTTCATACAAAGAATCTTAAAGAAAATGTTTAATCACCGTTTGACACTGAAAATAGGATTTCAGTACAGGATACAAGTTCAATTGAAGGTAAAGAGAGAGCCAGCCATCTTGTCAAGAACTTTAGCATAGTCAATATCTACAAATCTCCACCAAGGAGGCCTAATTGTGCTGAATATTTGAAAATAGGAATACATTTTGTTGCCACACTTAGGTACAGGATTGGTACTCCTGAACCAAGTATCAATTGGGTTCCTCTAAGAGGTGAGAATGCCCATTCAACTTTGGTCCACAAGTATGTTTGGCCAACTAGCAGTTACCTCCCTGAACACAGCCACAAGGGGTGACTCCCAGCCCCTGAGTATCATGTATCCGCTGATAAAGGTCAGTCCCGGGGAGGGGCCATTATATAAACTGTTACACTCCTCAAGGCAATTGGGTTGGGATGTGCCAGGACTCTCATCTAAGATGGCATGGTGCCCAGGATGTGAGCATGCCCATCAGAGACATTTGTAATTGTGGAGGATTTTTTCACCATGGAAAAATCTAAACTTAAAAAACAACCAAAACAGAATGGAAAAGAAGTAGGGGTCTTGTAGTCCTCGCTACTTGGTTGTCTACAGAACAGAGGAAGGTAGGAAAATTACATTGTGAACCCTTTTATAGTTCAAAAGGATCTCGATAAGTTTGCTGGTGCTGTAAAGTCATGCATTAGAAGTTGCAATGGCACGCTCCTGGTTGAAGCACATTCAGTATCCCAGGCAGCTGTTATACTGAGAGCAAATATGTTAGCCAGTTACCCAATACATGTCAAGATGCACAAGACCTTGAACTCCTCATGCAGTGTTGTAAACACCCGTGCATTGGACGGTATGTCCAATGAGGAGATTCAAGAAAATCTAGAAGATCAAGGGCGTGACATCTGTATATTGGGTTCAGTGGAGAGAAAGAGGTGAATTCGTGCCTACTTGTACCCAATTCCTTACGTTTGATCAGGTAGATCTCCCTCAAAGGATTAAGATGTGGTATGAAAACACTGAGGTTAGTCCATATATATCAAATTCGCTGAGATGCTATAAGTTTCAGCGCTTTGGACACCTAGTGAATTTTGTAACGGCGAATCTACGTGCATTAACTGTGGAGACATCTCTCACAATGGAGCGTGTACATCTGCTCCAACGTGCATTGACTGCAGCGGTGAACACCCATCAAGTTTAGGAGAATGACCCTGTTTTGCAGAGGAAAGAGCGATCCAGAAGATCCGGGTTATGGAGAAGATGTCCTTCTCGGAAACTGCACGTATCAGCTAACCTTCTGTTCCGAAGTCCAGTACCTATTGCTCAGTTGGACCTAAATCACAGTTCAGACCAGTGATATTATTGCAGCCAAAATCAACAACCACGACAGCATCAACATCTGCCTAGTCCGTTACTAGAAATATCACATCCGTCAAATCACCAGCAAAACTTGACTGGCAACTCCGTAATATACAGGGTGTATATTTATTGGGGGACGTGTTCCTGGCATCAAAACAGTAAAAAAAGTCCATATGTACATGGGTCTGAAAATGAACCGTTTGGTTGTTATAGGTCAAAGAAGATGTATTCCATGAGTGAAGAGACAGATATGGCCATGCAGACGACAATGCAGCACGAGCACGTGAACTTTATGTCAATATTCGCACGAATTCAGCAACGCTTGAGGGAGAATGGCGCATTTGAGAGGTACGAAGCATTGAGCTTGAAGAACGAGTTCTTCGTGCTATGGATGCTGACCCATTACAAAGTACAAGACGTATGGCTGTAAGGGAAACCCATTACAAAGTACAAGACGTATGGCTGTAAGGGAAAGAGTTATTCATGTGACTATCTGGAGAATTTTGCATGACAATCTTATGTACCCATATCACCTTCAACGTGTGCAAGGCTTAAATAAGGCGGACTTTGAGCCAAGAAGATGTTTCTGTCAATGCATGTTACAGCAGTGCGCTGTGTTCATCAACTTCCTAGCCTGTATCTTATTCACGGATGAGGCTGGTTTTACTCGCGACAGCATCTTCAATTTTCATAACAGGGCATTTGAAAATCCTAATGAAGTACAACAGGACAACCATCAACAGAGGTGCTCTCTCAACGTTTGGGATGGAATCATTCATGATCACCTTATTGGTCCCCACTTCTTCCCTCCGCATCTAATTGAACAAACCTATCTCCAGTTTCTCAGAAATGAGTTGTATCAATTAACTGATAATGTGCCTCTGGGCATCATCCAACGAATGTGGTTTTTACATGATGGTGCTCCAGCTCATTTCAGTATGATAGTTCATAAGTTTTTGAATGATTGATTTCCAGAAAGATGGATTGGTCGAGGGGGATCCATTGGATGGCCTGCTCGAATGCCTGATTTGAATGCAATGGATTTCTTCGTATGGGGACATTTGAAGTCCTTGGTTTATGCGACTCATGTACCTGATGTTGACATTTTCAGAGGACGTATCCAAAATGGATTTGACCAAATACGAAACACACCAGGAATTTTCAACAGAGTACGTCAGAACATGGAACGTAGGCTTAGTGCATGCATCGAAGCAAGAGGAAGCCACTTCGAGCAATGTTTGTAACTTTTGATTTTGTGTTGTAACTTTGACATAAACGATTTTCAGACCCATGTTCATATGAACTTTTTTACTGTTTTGATGTCAGGAACAGCTCCCCAAAGATATGACACCAATAAAGATACACCTGTATAATGCACCACAGGTAAAATTCAGGACCAACTATGACAGAGCCGACTTCCTGAAGGAAAGTGATGGGTCTGCACCCAGAACATCAAAGGGTAAGGAAAAGTCCAACAACATCTCCTCGAGGAGTCTTCTGGGAGGAACTCAGATTGACGATCTGCATCTTCGCTGAACTGAACTTCCAGTCGATTCGAGGCTCTCGAACTGAGGTTTTCTATTGGAAAAGGGTCCTCCCGCATGGAGGAGATGGAGCAGGAGGATTCTGCCCGCATTGCCAGAACGACAGTGAAAAAGAGGCAGGATCAATCTCCGTTAAAGGTGCTAGCAAATAGATTCGACCACTATCGTCCTAAATGTAGTGGACTCTTATGATTGAGAACTTATGGATACTATAGTTATCCTACATGTATTTAGAATACATCGACCAGAGCTCGAACCTTTACTCAACAACAATAATCCTTTGGTCAAGAGAGTAAGCTCCGTTAGCAAAATAGCTTTCAAATCAGGCGGTATACCCTAGTCCGGTGTGATCTTACACCCCAAGAGGGTATTCCTGCGCACGGAGGCACTATGATACTCATCAGATTATATTAGATTTGTGTTTAAGATCGCTTAAATGTTAGGTCATTAGTGTCCTTGTAAAATGAATGATGGCAAAGGCCCGAAACAAACCATAGCACAACTCATAAATAAATATATAAAACACCTGTTATTAAGATGACTAAATCTGCATTTGGAAATTTACCTTTGACACAAAATTAAAAATCCTGTCAACCGCTTGCTTATCATCCGCTAACACCTCTGCAAGACTGCCTGGCGAAGTTGTACTAGAGCAACACATGATGGACCAACAGACCTTCGCCACAAAGCTCCGTAGGAGCAGGGTCACGCTTAAAAAGATAACCATGCGTAAAATTGCAGTGGCCAATACCCAACTGAGCCAAAATCACCTCCTCACGACGAGATACATGGGAGAAACTTAACCAGTTTACTGGAATGTACTTCACTACTCTAAGCTTATTTCCGCAGAGAACTAACCACTCCTCGCGCCAGCACAACAAGCCTAAAATCTTCCAACGTTACCCGAGGTATTGTAACACTGAGTTGTATGGTGCCACCTTAGCTGACAAATCCGCAAGTTCATTCCCCGGCAAGCCAACGTGACCAGGTATCCAAGCACACTCCACATTAATGCCAGAAGCGTGTAAAACATGGAGGGCATCCTGGATTCGCTGAATAATGAGGTGGTAGTTGTACAGCCCACGAAGGCTCTTAAGTGCACTTAGGGAATCACTGAAAATAAGGTGCGAGGAGTGGTCAGCTCTCCGCGGAAACAAGCCTAGGGTAGTTAAGGACATTCCGATAAAGTGGGTAACTTCTTCTCGCATATGTTATTGTGAGGAGCTGGTTGCAAAGTTGTGCTACTATTTGTGGCAAAGGTGTTTCGGTCCATCACGACTTGCTCTAGCACATGATGGAGACTCTCTGCAGTTGATAGCATTTTTAATTTTGTGTCAAGATTTAGTCATCTTAATAGCTGATGTTTCATATTGATCCATTTTACAGGGGCGCTAATCACCTACCAGTACATGCTTTAAACACAAATGATGTTGAGCTGGAGGCAGCAGCATTCTTAATCAATTTCACTTCTACCACCTTTTCATGATATTGAAAACAATGTGCACATCGCTACTACAATTATTTTTAATGATAAATGAATAGAGAGATTGCAACTTTCACTTACCTTACTAACATTCATTACATTACCACAATGCGGTTAAAACAAACAGGAGCAAGTCTGTATGGTTGCCATTGTAGCGATGTGTGCATTTCTTCTATTTGTTTTGGTTTGAGTGACAACCCACGAGTGTTTTTAATAAAATTGAATTTTTCAAGATATTTTTGTGATTTTAAAGCCTATACACGATAAGATGTTAAAAAAAAGGACATCTGATGAGCCTATCAGAAGGACCGCAATGCCTGAAGGGCTCAGAACTCTGATCCTATGGGCAAGATCAAGTGTGATTCATCGTTTCAAGTTAGTGTGAGCAACATTTCCAACATGCCCTTTGTTTTAATTTTTGCAATACTTTATCTTTACAATTTTTTTAAGTCCTCACCATTCATTTGTTTGTTGTGATTGGTATTTTAAAGTGAGTATAAGTTGAGCCTCCTGTATCTTAATTAGGACAATATTTACAAAAAGTAATGTATAAATTGAAATAAGGAGCAACAACAATGAGCAGCTGCTGATGTGTGACATTGTCCTTCTTTAAGAGAAGAGAAATGTATGTGATGGCCAATGTTTGTAGTGCACGTGCTGTAGGTAATAATACATATATGTACATTGTCAAAGTTTTGAACATAGAAATTGTCTGACTATAATATTTGTATGAAAAAATGAAAGGTCGTACATTATGTGTTAAAGCAATTGGGGGTAGTACTTCATGAGATAAGACTAGACACCCCACGCCATTATATTTGCCGTAATCTTTATTTAGGAGGGGGATGGTGTGTTTTGCTCTTGAATTCAAAAAGTTTTCAAGGAAAAATCTATTGACTGAACATTGAAGTGGTCATAGGTGGAGGTGAATTTGTTGAAGGTTATTCCATCTTCTTTTAGTCTAAGTTTGGTAGATTCTTTCAGGTGTTCTATCAATCAAACAATGTTTGTAGCCATATGATCTGCAAAATTAAATTGACTTTGTATGTCCTGAGAAATCCACTTATAGGAATTGCATTGCATCATGATCATCCTCACATCTAACTAGTAGCAAGCTTTTATCATTTGTGTGGCCATGGATTGTCATTCGTTGTACTTGCTCTTGCTGAACCTGAGTGGCAGACGAGTTTACAGCATGAAATGTTCAGGGCATAAGTTTAGGGTTAGTGTTACATTTGCCAGTTATGAGAACTGAGAGAAACCTATCAGGCAGGATTTGAACTGCAGATAAGGTAAGACTCAACCAACCTAGCATTATTTTCCTTTATGTTAATGAAACATTTATTTAATTTTAATTACTGTGATTATAATTGCACTAAATATTTTATAAACTTTATTGTACAATGTTGCCCTCCCCCAAAATGTATAACCAGTTGACACCATGTACTCTGATTCTGCAAATTAAACTGCATGTTTGATTGATCTGCAGTTATATGTACTAATGTAATT
Source organism: Deroplatys truncata (assembly GCA_030765065.1). NCBI lineage: Eukaryota > Metazoa > Arthropoda > Insecta > Mantodea > Mantidae > Deroplatys > Deroplatys truncata. The sequence goes on along the minus strand of CM060986.1, from coordinate 5,238,900 downwards.
AAAACATTGTCCTTAAACTCATAAAAAAGACGATACATTGAGTTTGATGGTGTGACTTTCAGGTACTGTTCCGAACCGTTGCTATGATGGTTCCGGACTACGCTCTTATTGGAGAAATAATGTTGTACTCTTATGGCTTTGTAGAGGCGAGAAATCTGTCAGTAAAGATTGTTACAACATACAGGCTGTGCTCAGAACAACTCTCATCACAAAACCATTACGACTATGGTAAGACATTTCTCATTACCTATACCAACATTGACAATTCACTCAAGTCACCTCAACAGAAAAAAAAAAACATATTTCTATAAAAATGTCTGTGAACAGCAAGTCTCAAAACCGAAAAATCCATTAAATACCAAACTTAATAGTTAGGTTTATTGTCTTCAAGGAATGTGACAAAAAGATTTTCAACAAATTACCCTATGTTATGTTCCAAGCTAAGCTATGTGCTGTATTACATCTTGTGATAAACGAAATGTCACATCTTGTGATACACGGCATGTCACATCTTCTGTTACATTAAAATATCACATCTTGTGATGCACGGAATGTCACATCTTGTGATACATGAAATGTCACATCTTGTGATGCACGGCATGTCACATCTTGTGTTACATGAAATATCACATCTTGTGATACCCGGCATGTCACATCTTGTGATGCAGTAATTTGTATCACAAATTACTTAAATGTAAATAATGATTGTAATATGAATATGCATTTTTATGTGACATTGATTTGAGATGTTTATTGATTGTAATTATTGTTGGGAAGTAAGTTTATACTGCCTTACTGAAACTGACAATAATAGCGTGCAATAATGCAGCGAGGGGGTGAGCTGTTTATCATTATTGGAAACGAGGAGGTTACGTAATATTGGCGCGTTTTTCTTTTAGAAATTGCTGGAACATTTCCCTTGAGCATATGTATTCATAATTTTCATTGGATATAAAAATAGACGCTAATGTTGGCGCGTTTTATTAGCCAATTGCAGCTCAGTTATAATCTTTAGGCATATCTGGGTGAAGGAGTATAAAAGGTAGGTTAGAGGTAAAGACCCCGTCAGTTCGTCGAAAATATTTGTATGATACAAATCAGTCCAGCAGAAATATTACACGTCGGCTATCGATTCGCAAGTTACGCGTATAAGAGTTATGAAAACTCTCAAGTATGGTAAAGTTAATTATACAAAAGGTTGAAGTACGTGGATTTAAAGTGATCAGTAAGAAGTTATTATAACAGTTTCAGTTTGGCGAGTGTCAAGATCAATGTGTAAATTGTGATAGTGAATGTGTTCGACAATAAAAAGTGTAAAACAAATTCCTTCATCAGTGTTATCTTTGGATAAAAGATTCCTTTCCGTTTACACAACCTGTATAAAGAGAAGTGCTCGACCCAAAAAAAAAGATAATAGCTAGCCGGAGGACAGTGAACCAAAATTAAATAAGATAACAATAGCGTTCTTTCAAACAAACACTAATACTACCGCAAATTGCTAACACCAGATGGAGCTACAAACCTAACAAAGAATTACATCACAAAATGGCATGACCACGTGAAGTAAACACACATACACAAATAACATTATAAAGTTATCATCGCAAATTGGCTCCCAAATGCGGGGCTCAATAAACAAATTAAATATAACATTAAACCACTTCAAATTGTCCACAACATGGGGCTAACAAATACAAACATATACAAATAATGTTACTTCACTTGTGATACATGAAATGTCACATCTTGTGATACACGGCATGTCACATCTTCTGTTTCATGAAATGTCACATCTTGTGATGCACGGCATGTCACATCTTTTGTTATATCAAATGTCACATCTTGTGATACATGAAATGTCACATCTTGTGATACACGGCATGTCACATCTTGTGATACATGAAATGTCACATCTTGTGATACACGGCATGTCACATCTTGTGTTTCATGAAATGTCACATCTTGTGATACACGGCATGTCACATCTTCTGTTTCATGAAATGTCACATCTTGTGATGCACGGCATGTCACATCTTTTGTTATATGAAATGTCACATCTTGTGATACACGGCATGTCACATCTTCTGTTTCATGAAATGTCACATCTTGTGATGCACGGCATGTCACATCTTTTGTTATATGAAATGTCACATCTTGTGATACATGGTATGTCACATGTTGTGATATATGATATGTGGCATGTTGTGATATATGATATGTGGCATGTTGTGATATTTGATATGTCACATGGTGTGATACATGGTATGTCACATGGTGTGATACATGGTATGTCACATGGTGTGATACATGGTATGTCACATGGTGTGATACATGATATGTGGCATGTTGTGATATATGATATGTGGCATGTTGTGATACATGGTATGTCACATGGTGTGATACATGGTATGTCACATGGTGTGATACATGATATGTCACATGGTGTGATACATGGTATGTCACATGGTGTGATACATGGTATGTCACATGGTGTGATATATGATATGTCACATGGTGTGATATATGATATGTCACATGGTGTGATACATGGTATGTCACATGGTGTGATATATGATATGTCACATGGTGTGATACATGGTATGTCACATGGTGTGATACATGGTATGTCACATGGTGTGATACATGATATGTGGCATGTTGTGATATATGATATGTCACATGGTGTGATATATGATATGTCACATGGTGTGATACATGGTATGTCACATGGTGTGATATATGATATGTCACATGGTGTGATACATGGTATGTCACATGGTGTGATACATGGTATGTCACATGGTGTGATATATGATATGTGGCATGTTGTGATATATGATATGTCACATGGTGTGATACATGGTATGTCACATGGTGTGATACATGGTATGTCACATGGTGTGATACATGGTATGTCACATGGTGTGATACATGATATGTGGCATGTTGTGATATATGATATGTGGCATGTTGTGATACATGGTATGTCACATGGTGTGATACATGGTATGTCACATGGTGTGATACATGATATGTCACATGGTGTGATATATGATATGTGGCATGTTGTGATATATGATATGTGGCATGTTGTGATATTTGATATGTCACATGGTGTGATACATGATATGTGGCATGTTGTGATACATGGTATGTCACATGGTGTGATATATGATATGTGGCATGTTGTGATATATGATATGTGGCATGGTGTGATATATGATATGTCACATGGTGTGATACATGATATGTCACATGGTGTGATATATGATATGTGGCATGTTGTGATATATGATATGTGGCATGTTGTGATATTTGATATGTCACATGGTGTGATACATGGTATGTCACATGGTGTGATACATGATATGTCACATGGTGTGATATATGATATGTGGCATGTTGTGATATATGATATGTGGCATGTTGTGATATTTGATATGTCACATGGTGTGATACATGATATGTGGCATGTTGTGATACATGGTATGTCACATGGTGTGATATATGATATGTGGCATGTTGTGATATATGATATGTGGCATGGTGTGATATATGATATGTGGCATGTTGTGATATTTGATATGTCACATGGTGTGATACATGGTATGTCACATGGTGTGATACATGATATGTCACATGGTGTGATATATGATATGTGGCATGTTGTGATATATGATATGTGGCATGTTGTGATATTTGATATGTCACATGGTATGTCACATGGTGTGATACATGGTATGTCACATGGTGTGATACATGGTATGTCACATGGTGTGATACATGGTATGTCACATGGTGTGATACATGGTATGTCACATGGTGTGATACATGGTATGTCACATGGTGTGATACATGGTATGTCACATGGTGTGATACATGGTATGTCACATGGTGTGATACATGGTATGTCACATGGTGTGATACATGGTATGTCACATGGTGTGATACATGGTATGTCACATGGTGTGATACATGATATGTGGCATGTTGTGATATATGATATGTGGCATGTTGTGATACATGGTATGTCACATGGTGTGATACATGGTATGTCACATGGTGTGATACATGATATGTCACATGGTGTGATACATGATATGTGGCATGTTGTGATATATGATATGTGGCATGTTGTGATATTTGATATGTCACATGGTGTGATACATGGTATGTCACATGGTGTGATACATGGTATGTCACATGGTGTGATACATGGTATGTCACATGGTGTGATACATGGTATGTCACATGGTGTGATATTTGATATGTCACATGGTGTGATACATGGTATGTCACATGGTGTGATATATGATATGTCACATGGTGTGATACATGGTATGTCACATGGTGTGATACATGATATGTCACATGGTGTGATATATGATATGTGGCATGTTGTGATATATGATATGTGGCATGTTGTGATATTTGATATGTCACATGGTGTGATACATGGTATGTCACATGGTGTGATACATGGTATGTCACATGGTGTGATACATGGTATGTCACATGGTGTGATATATGATATGTCACATGATGTGATACATGGTATGTCACATGGTGTGATACATGATATGTCACATGGTGTGATATATGATATGTGGCATGTTGTGATATATGATATGTGGCATGTTGTGATATATGATATGTGGCATGTTGTGATATTTGATATGTCACATGGTGTGATACATGGTATGTCACATGGTGTGATACATGATATGTGGCATGTTGTGATATATGATATGTTATGTCACATGGTGTGGTAAATGATATGTGGCATGTTGTGATATATGATATGTGGCATGTTGTGATATATGATATGTCACATGGTGTGATACATGATATGTGGCATGTTGTGATATATGATATAGGGCATGTTGTGATATATGACATGTCACATGGTGTCATACATCATATGTCACTGGATGTAATACATTATATGTGGCATATTGTGATATATGATATGTCACATGATGTAATACTTGATATGTCAAGTGGCGTGATACATGATAATTGACATGTTGGTATATATGATGTCACATGTTGTGTTACATGATATGTCACATGTTGTGATACATGATATGTCACATGTTGTGATACATGATATATGACATGGTGTGATACATGATATGTAACATGTTGTGATACATGATATATGACATGGTGTGATACATGATATGTTGCATGGTGTGATAATTGATATGTCACATGGTGTGATAATTGATATGTTACATGGTGTGATACATGATATGTCGCATGGTGTGATACATGATATGTCGCATGGTGTGATACATGATATGTCGCATGGTGTGATACATGATATGTCGCATGGTGTAATACATGATGTGTCGCATGGTGTGATACATGATATGTTACACCATGTGATACTCGATATGTCACATGTTGTGATACATGATATGTGGCATGGTGTGATATATGATATGTTGCATGGCTTGATACATGATATGTCGCATGGTGTGATATTTGATATGTTGCAATGGTGTGATACATAATGTGTTGCAATGGTGTGATACTTTGCATGGTGTGATACATGCTATGTGGCATGGTGTGATACATGATATGTTGCAATGGTGTGATACATGATGTGTTGCAAATGTGTGATACAGGATACTTCGCATGGTATGATAACATGATGTCGCATGGTGTGATACATGATATGTTCAAATGGTGTGATACATGATGTGTTGCAATGGTGTGATACATGATACTTTTCATGGTGTGATACATGATATGTCGCAGGTGTAATACATGCTATTTTGCAATGGTGTGATACATGATACTTCACATGGTGTGATACATGCTATGTGGCATGGTGTGATAATGATATGTTGCAATGGTCTGATACATGATGTGTTGCAATGGTGTGATACATGATATGTCGCATGGTGTGAATCATGATATGTTGCAATGGTGTGATACATGATGTGTTGCAATGGTGTGATACATGATAGTTTGCATGGTGTGATACATGATGTGTTGCAATGGTATAATACATAATACTTTTCATGGTGTATATATGATGTGTTGCAATGATGTGCTACATGATACTTTACATGGTGTGATACATGATACTTTGCAGGTGTGATATATGATACTTTGCATGGTGTAATATATGTTGTGTTGCAATGGTGTGATACATGATACTTTACATGGTGTGGTAATGATATGTTGCAATGGTGTGATACATGATATGTGGCATGGTGTAATACATGATATGTTGCAATTGTGTGATGCATGATACCTTGCATTGTGTGATACAGGATACGCATTCTGTGATTCATGATACTGTGACTATGTCAGCAGTGAAAGTTATTAACGTATATTAATTTGATAATATTTCATCGATTTTAAGATATTCAGAATTTAGTCAAAACTTAATTGTTATATCTTCTTAACATATAGAAGCTTTGTTAATCTGGGTACGTAAGTAGCTACCTGTCCTTCCGGTATAACCCAGGGATGTTCTAGTAACGCAGTTTCCTGATGGAAAGCTCAGGAACAATGTTACATCTGCAACTTGCGATGTAGTGCGGCCGGTAGGAATTTTCATACCAACCCACGTTAATCCTGGGAACTTGCCCACCTTGTATGGTAAGGGCCATTGCTCAGGATATTATTTTGTTTTTTAAGTGAGTCCAGGAATCCTCTCGGGGGCTTTTTGTTGTCTGATCCCCAAGTCTCAAGATAGACACTCTATGTCGCTTTAGGCTTGCCGATGACACTTCCCCTAAGGTAAGGCCTGATGAATCATTTGTCTTAATCTTCATCCTAGTGTCAATGGTAAGAGCCCTGTCATGTGAACCAGCCACTTGAAGTCAGTACGTTAGTCGCAGTTAAACCAGGGTTGTGACAATACATTGCATGCTGTAGCAACAAAAATGTATAAATGAGAGAAACTTGATACTATTGCACACAGCATGCGATTGGTGAGGAGCAAAAGGGATTGGATCATACTCGAGAGATGCTACCTTTTGCAGTTTTCACACAAAGAACAACAGATAAATGTTATCACTATTCCTCATACATGAAGCTAACAGTTTATATCCACACACAGTAGTTGCTTCGAGATAAAGGTTTGACCTTTTCTGTCGTATGCTGAATGTGATGTCCAATATTTTGCAATAACAAGCATTTATATTCATAAACAGATGTGAAATCATCAATTGGTAATACCCCAGGGGCTCACTTGGATTTGGTGAACCCGGGGTCCCGAGGCACACTCTTGTTTGGGTTCCTCTAAGAGTTGAGAGAGCTTATGCCAAACGCCCAATCAACTTTGGTCCACAAACGTGTTTGACCAGTTATCAGTTACCTCCCTGAACAAATTCTGACGGATACCGCTGCGCGGGCGGAGGAGGGGAGTTGCAAGGGGTGACTGGGTAATGCGTAATTCCCAGCCCCTGAGTATCATGTAGACTGTGTTCGTATCCACTGATAAAGATCAGCCCCGGGGAGGGACCATTGCTTTAGCTGAAGGTGATTGGGTCCCTCTATCTGTTAATTGAGAGGTGAGACCCTAAGGTGAGCAAGATCTAGACCAGGACTCTCCCCTAAGCTGGGATGGAGCCCAGGATGTGAGCATGCCATCGGAGTCATTTGCAATGGTGGATGATTTTTTTGCCATGGAAAAATCCAAAACAAAAAAACAAAGGCAGGGAAATGGAAAAGAAGTAGTCGAGTGTTGTGGTCCTCACTACTTAGTAATTAGTAGAACAGAGGAAGGTAAGAAGTTTACATCGGTGAACCCTTTTATAGTGCAGAAGGGTCTTGATAAAATAGCTAGTCCTGTGAAGTCGTGAATCAGACGTCGCAATGACACGCTCCTGGTTGAAGCAAATTCAGCAACCTAAGCAGCGACTATCTTGAAAGCTAACTTGTTAGGAAGCTATCCAATTAGAGTCGAGATGCACAAGACATTGAACTCCTCGCGCTTAGTTGTAAACACCTGTGCATTGGACAATATGTCCAATGAGGAGATTCAAGGGAATCTGGAAGATCAAGGTGTGGCATCTGTATATCGGGTTTAGCGGAGACAAGGAGGTGCATTTGCGCCTACTTGTGCCCTGTTTCTTACCTTTGATCGGGTAGAACTACCTCAAAGGATTAAGGCAGGGTATGAAGCCATTGAAGTTAGGCCGTATATCCCCAATCCACTCAGATGCTATAACTCCCAGCGCTTTGGTCAAACAAGTGATTTCTGTTTTGGTGAAGCTACCTGCTTTAACTGTGGAGAATTCTCACACGAGGGAGCATGTACATCAGCTCCAACGTGCGTTAACTGCCGTAGTGAACATCCATCTAGTTCCCGAAAATGCCCCCGTTTTACAGAGGAAAGGGCGATCCAGGAGATCCGGGTTAAGGAGGTTTCCTTCTCGGAAGCGCGGAAACGCCTGCGTGTCCGCTAACCCTCTGTCACGAGGTCCGGTACCTATAGCTCAGTTGCAGCTAAACCGGTACCGAGCCGGGAAATCACAACTCAAACAAGAGATACTAACGGGGCCACAATTTCAGAAAAGATTCTCGTAGCCAAATCACTTCCAAAGCCCACGAAATCCACATCTACATCTGCTATAACACTTGCAAAGATCCCTTCAGTAAATTTAGCATCACGGCCATCTACTCCAAGCAATAAGACTGGCAAGGCCGTAACCTATAATGCACCACAGATAAAGTTTAAGACCAGCTATAACCGAACTGACTTCCTGAAAGAAAATGCAGTCTCTACCTGGAACATCTAAGGGAAAGAAAAGTCCACAAACATCTCCTCGGAGATCCTCTTCTGAGGAATGTTCTGGGAAGGACTCGGATCGGCGACCAACATCTTCGCTGAACTCAACTTCCAATAGGTTCGAGGTTCTCGAACCGAGGTTTTCTATTGGAAAGGGGTCCTCCCCCGTGGAGGAGATGGAGCAGGAGGATTCTGCCCACACTGTTAGAACGACAGTAAAAAACAGTCAGGATAAATCCTTCGTTAACGGTGTTAGCCCGACACTAAAGTAAAAGGGAAAATTGATTTGACCGCCGCTTTCCACAATGTAGTAAATGTCTACGATTAAGAACTTATCCTGTTATAATTCTAATAGCTATCATACAGTGGAACATCTGTGGAATTAGAACTCATCGACCAGAGCTTGAACTTCTGCTCAACAAGTATGAGCCTTTGGTCGTGTGTTTACAAGAGACTAAACTCCGTCCGCAAGACAGCTTTCAACTTAGACGATATACCCTAGCACGATGTGATCTCATACCGGAAGAGGGTATTCCTGCGCACGCGGCACCATGATGCTCATCAGAGATGATATATTTGTGGAATCTGTATCCATACAGTCTGACATCCAGTCAGTGGCTGTAAGGATTCAACTACCATCCATCAGATTTACCATCTGTAACATTTACCTGCCTCCATCCGATGACCTCTCGCTCATGGATTTAGAAGATCTAGTCTCTCAGTTACCAACGCCTATCTGTTTGTGGGAGACGTTAATGTCCATCACCCTCTTTGGGGCTCACCTCGGGCTTGTGCGAGAGGTAAATTAATTGATGATGTTTTGGACAATAATAACCTAGCTCTTCTGAACACCGGAGAGCCTACATTTTTCTCAGACTCCTACAACACTTCTTCACACCTTGATATTACAGTATGTTTACCACAGTTAGCAGTTTCCTTACAATGGAATGTCATCTCTGATTTACACTCTAGTGACCACTTTCCTTGTCTTAGTAGTCTCTTAACACAAGACATATGTTCTAAACGCCTACCTAAATGGCGCTTACATCAAGTCAGCTGGAATCTTTACTCCCAGTTGGCCGTGTTTAATTGCAATGAACACGACTGTGTGGATGTTTTGGTCCAGCATCTCACAGAGAAGATTCTTTCTGCTGCTGAGCAAGCTATTCCACTGTCGACTGCCAACCCTCGTCGATTTCCAGTCCGTTGGTGAACGGAAGAGTGCCGAAATGCCATTCGTGTTTGCAGACGTGCCCTGGTTTTCCAGCGTCGCCCCACATTGGATAACCTAATTGAATAAATAAAATGCGTGCCAAGTCTAGATATATTATAAAGGATAGCAAAAAGACATCATGGAGCAAGTTTGTAGCTTCACTTAATCGACATACACCTTCCTCTGTCGTTTGGGATAAGTTAAGGTGTGTGGCCGGGAAATCGACCCATGTGCCAATTGTCGGTCTTAAAACAGCTGCAGGAGCTGCTGTTGGTACATTTGACGTGGCTAACACATTTGGCTGTGCTTTCGCTCAAGTGTCTAGCTCAGATAACTATTCGCCTGAGTTCCTTCCTGTTAAGACTCAGGTTGAATATCAAGGTTTCCTTTTTCGTTCAGGAAATCTTGAAGATTACAATCGCCTCTTCACGATGGCGGAGTTAGAACGCGCTCTTTCATCTTCGCGACTATCAGCACCAGGACGCACAAATGCTCCGAAAGCTCTCTCCTGAAGGTAAGGCTTTCCTACTCGAGGTCTATAATCGTGTTTGGGTTGATGCCACTTTTCCAGAAAAGTTTTTGAAAGCTGGAAAGGATCGTCATCTCCCGTCCAGCTACCGTCCTATTTCCCTCACCAGTTGCGTTTGCAAGGTGATAGAAACCATGATCAATGGACGGTTGGTATGGTGGTTGGAAACTCAACCTGCTGACCAACACGCAGTGCGATTTTCGGAGGCGCTGTTCAGCAATGGACCACCTTGTGTCATTGTCGACACAGATCATGAACCGATTCATGAAAAATTGTCAAACTGTTACGATATTTTTTGACCTCGAGAAGGCTTATGATACGTGTTGGCGGGTAGGGATACTATGTTCCCCACACGCCTGGAATATACGTGGCGCTTACCACAGTTCATTCAGGAGTTGACGAAGTATTCGTTCTTCAATTTGCTTACGTAACTATTATTACGTATATTTGCAAAAAGTGTGTGTTGTTATGTAATTATTTAGCTCCACGTTGAGGAACGCCAATTTCATGAATGCTATTGAGGCAATTTGCGGAAGTTATGCTTACGTAATTGTTTGGAGGAGTTTGCCCCACAATTGTAATTTGAAGCAGTATGTTTGTTGCCAACTTTAAAAAAATTGTTTAGCTGGATGCTGGATATGAGATGTGAGAATTCCCGCGTATGTGCGTCACTTTAAAATGTATTTAGGTTACGTAATGAAGATACACGTTGATGTTGTTTGATGCTTGGGACGCCAAAACTTTATAGTGAAGATGATGCTTGTTTTTACGTAATATTATTAAAGTTACTTGCCTCGGCGGCTTTCAGTCGCATTATAGAAACACGAGTTCTTCTAGGGTTGTGATAAGACAAGAATTAAAATACATCACAGAATTTACTTTTTGATTTCACTTTCTTTTTATTTCTCTTTATACTTGCACATTTATAAACACAACACTTTATAAAAGAAAAACTGTGAGCACTTTATATATATTCTAGCGGAGAACACAATCTTACCCTCGACTTTCACGTCTACTCTCTACAACATCTTGCCCGCGACTGACTGAATTCAACGGTAAAAATCTTATAGCTTTGGTAATGCCAGTCTCTTATTGGCTAATTCTAGTCCAGTAGAATTTAAGTATTCAAACTAAAATCTTTTCTTTACTTTTGATTGGCTAATTCCAAACTGTAAGTGAAATTACGTTATTACCGATCTTTTCATAACCAGTATTTTTAAAACTCCAGACACATTATTGTCACCAAAATTACATTAATACCTCATTATTAACATCCTAAAACATATTATTCTCACAGGTTTTGCACTATTAGAGTATATAAACATTTACGTATCACTAATAAATACGTTTACAATAAAAATAAGTATTTACAATGACTTTACATACAACATAAATAATAATTATATACATATTGTTTTTAAGGTGGGCTGTTATTGAGTTTAATTATAATAAAAATACAATAAATATCATTTAGGCTTTAAAATACTGCCTCAGAGTTTATGAAGGACCGCGTTTTCCGAGTAAGGGTCGGCTCGGTTATTTCGAATCTATTTGTTCAGGAGAACGGAGTACCTCAGGGATCGGTACTAAGCGTTACACTGTTTGCTGTAGCAATTAATTCTATTTTTAAATGTGTTCTTCCAGGGGTATCGTCATGCTTATTCGTAGACGACTTTGCCGTTTATTGGAGTTCTAAAAACGGCTTTCGTTTCTCAACTGAGAAGTCAATCTGTGTGAACTTTACCACCTTCGGTCCAGATTTACTATCATTCGCAGTTTCGACGAGATTCCTGGCGTTGACGTTTGATAGGAAACTTAGCATATAGCACAGTTGAAAACGCGATGTGACCGTTCTCTGAATATTTTGCGGATATTAAATGGCAGATCTTGGGGAGCGGATCGACTGTATCGCGCACTGGTCCGATCAAAAATGGACTATGGGTGTATCATTTATTCCTCAGCACGACCATAACCGGGGCATTCGAGTGGCTATTGGTGCTTTTACCACTAGCCCAGTTCTAAGTCTTTACGCCGAATCTGCAGAACCTCCTCTGCGTTATCGGCGGAAATCCTCTTGGGAAATTATGGCTGTGCGCTTAAATGTATGCCTGAACATCCAACGTTTGCTTGGTTTTCTCACACTGCGCTGGATGAACGTTATAGAAATAGCTCCATTAATCCAAGGCCTGCAGGTGTTCGTTTCCGGGAGCTACTAAGAAAGCACGACATTGAAATGCCTAGCATGTTTGCTAAGGGGGAGAGGGTGTTTCCCCCTTGGTTATGTGCGACATCTCACGTAGATCTTGGGATGACGGTATACCGGAAGTCTACGATGCCTACTTTTAGTATCCGCACGTGTATTTTAGAATTTCTCTCCGGTTACAGTGACCGAATGTTGATCTACACCGATGGATCTAAGACCACCAACGGTGTTGGATGTGCTTATGTTCATGGAACCGAACCCTATACATTCGGTTTTCACGATAGCACATTCATTTATAGTGCAGAGCTGTATGCCATTTACCGAACCATTTTACATGTGCGCCATCTAAAATTGGAAGACTGTCTCATTTTTAGTGATTCCCTAAGTGCACTTCAGAGCCTTCGTGAGCTGTACAACTCCACCGCATTGTTCAGCGAATCCAGGATGCCCTCCATGTTTTACACGCTTCTGGCGTTAATGTGGAGTGTGCTTGGATACCTGGTCACGTTGGCTTGCCGGGGAATGAACTTGCGATTTTGGCAGCTAAGGCGCCAACCACAGAACGCAGTGTTACAATACCTCGGGTAACGCCGGAAGACTTTAGGCTTGTTGTGCGGGGAGCGGTGCTGTCGTGCTGGCGCGAGGAGTGGTTAGCTCTCCGCGGAAACAAGCTTAGGATAATTAAAAACATTCCGATATACTAGGTAACTTCTTCTCGTGTATCCCGTCGTGAGGTGGTGATTTTGGCTCGGTTGCGTATTGGCAACTGCAATTTTACGCAGAGTTATCTTTTGAAGGGTGACCCTGCTCCTATTTGTCCGCTTTGTGTCGACGGTCTTTCGGTCCGTCACGTGTTGCTCTAGCGCATCTTCGGGACTCTCTGCAACTGCCGGACAGTCTTGCAGAGGGTTTAGCGAATGATAAGCAAGCGGTTCATACGATTTTTAATTTTGTTTCGAAAGTAAATTTCCAAATGCGGATTTAGTCATCTAAATAGGTGTTGTATACTCATCTATATTTATATATGACTTGTGCTATATTTCTATATTGATATTTATCTCTGGCTTTTGATATCATTTTATATTGTTATTTATCTCTGGCTTTTGCGTAACATTTTATTTATTTATTATGTATGTATTTTAATTTTTTTATTCAGCTTTATCTCTGGCCTTTGTCATGAAATTTGCTACTAATTTTTATCTCTGGCCTTTGCCATGATCTGTTATAGAAGGGCGCTAATGACCCAGAAGTTGAGCGCCTTTAAACAAAACCAAACCAATCAATTGTTAATTCTGTGGCTGAAATGTTTGTTTCCTACCTTCCCTTGCATGAATTCTATAAACTTTAAACTTTTATTTATATAGCTATTTTGTATACTTCTAATCTGTTATTCTTTTTATCTCGTTTTGTTATTTTGATGAAGTCTATTGTAATTTATGTAATTACTAAATGAGGAATAAATATTATTATTTGAATTAGTGGAACTTCTACTAAATAGCAGTTTATTTGGTTTCCAATGATATTTTCCAGTGTACATACTCAAAAAAGTATGCCTTTTTATTTCTTTTGTTTGCTAAAAATATTATTTAAGTATAGATCTCTTTACAAACCTTATGCCATTCCTAACTTTGCAATTTGTTTGTGAAACAGTGTGCTTGTCTTTGTCATTAGGTATGAGAGCAGTGAAGTCTGTCCTGGCCGCAGCAGGAAACCTCAAACTCAATTACCCAGATGAACCAGAAGGAGTCTTGCTTCTTCGCTCAATAGTTGATGTCAACCTGCCAAAGTTCCTTAGCCAAGATGTCCCTTTGTTTGAGGGCATCATCTCTGATCTGTTCCCTGGTGTTATTCTTCCCCCAATAGACTACAATGTCCTGCTGACTGCTTGCAAAAAGGTAATTTAGCGTTTACTTCCATAGATATTTATATCTAATAAATGTAACTCTCGTAGACACACAGTTTATTTCAAATAACATATTTAGAGAATATTACTGAGATATGTTACAATACCTAGGATATATATTCTACACTACTATTTATAAGCCAAACTGCTGGTAGCTAATTAAACAATAGCATGCCTTTTTTGCACCACTAGTGGCACTGCTGACAACTTACTGATGAAATCAATTTGGAGAAAGAGAATACAAATAAACAGAAGTCATAATTAACTTATTCCCAGAATATGAAGAAAATGTCCACAGATTAAAATGTTTAATTTTATTGTTAAACACTTTGATTAAAGCTTCTTTTGTCACTGAATTACCATATATTATAGTCAGTTTTCATTTTCCCATTATATTTATACACCGTTGACTTCACAAAACAAATGGGCTGTACCACTTGTTGAACTAAGCAGAATGGCTCAGCTGGCAACGTCAGGACTCGGTGATCGCCCACTCTGACCCATGGGGTTGTTGATCTTCTATACCAACTCTCCTCCTGTGCCCAGCATCTTCCCTGTCAGGACGAGGTTAAGGTGTTCACCGGGTCATCCCTGACGTCGCTATGGCATTTATTAAGTAAGGTCACTCCTCCCCAAGGGGGCTCACAGGAGGTTGGTGACATAAAATGCATTACACGCGGAAACGTTAGGCACCCCGTCTCTACTTTCACCCATCATCATCTGGCTCATCCCCACCCTCTCAGGGGTAACTGGTAGAAGCACAAGGGCGACTGCCCTGGTTTCAGGGCCACCCTCTATTGATTGGTACTTTTACCACTTTTTGTAGTAAATCATCACATTGTTTACAATAACATGAGAGTATATTGAAGTTACTCTGGAAGTAGTAAAACATCACATATTGTATACAATAACATGGGAGTGTATTGAAGTTACTCTGGAAGTAGTAAAACATCACATATTGTATAGAATGACATGGGAGTGTATTGAAGTTACTCTGGAAGTAGTAAAACATTACATATTGTATACAATATCATGAGAGTGTATTGAAGTTACTCTGGAAATAGTAAAACATTACATATTGTATACAATAACATGAGAGTGTATTGAAGTTACTCTGGAAGTAGTAAAACATCACATCTTGTATACAATAACATGAGAGTATATTGAAGTTAATGTGGAAGTAGTAAAACATCACATATTGTATACAATAACATGATAGTGTATTGAAGTTACTCTTGAAGTAGTAAAACATCACATATTGTATACAATATCATGAGAGTGTACTGAAGTTACTGTGGAGGTATTAAAACATTATATATTGTATATAATAACATGAGAGTGTTCTGAAGTTACTGGGGAGGTATTAAAACATTGCATATTGTATAGAATAAGATGGGAGAGTATTGAAGTTACTATGGAGGTATTAAAACATCACATATTGTATACAATAACATGAGAGTGTTCTAAAGTTACTATGGAGGTATTAAAACATTGCATTTTGTATAGAATAAGATGGGAGAGTATTGAAGTTACTATGGAGGTATTAAAACATTACATATTGTATATAATAACATGAGAGTGTTCTGAAGTTACTGTGGAGGTATTAAAACATTACATTGTATATAATAACATGAGAGTGTTCTGAAGTTACTATGGAGGTATTAAAACATTGCATATTGTATAGAATAAGATGGGAGAGTATTGAAGTTACTGTGGAGGTATTAAAACATTACATTGTATATAATAACATGAGATTGTTCTGAAGTTACTATGGAGGTATTAAAACATTACATTGTATATAATAACATGAGAGTGTTCTGAAGTTACTATGGAGGTATTAAAACATTGCATATTGTATAGAATAAGATGGGAGAGTATTGAAGTTACTATGGAGGTATTAAAACATTACATATTGCATATAATAACATGAGAGTGTTCTGAAGTTACTGTGGAGGTATTAAAACATTACATTGTATATAATAACATGAGAGTGTTCTGAAGTTACTATGGAGGTATTAAAACATTGCATATTGTATAGAATACGATGGGAGAGTATTGAAGTTACTGTGGAGGTATTAAAACATTACATTGTATATAATAACATGAGATTGTTCTGAAGTTACTATGGAGGTATTAAAACATTACATTGTATATAATAACATGAGAGTGTTCTGAAGTTACTATGGAGGTATTAAAACATTACATTGTATATAATAACATGAGAGTGTTCTGAAGTTACTATGGAGGTATTAAAACATTACATTGTATATAATAACATGAGAGTGTTCTGAAGTTACTATGGAGGTATTAAAACATTACATTGTATATAATAACATGAGAGTGTTCTGAAGTTACTATGGAGGTATTAAAACATTACATTGTATATAATAACATGAGAGTGTTCTGAAGTTACTATGGAGGTATTAAAACATTGCATATTGTATATAAAAACATGAGATTGTTCTGAAGTTACTATGGAGGTATTAAAACATTACATTGTATATAATAACATGAGAGTGTTCTGAAGTTACTATGGAGGTATTAAAACATTACATTGTATATAATAACATGAGAGTGTTCTGAAGTTACTATGGAGGTATTAAAACATTACATTGTATATAATAACATGAGAGTGTTCTGAAGTTACTATGGAGGTATTAAAACATTACATTGTATATAATAACATGAGAGTGTTCTGAAGTTACTATGGAGGTATTAAAACATTACATTGTATATAATAACATGAGAGTGTTCTGAAGTTACTATGGAGGTATTAAAACATTACATTGTATATAATAACATGAGAGTGTTCTGAAGTTACTATGGAGGTATTAAAACATTACATTGTATATAATAACATGAGATTGTTCTGAAGTTACTATGGAGGTATTAAAACATTACATTGTATATAATAACATGAGAGTGTTCTGAAGTTACTATGGAGGTATTAAAACATTACATTGTATATAATAACATGAGAGTGTTCTGAAGTTACTATGGAGGTATTAAAACATTACATTGTATATAATAACATGAGAGTGTTCTGAAGTTACTATGGAGGTATTAAAACACTACATTGTATATAATAACATGAGATTGTTCTGAAGTTACTATGGAGGTATTAAAACATTACATTGTATATAATAACATGAGAGTGTTCTGAAGTTACTATGGAGGTATTAAAACATTACATTGTACATAATAACATGAGAGTGTTCTGAAGTTACTATGGAGGTATTAAAACATTACATTGTATATAATAACATGAGAGTGTTCTGAAGTTACTATGGAGGTATTAAAACATTACATTGTATATAATAACATGAGAGTGTTCTGAAGTTACTATGGAGGTATTAAAACATTGCATATTGTATAGAATAAGATGGGAGAGTATTGAAGTTACTGTGGAGGTATTAAAACATTACATTGTATATAATAACATGAGAGTGTTCTGAAGTTACTCTGGAGGTATTAAAACATTACATTGTATATAATAACATGAGATTGTTCTGAAGTTACTATGGAGGTATTAAAACATTACATTGTATATAATAACATGAGAGTGTTCTGAAGTTACTATGGAGGTATTAAAACTTTACATTGTATATAATAACATGAGAGTGTTCTGAAGTTACTATGGAGGTATTAAAACATTACATTGTATATAATAACATGAGAGTGTTCTGAAGTTACTATGGAGGTATTAAAACATTACATTGTATATAATAACATGAGAGTGTTCTGAAGTTACTATGGAGGTATTAAAACATTACATTGTATATAATAACATGAGATTGTTCTGAAGGTACTATGGAGGTATTAAAACATTACATTGTATATAATAACATGAGAGTGTTCTGAAGTTACTATGGAGGTATTAAAACATTACATTGTATATAATAACATGAGAGTGTTCTGAAGTTACTGTGGAGGTATTAAAACATCGCATATTGTATATAATAACATGAGAGTGTTCTGAAGTTACTGTGGAGGTATTAAAACATTACATTGTATATAATAACATGAGAGTGTTCTGAAGTTACTGTGGAGGTATTAAAACATTACATTGTATATAATAACATGAGAGTGTTCTGAAGTTACTGTGGAGGAATTAAAACATTACATTGTATATAATAACATGAGAGTGTTCTGAAGTTACTATGGAAGTATTAAAACATTACATTGTATATAATAACATGAGAGTGTTCTGAAGTTACTGTGGAGGTATTAAAACATTGCATATTGTATAGAATAAGATGGGAGAGTATTGAAGTTACTATGGAGGTATTAGAACATTACATTGTATATAATAACATGAGAGTGTTCTGAAGTTACTGTGGAGGTATTAAAACATTGCATATTGTATACAATAAGATGGGAGAGTATTGAAGTTACTATGGAGGTATTAAAACATTACATTGTATATAATAACATGAGAGTGTTCTGAAGTTACTATGGAGGTATTAAAACATTACATTGTAAATAATAACATGAGAGTGTTCTGAAGTTACTGTGGAGGTATTAAAACATTACATTGTATATAATAACATGAGAGTGTTCTGAAGTTACTGTGGAGGTATTAAAACATTACATATTGTATAGAATAAGATGGGAGAGTATTGAAGTTACTGTGGAGGTATTAAAACATTACATTGTATATAATAACATGAGATTGTTCTGAAGTTACTATGGAGGTATTAAAACATTACATTGTATATAATAACATGAGAGTGTTCTGAAGTTGCTATGGAGGTATTAAAACATTGCATATTGTATATAATAACATGAGAGTGTTCTGAAGTTACTGTGGAGGTATTAAAACATTACATTGTATATAATAACATGAGAGTGTTCTGAAGTTACTATGGAGGTATTAAAACATTGCATATTTTATAGAATAAGATGGGAGAGTATTGAAGTTACTGTGGAGGTATTAAAACATTACATTGTATATAATAACATGAGATTGTTCTGTAGTTACTATGGAGGTATTAAAACATTACATTGTATATAATAACATGAGAGTGTTCTGAAGTTACTATGGAGGTATTAAAACATTGCATATTGTATAGAATAAGATGGGAGAGTATTGAAGTTACTATGGAGGTATTAAAACATTACTTATTGCATATAATAACATGAGAGTGTTCTGAAGTTACTGTGGAGGTATTAAAACATTACATTGTATATAATAACATGAGAGTGTTCTGAAGTTACTATGGAGGTATTAAAACATTGCATATTGTATAGAATACGATGGGAGAGTATTGAAGTTACTGTGGAGGTATTAAAACATTACATTGTATATAATAACATGAGATTGTTCTGAAGTTACTATGGAGGTATTAAAACATTACATTGTATATAATAACATGAGAGTGTTCTGAAGTTACTATGGAGGTATTAAAACATTGCATATTGTATATAATAACATGAGATTGTTCTGAAGTTACTATGGAGGTATTAAAACATTACATTGTATATAATAACATGAGAGTGTTCTGAAGTTACTATGGAGGTATTAAAACATTACATTGTATATAATAACATGAGAGTGTTCTGAAGTTACTATGGAGGTATTAAAACATTACATTGTATATAATAACATGAGAGTGTTCTGAAGTTACTATGGAGGTATTAAAACATTACATTGTATATAATAACATGAGAGTGTTCTGAAGTTACTATGGAGGTATTAAAACATTACATTGTATATAATAACATGAGAGTGTTCTGAAGTTACTATGGAGGTATTAAAACATTACATTGTATATAATAACATGAGAGTGTTCTGAAGTTACTATGGAGGTATTAAAACATTACATTGTATATAATAACATGAGAGTGTTCTGAAGTTACTATGGAGGTATTAAAACATTGCATATTGTATATAAAAACATGAGATTGTTCTGAAGTTACTATGGAGGTATTAAAACATTACATTGTATATAATAACATGAGAGTGTTCTGAAGTTACTATGGAGGTATTAAAACATTACATTGTATATAATAACATGAGAGTGTTCTGAAGTTACTATGGAGGTATTAAAACATTACATTGTATATAATAACATGAGAGTGTTCTGAAGTTACTATGGAGGTATTAAAACATTACATTGTATATAATAACATGAGAGTGTTCTGAAGTTACTATGGAGGTATTAAAACATTACATTGTATATAATAACATGAGAGTGTTCTGAAGTTACTATGGAGGTATTAAAACATTACATTGTATATAATAACATGAGAGTGTTCTGAAGTTACTATGGAGGTATTAAAACATTACATTGTATATAATAACATGAGATTGTTCTGAAGTTACTATGGAGGTATTAAAACATTACATTGTATATAATAACATGAGAGTGTTCTGAAGTTACTATGGAGGTATTAAAACATTACATTGTATATAATAACATGAGAGTGTTCTGAAGTTACTATGGAGGTATTAAAACATTACATTGTATATAATAACATGAGAGTGTTCTGAAGTTACTATGGAGGTATTAAAACACTACATTGTATATAATAACATGAGATTGTTCTGAAGTTACTATGGAGGTATTAAAACATTACATTGTATATAATAACATGAGAGTGTTCTGAAGTTACTATGGAGGTATTAAAACATTACATTGTATATAATAACATGAGAGTGTTCTGAAGTTACTATGGAGGTATTAAAACATTACATTGTATATAATAACATGAGAGTGTTCTGAAGTTACTATGGAGGTATTAAAACATTGCATATTGTATAGAATAAGATGGGAGAGTATTGAAGTTACTGTGGAGGTATTAAAACATTACATTGTATATAATAACATGAGAGTGTTCTGAAGTTACTCTGGAGGTATTAAAACATTACATTGTATATAATAACATGAGATTGTTCTGAAGTTACTATGGAGGTATTAAAACATTACATTGTATATAATAACATGAGAGTGTTCTGAAGTTACTATGGAGGTATTAAAACATTACATTGTATATAATAACATGAGAGTGTTCTGAAGTTACTATGGAGGTATTAAAACATTACATTGTATATAATAACATGAGAGTGTTCTGAAGTTACTATGGAGGTATTAAAACATTACATTGTATATAATAACATGAGAGTGTTCTGAAGTTACTATGGAGGTATTAAAACATTACATTGTATATAATAACATGAGATTGTTCTGAAGGTACTATGGAGGTATTAAAACATTACATTGTATATAATAACATGAGAGTGTTCTGAAGTTACTATGGAGGTATTAAAACATTACATTGTATATAATAACATGAGAGTGTTCTGAAGTTACTGTGGAGGTATTAAAACATCGCATATTGTATATAATAACATGAGAGTGTTCTGAAGTTACTGTGGAGGTATTAAAACATTACATTGTATATAATAACATGAGAGTGTTCTGAAGTTACTGTGGAGGTATTAAAACATTACATTGTATATAATAACATGAGAGTGTTCTGAAGTTACTGTGGAGGAATTAAAACATTACATTGTATATAATAACATGAGAGTGTTCTGAAGTTACTATGGAAGTAATAAAACATTACATTGTATATAATAACATGAGAGTGTTCTGAAGTTACTGTGGAGGTATTAAAACATTGCATATTGTATAGAATAAGATGGGAGAGTATTGAAGTTACTATGGAGGTATTAGAACATTACATTGTATATAATAACATGAGAGTGTTCTGAAGTTACTGTGGAGGTATTAAAACATTGCATATTGTATACAATAAGATGGGAGAGTATTGAAGTTACTATGGAGGTATTAAAACATTACATTGTATATAATAACATGAGAGTGTTCTGAAGTTACTATGGAGGTATTAAAACATTACATTGTAAATAATAACATGAGAGTGTTCTGAAGTTACTGTGGAGGTATTAAAACATTACATTGTATATAATAACATGAGAGTGTTCTGAAGTTACTGTGGAGGTATTAAAACATTACATATTGTATAGAATAAGATGGGAGAGTATTGAAGTTACTGTGGAGGTATTAAAACATTACATTGTATATAATAACATGAGATTGTTCTGAAGTTACTATGGAGGTATTAAAACATTACATTGTATATAATAACATGAGAGTGTTCTGAAGTTACTATGGAGGTATTAAAACATTGCATATTGTATATAATAACATGAGAGTGTTCTGAAGTTACTGTGGAGGTATTAAAACATTACATTGTATATAATAACATGAGAGTGTTCTGAAGTTACTATGGAGGTATTAAAACATTGCATATTTTATAGAATAAGATGGGAGAGTATTGAAGTTACTGTGGAGGTATTAAAACATTACATTGTATATAATAACATGAGATTGTTCTGTAGTTACTATGGAGGTATTAAAACATTACATTGTATATAATAACATGAGAGTGTTCTGAAGTTACTATGGAGGTATTAAAACATTGCATATTGTATAGAATAAGATGGGAGAGTATTGAAGTTACTATGGAGGTATTAAAACATTACTTATTGCATATAATAACATGAGAGTGTTCTGAAGTTACTGTGGAGGTATTAAAACATTACATTGTATATAATAACATGAGAGTGTTCTGAAGTTACTATGGAGGTATTAAAACATTGCATATTGTATAGAATACGATGGGAGAGTATTGAAGTTACTGTGGAGGTATTAAAACATTACATTGTATATAATAACATGAGATTGTTCTGAAGTTACTATGGAGGTATTAAAACATTACATTGTATATAATAACATGAGAGTGTTCTGAAGTTACTATGGAGGTATTAAAACATTGCATATTGTATATAATAACATGAGATTGTTCTGAAGTTACTATGGAGGTATTAAAACATTACATTGTATATAATAACATGAGAGTGTTCTGAAGTTACTATGGAGGTATTAAAACATTACATTGTATATAATAACATGAGAGTGTTCTGAAGTTACTATGGAGGTATTAAAACATTACATTGTATATAATAACATGAGAGTGTTCTGAAGTTACTATGGAGGTATTAAAACATTACATTGTATATAATAACATGAGAGTGTTCTGAAGTTACTATGGAGGTATTAAAACATTACATTGTATATAATAACATGAGAGTGTTCTGAAGTTACTATGGAGGTATTAAAACATTACATTGTATATAATAACATGAGAGTGTTCTGAAGTTACTATGGAGGTATTAAAACATTACATTGTATATAATAACATGAGAGTGTTCTGAAGTTACTATGGAGGTATTAAAACATTGCATATTGTATATAAAAACATGAGATTGTTCTGAAGTTACTATGGAGGTATTAAAACATTACATTGTATATAATAACATGAGAGTGTTCTGAAGTTACTATGGAGGTATTAAAACATTACATTGTATATAATAACATGAGAGTGTTCTGAAGTTACTATGGAGGTATTAAAACATTACATTGTATATAATAACATGAGAGTGTTCTGAAGTTACTATGGAGGTATTAAAACATTACATTGTATATAATAACATGAGAGTGTTCTGAAGTTACTATGGAGGTATTAAAACATTACATTGTATATAATAACATGAGAGTGTTCTGAAGTTACTATGGAGGTATTAAAACATTACATTGTATATAATAACATGAGAGTGTTCTGAAGTTACTATGGAGGTATTAAAACATTACATTGTATATAATAACATGAGATTGTTCTGAAGTTACTATGGAGGTATTAAAACATTACATTGTATATAATAACATGAGAGTGTTCTGAAGTTACTATGGAGGTATTAAAACATTACATTGTATATAATAACATGAGAGTGTTCTGAAGTTACTATGGAGGTATTAAAACATTACATTGTATATAATAACATGAGAGTGTTCTGAAGTTACTATGGAGGTATTACAACATTGCATATTGTATAGAATAAGATGGGAGAGTATTGAAGTTATTGTGGAGGTATTAAAACATTGCATATTGTATATAATAACATGAGAGTGTTCTGAAGTTACTATGGAGGTATTAAAACATTACATTGTATATAATAACATGAGAGTGTTCTGAAGTTACTATGGAGGTATTAAAACATTGCATATTGTATAGAATAAGATGGGAGAGTATTGAAGTTACTGTGGAGGTATTAAAACATTACATTGTATATAATAACATGAGAGTGTTCTGAAGTTACTCTGGAGGTATTAAAACATTACATTGTATATAATAACATGAGATTGTTCTGAAGTTACTATGGAGGTATTAAAACATTACATTGTATATAATAACATGAGAGTGTTCTGAAGTTACTATGGAGGTATTAAAACATTACATTGTATATAATAACATGAGAGTGTTCTGAAGTTACTATGGAGGTATTAAAACATTACATTGTATATAATAACATGAGAGTGTTCTGAAGTTACTATGGAGGTATTAAAACATTACATTGTATATAATAACATGAGAGTGTTCTGAAGTTACTATGGAGGTATTAAAACATTACATTGTATATAATAACATGAGATTGTTCTGAAGGTACTATGGAGGTATTAAAACATTACATTGTATATAATAACATGAGAGTGTTCTGAAGTTACTATGGAGGTATTAAAACATTACATTATATATAATAACATGAGAGTGTTCTGAAGTTACTGTGGAGGTATTAAAACATCGCATATTGTATATAATAACATGAGAGTGTTCTGAAGTTACTGTGGAGGTATTAAAACATTACATTGTATATAATAACATGAGAGTGTTCTGAAGTTACTGTGGAGGTATTAAAACATTACATTGTATATAATAACATGAGAGTGTTCTGAAGTTACTGTGGAGGAATTAAAACATTACATTGTATATAATAACATGAGAGTGTTCTGAAGTTACTTTGGAAGTATTAAAACATTACATTGTATATAATAACATGAGAGTGTTCTGAAGTTACTGTGGAGGTATTAAAACATTGCATATTGTATACAATAAGATGGGAGAGTATTGAAGTTACTATGGAGGTATTAAAACATTACATTGTATATAATAACATGAGAGTGTTCTGAAGTTACTATGGAGGTATTAAAACATTACATTGTAAATAATAACATGAGAGTGTTCTGAAGTTACTGTGGAGGTATTAGAACATTACATTGTATATAATAACATGAGAGTGTTCTGAAGTTACTGTGGAGGTATTAAAACATTACATATTGTATAGAATAAGATGGGAGAGTATTGAAGTTACTGTGGAGGTATTAAAACATTACATTGTATATAATAACATGAGATTGTTCTGAAGTTACTATGGAGGTATTAAAACATTACATTGTATATAATAACATGAGAGTGTTCTGAAGTTACTATGGAGGTATTAAAACATTGCATATTGTATATAATAACATGAGAGTGTTCTGAAGTTACAATGGAGGTATTAAAACATTACATTGTATATAATAACATGAGAGTGTTCTGAAGTTACTATGGAGGTATTAAAACATTGCATATTGTATAGAATAAGATGGGAGAGTATTGAAGTTACTATGGAGGTATGAAAACATTGCATATTGTATATAATAACATGAGAGTGTTCTGAAGTTACTATGGAGGTATTAAAACATTGCATAGTGTATATAATAACATGAGAGTGTTCTGAAGTTACTATGGAGGTATTAAAACATTACATTGTATATAATAACATGAGAGTGTTCTGAAGTTACTATGGAGGTATTAAAACATTACATTGTATATAATAACATGAGAGTGTTCTGAAGTTACTATGGAGGTATTAAAACATTACATTGTATATAATAACATGAGAGTGTTCTGAAGTTACTATGGAGGTATTAAAACATTACATATTGTATATAATAACATGAGAGTGTTCTGAAGTTACTATGGAGGTATTAAAACATTGCATATTGTATAGAATAAGATGGGAGAGTATTGAAGTTACTATGGAGGTATTAAAACATTGCATATTGTATAGAATAAGATGGGAGAGTATTGAAGTTACTATGGAGGTATTAAAACATTACATATTGTATAGAATAAGTTGGGAGAGTATTGAAGTTACTATGGAGGTATTAAAAATTTGCATATTGTATATAATAACATGAGAGTGTTCTGAAGTTACTATGGAGGTATTAAAACATTGCATATTGTATATAATAACATGAGAGTGTTCTGAAGTTACTATGGAGGTATTAAAACATTGCATATTGTATATAATAACATGAGAGTGTTCTGAAGTTACTATGGAGGTGTTAAAGCATTGCATATTGTATAGAATAAGATGGGAGAGTATTGAAGTTACTGTGGAGGTATTAAAACATTGCATATTGTATATAATAACATGAGAGTGTTCTGAAGTTACTATGGAGGTATTAAAACATTACATAGTGTATATAATAACATGAGAGTGTTCTGAAGTTACTATGGAGGTATTAAAACATTGCATATTGTATATAATAACATGAGAGTGTTCTGAAGTTACTATGGAGGTATTAAAACATTGCATATTGTATATAATAACATGAGAGTGTTCTGAAGTTACTATGGAGGTATTAAAACATTGCATATTGTATATAATAACATGAGAGTGTTCTGAAGTTACTATGGAGGTATTAAAACATTACATTGTATATAATAACGTGAGAGTGTTCTGAAGTTACTATGGAGGTATTAAAACATTACATTGTATATAATAACATGAGAGTGTTCTGAAGTTACTATGGAGGTATTAAAACATTGCATATTGTATATAATAACATGAGAGTGTTCTGAAGTTACTATGGAGGTATTAAAACATTGCATATTGTATAGAATAAGATGGGAGAGTATTGAAGTTACTATGGAGGTATTAAAACATTGCATATTGTATATAATAACATGAGAGTGTTCTGAAGTTACTATGGAGGTATTAAAACATTACATTGTATATAATAACATGAGAGTGTTCTGAAGTTACTATGGAGGTATCAAAACATTGCATATTGTATATAATAACATGAGAGTGTTCTGAAGTTACTATGGAGGTATTAAAACATTGCATATTGTATAGAATAACATGAGAGTGTTCTGAAGTTACTATGGAGGTATTAAAACATTGCATATTGTATATAATAACATGAGATTGTTCTGAAGTTACTATGGAGGTATTAAAACATTACATTGTATATAATAAGATGAGAGTGTTCTGAAGTTACTATGGAGGTATCAAAACATTACATATTGTATAGAATAAGATGGGAGTGTTCTGAAGTTACTATGGAGGTATTAAAACATTGCATATTGTATATAATAACATGAGAGTGTTCTGAAGTTACTATGGAGGTATTAAAACATTGCATATTGTATAGAATAAGATGGGAGAGTATTGAAGTTACTATGCAGGTATTAAAACATTGCATATTGTATATAATAACATGAAAGTGTTCTGAAGTTACTATGGAGGTATTAAAACATTAGAATGTATATAATAACATGAGAGTGTTCTGAAGTTACTATGGAGGTATTAAAACATTACATTGTATATAATAACATGAGAGTGTTCTGAAGTTACTATGGAGGTATTAAAACATTACATTGTATATAATAACATGAGAGTGTTCTGAAGTTACTATGGAGGTATTAAAACATTGCATATTGTATATAATAACATGAGAGTGTTCTGAAGTTACTATGGAGGTATTAAAACATTGCATATTGTATAGAATAAGATGGGAGAGTATTGAAGTTACTGTGGAGGTATTAAAACATTACATATTGTATATAATAACATGAGAGTGTTCTGAAGTTACTATGGAGGTATTAAAACATTACATATTGTATATAATAACATGAAAGTGTTCTGAAGTTACTATGGAGGTATTAAAACATTACAATGTATATAATAACATGAGAGTGTTCTGAAGTTACTATGGAGGTATTAAAACATTACATTGTATATAATAACATGAGAGTGTTCTGAAGTTACTATGGAGGTATTAAAACATTACATTGTATATAATAATATGAGAGTGTTCTGAAGTTACTATGGAGGTATTAAAACATTGCATATTGTATATAATAACATGAGAGTGTTCTGAAGTTACTATGGAGGTATTAAAACATTGCATATTGTATAGAATAAGATGGGAGAGTATTGAAGTTACTGTGGAAGTATTAAAACATTACATATTGTATATAATAACATGAGAGTGTTCTGAAGTTACTATGGAGGTATTAAAACATTACATATTGTATATAATAACACGAGAATGTTCTGAAGTTACTATGGAGGTATTCAAACATTACATTGTATATAATAACATGAGAGTGTTCTGAAGTTACTATGGAGGTATTAAAACATTACATTGTATATAATAACATGAGAGTGTTCTGAAGTTACTATGGAGGTATTAAAACATTACATATTGTATATAATAACATGAGAGTGTTCTGAAGTTACTATGGAGGTATTAGAACATTACATATTGTATATAATAACATGAGAGTGTTCTGAAGTTACTATGGAGGTATTAAAACATTGCATATTGTATATAATAACATGCGAGTGTTCTGAAGTTACTATGGAGGTATTAAAACATTACATTGTATATAATAACATGAGAGTGTTCTGAAGTTACTATGGAGGTATTGAAACATTACATTGTATATAATAACATGAGAGTGTTCTGAAGTTACTATGGAGGTATTAAAACATTACATATTGTATATAATAACATGAGAGTGTTCTGAAGTTACTATGGAGGTATTAAAACATTACATATTGTATAGAATAAGATGGGAGAGTATTGAAGTTACTGTGGAAGTATTAAAACATTACATATTGTATATAATAACATGAGAGTCTTCTGAAGTTACTATGGAGGTATTAAAACATTACATTGTATATAATAACATGAGAGTGTTTTGAAGTTACTATGGAGGTATTAAAACATTACATATTGTATAGAATAAGTTGGGAGAGTATTGAAGTTACTATGGAGGTATTAAAAATTTGCATATTGTATATAATAACATGAGAGTGTTCTGAAGTTACTATGGAGGTATTAAAACATTGCATATTGTATATAATAACATGAGAGTGTTCTGAAGTTACTATGGAGGTATTAAAACATTGCATATTGTATATAATAACATGAGAGTGTTCTGAAGTTACTATGGAGGTATTACAACATTGCATATTGTATAGAATAAGATGGGAGAGTATTGAAGTTACTGTGGAGGTATTAAAACATTGCATATTGTATATAATAACATGAGAGTGTTCTGAAGTTACTATGGAGGTATTAAAACATTACATAGTGTATATAATAACATGAGAGTGTTCTGAAGTTACTATGGAGGTATTAAAACATTGCATATTGTATATAATAACATGAGAGTGTTCTGAAGTTACTATGGAGGTATTAAAACATTGCATATTGTATATAATAACATGAGAGTGTTCTGAAGTTACTATGGAGGTATTAAAACATTGCATATTGTATATAATAACATGAGAGTGTTCTGAAGTTACTATGGAGGTATTAAAACATTACATTGTATATAATAACATGAGAGTGTTCTGAAGTTACTATGGAGGTTTTAAAACATTACATTGTATATAATAACATGAGAGTGTTCTGAAGTTACTATGGAGGTATTAAAACATTGCATATTGTATATAATAACATGAGAGTGTTCTGAAGTTACTATGGAGGTATTAAAACATTACATATTGTATAGAATAAGATGGGAGAGTATTGAAGTTACTGTGGAGGTATTAAAACATTACATATTGTATATAATAACATGAGAGTGTTCTGAAGTTACTATGGAGGTATTAAAACATTACATTGTATATAATAACATGAGAGTGTTTTGAAGTTACTATGGAGGTATTAAAACATTACATATTGTATAGAATAAGATGGGAGAGTATTGAAGTTGCTGTGGAGGTATTAAAACATTACATATTGTATATAATAACATGAGAGTGTTCTGAAGTTACTATGGAGGTATTAAAACATTACATTGTATATAATAACATGAGAGTGTTCTGAAGTTACTATGGAGGTGTTAAAACATTAAATTGTATATAATAACATGAGAGTGTTCTGAAGTTACTATGGAGGTATTAAAACATTGCATATTGTATATAATAACATGAGAGTGTTCTGAAGTTACTATGGAGGTATTAAAACATTACATTGTATATAATAACATGAGAGTGTTCTGAAGTTACTATGGAGGTATTAAAACATTACATTGTATATAATAACATGAGAGTGTTCTGAAGTTACTATGGAGGTATTAAAACATTACATATTGTATATAATAACATGAGAGTGTTCTGAAGTTACTATGGAGGCATTAAAACATTGCATATTGTATATAATAACATGAGAGTGTTCTGAAGTTACTATGGAGGTGTTAAAACATTGCATATTGTATAGAATAAGATGGGAGAGTATTGAAGTTACTGTGGAGGTATTAAAACATTACATATTGTATATAATAACATGAGAGTGTTCTGAAGTTACTATGGAGGTATTAAAACATTACGTATTGTATATAATAACACGAGAGTGTTCTGAAGTTACTATGGAGGTATTAAAACATTACATTGTATATAATAACATGAGAGTGTTCTGAAGTTACTATGGAGGTATTAAAACATTACATTGTATATAATAACATGAGAGTGTTCTGAGGTTACTATGGAGGTATTAAAACATTACATATTGTATATAATAACATGAGAGTGTTCTGAAGTTACTATGGAGGTATTAAAACATTACATATTGTATGTAATAACATGAGAGTGTTCTGAAGTTACTATGGAGGTATTAAAACATTGCATATTGTATATAATAACATGAGAGTGTTCTGAAGTTACTATGGAGGTGTTAAAACATTACATTGTATATAATAACATGAGAGTGTTCTGAGGTTACTATGGAGGTATTAAAACATTACATTGTATATAATAACATGAGAGTGTTCTGAAGTTACTATGGAGGTATTAAAACACTACATATTGTATATAATAACATGAGAGTATTCTGAAGTTACTATGGAGGTATTAAAACATTGCATATTGTATATAATAACATGAGAGTGTTCTGAAGTTACAATGGAGGTATTAAAACATTGCATATTGTATAGACTAAGATGGGAGAGTATTGAAGTTACTATGGAGGTATTAAAACATTACATATTGTATATAATAACATGAGAGTGTTCTGAAGTTACTATGGAGGTATTAAAACATTACATATTGTATATAATAACACGAGAGTGTTCTGAAGTTACTATGGAGGTATTAAAACATTACATATTGTATATAATAACATGAGAGTGTACTGAAGTTACTGTGGAGGTATTAAAACATTGCATATTGTATATAATAACATGAGAGTGTTCTGAAGTTACTATGGAGGTATTAAAACATTACATTGTATATAATAACATGAGAGTGTTCTGAAGTTACTATGGAGGTATTAAAACATTACATATTGTATATAATAACATGAGAGTGTTCTGAAGTTACTATGGAGGTATTAAAACATTACATATTGTATATAATAACATGAGAGTGTTCTGAAGTTACTATGGAGGTATTAAAACATTGCATATTGTATAGAATAAGATGGGAGAGTATTGAAGTTACTATGGAGGTATTAAAACATTGCATATTGTATAGAATAAGATGGGAGAGTATTGAAGTTACTATGGAGGTATTAAAACATTACATATTGTATAGAATAAGTTGGGAGAGTATTGAAGTTACTATGGAGGTATTAAAAATTTGCATATTGTATATAATAACATGAGAGTGTTCTGAAGTTACTATGGAGGTATTAAAACATTGCATATTGTATATAATAACATGAGAGTGTTCTGAAGTTACTATGGAGGTATTACAACATTGCATATTGTATAGAATAAGATGGGAGAGTATTGAAGTTACTGTGGAGGTATTAAAACATTGCATATTGTATATAATAACATGAGAGTGTTCTGAAGTTACTATGGAGGTATTAAAACATTACATAGTGTATATAATAACATGAGAGTGTTCTGAAGTTACTATGGAGGTATTAAAACATTGCATATTGTATATAATAACATGAGAGTGTTCTGAAGTTACTATGGAGGTATTAAAACATTGCATATTGTATATAATAACATGAGAGTGTTCTGAAGTTACTATGGAGGTATTAAAACATTGCATATTGTATATAATAACATGAGAGTGTTCTGAAGTTACTATGGAGGTATTAAAACATTACATTGTATATAATAACGTGAGAGTGTTCTGAAGTTACTATGGAGGTATTAAAACATTACATTGTATATAATAACATGAGAGTGTTCTGAAGTTACTATGGAGGTATTAAAACATTGCATATTGTATATAATAACATGAGAGTGTTCTGAAGTTACTATGGAGGTATTAAAACATTGCATATTGTATAGAATAAGATGGGAGAGTATTGAAGTTACTATGGAGGTATTAAAACATTGCATATTGTATATAATAACATGAGAGTGTTCTGAAGTTACTATGGAGGTATTAAAACATTACATTGTATATAATAACATGAGAGTGTTCTGAAGTTACTATGGAGGTATTAAAACATTGCATATTGTATATAATAACATGAGAGTGTTCTGAAGTTACTATGGAGGTATTAAAACATTGCATATTGTATAGAATAACATGAGAGTGTTCTGAAGTTACTATGGAGGTATTAAAACATTGCATATTGTATATAATAACATGAGATTGTTCTGAAGTTACTATGGAGGTATTAAAACATTACATTGTATATAATAAGATGAGAGTGTTCTGAAGTTACTATGGAGGTATCAAAACATTACATATTGTATAGAATAAGATGGGAGTGTTCTGAAGTTACTATGGAGGTATTAAAACATTGCATATTGTATATAATAACATGAGAGTGTTCTGAAGTTACTATGGAGGTATTAAAACATTGCATATTGTATAGAATAAGATGGGAGAGTATTGAAGTTACTATGCAGGTATTAAAACATTGCATATTGTATATAATAACATGAAAGTGTTCTGAAGTTACTATGGAGGTATTAAAACATTACAATGTATATAATAACATGAGAGTGTTCTGAAGTTACTATGGAGGTATTAAAACATTACATTGTATATAATAACATGAGAGTGTTCTGAAGTTACTATGGAGGTATTAAAACATTACATTGTATATAATAACATGAGAGTGTTCTGAAGTTACTATGGAGGTATTAAAACATTGCATATTGTATATAATAACATGAGAGTGTTCTGAAGTTACTATGGAGGTATTAAAACATTGCATATTGTATAGAATAAGATGGGAGAGTATTGAAGTTACTGTGGAGGTATTAAAACATTACATATTGTATATAATAACATGAGAGTGTTCTGAAGTTACTATGGAGGTATTAAAACATTACATATTGTATATAATAACACGAGAGTGTTCTGAAGTTACTATGGAGGTATTCAAACATTACATTGTATATAATAACATGAGAGTGTTCTGAAGTTACTATGGAGGTATTAAAACATTACATTGTATATAATAACATGAGAGTGTTCTGAAGTTACTATGGAGGTATTAAAACATTACATATTGTATATAATAACATGAGAGTGTTCTGAAGTTACTATGGAGGTATTAGAACATTACATATTGTATATAATAACATGAGAGTCTTCTGAAGTTACTATGGGGGTATTAAAACATTGCATATTGTATATAATAACATGCGAGTGTTCTGAAGTTACTATGGAGGTATTAAAACATTACATTGTATATAATAACATGAGAGTGTTCTGAAGTTACTATGGAGGTATTAAAACATTACATTGTATATAATAACATGAGAGTGTTCTGAAGTTACTATGGAGGTATTAAAACATTACATATTGTATATAATAACATGAGAGTGTTCTGAAGTTACTATGGAGGTATTAAAACATTACATTGTATATAATAACATGAGAGTGTTTTGAAGTTACTATGGAGGTATTAAAACATTACATATTGTATAGAATAAGATGGGAGAGTATTGAAGTTGCTGTGGAGGTATTAAAACATTACATATTGTATATAATAACATGAGAGTGTTCTGAAGTTACTATGGAGGTATTAAAACATTACATTGTATATAATAACATGAGAGTGTTCTGAAGTTACTATGGAGGTATTAAAACATTAAATTGTATATAATAACATGAGAGTGTTCTGAAGTTACTATGGAGGTATTAAAACATTGCATATTGTATATAATAACATGAGAGTGTTCTGAAGTTACTATGGAGGTATTAAAACATTACATTGTATATAATAACATGAGAGTGTTCTGAAGTTACTATGGAGGTATTACAACATTACATTGTATATAATAACATGAGAGTGTTCTGAAGTTACTATGGAGGTATTAAAACATTACATATTGTATATAATAACATGAGAGTGTTCTGAAGTTACTATGGAGGTATTAAAACATTGCATATTGTATATAATAACATGAGAGTGTTCTGAAGTTACTATGGAGGTATTAAAACATTGCATATTGTATATAATAACATGAGAGTGTTCTGAAGTTACTATGGAGGTATTAAAACATTACATTGTATATAATAACATGAGAGTGTTCTGAAGTTACTATGGAGGTTTTAAAACATTACATTGTATATAATAACATGAGAGTGTTCTGAAGTTACTATGGAGGTATTAAAACATTGCATATTGTATATAATAACATGAGAGTGTTCTGAAGTTACTATGGAGGTATTAAAACATTACATATTGTATAGAATAAGATGGGAGAGTATTGAAGTTACTGTGGAGGTATTAAAACATTACATATTGTATATAATAACATGAGAGTGTTCTGAAGTTACTATGGAGGTATTAAAACATTACATTGTATATAATAACATGAGAGTGTTTTGAAGTTACTATGGAGGTATTAAAACATTACATATTGTATAGAATAAGATGGGAGAGTATTGAAGTTGCTGTGGAGGTATTAAAACATTACATATTGTATATAATAACATGAGAGTGTTCTGAAGTTACTATGGAGGTATTAAAACATTACATTGTATATAATAACATGAGAGTGTTCTGAAGTTACTATGGAGGTGTTAAAACATTAAATTGTATATAATAACATGAGAGTGTTCTGAAGTTACTATGGAGGTATTAAAACATTGCATATTGTATATAATAACATGAGAGTGTTCTGAAGTTACTATGGAGGTATTAAAACATTACATTGTATATAATAACATGAGAGTGTTCTGAAGTTACTATGGAGGTATTAAAACATTACATTGTATATAATAACATGAGAGTGTTCTGAAGTTACTATGGAGGTATTAAAACATTACATATTGTATATAATAACATGAGAGTGTTCTGAAGTTACTATGGAGGCATTAAAACATTGCATATTGTATATAATAACATGAGAGTGTTCTGAAGTTACTATGGAGGTGTTAAAACATTGCATATTGTATAGAATAAGATGGGAGAGTATTGAAGTTACTGTGGAGGTATTAAAACATTACATATTGTATATAATAACATGAGAGTGTTCTGAAGTTACTATGGAGGTATTAAAACATTACGTATTGTATATAATAACACGAGAGTGTTCTGAAGTTACTATGGAGGTATTAAAACATTACATTGTATATAATAACATGAGAGTGTTCTGAAGTTACTATGGAGGTATTAAAACATTACATTGTATATAATAACATGAGAGTGTTCTGAGGTTACTATGGAGGTATTAAAACATTACATATTGTATATAATAACATGAGAGTGTTCTGAAGTTACTATGGAGGTATTAAAACATTACATATTGTATGTAATAACATGAGAGTGTTCTGAAGTTACTATGGAGGTATTAAAACATTGCATATTGTATATAATAACATGAGAGTGTTCTGAAGTTACTATGGAGGTGTTAAAACATTACATTGTATATAATAACATGAGAGTGTTCTGAGGTTACTATGGAGGTATTAAAACATTACATTGTATATAATAACATGAGAGTGTTCTGAAGTTACTATGGAGGTATTAAAACACTACATATTGTATATAATAACATGAGAGTGTTCTGAAGTTACTATGGAGGTATTAAAACATTGCATATTGTATATAATAACATGAGAGTGTTCTGAAGTTACAATGGAGGTATTAAAACATTGCATATTGTATAGACTAAGATGGGAGAGTATTGAAGTTACTATGGAGGTATTAAAACATTACATATTGTATATAATAACATGAGAGTGTTCTGAAGTTACTATGGAGGTATTAAAACATTACATATTGTATATAATAACACGAGAGTGTTCTGAAGTTACTATGGAGGTATTAAAACATTACATATTGTATATAATAACATGAGAGTGTACTGAAGTTACTGTGGAGGTATTAAAACATTGCATATTGTATATAATAACATGAGAGTGTTCTGAAGTTACTATGGAGGTATTAAAACATTACATTGTATATAATAACATGAGAGTGTTCTGAAGTTACTATGGAGGTATTAAAACATTACATATTGTATATAATAACATGAGAGTGTTCTGAAGTTACTATGGAGGTATTAAAACATTACATATTGTATATAATAACATGAGAGTGTTCTGAAGTTACTATGGAGGTATTAAAACATTGCATATTGTATAGAATAAGATGGGAGAGTATTGAAGTTACTATGGAGGTATTAAAACATTGCATATTGTATAGAATAAGATGGGAGAGTATTGAAGTTACTATGGAGGTATTAAAACATTACATATTGTATAGAATAAGTTGGGAGAGTATTGAAGTTACTATGGAGGTATTAAAAATTTGCATATTGTATATAATAACATGAGAGTGTTCTGAAGTTACTATGGAGGTATTAAAACATTGCATATTGTATATAATAACATGAGAGTGTTCTGAAGTTACTATGGAGGTATTACAACATTGCATATTGTATAGAATAAGATGGGAGAGTATTGAAGTTACTGTGGAGGTATTAAAACATTGCATATTGTATATAATAACATGAGAGTGTTCTGAAGTTACTATGGAGGTATTAAAACATTACATAGTGTATATAATAACATGAGAGTGTTCTGAAGTTACTATGGAGGTATTAAAACATTGCATATTGTATATAATAACATGAGAGTGTTCTGAAGTTACTATGGAGGTATTAAAACATTGCATATTGTATATAATAACATGAGAGTGTTCTGAAGTTACTATGGAGGTATTAAAACATTGCATATTGTATATAATAACATGAGAGTGTTCTGAAGTTACTATGGAGGTATTAAAACATTACATTGTATATAATAACGTGAGAGTGTTCTGAAGTTACTATGGAGGTATTAAAACATTACATTGTATATAATAACATGAGAGTGTTCTGAAGTTACTATGGAGGTATTAAAACATTGCATATTGTATATAATAACATGAGAGTGTTCTGAAGTTACTATGGAGGTATTAAAACATTGCATATTGTATAGAATAAGATGGGAGAGTATTGAAGTTACTATGGAGGTATTAAAACATTGCATATTGTATATAATAACATGAGAGTGTTCTGAAGTTACTATGGAGGTATTAAAACATTACATTGTATATAATAACATGAGAGTGTTCTGAAGTTACTATGGAGGTATTAAAACATTGCATATTGTATATAATAACATGAGAGTGTTCTGAAGTTACTATGGAGGTATTAAAACATTGCATATTGTATAGAATAACATGAGAGTGTTCTGAAGTTACTATGGAGGTATTAAAACATTGCATATTGTATATAATAACATGAGATTGTTCTGAAGTTACTATGGAGGTATTAAAACATTACATTGTATATAATAAGATGAGAGTGTTCTGAAGTTACTATGGAGGTATCAAAACATTACATATTGTATAGAATAAGATGGGAGTGTTCTGAAGTTACTATGGAGGTATTAAAACATTGCATATTGTATATAATAACATGAGAGTGTTCTGAAGTTACTATGGAGGTATTAAAACATTGCATATTGTATAGAATAAGATGGGAGAGTATTGAAGTTACTATGCAGGTATTAAAACATTGCATATTGTATATAATAACATGAAAGTGTTCTGAAGTTACTATGGAGGTATTAAAACATTACAATGTATATAATAACATGAGAGTGTTCTGAAGTTACTATGGAGGTATTAAAACATTACATTGTATATAATAACATGAGAGTGTTCTGAAGTTACTATGGAGGTATTAAAACATTACATTGTATATAATAACATGAGAGTGTTCTGAAGTTACTATGGAGGTATTAAAACATTGCATATTGTATATAATAACATGAGAGTGTTCTGAAGTTACTATGGAGGTATTAAAACATTGCATATTGTATAGAATAAGATGGGAGAGTATTGAAGTTACTGTGGAGGTATTAAAACATTACATATTGTATATAATAACATGAGAGTGTTCTGAAGTTACTATGGAGGTATTAAAACATTACATATTGTATATAATAACACGAGAGTGTTCTGAAGTTACTATGGAGGTATTCAAACATTACATTGTATATAATAACATGAGAGTGTTCTGAAGTTACTATGGAGGTATTAAAACATTACATTGTATATAATAACATGAGAGTGTTCTGAAGTTACTATGGAGGTATTAAAACATTACATATTGTATATAATAACATGAGAGTGTTCTGAAGTTACTATGGAGGTATTAGAACATTACATATTGTATATAATAACATGAGAGTCTTCTGAAGTTACTATGGGGGTATTAAAACATTGCATATTGTATATAATAACATGCGAGTGTTCTGAAGTTACTATGGAGGTATTAAAACATTACATTGTATATAATAACATGAGAGTGTTCTGAAGTTACTATGGAGGTATTAAAACATTACATTGTATATAATAACATGAGAGTGTTCTGAAGTTACTATGGAGGTATTAAAACATTACATATTGTATATAATAACATGAGAGTGTTCTGAAGTTACTATGGAGGTATTAAAACATTACATTGTATATAATAACATGAGAGTGTTTTGAAGTTACTATGGAGGTATTAAAACATTACATATTGTATAGAATAAGATGGGAGAGTATTGAAGTTGCTGTGGAGGTATTAAAACATTACATATTGTATATAATAACATGAGAGTGTTCTGAAGTTACTATGGAGGTATTAAAACATTACATTGTATATAATAACATGAGAGTGTTCTGAAGTTACTATGGAGGTATTAAAACATTAAATTGTATATAATAACATGAGAGTGTTCTGAAGTTACTATGGAGGTATTAAAACATTGCATATTGTATATAATAACATGAGAGTGTTCTGAAGTTACTATGGAGGTATTAAAACATTACATTGTATATAATAACATGAGAGTGTTCTGAAGTTACTATGGAGGTATTACAACATTACATTGTATATAATAACATGAGAGTGTTCTGAAGTTACTATGGAGGTATTAAAACATTACATATTGTATATAATAACATGAGAGTGTTCTGAAGTTACTATGGAGGCATTAAAACATTGCATATTGTATATAATAACATGAGAGTGTTCTGAAGTTACTATGGAGGTGCTAAAACATTGCATATTGTATAGAATAAGATGGGAGAGTATTGAAGTTACTGTGGAGGTATTAAAACATTACATATTGTATATAATAACATGAGAGTGTTCTGAAGTTACTATGGAGGTATTAAAACATTACATTGTATATAATAACATGAGAGTGTTCTGAAGTTACTATGGAGGTATTAAAACATTACATTGTATATAATAACATGAGAGTGTTCTGAGGTTACTATGGAGGTATTAAAACATTACATATTGTATATAATAACATGAGAGTGTTCTGAAGTTACTATGGAGGTATTAAAACATTACGTATTGTATATAATAACACGAGAGTGTTCTGAAGTTACTATGGAGGTATTAAAACATTACATTGTATATAATAACATGAGAGTGTTCTGAAGTTACTATGGAGGTATTAAAACATTACATTGTATATAATAACATGAGAGTGTTCTGAGGTTACTATGGAGGTATTAAAACATTACATATTGTATATAATAACATGAGAGTGTTCTGAAGTTACTATGGAGGTATTAAAACATTACATATTGTATGTAATAACATGAGAGTGTTCTGAAGTTACTATGGAGGTATTATAACATTGCATATTGTATATAATAACATGAGAGTGTTCTGAAGTTACTATGGAGGTGTTAAAACATTACATTGTATATAATAACATGAGAGTGTTCTGAGGTTACTATGGAGGTATTAAAACATTACATTGTATATAATAACATGAGAGTGTTCTGAAGTTACTATGGAGGTATTAAAACACTACATATTGTATATAATAACATGAGAGTGTTCTGAAGTTACTATGGAGGTATTAAAACATTGCATATTGTATATAATAACATGAGAGTGTTCTGAAGTTACAATGGAGGTATTAAAACATTGCATATTGTATAGAATAAGATGGGAGAGTATTGAAGTTACTATGGAGGTATTAAAACATTACATATTGTATATAATAACATGAGAGTGTTCTGAAGTTACTATGGAGGTATTAAAACATTACATATTGTATATAATAACACGAGAGTGTTCTGAAGTTACTATGGAGGTATTAAAACATTACATATTGTATATAATAACATGAGAGTGTACTGAAGTTACTGTGGAGGTATTAAAACATTGCATATTGTATATAATAACATGAGAGTGTTCTGAAGTTACTATGGAGGTATTAAAACATTACATTGTATATAATAACATGAGAGTGTTCTGAAGTTACTATGGAGGTATTAAAACATTACATATTGTATATAATAACATGAGAGTGTTCTGAAGTTACTATGGAGGTATTAAAACATTACATTGTATATAATAACATGAAAGTGTTCTGAAGTTACTATGGAGGTATTAAAATATTACATTGTATATAATAACATGAGAGTGTTCTGAAGTTACTATGGATGTAGTAAAACATTACATATTGTATATAATAACATGAGAGTGTTCTGAAGTTACTATGGAGGTATTAAAACATTACATTGTATATAATAACATGAGAGTGTTCTGAAGTTACTATGGAGGTATTAAAACATTACATTGTATATAATAACATGAGAGTGTTCTGAAGTTACTATGGAGGTATTAAAACATTACATATTGTATATAATAACATGAGTGTTCTGAAGTTACTATGGAGGTATTAAAACATTACATTGTATATAATAACATGAGAGTGTTCTGAAGTTACTATGGAGGTATTAAAACATTACATTGTATATAATAACATGAGAGTGTTCTGAAGTTACTATGGAGGTATTAAAACATTGCATATTGTATATAATAACATGAGAGTGTTCTGAAGTTACTATGGAGGTATTAAAACATTACATATTGTATATAATAACATGAGAGTGTTCTGAAGTTACTATGGAGGTATTAAAACATTGCATATTGTATATAATAACATGAGAGTGTTCTGAAGTTACTATGGAGGTATTAAAACATTACATTGTATATAATAACGTGAGAGTGTTCTGAAGTTACTATGGAGGTATTAAAACATTACATTGTATATAATAACATGAGAGTGTTCTGAAGTTACTATGGAGGTATTAAAACATTGCATATTGTATATAATAACATGAGAGTGTTCTGAAGTTACTATGGAGGTATTAAAACATTGCATATTGTATAGAATAAGATGGGAGAGTATTGAAGTTACTATGGAGGTATTAAAACATTGCATATTGTATATAATAACATGAGAGTGTTCTGAAGTTACTATGGAGGTATTAAAACATTACATTGTATATAATAACATGAGAGTGTTCTGAAGTTACTATGGAGGTATTAAAACATTGCATATTGTATATAATAACATGAGAGTGTTCTGAAGTTACTATGGAGGTATTAAAACATTGCATATTGTATAGAATAACATGAGAGTGTTCTGAAGTTACTATGGAGGTATTAAAACATTGCATATTGTATATAATAACATGAGATTGTTCTGAAGTTACTATGGAGGTATTAAAACATTACATTGTATATAATAAGATGAGAGTGTTCTGAAGTTACTATGGAGGTATCAAAACATTACATATTGTATAGAATAAGATGGGAGTGTTCTGAAGTTACTATGGAGGTATTAAAACATTGCATATTGTATATAATAACATGAGAGTGTTCTGAAGTTACTATGGAGGTATTAAAACATTGCATATTGTATAGAATAAGATGGGAGAGTATTGAAGTTACTATGCAGGTATTAAAACATTGCATATTGTATATAATAACATGAAAGTGTTCTGAAGTTACTATGGAGGTATTAAAACATTACAATGTATATAATAACATGAGAGTGTTCTGAAGTTACTATGGAGGTATTAAAACATTACATTGTATATAATAACATGAGATTGTTCTGAAGTTACTATGGAGGTATTAAAACATTACATTGTATATACTAACATGAGAGTGTTCTGAAGTTACTATGGAGGTATTAAAACATTGCATATTGTATATAATAACATGAGAGTGTTCTGAAGTTACTATGGAGGTATTAAAACATTGCATATTGTATAGAATAAGATGGGAGAGTATTGAAGTTACTGTGGAGGTATTAAAACATTACATATTGTATATAATAACATGAGAGTGTTCTGAAGTTACTATGGAGGTATTAAAACATTACATATTGTATATAATAACACGAGAGTGTTCTGAAGTTACTATGGAGGTATTCAAACATTACATTGTATATAATAACATGAGAGTGTTCTGAAGTTACTATGGAGGTATTAAAACATTACATTGTATATAATAACATGAGAGTGTTCTGAAGTTACTATGGAGGTATTAAAACATTACATATTGTATATAATAACATGAGAGTGTTCTGAAGTTACTATGGAGGTATTAGAACATTACATATTGTATATAATAACATGAGAGTGTTCTGAAGTTACTATGGAGGTATTAAAACATTGCATATTGTATATAATAACATGCGAGTGTTCTGAAGTTACTATGGAGGTATTAAAACATTACATTGTATATAATAACATGAGAGTGTTCTGAAGTTACTATGGAGGTATTAAAACATTACATTGTATATAATAACATGAGAGTTTTCTGAAGTTACTATGGAGGTATTAAAACATTACAATGTATATAATAACATGAGAGTGTTCTGAAGTTACTATGGAGGTATTAAAACATTACATTGTATATAATAACATGAGAGTGTTCTGAAGTTACTATGGAGGTATTAAAACATTACATATTGTATCTAATAACATGAGAGTGTTCTGAAGTTACTATGGAGGTATTAAAACATTACATATTGTATATAATAACACGAGAGTGTTCTGAAGTTACTATGGAGGTATTAAAACATTACATATTGTATATAATAACATGAGAGTGTTCTGAAGTTACTGTGGAGGTATTAAAACATTGCATATTGTATATAATAACATGAGAGTGTTCTGAAGTTACTATGGAGGTATTAAAACATTACATTGTATATAATAACATGAGAGTGTTCTGAAGTTACTATGGAGGTATTAAAACATTACATATTGTATATAATAACATGAGAGTGTTCTGAAGTTACTATGGAGGTATTAAAACATTACATTGTATATAATAACATGAGAGTGTTCTGAAGTTACTATGGAGGTATTAAAACATTACATTGTATATAATAACATGAGAGTGTTCTGAAGTTACTATGGAGGTATTAAAACATTACATATTGTATATAATAACATGAGAGTGTTCTGAAGTTACTATGGAGGTATTAAAACATTACATTGTATGTAAGAACATGAGAGTGTTCTGAAGTTACTATGGAGGTATTAAAACATTACATATTGTATATAATAACATGAGAGTGTTTTGAAGTTACTATGGAGGTATTAAAACATTACATTGTATATAATAACATGAGAGTGTTCTGAAGTTACTATGGAGGTTTTAAAACATTACATTGTGTATAATAACATGAGAGTGTTCTGAAGTTACTATGGAGGTATTAAAACATTGCATATTGTATATAATAACATGAGAGTGTTCTGAAGTTACTATGGAGGTATTAAAACATTACATATTGTATAGAATAAGATGGGCGAGT
Organism: Deroplatys truncata; assembly: GCA_030765065.1. Classification (NCBI taxonomy): domain Eukaryota; kingdom Metazoa; phylum Arthropoda; class Insecta; order Mantodea; family Mantidae; genus Deroplatys; species Deroplatys truncata. Next base: position 5,194,035 of record CM060986.1, on the reverse strand, counting down.
ATTGAAGTTACTGTGGGGGTATTAAAACATTACATATTGTATATAATAACATGAGAGTGTTCTGAAGTTACTATGGAGGTATTAAAACATTACATTGTATATAATAACATGAGAGTGTTTTGAAGTTACTATGGAGGTATTAAAACATTACATATTGTATAGAATAAGATGGGAGAGTATTGAAGTTGCTGTGGAGGTATTAAAACATTACATATTGTATATAATAACATGAGAGTGTTCTGAAGTTACTATGGAGGTATTAAAACATTACATTGTATATAATAACATGAGAGTGTTCTGAAGTTACTATGGAGGTATTAAAACATTAAATTGTATATAATAACATGAGAGTGTTCTGAAGTTACTATGGAGGTATTAAAACATTGCATATTGTATATAATAACATGAGAGTGTTCTGAAGTTACTATGGAGGTATTAAAACATTACATTGTATATAATAACATGAGAGTGTTCTGAAGTTACTATGGAGGTATTAAAACATTACATTGTATATAATAGCATGAGAGTGTTCTGAAGTTACTATGGAGGTATTAAAACATTACATATTGTATATAATAACATGAGAGTGTTCTGAAGTTACTATGGAGGTGTTAAAACATTGCATATTGTATAGAATAAGATGGGAGAGTATTGAAGTTACTGTGGAGGTATTAAAACATTACATATTGTATATAATAACATGAGAGTGTTCTGAAGTTACTATGGAGGTATTAAAACATTAAATTGTATATAATAACATGAGAGTGTTCTGAAGTTACTATGGAGGTATTAAAACATTGCATATTGTATATAATAACATGAGAGTGTTCTGAAGTTACTATGGAGGTATTAAAACATTACATTGTATATAATAACATGAGAGTGTTCTGAAGTTACTATGGAGGTATTAAAACATTACATATTGTATATAATAACATGAGAGTGTTCTGAAGTTACTATGGAGGTATTAAAACATTACATTGTATATAATAACATGAAAGTGTTCTGAAGTTACTATGGAGGTATTAAAACATTACATTGTATATAATAACATGAGAGTGTTCTGAAGTTACTATGGATGTATTAAAACATTACATATTGTATATAATAACATGAGAGTGTTCTGAAGTTACTATGGAGGTATTAAAACATTACATTGTATATAATAACATGAGAGTGTTCTGAAGTTACTATGGAGGTATTAAAACATTACATTGTATATAATAACATGAGAGTGTTCTGAAGTTACTATGGAGGTATTAAAACATTACATATTGTATATAATAACATGAGTGTTCTGAAGTTACTATGGAGGTATTAAAACATTACATTGTATATAATAACATGAGAGTGTTCTGAAGTTACTATGGAGGTATTAAAACATTACATTGTATATAATAACATGAGAGTGTTCTGAAGTTACTATGGAGGTATTAAAACATTGCATATTGTATATAATAACATGAGAGTGTTCTGAAGTTACTATGGAGGTATTAAAACATTACATATTGTATAGAATAAGATGGGAGAGTATTGAAGTTACTGTGGAAGTATTAAAACATTACATATTGTATATAATAACATGAGAGTCTTCTGAAGTTACTATGGAGGTATTAAAACATTACATTGTATATAATAACATGAGAGTGTTTTGAAGTTACTATGGAGGTATTAAAACATTACATATTGTATATAATAACATGGGAGAGTATTGAAGTTACTGTGGAGGTATTAAAACGTTACATATTGTATATAATAACATGAGAGTGTTCTGAAGTTACTATGGAGGTATTAAAACATTACATTGTATATAATAACATGAGAGTGTTCTGAAGTTACTATGGAGGTATTAAAACATTACATTGTATATAATCACATGAGAGTGTTCTGAAGTTACTATGGAGGTATTAAAACATTGCATATTGTATATAATAACATGAGAGTGTTCTGAAGTTACTATGGAGGTATTAAAACATTGCATATTGTATATAATAACATGAGAGTGTTCTGAAGTTACTATCGAGGTATTAAAACATTACATTGTATATAATAACATGAGAGTGTTCTGAAGTTACTATGGAGGTATTAAAACATTGCATATTGTATAGAATAAGATGGGAGAGTATTGAAGTTACTGTGGAGGTATTAGAAAATTACATATTGTATATAATAACATGAGAGTGTTCTGAAGTTACTATGGAGGTATTAAAACATTACATTGTATATAATAACATGAGAGTGTTCTGAAGTTACTATGGAGGTATTAAAACATTGCATATTGTATATAATAACATGAGAGTGTTCTGAAGTTACTATGGCGGTATTAAAACATTGCATATTGTATTGAATAGGATGGGAGAGTATTGAAGTTACTGTGGAGGTATTAAAACATTGCATATTGTATAGAATAAGATGGGAGAGTATTGAAGGTACTATGGAGGTATTAAAACATTACATTGTATATAATAACATGAGAGTGTTCTGAAGTTACTATGGAGGTATTAAAACATTGCATATTGTATAGAATAAGATGGGAGAGTATTGAAGTTACTGTGGAGGTATTAAAACATCACATATTGTATACTGTAACATGGGAGTGTAGTGTTGATTATGTGGAGGCACTAAAGAATCATACTGGCCTGAATATCTTGGGGAGTGTTCTGAAAGTAGTGTTGAGGAGAAGAAGATCATTTTGTGTAAGATATGTATAGTTTAACCCTTTGCTGCGCATAGAGTATTAGCTAGTTGTACTCCAAGCAGAATTGTGTCCATTTAAATTCTGAGCTGCTACTACAGATGTTAAACTAAAAGTGGCCTATATACACGCCTAATTATATGTTTTAGTAGCTAAATGAAATTGATTAATCAATAACTCATTTAAAATTGGTTTGAAGTAAATAAGATTAAATATTATTTCAATAATTTAAAACTGCAAACATCAACTCCTTTGTAGGCAAACAACACTTATATACATGCACCCCTTTGCAATGCATCTTTATAACTCCGCAATATTAATGTCAATGGAATTCGTTACTTTAGGGTATTAAAAACCGGAATAAAATCTGCTATACTTAAGTAAAATAAATGCAATAATTTCTGCTAAATTATTATGGTACTCACCCTTAAAATGTTTACATCCCTGCCATTATTGCAGTGAAGATATTGCAGCATGTCCATAAAATGTTAGCTAGACTATTATCTTGCACCATACAAATGTTATATATAAACTTAAGATTATTAATGGTTGCATATGCACACCCTTGTATTAGTTTTGAATTTCCACCCCCTTTGCCTCATGATAATTGACGAAGCACCCAATTCTACACAACGCAATGTCACACTGTTTGCACTTGTGTTGTGACTGTATGCCATGACCTGATGGTGTTTTCCTTTTCTTCACTATGCACTGAGCACACGATTTCACCCGGCCTTGAACTTTTACGAGGGTGTGAGGAGAACTTGGTGCAGGAGTAGCAGAAGGTAGGCTACGCTGAAATCCCGCTCGCTTACGCGACGTGAAGTCTGCGATTAACTGTTGCACTAAGTTTTGCCTGTAGTAAAGAAGCCTATTGCCATGAGCTGTAGAAGTAGGTCTGTTCGAAATGTCATATATAATAAAACTATTAATGATAGCAACATTCACTAAAAATTGAACAGATATTTCCACCCTTTTTTAGGGTCGGACGACACCGTAACACTCCCTCCTTTGGTCTGCCAGATCAATCCCTGCCATATTACGAGTTTGTAGATAATAAATAACGTTCCTGTTATGCCAAACAACCGCAGTTACGCCTTCATGTTGCAGTTTGCGAGATTAGCCCCTTTTCAATTTCAGTTGTTTTGGCTTTGAAAATTGTTTTGGCCAGTCTTTCCTTCCAGCACGAGTTGTACCACACACATACATTTTACTGTCCAAAAGTAATTTCATTAGCCGCGTCGAAGTAAAACAAATTATCAAAATATACGTGATGCCAAAACCCTGTATATTTTTAACACATGTCTAAAACAACCTGTTCCCCAAGTAGAAGATCGCTGTTTCTCGCCTCCTTTTTTCCCAGATAGATTTTACATTTCAATAAATACCCACTTTTACTGTCTGCAATACCTCATTCTTTATCCCCCATTTTGTACATTTAGCAGGCCTATATTGTTTTAGAAAGACGCGTCGTTTGAAGCCTATCACCTCTTCGTCAACAGAAAGTTCACGATTTGGTTTGTAGACACTCGCAAACTTTTTGATTGTGTCTAAAGCAGGTTGTACTTTATACAGATAATCGCAAGAATCTACCCCTAATCGTGGCCTTGCAGATTCGTCATTAAGGTGAAGGTACTGCGATATCTTTTGAAAGCGGAGCAACGTCATTGCTTGTCTTACAATTGGACAAATGCAAAAATCCCCCAAAAAGTAATCTCTGGTTTCAGGCAAATACATCATCCCCATATATATCAAAATACCTAAATAAACCTATATCTCCCTTGAATTTGTAACTCCCCATTTTGGATCCGCCTTTTTAACTTGAATCTGAGCTGCATATCTGTTGGTTTCCTCCGCTATTTTTCCGCAAAAGTTGGAATCTATAAAAAGTTCAAGATAGTCTATTTCTGGACTTCCTGTAGGAATAGAATGATTTGCACCTGTAGGGGATGAAAATGTTTCTAACTTATTGAAAGTCAAATTAGAGGTCCACTGTGCCGGTACTGCTTTTGTTTTAATTTGTCTTTTACTAGCTTTAGCCCCCTGTTCTACTGCCTGTCTCTCAGCACTCTCACTGTCACTTTGTTCCTTATCACTGTCTTGCACTAACTCACCGAACCAAGATTCGTCGGAGCTACTTTCGCGATCTAATTCCTCGTAAACTGCTGCAAGTATTTGCTCGTCTGTTACCAATACCTTTTCACTACAACGTTTTCTAGACCATGATGTACTTGGAACAGCCTCCATGGTACTGATATGGCTATAAATGCGACAGGAAACTGCTTACTTACACAACTGCACCCTGCTGTAAACAGTGCTATTTATGGTTTGGTATTACATTCTGGCTTGCGAAATCGCTGGAACAATGCAGCAGGAGTACGTTTACATCAACACAGCTCCTAAAAGCTGAGGTCAGCATAAGCAGAACCTATATGAAACGATAAACACATTTACTACGTTCTACTACGCTATGCGCAGCAGGGCGTTTATCATTTCACTACACTTTACTATGCTATGCGTCACAAAGGGTTAATTGCTAGTTATGTATACATTTGATTTTGTTTGTGGCCAGTGTTGCAAGAAGAAGTTTATCCAGCCCGTTGATGCATTTCTTACTAAGATTATTCAGACATATGAGATGATGATAGTTCGACATGGCTTTATGATGGTTGGTGAACCATTTTCTGGGAAGACTGCATGTCTGCAGGTAAATAGTCTTTTGTGTGTAATATCTGCTTTTGCTTTCTTTACTGTTTACCTATTTAGAGTAGAGAAGCTAAAGTTTTGTAGCCTAGATGTTAGTGGAAATACACATTTTGAGTTCCCTCTTTCAGTAAGAGAGTTTATAAAAAACGAATGGTGTCTGTGAAGTGCGTATTTAAAAATTATTATTATTATTGTTGTTGTTGATCCAGTTTTAGGAATAAGTTTATTGTACATAACTGACATATTTGTAAAATCCTGACACTCCTTGCATGCAAGTAATGATGTAACACCCTGTGCAGTGACACAGGCTGTAAAACCCAAGTTATATTAAGTTCAATACAATAGAAATATAGGGTGATTTATGAAGAAATGACATATTTCTTTCTTTAATTATTTTATCCAATATTCACTCAATGCCCCAATTTTAGCACCAAACTAAGCTGAATGTTCTGAAGTTTCATATGCGCAGATCTTCATGTTTTATTGTCGGCAAACTTTTTTTGAGATTTTGTTCTAGTCAAGTGAAATGGAGTACACATTAAAGGAACGACTCTTCCTTGTAAAGCAATACTCAAAAGGCATCATACCAGAGAGAATTTGTTGTTCGGAATCCTCCCCAAAGAAACACACTACTGGGACTGGTAAACAACTGGATCTCTGGTGAAATGGAGTACACATTAAATGAAGGACTCTTCCTTGTAAAGCAATACTCAAAAGGCATCATACCAGAGAGAATTTGTTGTTCGGAATCCTCCCCAAAGAAACACACTACTGGGACTGGTAAACTTGTTCATTTAGGCTTCCCACGGTTGTTGACATTAAGAGCACGACTGGATTAGTCACCCAAAAAATCAGTAAGACGTTTGTCGCAGGAGTCAGGGTACAGCTACTCAATGTGTCAGAGAGCCGTGTAGGATTACAGTTGTCCATTGGTTGTAGGAACCAGGTATGGATAAACGACTGAAGTATTGTCGTTGATTTCAGGCATTCATTGTGGAAAATCATGCCATATTGTCCATCACAGATGAAGCATGGTTCCATTTATCCGGCTATGTGAACTCAAATAGCTCACGCTATTGGGCCAGCGAAAATTCACATGTTATTCATGAAGCACCTATGCACCCGTTAAAATCGGAGTTTGGTGCGCAATATCTGTACAGAGAATAGTGGGACCAATTTTGTTTCTAAAACAATGAATACTGCTGAGTACCGACGGATTTCCATGGAGTTTGCAGAGCAACTAGACGATGTAGAGCTGAGTCAAGGATATTTTTAGCAGGACAGTGGTACATGCCATACATCACATGGCACTAATTGCAAGTTTCTTTGACGACTGGATAATTTCCAAGAATCTGTGGCCACCGAGATCTCCAGAGTTCTTTCAATAGGTTACTTAAAAGACAGGTTTATGCTACATGTCCCCAGACATTGGACGATCTGAAGCACAACATTGCATATTGACAACAGAGTCCTCTGAGTGGCAGTAACATGTAACGACATGTTGAGTTGTGCCCTTATGTAGGATGGGGGACATTTTCAACATTTGTAATAGAGGTAAATAATCTCCCAAAATTCCTCTGCATTTCAGGTGTAATAAGTTGTCGCTAGCATAACTCATTTTGAAACAATTAAAGAAATAAATGTGTCAGTTCTTCATAAATCACCCTGTATAAAAGCTTTTGACATGTTTTAAATTCAAGGTCTTTTGGCCATCAAAGAACCTACAGAATGCATTTTAATCTAATCTAATCATTTGTAAATTTGATTTTGGACTGGTTAAATTTTAGAGATAAAAAATAATACATGGTGGTATACAATACAGTATACATTTTGCAATAAGTAATTTACGATTTAGCTTATATAAAATTGCATTTAAATTTTTATATTTGTGTCAACATTTTAATCAAATTAGGTAGTTTATTATATAACTCAATTCCTCTAACACTAATATCCTTTTTGCTGACACATTAGCTAATATTACACCTATGATAGTTGCTACTGTTTCTTGTACTATAATTGTGAGCTGGTTTATTTCATACAAGTACTAGCCTATCACTAACAAGAAGTATAGTTCCATACACATGCAGAGAATAGGCAGTGAATACTTCCCATAGTTTTAAGTTGTATATCAACCTCCTGTACTTCTTCTGTAGAATTAGCAACCTGTCTTGTGATATTTCAACCCCATAAAATAAAGTGGATATATACATTCATAGTAGACCGTTTATTCAAGCCTTGTGTCTTTGTAATTTTGAAAATATCTGAGCAAGTATGTGGATTTACTGACAATATTACTTACATGATCCACATGTTAAAACATCAGAGAATAAAAACCCCACGAAAACTGTTTATTTAATTCCAAGAAACTTATATTACTTCTTCCATAGTGTCATTATTTATTTTTAATTCTGTATTAGAGATGTTGTTCGATGGACAGCCCCTTAGGGGCTTACATGGTAGGTATGGGATTGGGTCCCCTCTCCTCTAAGAGGTGACAGGGCTTGTTTGACCAAGTACCAGTTACCTCCCTGAGCAGGCCAGGGGAGGGGAGTCGCATGTGTTCATATCCACTGATAAAGGTCAGTCACAGAGAGGGACTCTCATCTAAGCCAGGAGTTGTGGTCCTTGCTACTAAGTAATCAATAGAACAGTGAGAGGAAGGAAAGAAGTTTACATCGGGGAACCCATTTACAGTTCAAAGGGGTCTTGATAAAATTGCTGGTTGCATTAAATCAGAAGTCACAATGGCATGCCCCAGCTATCCTGTACATGTTGAGATGCACAGGACCTTGAACTCCTGTGGTGCATTGGATGGTATGACCAACAAGAAGGTCCAAGAAAATTAGATCAGGTTCAGTGGTAAGAAAGAGGTGAATTTGTGCCCTGGGTACATCTTCCTCAAAGGATTAAGGCAGGGTATGAAGCCATTTAAGTTAGGCCATTCATCCGATGTTATGAGTGTCAGCACTTTGGACGCGCCAGTGAATGTACTGTGGAGCATGCACATCAGCTCCAAGTGGTATAAACTGCAGATCCATCAAGTTCCTGAAAATGCCACCGTTTTATGGAGGAAAGAGCAGTCCAGGAGATCTGGGTTAGGGAGAAGGCATCTTCTCAGAAGCTGGAAGCTCCTGTGTATCCACAGATCCTCTGTCCTGAAGTCCAGTACCTATAGCTCAGATGCAGCTAAATTGGTACAGAATTGGGTATCACAATTCAGACCAGTGATATTAACAGGGCCACCTTTCAGAAAAGATGCTTGTAGGTAGATCTGTTCCAAAGCCTTCAACACCAATACGTATGTCTGCATAAACATCTATCAAGTCTGTTACTGAAAAGTGGCTTCAGTAAAATTGCCACCAAACAGTAAGACTGGCAAGGTAAGTTGAAGACCAGTTATGAGATGGAGCAGGCTGCCAGAAAAAGAGGCAGTTCTCAATGTAATGGACTCTTACGATTGAGAACTTATCCTATTACAATTACTATGGCCATCCTACAGTGGAGCAATTAGCTTTTGCTCAATCAGGTGATGTATACCAGGCCAACGATACAGTCAATTGCTGTAAGGATTAAACTGCCATTCATCCAATTTACCTGTCTCCATTGCTCACTGATTTAGATCTAGTTTGTAACACAGACTTGTGCGAGAGGCAAGTTGTCAGTTCTTACTCCTCTGTTGATTATTGCTTTTGTCTGTAGCACATTTGCCAATAGACTAGCCACTGTCTCTTGTTTCCTCCATGTTTGATATGACATGGTTTACACTAACCACAAATAGGTTCTTGTAGAGACTACTCCTGTGACTGAAGTTGGGGGGCGGTGTGCACCTCTCTGACATATGTTTGTGGAGGTCCTCTTCTTGCACTGCTAAGTAGTGTACACAATTTGAATTAATTGAGGGTTGCTGTATGAGTGTGATCATCTACTTTAATAACTCTTCTAGAATCTGTGCATGTGCTGCTAATTCCTAATCTCTTGTGTCCAAAAGAAGACGTATTTAACCGGATTATAGCAATGACATGAAGTTAGTTAAATATAATATTGGTATTACCTCTTTATTCCTCAAATAATGTGGTTTAGCATTTTAAAATTGTAAAGTTAGCTGTACATATTTTATGCTAACAAGGAGTGGATTAACAACTCATGTGCTCTGGGTGAGGCCTTAAGAGGGTAGGGAACAAGGAACGTGCTATACTATATTTGATGATGGGGATGCTTAAGTTACATGATTATGGGGGTTGTAGTAGTACAAGCAGGAGCTTATGCCTGGTGTTGACACTAACAAATGTTGGGGGGTGCGTAACTTCGCCAGTCAACAATGAGTGAGTGGCCATTAAATACTTTTGGGGCGACCTCTTGTACTACAAAGCCATCTTGTAACACTAACGCAATCTTCAGTTCCTTGTCCGAACCTCACTACAATATTTTTCTTCAGTGGTTTTTGTTCTTTTTTACTATTTGCACATAATTTATAGATATTAGTAAGGTATTTGTTGGCTATATCACTGTGATCTGTAATTGTTTTATTATTATAAATAAAGATACTTTTTGATTATCTCTCTTAGTTATGTATGAATCTATATGCTTTTTGGCCATCTTTACTAAAATGTTCTGTTTTACTACTGTTAATTTCTTTTTTAAATTGGGCATTCAGTTTACTCCAATTTTGTACTTGTTTTGAAGCTTTAGATTTTTCAGCTATGATACTGGCTGGGCCTCTTTCTTTTTTCGTCTCTTCTAGTTGTGGATTCCAAAAAGATTTGTAGTTTTTAATTATTCCTCTTGGTACATATTTCTTTGTTTAATTTATCTGGCTGTGTTGATTCATTTTAAAAATTTTCAAATTGGTTTAATTCATTTGTATAGTCTTTCCAATTTGCTTTTTTAAAGTTCCATCTAGGTTTAAGATTTACTGGAATCAAACTTTTGTTTTCAAGTTGAACACTGGCAATTACAGTTGTGTGACCTGATTAGATTGGTACCAGTACCAGAATACTGGATTTTATTTATGTACTAGATCTTCATAACCCCATTGTATTTGAATTTATTATATTATTTGCAAGTGTTGTTTGGAGGACTATACACACAATGAATTTTTAAGTGGGACTTGTTCTTCTGTATATGCAGTTTAATTATTTTATCTATGTCGCTCATTTGTTTAATGATTTTAAAAGAATGAAGTGAGATTTTTTCTAACTCCAACTAGAATTCCTTTGCTTATTCATCATACTTTGGGAAGTAAATTTACTCTAAAATCTTGGAACTGCTAATATTTTAGATGGTCTAATGTTACATTTGCTTCTTGAATTGTGAATATATCAAATTTGTGGTCATACATTATTTTATTCAATTCTAGTTTTTTTTTTTTCTTGTGACAGTCCTCCTGTATTCCTCGCAAAACTTTTTAATAAATTATGGATATTCTGTTGTTTTCCTTGAAAAGAGGTCTCGGCCCAGAAATCCGAATGGGGGTCTATTTTACATCCAGAATATTTCTCTTTCCAAGGAGACATTTGAGTGTTTCAAACATATTGTAACCATTTAAACTGGGCTCCGTGTTTGCTGGTTATGGAGTGGCCTCTTAAAGAGCCCATTGTATCTCTTATTTTGACATTACTCTAGTCCATATGGACCATGTCCTTGATGTCTGTCCTTATCTCATTAGGTTCCAAAAACCAGGACCCTAAGGATACATACCTATGCACAGCGAAGCCTTCACATTCACACAGTATATGCTGTGGGTTCTCAAAGTCCCTCACATATTTCCTATAAAAAGGGTCTTCTGTAACACCCATTATGTATAGATGTCTGTGCAGTGTTATGGCCCACAACCCCTCACAGCTCAATTCTAGTCAAATTCAGGAGAAACTCATTCTCTGGTCAGGCCCCGATATTAGATCAGAGGCCAACCTCACAATGGTTTGTTTACTGGGTTATGTCATAGCAGACACTCCACAAAAGGGCTTGAGGCCCAATAAAATCAAGCTTCGATCCCCTCTTCTCAAGAGTGTCTGTCATTTCATGCCCCAGTACCCAAAGAAGTGTAACAGGGCAGCCAACATTCTCTGGCATAGCCACACCAGTCTGGATGTGGTTGTAACTGCCCTAAGGGCTTTCAGATCTGCCATACTACCTGAACACATGTACACATTCAGATTATAGCATTGTGGACATCATCTTCTGGCATTGCCACACCAGTCTGGATGTGGTTGTAACTGCCCTAAGGGCTTTCAGATCTGCCATACTACCTGAACACATGTACACATTGAGATTATAGCATTGTGGACATCATCTTCTGGCATTGCCACACCAGTCTGGATGTGGTTGTAACTGCCATACTACCTGAACACATGTACACATTGAGATTATAGCATTGTGGACATCATCTTCTGGCATTGCCACACCAGTCTGGATGTGGTTGTAACTGCCATACTACCTGAACACATGTACACATTCAGATTATAGCATTGTGGACATCATCTTCTGGCATTGCCACACCAGTCTGGATGTGATTGTAACTGCCATACTACCTGAACACATGTACACATTCAGATTATAGCATTGTGGACATCATCTTCTGGCATTGCCACACCAGTCTGGATGTGGTTGTAACTGCCATACTACCTGAACACATGTACACATTCAGATTATAGCATTGTGGACATCATCCTCTGGCATTGCCACACCAGTCTGGATGTGGTTGTAACTGCCATACTACCTGAACACATGTACACATTGAGATTATAGCATTGTGGACATCATCCTCTGGCATTGCCACACCAGTCTGGATGTGGTTGTAACTGCCATACTACCTGAACACATGTACACATTCAGATTATAGCATTGTGGACATCATCCTCTGGCATTGCCACACCAGTCTGGATGTGGTTGTAACTGCCATACTACCTGAACACATGTACACATTGAGATTATAGCATTGTGGACATCATCCTCTGGCATTGCCACACCAGTCTGGATGTGGTTGTAACTGCCATACTACCTGAACACATGTACACATTCAGATTATAGCATTGTGGACATCATCCTCTGGCATTGCCACACCAGTCTGGATGTGGTTGTAACTGCCATACTACCTGAACACATGTACACATTCAGATTATAGCATTGTGGACATCATCCTCTGGCATTGCCACACCAGTCTGGATGTGGTTGTAACTGCCATACTACCTGAACACATGTACACATTCAGATTATAGCATTGTGGACATCATCCTCTGGCATTGCCACACCAGTCTGGATGTGGTTGTAACTGCCCTAAGGGCTTTCAGATCTGCCATACTACCTGAACACATGTACACATTGAGATTATAGCATTGTGGACATCATCTTCTGGCATTGCCACACCAGTCTGGATGTGGTTGTAACTGCCATACTACCTGAACACATGTACACATTGAGATTATAGCATTGTGGACATCATCTTCTGGCATTGCCACACCAGTCTGGATGTGGTTGTAACTGCCCTAAGGGCTTTCAGATCTGCCATACTACCTGAACACATGTACACATTCAGATTATAGCATTGTGGACATCATCTTCTGGCATTGCCACACCAGTCTGGATGTGGTTGTAACTGCCCTAAGGGCTTTCAGATCTGCCATACTACCTGAACACATGTACACATTCAGATTATAGCATTGTGGACATCATTTTCTGGCATTGCCACACCAGTCTGGATGTGGTTGTAACTGCCCTAAGGGCTTTCAGATCTGCCATACTACCTGACCATATGTATGAATCCACTCGTCCGTATGGCATAGTGTAAATATATATATATATATATATATATATATATATATATATATATATCTATCACTGGCTAAGATCGCAAAGACTTCAGCCTGGAAAACCGTGGCAAATTGCCCAAAGGGAATGACAAGCTTGGTTCTAGAGTCATAGGCCCCTGAGGCGGCAGCCACCCATGAACCACATCGTGTCCCCTGCCTTTTGGGAGAGACCCAGTCTCTGGGTCCCACTAGAAGGTAGTACCACAGAGTAGGATGGATGAGTGAGTAGTTTGAAACATCACCCCCTTAAAGTCCAGAGGTAGTGTGCACTCATCCTGGCTACGTTCTCCACAAACAATTGCAGAGGAGGAAGGTCCACCAAAATCTCTAAGGCAGACTGATGAGTCATGTGCACCACCCCTGCTATCAGCCCAACACCAGAGAGGCAGGCCACATTACTTGTCGATGGTCTAACTTTGAGTCTCAGGCCCCACCTCAGTCTGATAGATCTTCGACAGGCCCACAAAGCATTGAAGGCCTTCTTAACCCTGTAATCAACATGCTTTTTCCAGCCCTGCCCAGTATTCAGAAAAACTCCCACACTCTTGGCCGCTCTGAAGAGCTTCAACTTCTTCCCAAACAGTGGGGACTCTACCAAATCTGGCAACCTCCTCCTCATTGTGAAGGTCATTATTTCAGTCTTGTTCAGGTTAGCAGACAAGTCCATTTCTCTACACCATTCCTGCAGAACCTGTAGGATGCCTCCACTTGCTACAAGGCATATGTCATCAGCATAGCTTTGAGCATGAATTCCTCCCCTGTTAAGTCTGTCCAGCAGACAGCACAGGGTAAGTGATAAAACTCTCCCTCGGTCATAACCCAGTCCATTACAACTGGACTGACTCCCCTGCTCTCCACAGTCCAATGCCTCATCACAAACCCAGCCTTAAAGTGTTCCACTCCAACTGGGGCCAGGCACTTGACTGCTTCTGTACATTATCACAGAACAGCCTCCAAGATTCCTCCTGAGGCCTTCAAGTTGCCTGACCCTATACACAATGTATAGCCTTCATTTCTTTTTCCTCTTTAGCCCAAACTCGTTTATGAGGGGGCAGTTTCTTTCTAGGAAAAGACACCAGAGTGTTCATGAAGAACCCCACGTACCCCTGGGGTCCATTCCTCAGCCCATCTTCCAGATTACTAATAAAGGAGTCCCAATTGGTCCTTTCCTTTTCCCTCTAGACTGAAGCTTATGTGTATGTGGTCGGGCATGGAAGGTTCTAACTTACACTCCAGTATCCCAAGTCTAGGACCTCCTCCCCATGGTTCACAACTCAAATACTTCTCTCCTCTACCATAGATGTCCGTAATACCCCGAATGCTATAGTGGGCATTGCAATAAGGTCTTTGAGCTCCTGAGGAGGTAGTAGGGGAAATAGGCCGAGCAAACTACCACCTGACATGGTATTACTGAATCTTACAAGCACACATGCTCTAGGTTTACCTTTTATATTTAGTCCCATGATACCTTGTATAATAGTAATACAAAATCATCTTGGCTTGAACCTTTTCCCATAGATTCCTCTTTTGGGATATATACTTGTGGGGCATTCAGTTTTAGGACAGGGCCTGCTTTTCCACTTGTCGGTGGCAAGGGCCCTTTGGGGTCCCTAATAAGGAGCCCTCCAGTTTGGGATAACTCAGGTCTCTCAGAGGCTCCGTTAGTGATACATCATACCTTCGGCACAGGGAGTTGGTTCCTATTTGTTATTGGGGCCTGACTCAGCAGTTACATCAGCCTGAGGGGAGAGAGAGGTATGCACAGGAAAGAAAATAAAATAAAATGATCCCCTAGGCCGCCTTAAATACCATCGGGGTCAAAGAAAACAAGAGTTGAGTCAAGGAAGACAGGTTAAAGAAGGGATCTAATTTATGGAAAGGAAGGTCTGTAACTCACCAAGTGACCAGTGCTTGTTGGTGATCAGCCCCCTCGCTTTAGTTCATCACATGATTTTGTCCTGATCGATTCCTTTAAGCCTTCAAATTTCAAAAGAAATTAAAGGTTTTCCTTTCTGTATCCTTAATACCACACTTTGCAATATTTATATCATGATCTTCCCTGCCAGTTACAGAAAATAGAATCCAGAATCTTAATATTTGCAGACAATGTAGTTTTATGGAACTCTAAACCAAAAAATCAAAGTCAACAGTTAATAAATATAGCACAATAGTCCCTGATACAATTACAGAATTGGGCACATAATAATTTGATGAAAATAAATATCCAGAAAACAAATTATCAACTCTTCTCACAAAGGAAGAAGCCATTAAATATTTCACTAAGATTAGAAGGGAAAACACTTGCAGAAACCTGTGAAGCCAAATATTTAGGTATTGTTTTTTATATAAAATTAACATGGAAAGAACACATTGATAGCATTTGGAAAAAAAAGCAGAAAAAATGAAAAGTGCTATACAAACTCCGAACACTGTTTCTAAGATGTATATTAAACCAACTTTCAAATACTGTGAAGAGATATTAGTAACTGCAAATGTAGAAAAATTTATTGTTGTACAAAACCAAATTCTTTGTTTAGTAACTAGAGCTGCTAAAACTACCGCAGTACTTGCTCTGCAAATTCTAACAAATAACACAAGACTTAATCTTGACACTGAAAAAGCAGCTATCATACAATGTGAAAAATTAATCAGACTACCTTATAGCAGTTGGGACAAAAGAGAAAACCCACAGGTGAACTTAAAAACTCAACAAAGCTTTCTTAATAAAGTCCAAGAAATCAGAGAGAAGTTAAAACTCCCATACTTAAAGAAAACTTAGAAACAAAAATGAACTCTTCAGACCTATTTCACATTGAATACTATCTACAGTTAGCAGAGGAATCTGAAACCTGTCCATGTGTTTTGAAACAAATGTCACTTAAAATATCCTGCTAATGAATGGCTACATGTTTGCACTGATGGTGCAGATGCCCACTCTTTTCTTTTCATACAAGCTTTGGTCATGAAAGTTTAGCAGTTCTCCCCAGGTTACAAAATCTTCTATGTCAAATAAACAAATTTAAGGGAGTTGCAATATTATCTGACTCTAAAGCAGCTATAGAAATAATAATAAAACTAAAAAGCAAAAAATGATGCTCTTTAGATGAGAATTCAAATTATATCATTAAAAAGTGTGGCAAGTCAATAATTAAACCCCTCTGCCACATTGTTAATACATCACTGGGAAGTGGGGAATTCCCAAAGCAACTTAAAGTAGCCACAATGAAACTCATTTTCAAGAAGGGAGAGAGGGATGAAGTATAAACATCTCATTTTAGTGTTTTCAAAAAGTAGTGTACAAACAACTTGTGAAATTCAACATCAAATGTCAATATGGCTTTCAGACAAACAAGTCCACCAATAAAAAAATTTGTGGATAGCATTTATGACATGCTAGTGAAGCAAGGCATTTTATATGGTAGATCATAAGATGCTGCTAAGTAAACTGTGGGGTAAGGGGCATCCCACATAACTGGTTGAGCTTTAATTCAAAGACTTAAGAAATAAAAAAATTGCCAAAACATACTTGGGCAAAAGAAATGTAACATGAGGGTCAATTTTAGGCCCTCTTCTATTTTTAATATATATCTACTGTTGTGTCTAAAGGATATCAATGAAGTAAAATTAACATTTTTTGCAGACGATACTAACATATCTATAAGTGGGAAGGAGAATGCAGACCCTGAGTCAACAATAACATCAGTACTAACAAATAAACTTTTGATAAAGCAGTAGCAACAAATGCGCAACCACACTAGGATCTAGAATGATAGAACTTGAACCTGAAACAAAACTTTTAGTGGCTATGTCACACTGTTTGACACTCACCTTCACTAATTAAATGTTGTATAAAACAGAAGGCATTCGTCCTCATTGTCAGTGACTGGGTGACTTTCTCTCTTCCTGCGGACTCTGAACCTCTTGCCATCTGGTAAGTGGATATAAAATATTTAAAATCCCTCACCACAGCAATAGAATTGAACATCTGGGAAAAAATACACATCATCAGAAACGGCAACAACGTCATTAATTTTGAAATCCCGCCTGTGAACAGTGCGTTACAACACCAGATGGCAACGTACTCAAAGGTTCTTATTTTGTCTACTTCCATTCTCATGTATTGTATGGGGAAATTCCGTGAACAGTCATCACATTTTCAAGCTCCAGAAGAGAGCTTTAGGAATCATGATTGATATCCCAAGAAACAAAACCTGTAGGAAACATCTTAAGTATATTAGCATTACCCTGTGTATATATTAAAGAAATTCTAAATCATGTGAGTTTAGTATTAAAGCGAATTTCATGCACATAATACCCAAAATAAAACTCAATTGTATGAAAGATCCTTCAAATATAATTGTCTAAAATGATATAACATTTTACCAGCATATGTAAGTAACACAACAACCACAAAACAATTTAAAACTGAATTAAAGTCAAAGCAGTTGAAGAATTTAATAACTATTGTCTTACTATCACTAAAAGAGCAGATAGAAACAAATGCTGCTCACAGATACCACTCGACTTAAACCAGAACCTCAATGCATCATTGTCTCACTAAGCTTGTGAAGTCTGTACAGATGCACATAGAATTCCTATGGTGAATAAATATTATTATATCCATAGTATCAGATACTACAGCCAAAAGCCTAAATGTCCTAGAATGCCAAAAAATTATAAAACAATTCATTTAAATAAAAGAGCCCCAGTATTTTGAGGTTCCATGTAATTTGAGCTGGTCTTAAGAAAATTAAAATTTTATGTATAACTAGAGTAAAATCCTGTTTTTGTCCGCATGTACATTTTACGCACTTCCGAATGTGCTACATTTTGAACTTTCTTTCAGTTTTCCATATAGAATACAGGTAAACTGTCCCACTTAGGATTTTCATTGATAATGCACCTAAATAACCTTGGCCTCAGACTGCTAATGCATTTCTATTACAGATGGACAGGTACCTACTTATGTTTTGAGGAATGCGCTGGATCTTTCACTAATTGGGACCATCTGACAATCAGTTGTACAGTGCATACCATCCTTATTGTTGTCCCTACTCAGCGACAGCGGTCATTAAAATATGCTTAAGTAAAAACACACATTTTACAACATAGGCTGACCGTTGTAGGTAGATCTCTACTGTAGTGAGCCCGCCTGTGTTGTACGTTTCTTAATGCTTTAATTCATACATAACAATGAGTAGTAGGAATAAGAGAAAATTTGTGCCGTTGAATGTGAAACTGGAGGCTTTAGTATATACAAAGGAGAAACATTAAAAGAACTTGCTGCTGAGTATGGAGTTGAAGTGACAGTAGAAGCAAATAAAATTGAGAAGTTTTCATCTAATAAGTGTTCTATTTCATCATTTGAACAGAAGTTAATGAAGAAAGCTGAGTATGAATAACAAGCGAAGCTTTGTTCATTTGGTTTACTCAACAAAGAGAAGAAGGAAACCCAATTTCAGGGCCTATTCTACAAGAAAACCTGTATTTTTTAGGAATGAGTTAAAGGAAGGTGAGGATGATTATACTGCAAGTTCAGGGGGATGGATAGGTGTACGGCATAAAGCAGCTTGAAATTTGCAGTGAAAAACTTTCTGCGGATTCCCAAACCGTTATACAATTATGTGAGAAATTAAGAAAAATTACACAAGAAGATAATCTTACTCAAGATAAAACAGGACTAAATTATATTTCCGTATGATCCGAGTTTTTTGTAATTCGAGGTAGCCTCAGCCCCAATTACCAGAGCTCTACTGTACTTCAATGGATACCAGCACACTATGCAAGATATGGTAAGGAAACAGTTGAATTTCTGCACAAGAAATGTAGTACTGGTCCACTGCCTTATCACTCTATCAAAGGAACATCAACACGCCTAGAATTACTACACTACCAAGAAACTGGTGCATAGCAGTTTCTAGATTATTAAAGGCCATAGCAAACATGTACACAGGATTGGCATAGCAGAATCTGCTGTGAACTTGAAAAACACCTGCCCAGTGTTAGATCAATACACCAGCACTAGATACCAAACAACCACATTTCAATGCATTAAATTGAGCACTTATTGCTTAACTTGAAAAACACCTGCTCCACTGCCCAGTGTTAGATCAATACACCAGCACTAGATACCAAACAACCACATTTCAATGCATTAAATCGAGCACTTATTGCTTAACTTGAAAAACACCTGCTCCACTGCCCAGTGTTAGATCAATACACCAGCACTAGATACCAAACAACCAGATTTCAATGCATTAAATCAAGCACTTATTGCTTAACTTGAAATCATTCCTAAGCAAAAATATATCTAGAATAACTAATACTAAAATTATAAGAGATATATAGGATTCTTCATCACAACCAGCAAGTTAATAGAGGCTGGCTTTTGTATACAGGTCTATAAGCCATGGACAGGAGGTACCCTAAAGTTAGGCCTTGCACATTTCATTTCATGTATGATCAGTGTACAATAGCTGTGGTACCTTATGTAGTAAATAATGTGGTGGCTCCTTGTTTCTGTGTGAAATATATGTAACAAAAAGTTTAATTGCAGATATTGGCTGACACACTAACAATGATCTGCGAAGAGACAGGCACTGAGAACAAAGTGCAGTACTGTATGGTGAATCCAAAAGCAATCACTATGGGCCAGCTGTATGGAGAGTTTGATCCTGTATCATATGAGTGGACAGATGGTGTGGTGGCATGCAGGTTCAGGTTAGTATTCACATCCCATTACTAACAAAGTGCAGTACTGTATACTTAAACTACAAGACATCACCATGGGCAAGCAGTATCTAGAATTTGATCCTGTGTCATATGAATCGATAGAAGGCTGGTGGCATGCAGGTTCAGGTTAGTATACACCTCTTCCCTTCACTCACTAGAGTATTGTCAAACACAGGACACTTCTACTCTCTTCCCTTCACACACTACAGTATAGTCAAACACAGGACACTTCTACTCTCTTCCCTTCACTCACTAGAGTATAGTCAAAAACAGGACACTTCTTCTCTCTTCCCTTCACTCACTAGAGCATTGTCAAACACAGCACACTTCTACTCTCTTCCCTTCACACACTAGAGTATAGTCAAACACAGGACACTTCTACTCTCTTCCCTTCACTCACTAGAGTATAGTCAAACACAGGACACTTCTACTCTCTTCCCTTCACTCACTAGAGTATAGTCAAACACAGGACACTTCTACTCTCTTCCCTTCACTCACTAGAGTATAGTCAAACACAGGACACTTCTACTCTCTTCCCTTCACTCACTAGAGTATAGTCAAACACAGGACACTTCTACTCTCTTCCCTTCACTCACTAGAGTATAGTCAAACACAGGACACTTCTACTCTCTTCCCTTCACACACTAGAGTATAGTCAAACACAGGACACTTCTACTCTCTTCCCTTCACTCACTAGAGTATAGTCAAACACAGGACACTTCTACTCTCTTCCCTTCACTCACTAGAGTATAGTCAAACACAGGACACTTCTACTCTCTTCCCTTCACTCACTAGAGTATAGTCAAACACAGGACATTTCTACTCTCTTCCCTTCACTCACTAGAGTATAGTCAAAAACAGGACACTTCTACTCTCTTCCCTTCACTCACTAGAGTATAGTCAAACACAGGACACTTCTACTCTCTTCCCTTCACTCACTAGAGTATAGTCAAACACAGGACACTTCTACTCTCTTCCCTTCACTCACTAGAGTATAGTCAAACACAGGACACTTCTACTCTCTTCCCTTCACCCACTAGAGTATTGTCAAACACAGGACAATTCTTCTCTCTTCCCTTCACACACTAGAGTATAGTCAAACACAGGACCCTTCTTCTCTCTTTCCTTCACTCACTAGAGTATTGTCAAACACAGGACACTTCTCTCTTTCCTTCACTCACTAGAGTATAGTCAAACACAGGACACTTCACTGTCTTTCCTTCACTCACTAGAGTATAGTCAAACACAGGACACTTCTCTCTTTCCTTCACTCACTAGAGTATAGTCAAACACAGGACACTTCACTGTCTTTCCTTCACTCACTAGAGTATTGTCAAACACAGGACACTTCTCTCTTTCCTTCACTCACTAGAGTATAGTCAAACACAGGACACTTCTCTCTTTCCTTCACTCACTAGAGTATAGTCAAACACAGGACACTTCACTGTCTTTCCTTCACTCACTAGAGTATTGTCAAACACAGGACACTTCTCTCTTTCCTTCACTCACTAGAGTATAGTCAAACACAGGACACTTCACTGTCTTTCCTTCACTCACTAGAGTATAGTCAAACACAGGACACTTCTCTCTTTCCTTCACTCACTAGAGTATAGTCAAACACAGGACACTTCACTGTCTTTCCTTCACTCACTAGAGTATAGTCAAACACAGGACACTTCACTGTCTTTCCTTCACTCACTAGAGTATAGTCAAACACAGGACACTTCACTGTCTTTCCTTCACTCACTAGAGTATAGTCAAACACAGGAAACTTCTACTCTCTTTCCTTCACTCACTGGAGTATTGTCAAACACAGGACACTTCTACTCTCTTTCCTTCACTCACTAGAGTATAGTCAAACACAGGACACTTCTCTCTTTCCTTCACTCACTAGAGTATAGTCAAACACAGCACACTTCTCTCTTCCCTTCACTCACTAGAGTATAGTCAAACACAGGACACTTCTCTCTTCCCTTCACTCACTAGAGTATAGTCAAACACAGCACACTTCTCTCTTCCCTTCACTCACTAGAGTATAGTCAAACACAGGACACTTCTCTCTTCCCTTCACTCACTAGAGTATAGTCAAACACAGGACACTTCTCTCTTTCCTTCACTCACTAGAGTATAGTCAAACACAGCACACTTCTCTCTTTCCTTCACTCACTAGAGTATAGTCAAACACAGCACACTTCTCTCTTCCCTTCACTCACTAGAGTATAGTCAAACACAGGACACTTCTCTCTTTCCTTTACTCACTGGACTATAGTCAAACACAGGACACTTTACTGTCTTTCCTTCACTCACTAGACTATAGTCAAACACAGGACACTTCACTGTCTTTCCTTCACTCACTAGAGTATAGTCAAACACAGGACACTTCTCTCTTCCCTTCACACACTAGAGTATTGTCAAACACAGCACACTTCTCTCTTTCCTTCACTCACTAGAGTATAGTCAAACACAGGACACTTCACTGTCTTTCCTTCACTCACTAGAGTATAGTCAAACACAGGACACTTCACTGTCTTTCCTTCACTCACTAAAGTATAGTCACACAGGACACTTCTCTCTTTCCTTCACTCACTAGAGTATAGTCAAACACAGGACACTTCACTGTCTTTCCTTCACTCACTAGAGTATAGTCAAACACAGGACACTTCTCTCTTTCCTTCACTCACTAGAGTATAGTCATACACAGCACACTTCTCTCTTCCCTTCACTCACTAGAGTATAGTCAAACACAGGACACTTCTCTCTTCCCTTCACTCACTAGAGTATAGTCAAACACAGGACACTTCTCTCTTTCCTTCACTCACCAGAGTATAGTCAAACACAGCACACTTCTCTCTTCCCTTCACTCACTAGAGTATTGTCAAACACAGGACACTTCTCTCTTTCCTTCACTCACTAGAGTAAAGTCAAACACAGGACACTTCACTGTCTTTCCTTCACTCACTAGAGTATAGTCAAACACAGGACACTTCACTGTCTTTCCTTCACTCACTAAAGTATAGTCAAACACAGGACACTTCTCTCTTTCCTTCACTCACTAGAGTATTGTCAAACACAGGACACCTCTCTTTCCTTCACTCACTAGAGTATAGTCAAACACAGGACACTTCTACTCTCTTTCCTTCACTCACTAGAGTATAGTCAAACACAGGACATTCACTGTCTTTCCTTCACTCACTAGAGTATAGTCAAACACAGGACACTTCTCTCTTTCCTTCACTCACTAGAGTATAGTCAAACACAGGACACTTCTCTCTTTCCTTCACTCACTAGAGTATAGTCAAACACAGGACACTTCACTGTCTTTCCTTCACTCACTAGAGTATTGTCAAACACAGGAAACTTCACTGTCTTTCCTTCACTCACTAGAGTATAGTCAAACACAGCACACTTCACTGTCTTTCCTTCACTCACTAGAGTATAGTCAAACACAGCACACTTCACTGTCTTTCCTTCACTCACTAGAGTATTGTCAAACACAGGACACTTCACTGTCTTTCCTTCACTCACTAGAGTATAGTCAAACACAGGACACTTCACTGTCTTTCCTTCACTCACTGGAGTATAGTCAAACATAGCACACTTCTCTGTTTCCTTCACTCACTAGAGTATAGTCAAACACAGGACACTTCTTCCTCTCTTTCCTTCACTCACTAGAGTATAGTCAAACACAGGACACTTCTACTCTCTTTCCTTCACTCACTAGAGCATTGTCAAACACAGCACACTTCTCTCTTTCCTTCACTCACTAGAGTATAGTCAAACACAGCACACTTCTCTCTTTCCTTCACTCACTAGAGTATAGTCAAACACAGGACACTTCTACTCTCTTTCCTTCACTCACTAGAGTATAGTCAAACACAGGACACTTCTACTCTCTTTCCTTCACTCACTAGAGTATTGTCAAACACAGGACACTTCACTGTCTTTCCTTCACTCAGTAGAGTATAGTCAAACACAGGACACTTCTACTCTCTTTCCTTCACTCACTAGAGTATAGTCAAACACAGGACACTTCTACTCTCTTTCCTTCACTCACTAGAGTATAGTCAAACACAGGACACTTCACTGTCTTTCCTTCACTCACTAGAGTATAGTCAAACACAGGACACTTCTCTCTTTCCTTCACTCACTAGAGTATTGTCAAACACAGGACACTTCACTGTCCTTCCTTCACTCACTAGAGTATAGTCAAACACAGGACACTTCTTCTCTCTTTCTTTCACTCACTAGAGTATAGTCAAACACAGGACACTTCACTGTCTTTCCTTCACTCACTAGAGTATAGTCAAACACAGGACACTTCTACTCTCTTTCCTTCACTCACTAGAGTATAGTCAAACACAGGACACTTCTACTCTCTTTCCTTCACTCACTAGAGTATAGTCAAACACAGGACACTTCTACTCTCTTTCCTTCACTCACTAGAGTATAGTCAAACACAGGACACTTCTTCTCTCTTTCCTTCACTCACTAGAGTATAGTCAAACACAGGACACTTCTCTCTTTCCTTCACTCACTAGAGTATAGTCAAACACAGGACACTTCACTGTCTTTCCTTCACTCACTAGAGTATAGTCAAACACAGGACACTTCTACTCTCTTTCCTTCACTCACTAGAGTATAGTCAAACACAGGACACTTCTCTCTTTCCTTCACTCACTAGAGTATAGTCAAACACAGGACACTTCACTGTCTTTCCTTCACTCACTAGAGTATTGTCAAACACAGGAAACTTCACTGTCTTTCCTTCACTCACTAGAGTATAGTCAAACACAGCACACTTCACTGTCTTTCCTTCACTCACTAGAGTATTGTCAAACACAGGACACTTCACTGTCTTTCCTTCACTCACTAGAGTATAGTCAAACACAGGACACTTCACTGTCTTTCCTTCACTCACTGGAGTATAGTCAAACATAGCACACTTCCCTGTTTCCTTCACTCACTAGAGTATAGTCAAACACAGGACACTTCTTCCTCTCTTTCCTTCACTCACTAGAGTATAGTCAAACACAGGACACTTCTACTCTCTTTCCTTCACTCACTAGAGCATTGTCAAACACAGCACACTTCTCTCTTTCCTTCACTCACTAGAGTATAGTCAAACACAGCACACTTCTCTCTTTCCTTCACTCACTAGAGTATAGTCAAACACAGGACACTTCTACTCTCTTTCCTTCACTCACTAGAGTATAGTCAAACACAGGACACGTCTACTCTCTTTCCTTCACTCACTAGAGTATTGTCAAACACAGGACACTTCACTGTCTTTCCTTCACTCAGTAGAGTATAGTCAAACACAGGACACTTCTACTCTCTTTCCTTCACTCACTAGAGTATAGTCAAACACAGGACACTTCTACTCTCTTTCCTTCACTCACTAGAGTATAGTCAAACACAGGACACTTCACTGTCTTTCCTTCACTCACTAGAGTATAGTCAAACACAGGACACTTCTCTCTTTCCTTCACTCACTAGAGTATTGTCAAACACAGGACACTTCACTGTCCTTCCTTCACTCACTAGAGTATAGTCAAACACAGGACACTTCTTCTCTCTTTCTTTCACTCACTAGAGTATAGTCAAACACAGGACACTTCACTGTCTTTCCTTCACTCACTAGATTATAGTCAAACACAGGACACATCTACTCTCTTTCCTTCACTCATTAGAGTATAGTCAAACACAGGACACTTCTACTCTCTTTCCTTCACTCACTAGAGTATAGTCAAACACAGGACACTTCTACTCTCTTTCCTTCACTCACTAGAGTATAGTCAAACACAGGACACTTCTTCTCTCTTTCCTTCACTCACTAGAGTATAGTCAAACACAGGACACTTCTCTCTTTCCTTCACTCACTAGAGTATAGTCAAACACAGGACACTTCACTGTCTTTCCTTCACTCACTAGAGTATAGTCAAGCACAGGACACTTCTACTCTGTTTCCTTCACTCACTAGAGTATAGTCAAACACAGGACACTTCTCTCTTTCCTTCACTCACTAGAGTATAGTCAAACACAGGACACTTCTCTCTTTCCTTCACTCACTAGAGTATAGTCAAACACAGGACACTTCACTGTCTTTCCTTCACTCACTAGAGTATAGTCAAACACAGGGCACTTCTACTCTCTTTCCTTCACTCACTAGAGTGTAGTCAAACACAGGACACTTCTTCTCTCTTTCCTTCACTCACTAGAGTATAGTCAAACACAGGACACTTCACTGTCTACCCTTCACTCACTAGAGTATTGTCAAACACAGGACACTTCTACTCTCTTTCCTTCACTCCCTAGAGTATAGTCAAACACAGGACACTTCTTCTGTCTTCCCTTCACTCACTAGAGTATTGTCAAACACAGGACACTTCTACTCTCTTTCCTTCACTCACTAGAGTATAGTCAAACACAGGACACTTCTTCTGTCTTTCCTTCACTCACTAGAGTATTGTCAAACACAGGACACTTCTACTCTCTTTCCTTCACTCACTAGAGTATTGTCAAACACAGGACACTTCTCTCTTCCCTTCACTCACTAGAGTATTGTCAAACACAGCACACTTCTACTCTCTTTCCTTCACTCACTAGAGTATAGTCAAACACAGGACACTTCTTCTCTCTTTCCTTCACTCACTAGAGTATAGTCAAACACAGGACACTTCACTGTCTACCCTTCACTCACTAGAGTATTGTCAAACACAGGACACTTCAACTCTCTTTCCTTCACTCACTAGAGTATAGTCAAACACGGGACACTTCTCTCTTTCCTTCACTCACTAGAGTATAGTCAAACACAGGACACTTCTTCTCTCTTTCCTTCACTCACTAGAGTATAGTCAAACAAAGGACACTTCTTCTCTCTTTCCTTCACTCACTAGAGTATAGTCAAACACAGGACACTTCTTCTCTCTTCCCTTTACTCACTAAAGTATTGTCAAACACAGGACACTTCGTCTCTCTTCCCTTTACTCACTAGAGTATTGTCAAACACAGGACACTTCACTGTCTTTCCTTCACTCACTAGAGTATTGTCAAACACAGGACACTTCCACTCTCTTTCCTTCACTCACTAGAGTATAGTCAAAGACAGGACACTTCTCCCTTTCCTTCACTCACTAGAGTATAGTCAAACACAGGACACTTCTACTCTCTTTCCTTCACTCACTAGAGTATAGTCAAACACAGGACACTTCTCTCTTTCCTTCACTCACTAGAGTATAGTCAAACACAGGACACTTCTTCTCTCTTTCCTTCACTCACTAGAGTATAGTCAAACACAGGACACTTCACTGTCTTTCCTTCACTCACTAGAGTATTATCCAACACAGGACACTTCTTCTCTCTTCCCTTCAGTCACTAGAGTATTGTCAAACACAGGACAATTCTCTCTTTCCTTCACTCACTAGAGTATAGTCAAACACAGGACACTTCACTGTCTTTCCTTCACTCACTAGAGTATAGTCAAACACAGGACACTTCTCTCTTTCCTTCACTCACTAGAGTATAGTCAAACACAGGACACTTCACTGTCTTTCCTTCACTCACTAGAGTATTGTCAAACACAGGACACTTCTCTCTTTCCTTCACTCACTAGAGTATAGTCAAACACAGGACACTTCTCTCTTTCCTTCACTCACTAGAGTATAGTCAAACACAGGACACTTCACTGTCTTTCCTTCACTCACTAGAGTATTGTCAAACACAGGACACTTCTCTCTTTCCTTCACTCACTAGAGTATAGTCAAACACAGGACACTTCACTGTCTTTCCTTCACTCACTAGAGTATAGTCAAACACAGGACACTTCTCTCTTTCCTTCACTCACTAGAGTATAGTCAAACACAGGACACTTCACTGTCTTTCCTTCACTCACTAGAGTATAGTCAAACACAGGACACTTCACTGTCTTTCCTTCACTCACTAGAGTATAGTCAAACACAGGACACTTCACTGTCTTTCCTTCACTCACTAGAGTATAGTCAAACACAGGAAACTTCTACTCTCTTTCCTTCACTCACTGGAGTATTGTCAAACACAGGACACTTCACTGTCTTTCCTTCACTCACTAGAGTATAGTCAAACACAGCACACTTCACTGTCTTTCCTTCACTCACTAGAGTATTGTCAAACACAGGACACTTCACTGTCTTTCCTTCACTCACTAGAGTATTGTCAAACACAGGACACTTCACTTTCTTTCCTTCACTCACTAGAGTATAGTCAAACACAGGACACTTCACTGTCTTTCCTTCACTCACTGGAGTATAGTCAAACACAGCACACTTCTCTCTTTCCTTCACTCACTAGACTATAGTCAAACACACGACACTTCTACTCTCTTTCCTTCACTCACTAGAGTATAGTCAAACACAGGACACTTCTACTCTCTTTCCTTCACTCACTAGAGTATTGTCAAACACAGCACACTTCTCTCTTTCCTTCAATTACTAGAGTATAGTCAAACACAGCACACTTCTCTCTTTCCTTCACTCACTAGAGTATAGTCAAACACAGGACACTTCTACTCTCTTTCCTTCACTCACTAGAGTATAGTCAAACACAGGACACTTCACTGTCTTTCCTTCACTCACTGGAGTATAGTCAAACACAGCACACTTCTCTCTTTCCTTCACTCACTAGACTATAGTCAAACACACGACACTTCTACTCTCTTTCCTTCACTCACTAGAGTATAGTCAAACACAGGACACTTCTACTCTCTTCCCTTCACTCACTAGAGTATAGTCAAACACAGGACACTTCTACTCTCTTCCCTTCACACACTAGAGTATAGTCAAACACAGGACACTTCTACTCTCTTCCCTTCACTCACTAGAGTATAGTCAAACACAGGACACTTCTACTCTCTTCCCTTCACTCACTAGAGTATAGTCAAACACAGGACACTTCTACTCTCTTCCCTTCACTCACTAGAGTATAGTCAAACACAGGACATTTCTACTCTCTTCCCTTCACTCACTAGAGTATAGTCAAAAACAGGACACTTCTACTCTCTTCCCTTCACTCACTAGAGTATAGTCAAACACAGGACACTTCTACTCTCTTCCCTTCACTCACTAGAGTATAGTCAAACACAGGACACTTCTACTCTCTTCCCTTCACTCACTAGAGTATAGTCAAACACAGGACACTTCTACTCTCTTCCCTTCACCCACTAGAGTATTGTCAAACACAGGACAATTCTTCTCTCTTCCCTTCACACACTAGAGTATAGTCAAACACAGGACCCTTCTTCTCTCTTTCCTTCACTCACTAGAGTATTGTCAAACACAGGACACTTCTCTCTTTCCTTCACTCACTAGAGTATAGTCAAACACAGGACACTTCACTGTCTTTCCTTCACTCACTAGAGTATAGTCAAACACAGGACACTTCTCTCTTTCCTTCACTCACTAGAGTATAGTCAAACACAGGACACTTCACTGTCTTTCCTTCACTCACTAGAGTATTGTCAAACACAGGACACTTCTCTCTTTCCTTCACTCACTAGAGTATAGTCAAACACAGGACACTTCTCTCTTTCCTTCACTCACTAGAGTATAGTCAAACACAGGACACTTCACTGTCTTTCCTTCACTCACTAGAGTATTGTCAAACACAGGACACTTCTCTCTTTCCTTCACTCACTAGAGTATAGTCAAACACAGGACACTTCACTGTCTTTCCTTCACTCACTAGAGTATAGTCAAACACAGGACACTTCTCTCTTTCCTTCACTCACTAGAGTATAGTCAAACACAGGACACTTCACTGTCTTTCCTTCACTCACTAGAGTATAGTCAAACACAGGACACTTCACTGTCTTTCCTTCACTCACTAGAGTATAGTCAAACACAGGACACTTCACTGTCTTTCCTTCACTCACTAGAGTATAGTCAAACACAGGAAACTTCTACTCTCTTTCCTTCACTCACTGGAGTATTGTCAAACACAGGACACTTCTACTCTCTTTCCTTCACTCACTAGAGTATAGTCAAACACAGGACACTTCTCTCTTTCCTTCACTCACTAGAGTATAGTCAAACACAGCACACTTCTCTCTTCCCTTCACTCACTAGAGTATAGTCAAACACAGGACACTTCTCTCTTCCCTTCACTCACTAGAGTATAGTCAAACACAGCACACTTCTCTCTTCCCTTCACTCACTAGAGTATAGTCAAACACAGGACACTTCTCTCTTCCCTTCACTCACTAGAGTATAGTCAAACACAGGACACTTCTCTCTTTCCTTCACTCACTAGAGTATAGTCAAACACAGCACACTTCTCTCTTTCCTTCACTCACTAGAGTATAGTCAAACACAGCACACTTCTCTCTTCCCTTCACTCACTAGAGTATAGTCAAACACAGGACACTTCTCTCTTTCCTTTACTCACTGGACTATAGTCAAACACAGGACACTTTACTGTCTTTCCTTCACTCACTAGACTATAGTCAAACACAGGACACTTCACTGTCTTTCCTTCACTCACTAGAGTATAGTCAAACACAGGACACTTCTCTCTTCCCTTCACACACTAGAGTATTGTCAAACACAGCACACTTCTCTCTTTCCTTCACTCACTAGAGTATAGTCAAACACAGGACACTTCACTGTCTTTCCTTCACTCACTAGAGTATAGTCAAACACAGGACACTTCACTGTCTTTCCTTCACTCACTAAAGTATAGTCACACAGGACACTTCTCTCTTTCCTTCACTCACTAGAGTATAGTCAAACACAGGACACTTCACTGTCTTTCCTTCACTCACTAGAGTATAGTCAAACACAGGACACTTCTCTCTTTCCTTCACTCACTAGAGTATAGTCATACACAGCACACTTCTCTCTTCCCTTCACTCACTAGAGTATAGTCAAACACAGGACACTTCTCTCTTCCCTTCACTCACTAGAGTATAGTCAAACACAGGACACTTCTCTCTTTCCTTCACTCACCAGAGTATAGTCAAACACAGCACACTTCTCTCTTCCCTTCACTCACTAGAGTATTGTCAAACACAGGACACTTCTCTCTTTCCTTCACTCACTAGAGTAAAGTCAAACACAGGACACTTCACTGTCTTTCCTTCACTCACTAGAGTATAGTCAAACACAGGACACTTCACTGTCTTTCCTTCACTCACTAAAGTATAGTCAAACACAGGACACTTCTCTCTTTCCTTCACTCACTAGAGTATTGTCAAACACAGGACACCTCTCTTTCCTTCACTCACTAGAGTATAGTCAAACACAGGACACTTCTACTCTCTTTCCTTCACTCACTAGAGTATAGTCAAACACAGGACATTCACTGTCTTTCCTTCACTCACTAGAGTATAGTCAAACACAGGACACTTCTCTCTTTCCTTCACTCACTAGAGTATAGTCAAACACAGGACACTTCTCTCTTTCCTTCACTCACTAGAGTATAGTCAAACACAGGACACTTCACTGTCTTTCCTTCACTCACTAGAGTATTGTCAAACACAGGAAACTTCACTGTCTTTCCTTCACTCACTAGAGTATAGTCAAACACAGCACACTTCACTGTCTTTCCTTCACTCACTAGAGTATAGTCAAACACAGCACACTTCACTGTCTTTCCTTCACTCACTAGAGTATTGTCAAACACAGGACACTTCACTGTCTTTCCTTCACTCACTAGAGTATAGTCAAACACAGGACACTTCACTGTCTTTCCTTCACTCACTGGAGTATAGTCAAACATAGCACACTTCTCTGTTTCCTTCACTCACTAGAGTATAGTCAAACACAGGACACTTCTTCCTCTCTTTCCTTCACTCACTAGAGTATAGTCAAACACAGGACACTTCTACTCTCTTTCCTTCACTCACTAGAGCATTGTCAAACACAGCACACTTCTCTCTTTCCTTCACTCACTAGAGTATAGTCAAACACAGCACACTTCTCTCTTTCCTTCACTCACTAGAGTATAGTCAAACACAGGACACTTCTACTCTCTTTCCTTCACTCACTAGAGTATAGTCAAACACAGGACACTTCTACTCTCTTTCCTTCACTCACTAGAGTATTGTCAAACACAGGACACTTCACTGTCTTTCCTTCACTCAGTAGAGTATAGTCAAACACAGGACACTTCTACTCTCTTTCCTTCACTCACTAGAGTGTAGTCAAACACAGGACACTTCTACTCTCTTTCCTTCACTCACTAGAGTATAGTCAAACACAGGACACTTCACTGTCTTTCCTTCACTCACTAGAGTATAGTCAAACACAGGACACTTCTCTCTTTCCTTCACTCACTAGAGTATTGTCAAACACAGGACACTTCACTGTCCTTCCTTCACTCACTAGAGTATAGTCAAACACAGGACACTTCTTCTCTCTTTCTTTCACTCACTAGAGTATAGTCAAACACAGGACACTTCACTGTCTTTCCTTCACTCACTAGAGTATAGTCAAACACAGGACACTTCTACTCTCTTTCCTTCACTCACTAGAGTATAGTCAAACACAGGACACTTCTACTCTCTTTCCTTCACTCACTAGAGTATAGTCAAACACAGGACACTTCTACTCTCTTTCCTTCACTCACTAGAGTATAGTCAAACACAGGACACTTCTTCTCTCTTTCCTTCACTCACTAGAGTATAGTCAAACACAGGACACTTCTCTCTTTCCTTCACTCACTAGAGTATAGTCAAACACAGGACACTTCACTGTCTTTCCTTCACTCACTAGAGTATAGTCAAACACAGGACACTTCTACTCTCTTTCCTTCACTCACTAGAGTATAGTCAAACACAGGACACTTCTCTCTTTCCTTCACTCACTAGAGTATAGTCAAACACAGGACACTTCACTGTCTTTCCTTCACTCACTAGAGTATTGTCAAACACAGGAAACTTCACTGTCTTTCCTTCACTCACTAGAGTATAGTCAAACACAGCACACTTCACTGTCTTTCCTTCACTCACTAGAGTATTGTCAAACACAGGACACTTCACTGTCTTTCCTTCACTCACTAGAGTATAGTCAAACACAGGACACTTCACTGTCTTTCCTTCACTCACTGGAGTATAGTCAAACATAGCACACTTCCCTGTTTCCTTCACTCACTAGAGTATAGTCAAACACAGGACACTTCTTCCTCTCTTTCCTTCACTCACTAGAGTATAGTCAAACACAGGACACTTCTACTCTCTTTCCTTCACTCACTAGAGCATTGTCAAACACAGCACACTTCTCTCTTTCCTTCACTCACTAGAGTATAGTCAAACACAGCACACTTCTCTCTTTCCTTCACTCACTAGAGTATAGTCAAACACAGGACACTTCTACTCTCTTTCCTTCACTCACTAGAGTATAGTCAAACACAGGATACGTCTACTCTCTTTCCTTCACTCACTAGAGTATTGTCAAACACAGGACACTTCACTGTCTTTCCTTCACTCAGTAGAGTATAGTCAAACACAGGACACTTCTACTCTCTTTCCTTCACTCACTAGAGTATAGTCAAACACAGGACACTTCTACTCTCTTTCCTTCACTCACTAGAGTATAGTCAAACACAGGACACTTCACTGTCTTTCCTTCACTCACTAGAGTATAGTCAAACACAGGACACTTCTCTCTTTCCTTCACTCACTAGAGTATTGTCAAACACAGGACACTTCACTGTCCTTCCTTCACTCACTAGAGTATAGTCAAACACAGGACACTTCTTCTCTCTTTCTTTCACTCACTAGAGTATAGTCAAACACAGGACACTTCACTGTCTTTCCTTCACTCACTAGATTATAGTCAAACACAGGACACATCTACTCTCTTTCCTTCACTCATTAGAGTATAGTCAAACACAGGACACTTCTACTCTCTTTCCTTCACTCACTAGAGTATAGTCAAACACAGGACACTTCTACTCTCTTTCCTTCACTCACTAGAGTATAGTCAAACACAGGACACTTCTTCTCTCTTTCCTTCACTCACTAGAGTATAGTCAAACACAGGACACTTCTCTCTTTCCTTCACTCACTAGAGTATAGTCAAACACAGGACACTTCACTGTCTTTCCTTCACTCACTAGAGTATAGTCAAGCACAGGACACTTCTACTCTGTTTCCTTCACTCACTAGAGTATAGTCAAACACAGGACACTTCTCTCTTTCCTTCACTCACTAGAGTATAGTCAAACACAGGACACTTCTCTCTTTCCTTCACTCACTAGAGTATAGTCAAACACAGGACACTTCACTGTCTTTCCTTCACTCACTAGAGTATAGTCAAACACAGGGCACTTCTACTCTCTTTCCTTCACTCACTAGAGTGTAGTCAAACACAGGACACTTTTTCTCTCTTTCCTTCACTCACTAGAGTATAGTCAAACACAGGACACTTCACTGTCTACCCTTCACTCACTAGAGTATTGTCAAACACAGGACACTTCTACTCTCTTTCCTTCACTCCCTAGAGTATAGTCAAACACAGGACACTTCTTCTGTCTTCCCTTCACTCACTAGAGTATTGTCAAACACAGGACACTTCTACTCTCTTTCCTTCACTCACTAGAGTATAGTCAAACACAGGACACTTCTTCTGTCTTTCCTTCACTCACTAGAGTATTGTCAAACACAGGACACTTCTACTCTCTTTCCTTCACTCACTAGAGTATTGTCAAACACAGGACACTTCTCTCTTCCCTTCACTCACTAGAGTATTGTCAAACACAGCACACTTCTACTCTCTTTCCTTCACTCACTAGAGTATAGTCAAACACAGGACACTTCTTCTCTCTTTCCTTCACTCACTAGAGTATAGTCAAACACAGGACACTTCACTGTCTACCCTTCACTCACTAGAGTATTGTCAAACACAGGACACTTCAACTCTCTTTCCTTCACTCACTAGAGTATAGTCAAACACGGGACACTTCTCTCTTTCCTTCACTCACTAGAGTATAGTCAAACACAGGACACTTCTTCTCTCTTTCCTTCACTCACTAGAGTATAGTCAAACAAAGGACACTTCTTCTCTCTTTCCTTCACTCACTAGAGTATAGTCAAACACAGGACACTTCTTCTCTCTTCCCTTTACTCACTAAAGTATTGTCAAACACAGG
This sequence comes from Deroplatys truncata, assembly GCA_030765065.1. NCBI lineage: Eukaryota > Metazoa > Arthropoda > Insecta > Mantodea > Mantidae > Deroplatys > Deroplatys truncata. The sequence goes on along the minus strand of CM060986.1, from coordinate 5,158,974 downwards.
ACACTTCGTCTCTCTTCCCTTTACTCACTAGAGTATTGTCAAACACAGGACACTTCACTGTCTTTCCTTCACTCACTAGAGTATTGTCAAACACAGGACACTTCCACTCTCTTTCCTTCACTCACTAGAGTATAGTCAAAGACAGGACACTTCTCCCTTTCCTTCACTCACTAGAGTATAGTCAAACACAGGACACTTCTACTCTCTTTCCTTCACTCACTAGAGTATAGTCAAACACAGGACACTTCTCTCTTTCCTTCACTCACTAGAGTATAGTCAAACACAGGACACTTCTTCTCTCTTTCCTTCACTCACTAGAGTATAGTCAAACACAGGACACTTCACTGTCTTTCCTTCACTCACTAGAGTATTATCCAACACAGGACACTTCTTCTCTCTTCCCTTCAGTCACTAGAGTATTGTCAAACACAGGACAATTCTCTCTTTCCTTCACTCACTAGAGTATAGTCAAACACAGGACACTTCACTGTCTTTCCTTCACTCACTAGAGTATAGTCAAACACAGGACACTTCTCTCTTTCCTTCACTCACTAGAGTATAGTCAAACACAGGACACTTCACTGTCTTTCCTTCACTCACTAGAGTATTGTCAAACACAGGACACTTCTCTCTTTCCTTCACTCACTAGAGTATAGTCAAACACAGGACACTTCTCTCTTTCCTTCACTCACTAGAGTATAGTCAAACACAGGACACTTCACTGTCTTTCCTTCACTCACTAGAGTATTGTCAAACACAGGACACTTCTCTCTTTCCTTCACTCACTAGAGTATAGTCAAACACAGGACACTTCACTGTCTTTCCTTCACTCACTAGAGTATAGTCAAACACAGGACACTTCTCTCTTTCCTTCACTCACTAGAGTATAGTCAAACACAGGACACTTCACTGTCTTTCCTTCACTCACTAGAGTATAGTCAAACACAGGACACTTCACTGTCTATCCTTCACTCACTAGAGTATAGTCAAACACAGGACACTTCACTGTCTTTCCTTCACTCACTAGAGTATAGTCAAACACAGGAAACTTCTACTCTCTTTCCTTCACTCACTGGAGTATTGTCAAACACAGGACACTTCACTGTCTTTCCTTCACTCACTAGAGTATAGTCAAACACAGCACACTTCACTGTCTTTCCTTCACTCACTAGAGTATTGTCAAACACAGGACACTTCACTGTCTTTCCTTCACTCACTAGAGTATTGTCAAACACAGGACACTTCACTTTCTTTCCTTCACTCACTAGAGTATAGTCAAACACAGGACACTTCACTGTCTTTCCTTCACTCACTGGAGTATAGTCAAACACAGCACACTTCTCTCTTTCCTTCACTCACTAGACTATAGTCAAACACACGACACTTCTACTCTCTTTCCTTCACTCACTAGAGTATAGTCAAACACAGGACACTTCTACTCTCTTTCCTTCACTCACTAGAGTATTGTCAATCACAGCACACTTCTCTCTTTCCTTCAATTACTAGAGTATAGTCAAACACAGCACACTTCTCTCTTTCCTTCACTCACTAGAGTATAGTCAAACACAGGACACTTCTACTCTCTTTCCTTCACTCACTAGAGTATAGTCAAACACAGGACACTTCTACTCTCTTTCCTTCACTCATTAGAGTATTGTCAAACACAGGACACTTCACTGTCTTTCCTTCACTCACTAGAGTATAGTCAAACACAGGACACTTCTACTCTCTTTCCTTCACTCACTAGAGTATAGTCAAACACAGGACACTTCACTGTCTTTCCTTCACTCACTAGAGTATAGTCAAACACAGGACACTTCTTCTCTCTTTCCTTCACTCACTAGAGTATAGTCAAACACAGGACACTTCTTCTCTCTTCCCTTCACTCACTAGAGTATAGTCAAACACAGGACACTTCTCTCTTTCCTTCACTCACTAGAGTATTGTCAAACACAGGACACTTCTCTCTTTCCTTCACTCACTAGAGTATAGTCAAACACAGGACACTTCTCTCTTTCCTTCACTCACTAGATTATTGTCAAACACAGGACACTTCTCTCTTTCCTTCACTCACTAGAGTATAGTCAAACACAGCACACTTCTTCTCTCTTCCCTTCACTCACTAGAGTATTGTCAAACACAGGACACTTCTCTCTTTCCTTCACTCACTACAGTATTGTCAAACACAGGACACTTCACTGTCTTTCCTTCACTCACTAGAGTATAGTCAAACACAGGACACTTCTACTCTCTTTCCTTCACTCACTAGAGTATAGTCAAACACAGGACACTTCTACTCTCTTTCCTTCACTCACTAGAGTATAGTCAAACACAGGACACTTCTACTCTCTTTCTTTCACTCACTAGAGTATAGTCAAACACAGGACACTTCACTGTCTTTCCTTCACTCACTAAAGTATAGTCAGACACAGGACACTTCTCTCTTTCCTTCACTCACTAGAGTATAGTCAAACACAGGACACTTCTTCTCTCTTTCCTTCACTCACTAGAGTATAGTCAGACACAGGACACTTCACTCTTTCCTTCACTCACTAAAGTATAGTCAAACACAGGACATTCAGTGTCTTTCCTTCACTCACTAGAGTATAGTCAAACACAGGACACATCTCTCTTTCCTTCACTCACTAGAGTATAGTCAAACACAGGACACTTCTCTCTTCCCTTCACTCACTAGAGTATAGTCAAACACAGGACACTTCTCTCTTTCCTTCACTCACTAGAGTATAGTCAAACACAGCACACTTATCTCTTCCCTTCACTCACTAGAGTATAGTCAAACACAGGACACTTCTCTCTTCCCTTCACTCACTAGAGTATAGTCAAACACAGCACACTTCTCTCTTCCCTTCACTCACTAGAGTATAGTCAAACACAGGACACTTCTCTCTTCCCTTCACTCACTAGAGTATAGTCAAACACAGGACACTTCTCTCTTTCCTTCACTCACTAGAGTATAGTCAAACACAGCACACTTCTCTCTTTCCTTCACTCACTAGAGTATAGTCAAACACAGCACACTTCTCTCTTCCCTTCACTCACTAGAGTATAGTCAAACACAGGACACTTCTCTCTTTCCTTTACTCACTGGACTATAGACAAACACAGGACACTTTACTGTCTTTCCTTCACTCACTAGACTATAGTCAAACACAGGACACTTCACTGTCTTTCCTTCACTCACTAGAGTATAGTCAAACACAGGACACTTCTCTCTTCCCTTCACACACTAGAGTATTGTCAAACACAGCACACTTCTCTCTTTCCTTCACTCACTAGAGTATAGTCAAACACAGGACACTTCACTGTCTTTCCTTCACTCACTAGAGTATAGTCAAACACAGGACACTTCACTGTCTTTCCTTCACTCACTAAAGTATAGTCACACAGGACACTTCTCTCTTTCCTTCACTCACTAGAGTATAGTCAAACACAGGACACTTCACTGTCTTTCCTTCACTCACTAGAGTATAGTCAAACACAGGACACTTCTCTCTTTCCTTCACTCACTAGAGTATAGTCATACACAGCACACTTCTCTCTTCCCTTCACTCACTAGAGTATAGTCAAACACAGGACACTTCTCTCTTCCCTTCACTCACTAGAGTATAGTCAAACACAGGACACTTCTCACTTTCCTTCACTCACCAGAGTATAGTCAAACACAGCACACTTCTCTCTTCCCTTCACTCACTAGAGTATTGTCAAACACAGGACACTTCTCTCTTTCCTTCACTCACTAGAGTAAAGTCAAACACAGGACACTTCACTGTCTTTCCTTCACTCACTAGAGTATAGTCAAACACAGGACACTTCACTGTCTTTCCTTCACTCACTAAAGTATAGTCAAACACAGGACACTTCTCGCTTTCCTTCACTCACTAGAGTATTGTCAAACACAGGACACCTCTCTTTCCTTCACTCACTAGAGTATAGTCAAACACAGGACACTTCTACTCTCTTTCCTTCACTCACTAGAGTATAGTCAAACACAGGACATTCACTGTCTTTCCTTCACTCACTAGAGTATAGTCAAACACAGGACACTTCTCTCTTTCCTTCACTCACTAGAGTATAGTCAAACACAGGACACTTCTCTCTTTCCTTCACTCACTAGAGTATAGTCAAACACAGGACACTTCACTGTCTTTCCTTCACTCACTAGAGTATTGTCAAACACAGGAAACTTCACTGTCTTTCCTTCACTCACTAGAGTATAGTCAAACACAGCACACTTCACTGTCTTTCCTTCACTCACTAGAGTATAGTCAAACACAGCACACTTCACTGTCTTTCCTTCACTCACTAGAGTATTGTCAAACACAGGACACTTCACTGTCTTTCCTTCACTCACTGGAGTATAGTCAAACATAGCACACTTCTCTGTTTCCTTCACTCACTAGAGTATAGTCAAACACAGGACACTTCTTCCTCTCTTTCCTTCACTCACTAGAGTATAGTCAAACACAGGACACTTCTACTCTCTTTCCTTCACTGACTAGAGCATTGTCAAACACAGCACACTTCTCTCTTTCCTTCACTCACTAGAGTATAGTCAAACACAGCACACTTCTCTCTTTCCTTCACTCACTAGAGTATAGTCAAACACAGGACACTTCTACTCTCTTTCCTTCACTCACTAGAGTATAGTCAAACACAGGACACTTCTACTCTCTTTCCTTCACTCACTAGAGTATTGTCAAACACAGGACACTTCACTGTCTTTCCTTCACTCAGTAGAGTATAGTCAAACACAGGACACTTCTACTCTCTTTCCTTCACTCACTAGAGTATAGTCAAACACAGGACACTTCTACTCTCTTTCCTTCACTCACTAGAGTATAGTCAAACACAGGACACTTCACTGTCTTTCCTTCACTCACTAGAGTATAGTCAAACACAGGACACTTCTCTCTTTCCTTCACTCACTAGAGTATTGTCAAACACAGGACACTTCACTGTCCTTCCTTCACTCACTAGAGTATAGTCAAACACAGGACACTTCTTCTCTCTTTCTTTCACTCACTAGAGTATAGTCAACTACAGGACACTTCACTGTCTTTCCTTCACTCACTAGAGTATAGTCAAACACAGGACACTTCTACTCTCTTTCCTTCACTCACTAGAGTATAGTCAAACACAGGACACTTCTACTCTCTTTCCTTCACTCACTAGAGTATAGTCAAACACAGGACACTTCTACTCTCTTTCCTTCACTCACTAGAGTATAGTCAAACACAGGACACTTCTTCTCTCTTTCCTTCACTCACTAGAGTATAGTCAAACACAGGACACTTCTCTCTTTCCTTCACTCACTAGAGTATAGTCAAACACAGGACACTTCACTCTCTTTCCTTCACTCACTAGAGTATAGTCAAACACAGGACACTTCTACTCTCTTTCCTTCACTCACTAGAGTATAGTCAAACACAGGACACTTCTCTCTTTCCTTCACTCACTAGAGTATAGTCAAACACAGGACACTTCACTGTCTTTCCTTCACTCACTAGAGTATTGTCAAACACAGGAAACTTCACTTTCTTTCCTTCACTCACTAGAGTATAGTCAAACACAGCACACTTCACTGTCTTTCCTTCACTCACTAGAGTATAGTCAAACACAGCACACTTCACTGTCTTTCCTTCACTCACTAGAGTATTGTCAAACACAGGACACTTCACTGTCTTTCCTTCACTCACTAGAGTATAGTCAAACACAGGACACTTCACTGTCTTTCCTTCACTCACTGGAGTATAGTCAAACATAGCACACTTCCCTGTTTCCTTCACTCACTAGAGTATAGTCAAACACAGGACACTTCTTCCTCTCTTTCCTTCACTCACTAGAGTATAGTCAAACACAGGACACTTCTACTCTCTTTCCTTCACTCACTAGAGCATTGTCAAACACAGCACACTTCTCTCTTTCCTTCACTCACTAGAGTATAGTCAAACACAGCACACTTCTCTCTTTCCTTCACTCACTAGAGTATAGTCAAACACAGGACACTTCTACTCTCTTTCCTTCACTCACTAGAGTATAGTCAAACACAGGACACGTCTACTCTCTTTCCTTCACTCACTAGAGTATTGTCAAACACAGGACACTTCACTGTCTTTCCTTCACTCAGTAGAGTATAGTCAAACACAGGACACTTCTACTCTCTTTCCTTCACTCACTAAAGTATAGTCAAACACAGGACACTTCTACTCTCTTTCCTTCACTCACTAGAGTATAGTCAAACACAGGACACTTCACTGTCTTTCCTTCACTCACTAGAGTATAGTCAAACACAGGACACTTCTCTCTTTCCTTCACTCACTAGAGTATTGTCAAACACAGGACACTTCACTGTCCTTCCTTCACTCACTAGAGTATAGTCAAACACAGGACACTTCTTCTCTCTTTCTTTCACTCACTAGAGTATAGTCAAACACAGGACACTTCACTGTCTTTCCTTCACTCACTAGATTATAGTCAAACACAGGACACTTCTACTCTCTTTCCTTCACTCACTAGAGTATAGTCAAACACAGGACACTTCTACTCTCTTTCCTTCACTCACTAGAGTATAGTCAAACACAGGACACTTCTACTCTCTTTCCTTCACTCACTAGAGTATAGTCAAACACAGGACACTTCACTGTCTTTCCTTCACTCACTAGAGTATAGTCAAACACAGGACACTTCTACTCTGTTTCCTTCACTCACTAGAGTATAGTCAAACACAGGACACTTCTCTCTTTCCTTCACTCACTAGAGTATAGTCAAACACAGGACACTTCTCTCTTTCCTTCACTCACTAGAGTATAGTCAAACACAGGACACTTCACTGTCTTTCCTTCACTCACTAGAGTATAGTCAAACACAGGACACTTCTACTCTCTTTCCTTCACTCACTAGAGTGTAGTCAAACACAGGACACTTCTTCTCTCTTTCCTTCACTCACTAGAGTATAGTCAAACACAGGACACTTCACTGTCTACCCTTCACTCACTAGAGTATTGTCAAACACAGGACACTTCTACTCTCTTTCCTTCACTCACTAGAGTATAGTCAAACACAGGACACTTCTTCTGTCTTCCCTTCACTCACTAGAGTATTGTCAAACACAGGACACTTCTACTCTCTTTCCTTCACTCACTAGAGTATAGTCAAACACAGGACACTTCTTCTGTCTTTCCTTCACTCACTAGAGTATTGTCAAACACAGGACACTTCTACTCTCTTTCCTTCACTCACTAGAGTATTGTCAAACACAGGACACTTCTCTCTTCCCTTCACTCACTAGAGTATTGTCAAACACAGCACACTTCTACTCTCTTTCCATCACTCACTAGAGTATAGTCAAACACAGGACACTTCTTCTCTCTTTCCTTCACTCACTAGAGTATAGTCAAACACAGGACACTTCACTGTCTACCCTTCACTCACTAGAGTATTGTCAAACACAGGACACTTCTACTCTCTTTCCTTCACTCACTAGAGTATAGTCAAACACAGGACACTTCTCTCTTTCCTTCACTCACTAGAGTATAGTCAAACACAGGACACTTCTTCTCTCTTTCCTTCACTCACTAGAGTATAGTCAAACAAAGGACACTTCTTCTCTCTTTCCTTCACTCACTAGAGTATAGTCAAACACAGGACACTTCTTCTCTCTTCCCTTTACTCACTAAAGTATTGTCAAACACAGGACACTTCGTCTCTCTTCCCTTCACTCACTAGAGTATTGTCAAACACAGGACACTTCACTGTCTTTCCTTCACTCACTAGAGTATTGTCAAACACAGGACACTTCCACTCTCTTTCCTTCACTCACTAGAGTATAGTCAAAGACAGGACACTTCTCCCTTTCCTTCACTCACTAGAGTATAGTCAAACACATGACACTTCTACTCTCTTTCCTTCACTCACTAGAGTATAGTCAAACACAGGACACTTCTCTCTTTCCTTCACTCACTAGAGTATAGTCAAACACAGGACACTTCTTCTCTCTTTCCTTCACTCACTAGAGTATAGTCAAACACAGGACACTTCACTGTCTTTCCTTCACTCACTAGAGTATTATCCAACACAGGACACTTCTTCTCTCTTCCCTTCAGTCACTAGAGTATTGTCAAACACAGGACACTTCTCTCTTTCCTTCACTCACTAGAGTATAGTCACACACAGGACACTTCACTGTCTTTCCTTCACTCACTAGAGTATAGTCAAACACAGGACACTTCTCTCTTTCCTTCACTCACTAGAGTATAGTCAAACACAGGACACTTCACTGTCTTTCCTTCACTCACTAGAGTATTGTCAAACACAGGACACTTCTCTCTTTCCTTCACTCACTAGAGTATAGTCAAACACAGGACACTTCTCTCTTTCCTTCACTCACTAGAGTATAGTCAAACACAGGACACTTCACTGTCTTTCCTTCACTCACTAGAATATTGTCAAACACAGGACACTTCTCTCTTTCCTTCACTCACTAGAGTATAGTCAAACACAGGACACTTCACTGTCTTTCCTTCACTCACTAGAGTATAGTCAAACACAGGACACTTCTCTCTTTCCTTCACTCACTAGAGTATAGTCAAACACAGGACACTTCACTGTCTTTCCTTCACTCACTAGAGTATAGTCAAACACAGGACACTTCACTGTCTTTCCTTCACTCACTAGAGTATAGTCAAACACAGGACACTTCACTGTCTTTCCTTCACTCACTAGAGTATAGTCAAACACAGGAAACTTCTACTCTCTTTCCTTCACTCACTGGAGTATTGTCAAACACAGGACACTTTACTGTCTTTCCTTCACTCACTAGAGTATAGTCAAACACAGCACACTTCACTGTCTTTCCTTCACTCACTAGAGTATTGTCAAACACAGGACTCTTCACTGTCTTTCCTTCACTCACTAGAGTATTGTCAAACACAGGACACTTCACTTTCTTTCCTTCACTCACTAGAGTATAGTCAAACACAGGACACTTCACTGTCTTTCCTTCACTCACTGGAGTATAGTCAAACACAGCACACTTCTCTCTTTCCTTCACTCACTAGACTATTGTCAAACACACGACACTTCTACTCTCTTTCCTTCACTCACTAGAGTATAGTCAAACACAGGACACTTCTACTCTCTTTCCTTCACTCACTAGAGTATTGTCAAACACAGCACACTTCTCTCTTTCCTTCAATTACTAGAGTATAGTCAAACACAGCACACTTCTCTCTTTCCTTCACTCACTAGAGTATAGTCAAACACAGGACACTTCTACTCTCTTTCCTTCACTCACTAGAGTATAGTCAAACACAGGACACTTCTACTCTCTTTCCTTCACTCATTAGAGTATTGTCAAACACAGGACACTTCACTGTCTTTCCTTCACTCACTAGAGTATAGTCAAACACAGGACACTTCTACTCTTTCCTTCACTCACTAGAGTATAGTCAAACACAGGACACTTCACTGTCTTTCCTTCACTGACTAGAGTATAGTCAAACACAGGACACTTCTTCTCTCTTTCCTTCACTCACTAGAGTATAGTCAAACACAGGACACTTCTTCTCTCTTTCCTTCACTCACTAGAGTATAGTCAAACACAGGACACTTCTCTCTTTCCTTCACTCACTAGAGTATTGTCAAACACAGGACACTTCTCTCTTTCCTTCACTCACTAGAGTATAGTCAAACACAGGACACTTCTCTCTTTCCTTCACTCACTAGATTATTGTCAAACACAGGACACTTCTCTCTTTCCTTCACTCACTAGAGTATAGTCAAACACAGCACACTTCTTCTCTCTTCCCTTCACTCACTAGAGTATTGTCAAACACAGGACACTTCTCTCTTTCCTTCACTCACTAGAGTATTGTCAAACACAGGACACTTCACTGTCTTTCCTTCACTCACTAGAGTATAGTCAAACACAGGACACTTCTACTCTCTTTCCTTCACTCACTAGAGTATAGTCAAACACAGGACACTTCTACTCTCTTTCCTTCACTCACTAGAGTATAGTCAAACACAGGACACTTCTACTCTCTTTCTTTCACTCACTAGAGTATAGTCAAACACAGGACACTTCACTGTCTTTCCTTCACTCACTAAAGTATAGTCAGACACAGGACACTTCTCTCTTTCCTTCACTCACTAGAGTATAGTCAAACACAGGACACTTCTTCTCTCTTTCCTTCACTCACTAGAGTATAGTCAGACACAGGACACTTCACTCTTTCCTTCACTCACTAAAGTATAGTCAAACACAGGACATTCAGTGTCTTTCCTTCACTCACTAGAGTATAGTCAAACACAGGACACTTCTCTCTTTCCTTCACTCACTAGAGTATAGTCAAACACAGGACACTTCTCTCTTTCCTTCACTCACTAGAGTATAGTCAAACACAGGACACTTCAGTGTCTTTCCTTCACTCACTAGAGTTTTGTCAAACACAGGAAACGTCACTGTCTTTCCTTCACTCACTAGAGTATAGTCAAACACAGCACACTTCACTGTCTTTCCTTCACTCACTAGAGTATAGTCAAACACAGCACACTTCACTGTCTTTCCTTCACTCACTAGAGTATTGTCAAACACAGGACACTTCACTGTCTTTCCTTCACTCACTAGAGTATAGTCAAACACAGGAGACTTCACTGTCTTTCCTTCACTCACTGGAGTATAGTCAAACATAGCACACTTCTCTGTTTCCTTCACTCACTAGAGTATAGTCAAACACAGGACACTTCTTCCTCTCTTTCCTTCACTCACTAGAGTATAGTCAAACACAGGACACTTCTACTCTCTTTCCTTCACTCACTAGAGCATTGTCAAACACAGCACACTTCTCTCTTTCCTTCACTCACTAGAGTATAGTCAAACACAGCACACTTCTCTCTTTCCTTCACTCACTAGAGTATAGTCAAACACAGGACACTTCTACTCTCTTTCCTTCACTCACTAGAGTATAGTCAAACACAGGACACTTCTACTCTCTTTCCTTCACTCACTAGAGTATTGTCAAACACAGGACACTTCACTGTCTTTCCTTCACTCAGTAGAGTATAGTCAAACACAGGACACTTCTACTCTCTTTCCTTCACTCACTAGGGTATAGTCAAACACAGGACACTTCTACTCTCTTTCCTTCACTCACTAGAGTATAGTCAAACACAGGACACTTCACTGTCTTTCCTTCACTCACTAGAGTATAGTCAAACACAGGACACTTCTCTCTTTCCTTCACTCACTAGAGTATTGTCAAACACAGGACACTTCACTGTCCTTCCTTCACTCACTAGAGTATAGTCAAACACAGGACACTTCTTCTCTCTTTCTTTCACTCACTAGAGTATAGTCAAACACAGGACACTTCACTGTCTTTCCTTCACTCACTAGAGTATAGTCAAACACAGGACACTTCTACTCTCTTTCCTTCACTCACTAGAGTATAGTCAAACACAGGACACTTCCACTCTCTTTCCTTCACTCACTAGAGTATAGTCAAACACAGGACACTTCTACTCTCTTTCCTTCACTCACTAGAGTATAGTCAAACACAGGACACTTCTTCTCTCTTTCCTTCACTCACTAGAGTATAGTCAAACACAGGACACTTCTTCTCTCTTTCCTTCACTCACTAGAGTATAGTCAAACACAGGACACTTCTTCTCTCTTCCCTTCACTCACTAAAGTATAGTCAAACACAGGACACATCTTCTCTCTTTCCTTCACTCACTAGAGTATAGTCAAACACAGGACACTTCTTCTCTCTTTCCTTCACTCACTAGAGTATTGTCAAACACAGGACACTTCTTCTCTCTTCCCTTCACTCAAAGAGTATAGTCATACACAGGACACTTCTTCTCTCTTCCCTTCACTCATTAAAGTATAGTCAAACACACGACACTTCACTGTCTTTCCTTCACTCACTAGAGTATAGTCAAACACACGACACTTCACTGTCTTTCCTTCACTCACTAGAGTATAGTCAAACACAGGACACTTCTACTCTCTTCCCTTAACTCACTAGAGTATAGTCAAACACAGGACACTTCTACTCTCTTCCCTTCACTCACTAGAGTATAGTCAAACACAGGACACTTCTTCTCTCTTCCCTTCACTCACTAGAGTATAGTCAAACACAGGACACTTCTTCTCTCTTCCCTTCAGTCACTACAGTATAGTCAAACACAGGACCTTTCTTCTCTCTTCCCTTCACTCACTAGAGTTTAGTCAAACACAGGACACTTCTACTCTCTTCCCTTCACTCACTAGAGTATAGTCAAACACAGGACACTTCTTCTCTCTTTCCTTCACTCACTAGAGTATAGTCAAACACAGGACACTTCTACTCTCTTTCCTTCACTCACTAAAGTATTGTCAAACACAGGACACTTCTTCTCTCTTTCCTTCACTCACTAGAGTACAGTCAAACACAGGACACTTCTTCTCTCTTCCCTTCACTCACTACAGTATAGTCAAACACAGCACACTTCTTCTCTCTTCCCTTCAGTCACTACAGTATTGTCAAACACAGGACACTTCATCTCTCTTTCCTTCACTCACTAGAGTATAGTCCAACACAGGACACTTCTACTCTCTTCCCTTCACTCACTAGAGTATTGTCAAACACAGGACACTTCTTCTCTCTTCCCTTCACTCACTAGAGTATAGTCAAACACAGGACACTTCTACTCTCTTCCCTTCACTCACTAGAGTATAGTCAAACACAGGACACTTCTACTCTCTTCCCTTCACTCACTAGAGTATTGTCAAACACAGCACACTTCTACTCTCTTCCCTTCACTCACTAGAGTATTGTCAACCACAGGACACTTCTACTCTCTTCCCTTCACTCACTAGAGTATAGTCAAACACAGGACACTTCTTCTCTCTTCCCTTCACTCACTAGAGTATAGTCAAACACAGGACACTTCTCTCTTCCCTTCACTCACTAGAGTATTGTCAAACACAGGACACTTCTTCTCTCTTCCCTTCACTCACTAGAGTATTGTCAAACACAGGACTATTCTTCTCTCTTTCCTTCACTCACTAGCGTATAGTCAAACACAGGACACTTCTTCTCTCTTCCCTTCACTCACTAGAGTATTGTCAAATACAGGACACTTCTTCTCTCTTCCCTTCACTCACTAAAGTATTGTCAAACACAGGACACTTCTTCTCTCTTCCCTTCACTCACTAGAGTATTCTCAAACACAGGACACTTCTACTCTCTATACTTCACTCATTAAAGTATATTCAAACACAGGACACTTCACTGTCTTTCCTTCACTCACTAGAGTATAGTCAATCACAGGACACTTCTCTCTTTCCTTCACTCACTAGAGTATAGTCAAACACAGGACACTTCTCTCTTTCCTTCACTCACTAGAGTATAGTCAAACACAGGACACTTCACTGTCTTTCCTTCACTCACTAAAGTATTGTCAAACACAGGACACTTCACTGTCTTTCCTTCACTCACTAGAGTATTGTCAAACACAGGACACTTCACTGTCTTGCCTTCACTCACTAGAGTATTGTCAATACAGGACACTTCACTGTCTTTCCTTCACTCACTAAAGTATTGTCAATCACAGGACACTTCTTCTCTCTTCCCTTCACTCACTAGAGTATTGTCAAACACAGGACACTTCTTCTCTCTTCCCTTCACTCACTAAAGTATTGTCAAACACAGGACACTTCTTCTCTCTTCCCTTCACTCACTAGAGTATTCTCAAACACAGGAAACTTCTACTATCTATACTTCACTCACTAAAGTATATTCAAACACAGGACACTTCACTGTCTTTCCTTCACTCACTAGAGTATAGTCAAACACAGGACACTTCTCTCTTTCCTTCACTCACTAGAGTATAGTCAAACACAGGACACTTCTCTCTTTCCTTCACTCACTAGAGTATAGTCAAACACAGGACACTTCACTGTCTTTCCTTCACTCACTAAAGTATTGTCAAACACAGGACACTTCACTGTCTTTCCTTCACTCACTAGAGTATAGTCAAACACGGGACACTTCACTGTCTTTCCTTCACTCACTAGAGTATAGTCAAACACAGGACACTTCTCTCTTACCTTCACTCACTAGAGTATTGTCAAATACAGGACAATTCTTCTCTCTTCCCTTCACACACTAGAGTATAGTCAAACACAGGACACTTCTCTCTTTCCTTCACTCACTAGAGTATTGTCAAACATAGGACACTTCTCTCTTTCCTTCACACACTAGAGTATTGTCAAACACAGGCCACTTCTTCTCTCTTTCCTTCACGCACTAGAGTATTGTCAAACACAGGACACTTCTTCTCTCTATACTTCACTCACTAGAGTATAGTCAAACACAGGACACTTCTTCTCTGTTTCCTTCAGTCACTAGAGTATAGTCAAACACAGGACACTTCTTCTCTCTTTCCTTCACTCACTAGAGTATAGTCAAACACAGGACACTTCTTCTCTCTTTCCTTCACTCACTAGAGTATAGTCAAACACAGGACACTTCTTCTCTCTTTCCTTCACTCACTAGAGTATAGTCAAAAAAAGGACACTTCTTCTCTCTTTCCTTCACTCACTAGAGTATAGTCAAACACAGGACACTTCTTCTCTCTTTCCTTCACTCACTAGAGTATAGTCAAACACAGGACACTTCTTCTCTCTATACTTCAGTCACTAAGGTATTGTCAAACACAGGCCACTTCTTCTCTCTATACTTCAGTCACAAGAGTATAGTCAAACACAGGACACTTCTTCTCTCTATACTTCAGTCACAAGAGTATAGTCAAACACAGGACACTTCTTCTCTCTATACTTCAGTCACAAGAGTATAGTCAAACACAGGCCACTTCTTCTCTCTATACTTCAGTCACAAGAGTATAGTCAAACACAGGACACTTCTTCTCTCTTCCCTTCACTCACTAGAGTATTGTCAAACACAGGACACTTCACTATCTTTCCTTCACTCACTAGAGTATAGTCAAACACAGGACACTTCTTCTCTCTTTCCTTCACTCACTAGAGTATAGTCAGACACAGGACACTCCACTCTTTCCTTCACTCACTAGAGTATAGTCAAACACAGGACACTTCACTCTTTCCTTCACTCACTAGAGTATAGTCAGACACAGGACACTTCACTCTTTCCTTCATTCACTAGAGTATAGTCAAACACAGGACACTTCTCTCTTTCCTTCACTCACTAGAGTATAGTCAAACACAGGACACTTCACTCTTTCCCTCACTCACTAGAGTATAGTCAGACACAGGACACTTCTCTCTTTCCTTCACTCACTAGAGTATAGTCCGACACAGGACACTTCTCTCTTTCCTTCACTCACTAGAGTATAGTCAAACACAGGACACTTCACTCTTTCCTTCACTCACTAGAGTATAGTCAGACACAGGACACTTCACTCTTTCCTTCACTCACTAGAGTATTGTCAAACACAGGACACTTATCTCTTTCCTTCACTCACTAGAGTATATTCAGACACAGGACACTTCTCTCTTTCCTTCACTCACTAGAGTATAGTCAAACACAGGACACTTCTTCTCTCTATACTTCAGTCACAAGAGTATAGTCAAACACAGGACACTTCTTCTCTCTTCCCTTCACTCACTAGAGTATTGTCAAACACAGGACACTTCACTGTCTTTCCTTCACTCACTAAAGTATAGTCAGACACAGGACACCTCTCTTTCCTTCACTCACTAGAGTATAGTCAAACACAGGACACTTCACTGTCTTTCCTTCACTCACTAGAGTATAGTCAAACACAGGACACTTCTTCTCTCTTTCCTTCACTCACTAGAGTATAGTCAAACACAGGACTCTTCACTGTCTTTCCTTCACTCACTAGAGTATAGTCAAACACAGGACACTTCACTGTCTTTCCTTCACTCACTAGAATATAGTCAAACACAGGACACTTCACTGTCTTTCCTTCACTCACTAGAGTATAGTCAAACATAGGACACTTCACTGTCTTTCCTTCACTCACTAGAGTATAGTCAAACACAGGACACTTCACTGTCTTTCCTTCACTCACTAGAGTATAGTCAAACACAGGACACTTCACTGTCTTTCCTTCACTCACTAGAGTATAGTCAAACACAGGACACTTCACTGTCTTTCCTTCACTCACTAGAGTATAGTCAAACACAGGACACTTCTTCTCTCTTCCCTTCACTCACTAGAGTATTGACAAACACAGGACACTTCTTCTCTCTTCCCTTCACTCACTAGAGTATTGTCAAACACAGGACACTTCTTCTCTCTTCCGTTCACTCACTAGAGTATTGTCAAACACAGGACACTTCTACTCTCTTCCCTTCACTCACTAGAGTATAGTCAAACACAGGACACTTCACTGTCTTTCCTTCACTCACTAAAGTATAGTCAGACAGAGGACACTTCTCTCTTTCCTTCACTCACTAGAGTATAGTCAAACACAGGAAACTTCACTGTCTTTCCTTCACTCACTAGAGTATAGTCAAACACAGGACACTTCACTGTTTTTCCTTCACTCACTAGAGTATAGTTAAACACAGGACACTTCTTCTCTCTTTCCTTCACTCACTAGAGTATAGTCAAACACAGGACACTTCACTGTCTTTCCTTCACTCACTAGAGTATTGTCAAACACAGGACACTTCTTCTCTCTTCCCTTCACTCACTAGAGTATTGTCAAACACAGGACACTTCTTCTCTCTTCCCTTCACTCACTAGAGTATTGTCAAACACAGGACACTTCTTCTCTCTTCCCTTCACTCACTAGAGTATTGTCAAACACAGGACACTTCTTCTCTCTTCCCTTCACTCACTAGAGTATTGTCAAACACAGGACACCTCTTCTCTCTTCCCTTCACTCACTAGAGTATTGTCAAACACAGGACACTTCTACTCTCTTCCCTTCACTCACTAGAGTATAGTCAAACACAGGACACTTCACTGTCTTTCCTTCACTCACTAGAGTATAGTCAAACACAGGACACTTCACTGTCTACCCTTCACTCACTAGAGTATTGTCAAACACAGGACACTTCTACTCTCTTTCCTTCACTCACTAGAGTATAGTCAAACACAGGACTCTTCTCTCTTTCCTTCACTCACTAGAGTATAACCAAACACAGGACACTTCTTCTCTCTTTCCTTCACTCACTAGAGTATAGTCAAACACAGGACACTTCTTCTCTCTTCCCTTCACTCACTAAAGTATAGTCAAACACAGGACACTTCTTCTCTCTTTCCTTCACTCACTAGAGTATAGTCAAACACAGGACACTTCTTCTCTCTTTCCTTCACTCATTAGAGCATTGTCAAACACAGGACACTTCTTCTCTCTTCCCTTCACTCAAAGAGTATAGTCAAACACAGGACACTTCTTCTCTCTTCCCTTCATTCACTAAAGTATAGTCAAACACACGACACTTCACTGTCTTTCCTTCACTCACTAGAGTATAGTCAAACACAGGACACTTCACTGTCTTTCCTTCACTCACTAGAGTATAGTCAAACACAGGACACTTCTACTCTCTACCCTTCACTCATAGAGTATAGTCAAACACAGGACACTTCTACTCTCTTCCCTTCACTCACTAGAGTATAGTCAAACACAGGACACTTCTACTCTCTTCCCTTCACTCACTAGAGTATAGTCAAACACAGGACACTTCTTCTCTCTTCCCTTCACTCACTAGAGTATAGTCAAACACAGGACACTTCTTCTCTCTTCCCTTCACTCACTATGGTATAGTCAAACACAGGACACTTCTTCTCTCTTCCCTTCACTCACTAGAGTATAGTCAGACACAGGACACCTCTCTTTCCTTCACTCACTAGAGTATAGTCAAACACAGGACACTTCACTGTCTTTCCTTCACTCACTAGAGTATAGTCAAACACAGGACACTTCTACTCTCTTTCCTTCACTCACTAAAGTATTGTCAAACACAGGACACTTCTTCTCTCTTTCCTTCACTCACTAGAGTACAGTCAAACACAGGACACTTCTTCTCTCTTCCCTTCACTCACTACAGTATAGTCAAACACAGCACACTTCTTCTCTCTTCCCTTCAGTCACTACAGTATTGTCAAACACAGGACACTTCATCTCTCTTTCCTTCACTCACTAGAGTATAGTCAAACACAGGACACTTCTACTCTCTTCCCTTCACTCACTAGAGTATTGTCAAACACAGGACACTTCTTCTCTCTTCCCTTCACTCACTAGAGTATAGTCAAACACAGGACACTTCTACTCTCTTCCCTTCACTCACTAGAGTATAGTCAAACACAGGACACTTCTACTATCTTCCCTTCACTCACTAGAGTATTGTCAAACACAGCACACTTCTACTCTCTTCCCTTCACTCACTAGAGTATTGTCAAACACAGGACACTTCTACTCTCTTTCCTTCACTCACTAGAGTATAGTCAAACACAGGACACTTCTGCTCTCTTCCCTTCACTCACTAGAGTATTGTCAAACACAGCACACTTCTACTCTCTTCCCTTCACTCACTAGAGTATTGTCAAACACAGGACACTTCTACTCTCTTCCCTTCACTCACTAGAGTATAGTCAAACACAGGACACTTCTTCTCTCTTCCCTTCACTCACTAGAGTATAGTCAAACACAGGACACTTCTCTCTTCCCTTCACTCACTAGAGTATTGTCAAACACAGGACACTTCTTCTCTATTCCCTTCACTCACTAGAGTATTGTCAAACACAGGACAATTCTTCTCTCTTCCCTTCACTCACTAGAGTATAGTCAAACACAGGACACTTCTTTTCTCTTTCCTACACTCACTAGAGTATTGTCAAACACAGGACACTTCTTCTCTCTTCCCTTCACTCACTAAAGTATTGTCAAACACAGGACACTTCTTCTCTCTTCCCTTCACTCACTAGAGTATTCTCAAACACAGGACACTTCTACTCTCTATACTTCACTCACTAAAGTATATTCAAACACAGGACACTTCACTGTCTTTCCTTCACTCACTAGAGTATAGTCAAACACAGGAGACTTCTCTCTTTCCTTCACTCACTAGAGTATAATCAAACGCAGGACACTTCTCTCATTCCTTCACTCACTAGAGTATAGTCAAACACAGGACACTTCACTGTCTTTCCTTCACTCACTAAAGTATTGTCAAACACAGGACACTTCACTGTCTTTCCTTCACTCACTAGAGTATTGTCAAACACAGGACACTTCACTGTCTTTCCTTCACTCACTAGAGTATTGTCAAACACAGGACACTTCACTGTCTTTCCTTCACTCACTAAAGTATTGTCAAACACAGGACACTTCTTCTCTCTTCCCTTCACTCACTAGAGTATTGTCAAACACAGGACACTTCTTCTCCCTTCCCTTCACTCACTAAAGTATTGTCAAACACAGGACACTTCTTCTCTCTTCCCTTCACTCACTAGAGTATTCTCAAACACAGGACACTTCTACTCTCTATACTTCACTCACTAAAGTATATTCAAACACAGGACACTTCACTGTCTTTCCTTCACTCACTAGAGTATAGTCAAACACAGGACACTTCTCGCTTTCCTTCACTCACTAGAGTATAGTCAAACACAGGACACTTCTCTCTTTCCTTCACTCACTAGAGTATAGTCAAACACAGGACACTTCACTGTCTTTCCTTCACTCACTAAAGTATTGTCAGACACAGGACACTTCACTGTCTTTCCTTCACTCACTAGAGTATAGTCAAACACAGGACACTTCACTGTCTTTCCTTCACTCACTAGAGTATAGTCAAACACAGGACACTTCTCTCTTAACTTCACTCACTAGAGTATTGTCAAACACAGGACACTTCTTCTCTCTTTCCTTCACTCACTAGAGTATAGTCAAACACAGGACACTTCTTCTCTCTTTCCTTCACTCACTAGAGTATAGTCAAAAAAAGGACACTTCTTCTCTCTTTCCTTCACTCACTAGAGTATAGTCAAACACAGGACACTTCTTCTCTCTTTCCTTCACTCACTAGAGTATAGTCAAACACAGGACACTTCTTCTCTCTATACTTCAGTCACTAAGGTATTGTCAAACACAGGCCACTTCTTCTCTCTATACTTCAGTCACAAGAGTATAGTCAAACACAGGACACTTCTTCTCTCTATACTTCAGTCACAAGAGTATAGTCAAACACAGGCCACTTCTTCTCTCTATACTTCAGTCACAAGAGTATAGTCAAACACAGGACACTTCTTCTCTCTTCCCTTCACTCACTAGAGTATTGTCAAACACAGGACACTTCACTGTCTTTCCTTCACTCACTAGAGTATAGTCAAACACAGGACACTTCTTCTCTCTTTCCTTCACTCACTAGAGTATAGTCAGACACAGGACACTCCACTCTTTCCTTCACTCACTAGAGTATAGTCAAACACAGGACACTTCACTCTTTCCTTCACTCACTAGAGTATAGTCAGACACAGGACACTTCACTCTTTCCTTCATTCACTAGAGTATAGTCAAACACAGGACACTTCACTCTTTCCTTCACTCACTAGAGTATAGTCAGACACAGGACACTTCACTCTTTCCTTCACTCACTAGAGTATTGTCAAACACAGGACACTTCTCTCTTTCCTTCACACACTAGAGTATTGTCAAACACAGGCCACTTCTTCTCTCTTTCCTTCACGCACTAGAGTATTGTCAAACACAGGACACTTCTTCTCTCTATACTTCACTCACTAGAGTATAGTCAAACACAGGACACTTCTTCTCTGTTTCCTTCACTCACTAGAGTATAGTCAAACACAGGACACTTCTTCTCTCTTTCCTTCACTCACTAGAGTATAGTCAAACACAGGACACTTCTTCTCTCTTTCCTTCACTCACTAGAGTATAGTCAAACACAGGTCACTTCTTCTCTCTTTCCTTCACTCACTAGAGTATAGTCAAACACAGGACACTTCTTCTCTCTTTCCTTCACTCACTAGAGTATAGTCAAACACAGGACACTTCTTCTCTCTTTCCTTCACTCACTAGAGTATAGTCAAACACATGTCATTAATCATTATAATGGTAACAAACACAGTATTCTTATTTATCTTGTCATTAATCATTATAGTGGTGACAAACACAGTATTCTTATTTATCTTGTCATTAATCATTATAGTGGTAACAAACACAGTATTCTTATTTATCTTGGCATTAATCATTATAGTGGTAACAAACACAGTATTCTTATTTCTGTTGGCATGTATCATTATAGTGGTAACAAACACAGTACTCTTATTTCTCTTGGCATTAATCATTATAGTGGTAACAAACACAGTATTCTTATTTCTCTTGGCATTAATCATTATAGTGGTAACAAACACAGTATTCTTATTTCTCTTGGCATTGATCATTATAGTGGTAACAAACACAGTATTCTTATTTCTCTTGGCATTGTTCATTATAGTAGTAACAAACACAGTATTCTTATTTCTCTTGGCATTGATCATTATAGTAGTAACAAACACAGTATTCTTATTTCTCTTGGCATTGATCATTATAGTGGTAACAAACACAGTATTCTTGTTTATCTTGGCATTGATCATTATAGTGGTAACAAACACAGTATTCTTATTTCCCTTGGCATTGATCATTATAATGGTAACAAACACAGTATTCTTATTTCCCTTGGCATTGATCATTATAATGGTAACAAACACAGTATTCTTATTTATCTTGGCATTGATCATTATAGTGGTAACAAACACAGTATTCTTATTTATCTTGGCATTGATCATTATAGTGGTAAAAAACACAGTATTCTTATTTCTCTTGGCATTGATCATAATAATGGTAACAAACACAGTATTCTTATTTATCTTGGCATTGATCATTATAGTGGTAACAAACACAGTATTCTTATTTATCTTGGCATGGATCATTATAGTGGTAACAAACACAGTATTCTTATTTATCTTGGCATTGATCATTATAGTGGTAACAAACACAGTATTCTTATTTATCTTGTCATTAATCATTATAGTGGCAACAAACACAGTATTCTTATTTATCTTGTCATTAATCATTATACTGGTAACAAACACAGTATTCTTATTTATCTTGTCATTAATCATTATAGTGGTGACAAACACAGTATTCTTATTTATCTTGTCATTAATCATTATAATGGTAACAAACACAGTATTCTTATTTATCTTGTCATTAATCATTATAGTGGTGACAAACACAGTATTCTTATTTATCTTGTCATTAATCATTATAGTGGTAACAAACACAGTATTCTTATTTATCTTGGCATTAATCATTATAGTGGTAACAAACACAGAATTCTTATTTATCTTGTCATTAATCATTATAGTGGTAACAAACACAGTATTCTTATTTATCTTGTCATTAATCATTATAGTGGTAACAAACACAGTATTCTTATTTCTCTTGGCATTGATCATTATAGTGGTAACAAACACAGTATTCTTATTTCTCTTGGCATTGATCATTATAGTGGTAACAAACACAATACTCTTATTTATCTTGTCATTAATCATTATAGTGGTAACAAACACAGTATTCTTATTTATCTTGTCATTAATCATTATAGTGGTAACAAACATAGTATTCTTATTTCTCTTGGCATTGATCATTATAGTGGTAACAAACACAGTATTCTTATTTCTCTTGGCATTGATCATTATAGTGGTAACAAACACAATTCTCTTATTTATCTTGTCATTAATCATTATAGTGGTAACAAACACAGTATTCTTATTTATGTGGGCATTGATCATTATAGTGGTAACAAACACAGTATTCTTATTTATCTTGGCATTGATCATTATAGTGGTAACAAACACAATACTCTTATTTATCTTGGCATTGATCATTATAGTGGTAACAAACACAGTATTCTTATTTATCTTGTCATTAATCATTATAGTGGTAACAAACACAGTATTCTTATTTCTCTTGGCATTAATCATTATAGTGGTAACAAACACAGTACTCTTGTTTCTCTTGGCATTAATCATTATAGTGGTAACAAACACAGTATTCTTATTTATCTTGGCATTAATCATTATAGTGGTAACAAACACAGTATTCTTATTTATCTTGTCATTAATCATTATAGTGGTAACAAACACAGTATTCTTATTTCTCTTGGCATTGATCATTATAGTGGTAACAAACACAGTATTCTTATTTCTCTTGGCATTGATCATTATAGTGGTAACAAACACAATACTCTTATTTATCTTGTCATTAATCATTATAGTGGTAACAAACACAGTATTCTTATTTATCTTGTCATTAATCATTATAGTGGTAACAAACACAGTATTCTTATTTCTCTTGGCATTGATCATTATAGTGGTAACAAACACAGTATTCTTATTTCTCTTGGCATTGATCATTATAGTGGTAACAAACACAATTCTCTTATTTATCTTGTCATTAATCATTATAGTGGTAACAAACACAGTATTCTTATTTATCTTGGCATTGATCATTATAGTGGTAACAAACACAGTATTCTTATTTATCTTGGCATTGATCATTATAGTGGTAACAAACACAATACTCTTATTTATCTTGGCATTGATCATTATAGTGGTAACAAACACAGTATTCTTATTTATCTTGTCATTAATCATTATAGTGGTAACAAACACAGTATTCTTATTTCTCTTGGCATTGATCATTATAGTGGTAACAAACACAGTACTCTTGTTTCTCTTGGCATTAATCATTATAGTGGTAACAAACACAGTATTCTTATTTATCTTGGCATTAATCATTATAGTGGTAACAAACACAGTATTCTTATTTATCTTGGCATTAATCATTATAGTGGTAACAAACACAGTATTCTTATTTCTCTTGGCATTAATCATTATAGTGGTAACAAACACAGTATTCTTATTTATCTTGGCATTAATCATTATAGTGGTAACAAACACAGTATTCTTATTTCTCTTGGCATTAATCATTATAGTGGTAACAAACACAGTATTCTTATTTATCTTGGCATTGATCATTATAGTGGTAACAAACACAGTATTCTTATTTATCTTGTCATTAATCATTATGGTGGTAACAAACACAGTATTCTTATTTCTCTTGGCATTCATCATTATAGTGGTAACAAACACAGTATTCTTATTTCTCTTGACATTAATCATTATAGTGGTAACAAACACAGTATTCTTATTTCTCTTGGCATTAATCATTATAGTGGTAACAAACACAGTATTCTTATTTCTCTTGGCATTTATCATTATAGTGGTAACAAACACAGTATTCTTATTTCTCTTGGCATTAATCATTATAGTGGTTACAAACACAGTATTCTTATTTCTCTTGGCATTAATCATTATAGTGGTAACAAACACAGTATTCTTATTTCTCTTGACATTGATCATTATAGTGGTAAAAAACACAGTATTCTTATTTCTCTTGGCATTAATCGTTATAGTGGTAACAAACACAGTATTCTTATTTCTCTTGGCATTAATCATTATAGTGGTAACAAACACATTCTTATTTCTCTTGGCATTGATCATTATAGTGGTAACAAACACAGTATTCTTATTTCTCTTGACATTAATCATTATAGTGGTAACAAACACAGTATTCTTATTTCTCTTGGCATTAATCATTATAGTGGTAACAAACACAGTATTCTTATTTCTCTTGGCATTAATCATTATAGTGGTAACAAACACAGTATTCTTATTTCTCTTGACATTAATCATTATAGTGGTAACAAACACAGTATTCTTATTTCTCCTGGCATTAATCATTATAGTGGTAACAAACACAGTATTCTTATTTCTCTTGGCATTAATCATTATAGTGGTAACAAACACAGTATTCTTATTTCTCTTGGCATTAATCATTATAGTGGTAACAAACACAGTATTCTTATTTTTCTTGGCATTGATCATTATAGTGGTAACAAACACAGTATTCTTATTTCTCTTGGCATTGATCATTATAGTAGTAACAAACACAGTATTCTTATTTCTCTTGGCATTGATCATTATAGTATTAACAAACACAGTATTCTTATTTCTCTTGGCATTGATCATTATAGTGGTAACAAACACAGTACTCTTATTTCTCTTGGCATTAATCATTATAGTGGTAACAAACACAGTATTCTTATTTCTCTTGGCATTGATCATTATAGTGGTAACAAACACAGTATTCTTATTTCTCTTGGCATTGATCATTATAGTGGTAACAAACACAGTATTCTTATTTCTCTTGGCATTGATCATTATAGTGGTAACAAACACAGTATTCTTATTTCTCTTGGCATTGATCATTATAGTCGTAACAAACACGGTATTCTTATTTCTCTTGGCATTGATCATTATAGTGGTAACAAACACAGTATTCTTATTTCTCTTGGCATTGATCATTATAGTGGTAACAAACACAGTATTCTTATTTCTCTAGTCATTGATCATTATAGTGGTAACAAACACAGTATTCTTATTTCTCTTGGCATTAATCATTATAATGGTAACAAACACAGTATTCTTATTTCTCTTGGCATTAATCATTATAATGGTAACAAACACAGTATTCTTATTTCTCTTGGCATTGATCATTATAGTGGTAACAAACACAGTATTCTTATTTCTCTTGGCATTGATCATTATGGTGGTAACAAACATAGTATTCTTATTTCTCTTGGCATTGATCATTATAATGGTAACAAACACAGTATTCTTATTTCTCTTGGCATTCATCATTATAGTGGTAACAAACACAGTATTCTTATTTCTCTTGGCATTGATCATTATAGTCGTAACAAACACAGTATTCTTATTTCTCTTGGCATTGATCATTATAATGGTAACAAACACAGTATTCTTATTTCTCTTGGCATTGATCATTATGGTGGTAACAGACACAGTATTCTTATTTCTCTTGGCATTGATCATTATAATGGTAACAAACACAGTATTCTTATTTCTCTTGGCATTAATCATTATAGTGGTAACAAACACAGTATTCTTTTTTCTCTTGGCATTGATCATTATAATGGTAACAAACACAGTATTCTTATTTCTCTTGGCATTAATCATTATAGTGGTAACAAACACAGTATTCTTATTTCTCTTGGCATTGATCATTATAGTAGTAACAAACACAGTATTCTTATTTCTCTTTGGCATTGATCATTATAATGGTAACAAACACAGTATTCTTATTTCTCTTGGCATTAATCATTATAGTGGTAACAAACACAGTATTCTTATTTCTCTTGGCATTGATCATTATAGTAGTAACAAACACAGTATTCTTATTTCTCTTGGCATTAATCATTATAATGGTAACAAACACAGTATTCTTATTTCTCTTGGCATTGATCATTATAGTGGTGAAAAACACAGTATTCTTATTTCTCTTGGCATTAATCACTATAATGGTAACAAACACAGTACTCTTATTTCTCTTGGCATTAATCATTATAGTGGTGACAAACACAGTATTCTTATTTCTCTTGTCATTGATCATTATAATGGTAACAAACACAGTACTCTTATTTCTCTTGGCATTAATCATTATAGTGGTAACAAACACAGTACTCTTATTTATATTGGCATTAATCATTATAATGGTAACAAACACAGTACTCTTATTTCTCTTGGCATTAATCATTATAATGGTAACAAACACAGTATTCTTATTTCTCTTGGCATTGATCATTATAGTGGTAACAAACACAGTATTCTTATTTCTCTTGGCATTGATCATTATAGTGGTAACAAACACAGTATTCTTATTTCTCTTGGCATTGATCATTATAGTGGTAACAAACACAGTATTCTTATTTCTCTTGGCATTGATCATTATAGTCGTAACAAACACGGTATTCTTATTTCTCTTGGCATTGATCATTATAGTGGTAACAAACACAGTATTCTTATTTCTCTTGGCATTGATCATTATAGTGGTAACAAACACAGTATTCTTATTTCTCTTGGCATTGTTCATTATAGTAGTAACAAACACAGTATTCTTATTTCTCTTGGCATTGATCATTATAGTAGTAACCAACACAGTATTCTTATTTCTCTTGGCATTGATCATTATAGTGGTAACAAACACAGTATTCTTGTTTATCTTGGCATTGATCATTATAGTGGTAACAAACACAGTATTCTTATTTCCCTTGGCATTGATCATTATAATGGTAACAAACACAGTATTCTTATTTCCCTTGGCATTGATCATTATAATGGTAACAAACACAGTATTCTTATTTATCTTGGCATTGATCATTATAGTGGTAACAAACACAGTATTCTTATTTATCTTGGCATTGATCATTATAGTGGTAAAAAACACAGTATTCTTATTTATCTTGGTATTGATCATAATAATGGTAACAAACACAGTATTCTTATTTATCTTGGCATTGATCATTATAGTGGTAACAAACACAGTATTCTTATTTATCTTGGCATTGATCATTATAGTGGTAACAAACACAGTATTCTTATTTATCTTGTCATTAATCATTATAGTGGTAACAAACACAGTATTCTTATTTATCTTGTCATTAATCATTATAGTGGCAACAAACACAGTATTCTTATTTATCTTGTCATTAATCATTATAATGGTAACAAACACAGTATTCTTATTTATCTTGTCATTAATCATTATAGTGGTGACAAACACAGTATTCTTATTTATCTTGTCATTAATCATTATAATGGTAACAAACACAGTATTCTTATTTATCTTGTCATTAATCATTATAGTGGTGACAAACACAGTATTCTTATTTATCTTGTCATTAATCATTATAGTGGTAACAAACACAGTATTCTTATTTATCTTGGCATTAATCATTATAGTGGTAACAAACACAGTATTCTTATTTATCTTGTCATTAATCATTATAGTGGTAACAAACACAGTATTCTTATTTATCTTGTCATTAATCATTATAGTGGTAACAAACACAGTATTCTTATTTCTCTTGGCATTGATCATTATAGTGGTAAAAAACACAGTATTCTTATTTCTCTTGGCATTGATCATTATAGTGGTAACAAACACAATACTCTTATTTATCTTGTCATTAATCATTATAGTGGTAACAAACACAGTATTCTTATTTATCTTGTCATTAATCATTATAGTGGTAACAAACACAGTATTCTTATTTCACTTGGCATTGATCATTATAGTGGTAACAAACACAGTATTCTTATTTCTCTTGGCATTGATCATTATAGTGGTAACAAACACAATTCTCTTATTTATCTTGTCATTAATCATTATAGTGGTAACAAACACAGTATTCTTATTTATCTTGGCATTGATCATTATAGTGGTAACAAACACAGTATTCTTATTTATCTTGGCATTGATCATTATAGTGGAAAAAAACACAATACTCTTATTTATCTTGGCATTGATCATTATAGTGGTAACAAACACAGTATTCTTATTTATCTTGTCATTAATCATTATAGTGGTAACAAACACAGTATTCTTATTTCTCTTGGCATTAATCATTATAGTGGTAACAAACACAGTACTCTTGTTTCTCTTGGCATTAATCATTATAGTGGTAACAAACACAGTATTCTTATTTATCTTGGCATTAATCATTATAGTGGTAACAAACACAGTATTCTTATTTATCTTGTCATTAATCATTATAGTGGTAACAAACACAGTATTCTTATTTCTCTTGGCATTGATCATTATAGTGGTAACAAACACAGTATTCTTATTTCTCTTGGCATTGATCATTATAGTGGTAACAAACACAATACTCTTATTTATCTTGTCATTAATCATTATAGTGGTAACAAACACAGTATTCTTATTTATCTTGTCATTAATCATTATAGTGGTAACAAACACAGTATTCTTATTTCTCTTGGCATTGATCATTATAGTGGTAACAAACACAGTATTCTTATTTCTCTTGGCATTGATCATTATAGTGGTAACAAACACAATTCTCTTATTATCTTGTCATTAATCATTATAGTGGTAACAAACACAGTATTCTTATTTATCTTGGCATTGATCATTATAGTGGTAACAAACACAGTATTCTTATTTATCTTGGCATTGATCATTATAGTGGTAACAAACACAATACTGTTATTTATCTTGGCATTGATCATTATAGTGGTAACAAACACAGTATTCTTATTTATCTTGTCATTAATCATTATAGTGGTAACAAACACAGTATTCTTATTTCTCTTGGCATTGATCATTATAGTGGTAACAAACACAGTACTCTTGTTTCTCTTGGCATTAATCATTATAGTGGTAACAAACACAGTATTCTTATTTATCTTGGCATTAATCATTATAGTGGTAACAAACACAGTATTCTTATTTATCTTGGCATTAATCATTATAGTGGTAACAAACACAGTATTCTTATTTCTCTTGGCATTAATCATTATAGTGGTAACAAACACAGTATTCTTATTTATCTTGGCATTAATCATTATAGTGGTAACAAACACAGTATTCTTATTTCTCTTGGCATTAATCATTATAGTGGTAACAAACACAGTATTCTTATTTATCTTGGCATTGATCATTATAGTGGTAACAAACACAGTATTCTTATTTATCTTGTCATTAATCATTATAGTGGTAACAAACACAGTATTCTTATTTCTCTTGGCATTCATCATTATAGTGGTAACAAACACAGTATTCTTATTTCTCTGGACATTAATCATTATAGTGGTAACAAACACAGTATTCTTATTTCTCTTGGCATTAATCATTATAGTGGTAACAAACACAGTATTCTTATTTCTCTTGGCATTAATCATTATAGTGGTAACAAACACAGTATTCTTATTTCTCTTGGCATTAATCATTATAGTGGTTACAAACACAGTATTCTTATTTCTCTTGGCATTAATCATTATAGTGGTAACAAACACAGTATTCTTATTTCTCTTGACATTGATCATTATAGTGGTAAAAAACACAGTATTCTTATTTCTCTTGGCATTAATCGTTATAGTGGTAACAAACACAGTATTCTTATTTCTCTTGGCATTAATCATTATAGTGGTAACAAACACAGTATTCTTATTTCTCTTGGCATTGATCATTATAGTGGTAACAAACACAGTATTCTTATTTCTCTTGACATTAATCATTATAGTGGTAACAAACACAGTATTCTTATTTCTCTTGGCATTAATCATTATAGTGGTAACAAACACAGTATTCTTATTTCTCTTGGCATTAATCATTATAGTGGTAACAAACACAGTATTCTTATTTCTCTTGACATTAATCATTATAGTGGTAACAAACACAGTATTCTTATTTCTCCTGGCATTAATCATTATAGTGGTAACAAACACAGTATTCTTATTTCTCTTGGCATTAATCATTATAGTGGTAACAAACACAGTATTCTTATTTCTCTTGGCATTAATCATTATAGTGGTAACAAACACAGTATTCTTATTTTTCTTGGCATTGATCATTATAGTGGTAACAAACACAGTATTCTTATTTCTCTTGGCATTGATCATTATAGTAGTAACAAACACAGTATTCTTATTTCTCTTGGCATTGATCATTATAGTATTAACAAACACAGTATTCTTATTTCTCTTGGCATTGATCATTATAGTGGTAACAAACACAGTACTCTTATTTCTCTTGGCATTAATCATTATAGTGGTAACAAACACAGTATTCTTATTTCTCTTGGCATTGATCATTATAGTGGTAACAAACACAGTATTCTTATTTCTCTTGGCATTGATCATTATAGTGGTAACAAACACAGTATTCTTATTTCTCTTGGCATTGATCATTATAGTGGTAACAAACACAGTATTCTTATTTCTCTTGGCATTGATCATTATAGTCGTAACAAACACGGTATTCTTATTTCTCTTGGCATTGATCATTATAGTGGTAACAAACACAGTATTCTTATTTCTCTTGGCATTGATCATTATAGTGGTAACAAACACAGTATTCTTATTTCTCTAGTCATTGATCATTATAGTGGTAACAAACACAGTATTCTTATTTCTCTTGGCATTAATCATTATAATGGTAACAAACACAGTATTCTTATTTCTCTTGGCATTAATCATTATAATGGTAACAAACACAGTATTCTTATTTCTCTTGGCATTGATCATTATAGTGGTAACAAACACAGTATTCTTATTTCTCTTGGCATTGATCATTATGGTGGTAACAAACACAGTATTCTTATTTCTCTTGGCATTGATCATTATAATGGTAACAAACACAGTATTCTTATTTCTCTTGGCATTAATCATTATAGTGGAAACAATCACAGTATTCTTATTTCTCTTGGCATTGATCATTATAGTAGTAACAAACACAGTATTCTTATTTCTCTTGGCATTGATCATTATAATGGTAACAAACACAGTATTCTTATTTCTCTTGGCATTGATCATTATGGTGGTAACAGACACAGTATTCTTATTTCTCTTGGCATTGATCATTATAATGGTAACAAACACAGTATTCTTATTTCTCTTGGCATTAATCATTATAGTGGTAACAAACACAGTATTCTTATTTCTCTTGGCATTGATCATTATAATGGTAACAAACACAGTATTCTTATTTCTCTTGGCATTAATCATTATAGTGGTAACAAACACAGTATTCTTATTTCTCTTGGCATTGATCATTATAGTAGTAACAAACACAGTATTCTTATTTCTCTTGGCATTGATCATTATAATGGTAACAAACACAGTATTCTTATTTCTCTTGGCATTAATCATTATAGTGGTAACAAACACAGTATTCTTATTTCTCTTGGCATTGATCATTATAGTAGTAACAAACACAGTATTCTTATTTCTCTTGGCATTAATCATTATAATGGTAACAAACACAGTATTCTTATTTCTCTTGGCATTGATCATTATAGTGGTGAAAAACACAGTATTCTTATTTCTTTTGGCATTAATCACTATAATGGTAACAAACACAGTACTCTTATTTCTCTTGGCATTAATCTTTATAGTGGTGACAAACACAGTATTCTTATTTCTCTTGTCATTGATCATTATAATGGTAACAAACACAGTACTCTTATTTCTCTTGGCATTAATCATTATAGTGGTAACAAACACAGTACTCTTATTTATATTGGCATTAATCATTATAATGGTAACAAACACAGTACTCTTATTTCTCTTGGCATTAATCATTATAATGGTAACAAACACAGTATTCTTATTTCTCTTGGCATTGATCATTATAGTGGTAACAAACACAGTATTCTTATTTCTCTTGGCATTGATCATTATAGTGGTAACAAACACAGTATTCTTATTTCTCTTGGCATTGATCATTATAGTAGTAACAAACACGGTATTCTTATTTATCTTGACATTAATCATTATAGTGGTAACAAACACAGTATTCTTATTTCTCTTGGCATTGATCATTATAGTGGTAACAAACACAGTATTCTTATTTCTCTTGGCATTGTTCATTATAGTAGTAACAAACACAGTATTCTTATTTCTCTTGGCATTGATCATTATAGTAGTAACAAACACAGTATTCTTATTTCTCTTGGCATTAATCATTATAGTGGTAACAAACACAGTACTCTTATTTCTCTTGGCTTTGATCATTATAGTAGTAACAAACACAGTATTCTTATTTCTCTTGGCATTAATCATTATAGTGGTAACAAACACAGTATTCTTATTTCTTTTGGCATTAATCATTATAGTAGTAACAAACACAGTATTCTTATTTCTCTTGGCATTGATCATTATAGTAGTAACAAACACAGTAATCTTATTTCTCTTGGCATTAATCATTATAGTGGTAACAAACACAGTACTCTTATTTCTCTTGGCATTAATCATTATAGTGGTAACAAACACAGTATTCTTATTTCTCCTTGGCATTAATCATTATAGTGGTAACAAACACAGTATTCTTATTTCTCTTGGCATTGATCATTATAGTGGTAACAAACACAGTATTCTTATTTCTCTTGGCATTAATCATTATAGTGGTAACAAACACAGTATTCTTATTTCTCTTGGCATTGATCATTATAGTGGTAACAAACACAGTATTCTTATTTCTCTTGGCATTGATCATTATAGTAGTAACAAACATAGTATTCTTAGTTCTCTTGGCATTGATCATTATAGTAGTAACAAACACGGTATTCTTATTTCTCTTGGCATTAATCATTATAGTGGTAATAAACACAGTACTCTTATTTCTCTTGCCATTAATCATTATAGTGGTAACAAACACAGTATTCTTATTTCTCTTGGCATTAATCATTATGGTGGGAACAAACACAGTATTCTTATTTCTCTTGGCATTAATCATTATAATGGTAACAAACACAGTCTTCTTATTTATCTTGGCATTGATCATTATAGTGGTAACAAACACAGTATTCTTATTTATCTTGGCATTGATCATTATAGTGGTAACAAACACAGTATTCTTATTTATCTTGGCATTGATCATTATAGTGGTAACAAACACAGTATTCTTGTTTATCTTGGCATTGATCATTATAGTGGTAACAAACACAGTATTCTTATTTCCCTTGGCATTGATCATTATAATGGTAACAAACACAGTATTCTTATTTCCCTTGGCATTGATCATTATAATGGTAACAAACACAGTATTCTTATTTATCTTGGCATTGATCATTATAGTGGTAACAAACACAGTATTCTTATTTATCTTGGCATTGATCATTATAGTGGTAACAAACACAGTATTCTTATTTCTCTTGGCATTGATCATTATAATGGTAACAAACACAGTATTCTTATTTATCTTGGCATTGATCATTATAGTGGTAACAAACACAGTATTCTTATTTATCTTGGCATTGATCATTATAGTGGTAACAAACACAGTATTCTTATTTATCTTGTCATTAATCATTATAGTGGTAACAAACACAGTATTCTTATTTATCTTGTCATTAATCATTATAGTGGTAACAAACACAGTATTCTTATTTATCTTGTCATTAATCATTATAGTGGTGACAAACACAGTATTCTTATTTATCTTGTCATTAATCATTATAATGGTAACAAACACAGTATTCTTATTTATCTTGTCATTAATCATTATAGTGGTAACAAACAGTATTCTTATTTATCTTGTCATTAATCATTATAATGTTAACAAACACAGTATTCTTATTTATCTTGACATTAATCATTATAGTGGTGACAAACACAGTATTCTTATTTATCTTGTCATTAATCATTATAATGGTAACAAACACAGTATTCTTATTTATCTTGTCATTAATCATTATAGTGGTGACAAACACAGTATTCTTATTTATCTTGTCATTAATCATTATAGTGGTAACAAACACAGTATTCTTATTTATCTTGGCATTAATCATTATAGTGGTAACAAACACAGTATTCTTATTTC
This sequence comes from Deroplatys truncata, assembly GCA_030765065.1. Classification (NCBI taxonomy): domain Eukaryota; kingdom Metazoa; phylum Arthropoda; class Insecta; order Mantodea; family Mantidae; genus Deroplatys; species Deroplatys truncata. The sequence continues at coordinate 5,124,462 of CM060986.1, read as the reverse complement.
TCTTGGCATTAATCATTATAGTGGTAACAAACACAGTACTCTTGTTTCTCTTGGCATTAATCATTATAGTGGTAACAAACACAGTATTCTTATTTATCTTGGCATTAATCATTATAGTGGTAACAAACACAGTATTCTTATTTATCTTGGCATTAATCATTATAGTGGTAACAAACACAGTATTCTTATTTCTCTTGGCATTAATCATTATAGTGGTAACAAACACAGTATTCTTATTTATCTTGGCATTAATCATTATAGTGGTAACAAACACAGTATTCTTATTTCTCTTGGCATTAATCATTATAGTGGTAACAAACACAGTATTCTTATTTATCTTGGCATTGATCATTATAGTGGTAACAAACACAGTATTCTTATTTATCTTGTCATTAATCATTATAGTGGTAACAAACACAGTATTCTTATTTCTCTTGGCATTAATCATTATAGTGGTAACAAACACAGTATTCTTATTTCTCTTGATATTAATCATTATAGTGGTAACAAACACAGTATTCTTATTTCTCTTGGCATTAATCATTATAGTGGTAACAAACACAGTATTCTTATTTCTCTTGGCATTAATCATTATAGTGGTAACAAACACAGTATTCTTATTTCTCTTGGCATTAATCATTATAGTGGTAACAAACACAGTATTCTTATTTCTCTTGGCATTAATCATTATAGTGGTAACAAACACAGTATTCTTATTTCTCTTGACATTGATCATTATAGTGGTAACAAACACAGTATTCTTATTTCTCTTGGCATTAATCATTATAGTGGTAACAAACACAGTATTCTTATTTCTCTTGGCATTAATCATTATAGTGGTAACAAACACAGTACTTTTGTTTCTCTTGGCATTAATCATTATAGTGGTAACAAACACAGTATTCTTATTTCTCTTGGCATTGATCATTATAGTGGTAACAAACACAGTATTCTTATTTCTCTTGACATTAATCATTATAGTGGTAACAAACACAGTATTCTTATTTCTCTTGGCATTAATCATTATAGTGGTAACAAACACAGTATTCTTATTTCTCTTGGCATTAATCATTATAGTGGTAACAAACACAGTATTCTTATTTCTCTTGACATTAATCATTATAGTGGTAACAAACACAGTATTCTTATTTCTCCTGGCATAAATCATTATAGTGGTAACAAACACAGTATTCTTATTTCTCTTGGTATTAATCATTATAGTGCTAACAAACACAGTACTCTTATTTCTCTTGGCATTAATCATTATAATGGTAACAAACACAGTACTCTTATTTCTCTTGGCATTAATCATTATAATGGTAACAAACACAGTACTCTTATTTCTCTTGGCATTAATCATTATAATGGTAACAAACACAGTACTCTTATTTCTCTTGGCATTAATCATTATAATGGTAACAAACACAGTATTCTTATTTCTCTTGGCATTAATCATTATAATGGTAACAAAAACAGTATTCTTATTTCTCTTGGCATTAATCATTATAATGGTAACAAACACAGTATTCTTATTTCTCTTGGCATTAATCATTATAATGGTAACAAACACAGTATTCTTATTTCTCTTGGCATTAATCATTATAATGGTAACAAAAACAGTACTCTTATTTCTCTTGGCATTAATCATTATAGTGGTAACAAACACAGTACTCTTATTTCTCTTGGCATTGATCATTATAGTGGTAACAAACACAGTATTCTTATTTATCTTGGCATTGATCATTATAGTGGTAACAAACACAGTATTCTTATTTATCTTGGCATTGATCATTATAGTGGTAACAAACACAGTACTCTTATTTATCTTGGCATTAATCATTATAGTGGTAACAAACACAGTACTCTTATTTCTCTTGGCATTAATCATTATAATGGTAACAAACACAGTACTCTTATTTATCTTGGCATTAATCATTATAGTGGTAACAAACACAGTACTCTTATTTATCTTGGCATTAATCATTATAATGGTAACAAACACAATATTCTTATTTATCTTGGCATTAATCATTATAGTGGTAACAAACACAGTACTCTTATTTATCTTGGCATTGATCATTATAGTGGTAACAAACACAGTATTCTTATTTATCTTGGCATTAATCATTATAGTGGTAACAAACACAGTATTCTTATTTATCTTGGCACTAATCATTATAGTGGTAACAAACACAGTACTCTTATTTATCTTGTCATTAATCATTATAGTGGTGACAAACACAGTATTCTTATTTATCTTGTCATTAATCATTATAATGGTAACAAACACAGTATTCTTATTTATCTTGTCATTAATCATTATAGTGGTAACAAACAGTATTCTTATTTATCTTGTCATTAATCATTATAATGTTAACAAACACAGTATTCTTATTTATCTTGTCATTAATCATTATAGTGGTAACAAACACAGTATTCTTATTTCTCTTGGCATTGATCATTATAGTGGTAACAAACACAGTATTCTTATTTCTCTTGGCATTGATCATTATAGTGGTAACAAACACAATACTCTTATTTATCTTGTCATTAATCATTATAGTGGTAACAAACACAGTATTCTTATTTATCTTGGCATTGATCATTATAGTGGTAACAAACACAGTATTCTTATTTATCTTGGCATTGATCATTATAGTGGTAAAAAACACAATACTCTTATTTATCTTGGCATTGATCATTATAGTGGTAACAAACACAGTATTCTTATTTATCTTGTCATTAATCATTATAGTGGTAACAAACACAGTATTCTTATTTCTCTTGGCATTAATCATTATAGTGGTAACAAACACAGTACTCTTGTTTCTCTTGGCATTAATCATTATAGTGGTAACAAACACAGTATTCTTATTTATCTTGGCATTAATCATTATAGTGGTAACAAACACAGTATTCTTATTTCTCTTGGCATTAATCATTATAGTGGTAACAAACACAGTATTCTTATTTATCTTGGCATTAATCATTATAGTGGTAACAAACACAGTATTCTTATTTCTCTTGGCATTAATCATTATAGTGGTAACAAACACAGTATTCTTATTTATCTTGGCATTGATCATTATAGTGGTAACAAACACAGTATTCTTATTTATCTTGTCATTAATCATTATAGTGGTAACAAACACAGTATTCTTATTTCTCTTGGCATTAATCATTATAGTGGTAACAAACACAGTATTCTTATTTCTCTTGATATTAATCATTATAGTGGTAACAAACACAGTATTCTTATTTCTCTTGGCATTAATCATTATAGTGGTAACAAACACAGTATTCTTATTTCTCTTGGCATTAATCATTATAGTGGTAACAAACACAGTATTCTTATTTCTCTTGGCATTAATCATTATAGTGGTAACAAACACAGTATTCTTATTTCTCTTGGCATTAATCATTATAGTGGTAACAAACACAGTATTCTTATTTCTCTTGACATTGATCATTATAGTGGTAACAAACACAGTATTCTTATTTCTCTTGGCATTAATCATTATAGTGGTAACAAACACAGTATTCTTATTTCTCTTGGCATTAATCATTATAGTGGTAACAAACACAGTACTTTTGTTTCTCTTGGCATTAATCATTATAGTGGTAACAAACACAGTATTCTTATTTCTCTTGGCATTGATCATTATAGTGGTAACAAACACAGTATTCTTATTTCTCTTGACATTAATCATTATAGTGGTAACAAACACAGTATTCTTATTTCTCTTGGCATTAATCATTATAGTGGTAACAAACACAGTATTCTTATTTCTCTTGGCATTAATCATTATAGTGGTAACAAACACAGTATTCTTATTTCTCTTGACATTAATCATTATAGTGGTAACAAACACAGTATTCTTATTTCTCCTGGCATTAATCATTATAGTGGTAACAAACACAGTATTCTTATTTCTCTTGGCATTAATCATTATAGTGCTAACAAACACAGTACTCTTATTTCTCTTGGCATTAATCATTATAATGGTAACAAACACAGTACTCTTATTTCTCTTGGCATTAATCATTATAATGGTAACAAACACAGTACTCTTATTTCTCTTGGCATTAATCATTATAATGGTAACAAACACAGTATTCTTATTTCTCTTGGCATTAATCATTATAATGGTAACAAACACAGTATTCTTATTTCTCTTGGCATTAATCATTATAATGGTAACAAACACAGTACTCTTATTTCTCTTGGCATTAATCATTATAATGGTAACAAACACAGTATTCTTATTTCTCTTGGCATTAATCATTATAATGGTAACAAACACAGTACTCTTATTTCTCTTGGCATTAATCATTATAGTGGTAACAAACACAGTATTCTTATTTATCTTGGCATTGATCATTATAGTGGTAACAAACACAGTACTCTTATTTCTCTTGGCATTAATCATTATAATGGTAACAAACACAGTACTCTTATTTCTCTTGGCATTAATCATTATAGTGGTAACAAACACAGTACTCTTATTTCTCTTGGCATTAATCATTATAATGGTAACAAACACAGTACTCTTATTTATCTTGTCATTAATCATTATAATGGTAACAAACACAGTATTCTGATTTATCTTGTCATTAATCATTATAATGGTAACAAACACAGTACTCTTATTTATCTTGGCATTAATCATTATAATGGTAACAAACACAATATTCTTATTTATCTTGGCATTAATCATTATAGTGGTAACAAACACAGTACTCTTATTTATCTTGGCATTGATCATTATAGTGGTAACAAACACAGTATTCTTATTTATCTTGGCATTAATCATTATAGTGGTAACAAACACAGTATTCTTATTTATCTTGGCACTAATCATTATAGTGGTAACAAACACAGTACTCTTATTTATCTTGGCATCAATCATTATAGTGGTAACAAACACAGTACTCTTATTTATCTTGTCATTAATCATTATAATGGTAACAAGCACAGTACTCTTATTTATCTTGTCATTTATCATTATAGTGGTAACAAGCACAGTACTCTTATTTATCTTGTCATTAATCATTATAATGGTAACAAGCACAGTACTCTTATTTATCTTGTCATTAATCATTATATTGGTAACAAGCACAGTACTCTTATTTATCTTGTCATTAATCATTATAATGGTAACAAGCACAGTACTCTTATTTATCTTGTCATTAATCATTATAGTGGTAACAAGCACAGTACTCTTATTTATCTTGTCATTAATCATTATAATGGTAACAAACACAGTACTCTTATTTATCTTGGCATTAATCATTATAATGGTAACAAACACAGTATTCTTATTTCTCTTGGCATTAATCATTATAATGGTAACAAACACAGTATTCTTATTTCTCTTGGCATTAATCATTATAATGGTAACAAACACAGTACTCTTATTTATCTTGTCATTAATCATTATAATGGTAACAAACACAGTATTCTGATTTATCTTGTCATTAATCATTATAATGGTAACAAACACAGTACTCTTATTTATCTTGTCATTAATCATTATAATGGTAACAAGCACAGTACTCTTATTTATCTTGTCATTAATCATTATAGTGGTAACAAGCACAGTACTCTTATTTATCTTGTCATTAATCATTATAGTGGTAACAAACAAACACAGTATTCTTATTTCTCTTGGCATTAATCATTATAGTAGTAACAAACAAACACAGTACTCTTATTTCTCTTGGCATTAATCATTATAGTAGTAACAAACAAACACAGTATTCTTATTTCTCTTGGCATTAATCATTATAGTAGTAACAAACACAGTACTCTTATTTATCTTGGCATTAATCATTATAGTAGTAACAAACAAACACAGTATTCTTATTTCTCTTGGCATTAATCATTATAGTAGTAACAAACACACTACTCTTATTTATCTTGGCGTTAATCATTATAGTAGTAACAAACAAATACAGTACTCTTATTTATCTTGGCATTAATCATTATAGTAGTAACAAACACAGTATTCTTATTTCTCTTGGCATTAATCATTATAGTAGTAACAAACAAACACAGTATTCTTATTTATCTTGGCATTAATCATTATAATGGTAACAAACACAGTATTCTTATTTCTCTTGGCATTGATCATTATAGTGGTGAAAAACACAGTATTCTTATTTCTCTTGGCATTAATCATTATAATGGTAACAAACACAGTACTCTTATTTCTCTTGGCATTAATCATTATAGTGGTGACAAACACAGTATTCTTATTTCTCTTGTCATTGATCATTATAATGGTAACAAACACAGTACTCTTATTTCTCTTGGCATTAATCCTTATAGTGGTAACAAACACAGTACTCTTATTTCTCTTGGCATTAATCATTATAATGGTAACAAACACAGTACTCTTATTTCTCTTGGCATTAATCATTATAATGGTAACAAACACAGTACTCTTATTTCTCTTGGCATTAATCATTATAATGGTAACAAACACAGTATTCTTATTTCTCTTGGCATTAATCATTATAATGGTAACAAACACAGTATTCTTATTTCTCTTGGCATTAATCATTATAATGGTAACAAACACAGTACTCTTATTTCTCTTGGCATTAATCATTATAATGGTAACAAACACAGTATTCTTATTTCTCTTGGCATTAATCATTATAATGGTAACAAACACAGTACTCTTATTTCTCTTGGCATTAATCATTATAGTGGTAACAAACACAGTATTCTTATTTATCTTGGCATTGATCATTATAGTGGTAACAAACACAGTACTCTTATTTCTCTTGGCATTAATCATTATAATGGTAACAAACACAGTACTCTTATTTCTCTTGGCATTAATCATTATAGTGGTAACAAACACAGTACTCTTATTTCTCTTGGCATTAATCATTATAATGGTAACAAACACAGTACTCTTATTTATCTTGTCATTAATCATTATAATGGTAACAAACACAGTATTCTGATTTATCTTGTCATTAATCATTATAATGGTAACAAACACAGTACTCTTATTTATCTTGGCATTAATCATTATAATGGTAACAAACACAATATTCTTATTTATCTTGGCATTAATCATTATAGTGGTAACAAACACAGTACTCTTATTTATCTTGGCATTGATCATTATAGTGGTAACAAACACAGTATTCTTATTTATCTTGGCATTAATCATTATAGTGGTAACAAACACAGTATTCTTATTTATCTTGGCACTAATCATTATAGTGGTAACAAACACAGTACTCTTATTTATCTTGGCATCAATCATTATAGTGGTAACAAACACAGTACTCTTATTTATCTTGTCATTAATCATTATAATGGTAACAAGCACAGTACTCTTATTTATCTTGTCATTTATCATTATAGTGGTAACAAGCACAGTACTCTTATTTATCTTGTCATTAATCATTATAATGGTAACAAGCACAGTACTCTTATTTATCTTGTCATTAATCATTATATTGGTAACAAGCACAGTACTCTTATTTATCTTGTCATTAATCATTATAATGGTAACAAGCACAGTACTCTTATTTATCTTGTCATTAATCATTATAGTGGTAACAAGCACAGTACTCTTATTTATCTTGTCATTAATCATTATAATGGTAACAAACACAGTACTCTTATTTATCTTGGCATTAATCATTATAATGGTAACAAACACAGTATTCTTATTTCTCTTGGCATTAATCATTATAATGGTAACAAACACAGTATTCTTATTTCTCTTGGCATTAATCATTATAATGGTAACAAACACAGTACTCTTATTTATCTTGTCATTAATCATTATAATGGTAACAAACACAGTATTCTGATTTATCTTGTCATTAATCATTATAATGGTAACAAACACAGTACTCTTATTTATCTTGTCATTAATCATTATAATGGTAACAAGCACAGTACTCTTATTTATCTTGTCATTAATCATTATAGTGGTAACAAGCACAGTACTCTTATTTATCTTGTCATTAATCATTATAGTGGTAACAAACAAACACAGTATTCTTATTTCTCTTGGCATTAATCATTATAGTAGTAACAAACAAACACAGTACTCTTATTTCTCTTGGCATTAATCATTATAGTAGTAACAAACAAACACAGTATTCTTATTTCTCTTGGCATTAATCATTATAGTAGTAACAAACACAGTACTCTTATTTATCTTGGCATTAATCATTATAGTAGTAACAAACAAACACAGTATTCTTATTTCTCTTGGCATTAATCATTATAGTAGTAACAAACACACTACTCTTATTTATCTTGGCGTTAATCATTATAGTAGTAACAAACAAATACAGTACTCTTATTTATCTTGGCATTAATCATTATAGTAGTAACAAACACAGTATTCTTATTTCTCTTGGCATTAATCATTATAGTAGTAACAAACAAACACAGTATTCTTATTTATCTTGGCATTAATCATTATAATGGTAACAAACACAGTATTCTTATTTCTCTTGGCATTGATCATTATAGTGGTGAAAAACACAGTATTCTTATTTCTCTTGGCATTAATCATTATAATGGTAACAAACACAGTACTCTTATTTCTCTTGGCATTAATCATTATAGTGGTGACAAACACAGTATTCTTATTTCTCTTGTCATTGATCATTATAATGGTAACAAACACAGTACTCTTATTTCTCTTGGCATTAATCCTTATAGTGGTAACAAACACAGTACTCTTATTTCTCTTGTCATTGATCATTATAGTAGTAACAAACACAGTACTCTTATTTCTCTTGTCATTGATCATTATAATGGTAACAAACACAGTACTCTTATTTCTCTTGGCATTAATCCTTATAGTGGTAACAAACACAGTACTCTTATTTATCTTGGCATTGATCATTATAATGGTAACAAACACAGTACTCTTATTTCTCTTGGCATTAATCATTATAATGGTAACAAACACAGTACTCTTATTTCTCTTGGCATTAATCATTATAATGGTAACAAACACAGTACTCTTATTTCTCTTGGCATTAATCATTATAATGGTAACAAACACAGTACTCTTATTTCTCTTGGCATTAATCATTATAATGGTAACAAACACAGTATTCTTATTTATCTTGGCATTGATCATTATAGTGGTAACAAACACAGTACTCTTATTTCTCTTGGCATTAATCATTATAATGGTAACAAACACAGTACTCTTATTTCTCTTGGCATTAATCATTATAGTGGTAACAAACACAGTACTCTTATTTCTCTTGGCATTAATCATTATAATGGTAACAAACACAGTACTCTTATTTCTCTTGGCATTAATCATTATAGTGGTAACAAACACAGTACTCTTATTTATCTTGGCATTAATCATTATAGTGGTAACAAACACAGTACTCTTATTTCTCTTGGCATTAATCATTATAATGGTAACAAACACAGTACTCTTATTTATCTTGGCATTAATCATTATAGTGGTAACAAACACAGTACTCTTATTTATCTTGGCATTAATCATTATAATGGTAACAAACACAATATTCTTATTTATCTTGGCATTAATCATTATAGTGGTAACAAACACAGTACTCTTATTTATCTTGGCATTGATCATTATAGTGGTAACAAACACAGTATTCTTATTTATCTTGGCATTAATCATTATAGTGGTAACAAACACAGTATTCTTATTTATCTTGGCACTAATCATTATAGTGGTAACAAACACAGTACTCTTATTTATCTTGTCATTAATCATTATAGTGGTGACAAACACAGTATTCTTATTTATCTTGTCATTAATCATTATAATGGTAACAAACACAGTATTCTTATTTATCTTGTCATTAATCATTATAGTGGTAACAAACAGTATTCTTATTTATCTTGTCATTAATCATTATAATGTTAACAAACACAGTATTCTTATTTATCTTGTCATTAATCATTATAGTGGTAACAAACACAGTATTCTTATTTCTCTTGGCATTGATCATTATAGTGGTAACAAACACAGTATTCTTATTTCTCTTGGCATTGATCATTATAGTGGTAACAAACACAATACTCTTATTTATCTTGTCATTAATCATTATAGTGGTAACAAACACAGTATTCTTATTTATCTTGGCATTGATCATTATAGTGGTAACAAACACAGTATTCTTATTTATCTTGGCATTGATCATTATAGTGGTAAAAAACACAATACTCTTATTTATCTTGGCATTGATCATTATAGTGGTAACAAACACAGTATTCTTATTTATCTTGTCATTAATCATTATAGTGGTAACAAACACAGTATTCTTATTTCTCTTGGCATTAATCATTATAGTGGTAACAAACACAGTACTCTTGTTTCTCTTGGCATTAATCATTATAGTGGTAACAAACACAGTATTCTTATTTATCTTGGCATTAATCATTATAGTGGTAACAAACACAGTATTCTTATTTCTCTTGGCATTAATCATTATAGTGGTAACAAACACAGTATTCTTATTTATCTTGGCATTAATCATTATAGTGGTAACAAACACAGTATTCTTATTTCTCTTGGCATTAATCATTATAGTGGTAACAAACACAGTATTCTTATTTATCTTGGCATTGATCATTATAGTGGTAACAAACACAGTATTCTTATTTATCTTGTCATTAATCATTATAGTGGTAACAAACACAGTATTCTTATTTCTCTTGGCATTAATCATTATAGTGGTAACAAACACAGTATTCTTATTTCTCTTGATATTAATCATTATAGTGGTAACAAACACAGTATTCTTATTTCTCTTGGCATTAATCATTATAGTGGTAACAAACACAGTATTCTTATTTCTCTTGGCATTAATCATTATAGTGGTAACAAACACAGTATTCTTATTTCTCTTGGCATTAATCATTATAGTGGTAACAAACACAGTATTCTTATTTCTCTTGGCATTAATCATTATAGTGGTAACAAACACAGTATTCTTATTTCTCTTGACATTGATCATTATAGTGGTAACAAACACAGTATTCTTATTTCTCTTGGCATTAATCATTATAGTGGTAACAAACACAGTATTCTTATTTCTCTTGGCATTAATCATTATAGTGGTAACAAACACAGTACTTTTGTTTCTCTTGGCATTAATCATTATAGTGGTAACAAACACAGTATTCTTATTTCTCTTGGCATTGATCATTATAGTGGTAACAAACACAGTATTCTTATTTCTCTTGACATTAATCATTATAGTGGTAACAAACACAGTATTCTTATTTCTCTTGGCATTAATCATTATAGTGGTAACAAACACAGTATTCTTATTTCTCTTGGCATTAATCATTATAGTGGTAACAAACACAGTATTCTTATTTCTCTTGACATTAATCATTATAGTGGTAACAAACACAGTATTCTTATTTCTCCTGGCATTAATCATTATAGTGGTAACAAACACAGTATTCTTATTTCTCTTGGCATTAATCATTATAGTGCTAACAAACACAGTACTCTTATTTCTCTTGGCATTAATCATTATAATGGTAACAAACACAGTACTCTTATTTCTCTTGGCATTAATCATTATAATGGTAACAAACACAGTACTCTTATTTCTCTTGGCATTAATCATTATAATGGTAACAAACACAGTATTCTTATTTCTCTTGGCATTAATCATTATAATGGTAACAAACACAGTATTCTTATTTCTCTTGGCATTAATCATTATAATGGTAACAAACACAGTACTCTTATTTCTCTTGGCATTAATCATTATAATGGTAACAAACACAGTATTCTTATTTCTCTTGGCATTAATCATTATAATGGTAACAAACACAGTACTCTTATTTCTCTTGGCATTAATCATTATAGTGGTAACAAACACAGTATTCTTATTTATCTTGGCATTGATCATTATAGTGGTAACAAACACAGTACTCTTATTTCTCTTGGCATTAATCATTATAATGGTAACAAACACAGTACTCTTATTTCTCTTGGCATTAATCATTATAGTGGTAACAAACACAGTACTCTTATTTCTCTTGGCATTAATCATTATAATGGTAACAAACACAGTACTCTTATTTATCTTGTCATTAATCATTATAATGGTAACAAACACAGTATTCTGATTTATCTTGTCATTAATCATTATAATGGTAACAAACACAGTACTCTTATTTATCTTGGCATTAATCATTATAATGGTAACAAACACAATATTCTTATTTATCTTGGCATTAATCATTATAGTGGTAACAAACACAGTACTCTTATTTATCTTGGCATTGATCATTATAGTGGTAACAAACACAGTATTCTTATTTATCTTGGCATTAATCATTATAGTGGTAACAAACACAGTATTCTTATTTATCTTGGCACTAATCATTATAGTGGTAACAAACACAGTACTCTTATTTATCTTGGCATCAATCATTATAGTGGTAACAAACACAGTACTCTTATTTATCTTGTCATTAATCATTATAATGGTAACAAGCACAGTACTCTTATTTATCTTGTCATTTATCATTATAGTGGTAACAAGCACAGTACTCTTATTTATCTTGTCATTAATCATTATAATGGTAACAAGCACAGTACTCTTATTTATCTTGTCATTAATCATTATATTGGTAACAAGCACAGTACTCTTATTTATCTTGTCATTAATCATTATAATGGTAACAAGCACAGTACTCTTATTTATCTTGTCATTAATCATTATAGTGGTAACAAGCACAGTACTCTTATTTATCTTGTCATTAATCATTATAATGGTAACAAACACAGTACTCTTATTTATCTTGGCATTAATCATTATAATGGTAACAAACACAGTATTCTTATTTCTCTTGGCATTAATCATTATAATGGTAACAAACACAGTATTCTTATTTCTCTTGGCATTAATCATTATAATGGTAACAAACACAGTACTCTTATTTATCTTGTCATTAATCATTATAATGGTAACAAACACAGTATTCTGATTTATCTTGTCATTAATCATTATAATGGTAACAAACACAGTACTCTTATTTATCTTGTCATTAATCATTATAATGGTAACAAGCACAGTACTCTTATTTATCTTGTCATTAATCATTATAGTGGTAACAAGCACAGTACTCTTATTTATCTTGTCATTAATCATTATAGTGGTAACAAACAAACACAGTATTCTTATTTCTCTTGGCATTAATCATTATAGTAGTAACAAACAAACACAGTACTCTTATTTCTCTTGGCATTAATCATTATAGTAGTAACAAACAAACACAGTATTCTTATTTCTCTTGGCATTAATCATTATAGTAGTAACAAACACAGTACTCTTATTTATCTTGGCATTAATCATTATAGTAGTAACAAACAAACACAGTATTCTTATTTCTCTTGGCATTAATCATTATAGTAGTAACAAACACACTACTCTTATTTATCTTGGCGTTAATCATTATAGTAGTAACAAACAAATACAGTACTCTTATTTATCTTGGCATTAATCATTATAGTAGTAACAAACACAGTATTCTTATTTCTCTTGGCATTAATCATTATAGTAGTAACAAACAAACACAGTATTCTTATTTATCTTGGCATTAATCATTATAATGGTAACAAACACAGTATTCTTATTTCTCTTGGCATTGATCATTATAGTGGTGAAAAACACAGTATTCTTATTTCTCTTGGCATTAATCATTATAATGGTAACAAACACAGTACTCTTATTTCTCTTGGCATTAATCATTATAGTGGTGACAAACACAGTATTCTTATTTCTCTTGTCATTGATCATTATAATGGTAACAAACACAGTACTCTTATTTCTCTTGGCATTAATCCTTATAGTGGTAACAAACACAGTACTCTTATTTCTCTTGTCATTGATCATTATAGTAGTAACAAACACAGTACTCTTATTTCTCTTGTCATTGATCATTATAATGGTAACAAACACAGTACTCTTATTTCTCTTGGCATTAATCCTTATAGTGGTAACAAACACAGTACTCTTATTTATCTTGGCATTGATCATTATAATGGTAACAAACACAGTACTCTTATTTCTCTTGGCATTAATCATTATAATGGTAACAAACACAGTACTCTTATTTCTCTTGGCATTAATCATTATAATGGTAACAAACACAGTACTCTTATTTCTCTTGGCATTAATCATTATAATGGTAACAAACACAGTACTCTTATTTCTCTTGGCATTAATCATTATAATGGTAACAAACACAGTACTCTTATTTATCTTGGCATTAGTCATTATAATGGTAACAAACACAGTACTCTTATTTCTCTTGGCATTAATCATTATAATGGTAACAAACACAGTACTCTTATTTATCTTGGCATTAATCATTATAATGGTAACAAACACAGTACTCTTATTTCTCTTGGCATTAATCATTATAATGGTAACAAACACAGTACTCTTATTTCTCTTGGCATTAATCATTATAATGGTAACAAACACAGTATTCTTATTTCTCTTGGCATTAGTCATTATAATGGTAACAAACACAGTACTCTTATTTCTCTTGGCATTAATCCTTATAGTAGTAACAAACAAACACAGTATTCTTATTTCTCTTGTCATTGATCATTATAGTGGTAACAAACACAGTACTCTTATTTATATTGGCATTAATCATTATAATGGTAACAAACACAGTATTCTTATTTATCTTGGCATTAATCATTATAGTGGTAACAAACACAGTATTCTTATTTATCTTGGCATTAATCATTATAATGGTAACAAACACAGTACTCTTATTTATCTTGGCATTAATCATTATAGTGGTAACAAACACAGTATTCTTATTTCTCTTGGCATTAATCATTATAGTGGTAACAAACACAGTACTCTTATTTCTCTTGGCATTGATCATTATAGTGGTGAAAAACACAGTATTCTTATTTCTCTTGGCATTAATCATTATAATGGTAACAAACACAGTACTCTTATTTCTCTTGGCATTAATCATTATAGTGGTAACAAACACAGTATTCTTATTTCTCTTGGCATTGATCATTATAGTGGTGAAAAACACAGTACTCTTATTTCTCTTGGCATTGATCATTATAGTGGTAACAAACACAGTATTCTTATTTCTCTTGGCATTAATCATTATAGTGGTAACAAACACAGTATTCTTATTTCTCTTGGCATTAATCATTATAGTGGTAACAAACACAGTATTCTTATTTCTCTTGGCATTAATCATTATAGTGGTAACAAACACAGTACTCTTATTTCTCTTGGCATTGATCATTATAGTGGTAACAAACACAGTATTCTTATTTCTCTTGGCATTAATCATTATAGTGGTAACAAACACAGTACTCTTATTTCTCTTGGCATTAATCATTATAGTGGTAACAAACACAGTATTCTTATTTCTCTTGGCATTGATCATTATAGTGGTAACAAACACAGTATTCTTATTTCTCTTGGCATTGTTCATTATAGTAGTAACAAACACAGTATTCTTATTTCTCTTGGCATTGATCATTATAGTAGTAACAAACACAGTATTCTTATTTCTCTTGGCATTAATCATTATAGTGGTAACAAACACAGTACTCTTATTTCTCTTGGCATTGATCATTATAGTAGTAACAAACACAGTATTCTTATTTCTCTTGGCATTAATCATTATAGTGGTAACAAACACAGTACTCTTATTTATCTTGTCATTAATCATTATAGTGGTGACAAACACAGTATTCTTATTTCTTTTGGCATGTATCATTATAGTGGTAACAAACACAGTACTCTTATTTCTCTTGGCATTAATCATTATAGTGGTAACAAACACAGTATTCTTATTTCTCTTGGCATTAATCATTATAGTGGTAACAAACACAGTATTCTTATTTCTCTTGGCATTGATCATTATAGTGGTAACAAACACAGTATTCTTATTTCTCTTGGCATTGTTCATTATAGTAGTAACAAACACAGTATTCTTATTTCTCTTGGCATTGATCATTATAGTAGTAACAAACACAGTATTCTTATTTCTCTTGGCATTGATCATTATAGTGGTAACAAACACAGTATTCTTGTTTATCTTGGCATTGATCATTATAGTGGTAACAAACACAGTATTCTTATTTCCCTTGGCATTGATCATTATAATGGTAACAAACACAGTATTCTTATTTCCCTTGGCATTGATCATTATAATGGTAACAAACACAGTATTCTTATTTATCTTGGCATTGATCATTATAGTGGTAACAAACACAGTATTCTTATTTATCTTGGCATTGATCATTATAGTGGTAAAAAACACAGTATTCTTATTTCTCTTGGCATTGATCATAATAATGGTAACAAACACAGTATTCTTATTTATCTTGGCATTGATCATTATAGTGGTAACAAACACAGTATTCTTATTTATCTTGGCATTGATCATTATAGTGGTAACAAACACAGTATTCTTATTTATCTTGGCATTGATCATTATAGTGGTAACAAACACAGTATTCTTATTTATCTTGTCATTAATCATTATAGTGGCAACAAACACAGTATTCTTTTTTATCTTGTCATTAATCATTATACTGGTAACAAACACAGTATTCTTATTTATCTTGTCATTAATCATTATAGTGGTGACAAACACAGTATTCTTATTTATCTTGTCATTAATCATTATAATGGTAACAAACACAGTATTCTTATTTATCTTGTCATTAATCATTATAGTGGTGACAAACACAGTATTCTTATTTATCTTGTCATTAATCATTATAGTGGTAACAAACACAGTATTCTTATTTATCTTGGCATTAATCATTATAGTGGTAACAAACACAGTATTCTTATTTATCTTGTCATTAATCATTATAGTGGTAACAAACACAGTATTCTTATTTATCTTGTCATTAATCATTATAGTGGTAACAAACACAGTATTCTTATTTCTCTTGGCATTGATCATTATAGTGGTAACAAACACAGTATTCTTATTTCTCTTGGCATTGATCATTATAGTGGTAACAAACACAATACTCTTATTTATCTTGTCATTAATCATTATAGTGGTAACAAACACAGTATTCTTATTTATCTTGTCATTAATCATTATAGTGGTAACAAACACAGTATTCTTATTTCTCTTGGCATTGATCATTATAGTGGTAACAAACACAGTATTCTTATTTCTCTTGGCATTGATCATTATAGTGGTAACAAACACAATTCTCTTATTTATCTTGTCATTAATCATTATAGTGGTAACAAACACAGTATTCTTATTTATCTTGGCATTGATCATTATAGTGGTAACAAACACAGTATTCTTATTTATCTTGGCATTGATCATTATAGTGGTAACAAACACAATACTCTTATTTATCTTGGCATTGATCATTATAGTGGTAACAAACACAGTATTCTTATTTATCTTGTCATTAATCATTATAGTGGTAACAAACACAGTATTCTTATTTCTCTTGGCATTAATCATTATAGTGGTAACAAACACAGTACTCTTGTTTCTCTTGGCATTAATCATTATAGTGGTAACAAACACAGTATTCTTATTTATCTTGGCATTAATCATTATAGTGGTAACAAACACAGTATTCTTATTTATCTTGTCATTAATCATTATAGTGGTAACAAACACAGTATTCTTATTTCTCTTGGCATTGATCATTATAGTGGTAACAAACACAGTATTCTTATTTCTCTTGGCATTGATCATTATAGTGGTAACAAACACAATACTCTTATTTATCTTGTCATTAATCATTATAGTGGTAACAAACACAGTATTCTTATTTATCTTGTCATTAATCATTATAGTGGTAACAAACACAGTATTCTTATTTCTCTTGGCATTGATCATTATAGTGGTAACAAACACAGTATTCTTATTTCTCTTGGCATTGATCATTATAGTGGTAACAAACACAATTCTCTTATTTATCTTGTCTTTAATCATTATAGTGGTAACAAACACAGTATTCTTATTTATCTTGGCATTGATCATTATAGTGGTAACAAACACAGTATTCTTATTTATCTTGGCATTGATCATTATAGTGGTAACAAACACAATACTCTTATTTATCTTGGCATTGATCATTATAGTGGTAACAAACACAGTATTCTTATTTATCTTGTCATTAATCATTATAGTGGTAACAAACACAGTATTCTTATTTCTCTTGGCATTGATCATTATAGTGGTAACAAACACAGTACTCTTGTTTCTCTTGGCATTAATCATTATAGTGGTAACAAACACAGTATTCTTATTTATCTTGGCATTAATCATTATAGTGGTAACAAACACAGTATTCTTATTTATCTTGGCATTAATCATTATAGTGGTAACAAACACAGTATTCTTATTTCTCTTGGCATTAATCATTATAGTGGTAACAAACACAGTATTCTTATTTATCTTGGCATTAATCATTATAGTGGTAACAAACACAGTATTCTTATTTCTCTTGGCATTAATCATTATAGTGGTAACAAACACAGTATTCTTATTTATCTTGGCATTGATCATTATAGTGGTAACAAACACAGTATTCTTATTTATCTTGTCATTAATCATTATAGTGGTAACAAACACAGTATTCTTATTTCTCTTGGCATTCATCATTATAGTGGTAACAAACACAGTATTCTTATTTCTCTTGACATTAATCATTATAGTGGTAACAAACACAGTATTCTTATTTCTCTTGGCATTAATCATTATAGTGGTAACAAACACAGTATTCTTATTTCTCTTGGCATTAATCATTATAGTGGTAACAAACACAGTATTCTTATTTCTCTTGGCATTAATCATTATAGTGGTTACAAACACAGTATTCTTATTTCTCTTGGCATTAATCATTATAGTGGTAACAAACACAGTATTCTTATTTCTCTTGACATTGATCATTATAGTGGTAAAAAACACAGTATTCTTATTTCTCTTGGCATTAATCGTTATAGTGGTAACAAACACAGTATTCTTATTTCTCTTGGCATTAATCATTATAGTGGTAACAAACACATTCTTATTTCTCTTGGCATTGATCATTATAGTGGTAACAAACACAGTATTCTTATTTCTCTTGACATTAATCATTATAGTGGTAACAAACACAGTATTCTTATTTCTCTTGGCATTAATCATTATAGTGGTAACAAACACAGTATTCTTATTTCTCTTGGCATTAATCATTATAGTGGTAACAAACACAGTATTCTTATTTCTCTTGACATTAATCATTATAGTGGTAACAAACACAGTATTCTTATTTCTCCTGGCATTAATCATTATAGTGGTAACAAACACAGTATTCTTATTTCTCTTGGCATTAATCATTATAGTGGTAACAAACACAGTATTCTTATTTCTCTTGGCATTAATCATTATAGTGGTAACAAACACAGTATTCTTATTTTTCTTGGCATTGATCATTATAGTGGTAACAAACACAGTATTCTTATTTCTCTTGGCATTGATCATTATAGTAGTAACAAACACAGTATTCTTATTTCTCTTGGCATTGATCATTATAGTATTAACAAACACAGTATTCTTATTTCTCTTGGCATTGATCATTATAGTGGTAACAAACACAGTACTCTTATTTCTCTTGGCATTAATCATTATAGTGGTAACAAACACAGTATTCGTATTTCTCTTGGCATTGATCATTATAGTGGTAACAAACACAGTATTCTTATTTCTCTTGGCATTGATCATTATAGTGGTAACAAACACAGTATTCTTATTTCTCTTGGCATTGATCATTATAGTGGTAACAAACACAGTATTCTTATTTCTCTTGGCATTGATCATTATAGTCGTAACAAACACGGTATTCTTATTTCTCTTGGCATTGATCATTATAGTGGTAACAAACACAGTATTCTTATTTCTCTTGGCATTGATCATTATAGTGGTAACAAACACAGTATTCTTATTTCTCTAGTCATTGATCATTATAGTGGTAACAAACACAGTATTCTTATTTCTCTTGGCATTAATCATTATAATGGTAACAAACACAGTATTCTTATTTCTCTTGGCATTAATCATTATAATGGTAACAAACACAGTATTCTTATTTCTCTTGGCATTGTTCATTATAGTGGTAACAAACACAGTATTCTTATTTCTCTTGGCATTGATCATTATGGTGGTAACAAACACAGTATTCTTATTTCTCTTGGCATTGATCATTATAATGGTAACAAACACAGTATTCTTATTTCTCTTGGCATTCATCATTATAGTGGTAACAAACACAGTATTCTTATTTCTCTTGGCATTGATCATTATAGTCGTAACAAACACAGTATTCTTATTTCTCTTGGCATTGATCATTATAATGGTAACAAACACAGTATTCTTATTTCTCTTGGCATTGATCATTATGGTGGTAACAGACACAGTATTCTTATTTCTCTTGGCATTGATCATTATAATGGTAACAAACACAGTATTCTTATTTCTCTTGGCATTAATCATTATAGTGGTAACAAACACAGTATTCTTATTTCTCTTGGCATTGATCATTATAATGGTAACAAACACAGTATTCTTATTTCTCTTGGCATTAATCATTATAGTGGTAACAAACACAGTATTCTTATTTCTCTTGGCATTGATCATTATAGTAGTAACAAACACAGTATTCTTATTTCTCTTGGCATTGATCATTATAATGGTAACATACACAGTATTCTTATTTCTCTTGGCATTAATCATTATAGTGGTAACAAACACAGTATTCTTATTTCTCTTGGCATTGATCATTATAGTAGTAACAAACACAGTATTCTTATTTCTCTTGGCATTAATCATTATAATGGTAACAAACACAGTATTCTTATTTCTCTTGGCATTGATCATTATAGTGGTGAAAAACACAGTATTCTTATTTCTCTTGGCATTAATCACTATAATGGTAACAAACACAGTACTCTTATTTCTCTTGGCATTAATCATTATAGTGGTGACAAACACAGTATTCTTATTTCTCTTGTCATTGATCATTATAATGGTAACAAACACAGTACTCTTATTTCTCTTGGCATTAATCATTATAGTGGTAACAAACACAGAACTCTTATTTATATTGGCATTAATCATTATAATGGTAACAAACACAGTACTCTTATTTCTCTTGGCATTAATCATTATAATGGTAACAAACACAGTATTCTTATTTCTCTTGGCATTGATCATTATAGTGGTAACAAACACAGTATTCTTATTTCTCTTGGCATTGATCATTATAGTGGTAACAAACACAGTATTCTTATTTCTCTTGGCATTGATCATTATAGTGGTAACAAACACAGTATTCTTATTTCTCTTGGCATTGATCATTATAGTCGTAACAAACACGGTATTCTTATTTCTCTTGGCATTGATCATTATAGTGGTAACAAACACAGTATTCTTATTTCTCTTGGCATTGATCATTATAGTGGTAACAAACACAGTATTCTTATTTCTCTTGGCATTGTTCATTATAGTAGTAACAAACACAGTATTCTTATTTCTCTTGGCATTGATCATTATAGTAGTAACCAACACAGTATTCTTATTTCTCTTGGCATTGATCATTATAGTGGTAACAAACACAGTATTCTTGTTTATCTTGGCATTGATCATTATAGTGGTAACAAACACAGTATTCTTATTTCCCTTGGCATTGATCATTATAATGGTAACAAACACAGTATTCTTATTTCTCTTGGCATTGATCATTATAGTGGTAACAAACACAGTATTCTTATTTCTCTTGGCATTGATCATTATAGTCGTAACAAACACGGTATTCTTATTTCTCTTGGCATTGATCATTATAGTGGTAACAAACACAGTATTCTTATTTCTCTTGGCATTGATCATTATAGTGGTAACAAACACAGTATTCTTATTTCTCTTGGCATTGATCATTATAGTGGTAACAAACACAATACTCTTATTTATCTTGTCATTAATCATTATAGTGGTAACAAACACAGTATTCTTATTTATCTTGTCATTAATCATTATAGTGGTAACAAACACAGTATTCTTATTTCTCTTGGCATTGATCATTATAGTGGTAACAAACACAGTATTCTTATTTCTCTTGGCATTGATCATTATAGTGGTAACAAACACAATTCTCTTATTTATCTTGTCTTTAATCATTATAGTGGTAACAAACACAGTATTCTTATTTATCTTGGCATTGATCATTATAGTGGTAACAAACACAGTATTCTTATTTATCTTGGCATTGATCATTATAGTGGTAACAAACACAATACTCTTATTTATCTTGGCATTGATCATTATAGTGGTAACAAACACAGTATTCTTATTTATCTTGTCATTAATCATTATAGTGGTAACAAACACAGTATTCTTATTTCTCTTGGCATTGATCATTATAGTGGTAACAAACACAGTACTCTTGTTTCTCTTGGCATTAATCATTATAGTGGTAACAAACACAGTATTCTTATTTATCTTGGCATTAATCATTATAGTGGTAACAAACACAGTATTCTTATTTATCTTGGCATTAATCATTATAGTGGTAACAAACACAGTATTCTTATTTCTCTTGGCATTAATCATTATAGTGGTAACAAACACAGTATTCTTATTTATCTTGGCATTAATCATTATAGTGGTAACAAACACAGTATTCTTATTTCTCTTGGCATTAATCATTATAGTGGTAACAAACACAGTATTCTTATTTATCTTGGCATTGATCATTATAGTGGTAACAAACACAGTATTCTTATTTATCTTGTCATTTATCATTATAGTGGTAACAAACACAGTATTCTTATTTCTCTTGGCATTCATCATTATAGTGGTAACAAACACAGTATTCTTATTTCTCTTGACATTAATCATTATAGTGGTAACAAACACAGTATTCTTATTTCTCTTGGCATTAATCATTATAGTGGTAACAAACACAGTATTCTTATTTCTCTTGGCATTAATCATTATAGTGGTAACAAACACAGTATTCTTATTTCTCTTGGCATTAATCATTATAGTGGTTACAAACACAGTATTCTTATTTCTCTTGGCATTAATCATTATAGTGGTAACAAACACAGTATTCTTATTTCTCTTGACATTGATCATTATAGTGGTAAAAAACACAGTATTCTTATTTCTCTTGGCATTAATCGTTATAGTGGTAACAAACACAGTATTCTTATTTCTCTTGGCATTAATCATTATAGTGGTAACAAACACATTCTTATTTCTCTTGGCATTGATCATTATAGTGGTAACAAACACAGTATTCTTATTTCTCTTGACATTAATCATTATAGTGGTAACAAACACAGTATTCTTATTTCTCTTGGCATTAATCATTATAGTGGTAACAAACACAGTATTCTTATTTCTCTTGGCATTAATCATTATAGTGGTAACAAACACAGTATTCTTATTTCTCTTGACATTAATCATTATAGTGGTAACAAACACAGTATTCTTATTTCTCCTGGCATTAATCATTATAGTGGTAACAAACACAGTATTCTTATTTCTCTTGGCATTAATCATTATAGTGGTAACAAACACAGTATTCTTATTTCTCTTGGCATTAATCATTATAGTGGTAACAAACACAGTATTCTTATTTTTCTTGGCATTGATCATTATAGTGGTAACAAACACAGTATTCTTATTTCTCTTGGCATTGATCATTATAGTAGTAACAAACACAGTATTCTTATTTCTCTTGGCATTGATCATTATAGTATTAACAAACACAGTATTCTTATTTCTCTTGGCATTGATCATTATAGTGGTAACAAACACAGTACTCTTATTTCTCTTGGCATTAATCATTATAGTGGTAACAAACACAGTATTCTTATTTCTCTTGGCATTGATCATTATAGTGGTAACAAACACAGTATTCTTATTTCTCTTGGCATTGATCATTATAGTGGTAACAAACACAGTATTCTTATTTCTCTTGGCATTGATCATTATAGTGGTAACAAACACAGTATTCTTATTTCTCTTGGCATTGATCATTATAGTCGTAACAAACACGGTATTCTTATTTCTCTTGGCATTGATCATTATAGTGGTAACAAACACAGTATTCTTATTTCTCTTGGCATTGATCATTATAGTGGTAACAAACACAGTATTCTTATTTCTCTAGTCATTGATCATTATAGTGGTAACAAACACAGTATTCTTATTTCTCTTGGCATTAATCATTATAATGGTAACAAACACAGTATTCTTATTTCTCTTGGCATTAATCATTATAATGGTAACAAACACAGTATTCTTATTTCTCTTGGCATTGTTCATTATAGTGGTAACAAACACAGTATTCTTATTTCTCTTGGCATTGATCATTATGGTGGTAACAAACACAGTATTCTTATTTCTCTTGGCATTGATCATTATAATGGTAACAAACACAGTATTCTTATTTCTCTTGGCATTCATCATTATAGTGGTAACAAACACAGTATTCTTATTTCTCTTGGCATTGATCATTATAGTCGTAACAAACACAGTATTCTTATTTCTCTTGGCATTGATCATTATAATGGTAACAAACACAGTATTCTTATTTCTCTTGGCATTGATCATTATGGTGGTAACAGACACAGTATTCTTATTTCTCTTGGCATTGATCATTATAATGGTAACAAACACAGTATTCTTATTTCTCTTGGCATTAATCATTATAGTGGTAACAAACACAGTATTCTTATTTCTCTTGGCATTGATCATTATAATGGTAACAAACACAGTATTCTTATTTCTCTTGGCATTAATCATTATAGTGGTAACAAACACAGTATTCTTATTTCTCTTGGCATTGATCATTATAGTAGTAACAAACACAGTATTCTTATTTCTCTTGGCATTGATCATTATAATGGTAACATACACAGTATTCTTATTTCTCTTGGCATTAATCATTATAGTGGTAACAAACACAGTATTCTTATTTCTCTTGGCATTGATCATTATAGTAGTAACAAACACAGTATTCTTATTTCTCTTGGCATTAATCATTATAATGGTAACAAACACAGTATTCTTATTTCTCTTGGCATTGATCATTATAGTGGTGAAAAACACAGTATTCTTATTTCTCTTGGCATTAATCACTATAATGGTAACAAACACAGTACTCTTATTTCTCTTGGCATTAATCATTATAGTGGTGACAAACACAGTATTCTTATTTCTCTTGTCATTGATCATTATAATGGTAACAAACACAGTACTCTTATTTCTCTTGGCATTAATCATTATAGTGGTAACAAACACAGAACTCTTATTTATATTGGCATTAATCATTATAATGGTAACAAACACAGTACTCTTATTTCTCTTGGCATTAATCATTATAATGGTAACAAACACAGTATTCTTATTTCTCTTGGCATTGATCATTATAGTGGTAACAAACACAGTATTCTTATTTCTCTTGGCATTGATCATTATAGTGGTAACAAACACAGTATTCTTATTTCTCTTGGCATTGATCATTATAGTGGAAACAAACACAGTATTCTTATTTCTCTTGGCATTGATCATTATAGTCGTAACAAACACGGTATTCTTATTTCTCTTGGCATTGATCATTATAGTGGTAACAAACACAGTATTCTTATTTCTCTTGGCATTGATCATTATAGTGGTAACAAACACAGTATTCTTATTTCTCTTGGCATTGTTCATTATAGTAGTAACAAACACAGTATTCTTATTTCTCTTGGCATTGATCATTATAGTAGTAACCAACACAGTATTCTTATTTCTCTTGGCATTGATCATTATAGTGGTAACAAACACAGTATTCTTGTTTATCTTGGCATTGATCATTATAGTGGTAACAAACACAGTATTCTTATTTCCCTTGGCATTGATCATTATAATGGTAACAAACACAGTATTCTTATTTCCCTTGGCATTGATCATTATAATGGTAACAAACACAGTATTCTTATTTATCTTGGCATTGATCATTATAGTGGTAACAAACACAGTATTCTTATTTATCTTGGCATTGATCATTATAGTGGTAAAAAACACAGTATTCTTATTTCTCTTGGCATTGATCATAATAATGGTAACAAACACAGTATTCTTATTTATCTTGGCATTGATCATTATAGTGGTAACAAACACAGTATTCTTATTTATCTTGGCATTGATCATTATAGTGGTAACAAACACAGTATTCTTATTTATCTTGTCATTAATCATTATAGTGGTAACAAACACAGTATTCTTATTTATCTTGTCATTAATCATTATAGTGGCAACAAACACAGTATTCTTATTTATCTTGTCATTAATCATTATAATGGTAACAAACACAGTATTCTTATTTATCTTGTCATTAATCATTATAGTGGTGACAAACACAGTATTCTTATTTATCTTGTCATTAATCATTATAATGGTAACAAACACAGTATTCTTATTTATCTTGTCATTAATCATTATAGTGGTGACAAACACAGTATTCTTATTTATCTTGTCATTAATCATTATAGTGGTAACAAACACAGTATTCTTATTTATCTTGGCATTAATCATTATAGTGGTAACAAACACAGTATTCTTATTTATCTTGTCATTAATCATTATAGTGGTAACAAACACAGTATTCTTATTTATCTTGTCATTAATCATTATAGTGGTAACAAACACAGTATTCTTATTTCTCTTGGCATTGATCATTATAGTGGTAAAAAACACAGTATTCTTATTTCTCTTGGCATTGATCATTATAGTGGTAACAAACACAATACTCTTATTTATCTTGTCATTAATCATTATAGTGGTAACAAACACAGTATTCTTATTTATCTTGTCATTAATCATTATAGTGGTAACAAACACAGTATTCTTATTTCTCTTGGCATTGATCATTATAGTGGTAACAAACACAGTATTCTTATTTCTCTTGGCATTGATCATTATAGTGGTAACAAACACAATTCTCTTATTTATCTTGTCATTAATCATTATAGTGGTAACAAACACAGTATTCTTATTTATCTTGGCATTGATCATTATAGTGGTAACAAACACAGTATTCTTATTTATCTTGGCATTGATCATTATAGTGGTAACAAACACAATACTCTTATTTATCTTGGCATTGATCATTATAGTGGTAACAAACACAGTATTCTTATTTATCTTGTCATTAATCATTATAGTGGTAACAAACACAGTATTCTTATTTCTCTTGGCATTAATCATTATAGTGGTAACAAACACAGTACTCTTGTTTCTCTTGGCATTAATCATTATAGTGGTAACAAACACAGTATTCTTATTTATCTTGGCATTAATCATTATAGTGGTAACAAACACAGTATTCTTATTTATCTTGTCATTAATCATTATAGTGGTAACAAACACAGTATTCTTATTTCTCTTGGCATTGATCATTATAGTGGTAACAAACACAGTATTCTTATTTCTCTTGGCATTGATCATTATAGTGGTAACAAACACAATACTCTTATTTATCTTGTCATTAATCATTATAGTGGTAACAAACACAGTATTCTTATTTATCTTGTCATTAATCATTATAGTGGTAACAAACACAGTATTCTTATTTCTCTTGGCATTGATCATTATAGTGGTAACAAACACAGTATTCTTATTTCTCTTGGCATTGATCATTATAGTGGTAACAAACACAATTCTCTTATTTATCTTGTCATTAATCATTATAGTGGTAACAAACACAGTATTCTTATTTATCTTGGCATTGATCATTATAGTGGTAACAAACACAGTATTCTTATTTATCTTGGCATTGATCATTATAGTGGTAACAAACACAATACTCTTATTTATCTTGGCATTGATCATTATAGTGGTAACAAACACAGTATTCTTATTTATCTTGTCATTAATCATTATAGTGGTAACAAACACAGTATTCTTATTTCTCTTGGCATTGATCATTATAGTGGTAACAAACACAGTACTATTGTTTCTCTTGGCATTAATCATTATAGTGGTAACAAACACAGTATTCTTATTTATCTTGGCATTAATCATTATAGTGGTAACAAACACAGTATTCTTATTTATCTTGGCATTAATCATTATAGTGGTAACAAACACAGTATTCTTATTTCTCTTGGCATTAATCATTATAGTGGTAACAAACACAGTATTCTTATTTATCTTGGCATTAATCATTATAGTGGTAACAAACACAGTATTCTTATTTCTCTTGGCATTAATCATTATAGTGGTAACAAACACAGTATTCTTATTTATCTTGGCATTGATCATTATAGTGGTAACAAACACAGTATTCTTATTTATCTTGTCATTAATCATTATAGTGGTAACAAACACAGTATTCTTATTTCTCTTGGCATTCATCATTATAGTGGTAACAAACACAGTATTCTTATTTCTCTGGACATTAATCATTATAGTGGTAACAAACACAGTATTCTTATTTCTCTTGGCATTAATCATTATAGTGGTAACAAACACAGTATTCTTATTTCTCTTGGCATTAATCATTATAGTGGTAACAAACACAGTATTCTTATTTCTCTTGGCATTAATCATTATAGTGGTTACAAACACAGTATTCTTATTTCTCTTGGCATTAATCATTATAGTGGTAACAAACACAGTATTCTTATTTCTCTTGACATTGATCATTATAGTGGTAAAAAACACAGTATTCTTATTTCTCTTGGCATTAATCGTTATAGTGGTAACAAACACAGTATTCTTATTTCTCTTGGCATTAATCATTATAGTGGTAACAAACACAGTATTCTTATTTCTCTTGGCATTGATCATTATAGTGGTAACAAACACAGTATTCTTATTTCTCTTGACATTAATCATTATAGTGGTAACAAACACAGTATTCTTATTTCTCTAGGCATTAATCATTATAGTGGTAACAAACACAGTATTCTTATTTCTCTTGGCATTAATCATTATAGTGGTAACAAACACAGTATTCTTATTTCTCTTGACATTAATCATTATAGTGGTAACAAACACAGTATTCTTATTTCTCCTGGCATTAATCATTATAGTGGTAACAAACACAGTATTCTTATTTCTCTTGGCATTAATCATTATAGTGGTAACAAACACAGTATTCTTATTTCTCTTGGCATTAATCATTATAGTGGTAACAAACACAGTATTCTTATTTTTCTTGGCATTGATCATTATAGTGGTAACAAACACAGTATTCTTATTTCTCTTGGCATTGATCATTATAGTAGTAACAAACACAGTATTCTTATTTCTCTTGGCATTGATCATTATAGTATTAACAAACACAGTATTCTTATTTCTCTTGGCATTGATCATTATAGTGGTAACAAACACAGTACTCTTATTTCTCTTGGCATTAATCATTATAGTGGTAACAAACACAGTATTCTTATTTCTCTTGGCATTGATCATTATAGTGGTAACAAACACAGTATTCTTATTTCTCTTGGCATTGATCATTATAGTGGTAACAAACACAGTATTCTTATTTCTCTTGGCATTGATCATTATAGTGGTAACAAACACAGTATTCTTATTTCTCTTGGCATTGATCATTATAGTCGTAACAAACACGGTATTCTTATTTCTCTTGGCATTGATCATTATAGTGGTAACAAACACAGTATTCTTATTTCTCTTGGCATTGATCATTATAGTGGTAACAAACACAGTATTCTTATTTCTCTAGTCATTGATCATTATAGTGGTAACAAACACAGTATTCTTATTTCTCTTGGCATTAATCATTATAATGGTAACAAACACAGTATTCTTATTTCTCTTGGCATTAATCATTATAATGGTAACAAACACAGTATTCTTATTTCTCTTGGCATTAATCATTATAGTGGTAACAAACACAGTATTCTTATTTCTCTTGGCATTGATCATTATGGTGGTAACAAACACAGTATTCTTATTTCTCTTGGCATTGATCATTATAATGGTAACAAACACAGTATTCTTATTTCTCTTGGCATTAATCATTATAGTGGAAACAAACACAGTATTCTTATTTCTCTTGGCATTGATCATTATAGTAGTAACAAACACAGTATTCTTATTTCTCTTGGCATTGATCATTATAATGGTAACAAACACAGTATTCTTATTTCTCTTGGCATTGATCATTATGGTGGTAACAGACACAGTATTCTTATTTCTCTTGGCATTGATCATTATAATGGTAACAAACACAGTATTCTTATTTCTCTTGGCATTAATCATTATAGTGGTAACAAACACAGTATTCTTATTTCTCTTGGCATTGATCATTATAATGGTAACAAACACAGTATTCTTATTTCTCTTGGCATTAATCATTATAGTGGTAACAAACACAGTATTCTTATTTCTCTTGGCATTGATCATTATAGTAGTAACAAACACAGTATTCTTTTTTCTCTTGGCATTGATCATTATAATGGTAACAAACACAGTATTCTTATTTCTCTTGGCATTAATCATTATAGTGGTAACAAACACAGTATTCTTATTTCTCTTGGCATTGATCATTATAGTAGTAACAAACACAGTATTCTTATTTCTCTTGGCTTTAATCATTATAATGGTAACAAACACAGTATTCTTATTTCTCTTGGCATTGATCATTATAGTGGTGAAAAACACAGTATTCTTATTTCTCTTGGCATTAATCACTATAATGGTAACAAACACAGTACTCTTATTTCTCTTGGCATTAATCATTATAGTGGTGACAAACACAGTATTCTTATTTCTCTTGTCATTAATCATTATAATGGTAACAAACACAGTACTCTTATTTCTCTTGGCATTAATCATTATAGTGGTAACAAACACAGTACTCTTATTTATATTGGCATTAATCATTATAATGGTAACAAACACAGTACTCTTATTTCTCTTGGCATTAATCATTATAATGGTAACAAACACAGTATTCTTATTTCTCTTGGCATTGATCATTATAGTGGTAACAAACACAGTATTCTTATTTCTCTTGGCATTGATCATTATAGTGGTAACAAACACAGTATTCTTATTTCTCTTGGCATTGATCATTATAGTAGTAACAAACACGGTATTCTTATTTATCTTGACATTAATCATTATAGTGGTAACAAACACAGTATTCTTATTTCTCTTGGCATTGATCATTATAGTGGTAACAAACGCAGTATTCTTATTTCTCTTGGCATTGTTCATTATAGTAGTAACAAACACAGTATTCTTATTTCTCTTGGCATTGATCATTATAGTAGTAACAAACACAGTATTCTTATTTCTCTTGGCATTAATCATTATAGTGGTAACAAACACAGTACTCTTATTTCTCTTGGGTTTGATCATTATAGTAGTAACAAACACAGTATTCTTATTTCTCTTGGCATTAATCATTATAGTGGTAACAAACACAGTATTCTTATTTCTTTTGGCATTAATCATTATAGTAGTAACAAACACAGTATTCCTATTTCTCTTGGCATTGATCATTATAGTAGTAACAAACACAGTAATCTTATTTCTCTTGGCATTAATCATTATAGTGGTAACAAACACAGTACTCTTATTTCTCTTGGCATTAATCATTATAGTGGTAACAAACACAGTATTCTTATTTCTCCTTGGCATTAATCATTATAGTGGTAACAAACACAGTATTCTTATTTCTCTTGGCATTGATCATTATAGTGGTAACAAACACAGTATTCTTATTTCTCTTGGCATTAATCATTATAGTGGTAACAAACACAGTATTCTTATTTCTCTTGGCATTGATCATTATAGTGGTAACAAACACAGTATTCTTATTTCTCTTGGCATTGATCATTATAGTAGTAACAAACATAGTATTCTTAGTTCTCTTGGCATTGATCATTATAGTAGTAACAAACACGGTATTCTTATTTCTCTTGGCATTAATCATTATAGTGGTAATAAACACAGTACTCTTATTTCTCTTGCCATTAATCATTATAGTGGTAACAAACACAGTATTCTTATTTCTCTTGGCATTAATCATTATGGTGGGAACAAACACAGTATTCTTATTTCTCTTGGCATTAATCATTATAATGGTAACAAACACAGTATTCTTATTTCTCTTGGCATTGATCATTATAGTGGTAACAAACACAATACTCTTATTTATCTTGTCATTAATCATTATAGTGGTAACAAACACAGTCTTCTTATTTATCTTGGCATTGATCATTATAGTGGTAACAAACACAGTATTCTTATTTATCTTGGCATTGATCATTATAGTGGTAACAAACACAGTATTCTTATTTATCTTGGCATTGATCATTATAGTGGTAACAAACACAGTATTCTTGTTTATCTTGGCATTGATCATTATAGTGGTAACAAACACAGTATTCTTATTTCCCTTGGCATTGATCATTATAATGGTAACAAACACAGTATTCTTATTTCCCTTGGCATTGATCATTATAATGGTAACAAACACAGTATTCTTATTTATCTTGGCATTGATCATTATAGTGGTAACAAACACAGTATTCTTATTTATCTTGGCATTGATCATTATAGTGGTAACAAACACAGTATTCTTATTTCTCTTGGCATTGATCATTATAATGGTAACAAACACAGTATTCTTATTTATCTTGGCATTGATCATTATAGTGGTAACAAACACAGTATTCTTATTTATCTTAGCATTGATCATTATAGTGGTAACAAACACAGTATTCTTATTTATCTTGTCATTAATCATTATAGTGGTAACAAACACAGTATTCTTATTTATCTTGTCATTAATCATTATAGTGGTAACAAACACAGTATTCTTATTTATCTTGTCATTAATCATTATAGTGGTGACAAACACAGTATTCTTATTTATCTTGTCATTAATCATTATAATGGTAACAAACACAGTATTCTTATTTATCTTGTCATTAATCATTATAGTGGTAACAAACAGTATTCTTATTTATCTTGTCATTAATCATTATAATGTTAACAAACACAGTATTCTTATTTATCTTGTCATTAATCATTATAGTGGTGACAAACACAGTATTCTTATTTATCTTGTCATTAATCATTATAATGGTAACAAACACAGTATTCTTATTTATCTTGTCATTAATCATTATAGTGGTGACAAACACAGTATTCTTATTTATCTTGTCATTAATCATTATAGTGGTAACAAACACAGTATTCTTATTTATCTTGGCATTAATCATTATAGTGGTAACAAACACAGTATTCTTATTTCTCTTGGCATTAATCATTATAGTGGTAACAAACACAGTACTCTTGTTTCTCTTGGCATTAATCATTATAGTGGTAACAAACACAGTATTCTTATTTATCTTGGCATTAATCATTATAGTCGTAACAAACAAGGTATTCTTATTTCTCTTGGCATTGATCATTATAGTGGTAACAAACACAGTATTCTTATTTCTCTTGGCATTGATCATTATAGTGGTAACAAACACAGTATTCTTATTTCTCTAGTCATTGATCATTATAGTGGTAACAAACACAGTATTCTTATTTCTCTTGGCATTAATCATTATAATGGTAACAAACACAGTATTCTTATTTCTCTTGGCATTAATCATTATAATGGTAACAAACACAGTATTCTTATTTCTCTTGGCATTGTTCATTATAGTGGTAACAAACACAGTATTCTTATTTCTCTTGGCATTGATCATTATGGTGGTAACAAACACAGTATTCTTATTTCTCTTGGCATTGATCATTATAATGGTAACAAACACAGTATTCTTATTTCTCTTGGCATTCATCATTATAGTGGTAACAAACACAGTATTCTTATTTCTCTTGGCATTGATCATTATAGTCGTAACAAACACAGTATTCTTATTTCTCTTGGCATTGATCATTATAATGGTAACAAACACAGTATTCTTATTTCTCTTGGCATTGATCATTATGGTGGTAACAGACACAGTATTCTTATTTCTCTTGGCATTGATCATTATAATGGTAACAAACACAGTATTCTTATTTCTCTTGGCATTAATCATTATAGTGGTAACAAACACAGTATTCTTATTTCTCTTGGCATTGATCATTATAATGGTAACAAACACAGTATTCTTATTTCTCTTGGCATTAATCATTATAGTGGTAACAAACACAGTATTCTTATTTCTCTTGGCATTGATCATTATAGTAGTAACAAACACAGTATTCTTATTTCTCTTGGCATTGATCATTATAATGGTAACATACACAGTATTCTTATTTCTCTTGGCATTAATCATTATAGTGGTAACAAACACAGTATTCTTATTTCTCTTGGCATTGATCATTATAGTAGTAACAAACACAGTATTCTTATTTCTCTTGGCATTAATCATTATAATGGTAACAAACACAGTATTCTTATTTCTCTTGGCATTGATCATTATAGTGGTGAAAAACACAGTATTCTTATTTCTCTTGGCATTAATCACTATAATGGTAACAAACACAGTACTCTTATTTCTCTTGGCATTAATCATTATAGTGGTGACAAACACAGTATTCTTATTTCTCTTGTCATTGATCATTATAATGGTAACAAACACAGTACTCTTATTTCTCTTGGCATTAATCATTATAGTGGTAACAAACACAGAACTCTTATTTATATTGGCATTAATCATTATAATGGTAACAAACACAGTACTCTTATTTCTCTTGGCATTAATCATTATAATGGTAACAAACACAGTATTCTTATTTCTCTTGGCATTGATCATTATAGTGGTAACAAACACAGTATTCTTATTTCTCTTGGCATTGATCATTATAGTGGTAACAAACACAGTATTCTTATTTCTCTTGGCATTGATCATTATAGTGGTAACAAACACAGTATTCTTATTTCTCTTGGCATTGATCATTATAGTCGTAACAAACACGGTATTCTTATTTCTCTTGGCATTGATCATTATAGTGGTAACAAACACAGTATTCTTATTTCTCTTGGCATTGATCATTATAGTGGTAACAAACACAGTATTCTTATTTCTCTTGGCATTGTTCATTATAGTAGTAACAAACACAGTATTCTTATTTCTCTTGGCATTGATCATTATAGTAGTAACCAACACAGTATTCTTATTTCTCTTGGCATTGATCATTATAGTGGTAACAAACACAGTAATCTTGTTTATCTTGGCATTGATCATTATAGTGGTAACAAACACAGTATTCTTATTTCCCTTGGCATTGATCATTATAATGGTAACAAACACAGTATTCTTATTTCCCTTGGCATTGATCATTATAATGGTAACAAACACAGTATTCTTATTTATCTTGGCATTGATCATTATAGTGGTAACAAACACAGTATTCTTATTTATCTTGGCATTGATCATTATAGTGGTAAAAAACACAGTATTCTTATTTCTCTTGGCATTGATCATAATAATGGTAACAAACACAGTATTCTTATTTATCTTGGCATTGATCATTATAGTGGTAACAAACACAGTATTCTTATTTATCTTGGCATTGATCATTATAGTGGTAACAAACACAGTATTCTTATTTATCTTGTCATTAATCATTATAGTGGTAACAAACACAGTATTCTTATTTATCTTGTCATTAATCATTATAGTGGCAACAAACACAGTATTCTTATTTATCTTGTCATTAATCATTATAATGGTAACAAACACAGTATTCTTATTTATCTTGTCATTAATCATTATAGTGGTGACAAACACAGTATTCTTATTTATTTTGTCATTAATCATTATAATGGTAACAAACACAGTATTCTTATTTATCTTGTCATTAATCATTATAGTGGTGACAAACACAGTATTCTTATTTATCTTGTCATTAATCATTATAGTGGTAACAAACACAGTATTCTTATTTATCTTGGCATTAATCATTATAGTGGTAACAAACACAGTATTCTTATTTATCTTGTCATTAATCATTATAGTGGTAACAAACACAGTATTCTTATTTATCTTGTCATTAATCATTATAGTGGTAACAAACACAGTATTCTTATTTCTCTTGGCATTGATCATTATAGTGGTAAAAAACACAGTATTCTTATTTCTCTTGGCATTGATCATTATAGTGGTAACAAACACAATACTCTTATTTATCTTGTCATTAATCATTATAGTGGTAACAAACACAGTATTCTTATTTATCTTGTCATTAATCATTATAGTGGTAACAAACACAGTATTCTTATTTCTCTTGGCATTGATCATTATAGTGGTAACAAACACAGTATTCTTATTTCTCTTGGCATTGATCATTATAGTGGTAACAAACACAATTCTCTTATTTATCTTGTCATTAATCATTATAGTGGTAACAAACACAGTATTCTTATTTATCTTGGCATTGATCATTATAGTGGTAACAAACACAGTATTCTTATTTATCTTGGCATTGATCATTATAGTGGTAACAAACACAATACTCTTATTTATCTTGGCATTGATCATTATAGTGGTAACAAACACAGTATTCTTATTTATCTTGTCATTAATCATTATAGTGGTAACAAACACAGTATTCTTATTTCTCTTGGCATTAATCATTATAGTGGTAACAAACACAGTACTCTTGTTTCTCTTGGCATTAATCATTATAGTGGTAACAAACACAGTATTCTTATTTATCTTGGCATTAATCATTATAGTGGTAACAAACACAGTATTCTTATTTATCTTGTCATTAATCATTATAGTGGTAACAAACACAGTATTCTTATTTCTCTTGGCATTGATCATTATAGTGGTAACAAACACAGTATTCTTATTTCTCTTGGCATTGATCATTATAGTGGTAACAAACACAATACTCTTATTTATCTTGTCATTAATCATTATAGTGGTAACAAACACAGTATTCTTATTTATCTTGTCATTAATCATTATAGTGGTAACAAACACAGTATTCTTATTTCTCTTGGCATTGATCATTATAGTGGTAACAAACACAGTATTCTTATTTCTCTTGGCATTGATCATTATAGTGGTAACAAACACAATTCTCTTATTTATCTTGTCATTAATCATTATAGTGGTAACAAACACAGTATTCTTATTTATCTTGGCATTGATCATTATAGTGGTAACAAACACAGTATTCTTATTTATCTTGGCATTGATCATTATAGTGGTAACAAACACAATACTCTTATTTATCTTGGCATTGATCATTATAGTGGTAACAAACACAGTATTCTTATTTATCTTGTCATTAATCATTATAGTGGTAACAAACACAGTATTCTTATTTCTCTTGGCATTGATCATTATAGTGGTAACAAACACAGTACTATTGTTTCTCTTGGCATTAATCATTATAGTGGTAACAAACACAGTATTCTTATTTATCTTGGCATTAATCATTATAGTGGTAACAAACACAGTATTCTTATTTATCTTGGCATTAATCATTATAGTGGTAACAAACACAGTATTCTTATTTCTCTTGGCATTAATCATTATAGTGGTAACAAACACAGTATTCTTATTTATCTTGGCATTAATCATTATAGTGGTAACAAACACAGTATTCTTATTTCTCTTGGCATTAATCATTATAGTGGTAACAAACACAGTATTCTTATTTATCTTGGCATTGATCATTATAGTGGTAACAAACACAGTATTCTTATTTATCTTGTCATTAATCATTATAGTGGTAACAAACACAGTATTCTTATTTCTCTTGGCATTCATCATTATAGTGGTAACAAACACAGTATTCTTATTTCTCTGGACATTAATCATTATAGTGGTAACAAACACAGTATTCTTATTTCTCTTGGCATTAATCATTATAGTGGTAACAAACACAGTATTCTTATTTCTCTTGGCATTAATCATTATAGTGGTAACAAACACAGTATTCTTATTTCTCTT
The DNA here is from genome assembly GCA_030765065.1 of Deroplatys truncata. Classification (NCBI taxonomy): domain Eukaryota; kingdom Metazoa; phylum Arthropoda; class Insecta; order Mantodea; family Mantidae; genus Deroplatys; species Deroplatys truncata. The sequence goes on along the minus strand of CM060986.1, from coordinate 5,086,473 downwards.
GGCATTAATCATTATAGTGGTTACAAACACAGTATTCTTATTTCTCTTGGCATTAATCATTATAGTGGTAACAAACACAGTATTCTTATTTCTCTTGACATTGATCATTATAGTGGTAAAAAACACAGTATTCTTATTTCTCTTGGCATTAATCGTTATAGTGGTAACAAACACAGTATTCTTATTTCTCTTGGCATTAATCATTATAGTGGTAACAAACACAGTATTCTTATTTCTCTTGGCATTGATCATTATAGTGGTAACAAACACAGTATTCTTATTTCTCTTGACATTAATCATTATAGTGGTAACAAACACAGTATTCTTATTTCTCTAGGCATTAATCATTATAGTGGTAACAAACACAGTATTCTTATTTCTCTTGGCATTAATCATTATAGTGGTAACAAACACAGTATTCTTATTTCTCTCGACATTAATCATTATAGTGGTAACAAACACAGTATTCTTATTTCTCCTGGCATTAATCATTATAGTGGTAACAAACACAGTATTCTTATTTCTCTTGGCATTAATCATTATAGTGGTAACAAACACAGTATTCTTATTTCTCTTGGCATTAATCATTATAGTGGTAACAAACACAGTATTCTTATTTTTCTTGGCATTGATCATTATAGTGGTAACAAACACAGTATTCTTATTTCTCTTGGCATTGATCATTATAGTAGTAACAAACACAGTATTCTTATTTCTCTTGGCATTGATCATTATAGTATTAACAAACACAGTATTCTTATTTCTCTTGGCATTGATCATTATAGTGGTAACAAACACAGTACTCTTATTTCTCTTGGCATTAATTATTATAGTGGTAACAAACACAGTATTCTTATTTCTCTTGGCATTGATCATTATAGTGGTAACAAACACAGTATTCTTATTTCTCTTGGCATTGATCATTATAGTGGTAACAAACACAGTATTCTTATTTCTCTTGGCATTGATCATTATAGTGGTAACAAACACAGTATTCTTATTTCTCTTGGCATTGATCATTATAGTCGTAACAAACACGGTATTCTTATTTCTCTTGGCATTGATCATTATAGTGGTAACAAACACAGTATTCTTATTTCTCTTGGCATTGATCATTATAGTGGTAACAAACACAGTATTCTTATTTCTCTAGTCATTGATCATTATAGTGGTAACAAACACAGTATTCTTATTTCTCTTGGCATTAATCATTATAATGGTAACAAACACAGTATTCTTATTTCTCTTGGCATTAATCATTATAATGGTAACAAACACAGTATTCTTATTTCTCTTGGCATTAATCATTATAGTGGTAACAAACACAGTATTCTTATTTCTCTTGGCATTGATCATTATGGTGGTAACAAACACAGTATTCTTATTTCTCTTGGCATTGATCATTATAATGGTAACAAACACAGTATTCTTATTTCTCTTGGCATTAATCATTATAGTGGAAACAAACACAGTATTCTTATTTCTCTTGGCATTGATCATTATAGTAGTAACAAACACAGTATTCTTTTTTCTCTTGGCATTGATCATTATAATGGTAACAAACACAGTATTCTTATTTCTCTTGGCATTGATCATTATGGTGGTAACAGACACAGTATTCTTATTTCTCTTGGCATTGATCATTATAATGGTAACAAACACAGTATTCTTATTTCTCTTGGCATTAATCATTATAGTGGTAACAAACACAGTATTCTTATTTCTCTTGGCATTGATCATTATAATGGTAACAAACACAGTATTCTTATTTCTCTTGGCATTAATCATTATAGTGGTAACAAACACAGTATTCTTATTTCTCTTGGCATTGATCATTATAGTAGTAACAAACACAGTATTCTTTTTTCTCTTGGCATTGATCATTATAATGGTAACAAACACAGTATTCTTATTTCTCTTGGCATTAATCATTATAGTGGTAACAAACACAGTATTCTTATTTCTCTTGGCATTGATCATTATAGTAGTAACAAACACAGTATTCTTATTTCTCTTGGCATTAATCATTATAATGGTAACAAACACAGTATTCTTATTTCTCTTGGCATTGATCATTATAGTGGTGAAAAACACAGTATTCTTATTTCTCTTGGCATTAATCACTATAATGGTAACAAACACAGTACTCTTATTTCTCTTGGCATTAATCATTATAGTGGTGACAAACACAGTATTCTTATTTCTCTTGTCATTGATCATTATAATGGTAACAAACACAGTACTCTTATTTCTCTTGGCATTAATCATTATAGTGGTAACAAACACAGTACTCTTATTTATATTGGCATTAATCATTATAATGGTAACAAACACAGTACTCTTATTTCTCTTGGCATTAATCATTATAATGGTAACAAACACAGTATTCTTATTTCTCTTGGCATTGATCATTATAGTGGTAACAAACACAGTATTCTTATTTCTCTTGGCATTGATCATTATAGTGGTAACAAACACAGTATTCTTATTTCTCTTGGCATTGATCATTATAGTAGTAACAAACACGGTATTCTTATTTATCTTGACATTAATCATTATAGTGGTAACAAACACAGTATTCTTATTTCTCTTGGCATTGATCATTATAGTGGTAACAAACGCAGTATTCTTATTTCTCTTGGCATTGTTCATTATAGTAGTAACAAACACAGTATTCTTATTTCTCTTGGCATTGATCATTATAGTAGTAACAAACACAGTATTCTTATTTCTCTTGGCATTAATCATTATAGTGGTAACAAACACAGTACTCTTATTTCTCTTGGCTTTGATCATTATAGTAGTAACAAACACAGTATTCTTATTTCTCTTGGCATTAATCATTATAGTGGTAACAAACACAGTATTCTTATTTCTTTTGGCATTAATCATTATAGTAGTAACAAACACAGTATTCCTATTTCTCTTGGCATTGATCATTATAGTAGTAACAAACACAGTAATCTTATTTCTCTTGGCATTAATCATTATAGTGGTAACAAACACAGTACTCTTATTTCTCTTGGCATTAATCATTATAGTGGTAACAAACACAGTATTCTTATTTCTCCTTGGCATTGATCATTATAGTGGTAACAAACACAGTATTCTTATTTCTCTTGGCATTAATCATTATAGTGGTAACAAACACAGTATTCTTATTTCTCTTGGCATTGATCATTATAGTGGTAACAAACACAGTATTCTTATTTCTCTTGGCATTGATCATTATAGTAGTAACAAACATAGTATTCTTAGTTCTCTTGGCATTGATCATTATAGTAGTAACAAACACGGTATTCTTATTTCTCTTGGCATTAATCATTATAGTGGTAATAAACACAGTACTCTTATTTCTCTTGCCATTAATCATTATAGTGGTAACACAGTATTCTTATTTCTCTTGGCATTAATCATTATGGTGGTAACAAACACAGTATTCTTATTTCTCTTGGCATTGATCATTATAGTGGTAACAAACACAGTATTCTTATTTCTCTTGGCATTAATCATTATAGTGGTAACAAACACAGTATTCTTATTTCTCTTGGCATTGATCATTATAGTGGTAACAAACACAGTATTCTTATTTCTCTTGGCATTGATCATTATAGTAGTAACAAACATAGTATTCTTAGTTCTCTTGGCATTGATCATTATAGTAGTAACAAACACGGTATTCTTATTTCTCTTGGCATTAATCATTATAGTGGTAATAAACACAGTACTCTTATTTCTCTTGCCATTAATCATTATAGTGGTAACACAGTATTCTTATTTCTCTTGGCATTAATCATTATGGTGGGAACAAACACAGTATTCTTATTTCTCTTGGCATTAATCATTATAATGGTAACAAACACAGTATTCTTATTTCTCTTGGCATTGATCATTATAGTGGTAACAAACACAATACTCTTATTTATCTTGTCATTAATCATTATAGTGGTAACAAACACAGTCTTCTTATTTATCTTGGCATTGATCATTATAGTGGTAACAAACACAGTATTCTTATTTATCTTGGCATTGATCATTATAGTGGTAACAAACACAGTATTCTTATTTATCTTGGCATTGATCATTATAGTGGTAACAAACACAGTATTCTTGTTTATCTTGGCATTGATCATTATAGTGGTAACAAACACAGTATTCTTATTTCCCTTGGCATTGATCATTATAATGGTAACAAACACAGTATTCTTATTTCCCTTGGCATTGATCATTATAATGGTAACAAACACAGTATTCTTATTTATCTTGGCATTGATCATTATAGTGGTAACAAACACAGTATTCTTATTTATCTTGGCATTGATCATTATAGTGGTAACAAACACAGTATTCTTATTTATCTTGGCATTGATCATTATAATGGTAACAAACACAGTATTCTTATTTATCTTGGCATTGATCATTATAGTGGTAACAAACACAGTATTCTTATTTATCTTAGCATTGATCATTATAGTGGTAACAAACACAGTATTCTTATTTATCTTGTCATTAATCATTATAGTGGTAACAAACACAGTATTCTTATTTATCTTGTCATTAATCATTATAGTGGTAACAAACACAGTATTCTTATTTATCTTGTCATTAATCATTATAGTGGTGACAAACACAGTATTCTTATTTATCTTGTCATTAATCATTATAATGGTAACAAACACAGTATTCTTATTTATCTTGTCATTAATCATTATAGTGGTAACAAACAGTATTCTTATTTATCTTGTCATTAATCATTATAATGTTAACAAACACAGTATTCTTATTTATCTTGTCATTAATCATTATAGTGGTGACAAACACAGTATTCTTATTTATCTTGTCATTAATCATTATAATGGTAACAAACACAGTATTCTTATTTATCTTGTCATTAATCATTATAGTGGTGACAAACACAGTATTCTTATTTATCTTGTCATTAATCATTATAGTGGTAACAAACACAGTATTCTTATTTATCTTGGCATTAATCATTATAGTGGTAACAAACACAGTATTCTTATTTCTCTTGGCATTAATCATTATAGTGGTAACAAACACAGTACTCTTGTTTCTCTTGGCATTAATCATTATAGTGGTAACAAACACAGTATTCTTATTTATCTTGGCATTAATCATTATAGTGGTAACAAACACAGTATTCTTATTTATCTTGGCATTAATCATTATAGTGGTAACAAACACAGTATTCTTATTTCTCTTGGCATTAATCATTATAGTGGTAACAAACACAGTATTCTTATTTATCTTGGCATTAATCATTATAGTGGTAACAAACACAGTATTCTTATTTCTCTTGGCATTAATCATTATAGTGGTAACAAACACAGTATTCTTATTTATCTTGGCATTGATCATTATAGTGGTAACAAACACAGTATTCTTATTTATCTTGTCATTAATCATTATAGTGGTAACAAACACAGTATTCTTATTTCTCTTGGCATTAATCATTATAGTGGTAACAAACACAGTATTCTTATTTCTCTTGATATTAATCATTATAGTGGTAACAAACACAGTATTCTTATTTCTCTTGGCATTAATCATTATAGTGGTAACAAACACAGTATTCTTATTTCTCTTGGCATTAATCATTATAGTGGTAACAAACACAGTATTCGTATTTCTCTTGGCATTAATCATTATAGTGGTAACAAACACAGTATTCTTATTTCTCTTGTCATTAATCATTATAGTGGTAACAAACACAGTATTCTTATTTCTCTTGACATTGATCATTATAGTGGTAACAAACACAGTATTCTTATTTCTCTTGGCATTAATCATTATAGTGGTAACAAACACAGTATTCTTATTTCTCTTGGCATTAATCATTATAGTGGTAACAAACACAGTACTTTTGTTTCTCTTGGCATTAATCATTATAGTGGTAACAAACACAGTATTCTTATTTCTCTTGGCATTGATCATTATAGTGGTAACAAACACAGTATTCTTATTTCTCTTGACATTAATCATTATAGTGGTAACAAACACAGTATTCTTATTTCTCTTGGCATTAATCATTATAGTGGTAACAAACACAGTATTCTTATTTCTCTTGGCATTAATCATTATAGTGGTAACAAACACAGTATTCTTATTTCTCGTGACATTAATCATTATAGTGGTAACAAACACAGTATTCTTATTTCTCCTGGCATTAATCATTATAGTGGTAACAAACACAGTATTCTTATTTCTCTTGGCATTAATCATTATAGTGCTAACAAACACAGTACTCTTATTTCTCTTGGCATTAATCATTATAATGGTAACAAACACAGTACTCTTATTTCTCTTGGCATTAATCATTATAATGGTAACAAACACAGTACTCTTATTTCTCTTGGCATTAATCATTATAATGGTAACAAACACAGTACTCTTATTTCTCTTGGCATTAATCATTATAATGGTAACAAACACAGTATTCTTATTTCTCTTGGCATTAATCATTATAATGGTAACAAAAACAGTATTCTTATTTCTCTTGGCATTAATCATTATAATGGTAACAAACACAGTACTCTTATTTCTCTTGGCATTAATCATTATAATGGTAACAAACACAGTATTCTTATTTCTCTTGGCATTAATCATTATAATGGTAACAAACACAGTACTCTTATTTCTCTTGGCATTAATCATTATAGTGGTAACAAACACAGTATTCTTATTTATCTTGGCATTGATCATTATAGTGGTAACAAACACAGTACTCTTATTTCTCTTGGCATTAATCATTATAATGGTAACAAACACAGTACTCTTATTTCTCTTGGCATTAATCATTATAGTGGTAACAAACACAGTACTCTTATTTCTCTTGGCATTAATCATTATAATGGTAACAAACACAGTACTCTTATTTCTCTTGGCATTAATCATTATAGTGGTAACAAACACAGTACTCTTATTTATCTTGGCATTAATCATTATAGTGGTAACAAACACAGTACTCTTATTTCTCTTGGCATTAATCATTATAATGGTAACAAACACAGTACTCTTATTTATCTTGGCATTAATCATTATAGTGGTAACAAACACAGTACTCTTATTTATCTTGGCATTAATCATTATAATGGTAACAAACACAATATTCTTATTTATCTTGGCATTAATCATTATAGTGGTAACAAACACAGTACTCTTATTTATCTTGGCATTGATCATTATAGTGGTAACAAACACAGTATTCTTATTTATCTTGGCATTAATAATTATAGTGGTAACAAACACAGTATTCTTATTTATCTTGGCACTAATCATTATAGTGGTAACAAACACAGTACTCTTATTTATCTTGTCATTAATCATTATAGTGGTGACAAACACAGTATTCTTATTTATCTTGTCATTAATCATTATAATGGTAACAAAAACAGTATTCTTATTTATCTTGTCATTAATCATTATAGTGGTAACAAACAGTATTCTTATTTATCTTGTCATTAATCATTATAATGTTAACAAACACAGTATTCTTATTTATCTTGTCATTAATCATTATAGTGGTGACAAACACAGTATTCTTATTTATCTTGTCATTAATCATTATAATGGTAACAAACACAGTATTCTTATTTATCTTGTCATTAATCATTATAGTGGTGACAAACACAGTATTCTTATTTATCTTGTCATTAATCATTATAGTGGTAACAAACACAGTATTCTTATTTATCTTGGCATTAATCATTATAGTGGTAACAAACACAGTATTCTTATTTATCTTGTCATTAATCATTATAGTGGTAACAAACACAGTATTCTTATTTATCTTGTCATTAATCATTATAGTGGTAACAAACACAGTATTCTTATTTCTCTTGGCATTGATCATTATAGTGGTAAGAAACACAGTATTCTTATTTCTCTTGGCATTGATCATTATAGTGGTAATAAACACAATACTCTTATTTATCTTGTCATTAATCATTATAGTGGTAACAAACACAGTATTCTTATTTATCTTGTCATTAATCATTATAGTGGTAACAAACACAGTATTCTTATTTCTCTTGGCATTGATCATTATAGTGGTAACAAACACAGTATTCTTATTTCTCTTGGCATTGATCATTATAGTGGTAACAAACACAATACTCTTATTTATCTTGTCATTAATCATTATAGTGGTAACAAACACAGTATTCTTATTTATCTTGGCATTGATCATTATAGTGGTAACAAACACAGTATTCTTATTTATCTTGGCATTGATCATTATAGTGGTAACAAACACAATACTCTTATTTATCTTGGCATTGATCATTATAGTGGTAACAAACACAGTATTCTTATTTATCTTGTCATTAATCATTATAGTGGTAACAAACACAGTATTCTTATTTCTCTTGGCATTAATCATTATAGTGGTAACAAACACAGTACTCTTGTTTCTCTTGGCATTAATCATTATAGTGGTAACAAACACAGTATTCTTATTTATCTTGGCATTAATCATTATAGTGGTAACAAACACAGTATTCTTATTTCTCTTGGCATTAATCATTATAGTGGTAACAAACACAGTATTCTTATTTATCTTGGCATTAATCATTATAGTGGTAACAAACACAGTATTCTTATTTCTCTTGGCATTAATCATTATAGTGGTAACAAACACAGTATTCTTATTTATCTTGGCATTGATCATTATAGTGGTAACAAACACAGTATTCTTATTTATCTTGTCATTAATCATTATAGTGGTAACAAACACAGTATTCTTATTTCTCTTGATATTAATCATTATAGTGGTAACAAACACAGTATTCTTATTTCTCTTGGCATTAATCATTATAGTGGTAACAAACACAGTATTCTTATTTCTCTTGGCATTAATCATTATAGTGGTAACAAACACAGTATTCTTATTTCTCTTGGCATTAATCATTATAGTGGTAACAAACACAGTATTCTTATTTCTCTTGGCATTAATCATTATAGTGGTAACAAACACAGTATTCTTATTTCTCTTGACATTGATCATTATAGTGGTAACAAACACAGTATTCTTATTTCTCTTGGCATTAATCATTATAGTGGTAACAAACACAGTATTCTTATTTCTCTTGGCATTAATCATTATAGTGGTAACAAACACAGTACTTTTGTTTCTCTTGGCATTAATCATTATAGTGGTAACAAACACAGTATTCTTATTTCTCTTGGCATTGATCATTATAGTGGTAACAAACACAGTATTCTTATTTCTCTTGACATTAATCATTATAGTGGTAACAAACACAGTATTCTTATTTCTCTTGGCATTAATCATTATAGTGGTAACAAACACAGTATTCTTATTTCTCTTGGCATTAATCATTATAGTGGTAACAAACACAGTATTCTTATTTCTCTTGACATTAATCATTATAGTGGTAACAAACACAGTATTCTTATTTCTCCTGGCATTAATCATTATAGTGGTAACAAACACAGTATTCTTATTTCTCTTGGCATTAATCATTATAGTGCTAACAAACACAGTACTCTTATTTCTCTTGGCATTAATCATTATAATGGTAACAAACACAGTACTCTTATTTCTCTTGGCATTAATCATTATAATGGTAACAAACACAGTACTCTTATTTCTCTTGGCATTAATCATTATAATGGTAACAAACACAGTACTCTTATTTCTCTTGGCATTAATCATTATAATGGTAACAAACACAGTATTCTTATTTCTCTTGGCATTAATCATTATAATGGTAACAAACACAGTATTCTTATTTCTCTTGGCATTAATCATTATAATGGTAACAAACACAGTACTCTTATTTCTCTTGGCATTAATCATTATAATGGTAACAAACACAGTATTCTTATTTCTCTTGGCATTAATCATTATAATGGTAACAAACACAGTACTCTTATTTCTCTTGGCATTAATCATTATAGTGGTAACAAACACAGTATTCTTATTTATCTTGGCATTGATCATTATAGTGGTAACAAACACAGTACTCTTATTTCTCTTGGCATTAATCATTATAATGGTAACAAACACAGTACTCTTATTTCTCTTGGCATTAATCATTATAGTGGTAACAAACACAGTACTCTTATTTCTCTTGGCATTAATCATTATAATGGTAACAAACACAGTATTCTTATTTCTCTTGGCATTAATCATTATAATGGTAACAAACACAGTATTCTTATTTCTCTTGGCATTAATCATTATAATGGTAACAAACACAGTACTCTTATTTATCTTGTCATTAATCATTATAATGGTAACAAACACAGTATTCTGATTTATCTTGTCATTAATCATTATAATGGTAACAAACACAGTACTCTTATTTATCTTGTCATTAATCATTATAATGGTAACAAGCACAGTACTCTTATTTATCTTGTCATTAATCATTATAGTGGTAACAAGCACAGTACTCTTATTTATCTTGTCATTAATCATTATAGTAGTAACAAACAAACACAGTATTCTTATTTCTCTTGGCATTAATCATTATAGTAGTAACAAACACAGTACTCTTATTTATCTTGGCATTAATCATTATAGTAGTAACAAACAAACACAGTATTCTTATTTCTCTTGGCATTAATCATTATAGTAGTAACAAACACAGTACTCTTATTTATCTTGGCGTTAATCATTATAGTAGTAACAAACAAATACAGTACTCTTATTTATCTTGGCATTAATCATTATAGTAGTAACAAACACAGTATTCTTATTTCTCTTGGCATTAATCATTATAGTAGTAACAAACAAACACAGTATTCTTATTTATCTTGGCATTAATCATTATAGTAGTAACAAACATAGTATTCTTATTTCTCTTGGCATTAATCATTATAGTAGTAACAAACAAACACAGTATTCTTATTTCTCTTGGCATTAATCATTATAATGGTAACAAACACAGTATTCTTATTTCTCTTGGCATTGATCATTATAGTGGTGAAAAACACAGTATTCTTATTTCTCTTGGCATTAATCATTATAATGGTAACAAACACAGTACTCTTATTTCTCTTGGCATTAATCATTATAGTGGTGACAAACACAGTATTCTTATTTCTCTTGTCATTGATCATTATAATGGTAACAAACACAGTACTCTTATTTCTCTTGGCATTAATCCTTATAGTGGTAACAAACACAGTACTCTTATTTCTCTTGTCATTGATCATTATAGTAGTAACAAACACAGTACTCTTATTTCTCTTGTCATTGATCATTATAATGGTAACAAACACAGTACTCTTATTTCTCTTGGCATTAATCCTTATAGTGGTAACAAACACAGTACTCTTATTTATCTTGGCATTGATCATTATAATGGTAACAAACACAGTACTCTTATTTCTCTTGGCATTAATCATTATAATGGTAACAAACACAGTACTCTTATTTCTCTTGGCATTAATCATTATAATGGTAACAAACACAGTACTCTTATTTCTCTTGGCATTAATCATTATAATGGTAACAAACACAGTACTCTTATTTCTCTTGGCATTAATCATTATAATGGTAACAAACACAGTATTCTTATTTCTCTTGGCATTAGTCATTATAATGGTAACAAACACAGTACTCTTATTTCTCTTGGCATTAATCCTTATAGTAGTAACAAACAAACACAGTATTCTTATTTCTCTTGTCATTGATCATTATAGTGGTAACAAACACAGTACTCTTATTTATATTGGCATTAATCATTATAATGGTAACAAACACAGTATTCTTATTTATCTTGGCATTAATCATTATAGTGGTAACAAACACAGTATTCTTATTTATCTTGGCATTAATCATTATAATGGTAACAAACACAGTACTCTTATTTATCTTGGCATTAATCATTATAGTGGTAACAAACACAGTATTCTTATTTCTCTTGGCATTAATCATTATAGTGGTAACAAACACAGTACTCTTATTTCTCTTGGCATTGATCATTATAGTGGTGAAAAACACAGTATTCTTATTTCTCTTGGCATTAATCATTATAATGGTAACAAACACAGTACTCTTATTTCTCTTGGCATTAATCATTATAGTGGTAACAAACACAGTATTCTTATTTCTCTTGGCATTGATCATTATAGTGGTGAAAAACACAGTACTCTTATTTCTCTTGGCATTGATCATTATAGTGGTAACAAACACAGTATTCTTATTTCTCTTGGCATTAATCATTATAGTGGTAACAAACACAGTATTCTTATTTCTCTTGGCATTAATCATTATAGTGGTAACAAACACAGTATTCTTATTTCTCTTGGCATTAATCATTATAGTGGTAACAAACACAGTACTCTTATTTCTCTTGGCATTGATCATTATAGTGGTAACAAACACAGTATTCTTATTTCTCTTGGCATTAATCATTATAGTGGTAACAAACACAGTACTCTTATTTCTCTTGGCATTAATCATTATAGTGGTAACAAACACAGTATTCTTATTTCTCTTGGCATTGATCATTATAGTGGTAACAAACACAGTATTCTTATTTCTCTTGGCATTGTTCATTATAGTAGTAACAAACACAGTATTCTTATTTCTCTTGGCATTGATCATTATAGTAGTAACAAACACAGTATTCTTATTTCTCTTGGCATTAATCATTATAGTGGTAACAAACACAGTACTCTTATTTCTCTTGGCATTGATCATTATAGTAGTAACAAACACAGTATTCTTATTTCTCTTGGCATTAATCATTATAGTGGTAACAAACACAGTACTCTTATTTCTCTTGGCATTAATCATTATAGTGGTAACAAACACAGTATTCTTATTTCTTTTGGCATTAATCATTATAGTAGTAACAAACACAGTATTCTTATTTCTCTTGGCATTGATCATTATAGTAGTAACAAACACAGTAATCTTATTTCTCTTGTCATTAATCATTATAGTGGTAACAAACACAGTACTCTTATTTCTCTTGGCATTAATCATTATAGTGGTAACAAACACAGTATTCTTATTTCTCTTGGCATTAATCATTATAGTGGTAACAAACACAGTATTCTTATTTCTCTTGGCATTGATCATTATAGTGGTAACAAACACAGTATTCTTATTTCTCTTGGCATTAATCATTATAGTGGTAACAAACACAGTATTCTTAGTTCTCTTGGCATTGATCATTATAGTGGTAACAAACACAGTATTCTTATTTCTCTTGGCATTGATCATTATAGTGGTAACAAACACAGTATTCTTATTTCTCTCGGCATTGATCATTATAGTAGTAACAAACAAGTATTCTTAGTTCTCTTGGCATTGATCATTATAGTAGTAACAAACACAGTATTCTTATTTCTCTTGGCATTAATCATTATAGTGGTAACAAACACAGTACTCTTATTTCTCTTGGCATTAATCATTATAGTGGTAACAAACACAGTATTCTTATTTCTCTTGGCATTAATCATTACAGTGGGAACAAACACAGTATTCTTATTTCTCTTGGCATTAATCATTATAATGGTAACAAACACAGTATTCTTATTTCTCTTGGCATTGATCATTATAGTGGTAACAAACACAATACTCTTATTTATCTTGTCATTAATCATTATAGTGGTAACAAACACAGTATTCTTATTTATCTTGGCATTGATCATTATAGTGGTAACAAACACAGTATTCTTATTTATCTTGGCATTAATCATTATAGTGGTAACAAACACAGTATTCTTATTTATCTTGTCATTAATCATTATAGTGGTAACAAACACAGTATTCTTATTTATCTTGTCATTAATCATTATAGTGGTAACAAACACAGTATTCTTATTTCTCTTGGCATTGATCATTATAGTGGTAAGAAACACAGTATTCTTATTTCTCTTGGCATTGATCATTATAGTGGTAATAAACACAATACTCTTATTTATCTTGTCATTAATCATTATAGTGGTAACAAACACAGTATTCTTATTTATCTTGTCATTAATCATTATAGTGGTAACAAACACAGTATTCTTATTTCTCTTGGCATTGATCATTATAGTGGTAACAAACACAGTATTCTTATTTCTCTTGGCATTGATCATTATAGTGGTAACAAACACAATACTCTTATTTATCTTGTCATTAATCATTATAGTGGTAACAAACACAGTATTCTTATTTATCTTGGCATTGATCATTATAGTGGTAACAAACACAGTATTCTTATTTATCTTGGCATTGATCATTATAGTGGTAACAAACACAATACTCTTATTTATCTTGGCATTGATCATTATTGTGGTAACAAACACAGTATTCTTATTTATCTTGTCATTAATCATTATAGTGGTAACAAACACAGTATTCTTATTTCTCTTGGCATTAATCATTATAGTGGTAACAAACACAGTACTCTTGTTTCTCTTGGCATTAATCATTATAGTGGTAACAAACACAGTATTCTTATTTATCTTGGCATTAATCATTATAGTGGTAACAAACACAGTATTCTTATTTATCTTGGCATTAATCATTATAGTGGTAACAAACACAGTATTCTTATTTCTCTTGGCATTAATCATTATAGTGGTAACAAACACAGTATTCTTATTTATCTTGGCATTAATCATTATAGTGGTAACAAACACAGTATTCTTATTTCTCTTGGCATTAATCATTATAGTGGTAACAAACACAGTATTCTTATTTATCTTGGCATTGATCATTATAGTGGTAACAAACACAGTATTCTTATTTATCTTGTCATTAATCATTATAGTGGTAACAAACACAGTATTCTTATTTCTCTTGGCATTAATCATTATAGTGGTAACAAACACAGTATTCTTATTTCTCTTGATATTAATCATTATAGTGGTAACAAACACAGTATTCTTATTTCTCTTGGCATTAATCATTATAGTGGTAACAAACACAGTATTCTTATTTCTCTTGGCATTAATCATTATAGTGGTAACAAACACAGTATTCTTATTTCTCTTGGCATTAATCATTATAGTGGTAACAAACACAGTATTCTTATTTCTCTTGGCATTAATCATTATAGTGGTAACAAACACAGTATTCTTATTTCTCTTGGCATTAATCATTATAGTGGTAACAAACACAGTATTCTTATTTCTCTTGACATTGATCATTATAGTGGTAACAAACACAGTATTCTTATTTCTCTTGGCATTAATCATTATAGTGGTAACAAACACAGTATTCTTATTTCTCTTGGCATTAATCATTATAGTGGTAACAAACACAGTACTTTTGTTTCTCTTGGCATTAATCATTATAGTGGTAACAAACACAGTATTCTTATTTCTCTTGGCATTGATCATTATAGTGGTAACAAACACAGTATTCTTATTTCTCTTGACATTAATCATTATAGTGGTAACAAACACAGTATTCTTATTTCTCTTGGCATTAATCATTATAGTGGTAACAAACACAGTATTCTTATTTCTCTTGGCATTAATCATTATAGTGGTAACAAACACAGTATTCTTATTTCTCTTGACATTAATCATTATAGTGGTAACAAACACAGTATTCTTATTTCTCCTGGCATTAATCATTATAGTGGTAACAAACACAGTATTCTTATTTCTCTTGGCATTAATCATTATAGTGCTAACAAACACAGTACTCTTATTTCTCTTGGCATTAATCATTATAATGGTAACAAACACAGTACTCTTATTTCTCTTGGCATTAATCATTATAATGGTAACAAACAGAGTACTCTTATTTCTCTTGGCATTAATCATTATAATGGTAACAAACACAGTACTCTTATTTCTCTTGGCATTAATCATTATAATGGTAACAAACACAGTATTCTTATTTCTCTTGGCATTAATCATTATAATGGTAACAAACACAGTATTCTTATTTCTCTTGGCATTAATCATTATAATGGTAACAAACACAGTACTCTTATTTCTCTTGGCATTAATCATTATAATGGTAACAAACACAGTATTCTTATTTCTCTTGGCATTAATCATTATAATGGTAACAAACACAGTACTCTTATTTCTCTTGGCATTAATCATTATAGTGGTAACAAACACAGTATTCTTATTTATCTTGGCATTGATCATTATAGTGGTAACAAACACAGTACTCTTATTTCTCTTGGCATTAATCATTATAATGGTAACAAACACAGTACTCTTATTTCTCTTGGCATTAATCATTATAGTGGTAACAAACACAGTACTCTTATTTCTCTTGGCATTAATCATTATAATGGTAACAAACACAGTACTCTTATTTATCTTGTCATTAATCATTATAATGGTAACAAACACAGTATTCTGATTTATCTTGTCATTAATCATTATAATGGTAACAAACACAGTACTCTTATTTATCTTGGCATTAATCATTATAATGGTAACAAACACAATATTCTTATTTATCTTGGCATTAATCATTATAGTGGTAACAAACACAGTGCTCTTATTTATCTTGGCATTGATCATTATAGTGGTAACAAACACAGTATTCTTATTTATCTTGGCATTAATCATTATAGTGGTAACAAACACAGTATTCTTATTTATCTTGGCACTAATCATTATAGTGGTAACAAACACAGTACTCTTATTTATCTTGGCATCAATCATTATAGTGGTAACAAACACAGTACTCTTATTTATCTTGGCATTGATCATTATAGTGGTAACAAGCACAGTACTCTTATTTATCTTGTCATTTATCATTATAGTGGTAACAAGCACAGTACTCTTATTTATCTTGTCATTAATCTATATAATGGTAACAAGCACAGTACTCTTATTTATCTTGTCATTTATCATTATAGTGGTAACAAACACAGTACTCTTATTTATCTTGGCATTGATCATTATAGTGGTAACAAGCACAGTACTCTTATTTATCTTGTCATTAATCTATATAATGGTAACAAGCACAGTACTCTTATTTATCTTGTCATTAATCTATATAATGGTAACAAGCACAGTACTCTTATTTATCTTGTCATTAATCATTATAGTGGTAACAAGCACAGTACTCTTATTTATCTTGTCATTAATCTATATAATGGTAACAAGCACAGTACTCTTATTTATCTTGTCATTTATCATTATAGTGGTAACAAACACAGTACTCTTATTTATCTTGGCATTGATCATTATAGTGGTAACAAGCACAGTACTCTTATTTATCTTGTCATTAATCTATATAATGGTAACAAGCACAGTACTCTTATTTATCTTGTCATTAATCTATATAATGGTAACAAGCACAGTACTCTTATTTATCTTGTCATTAATCTATATAATGGTAACAAGCACAGTACTCTTATTTATCTTGTCATTAATCTATATAATGGTAACAAGCACAGTACTCTTATTTATCTTGTCATTTATCATTATAGTGGTAACAAACACAGTACTCTTATTTATCTTGGCATTGATCATTATAGTGGTAACAAGCACAGTACTCTTATTTATCTTGTCATTAATCATTATAATGGTAACAAACACAGTACTCTTATTTATCTTGTCATTTATCATTATAGTGGTAACAAACACAGTACTCTTATTTATCTTGGCATTGATCATTATAGTGGTAACAAGCACAGTACTCTTATTTATCTTGTCATTAATCATTATAATGGTAACAAACACAGTACTCTTATTTATCTTGGCATTGATCATTATAGTGGTAACAAGCACAGTACTCTTATTTATCTTGTCATTTATCATTATAGTGGTAACAAGCACAGTACTCTTATTTATCTTGTCATTAATCTATATAATGGTAACAAGCACAGTACTCTTATTTATCTTGTCATTTATCATTATAGTGGTAACAAGCACAGTACTCTTATTTATCTTGTCATTAATCTATATAATGGTAACAAGCACAGTACTCTTATTTATCTTGTCATTAATCATTATAGTGGTAACAAGCACAGTACTCTTATTTATCTTGTCATTAATCATTATAATGGTAACAAGCACAGTACTCTTATTTATCTTGTCATTAATCATTATAATGGTAACAAGCACAGTACTCTTATTTATCTTGTCATTAATCATTATAGTGGTAACAAACACAGTACTCTTATTTCTCTTGGCATTAATCATTATAATGGTAACAAGCACAGTACTCTTATTTATCTTGTCATTAATCATTATAATGGTAACAAGCACAGTACTCTTATTTATCTTGTCATTAATCATTATAATGGTAACAAGCACAGTACTCTTATTTATCTTGTCATTAATCATTATAATGGTAACAAGCACAGTACTCTTATTTATCTTGTCATTAATCATTATAATGGTAACAAGCACAGTACTCTTATTTATCTTGTCATTAATCATTATAATGGTAACAAGCACAGTACTCTTATTTATCTTGTCATTAATCATTATAATGGTAACAAGCACAGTACTCTTATTTATCTTGTCATTAATCATTATAATGGTAACAAGCACAGTACTCTTATTTATCTTGTCATTAATCATTATAATGGTAACAAGCACAGTACTCTTATTTATCTTGTCATTAATCATTATAGTGGTAACAAACACAGTACTCTTATTTCTCTTGGCATTAATCATTATAATGGTAACAAGCACAGTACTCTTATTTATCTTGTCATTAATCATTATAATGGTAACAAGCACAGTACTCTTATTTATCTTGTCATTAATCATTATAATGGTAACAAGCACAGTACTCTTATTTATCTTGTCATTAATCATTATAATGGTAACAAGCACAGTACTCTTATTTATCTTGTCATTAATCATTATAATGGTAACAAGCACAGTACTCTTATTTATCTTGTCATTAATCATTATAATGGTAACAAGCACAGTACTCTTATTTATCTTGTCATTAATCATTATAATGGTAACAAGCACAGTACTCTTATTTATCTTGTCATTAATCATTATAGTGGTAACAAGCACAGTACTCTTATTTATCTTGTCATTAATCATTATAATGGTAACAAGCACAGTACTCTTATTTATCTTGGCACTAATCATTATAATGGTAACAAACACAGTACTCTTATTTATCTTGGCATTAATCATTATAATGGTAACAAACACAGTACTCTTATTTATCTTGTCATTAATCATTATAATGGTAACAAGCACAGTACTCTTATTTATCTTGTCATTAATCATTATAGTGGTAACAAGCACAGTACTCTTATTTATCTTGTCATTAATCATTATAATGGTAACAAACACAGTATTCTGATTTATCTTGTACTAAATCATTATAATGGTAACAAACACAGTACTCTTATTTATCTTGTCATTAATCATTATAATGGTAACAAGCACAGTACTCTTATTTATCTTGTCATTAATCATTATAGTGGTAACAAGCACAGTACTCTTATTTATCTTGGCATTAATCATTATAATGGTAACAAACACAGTATTCTTATTTCTCTTGGCATTAATCATTATAATGGTAACAAACACAGTATTCTGATTTATCTTGTCATTAATCATTATAATGGTAACAAGCACAGTACTCTTATTTATCTTGTCATTAATCATTATAATGGTAACAAACACAGTATTCTTATTTCTCTTGGCATTAATCATTATAATAGTAACAAACACAGTATTCTTATTTCTCTTGGCATTAATCATTATAATGGTAACAAACACAGTATTCTGATTTATCTTGTACTAAATCATTATAATGGTAACAAACACAGTACTCTTATTTATCTTGTCATTAATCATTATAATGGTAACAAGCACAGTACTCTTATTTATCTTGTCATTAATCATTATAGTGGTAACAAGCACAGTACTCTTATTTATCTTGTCATTAATCATTATAGTAGTAACAAACAAACACAGTATTCTTATTTCTCTTGGCATTAATCATTATAGTAGTAACAAACACAGTACTCTTATTTATCTTGGCATTAATCATTATAGTAGTAACAAACAAACACAGTATTCTTATTTCTCTTGGCATTAATCATTATAGTAGTAACAAACACAGTACTCTTATTTATCTTGGCGTTAATCATTATAGTAGTAACAAACAAATACAGTACTCTTATTTATCTTGGCATTAATCATTATAGTAGTAACAAACACAGTATTCTTATTTCTCTTGGCATTAATCATTATAGTAGTAACAAACAAACACAGTATTCTTATTTATCTTGGCATTAATCATTATAGTAGTAACAAACATAGTATTCTTATTTCTCTTGGCATTAATCATTATAGTAGTAACAAACAAACACAGTATTCTTATTTCTCTTGGCATTAATCATTATAATGGTAACAAACACAGTATTCTTATTTCTCTTGGCATTGATCATTATAGTGGTGAAAAACACAGTATTCTTATTTCTCTTGGCATTAATCATTATAATGGTAACAAACACAGTACTCTTATTTCTCTTGGCATTAATCATTATAGTGGTGACAAACACAGTATTCTTATTTATCTTGTCATTGATCATTATAATGGTAACAAACACAGTACTCTTATTTCTCTTGGCATTAATCCTTATAGTGGTAACAAATACAGTACTCTTATTTCTCTTGTCATTGATCATTATAGTAGTAACAAACACAGTACTCTTATTTCTCTTGTCATTGATCATTATAATGGTAACAAACACAGTACTCTTATTTCTCTTGGCATTAATCCTTATAGTGGTAACAAACACAGTACTCTTATTTATCTTGGCATTGATCATTATAATGGTAACAAACACAGTACTCTTATTTCTCTTGGCATTAATCATTATAATGGTAACAAACACAGTACTCTTATTTCTCTTGGCATTAATCATTATAATGGTAACAAACACAGTACTCTTATTTCTCTTGGCATTAATCATTATAATGGTAACAAACACAGTACTCTTATTTCTCTTGGCATTAATCATTATAATGGTAACAAACACAGTATTCTTATTTCTCTTGGCATTAGTCATTATAATGGTAACAAACACAGTACTCTTATTTCTCTTGGAATTAATCCTTATAGTAGTAACAAACAAACACAGTATTCTTATTTCTCTTGTCATTGATCATTATAGTGGTAACAAACACAGTACTCTTATTTATATTGGCATTAATCATTATAATGGTAACAAACACAGTATTCTTATTTATCTTGGCATTAATCATTATAGTGGTAACAAACACAGTATTCTTATTTATCTTGGCATTAATCATTATAATGGTAACAAACACAGTACTCTTATTTATCTTGGCATTAATCATTATAGTGGTAACAAACACAGTATTCTTATTTCTCTTGGCATTAATCATTATAGTGGTAACAAACACAGTACTCTTATTTCTCTTGGCATTGATCATTATAGTGGTGAAAAACACAGTATTCTTATTTCTCTTGGCATTAATCATTATAATGGTAACAAACACAGTACTCTTATTTCTCTTGGCATTAATCAATATAGTGGTAACAAACACAGTATTCTTATTTCTCTTGGCATTGATCATTATAGTGGTGAAAAACACAGTACTCTTATTTCTCTTGGCATTGATCATTATAGTGGTAACAAACACAGTATTCTTATTTCTCTTGGCATTAATCATTATAGTGGTAACAAACACAGTATTCTTATTTCTCTTGGCATTAATCATTATAGTGGTAACAAACACAGTATTCTTATTTCTCTTGGCATTAATCATTATAGTGGTAACAAACACAGTACTCTTATTTCTCTTGGCATTGATCATTATAGTGGTAACAAACACAGTATTCTTATTTCTCTTGGCATTAATCATTATAGTGGTAACAAACACAGTACTCTTATTTCTCTTGGCATTAATCATTATAGTGGTAACAAACACAGTATTCTTATTTCTCTTGGCATTGATCATTATAGTGGTAACAAACACAGTATTCTTATTTCTCTTGGCATTGTTCATTATAGTAGTAACAAACACAGTATTCTTATTTCTCTTGGCATTGATCATTATAGTAGTAACAAACACAGTATTCTTATTTCTCTTGGCATTAATCATTATAGTGGTAACAAACACAGTACTCTTATTTCTCTTGGCATTGATCATTATAGTAGTAACAAACACAGTATTCTTATTTCTCTTGGCATTAATCATTATAGTGGTAACAAACACAGTACTCTTATTTCTCTTGGCATTAATCATTATAGTGGTAACAAACACAGTATTCTTATTTCTTTTGGCATTAATCATTATAGTAGTAACAAACACAGTATTCTTATTTCTCTTGGCATTGATCATTATAGTAGTAACAAACACAGTAATCTTATTTCTCTTGGCATTAATCATTATAGTGGTAACAAACACAGTACTCTTATTTCTCTTGGCATTAATCATTATAGTGGTAACAAACACAGTATTCTTATTTCTCTTGGCATTAATCATTATAGTGGTAACAAACACAGTATTCTTATTTCTCTTGGCATTGATCATTATAGTGGTAACAAACACAGTATTCTTATTTCTCTTGGCATTAATCATTATAGTGGTAACAAACACAGTATTCTTAGTTCTCTTGGCATTGATCATTATAGTGGTAACAAACACAGTATTCTTATTTCTCTTGGCATTGATCATTATAGTGGTAACAAACACAGTATTCTTATTTCTCTCGGCATTGATCATTATAGTAGTAACAAACACAGTATTCTTAGTTCTCTTGGCATTGATCATTATAGTAGTAACAAACACAGTATTCTTATTTCTCTTGGCATTAGTCATTATAGTGGTAACAAACACAGTACTCTTATTTCTCTTGGCATTAATCATTATAGTGGTAACAAACACAGTATTCTTATTTCTCTTGGCATTAATCATTACAGTGGGACCAAACACAGTATTCTTATTTCTCTTGGCATTAATCATTATAATGGTAACAAACACAGTATTCTTATTTCTCTTGGCATTGATCATTATAGTGGTAACAAACACAATACTCTTATTTATCTTGTCATTAATCATTATAGTGGTAACAAACACAGTATTCTTATTTATCTTGGCATTGATCATTATAGTGGTAACAAACACAGTATTCTTATTTATCTTGGCATTGATCATTATAGTGGTAACAAACACAGTATTCTTATTTATCTTGGCATTGATCATTATAGTGGTAACAAACACAGTATTCTTGTTTATCTAGGCATTGATCATTATAGTGGTAACAAACACAGTATTCTTATTTCCCTTGGCATTGATCATTATAATGGTAACAAACACAGTATTCTTATTTCCCTTGGCATTGATCATTATAATGGTAACAAACACAGTATTCTTATTTATCTTGGCATTGATCATTATAGTGGTAACAAACACAGTATTCTTATTTATCTTGGCATTGATCATTATAGTGGTAAAAAACACAGTATTCTTATTTCTCTTGGCATTGATCATAATAATGGTAACAAACACAGTATTCTTATTTATCTTGGCATTGATCATTATAGTGGTAACAAACACAGTATTCTTATTTATCTTGGCATTGATCATTATAGTGGTAACAAACACAGTATTCTTATTTATCTTGTCATTAATCATTATAGTGGTAACAAACACAGTATTCTTATTTATCTTGTCATTAATCATTATAGTGGCAACAAACACAGTATTCTTATTTATCTTGTCATTAATCATTATAATGGTAACAAACACAGTATTCTTATTTATCTTGTCATTAATCATTATAGTGGTGACAAACACAGTATTCTTATTTATCTTGTCATTAATCATTATAATGGTAACAAACACAGTATTCTTATTTATCTTGTCATTAATCATTATAGTGGTGACAAACACAGTATTCTTATTTATCTTGTCATTAATCATTATAGTGGTAACAAACACAGTATTCTTATTTATCTTGGCATTAATCATTATAGTGGTAACAAACACAGTATTCTTATTTATCTTGTCATTAATCATTATAGTGGTAACAAACACAGTATTCTTATTTATCTTGTCATTAATCATTATAGTGGTAACAAACACAGTATTCTTATTTCTCTTGGCATTGATCATTATAGTGGTAACAAACACAGTATTCTTGTTTCTCTTGGCATTGATCATTATAGTGGTAACAAACACAATACTCTTATTTATCTTGTCATTAATCATTATAGTGGTAACAAACACAGTATTCTTATTTATCTTGTCATTAATCATTATAGTGGTAACAAACACAGTATTCTTATTTCTCTTGGCATTGATCATTATAGTGGTAACAAACACAGTATTCTTATTTCTCTTGGCATTGATCATTATAGTGGTAACAAACACAATTCTCTTATTTATCTTGTCATTAATCATTATAGTGGTAACAAACACAGTATTCTTATTTATCTTGGCATTGATCATTATAGTGGTAACAAACACAGTATTCTTATTTCTCTTGGCATTAATCATTATAGTGGTAACAAACACAGTATTCTTATTTCTCTTGACATTGATCATTATAGTGGTAACAAACACAGTATTCTTATTTCTCTTGGCATTAATCATTATAGTGGTAACAAACACAGTATTCTTATTTCTCTTGGCATTAATCATTATAGTGGTAACAAACACAGTACTTTTGTTTCTCTTGGCATTAATCATTATAGTGGTAACAAACACAGTATTCTTATTTCTCTTGGCATTGATCATTATAGTGGTAACAAACACAGTATTCTTATTTCTCTTGACATTAATCATTATAGTGGTAACAAACACAGTATTCTTATTTCTCTTGGCATTAATCATTATAGTGGTAACAAACACAGTATTCTTATTTCTCTTGGCATTAATCATTATAGTGGTAACAAACACAGTATTCTTATTTCTCTTGACATTAATCATTATAGTGGTAACAAACACAGTATTCTTATTTCTCCTGGCATTAATCATTATAGTGGTAACAAACACAGTATTCTTATTTCTCTTGGCATTAATCATTATAGTGCTAACAAACACAGTACTCTTATTTCTCTTGGCATTAATCATTATAATGGTAACAAACACAGTATTCTTATTTATCTTGTCATTAATCATTATAGTGGTAACAAACACAGTATTCTTATTTCTCTTGGCATTGATCATTATAGTGGTAACAAACACACTATTCTTATTTCTCTTGGCATTGATCATTATAGTGGTAACAAACACAATACTCTTATTTATCTTGTCATTAATCATTATAGTGGTAACAAACACAGTATTCTTATTTATCTTGTCATTAATCATTATAGTGGTAACAAACACAGTATTCTTATTTCTCTTGGCATTGATCATTATAGTGGTAACAAACACAGTATTCTTATTTCTCATGGCATTGATCATTATAGTGGTAACAAACACAATTCTCTTATTTATCTTGTCATTAATCATTATAGTGGTAACAAACACAGTATTCTTATTTATCTTGGCATTGATCATTATAGTGGTAACAAACACAGTATTCTTATTTATCTTGGCATTGATCATTATAGTGGTAACAAACACAATACTCTTATTTATCTTGGCATTGATCATTATAGTGGTAACAAACACAGTATTCTTATTTATCTTGTCATTAATCATTATAGTGGTAACAAACACAGTATTCTTATTTCTCTTGGCATTAATCATTATAGTGGTAACAAACACAGTACTCTTGTTTCTCTTGGCATTAATCATTATAGTGGTAACAAACACAGTATTCTTATTTATCTTGGCATTAATCATTATAGTGGTAACAAACACAGTATTCTTATTTATCTTGTCATTAATCATTATAGTGGTAACAAACACAGTATTCTTATTTCTCTTGGCATTGATCATTATAGTGGTAACAAACACAGTATTCTTATTTCTCTTGGCATTGATCATTATAGTGGTAACAAACACAATACTCTTATTTATCTTGTCATTAATCATTATAGTGGTAACAAACACAGTATTCTTATTTATCTTGTCATTAATCATTATAATGGTAACAAGCACAGTACTCTTATTTATCTTGTCATTAATCATTATAGTGGTAACAAGCACAGTACTCTTATTTATCTTGTCATTAATCATTATAATGGTAACAAGCACAGTACTCTTATTTATCTTGGCATTAATCATTATAATGGTAACAAACACAGTACTCTTATTTATCTTGGCATTAATCATTATAATGGTAACAAACACAGTACTCTTATTTCTCTTGGCATTAATCATTATAATGGTAACAAACACAGTACTCTTATTTATCTTGGCATTAATCATTATAATGGTAACAAACACAGTACTCTTATTTATCTTGGCATTAATCATTATAGTAGTAACAAACACAGTACTCTTATTTATCTCGGCATTAATCATTATAGTAGTAACAAACACAGTACTCTTATTTATCTTGGCATTAATCATTATAGTAGTAACAAACACAGTACTCTTATTTATCTTGGCATTAATCATTATAGTAGTAACAAACACAGTACTCTTATTTATCTTGGCATTAATCATTATAATGGTAACAAACACAGTACTCTTATTTATCTTGGCATTAATCATTATAGTAGTAACAAACACAGTACTCTTATTTATCTTGGCATTAATCATTATAGTAGTAACAAACACAGTACTCTTATATATCTTGGCATTAATCATTATAGTAGTAACAAACACAGTACTCTTATTTATCTTGGCATTAATCATTATAATGGTAACAAACACAGTACTCTTATTTATCTTGGCATTAATCATTATAGTAGTAACAAACACAGTACTCTTATTTATCTTGGCATCAATCATTATAATGGTAACAAACACAGTATTCTTATTTATCTTGGCATTAATCATTATAATGGTAACAAACACAGTACTCTTATTTATCTTGGCATTAATCATTATAGTAGTAACAAACACAGTACTCTTATTTATCTTGGCATTAATCATTATAATGGTAACAAACACAGTATTCTTATTTATCTTGGCATTAATCATTATAATGGTAACAAACACAGTACTCTTATTTATCTTGGCATTAATCATTATAATGGTAACAAACACAGTACTCTTATTTATCTTGGCATTAATCATTATAATGGTAACAAACACAGTATTCTTATTTATCTTGGCATTAATCATTATAATGGTAACAAACACAGTATTCTTATTTATCTTGGCATTAATCATTATAATGGTAACAAACACAGTATTCTTATTTATCTTGGCATTAATCATTATAATGGTAACAAACACAGTACTCTTATTTATCTTGGCATTAATCATTATAGTAGTAACAAACACAGTACTCTTATTTATCTTGGCATTAATCATTATAATGGTAACAAACACAGTATTCTTATTTATCTTGGCATTAATCATTATAGTAGTAACAAACACAGTACTCTTATTTATCTTGGCATTAATCATTATAGTAGTAACAAACACAGTACTCTTATTTATTTTGGCATTAATCATTATAGTAGTAACAAATACAGTACTCTTATTTATCTTGGCATCAATCATTATAGTGGTAACAAACACAGTACTCTTATTTATTTTGGCATCAATCATTATAGTGGTAACAAACACAGTACTCTTATTTATTTTGGCATTAATCATTATAGTGGTAACAAACACAGTACTCTTATTTATTTTGGCATTAATCATTATAGTGGTAACAAACACAGTACTCTTATTTATTTTGGCATTAATCATTATAGTAGTAACAAACACAGTACTCTTATTTATCTTGGCATTAATCATTATAGTAGTAACAAACACAGTATTCTTATTTATCTTGGCATCAATCATTATAGTGGTAACAAACACAGTATTCTTATTTATTTTGGCATTAATCATTATAGTAGTAACAAACACAGTATTCTTATTTATCTTGGCATTAATCATTATAGTGGTAACAAACACAGTATTCTTATTTATCTTGGCATTAATCATTATAGTAGTAACAAACACAGTATTCTTATTTATTTTGGCATTAATCATTATAGTAGTAACAAACACAGTACTCTTATTTATTTTGGCATTAATCATTATAGTGGTAACAAACACAGTATTCTTATTTCTCTTGGCATTAATCATTATAGTAGTAACAAATACAGTACTCTTATTTATCTTGGCATTAATCATTATAGTAGTAACAAACACAGTATTCTTATTTATCTTGGCATTAATCATTATAGTAGTAACAAATACAGTACTCTTATTTATCTTGGCATTAATCATTATAGTAGTAACAAACACAGTACTCTTATTTATCTTGGCATTAATCATTATAGTAGTAACAAACAAACACAGTATTCTTATTTCTCTTGGCATTAATCATTATAGTAGTAACAAATACAGTACTCTTATTTATCTTGGCATTAATCATTATAGTGGTAACAAACACAGTATTCTTATTTATCCTGGCATTAATCCTTATAGTGGTAACAAACACAGTATTCTTATTTCTCTTGTCATTGATCATTATAGTAGTAACAAACAAACACAGTATTCTTATTTATCTTGGCATTAATCATTATAGTAGTAACAAACAAACACAGTATTCTTATTTCTCTTGGCATTAATCATTATAGTGGTAACAAACACAGTATTCTTATTTATCTTGTCATTAATCATTATCGTAGTAACAAACAAACACAGTATTCTTATTTCTCTTGGCATTAATCATTATAGTAGTAACAAACAAACACAGTATTTTTATTTCTCTTGGCATTAATCATTATAGTAGTAACAAACACAGTACTCTTATTTATCTTGGCGTTAATCATTATAGTAGTAACAAACAAATACAGTACTCTTATTTATCTTGGCATTAATCATTATAGTAGTAACAAACACAGTATTCTTATTTCTCTTGGCATTAATCATTATAGTAGTAACAAACAAACACAGTATTCTTATTTATCTTGGCATTAATCATTATAGTAGTAACAAACATAGTATTCTTATTTCTCTTGGCATTAATCATTATAGTAGTAACAAACAAACACAGTATTCTTATTTCTCTTGGCATTAATCATTATAATGGTAACAAACACAGTATTCTTATTTCTCTTGGCATTGATCATTATAGTGGTGAAAAACACAGTATTCTTATTTCTCTTGGCATTAATCATTATAATGGTAACAAACACAGTACTCTTATTTCTCTTGGCATTAATCATTATAGTGGTGACAAACACAGTATTCTTATTTTTCTTGTCATTGATCATTATAATGGTAACAAACACAGTACTCTTATTTCTCTTGGCATTAATCCTTATAGTGGTAACAAACACAGTACTCTTATTTCTCTTGTCATTGATCATTATAGTAGTAACAAACACAGTACTCTTATTTCTCTTGTCATTGATCATTATAGTAGTAACAAAAACAGTACTCTTATTTCTCTTGTCATTGATCATTATAGTAGTAACAAACACAGTACTCTTATTTCTCTTGTCATTGATCATTATAGTAGTAACAAACACAGTACTCTTATTTCTCTTGTCATTGATCATTATAGTAGTAACAAACACAGTACTCTTATTTCTCTTGTCATTGATCATTATAGTAGTAACAAAAACAGTACTCTTATTTCTCTTGGCATTAATCCTTATAGTGGTAACAAACACAGTACTCTTATTTATCTTGGCATTAATCATTATAATGGTAACAAACACAGTACTCTTATTTCTCTTGGCATTAATCATTATAATAGTAACAAACACAGTACTCTTATTTCTCTTGGCATTAATCATTATAATGGTAACAAACACAGTACTCTTATTTCTCTTGGCATTAATCATTATAATGGTAACAAACACAGTATTCTTATTTCTCTTGGCATTAGTCATTATAATGGTAACAAACACAGTACTCTTATTTCTCTTGGCATTAATCCTTATAGTAGTAACAAACAAACACAGTATTCTTATTTCTCTTGTCATTGATCATTATAGTGGTAACAAACACAGTACTCTTATTTATATTGGCATTAATCATTATAATGGTAACAAACACAGTATTCTTATTTATCTTGGCATTAATCATTATAGTGGTAACAAACACAGTATTCTTATTTATCTTGGCATTAATCATTATAATGGTAACAAACACAGTACTCTTATTTATCTTGGCATTAATCATTATAGTGGTAACAAACACAGTATTCTTATTTCTCTAGGCATTAATCATTATAGTGGTAACAAACACAGTATTCTTATTTCTCTTGGCATTAATCATTATAGTGGTAACAAACACAGTATTCTTATTTCTCTTGACATTAATCATTATAGTGGTAACAAACACAGTATTCTTATTTCTCCTGGCATTAATCATTATAGTGGTAACAAACACAGTATTCTTATTTCTCTTGGCATTAATCATTATAGTGGTAACAAACACAGTATTCTTATTTCTCTTGGCATTAATCATTATAGTGGTAACAAACACAGTATTCTTATTTTTCTTGGCATTGATCATTATAGTGGTAACAAACACAGTATTCTTATTTCTCTTGGCATTGATCATTATAGTAGTAACAAACACAGTATTCTTATTTCTCTTGGCATTGATCATTATAGTATTAACAAACACAGTATTCTTATTTCTCTTGGCATTGATCATTATAGTGGTAACAAACACAGTACTCTTATTTCTCTTGGCATTAATCATTATAGTGGTAACAAACACAGTATTCTTATTTCTCTTGGCATTGATCATTATAGTGGTAACAAACACAGTATTCTTATTTCTCTTGGCATTGATCATTATAGTGGTAACAAACACAGTATTCTTATTTCTCTTGGCATTGATCATTATAGTGGTAACAAACACAGTATTCTTATTTCTCTTGGCATTGATCATTATAGTCGTAACAAACACGGTATTCTTATTTCTCTTGGCATTGATCATTATAGTGGTAACAAACACAGTATTCTTATTTCTCTTGGCATTGATCATTATAGTGGTAACAAACACAGTATTCTTATTTCTCTAGTCATTGATCATTATAGTGGTAACAAACACAGTATTCTTATTTCTCTTGGCATTAATCATTATAATGGTAACAAACACAGTATTCTTATTTCTCTTGGCATTAATCATTATAATGGTAACAAACACAGTATTCTTATTTCTCTTGGCATTAATCATTATAGTGGTAACAAACACAGTATTCTTATTTCTCTTGGCATTGATCATTATGGTGGTAACAAACACAGTATTCTTATTTCTCTTGGCATTGATCATTATAATGGTAACAAACACAGTATTCTTATTTCTCTTGGCATTAATCATTATAGTGGAAACAAACACAGTATTCTTATTTCTCTTGGCATTGATCATTATAGTAGTAACAAACACAGTATTCTTATTTCTCTTGGCATTGATCATTATAATGGTAACAAACACAGTATTCTTATTTCTCTTGGCATTGATCATTATGGTGGTAACAGACACAGTATTCTTATTTCTCTTGGCATTGATCATTATAATGGTAACAAACACAGTATTCTTATTTCTCTTGGCATTAATCATTATAGTGGTAACAAACACAGTATTCTTATTTCTCTTGGCATTGATCATTATAATGGTAACAAACACAGTATTCTTATTTCTCTTGGCATTAATCATTATAGTGGTAACAAACACAGTATTCTTATTTCTCTTGGCATTGATCATTATAGTAGTAACAAACACAGTATTCTTTTTTCTCTTGGCATTGATCATTATAATGGTAACAAACACAGTATTCTTATTTCTCTTGGCATTAATCATTATAGTGGTAACAAACACAGTATTCTTATTTCTCTTGGCATTGATCATTATAGTAGTAACAAACACAGTATTCTTATTTCTCTTGGCATTAATCATTATAATGGTAACAAACACAGTATTCTTATTTCTCTTGGCATTGATCATTATAGTGGTGAAAAACACAGTATTCTTATTTCTCTTGGCATTAATCACTATAATGGTAACAAACACAGTACTCTTATTTCTCTTGGCATTAATCATTATAGTGGTGACAAACACAGTATTCTTATTTCTCTTGTCATTGATCATTATAATGGTAACAAACACAGTACTCTTATTTCTCTTGGCATTAATCATTATAGTGGTAACAAACACAGTACTCTTATTTATATTGGCATTAATCATTATAATGGTAACAAACACAGTACTCTTATTTCTCTTGGCATTAATCATTATAATGGTAACAAACACAGTATTCTTATTTCTCTTGGCATTGATCATTATAGTGGTAACAAACACAGTATTCTTATTTCTCTTGGCATTGATCATTATAGTGGTAACAAACACAGTATTCTTATTTCTCTTGGCATTGATCATTATAGTAGTAACAAACACGGTATTCTTATTTATCTTGACATTAATCATTATAGTGGTAACAAACACAGTATTCTTATTTCTCTTGGCATTGATCATTATAGTGGTAACAAACGCAGTATTCTTATTTCTCTTGGCATTGTTCATTATAGTAGTAACAAACACAGTATTCTTATTTCTCTTGGCATTGATCATTATAGTAGTAACAAACACAGTATTCTTATTTCTCTTGGCATTAATCATTATAGTGGTAACAAACACAGTACTCTTATTTCTCTTGGCTTTGATCATTATAGTAGTAACAAACACAGTATTCTTATTTCTCTTGGCATTAATCATTATAGTGGTAACAAACACAGTATTCTTATTTCTTTTGGCATTAATCATTATAGTAGTAACAAACACAGTATTCCTATTTCTCTTGGCATTGATCATTATAGTAGTAACAAACACAGTAATCTTATTTCTCTTGGCATTAATCATTATAGTGGTAACAAACACAGTACTCTTATTTCTCTTGGCATTAATCATTATAGTGGTAACAAACACAGTATTCTTATTTCTCCTTGGCATTAATCATTATAGTGGTAACAAACACAGTATTCTTATTTCTCTTGGCATTGATCATTATAGTGGTAACAAACACAGTATTCTTATTTCTCTTGGCATTAATCATTATAGTGGTAACAAACACAGTATTCTTATTTCTCTTGGCATTGATCATTATAGTGGTAACAAACACAGTATTCTTATTTCTCTTGGCATTGATCATTATAGTAGTAACAAACATAGTATTCTTAGTTCTCTTGGCATTGATCATTATAGTAGTAACAAACACGGTATTCTTATTTCTCTTGGCATTAATCATTATAGTGGTAATAAACACAGTACTCTTATTTCTCTTGCCATTAATCATTATAGTGGTAACAAACACAGTATTCTTATTTCTCTTGGCATTAATCATTATGGTGGGAACAAACACAGTATTCTTATTTCTCTTGGCATTAATCATTATAATGGTAACAAACACAGTATTCTTATTTCTCTTGGCATTGATCATTATAGTGGTAACAAACACAATACTCTTATTTATCTTGTCATTAATCATTATAGTGGTAACAAACACAGTCTTCTTATTTATCTTGGCATTGATCATTATAGTGGTAACAAACACAGTATTCTTATTTATCTTGGCATTGATCATTATAGTGGTAACAAACACAGTATTCTTATTTATCTTGGCATTGATCATTATAGTGGTAACAAACACAGTATTCTTGTTTATCTTGGCATTGATCATTATAGTGGTAACAAACACAGTATTCTTATTTCCCTTGGCATTGATCATTATAATGGTAACAAACACAGTATTCTTATTTCCCTTGGCATTGATCATTATAATGGTAACAAACACAGTATTCTTATTTATCTTGGCATTGATCATTATAATGGTAACAAACACAGTATTCTTATTTATCTTGGCATTGATCATTATAGTGGTAACAAACACAGTATTCTTATTTATCTTAGCATTGATCATTATAGTGGTAACAAACACAGTATTCTTATTTATCTTGTCATTAATCATTATAGTGGTAACAAACACAGTATTCTTATTTATCTTGTCATTAATCATTATAGTGGTAACAAACACAGTATTCTTATTTATCTTGTCATTAATCATTATAGTGGTGACAAACACAGTATTCTTATTTATCTTGTCATTAATCATTATAATGGTAACAAACACAGTATTCTTATTTATCTTGTCATTAATCATTATAGTGGTAACAAACAGTATTCTTATTTATCTTGTCATTAATCATTATAATGTTAACAAACACAGTATTCTTATTTATCTTGTCATTAATCATTATAGTGGTGACAAACACAGTATTCTTATTTATCTTGTCATTAATCATTATAATGGTAACAAACACAGTATTCTTATTTATCTTGTCATTAATCATTATAGTGGTGACAAACACAGTATTCTTATTTATCTTGTCATTAATCATTATAGTGGTAACAAACACAGTATTCTTATTTATCTTGGCATTAATCATTATAGTGGTAACAAACACAGTATTCTTATTTCTCTTGGCATTAATCATTATAGTGGTAACAAACACAGTACTCTTGTTTCTCTTGGCATTAATCATTATAGTGGTAACAAACACAGTATTCTTATTTATCTTGGCATTAATCATTATAGTGGTAACAAACACAGTATTCTTATTTATCTTGGCATTAATCATTATAGTGGTAACAAACACAGTATTCTTATTTCTCTTGGCATTAATCATTATAGTGGTAACAAACACAGTATTCTTATTTATCTTGGCATTAATCATTATAGTGGTAACAAACACAGTATTCTTATTTCTCTTGGCATTAATCATTATAGTGGTAACAAACACAGTATTCTTATTTATCTTGGCATTGATCATTATAGTGGTAACAAACACAGTATTCTTATTTATCTTGTCATTAATCATTATAGTGGTAACAAACACAGTATTCTTATTTCTCTTGGCATTAATCATTATAGTGGTAACAAACACAGTATTCTTATTTCTCTTGATATTAATCATTATAGTGGTAACAAACACAGTATTCTTATTTCTCTTGGCATTAATCATTATAGTGGTAACAAACACAGTATTCTTATTTCTCTTGGCATTAATCATTATAGTGGTAACAAACACAGTATTCGTATTTCTCTTGGCATTAATCATTATAGTGGTAACAAACACAGTATTCTTATTTCTCTTGGCATTAATCATTATAGTGGTAACAAACACAGTATTCTTATTTCTCTTGACATTGATCATTATAGTGGTAACAAACACAGTATTCTTATTTCTCTTGGCATTAATCATTATAGTGGTAACAAACACAGTATTCTTATTTCTCTTGGCATTAATCATTATAGTGGTAACAAACACAGTACTTTTGTTTCTCTTGGCATTAATCATTATAGTGGTAACAAACACAGTATTCTTATTTCTCTTGGCATTGATCATTATAGTGGTAACAAACACAGTATTCTTATTTCTCTTGACATTAATCATTATAGTGGTAACAAACACAGTATTCTTATTTCTCTTGGCATTAATCATTATAGTGGTAACAAACACAGTATTCTTATTTCTCTTGGCATTAATCATTATAGTGGTAACAAACACAGTATTCTTATTTCTCTTGACATTAATCATTATAGTGGTAACAAACACAGTATTCTTATTTCTCCTGGCATTAATCATTATAGTGGTAACAAACACAGTATTCTTATTTCTCTTGGCATTAATCATTATAGTGCTAACAAACACAGTACTCTTATTTCTCTTGGCATTAATCATTATAATGGTAACAAACACAGTACTCTTATTTCTCTTGGCATTAATCATTATAATGGTAACAAACACAGTACTCTTATTTCTCTTGGCATTAATCATTATAATGGTAACAAACACAGTACTCTTATTTCTCTTGGCATTAATCATTATAATGGTAACAAACACAGTATTCTTATTTCTCTTGGCATTAATCATTATAATGGTAACAAAAACAGTATTCTTATTTCTCTTGGCATTAATCATTATAATGGTAACAAACACAGTACTCTTATTTCTCTTGGCATTAATCATTATAATGGTAACAAACACAGTATTCTTATTTCTCTTGGCATTAATCATTATAATGGTAACAAACACAGTACTCTTATTTCTCTTGGCATTAATCATTATAGTGGTAACAAACACAGTATTCTTATTTATCTTGGCATTGATCATTATAGTGGTAACAAACACAGTACTCTTATTTCTCTTGGCATTAATCATTATAATGGTAACAAACACAGTACTCTTATTTCTCTTGGCATTAATCATTATAGTGGTAACAAACACAGTACTCTTATTTATCTTGGCATTAATCATTATAGTGGTAACAAACACAGTACTCTTATTTCTCTTGGCATTAATCATTATAATGGTAACAAACACAGTACTCTTATTTATCTTGGCATTAATCATTATAGTGGTAACAAACACAGTACTCTTATTTATCTTGGCATTAATCATTATAATGGTAACAAACACAATATTCTTATTTATCTTGGCATTAATCATTATAGTGGTAACAAACACAGTACTCTTATTTATCTTGGCATTGATCATTATAGTGGTAACAAACACAGTATTCTTATTTATCTTGGCATTAATCATTATAGTGGTAACAAACACAGTATTCTTATTTATCTTGGCACTAATCATTATAGTGGTAACAAACACAGTACTCTTATTTATCTTGTCATTAATCATTATAGTGGTGACAAACACAGTATTCTTATTTATCTTGGCACTAATCATTATAGTGGTAACAAACACAGTACTCTTATTTATCTTGTCATTAATCATTATAGTGGTGACAAACACAGTATTCTTATTTATCTTGTCATTAATCATTATAATGGTAACAAAAACAGTATTCTTATTTATCTTGTCATTAATCATTATAGTGGTAACAAACAGTATTCTTATTTATCTTGTCATTAATCATTATAATGTTAACAAACACAGTATTCTTATTTATCTTGTCATTAATCATTATAGTGGTGACAAACACAGTATTCTTATTTATCTTGTCATTAATCATTATAATGGTAACAAACACAGTATTCTTATTTATCTTGTCATTAATCATTATAGTGGTGACAAACACAGTATTCTTATTTATCTTGTCATTAATCATTATAGTGGTAACAAACACAGTATTCTTATTTATCTTGGCATTAATCATTATAGTGGTAACAAACACAGTATTCTTATTTATCTTGTCATTAATCATTATAGTGGTAACAAACACAGTATTCTTATTTATCTTGTCATTAATCATTATAGTGGTAACAAACACAGTATTCTTATTTCTCTTGGCATTGATCATTATAGTGGTAAGAAACACAGTATTCTTATTTCTCTTGGCATTGATCATTATAGTGGTAATAAACACAATACTCTTATTTATCTTGTCATTAATCATTATAGTGGTAACAAACACAGTATTCTTATTTATCTTGTCATTAATCATTATAGTGGTAACAAACACAGTATTCTTATTTCTCTTGGCATTGATCATTATAGTGGTAACAAACACAGTATTCTTATTTCTCTTGGCATTGATCATTATAGTGGTAACAAACACAATACTCTTATTTATCTTGTCATTAATCATTATAGTGGTAACAAACACAGTATTCTTATTTATCTTGGCATTGATCATTATAGTGGTAACAAACACAGTATTCTTATTTATCTTGGCATTGATCATTATAGTGGTAACAAACACAATACTCTTATTTATCTTGGCATTGATCATTATAGTGGTAACAAACACAGTATTCTTATTTATCTTGTCATTAATCATTATAGTGGTAACAAACACAGTATTCTTATTTCTCTTGGCATTAATCATTATAGTGGTAACAAACACAGTACTCTTGTTTCTCTTGGCATTAATCATTATAGTGGTAACAAACACAGTATTCTTATTTATCTTGGCATTAATCATTATAGTGGTAACAAACACAGTATTCTTATTTCTCTTGGCATTAATCATTATAGTGGTAACAAACACAGTATTCTTATTTATCTTGGCATTAATCATTATAGTGGTAACAAACACAGTATTCTTATTTCTCTTGGCATTAATCATTATAGTGGTAACAAACACAGTATTCTTATTTATCTTGGCATTGATCATTATAGTGGTAACAAACACAGTATTCTTATTTATCTTGTCATTAATCATTATAGTGGTAACAAACACAGTATTCTTATTTCTCTTGGCATTAATCATTATAGTGGTAACAAACACAGTATTCTTATTTCTCTTGATATTAATCATTATAGTGGTAACAAACACAGTATTCTTATTTCTCTTGGCATTAATCATTATAGTGGTAACAAACACAGTATTCTTATTTCTCTTGGCATTAATCATTATAGTGGTAACAAACACAGTATTCTTATTTCTCTTGGCATTAATCATTATAGTGGTAACAAACACAGTATTCTTATTTCTCTTGGCATTAATCATTATAGTGGTAACAAACACAGTATTCTTATTTCTGTTGACATTGATCATTATAGTGGTAACAAACACAGTATTCTTATTTCTCTTGG
Organism: Deroplatys truncata; assembly: GCA_030765065.1. Lineage (NCBI taxonomy): Eukaryota > Metazoa > Arthropoda > Insecta > Mantodea > Mantidae > Deroplatys > Deroplatys truncata. The sequence goes on along the minus strand of CM060986.1, from coordinate 5,047,954 downwards.
CATTAATCATTATAGTGGTAACAAACACAGTATTCTTATTTCTCTTGGCATTAATCATTATAGTGGTAACAAACACAGTACTTTTGTTTCTCTTGGCATTAATCATTATAGTGGTAACAAACACAGTATTCTTATTTCTCTTGGCATTGATCATTATAGTGGTAACAAACACAGTATTCTTATTTCTCTTGACATTAATCATTATAGTGGTAACAAACACAGTATTCTTATTTCTCTTGGCATTAATCATTATAGTGGTAACAAACACAGTATTCTTATTTCTCTTGGCATTAATCATTATAGTGGTAACAAACACAGTATTCTTATTTCTCTTGACATTAATCATTATAGTGGTAACAAACACAGTATTCTTATTTCTCCTGGCATTAATCATTATAGTGGTAACAAACACAGTATTCTTATTTCTCTTGGCATTAATCATTATAGTGCTAACAAACACAGTACTCTTATTTCTCTTGGCATTAATCATTATAATGGTAACAAACACAGTACTCTTATTTCTCTTGGCATTAATCATTATAATGGTAACAAACACAGTACTCTTATTTCTCTTGGCATTAATCATTATAATGGTAACAAACACAGTACTCTTATTTCTCTTGGCATTAATCATTATAATGGTAACAAACACAGTATTCTTATTTCTCTTGGCATTAATCATTATAATGGTAACAAACACAGTATTCTTATTTCTCTTGGCATTAATCATTATAATGGTAACAAACACAGTACTCTTATTTCTCTTGGCATTAATCATTATAATGGTAACAAACACAGTATTCTTATTTCTCTTGGCATTAATCATTATAATGGTAACAAACACAGTACTCTTATTTCTCTTGGCATTAATCATTATAGTGGTAACAAACACAGTATTCTTATTTATCTTGGCATTGATCATTATAGTGGTAACAAACACAGTACTCTTATTTCTCTTGGCATTAATCATTATAATGGTAACAAACACAGTACTCTTATTTCTCTTGGCATTAATCATTATAGTGGTAACAAACACAGTACTCTTATTTCTCTTGGCATTAATCATTATAATGGTAACAAACACAGTACTCTTATTTATCTTGTCATTAATCATTATAATGGTAACAAACACAGTATTCTGATTTATCTTGTCATTAATCATTATAATGGTAACAAACACAGTACTCTTATTTATCTTGGCATTAATCATTATAATGGTAACAAACACAATATTCTTATTTATCTTGGCATTAATCATTATAGTGGTAACAAACACAGTACTCTTATTTATCTTGGCATTGATCATTATAGTGGTAACAAACACAGTATTCTTATTTATCTTGGCATTAATCATTATAGTGGTAACAAACACAATATTCTTATTTATCTTGGCATTAATCATTATAGTGGTAACAAACACAGTACTCTTATTTATCTTGGCATTAATCATTATAATGGTAACAAACACAATATTCTTATTTATCTTGGCATTAATCATTATAGTGGTAACAAACACAGTACTCTTATTTATCTTGGCATTGATCATTATAGTGGTAACAAACACAGTATTCTTATTTATCTTGGCATTAATCATTATAGTGGTAACAAACACAGTATTCTTATTTATCTTGGCACTAATCATTATAGTGGTAACAAACACAGTACTCTTATTTATCTTGGCATCAATCATTATAGTGGTAACAAACACAGTACTCTTATTTATCTTGTCATTAATCATTATAATGGTAACAAGCACAGTACTCTTATTTATCTTGTCATTTATCATTATAGTGGTAACAAGCACAGTACTCTTATTTATCTTGTCATTAATCATTATAATGGTAACAAGCACAGTACTCTTATTTATCTTGTCATTAATCATTATATTGGTAACAAGCACAGTACTCTTATTTATCTTGTCATTAATCATTATAATGGTAACAAGCACAGTACTCTTATTTATCTTGTCATTAATCATTATAGTGGTAACAAGCACAGTACTCTTATTTATCTTGTCATTAATCATTATAATGGTAACAAACACAGTACTCTTATTTATCTTGGCATTAATCATTATAATGGTAACAAACACAGTATTCTTATTTCTCTTGGCATTAATCATTATAATGGTAACAAACACAGTATTCTTATTTCTCTTGGCATTAATCATTATAATGGTAACAAACACAGTACTCTTATTTATCTTGTCATTAATCATTATAATGGTAACAAACACAGTATTCTGATTTATCTTGTCATTAATCATTATAATGGTAACAAACACAGTACTCTTATTTATCTTGTCATTAATCATTATAATGGTAACAAGCACAGTACTCTTATTTATCTTGTCATTAATCATTATAGTGGTAACAAGCACAGTACTCTTATTTATCTTGTCATTAATCATTATAGTAGTAACAAACAAACACAGTATTCTTATTTCTCTTGGCATTAATCATTATAGTAGTAACAAACACAGTACTCTTATTTATCTTGGCATTAATCATTATAGTAGTAACAAACAAACACAGTATTCTTATTTCTCTTGGCATTAATCATTATAGTAGTAACAAACACAGTACTCTTATTTATCTTGGCGTTAATCATTATAGTAGTAACAAACAAATACAGTACTCTTATTTATCTTGGCATTAATCATTATAGTAGTAACAAACACAGTATTCTTATTTCTCTTGGCATTAATCATTATAGTAGTAACAAACAAACACAGTATTCTTATTTATCTTGGCATTAATCATTATAGTAGTAACAAACATAGTATTCTTATTTCTCTTGGCATTAATCATTATAGTAGTAACAAACAAACACAGTATTCTTATTTCTCTTGGTATTAATCATTATAATGGTAACAAACACAGTATTCTTATTTCTCTTGGCATTGATCATTATAGTGGTGAAAAACACAGTATTCTTATTTCTCTTGGCATTAATCATTATAATGGTAACAAACACAGTACTCTTATTTCTCTTGGCATTAATCATTATAGTGGTGACAAACACAGTATTCTTATTTCTCTTGTCATTGATCATTATAATGGTAACAAACACAGTACTCTTATTTCTCTTGGCATTAATCCTTATAGTGGTAACAAACACAGTACTCTTATTTCTCTTGTCATTGATCATTATAGTAGTAACAAACACAGTACTCTTATTTCTCTTGTCATTGATCATTATAATGGTAACAAACACAGTACTCTTATTTCTCTTGGCATTAATCCTTATAGTGGTAACAAACACAGTACTCTTATTTATCTTGGCATTGATCATTATAATGGTAACAAACACAGTACTCTTATTTCTCTTGGCATTAATCATTATAATGGTAACAAACACAGTACTCTTATTTCTCTTGGCATTAATCATTATAATGGTAACAAACACAGTACTCTTATTTCTCTTGGCATTAATCATTATAATGGTAACAAACACAGTACTCTTATTTCTCTTGGCATTAATCATTATAATGGTAACAAACACAGTATTCTTATTTCTCTTGGCATTAGTCATTATAATGGTAACAAACACAGTACTCTTATTTCTCTTGGCATTAATCCTTATAGTAGTAACAAACAAACACAGTATTCTTATTTCTCTTGTCATTGATCATTATAGTGGTAACAAACACAGTACTCTTATTTATATTGGCATTAATCATTATAATGGTAACAAACACAGTATTCTTATTTATCTTGGCATTAATCATTATAGTGGTAACAAACACAGTATTCTTATTTATCTTGGCATTAATCATTATAATGGTAACAAACACAGTACTCTTATTTATCTTGGCATTAATCATTATAGTGGTAACAAACACAGTATTCTTATTTCTCTTGGCATTAATCATTATAGTGGTAACAAACACAGTACTCTTATTTCTCTTGGCATTGATCATTATAGTGGTGAAAAACACAGTATTCTTATTTCTCTTGGCATTAATCATTATAATGGTAACAAACACAGTACTCTTATTTCTCTTGGCATTAATCATTATAGTGGTAACAAACACAGTATTCTTATTTCTCTTGGCATTGATCATTATAGTGGTGAAAAACACAGTACTCTTATTTCTCTTGGCATTGATCATTATAGTGGTAACAAACACAGTATTCTTATTTCTCTTGGCATTAATCATTATAGTGGTAACAAACACAGTATTCTTATTTCTCTTGGCATTAATCATTATAGTGGTAACAAACACAGTATTCTTATTTCTCTTGGCATTAATCATTATAGTGGTAACAAACACAGTACTCTTATTTCTCTTGGCATTGATCATTATAGTGGTAACAAACACAGTATTCTTATTTCTCTTGGCATTAATCATTATAGTGGTAACAAACACAGTACTCTTATTTCTCTTGGCATTAATCATTATAGTGGTAACAAACACAGTATTCTTATTTCTCTTGGCATTGATCATTATAGTGGTAACAAACACAGTATTCTTATTTCTCTTGGCATTGTTCATTATAGTAGTAACAAACACAGTATTCTTATTTCTCTTGGCATTGATCATTATAGTAGTAACAAACACAGTATTCTTATTTCTCTTGGCATTAATCATTATAGTGGTAACAAACACAGTACTCTTATTTCTCTTGGCATTGATCATTATAGTAGTAACAAACACAGTATTCTTATTTCTCTTGGCATTAATCATTATAGTGGTAACAAACACAGTACTCTTATTTCTCTTGGCATTAATCATTATAGTGGTAACAAACACAGTATTCTTATTTCTCTTGGCATTAATCATTATAGTAGTAACAAACACAGTATTCTTATTTCTCTTGGCATTAATCATTATAGTGGTAACAAACACAGTACTCTTATTTCTCTTGGCATTAATCATTATAGTGGTAACAAACACAGTATTCTTATTTCTCTTGGCATTAATCATTATAGTGGTAACAAACACAGTATTCTTATTTCTCTTGGCATTGATCATTATAGTGGTAACAAACACAGTACTCTTATTTCTCTTGGCATTAATCATTATAGTGGTAACAAACACAGTATTCTTAGTTCTCTTGGCATTGATCATTATAGTGGTAACAAACACAGTATTCTTATTTCTCTTGGCATTGATCATTATAGTGGTAACAAACACAGTATTCTTATTTCTCTCGGCATTGATCATTATAGTAGTAACAAACACAGTATTCTTAGTTCTCTTGGCATTGATCATTATAGTAGTAACAAACACAGTATTCTTATTTCTCTTGGCATTAATCATTATAGTGGTAACAAACACAGTACTCTTATTTCTCTTGGCATTAATCATTATAGTGGTAACAAACACAGTATTCTTATTTCTCTTGGCATTAATCATTACAGTGGGAACAAACACAGTATTCTTATTTCTCTTGGCATTAATCATTATAATGGTAACAAACACAGTATTCTTATTTCTCTTGGCATTGATCATTATAGTGGTAACAAACACAATACTCTTATTTATCTTGTCATTAATCATTATAGTGGTAACAAACACAGTATTCTTATTTATCTTGGCATTGATCATTATAGTGGTAACAAACACAGTATTCTTATTTATCTTGGCATTAATCATTATAGTGGTAACAAACACAGTATTCTTATTTATCTTGTCATTAATCATTATAGTGGTAACAAACACAGTATTCTTATTTATCTTGTCATTAATCATTATAGTGGTAACAAACACAGTATTCTTATTTCTCTTGGCATTGATCATTATAGTGGTAAGAAACACAGTATTCTTATTTCTCTTGGCATTGATCATTATAGTGGTAATAAACACAATACTCTTATTTATCTTGTCATTAATCATTATAGTGGTAACAAACACAGTATTCTTATTTATCTTGTCATTAATCATTATAGTGGTAACAAACACAGTATTCTTATTTCTCTTGGCATTGATCATTATAGTGGTAACAAACACAGTATTCTTATTTCTCTTGGCATTGATCATTATAGTGGTAACAAACACAATACTCTTATTTATCTTGTCATTAATCATTATAGTGGTAACAAACACAGTATTCTTATTTATCTTGGCATTGATCATTATAGTGGTAACAAACACAGTATTCTTATTTATCTTGGCATTGATCATTATAGTGGTAACAAACACAATACTCTTATTTATCTTGGCATTGATCATTATAGTGGTAACAAACACAGTATTCTTATTTATCTTGTCATTAATCATTATAGTGGTAACAAACACAGTATTCTTATTTCTCTTGGCATTAATCATTATAGTGGTAACAAACACAGTACTCTTGTTTCTCTTGGCATTAATCATTATAGTGGTAACAAACACAGTATTCTTATTTATCTTGGCATTAATCATTATAGTGGTAACAAACACAGTATTCTTATTTATCTTGGCATTAATCATTATAGTGGTAACAAACACAGTATTCTTATTTCTCTTGGCATTAATCATTATAGTGGTAACAAACACAGTATTCTTATTTATCTTGGCATTAATCATTATAGTGGTAACAAACACAGTATTCTTATTTCTCTTGGCATTAATCATTATAGTGGTAACAAACACAGTATTCTTATTTATCTTGGCATTGATCATTATAGTGGTAACAAACACAGTATTCTTATTTATCTTGTCATTAATCATTATAGTGGTAACAAACACAGTATTCTTATTTCTCTTGGCATTAATCATTATAGTGGTAACAAACACAGTATTCTTATTTCTCTTGATATTAATCATTATAGTGGTAACAAACACAGTATTCTTATTTCTCTTGGCATTAATCATTATAGTGGTAACAAACACAGTATTCTTATTTCTCTTGGCATTAATCATTATAGTGGTAACAAACACAGTATTCTTATTTCTCTTGGCATTAATCATTATAGTGGTAACAAACACAGTATTCTTATTTCTCTTGGCATTAATCATTATAGTGGTAACAAACACAGTATTCTTATTTCTCTTGGCATTAATCATTATAGTGGTAACAAACACAGTATTCTTATTTCTCTTGACATTGATCATTATAGTGGTAACAAACACAGTATTCTTATTTCTCTTGGCATTAATCATTATAGTGGTAACAAACACAGTATTCTTATTTCTCTTGGCATTAATCATTATAGTGGTAACAAACACAGTACTTTTGTTTCTCTTGGCATTAATCATTATAGTGGTAACAAACACAGTATTCTTATTTCTCTTGGCATTGATCATTATAGTGGTAACAAACACAGTATTCTTATTTCTCTTGACATTAATCATTATAGTGGTAACAAACACAGTATTCTTATTTCTCTTGGCATTAATCATTATAGTGGTAACAAACACAGTATTCTTATTTCTCTTGGCATTAATCATTATAGTGGTAACAAACACAGTATTCTTATTTCTCTTGACATTAATCATTATAGTGGTAACAAACACAGTATTCTTATTTCTCCTGGCATTAATCATTATAGTGGTAACAAACACAGTATTCTTATTTCTCTTGGCATTAATCATTATAGTGCTAACAAACACAGTACTCTTATTTCTCTTGGCATTAATCATTATAATGGTAACAAACACAGTACTCTTATTTCTCTTGGCATTAATCATTATAATGGTAACAAACACAGTACTCTTATTTCTCTTGGCATTAATCATTATAATGGTAACAAACACAGTACTCTTATTTCTCTTGGCATTAATCATTATAATGGTAACAAACACAGTATTCTTATTTCTCTTGGCATTAATCATTATAATGGTAACAAACACAGTATTCTTATTTCTCTTGGCATTAATCATTATAATGGTAACAAACACAGTACTCTTATTTCTCTTGGCATTAATCATTATAATGGTAACAAACACAGTATTCTTATTTCTCTTGGCATTAATCATTATAATGGTAACAAACACAGTACTCTTATTTCTCTTGGCATTAATCATTATAGTGGTAACAAACACAGTATTCTTATTTATCTTGGCATTGATCATTATAGTGGTAACAAACACAGTACTCTTATTTCTCTTGGCATTAATCATTATAATGGTAACAAACACAGTACTCTTATTTCTCTTGGCATTAATCATTATAGTGGTAACAAACACAGTACTCTTATTTCTCTTGGCATTAATCATTATAATGGTAACAAACACAGTACTCTTATTTATCTTGTCATTAATCATTATAATGGTAACAAACACAGTATTCTGATTTATCTTGTCATTAATCATTATAATGGTAACAAACACAGTACTCTTATTTATCTTGGCATTAATCATTATAATGGTAACAAACACAATATTCTTATTTATCTTGGCATTAATCATTATAGTGGTAACAAACACAGTGCTCTTATTTATCTTGGCATTGATCATTATAGTGGTAACAAACACAGTATTCTTATTTATCTTGGCATTAATCATTATAGTGGTAACAAACACAGTATTCTTATTTATCTTGGCATTAATCATTATAATGGTAACAAACACAATATTCTTATTTATCTTGGCATTAATCATTATAGTGGTAACAAACACAGTGCTCTTATTTATCTTGGCATTGATCATTATAGTGGTAACAAACACAGTATTCTTATTTCTCTTGGCATTAATCATTATAGTGGTAACAAACACAGTATTCTTATTTATCTTGGCACTAATCATTATAGTGGTAACAAACACAGTACTCTTATTTATCTTGGCATCAATCATTATAGTGGTAACAAACACAGTACTCTTATTTATCTTGTCATTAATCATTATAATGGTAACAAGCACAGTACTCTTATTTATCTTGTCATTTATTATTATAGTGGTAACAAGCACAGTACTCTTATTTATCTTGTCATTAATCTATATAATGGTAACAAGCACAGTACTCTTATTTATCTTGTCATTAATCATTATAGTGGTAACAAGCACAGTACTCTTATTTATCTTGTCATTAATCATTATAATGGTAACAAGCACAGTACTCTTATTTATCTTGGCATTAATCATTATAGTGGTAACAAGCACAGTACTCTTATTTATCTTGTCATTAATCATTATAATGGTAACAAGCACAGTACTCTTATTTATCTTGTCATTAATCATTATAATGGTAACAAGCACAGTACTCTTATTTATCTTGTCATTAATCATTATAGTGGTAACAAGCACAGTACTCTTATTTATCTTGTCATTAATCATTATAGTGGTAACAAACACAGTACTCTTATTTATCTTGTCATTAATCATTATAATGGTAACAAGCACAGTATTCTTATTTATCTTGTCATTAATCATTATAGTGGTAACAAGCACAGTACTCTTATTTATCTTGTCATTAATCATTATAATGGTAACAAGCACAGTACTCTTATTTATCTTGTCATTAATCATTATAGTGGTAACAAGCACAGTACTCTTATTTATCTTGTCATTAATCATTATAATGGTAACAAGCACAGTACTCTTATTTATCTTGTCATTAATCATTATAATGGTAACAAGCACAGTACTCTTATTTATCTTGTCATTAATCATTATAATGGTAACAAGCACAGTACTCTTATTTATCTTGTCATTAATCATTATAGTGGTAACAAACACAGTATTCTTATTTATCTTGTCATTAATCATTATAATGGTAACAAGCACAGTACTCTTATTTATCTTGTCATTAATCATTATAGTGGTAACAAGCACAGTACTTTTATTTATCTTGTCATTAATCATTATAGTGGTAACAAGCACAGTACTCTTATTTATCTTGTCATTAATCATTATAGTGGTAACAAACACAGTACTCTTATTTATCTTGTCATTAATCATTATAATGGTAACAAGCACAGTACTCTTATTTATCTTGTCATTAATCATTATAGTGGTAACAAGCACAGTACTCTTATTTATCTTGTCATTAATCATTATAATGGTAACAAACACAGTATTCTGATTTATCTTGTACTAAATCATTATAATGGTAACAAACACAGTACTCTTATTTATCTTGTCATTAATCATTATAATGGTAACAAGCACAGTACTCTTATTTATCTTGTCATTAATCATTATAGTGGTAACAAGCACAGTACTCTTATTTATCTTGGCATTAATCATTATAATGGTAACAAACACAGTATTCTTATTTCTCTTGGCATTAATCATTATAATGGTAACAAACACAGTATTCTGATTTATCTTGTCATTAATCATTATAATGGTAACAAGCACAGTACTCTTATTTATCTTGTCATTAATCATTATAATGGTAACAAACACAGTATTCTTATTTCTCTTGGCATTAATCATTATAATGGTAACAAACACAGTATTCTTATTTCTCTTGGCATTAATCATTATAATGGTAACAAACACAGTACTCTTATTTATCTTGTCATTAATCATTATAATGGTAACAAACACAGTATTCTGATTTATCTTGTACTAAATCATTATAATGGTAACAAACACAGTACTCTTATTTATCTTGTCATTAATCATTATAATGGTAACAAGCACAGTACTCTTATTTATCTTGTCATTAATCATTATAGTGGTAACAAGCACAGTACTCTTATTTATCTTGTCATTAATCATTATAGTAGTAACAAACAAACACAGTATTCTTATTTCTCTTGGCATTAATCATTATAGTAGTAACAAACACAGTACTCTTATTTATCTTGGCATTAATCATTATAGTAGTAACAAACAAACACAGTATTCTTATTTCTCTTGGCATTAATCATTATAGTAGTAACAAACACAGTACTCTTATTTATCTTGGCGTTAATCATTATAGTAGTAACAAACAAATACAGTACTCTTATTTATCTTGGCATTAATCATTATAGTAGTAACAAACACAGTATTCTTATTTCTCTTGGCATTAATCATTATAGTAGTAACAAACAAACACAGTATTCTTATTTATCTTGGCATTAATCATTATAGTAGTAACAAACATAGTATTCTTATTTCTCTTGGCATTAATCATTATAGTAGTAACAAACAAACACAGTATTCTTATTTCTCTTGGCATTAATCATTATAATGGTAACAAACACAGTATTCTTATTTCTCTTGGCATTGATCATTATAGTGGTGAAAAACACAGTATTCTTATTTCTCTTGGCATTAATCATTATAATGGTAACAAACACAGTACTCTTATTTCTCTTGGCATTAATCATTATAGTGGTGACAAACACAGTATTCTTATTTATCTTGTCATTGATCATTATAATGGTAACAAACACAGTACTCTTGTTTCTCTTGGCATTAATCCTTATAGTGGTAACAAACACAGTACTCTTATTTCTCTTGTCATTGATCATTATAGTAGTAACAAACACAGTACTCTTATTTCTCTTGTCATTGATCATTATAATGGTAACAAACACAGTACTCTTATTTCTCTTGGCATTAATCCTTATAGTGGTAACAAACACAGTACTCTTATTTATCTTGGCATTGATCATTATAATGGTAACAAACACAGTACTCTTATTTCTCTTGGCATTAATCATTATAATGGTAACAAACACAGTACTCTTATTTCTCTTGGCATTAATCATTATAATGGTAACAAACACAGTACTCTTATTTCTCTTGGCATTAATCATTATAATGGTAACAAACACAGTATTCTTATTTCTCTTGGCATTAGTCATTATAATGGTAACAAACACAGTACTCTTATTTCTCTTGGAATTAATCCTTATAGTAGTAACAAACAAACACAGTATTCTTATTTCTCTTGTCATTGATCATTATAGTGGTAACAAACACAGTACTCTTATTTATATTGGCATTAATCATTATAATGGTAACAAACACAGTATTCTTATTTATCTTGGCATTAATCATTATAGTGGTAACAAACACAGTATTCTTATTTATCTTGGCATTAATCATTATAATGGTAACAAACACAGTACTCTTATTTATCTTGGCATTAATCATTATAGTGGTAACAAACACAGTATTCTTATTTCTCTTGGCATTAATCATTATAGTGGTAACAAACACAGTACTCTTATTTCTCTTGGCATTGAACATTATAGTGGTGAAAAACACAGTATTCTTATTTCTCTTGGCATTAATCATTATAATGGTAACAAACACAGTACTCTTATTTCTCTTGGCATTAATCAATATAGTGGTAACAAACACAGTATTCTTATTTCTCTTGGCATTGATCATTATAGTGGTGAAAAACACAGTACTCTTATTTCTCTTGGCATTGATCATTATAGTGGTAACAAACACAGTATTCTTATTTCTCTTGGCATTAATCATTATAGTGGTAACAAACACAGTATTCTTATTTCTCTTGGCATTAATCATTATAGTGGTAACAAACACAGTATTCTTATTTCTCTTGGCATTAATCATTATAGTGGTAACAAACACAGTACTCTTATTTCTCTTGGCATTGATCATTATAGTGGTAACAAACACAGTATTCTTATTTCTCTTGGCATTAATCATTATAGTGGTAACAAACACAGTACTCTTATTTCTCTTGGCATTAATCATTATAGTGGTAACAAACACAGTATTCTTATTTCTCTTGGCATTGATCATTATAGTGGTAACAAACACAGTATTCTTATTTCTCTTGGCATTGTTCATTATAGTAGTAACAAACACAGTATTCTTATTTCTCTTGGCATTGATCATTATAGTAGTAACAAACACAGTATTCTTATTTCTCTTGGCATTAATCATTATAGTGGTAACAAACACAGTACTCTTATTTCTCTTGGCATTGATCATTATAGTAGTAACAAACACAGTATTCTTATTTCTCTTGGCATTAATCATTATAGTGGTAACAAACACAGTACTCTTATTTCTCTTGGCATTAATCATTATAGTGGTAACAAACACAGTATTCTTATTTCTTTTGGCATTAATCATTATAGTAGTAACAAACACAGTATTCTTATTTCTCTTGGCATTGATCATTATAGTAGTAACAAACACAGTAATCTTATTTCTCTTGGCATTAATCATTATAGTGGTAACAAACACAGTACTCTTATTTCTCTTGGCATTAATCATTATAGTGGTAACAAACACAGTATTCTTATTTCTCTTGGCATTAATCATTATAGTGGTAACAAACACAGTATTCTTATTTCTCTTGGCATTGATCATTATAGTGGTAACAAACACAGTATTCTTATTTCTCTTGGCATTAATCATTATAGTGGTAACAAACACAGTATTCTTAGTTCTCTTGGCATTGATCATTATAGTGGTAACAAACACAGTATTCTTATTTCTCTTGGCATTGATCATTATAGTGGTAACAAACACAGTATTCTTATTTCTCTCGGCATTGATCATTATAGTAGTAACAAACACAGTATTCTTAGTTCTCTTGGCATTGATCATTATAGTAGTAACAAACACAGTATTCTTATTTCTCTTGGCATTAGTCATTATAGTGGTAACAAACACAGTACTCTTATTTCTCTTGGCATTAATCATTATAGTGGTAACAAACACAGTATTCTTATTTCTCTTGGCATTAATCATTACAGTGGGACCAAACACAGTATTCTTATTTCTCTTGGCATTAATCATTATAATGGTAACAAACACAGTATTCTTATTTCTCTTGGCATTGATCATTATAGTGGTAACAAACACAATACTCTTATTTATCTTGTCATTAATCATTATAGTGGTAACAAACACAGTATTCTTATTTATCTTGGCATTGATCATTATAGTGGTAACAAACACAGTATTCTTATTTATCTTGGCATTGATCATTATAGTGGTAACAAACACAGTATTCTTATTTATCTTGGCATTGATCATTATAGTGGTAACAAACACAGTATTCTTGTTTATCTTGGCATTGATCATTATAGTGGTAACAAACACAGTATTCTTATTTCCCTTGGCATTGATCATTATAATGGTAACAAACACAGTATTCTTATTTCCCTTGGCATTGATCATTATAATGGTAACAAACACAGTATTCTTATTTATCTTGGCATTGATCATTATAGTGGTAACAAACACAGTATTCTTATTTATCTTGGCATTGATCATTATAGTGGTAAAAAACACAGTATTCTTATTTCTCTTGGCATTGATCATAATAATGGTAACAAACACAGTATTCTTATTTATCTTGGCATTGATCATTATAGTGGTAACAAACACAGTATTCTTATTTATCTTGGCATTGATCATTATAGTGGTAACAAACACAGTATTCTTATTTATCTTGTCATTAATCATTATAGTGGTAACAAACACAGTATTCTTATTTATCTTGTCATTAATCATTATAGTGGCAACAAACACAGTATTCTTATTTATCTTGTCATTAATCATTATAATGGTAACAAACACAGTATTCTTATTTATCTTGTCATTAATCATTATAGTGGTGACAAACACAGTATTCTTATTTATCTTGTCATTAATCATTATAATGGTAACAAACACAGTATTCTTATTTATCTTGTCATTAATCATTATAGTGGTGACAAACACAGTATTCTTATTTATCTTGTCATTAATCATTATAGTGGTAACAAACACAGTATTCTTATTTATCTTGGCATTAATCATTATAGTGGTAACAAACACAGTATTCTTATTTATCTTGTCATTAATCATTATAGTGGTAACAAACACAGTATTCTTATTTATCTTGTCATTAATCATTATAGTGGTAACAAACACAGTATTCTTATTTCTCTTGGCATTGATCATTATAGTGGTAACAAACACAGTATTCTTGTTTCTCTTGGCATTGATCATTATAGTGGTAACAAACACAATACTCTTATTTATCTTGTCATTAATCATTATAGTGGTAACAAACACAGTATTCTTATTTATCTTGTCATTAATCATTATAGTGGTAACAAACACAGTATTCTTATTTCTCTTGGCATTGATCATTATAGTGGTAACAAACACAGTATTCTTATTTCTCTTGGCATTGATCATTATAGTGGTAACAAACACAATTCTCTTATTTATCTTGTCATTAATCATTATAGTGGTAACAAACACAGTATTCTTATTTATCTTGGCATTGATCATTATAGTGGTAACAAACACAGTATTCTTATTTCTCTTGGCATTAATCATTATAGTGGTAACAAACACAGTATTCTTATTTCTCTTGACATTGATCATTATAGTGGTAACAAACACAGTATTCTTATTTCTCTTGGCATTAATCATTATAGTGGTAACAAACACAGTATTCTTATTTCTCTTGGCATTAATCATTATAGTGGTAACAAACACAGTACTTTTGTTTCTCTTGGCATTAATCATTATAGTGGTAACAAACACAGTATTCTTATTTCTCTTGGCATTGATCATTATAGTGGTAACAAACACAGTATTCTTATTTCTCTTGACATTAATCATTATAGTGGTAACAAACACAGTATTCTTATTTCTCTTGGCATTAATCATTATAGTGGTAACAAACACAGTATTCTTATTTCTCTTGGCATTAATCATTATAGTGGTAACAAACACAGTATTCTTATTTCTCTTGACATTAATCATTATAGTGGTAACAAACACAGTATTCTTATTTCTCCTGGCATTAATCATTATAGTGGTAACAAACACAGTATTCTTATTTCTCTTGGCATTAATCATTATAGTGCTAACAAACACAGTACTCTTATTTCTCTTGGCATTAATCATTATAATGGTAACAAACACAGTATTCTTATTTATCTTGTCATTAATCATTATAGTGGTAACAAACACAGTATTCTTATTTCTCTTGGCATTGATCATTATAGTGGTAACAAACACACTATTCTTATTTCTCTTGGCATTGATCATTATAGTGGTAACAAACACAATACTCTTATTTATCTTGTCATTAATCATTATAGTGGTAACAAACACAGTATTCTTATTTATCTTGTCATTAATCATTATAGTGGTAACAAACACAGTATTCTTATTTCTCTTGGCATTGATCATTATAGTGGTAACAAACACAGTATTCTTATTTCTCATGGCATTGATCATTATAGTGGTAACAAACACAATTCTCTTATTTATCTTGTCATTAATCATTATAGTGGTAACAAACACAGTATTCTTATTTATCTTGGCATTGATCATTATAGTGGTAACAAACACAGTATTCTTATTTATCTTGGCATTGATCATTATAGTGGTAACAAACACAATACTCTTATTTATCTTGGCATTGATCATTATAGTGGTAACAAACACAGTATTCTTATTTATCTTGTCATTAATCATTATAGTGGTAACAAACACAGTATTCTTATTTCTCTTGGCATTAATCATTATAGTGGTAACAAACACAGTACTCTTGTTTCTCTTGGCATTAATCATTATAGTGGTAACAAACACAGTATTCTTATTTATCTTGGCATTAATCATTATAGTGGTAACAAACACAGTATTCTTATTTATCTTGTCATTAATCATTATAGTGGTAACAAACACAGTATTCTTAGTTCTCTTGGCATTGATCATTATAGTGGTAACAAACACAGTATTCTTATTTCTCTTGGCATTGATCATTATAGTGGTAACAAACACAATACTCTTATTTATCTTGTCATTAATCATTATAGTGGTAACAAACACAGTATTCTTATTTATCTTGTCATTAATCATTATAGTGGTAACAAACACAGTATTCTTATTTCTCTTGGCATTGATCATTATAGTGGTAACAAACACAGTACTCTTATTTATCTTGGCATTAATCATTATAATGGTAACAAACACAGTATTCTTATTTCTCTTGGCATTAATCATTATAATGGTAACAAACACAGTATTCTTATTTCTCTTGGCATTAATCATTATAATGGTAACAAACACAGTACTCTTATTTATCTTGTCATTAATCATTATAATGGTAACAAACACAGTATTCTTATTTATCTTGTCATTAATCATTATAATGGTAACAAACACAGTACTCTTATTTATCTTGTCATTAATCATTATAATGGTAACAAGCACAGTACTCTTATTTATCTTGTCATTAATCATTATAGTGGTAACAAGCACAGTACTCTTATTTATCTTGTCATTAATCATTATAATGGTAACAAGCACAGTACTCTTATTTATCTTGGCATTAATCATTATAATGGTAACAAACACAGTACTCTTATTTATCTTGGCATTAATCATTATAATGGTAACAAACACAGTACTCTTATTTCTCTTGGCATTAATCATTATAATGGTAACAAACACAGTACTCTTATTTATCTTGGCATTAATCATTATAATGGTAACAAACACAGTACTCTTATTTATCTTGGCATTAATCATTATAGTAGTAACAAACACAGTACTCTTATTTATCTCGGCATTAATCATTATAGTAGTAACAAACACAGTACTCTTATTTATCTTGGCATTAATCATTATAGTAGTAACAAACACAGTACTCTTATTTATCTTGGCATTAATCATTATAGTAGTAACAAACACAGTACTCTTATTTATCTTGGCATTAATCATTATAATGGTAACAAACACAGTACTCTTATTTATCTTGGCATTAATCATTATAGTAGTAACAAACACAGTACTCTTATTTATCTTGGCATTAATCATTATAGTAGTAACAAACACAGTACTCTTATATATCTTGGCATTAATC
Source organism: Deroplatys truncata (assembly GCA_030765065.1). Classification (NCBI taxonomy): domain Eukaryota; kingdom Metazoa; phylum Arthropoda; class Insecta; order Mantodea; family Mantidae; genus Deroplatys; species Deroplatys truncata. Next base: position 5,030,282 of record CM060986.1, on the reverse strand, counting down.
ATTATAGTAGTAACAAACACAGTACTCTTATTTATCTTGGCATTAATCATTATAATGGTAACAAACACAGTACTCTTATTTATCTTGGCATTAATCATTATAGTAGTAACAAACACAGTACTCTTATTTATCTTGGCATCAATCATTATAATGGTAACAAACACAGTATTCTTATTTATCTTGGCATTAATCATTATAATGGTAACAAACACAGTACTCTTATTTATCTTGGCATTAATCATTATAGTAGTAACAAACACAGTACTCTTATTTATCTTGGCATTAATCATTATAATGGTAACAAACACAGTATTCTTATTTATCTTGGCATTAATCATTATAATGGTAACAAACACAGTACTCTTATTTATCTTGGCATTAATCATTATAATGGTAACAAACACAGTACTCTTATTTATCTTGGCATTAATCATTATAATGGTAACAAACACAGTATTCTTATTTATCTTGGCATTAATCATTATAGTGGTAACAAACACAGTATTCTTATTTATCTTGGCATTAATCATTATAATGGTAACAAACACAGTATTCTTATTTATCTTGGCATTAATCATTATAATGGTAACAAACACAGTACTCTTATTTATCTTGGCATTAATCATTATAGTAGTAACAAACACAGTACTCTTATTTATCTTGGCATTAATCATTATAATGGTAACAAACACAGTACTCTTATTTATCTTGGCATTAATCATTATAGTAGTAACAAACACAGTACTCTTATTTATCTTGGCATTAATCATTATAGTAGTAACAAACACAGTACTCTTATTTATCTTGGCATTAATCATTATAATGGTAACAAACACAGTACTCTTATTTATCTTGGCATTAATCATTATAGTAGTAACAAACACAGTACTCTTATTTATCTTGGCATTAATCATTATAGTAGTAACAAACACAGTACTCTTATTTATCTTGGCATTAATCATTATAGTAGTAACAAACACAGTACTCTTATTTATCTTGGCATTAATCATTATAGTGGTAACAAACACAGTACTCTTATTTATCTTGGCATTAATCATTATAGTAGTAACAAACACAGTACTCTTATTTATCTTGGCATTAATCATTATAGTAGTAACAAACACAGTACTCTTATTTATCTTGGCATTAATCATTATAGTGGTAACAAACACAGTACTCTTATTTATCTTGGCATTAATCATTATAGTAGTAACAAACACAGTACTCTTATTTATCTTGGCATTAATCATTATAGTGGTAACAAACACAGTACTCTTATTTATCTTGGCATTAATCATTATAGTGGTAACAAACACAGTACTCTTATTTATCTTGGCATTAATCATTATAATGGTAACAAACACAGTATTCTTATTTATCTTGGCATTAATCATTATAGTGGTAACAAACACAGTACTCTTATTTATCTTGGCATTAATCATTATAGTAGTAACAAACACAGTACTCTTATTTATCTTGGCATTAATCATTATAGTGGTAACAAACACAGTACTCTTATTTATCTTGGCATTAATCATTATAATGGTAACAAACACAGTACTCTTATTTATCTTGGCATTAATCATTATAGTAGTAACAAACACAGTACTCTTATTTATCTTGGCATTAATCATTATAGTAGTAACAAACACAGTACTCTTATTTATCTTGGCATTAATCATTATAGTGGTAACAAACACAGTACTCTTATTTATCTTGGCATTAATCATTATAGTAGTAACAAACACAGTACTCTTATTTATCTTGGCATTAATCATTATAGTGGTAACAAACACAGTACTCTTATTTATCTTGGCATTAATCATTATAGTGGTAACAAACACAGTACTCTTATTTATCTTGGCATTAATCATTATAGTGGTAACAAACACAGTACTCTTATTTATCTTGGCATTAATCATTATAGTAGTAACAAACACAGTACTCTTATTTATCTTGGCATTAATCATTATAGTGGTAACAAACACAGTACTCTTATTTATCTTGGCATTAATCATTATAATGGTAACAAACACAGTACTCTTATTTATCTTGGCATTAATCATTATAGTAGTAACAAACACAGTACTCTTATTTATCTTGGCATTAATCATTATAATGGTAACAAACACAGTACTCTTATTTATCTTGGCATTAATCATTATAGTAGTAACAAATACAGTACTCTTATTTATCTTGGCATTAATCATTATAGTAGTAACAAACACAGTACTCTTATTTATTTTGGCATTAATCATTATAGTAGTAACAAATACAGTACTCTTATTTATCTTGGCATCAATCATTATAGTGGTAACAAACACAGTACTCTTATTTATTTTGGCATCAATCATTATAGTGGTAACAAACACAGTACTCTTATTTATTTTGGCATTAATCATTATAGTGGTAACAAACACAGTACTCTTATTTATCTTGGCATTAATCATTATAGTGGTAACAAACACAGTACTCTTATTTATTTTGGCATTAATCATTATAGTGGTAACAAACACAGTACTCTTATTTATTTTGGCATTAATCATTATAGTAGTAACAAACACAGTACTCTTATTTATCTTGGCATTAATCATTATAGTAGTAACAAACACAGTATTCTTATTTATCTTGGCATTAATCATTATAGTGGTAACAAACACAGTATTCTTATTTATTTTGGCATTAATCATTATAGTAGTAACAAACACAGTATTCTTATTTATCTTGGCATTAATCATTATAGTGGTAACAAACACAGTATTCTTATTTATCTTGGCATTAATCATTATAGTAGTAACAAACACAGTATTCTTATTTATTTTGGCATTAATCATTATAGTAGTAACAAACACAGTACTCTTATTTATTTTGGCATTAATCATTATAGTGGTAACAAACACAGTATTCTTATTTCTCTTGGCATTAATCATTATAGTAGTAACAAATACAGTACTCTTATTTATCTTGGCATTAATCATTATAGTAGTAACAAACACAGTATTCTTATTTATCTTGGCATTAATCATTATAGTAGTAACAAATACAGTACTCTTATTTATCTTGGCATTAATCATTATAGTAGTAACAAACACAGTACTCTTATTTATCTTGGCATTAATCATTATAGTAGTAACAAACAAACACAGTATTCTTATTTCTCTTGGCATTAATCATTATAGTAGTAACAAATACAGTACTCTTATTTATCTTGGCATTAATCATTATAGTGGTAACAAACACAGTATTCTTATTTATCCTGGCATTAATCCTTATAGTGGTAACAAACACAGTATTCTTATTTCTCTTGTCATTGATCATTATAGTAGTAACAAACAAACACAGTATTCTTATTTATCTTGGCATTAATCATTATAGTAGTAACAAACAAACACAGTATTCTTATTTCTTTTGGCATTAATCATTATAGTGGTAACAAACACAGTATTCTTATTTATCTTGTCATTAATCATTATCGTAGTAACAAACAAACACAGTATTCTTATTTCTCTTGGCATTAATCATTATAGTAGTAACAAACAAACACAGTATTTTTATTTCTCTTGGCATTAATCATTATAGTAGTAACAAACACAGTACTCTTATTTATCTTGGCGTTAATCATTATAGTAGTAACAAACAAATACAGTACTCTTATTTATCTTGGCATTAATCATTATAGTAGTAACAAACACAGTATTCTTATTTCTCTTGGCATTAATCATTATAGTAGTATCAAACAAACACAGTATTCTTATTTATCTTGGCATTAATCATTATAGTAGTAACAAACATAGTATTCTTATTTCTCTTGGCATTAATCATTATAGTAGTAACAAACAAACACAGTATTCTTATTTCTCTTGGCATTAATCATTATAATGGTAACAAACACAGTATTCTTATTTCTCTTGGCATTGATCATTATAGTGGTGAAAAACACAGTATTCTTATTTCTCTTGGCATTAATCATTATAATGGTAACAAACACAGTACTCTTATTTCTCTTGGCATTAATCATTATAGTGGTGACAAACACAGTATTCTTATTTTTCTTGTCATTGATCATTATAATGGTAACAAACACAGTACTCTTATTTCTCTTGGCATTAATCCTTATAGTGGTAACAAACACAGTACTCTTATTTCTCTTGTCATTGATCATTATAGTAGTAACAAACACAGTACTCTTATTTCTCTTGTCATTGATCATTATAATGGTAACAAAAACAGTACTCTTATTTCTCTTGGCATTAATCCTTATAGTGGTAACAAACACAGTACTCTTATTTATCTTGGCATTAATCATTATAATGGTAACAAACACAGTACTCTTATTTCTCTTGGCATTAATCATTATAATAGTAACAAACACAGTACTCTTATTTCTCTTGGCATTAATCATTATAATGGTAACAAACACAGTACTCTTATTTCTCTTGGCATTAATCATTATAATGGTAACAAACACAGTATTCTTATTTCTCTTGGCATTAGTCATTATAATGGTAACAAACACAGTACTCTTATTTCTCTTGGCATTAATCCTTATAGTAGTAACAAACAAACACAGTATTCTTATTTCTCTTGTCATTGATCATTATAGTGGTAACAAACACAGTACTCTTATTTATATTGGCATTAATCATTATAATGGTAACAAACACAGTATTCTTATTTATCTTGGCATTAATCATTATAGTGGTAACAAACACAGTATTCTTATTTATCTTGGCATTAATCATTATAATGGTAACAAACACAGTACTCTTATTTATCTTGGCATTAATCATTATAGTGGTAACAAACACAGTATTCTTATTTCTCTTGGCATTAATCATTATAGTGGTAACAAACACAGTACTCTTATTTCTCTTGGCATTGATCATTATAGTGGTGAAAAACACAGTATTCTTATTTCTCTTGGCATTAATCATTATAATGGTAACAAACACAGTACTCTTATTTCTCTTGGCATTAATCATTATAGTGGTAACAAACACAGTATTCTTATTTCTCTTGGCATTGATCATTATAGTGGTGAAAAACACAGTACTCTTATTTCTCTTGGCATTGATCATTATAGTGGTAACAAACACAGTATTCTTATTTCTCTTGGCATTAATCATTATAGTGGTAACAAACACAGTATTCTTATTTCTCTTGGCATTAATCATTATAGTGGTAAAAAACACAGTATTCTTATTTCTCTTGGCATTAATCATTATAGTGGTAACAAACACAGTACTCTTATTTCTCTTGGCATTGATCATTATAGTGGTAACAAACACAGTATTCTTATTTCTCTTGGCATTAATCATTATAGTGGTAACAAACACAGTACTCTTATTTCTCTTGGCATTAATCATTATAGTGGTAACAAACACAGTATTCTTATTTATCTTGGCATTGATCATTATAGTGGTAACAAACACAGTACTCTTATTTCTCTTGGCATTAATCATTATAATGGTAACAAACACAGTACTCTTATTTCTCTTGGCATTAATCATTATAGTGGTAACAAACACAGTACTCTTATTTCTCTTGGCATTAATCATTATAATGGTAACAAACACAGTACTCTTATTTCTCTTGGCATTAATCATTATAGTGGTAACAAACACAGTACTCTTATTTATCTTGGCATTAATCATTATAGTGGTAACAAACACAGTACTCTTATTTCTCTTGGCATTAATCATTATAATGGTAACAAACACAGTACTCTTATTTATCTTGGCATTAATCATTATAGTGGTAACAAACACAGTACTCTTATTTATCTTGGCATTAATCATTATAATGGTAACAAACACAATATTCTTATTTATCTTGGCATTAATCATTATAGTGGTAACAAACACAGTACTCTTATTTATCTTGGCATTGATCATTATAGTGGTAACAAACACGGTATTCTTATTTATCTTGGCATTAATCATTATAGTGGTAACAAACACAGTATTCTTATTTATCTTGGCATTAATCATTATAGTGGTAACAAACACAGTACTCTTATTTATCTTGGCATCAATCATTATAGTGGTAACAAACACAGTAGTCTTATTTATCTTGTCATTAATCATTATAATGGTAACAAGCACAGTACTCTTATTTATCTTGTCATTTATCATTATAGTGGTAACAAGCACAGTACTCTTATTTATCTTGTCATTAATCATTATAATGGTAACAAGCACAGTACTCTTATTTATCTTGTCATTAATCATTATAGTGGTAACAAGCACAGTACTCTTATTTATCTTGTCATTAATCATTATAATGGTAACAAGCACAGTACTCTTATTTATCTTGTCATTAATCATTATAGTGGTAACAAGCACAGTACTCTTATTTATCTTGTCATTAATCATTATAATGGTAACAAACACAGTACTCTTATTTATCTTGGCATTAATCATTATAATGGTAACAAACACAGTATTCTTATTTCTCTTGGCATTAATCATTATAATGGTAACAAACACAGTATTCTTATTTCTCTTGGCATTAATCATTATAATGGTAACAAACACAGTACTCTTATTTATCTTGTCATTAATCATTATAATGGTAACAAACACAGTATTCTTATTTATCTTGTCATTAATCATTATAATGGTAACAAACACAGTACTCTTATTTATCTTGTCATTAATCATTATAATGGTAACAAGCACAGTACTATTATTTATCTTGTCATTAATCATTATAGTAGTAACAAACAAACACAGTATTCTTATTTCTCTTGGCATTAATCATTATAGTAGTAACAAACACAGTACTCTTATTTATCTTGGCATTAATCATTATAGTAGTAACAAACAAACACAGTATTCTTATTTCTCTTGGCATTAATCATTATAGTAGTAACAAACACAGTACTCTTATTTATCTTGGCGTTAATCATTATAGTAGTAACAAACAAATACAGTACTCTTATTTATCTTGGCATTAATCATTATAGTAGTAACAAACACAGTATTCTTATTTCTCTTGGCATTAAACATTATAGTAGTAACAAACAAACACAGTATTCTTATTTATCTTGGCATTAATCATTATAGTAGTAACAAACATAGTATTCTTATTTCTCTTGGCATTAATCATTATAGTAGTAACAAACAAACACAGTATTCTTATTTCTCTTGGCATTAATCATTATAATGGTAACAAACACAGTATTCTTATTTCTCTTGGCATTGATCATTATAGTGGTGAAAAACACAGTATTCTTATTTCTCTTGGCATTAATCATTATAATGGTAACAAACACAGTACTCTTATTTCTCTTGGCATTAATCATTATAGTGGTGACAAACACAGTATTCTTATTTCTCTTGTCATTGATCATTATAATGGTAACAAACACAGTACTCTTATTTCTCTTGGCATTAATCCTTATAGTGGTAACAAACACAGTACTCTTATTTCTCTTGTCATTGATCATTATAGTAGTAACAAACACAGTACTCTTATTTCTCTTGTCATTGATCATTATAATGGTAACAAACACAGTACTCTTATTTCTCTTGGCATTAATCCTTATAGTGGTAACAAACACAGTGCTCTTATTTATCTTGGCATTGATCATTATAATGGTAACAAACACAGTACTCTTATTTCTCTTGGCATTAATCATTATAATGGTAACAAACCAGTACTCTTATTTCTCTTGGCATTAATCATTATAATGGTAACAAACACAGTACTCTTATTTCTCTTGGCATTAATCATTATAATGGTAACAAACACAGTACTCTTATTTCTCTTGGCATTAATCATTATAATGGTAACAAACACAGTATTCTTATTTCTCTTGGCATTAGTCATTATAATGGTAACAAACACAGTACTCTTATTTCTCTTGGCATTAATCCTTATAGTAGTAACAAACAAACACAGTATTCTTATTTCTCTTGTCATTGATCATTATAGTGGTAACAAACACAGTACTCTTATTTATATTGGCATTAATCATTATAATGGTAACAAACACAGTATTCTTATTTATCTTGGCATTAATCATTATAGTGGTAACAAACACAGTATTCTTATTTATCTTGGCATTAATCATTATAATGGTAACAAACACAGTACTCTTATTTCTCTTGGAATTAATCATTATAGTGGTAACAAACACAGTATTCTTATTTCTCTTGGCATTGATCATTATAGTGGTGAAAAACACAGTACTCTTATTTCTCTTGGCATTGATCATTATAGTGGTAACAAACACAGTATTCTTATTTCTCTTGGCATTAATCATTATAGTGGTAACAAACACAGTATTCTTATTTCTCTTGGCATTAATCATTATAGTGGTAACAAACACAGTATTCTTATTTCTCTTGGCATTAATCATTATAGTGGTAACAAACACAGTACTCTTATTTCTCTTGGCATTGATCATTATAGTGGTAACAAACACAGTATTCTTATTTCTCTTGGCATTAATCATTATAGTGGTAACAAACACAGTACTCTTATTTCTCTTGGCATTAATCATTATAGTGGTAACAAACACAGTATTCTTATTTCTCTTGGCATTGATCATTATAGTGGTAACAAACACAGTATTCTTATTTCTCTTGGCATTGTTCATTATAGTAGTAACAAACACAGTATTCTTATTTCTCTTGGCATTGATCATTATAGTAGTAACAAACACAGTATTCTTATTTCTCTTGGCATTAATCATTATAGTGGTAACAAACACAGTACTCTTATTTCTCTTGGCATTGATCATTATAGTAGTAACAAACACAGTATTCTTATTTCTCTTGGCATTAATCATTATAGTGGTAACAAACACAGTACTCTTATTTCTCTTGGCATTAATCATTATAGTGGTAACAAACACAGTATTCTTATTTCTTTTGGCATTAATCATTATAGTAGTAACAAACACAGTATTCTTATTTCTCTTGGCATTGATCATTATAGTAGTAACAAACACAGTAATCTTATTTCTCTTGGCATTAATCATTATAGTGGTAACAAACACAGTACTCTTATTTCTCTTGGCATTAATCATTATAGTGGTAACAAACACAGTATTCTTATTTCTCTTGGCATTAATCATTATAGTGGTAACAAACACAGTATTCTTATTTCTCTTGGCATTGATCATTATAGTGGTAACAAACACAGTATTCTTATTTATCTTGGCATTGATCATTATAGTGGTAACAAACACAGTATTCTTGTTTATCTTGGCATTGATCATTATAGTGGTAACAAACACAGTATTCTTATTTCCCTTGGCATTGATCATTATAATGGTAACAAACACAGTATTCTTATTTCCCTTGGCATTGATCATTATAATGGTAACAAACACAGTATTCTTATTTATCTTGGCATTGATCATTATAGTGGTAACAAACACAGTATTCTTATTTATCTTGGCATTGATCATTATAGTGGTAAAAAACACAGTATTCTTATTTCTCTTGGCATCGATCATAATAATGGTAACAAACACAGTATTCTTATTTATCTTGGCATTGATCATTATAGTGGTAACAAACACAGTATTCTTATTTATCTTGGCATTGATCATTATAGTGGTAACAAACACAGTATTCTTATTTATGTTGTCATTAATCATTATAGTGGTAACAAACACAGTATTCTTATTTATCTTGTCATTAATCATTATAGTGGCAACAAACACAGTATTCTTATTTGTCTTGTCATTAATCATTATAATGGTAACAAACACAGTATTCTTATTTATCTTGTCATTAATCATTATAGTGGTGACAAAAACAGTATTCTTATTTATCTTGTCATTAATCATTATAATGGTAACAAACACAGTATTCTTATTTATCTTGTCATTAATCATTATAGTGGTGACAAACACAGTATTCTTATTTATCTTGTCATTAATCATTATAGTGGTAACAAACACAGTATTCTTATTTATCTTGGCATTAATCATTATAGTGGTAACAAACACAGTATTCTTATTTATCTTGTCATTAATCATTATAGTGGTAACAAACACAGTATTCTTATTTATCTTGTCATTAATCATTATAGTGGTAACAAACACAGTATTCTTATTTCTCTTGGCATTGATCATTATAGTGGTAACAAACACAGTATTCTTATTTCTCTTGGCATTGATCATTATAGTGGTAACAAACACAATACTCTTATTTATCTTGTCATTAATCATTATAGTGGTAACAAACACAGTATTCTTATTTATCTTGTCATTAATCATTATAGTGGTAACAAACACAGTATTCTTATTTCTCTTGGCATTGATCATTATAGTGGTAACAAACACAATATTCTTATTTCTCTTGGCATTGATCATTATAGTGGTAACAAACACAATTCTCTTATTTATCTTGTCATTAATCATTATAGTGGTAACAAACACAGTATTCTTATTTATCTTGGCATTGATCATTATAGTGGTAACAAACACAGTATTCTTATTTATCTTGGCATTGATCATTATAGTGGTAGCAAACACAATACTCTTATTTATCTTGGCATTGATCATTATAGTGGTAACAAACACAGTATTCTTATTTATCTTGTCATTAATCATTATAGTGGTAACAAACACAGTATTCTTATTTCTCTTGGCATTAATCATTATAGTGGTAACAAACACAGTACTCTTGTTTCTCTTGGCATTAATCATTATAGTGGTAACAAACACAGTATTTTTATTTATCTTGGCATTAATCATTATAGTGGTAACAAACACAGTATTCTTATTTCTCTTGGCATTGATCATTATAGTGGTAACAAACACAGTATTCTTATTTCTCTTGGCATTGATCATTATAGTGGTAACAAACACAATACTCTTATTTATCTTGTCATTAATCATTATAGTGGTAACAAACACAGTATTCTTATTTATCTTGTCATTAATCATTATAGTGGTAACAAACACAGTATTCTTATTTCTCTTGGCATTGATCATTATAGTGGTAACAAACACAGTACTCTTATTTATCTTGGCATTAATCATTATAATGGTAACAAACACAGTATTCTTATTTCTCTTGGCATTAATCATTATAATGGTAACAAACACAGTATTCTTATTTCTCTTGGCATTAATCATTATAATGGTAACAAACACAGTACTCTTATTTATCTTGTCATTAATCATTATAATGGTAACAAACACAGTATTCTTATTTATCTTGTCATTAATCATTATAATGGTAACAAACACAGTACTCTTATTTATCTTGTCATTAATCATTATAATGGTAACAAGCACAGTACTCTTATTTATCTTGTCATTAATCATTATAGTGGTAACAAGCACAGTACTCTTATTTATCTTGTCATTAATCATTATAATGGTAACAAGCACAGTACTCTTATTTATCTTGGCATTAATCATTATAATGGTAACAAACACAGTACTCTTATTTATCTTGGCATTAATCATTATAATGGTAACAAACACAGTACTCTTATTTCTCTTGGCATTAATCATTATAATGGTAACAAACACAGTACTCTTATTTATCTTGGCATTAATCATTATAATGGTAACAAACACAGTACTCTTATTTATCTTGGCATTAATCATTATAGTAGTAACAAACACAGTACTCTTATTTATCTCGGCATTAATCATTATAGTAGTAACAAACACAGTACTCTTATTTATCTTGGCATTAATCATTATAGTAGTAACAAACACAGTACTCTTATTTATCTTGGCATTAATCATTATAATGGTAACAAACACAGTACTCTTATTTATCTTGGCATTAATCATTATAGTAGTAACAAACACAGTACTCTTATTTATCTTGGCATTAATCATTATAGTAGTAACAAACACAGTACTCTTATATATCTTGGCATCAATCATTATAGTGGTAACAAACACAGTACTCTTATTTATTTTGGCATCAATCATTATAGTGGTAACAAACACAGTACTCTTATTTATTTTGGCATTAATCATTATAGTGGTAACAAACACAGTACTCTTATTTATTTTGGCATTAATCATTATAGTGGTAACAAACACAGTACTCTTATTTATTTTGGCATTAATCATTATAGTAGTAACAAACACAGTACTCTTATTTATCTTGGCATTAATCATTATAGTAGTAACAAACACAGTATTCTTATTTATCTTGGCATTAATCATTATAGTGGTAACAAACACAGTATTCTTATTTATTTTGGCATTAATCATTATAGTAGTAACAAACACAGTATTCTTATTTATCTTGGCATTAATCATTATAGTGGTAACAAACACAGTATTCTTATTTATCTTGGCATTAATCATTATAGTAGTAACAAACACAGTATTCTTATTTATTTTGGCATTAATCATTATAGTAGTAACAAACACAGTACTCTTATTTATTTTGGCATTAATCATTATAGTGGTAACAAACACAGTATTCTTATTTCTCTTGGCATTAATCATTATAGTAGTAACAAATACAGTACTCTTATTTATCTTGGCATTAATCATTATAGTAGTAACAAACACAGTATTCTTATTTATCTTGGCATTAATCATTATAGTAGTAACAAATACAGTACTCTTATTTATCTTGGCATTAATCATTATAGTAGTAACAAACACAGTACTCTTATTTATCTTGGCATTAATCATTATAGTAGTAACAAACAAACACAGTATTCTTATTTCTCTTGGCATTAATCATTATAGTAGTAACAAATACAGTACTCTTATTTATCTTAGCATTAATCATTATAGTGGTAACAAACACAGTATTCTTATTTATCCTGGCATTAATCATTATAGTGGTAACAAACACAGTATTCTTATTTCTCTTGTCATTGATCATTATAGTAGTAACAAACAAACACAGTATTCTTATTTATCTTGGCATTAATCATTATAGTAGTAACAAACAAACACAGTATTCTTATTTCTCTTGGCATTAATCATTATAGTGGTAACAAACACAGTATTCTTATTTATCTTGTCATTAATCATTATAGTAGTAACAAACAAACACAGTATTCTTATTTCTCTTGGCATTAATCATTATAGTAGTAACAAACACAGTACTCTTATTTATCTTGGCATTAATCATTATAGTAGTAACAAACAAACACAGTATTCTTATTTCTCTTGGCATTAATCATTATAGTAGTAACAAACACAGTACTCTTATTTATCTTGGCGTTAATCATTATAGTAGTAACAAACAAATACAGTACTCTTATTTATCTTGGCATTAATCATTATAGTAGTAACAAACACAGTATTCTTATTTCTCTTGGCATTAATCATTATAGTAGTAACAAACAAACACAGTATTCTTATTTATCTTGGCATTAATCATTATAGTAGTAACAAACATAGTATTCTTATTTCTCTTGGCATTAATCATTATAGTAGTAACAAACAAACACAGTATTCTTATTTCTCTTGGCATTAATCATTATAATGGTAACAAACACAGTACTCTTATTTCTCTTGGCATTAATCATTATAGTGGTGACAAACACAGTATTCTTATTTCTCTTGTCATTGATCATTATAATGGTAACAAACACAGTACTCTTATTTCTCTTGGCATTAATCCTTATAGTGGTAACAAACACAGTACTCTTATTTCTCTTGTCATTGATCATTATAGTAGTAACAAACACAGTACTCTAATTTCTCTTGTCATTGATCATTATAATGGTAACAAACACAGTACTCTTATTTCTCTTGGCATTAATCCTTATAGTGGTAACAAACACAGTACTCTTATTTATCTTGGCATTGATCATTATAATGGTAACAAACACAGTACTCTTATTTCTCTTGGCATTAATCATTATAATGGTAACAAACACAGTACTCTTATTTCTCTTGGCATTAATCATTATAATGGTAACAAACACAGTACTCTTATTTCTCTTGGCATTAATCATTATAATGGTAACAAACACAGTACTCTTATTTCTCTTGGCATTAATCATTATAATGGTAACAAACACAGTATTCTTATTTCTCTTGGCATTAGTCATTATAATGGTAACAAACACAGTACTCTTATTTCTCTTGGCATTAATCCTTATAGTAGTAACAAACAAACACAGTATTCTTATTTCTCTTGTCATTGATCATTATAGTGGTAACAAACACAGTACTCTTATTTATATTGGCATTAATCATTATAGTGGTAACAAACACAGTATTCTTATTTATCTTGGCATTAATCATTATAGTGGTAACAAACACAGTATTCTTATTTATCTTGGCATTAATCATTATAATGGTAACAAACACAGTACTCTTATTTATCTTGGCATTAATCATTATAGTGGTAACAAACACAGTATTCTTATTTCTCTTGGCATTAATCATTATAGTGGTAACAAACACAGTACTCTTATTTCTCTTGGCATTGATCATTATAGTGGTGAAAAACACAGTATTCTTATTTCTCTTGGCATTAATCATTATAATGTTAACAAACACAGTACTCTTATTTCTCTTGGCATTAATCATTATAGTGGTAACAAACACAGTATTCTTATTTCTCTTGGCATTGATCATTATAGTGGTGAAAAACACAGTACTCTTATTTCTCTTGGCATTGATCATTATAGTGGTAACAAACACAGTATTCTTATTTCTCTTGGCATTAATCATTATAGTGGTAACAAACACAGTATTCTTATTTCTCTTGGCATTAATCATTATAGTGGTAACAAACACAGTATTCTTATTTCTCTTGGCATTAATCATTATAGTGGTAACAAACACAGTACTCTTATTTCTCTTGGCATTGATCATTATAGTGGTAACAAACACAGTATTCTTATTTCTCTTGGCATTAATCATTATAGTGGTAACAAACACAGTACTCTTATTTCTCTTGGCATTAATCATTATAGTGGTAACAAACACAGTATTCTTATTTCTCTTGGCATTGATCATTATAGTGGTAACAAACACAGTATTCTTATTTCTCTTGGCATTGTTCATTATAGTAGTAACAAACACAGTATTCTTATTTCTCTTGGCATTGATCATTATAGTAGTAACAAACACAGTATTCTTATTTCTCTTGGCATTAATCATTATAGTGGTAACAAACACAGTACTCTTATTTCTCTTGGCATTGATCATTATAGTAGTAACAAACACAGTATTCTTATTTCTCTTGGCATTAATCATTATAGTGGTAACAAACACAGTACTCTTATTTCTCTTGGCATTAATCATTATAGTGGTAACAAACACAGTATTCTTATTTCTCTTGGCATTAATCATTATAGTGGTAACAAACACAGTATTCTTATTTCTCTTGGCATTGATCATTATAGTGGTAACAAACACAGTATTCTTATTTCTCTTGGCATTAATCATTATAGTGGTAACAAACACAGTATTCTTAGTTCTCTTGGCATTGATCATTATAGTGGTAACAAACACAGTATTCTTATTTCTCTTGGCATTGATCATTATAGTGGTAACAAACACAGTATTCTTATTTCTCTCGGCATTGATCATTATAGTAGTAACAAACACAGTATTCTTAGTTCTCTTGGCATTGATCATTATAGTAGTAACAAACACAGTATTCTTATTTCTCTTGGCATTAATCATTATAGTGGTAACAAACACAGTACTCTTATTTCTCTTGGCATTAATCATTATAGTGGTAACAAACACAGTATTCTTATTTCTCTTGGCATTAATCATTACAGTGGGAACAAACACAGTATTCTTATTTCTCTTGGCATTAATCATTATAATGGTAACAAACACAGTATTCTTATTTCTCTTGGCATTGATCATTATAGTGGTAACAAACACAATACTCTTATTTATCTTGTCATTAATCATTATAGTGGTAACAAACACAGTATTCTTATTTATCTTGGCATTGATCATTATAGTGGTAACAAACACAGTATTCTTATTTATCTTGGCATTGATCATTATAGTGGTAACAAACACAGTATTCTTATTTATCTTGGCATTGATCATTATAGTGGTAACAAACACAGTATTCTTGTTTATCTTGGCATTGATCATTATAGTGGTAACAAACACAGTATTCTTATTTCCCTTGGCATTGATCATTATAATGGTAACAAACACAGTATTCTTATTTCCCTTGGCATTGATCATTATAATGGTAACAAACACAGTATTCTTATTTATCTTGTCATTAATCATTATAGTGGCAACAAACACAGTATTCTTATTTATCTTGTCATTAATCATTATAATGGTAACAAACACAGTATTCTTATTTAGCTTGTCATTAATCATTATAGTGGTGACAAACACAGTATTCTTATTTATCTTGTCATTAATAATTATAATGGTAACAAACACAGTATTCTTATTTATCTTGTCATTAATCATTATAGTGGTGACAAACACAGTATTCTTATTTATCTTGTCATTAATCATTATAGTGGTAACAAACACAGTATTCTTATTTATCTTGGCATTAATCATTATAGTGGTAACAAACACAGTATTCTTATTTATCTTGTCATTAATCATTATAGTGGTAACAAACACAGTATTCTTATTTATCTTGTCATTAATCATTATAGTGGTAACAAACACAGTATTCTTATTTCTCTTGGCATTGATCATTATAGTGGTAACAAACACAGTATTCTTATTTCTCTTGGCATTGATCATTATAGTGGTAACAAACACAATACTCTTATTTATCTTGTCATTAATCATTATAGTGGTAACAAACACAGTATTCTTATTTATCTTGTCATTAATCATTATAGTGGTAACAAACACAGTATTCTTATTTCTCTTGGCATTGATCATTATAGTGGTAACAAACACAGTATTCTTATTTCTCTTGGCATTGATCATTATAGTGGTAACAAACACAATTCTCTTATTTATCTTGTCATTAATCATTATAGTGGTAACAAACACAGTATTCTTATTTATCTTGGCATTGATCATTATAGTGGTAACAAACACAGTATTCTTATTTATCTTGGCATTGATCATTATAGTGGTAACAAACACAATACTCTTATTTATCTTGGCATTGATCATTATAGTGGTAACAAACACAGTATTCTTATTTATCTTGTCATTAATCATTATAGTGGTAACAAACACAGTATTCTTTATTTCTCTTGGCATTAATCATTATAGTGGTAACAAACACAGTACTCTTGTTTCTCTTGGCATTAATCATTATAGTGGTAACAAACACAGTATTCTTATTTATCTTGTCATTAATCATTATAGTGGTAACAAACACAGTATTCTTATTTCTCTTGGCATTGATCATTATAGTGGTAACAAACACAGTATTCTTATTTCTCTTGGCATTGATCATTATAGTGGTAACAAACACAATACTCTTATTTATCTTGTCATTAATCATTATAGTGGTAACAAACACAGTATTCTTATTTATCTTGTCATTAATCATTATAGTGGTAACAAACACAGTATTCTTATTTCTCTTGGCATTGATCATTATAGTGGTAACAAACACAGTATTCTTATTTCTCTTGTCATTGATCATTATAGTGGTAACAAACACAATTCTCTTATTTATCTTGTCATTAATCATTATAGTGGTAACAAACACAGTATTCTTATTTATCTTGGCATTGATCATTATAGTGGTAACAAACACAGTATTCTTATTTATCTTGGCATTGATCATTATAGTGGTAACAAACACAATACTCTTATTTATCTTGGCATTGATCATTATAGTGGTAACAAACACAGTATTCTTATTTATCTTGTCATTAATCATTATAGTGGTAACAAACACAGTATTCTTATTTCTCTTGGCATTAATCATTATAGTGGTAACAAACACAGTACTCTTGTTTCTCTTGGCATTAATCATTATAGTGGTAACAAACACAGTATTCTTATTTATCTTGGTATTAATCATTATAGTGGTAACAAACACAGTATTCTTATTTATCTTGGCATTAATCATTATAGTGGTAACAAACACAGTATTCTTATTTCTCTTGGCATTAATCATTATAGTGGTAACAAACACAGTATTCTTATTTATCTTGGCATTAATCATTATAGTGGTAACAAACACAGTATTCTTATTTCTCTTGGCATTAATCATTATAGTGGTAACAAACACAGTATTCTTATTTATCTTGGCATTGATCATTATAGTGGTAACAAACACAGTATTCTTATTTATCTTGTCATTAATCATTATAGTGGTAACAAACACAGTATTCTTATTTCTCTTGGCATTCATCATTATAGTGGTAACAAACACAGTATTCTTATTTCTCTTGACATTAATCATTATAGTGGTAACAAACACAGTATTCTTATTTCTCTTGGCATTAATCATTATAATGGTAACAAACACAGTACTCTTATTTCTCTTGGCATTAATCATTATAGTGGTAACAAACACAGTATTCTTATTTCTCTTGGCATTGATCATTATAGTGGTGAAAAACACAGTACTCTTATTTCTCTTGGCATTGATCATTATAGTGGTAACAAACACAGTATTCTTATTTCTCTTGGCATTAATCATTATAGTGGTAACAAACACAGTATTCTTATTTCTCTTGGCATTAATCATTATAGTGGTAACAAACACAGTATTCTTATTTCTCTTGGCATTAATCATTATAGTGGTAACAAACACAGTACTCTTATTTCTCTTGGCATTGATCATTATAGTGGTAACAAACACAGTATTCTTATTTCTCTTGGCATTAATCATTATAGTGGTAACAAACACAGTACTCTTATTTCTCTTGGCATTAATCATTATAGTGGTAACAAACACAGTATTCTTATTTCTCTTGGCATTGATCATTATAGTGGTAACAAACACAGTATTCTTATTTCTCTTGGCATTGTTCATTATAGTAGTAACAAACACAGTATTCTTATTTCTCTTGGCATTGATCATTATAGTAGTAACAAACACAGTATTCTTATTTCTCTTGGCATTAATCATTATAGTGGTAACAAACACAGTACTCTTATTTCTCTTGGCATTGATCATTATAGTAGTAACAAACACAGTATTCTTATTTCTCTTGGCATTAATCATTATAGTGGTAACAAACACAGTACTCTTATTTCTCTTGGCATTAATCATTATAGTGGTAACAAACACAGTATTCTTATTTCTCTTGGCATTAATCATTATAGTGGTAACAAACACAGTATTCTTATTTCTCTTTGCATTGATCATTATAGTGGTAACAAACACAGTATTCTTATTTCTCTTGGCATTAATCATTATAGTGGTAACAAACACAGTATTCTTAGTTCTCTTGGCATTGATCATTATAGTGGTAACAAACACAGTATTCTTATTTCTCTTGGCATTGATCATTATAGTGGTAACAAACACAGTATTCTTATTTCTCTCGGCATTGATCATTATAGTAGTAACAAACACAGTATTCTTAGTTCTCTTGGCATTGATCATTATAGTAGTAACAAACACAGTATTCTTATTTCTCTTGGCATTAATCATTATAGTGGTAACAAACACAGTACTCTTATTTCTCTTGGCATTAATCATTATAGTGGTAACAAACACAGTATTCTTATTTCTCTTGGCATTAATCATTACAGTGGGAACAAACACAGTATTCTTATTTCTCTTGGCATTAATCATTATAATGGTAACAAACACAGTATTCTTATTTCTCTTGGCATTGATCATTATAGTGGTAACAAACACAATACTCTTATTTATCTTGTCATTAATCATTATAGTGGTAACAAACACAGTATTCTTATTTATCTTGGCATTGATCATTATAGTGGTAACAAACACAGTATTCTTATTTATCTTGGCATTGATCATTATAGTGGTAACAAACACAGTATTCTTGTTTATCTTGGCATTGATCATTATAGTGGTAACAAACACAGTATTCTTATTTCCCTTGGCATTGATCATTATAATGGTAACAAACACAGTATTCTTATTTCCCTTGGCATTGATCATTATAATGGTAACAAACACAGTATTCTTATTTATCTTGTCATTAATCATTATAGTGGCAACAAACACAGTATTCTTATTTATCTTGTCATTAATCATTATAATGGTAACAAACACAGTATTCTTATTTAGCTTGTCATTAATCATTATAGTGGTGACAAACACAGTATTCTTATTTATCTTGTCATTAATCATTATAATGGTAACAAACACAGTATTCTTATTTATCTTGTCATTAAACATTATAGTGGTGACAAACACAGTATTCTTATTTATCTTGTCATTAATCATTATAGTGGTAACAAACACAGTATTCTTATTTATCTTGGCATTAATCATTATAGTGGTAACAAACACAGTATTCTTATTTATCTTGTCATTAATCATTATAGTGGTAACAAACACAGTATTCTTATTTATCTTGTCATTAATCATTATAGTGGTAACAAACACAGTATTCTTATTTCTCTTGGCATTGATCATTATAGTGGTAACAAACACAGTATTCTTATTTCTCTTGGCATTGATCATTATAGTGGTAACAAACACAATACTCTTATTTATCTTGTCATTAATCATTATAGTGGTAACAAACACAGTATTCTTATTTATCTTGTCATTAATCATTATAGTGGTAACAAACACAGTATTCTTATTTCTCTTGGCATTGATCATTATAGTGGTAACAAACACAGTATGCTTATTTCTCTTGGCATTGATCATTATAGTGGTAACAAACACAATTCTCTTATTTATCTTGTCATTAATCATTATAGTGGTAACAAACACAGTATTCTTATTTATCTTGGCATTGATCATTATAGTGGTAACAAACACAGTATTCTTATTTATCTTGGCATTGATCATTATAGTGGTAACAAACACAATACTCTTATTTATCTTGGCATTGATCATTATAGTGGTAACAAACACAGTATTCTTATTTATCTTGTCATTAATCATTATAGTGGTAACAAACACAGTATTCTTTATTTCTCTTGGCATTAATCATTATAGTGGTAACAAACACAGTACTCTTGTTTCTCTTGGCATTAATCATTATAGTGGTAACAAACACAGTATTCTTATTTATCTTGGCATTAATCATTATAGTGGTAACAAACACAGTATTCTTATTTATCTTGTCATTAATCATTATAGTGGTAACAAACACAGTATTCTTATTTCTCTTGGCATTGATCATTATAGTGGTAACAAACACAGTATTCTTATTTCTCTTGGCATTGATCATTATAGTGGTAACAAACACAATACTCTTATTTATCTTGTCATTAATCATTATAGTGGTAACAAACACAGTATGCTTATTTATCTTGTCATTAATCATTATAGTGGTAACAAACACAGTATTCTTATTTCTCTTGGCATTGATCATTATAGTGGTAACAAACACAGTATTCTTATTTCTCTTGGCATTGATCATTATAGTGGTAACAAACACAATTCTCTTATTTATCTTGTCATTAATCATTATAGTGGTAACAAACACAGTATTCTTATTTATCTTGGCATTGATCATTATAGTGGTAACAAACACAGTATTCTTATTTATCTTGGCATTGATCATTATAGTGGTAACAAACACAATACTCTTATTTATCTTGGCATTGATCATTATAGTGGTAACAAACACAGTATTCTTATTTATCTTGTCATTAATCATTATAGTGGTAACAAACACAGTATTCTTATTTCTCTTGGCATTAATCATTATAGTGGTAACAAACACAGTACTCTTGTTTCTCTTGGCATTAATCATTATAGTGGTAACAAACACAGTATTCTTATTTATCTTGGTATTAATCATTATAGTGGTAACAAACACAGTATTCTTATTTATCTTGGCATTAATCATTATAGTGGTAACAAACACAGTATTCTTATTTCTCTTGGCATTAATCATTATAGTGGTAACAAACACAGTATTCTTATTTATCTTGGCATTAATCATTATAGTGGTAACAAACACAGTATTCTTATTTCTCTTGGCATTAATCATTATAGTGGTAACAAACACAGTATTCTTATTTATCTTGGCATTGATCATTATAGTGGTAACAAACACAGTATTCTTATTTATCTTGTCATTAATCATTATAGTGGTAACAAACACAGTATTCTTATTTCTCTTGGCATTCATCATTATAGTGGTAACAAACACAGTATTCTTATTTCTCTTGACATTAATCATTATAGTGGTAACAAACACAGTATTCTTATTTCTCTTGGCATTAATCATTATAGTGGTAACAAACACAGTATTCTTATTTCTCTAGCATTAATCATTATAGTGGTAACAAACACAGTATTCTTATTTCTCTTGGCATTAATCATTATAGTGGTTACAAACACAGTATTCTTATTTCTCTTGGCATTAATCATTATAGTGGTAACAAACACAGTATTCTTATTTCTCTTGACATTGATCATTATAGTGGTAAAAACACAGTATTCTTATTTCTCTTGGCATTAATCATTATAGTGGCAACAAACACAGTATTCTTATTTCTCTTGGCATTAATCATTATAGTGGTAACAAACACAGTACTTTTGTTTCTCTTGGCATTAATCATTATAGTGGTAACAAACACAGTATTCTTATT
This sequence comes from Deroplatys truncata, assembly GCA_030765065.1. Lineage (NCBI taxonomy): Eukaryota > Metazoa > Arthropoda > Insecta > Mantodea > Mantidae > Deroplatys > Deroplatys truncata. Next base: position 5,007,691 of record CM060986.1, on the reverse strand, counting down.
TCTCTTGGCATTGATCATTATAGTGGTAACAAACACAGTATTCTTATTTCTCTTGACATTGATCATTATAGTGGTAACAAACACAGTATTCTTATTTCTCTTGGCATTAATCATTATAGTGGTAACAAACACAGTATTCTTATTTCTCTTGGCATTGATCATTATAGTGGTAACAAACACAGTATTCTTATTTCTCTTGACATTAATCATTATAGTGGTAACAAACACAGTATTCTTATTTCTCCTGGCATTAATCATTATAGTGGTAACAAACACAGTATTCTTATTTCTCTTGGCATTAATCATTATAGTGGTAACAAACACAGTATTCTTATTTCTCTTGGCATTGATCATTATAGTGGTAACAAACACAGTATTCTTATTTCTCTTGGCATTGATCATTATAGTGGTAACAAACACAGTATTCTTATTTCTCTTGGCATTGATCATTATAGTAGTAACAAACACAGTATTCTTATTTCTCTTGGCATTGATCATTATAGTATTAACAAACACAGTATTCTTATTTCTCTTGGCATTGATCATTATAGTGGTAACAAACACAGTACTCTTATTTCTCTTGGCATTAATCATTATAGTGGTAACAAACACAGTACTCTTGTTTCTCTTGGCATTAATCATTATAATGGTAACAAACACAGTATTCTTATTTCTCTTGGCATTGATCATTATAGTGGTAACAAACACAGTATTCTTATTTCTCTTGGCATTGATCATTATAGTGGTAACAAACACAGTATTCTTATTTCTCTTGGCATTGATCATTATAGTGGTAACAAACACAGTATTCTTATTTCTCTTGGCATTGATCATTATAGTAGTAACAAACACGGTATTCTTATTTCTCTTGGCATTGATCATTATAGTGGTAACAAACACAGTATTCTTATTTCTCTTGGCATTGATCATTATAGTGGTAACAAACACAGTATTCTTATTTCTCTAGTCATTGATCATTATAGTGGTAACAAACACAGTATTCTTATTTCTCTTGGCATTAATCATTATAATGGTAACAAACACAGTATTCTTATTTCTCTTGGCATTAATCATTATAATGGTAACAAACAAAGTATTCTTATTTCTCTTGGCATTGATCATTATAGTGGTAACAAACACAGTATTCTTATTTCTCTTGGCATTGATCATTATGGTGGTAACAAACACAGTATTCTTATTTCTCTTGGCATTGATCATTATAATGGTAACAAACACAGTATTCTTATTTCTCTTGGCATTAATCATTATAGTGGTAACAAACACAGTATTCTTATTTATCTTGTCATTAATCATTATAGTGGTAACAAACACAGTATTCTTATTTCTCTTGGCATTGATCATTATAGTGGTAACAAACACAGTATTCTTATTTCTCTTGGCATTGATCATTATAGTGGTAACAAACACAATACTCTTATTTATCTTGTCATTAATCATTATAGTGGTAACAAACACAGTATTCTTATTTATCTTGTCATTAATCATTATAGTGGTAACAAACACAGTATTCTTATTTCTCTTGTCATTGATCATTATAGTGGTAACAAACACAGTATTCTTATTTCTCTTGGCATTGATCATTATAGTGGTAACAAACACAATTCTCTTATTTATCTTGTCATTAATCATTATAGTGGTAACAAACACAGTATTCTTATTTATCTTGGCATTGATCATTATAGTGGTAACAAACACAGTATTCTTATTTATCTTGGCATTGATCATTATAGTGGTAACAAACACAATACTCTTATTTATCTTGGCATTGATCATTATAGTGGTAACAAACACAGTATTCTTATTTATCTTGTCATTAATCATTATAGTGGTAACAAACACAGTATTCTTTATTTCTCTTGGCATTAATCATTATAGTGGTAACAAACACAGTACTCTTGTTTCTCTTGGCATTAATCATTATAGTGGTAACAAACACAGTATTCTTATTTATCTTGTCATTAATCATTATAGTGGTAACAAACACAGTATTCTTATTTCTCTTGGCATTGATCATTATAGTGGTAACAAACACAGTATTCTTATTTCTCTTGGCATTGATCATTATAGTGGTAACAAACACAATACTCTTATTTATCTTGTCATTAATCATTATAGTGGTAACAAACACAGTATTCTTATTTATCTTGTCATTAATCATTATAGTGGTAACAAACACAGTATTCTTATTTCTCTTGGCATTGATCATTATAGTGGTAACAAACACAGTATTCTTATTTCTCTTGGCATTGATCATTATAGTGGTAACAAACACAATTCTCTTATTTATCTTGTCATTAATCATTATAGTGGTAACAAACACAGTATTCTTATTTATCTTGGCATTGATCATTATAGTGGTAACAAACACAGTATTCTTATTTATCTTGGCATTGATCATTATAGTGGTAACAAACACAATACTCTTATTTATCTTGGCATTGATCATTATAGTGGTAACAAACACAGTATTCTTATTTATCTTGTCATTAATCATTATAGTGGTAACAAACACAGTATTCTTATTTCTCTTGGCATTAATCATTATAGTGGTAACAAACACAGTACTCTTGTTTCTCTTGGCATTAATCATTATAGTGGTAACAAACACAGTATTCTTATTTATCTTGGTATTAATCATTATAGTGGTAACAAACACAGTATTCTTATTTATCTTGGCATTAATCATTATAGTGGTAACAAACACAGTATTCTTATTTCTCTTGGCATTAATCATTATAGTGGTAACAAACACAGTATTCTTATTTATCTTGGCATTAATCATTATAGTGGTAACAAACACAGTATTCTTATTTCTCTTGGCATTAATCATTATAGTGGTAACAAACACAGTATTCTTATTTATCTTGGCATTGATCATTATAGTGGTAACAAACACAGTATTCTTATTTATCTTGTCATTAATCATTATAGTGGTAACAAACACAGTATTCTTATTTCTCTTGGCATTCATCATTATAGTGGTAACAAACACAGTATTCTTATTTCTCTTGACATTAATCATTATAGTGGTAACAAACACAGTATTCTTATTTCTCTTGGCATTAATCATTATAATGGTAACAAACACAGTACTCTTATTTCTCTTGGCATTAATCATTATAGTGGTAACAAACACAGTATTCTTATTTCTCTTGGCATTGATCATTATAGTGGTGAAAAACACAGTACTCTTATTTCTCTTGGCATTGATCATTATAGTGGTAACAAACACAGTATTCTTATTTCTCTTGGCATTAATCATTATAGTGGTAACAAACACAGTATTCTTATTTCTCTTGGCATTAATCATTATAGTGGTAACAAACACAGTATTCTTATTTCTCTTGGCATTAATCATTATAGTGGTAACAAACACAGTACTCTTATTTCTCTTGGCATTGATCATTATAGTGGTAACAAACACAGTATTCTTATTTCTCTTGGCATTAATCATTATAGTGGTAACAAACACAGTACTCTTATTTCTCTTGGCATTAATCATTATAGTGGTAACAAACACAGTATTCTTATTTCTCTTGGCATTGATCATTATAGTGGTAACAAACACAGTATTCTTATTTCTCTTGGCATTGTTCATTATAGTAGTAACAAACACAGTATTCTTTTTTCTCTTGGCATTGATCATTATAGTAGTAACAAACACAGTATTCTTATTTCTCTTGGCATTAATCATTATAGTGGTAACAAACACAGTACTCTTATTTCTCTTGGCATTGATCATTATAGTAGTAACAAACACAGTATTCTTATTTCTCTTGGCATTAATCATTATAGTGGTAACAAACACAGTACTCTTATTTCTCTTGGCATTAATCATTATAGTGGTAACAAACACAGTATTCTTATTTCTCTTGGCATTAATCATTATAGTGGTAACAAACACAGTATTCTTATTTCTCTTTGCATTGATCATTATAGTGGTAACAAACACAGTATTCTTATTTCTCTTGGCATTAATCATTATAGTGGTAACAAACACAGTATTCTTAGTTCTCTTGGCATTGATCATTATAGTGGTAACAAACACAGTATTCTTATTTCTCTTGGCATTGATCATTATAGTGGTAACAAACACAGTATTCTTATTTCTCTCGGCATTGATCATTATAGTAGTAACAAACACAGTATTCTTAGTTCTCTTGGCATTGATCATTATAGTAGTAACAAACACAGTATTCTTATTTCTCTTGGCATTAATCATTATAGTGGTAACAAACACAGTACTCTTATTTCTCTTGGCATTAATCATTATAGTGGTAACAAACACAGTATTCTTATTTCTCTTGGCATTAATCATTACAGTGGGAACAAACACAGTATTCTTATTTCTCTTGGCATTAATCATTATAATGGTAACAAACACAGTATTCTTATTTCTCTTGGCATTGATCATTATAGTGGTAACAAACACAATACTCTTATTTATCTTGTCATTAATCATTATAGTGGTAACAAACACAGTATTCTTATTTATCTTGGCATTGATCATTATAGTGGTAACAAACACAGTATTCTTATTTATCTTGGCATTGATCATTATAGTGGTAACAAACACAGTATTCTTATTTATCTTGGCATTGATCATTATAGTGGTAACAAACACAGTATTCTTGTTTATCTTGGCATTGATCATTATAGTGGTAACAAACACAGTATTCTTATTTCCCTTGGCATTGATCATTATAATGGTAACAAACACAGTATTCTTATTTCCCTTGGCATTGATCATTATAATGGTAACAAACACAGTATTCTTATTTATCTTGTCATTAATCATTATAGTGGCAACAAACACAGTATTCTTATTTATCTTGTCATTAATCATTATAATGGTAACAAACACAGTATTCTTATTTAGCTTGTCATTAATCATTATAGTGGTGACAAACACAGTATTCTTATTTATCTTGTCATTAATCATTATAATGGTAACAAACACAGTATTCTTATTTATCTTGTCATTAATCATTATAGTGGTGACAAACACAGTATTCTTATTTATCTTGTCATTAATCATTATAGTGGTAACAAACACAGTATTCTTATTTATCTTGGCATTAATCATTATAGTGGTAACAAACACAGTATTCTTATTTATCTTGTCATTAATCATTATAGTGGTAACAAACACAGTATTCTTATTTATCTTGTCATTAATCATTATAGTGGTAACAAACACAGTATTCTTATTTCTCTTGGCATTGATCATTATAGTGGTAACAAACACAGTATTCTTATTTCTCTTGGCATTGATCATTATAGTGGTAACAAACACAATACTCTTATTTATCTTGTCATTAATCATTATAGTGGTAACAAACACAGTATTCTTATTTATCTTGTCATTAATCATTATAGTGGTAACAAACACAGTATTCTTATTTCTCTTGGCATTGATCATTATAGTGGTAACAAACACAGTATTCTTATTTCTCTTGGCATTGATCATTATAGTGGTAACAAACACAATTCTCTTATTTATCTTGTCATTAATCATTATAGTGGTAACAAACACAGTATTCTTATTTATCTTGGCATTGATCATTATAGTGGTAACAAACACAGTATTCTTATTTATCTTGGCATTGATCATTATAGTGGTAACAAACACAATACTCTTATTTATCTTGGCATTGATCATTATAGTGGTAACAAACACAGTATTCTTATTTATCTTGTCATTAATCATTATAGTGGTAACAAACACAGTATTCTTTATTTCTCTTGGCATTAATCATTATAGTGGTAACAAACACAGTACTCTTGTTTCTCTTGGCATTAATCATTATAGTGGTAACAAACACAGTATTCTTATTTATCTTGGCATTAATCATTATAGTGGTAACAAACACAGTATTCTTATTTATCTTGTCATTAATCATTATAGTGGTAACAAACACAGTATTCTTATTTCTCTTGGCATTGATCATTATAGTGGTAACAAACACAGTATTCTTATTTCTCTTGGCATTGATCATTATAGTGGTAACAAACACAATACTCTTATTTATCTTGTCATTAATCATTATAGTGGTAACAAACACAGTATTCTTATTTATCTTGTCATTAATCATTATAGTGGTAACAAACACAGTATTCTTATTTCTCTTGGCATTGATCATTATAGTGGTAACAAACACAGTATTCTTATTTCTCTTGGCATTGATCATTATAGTGGTAACAAACACAATTCTCTTATTTATCTTGTCATTAATCATTATAGTGGTAACAAACACAGTATTCTTATTTATCTTGGCATTGATCATTATAGTGGTAACAAACACAGTATTCTTATTTATCTTGGCATTGATCATTATAGTGGTAACAAACACAATACTCTTATTTATCTTGGCATTGATCATTATAGTGGTAACAAACACAGTATTCTTATTTATCTTGTCATTAATCATTATAGTGGTAACAAACACAGTATTCTTATTTCTCTTGGCATTAATCATTATAGTGGTAACAAACACAGTACTCTTGTTTCTCTTGGCATTAATCATTATAGTGGTAACAAACACAGTATTCTTATTTATCTTGGTATTAATCATTATAGTGGTAACAAACACAGTATTCTTATTTATCTTGGCATTAATCATTATAGTGGTAACAAACACAGTATTCTTATTTCTCTTGGCATTAATCATTATAGTGGTAACAAACACAGTATTCTTATTTATCTTGGCATTAATCATTATAGTGGTAACAAACACAGTATTCTTATTTCTCTTGGCATTAATCATTATAGTGGTAACAAACACAGTATTCTTATTTATCTTGGCATTGATCATTATAGTGGTAACAAACACAGTATTCTTATTTATCTTGTCATTAATCATTATAGTGGTAACAAACACAGTATTCTTATTTCTCTTGGCATTCATCATTATAGTGGTAACAAACACAGTATACTTATTTCTCTTGACATTAATCATTATAGTGGTAACAAACACAGTATTCTTATTTCTCTTGGCATTAATCATTATAGTGGTAACAAACACAGTATTCTTATTTCTCTAGCATTAATCATTATAGTGGTAACAAACACAGTATTCTTATTTCTCTTGGCATTAATCATTATAGTGGTTACAAACACAGTATTCTTATTTCTCTTGGCATTAATCATTATAGTGGTAACAAACACAGTATTCTTATTTCTCTTGACATTGATCATTATAGTGGTAAAAAACACAGTATTCTTATTTCTCTTGGCATTAATCATTATAGTGGCAACAAACACAGTATTCTTATTTCTCTTGGCATTAATCATTATAGTGGTAACAAACACAGTACTTTTGTTTCTCTTGGCATTAATCATTATAGTGGTAACAAACACAGTATTCTTATTTCTCTTGGCATTGATCATTATAGTGGTAACAAACACAGTATTCTTATTTCTCTTGACATTGATCATTATAGTGGTAACAAACACAGTATTCTTATTTCTCTTGGCATTAATCATTATAGTGGTAACAAACACAGTATTCTTATTTCTCTTGGCATTGATCATTATAGTGGTAACAAACACAGTATTCTTATTTCTCTTGACATTAATCATTATAGTGGTAACAAACACAGTATTCTTATTTCTCCTGGCATTAATCATTATAGTGGTAACAAACACAGTATTCTTATTTCTCTTGGCATTAATCATTATAGTGGTAACAAACACAGTATTCTTATTTCTCTTGGCATTAATCATTATAGTGGTAACAAACACAGTATTCTTATTTCTCTTGGCATTGATCATTATAGTGGTAACAAACACAGTATTCTTATTTCTCTTGGCATTGATCATTATAGTAGTAACAAACACAGTATTCTTATTTCTCTTGGCATTGATCATTATAGTATTAACAAACACAGTATTCTTATTTCTCTTGGCATTGATCATTATAGTGGTAACAAACACAGTACTCTTATTTCTCTTGGCATTAATCATTATAGTGGTAACAAACACAGTACTCTTGTTTCTCTTGGCATTAATCATTATAATGGTAACAAACACAGTATTCTTATTTCTCTTGGCATTGATCATTATAGTGGTAACAAACACAGTATTCTTATTTCTCTTGGCATTGATCATTATAGTGGTAACAAACACAGTATTCTTATTTCTCTTGGCATTGATCATTATAGTGGTAACAAACACAGTATTCTTATTTCTCTTGGCATTGATCATTATAGTAGTAACAAACACGGTATTCTTATTTCTCTTGGCATTGATCATTATAGTGGTAACAAACACAGTATTATTATTTCTCTTGGCATTGATCATTATAGTGGTAACAAACACAGTATTCTTATTTCTCTAGTCATTGATCATTATAGTGGTAACAAACACAGTATTCTTATTTCTCTTGGCATTAATCATTATAATGGTAACAAACACAGTATTCTTATTTCTCTTGGCATTAATCATTATAATGGTAACAAACAAAGTATTCTTATTTCTCTTGGCATTGATCATTATAGTGGTAACAAACACAGTATTCTTATTTCTCTTGGCATTGATCATTATGGTGGTAACAAACACAGTATTCTTATTTCTCTTGGCATTGATCATTATAATGGTAACAAACACAGTATTCTTATTTCTCTTGGCATTAATCATTATAGTGGTAACAAACACAGTATTCTTATTTCTCTTGGCATTGATCATTATAGTAGTAACAAACACAGTATTCTTATTTCTCTTGGCATTGATCATTATAATGGTAACAAACACAGTATTCTTATTTCTCTTGGCATTGATCATTATGGTGGTAACAAACACAGTATTCTTATTTCTCTTGGCATTGATCATTATAATGATAACAAACACAGTATTCTTATTTCTCTTGGCATTAATCATTATAGTGGTAACAAACACAGTATTCTTATTTCTCTTGGCATTGATCATTATAATGGTAACAAACACAGTATTCTTATTTCTCTTGGCATTAATCATTATAGTGGTAACAAACACAGTATTCTTATTTCTCTTGGCATTGATCATTATAGTAGTAACAAACACAGTATTCTTATTTCTCTTGGCATAGATCATTATAATGGTAACAAACACAGTATTCTTATTTCTCTTGGCATTAATCATTATAGTGGTAACAAACACAGTATTCTTATTTCTCTTGGCATTGATCATTATACTAGTAACAAACACAGTACACTTATTTCTCTTGGCATTAATCATTATAGTGGTAACAAACACAGTACTCTTATTTATATTGGCATTAATCATTATAATGGTAACAAACACAGTACTCTTATTTCTCTTGGCATTGATCATTATAGTGGTAACAAACACAGTATTCTTATTTCTCTTGGCATTGATCATTATAGTGGTAACAAACACAGTATTCTTATTTCTCTTGGCATTGATCATTATAGTAGTAACAAACACGGTATTCTTATTTATCTTGGCATTATTGATTATAGTGGTAACAAACACAGTATTCTTATTACTCTTGGCATTAATCATTATAGTGGTAACAAACACAGTACTCTTATTTCTCTTGGCATTAATCATTATAGTGGTAACAAACACAGTATTCTTATTTCTCTTGGCATTAATCATTATAGTGGTAACAAACACAGTATTCTTATTTCTCTTGGCATTGATCATTATAGTGGTAACAAACACAGTATTCTTATTTCTCTTGGCATTGTTCATTATAGTAGTAACAAACACAGTATTCTTATTTCTCTTGGCATTGATCATTATAGTAGTAACAAACACAGTATTCTTATTTCTCTTGGCATTAATCATTATAGTGGTAACAAACACAGTACTCTTATTTCTCTTGGCATTGATCATTATAGTAGTAACAAACACAGTATTCTTATTTCTCTTGGCATTAATCATTATAGTGATAACAAACACAGTACTCTTATTTCTCTTGGCATTAATCATTATAGTGGTAACAAACACAGTATTCTTATTTCTTTTGGCATTAATCATTATAGTAATAACAAACACAGTATTCTTATTTCTCTTGGCATTGATCATTATAGTAGTAACAAACACAGTAATCTTATTTCTCTTGGCATTAATCATTATAGTGGTAACAAACACAGTACTCTTATTTCTCTTGGCATTAATCATTATAGTGGTAACAAACACAGTATTCTTATTTCTCTTGGCATTAATCATTATAGTGGTAACAAACACAGTATTCTTATTTCTCTTGGCATTGATCATTATAGTGGTAACAAACACAGTATTCTTATTTCTCTTGGCATTAATCATTATAGTGGTAACAAACACAGTATTCTTATTTCTCTTGGCATTGATCATTATAGTGGTAACAAACAGTATTCTTATTTCTCTTGGCATTGATCATTATAGTAGTAACAAACACAGTATTCTTAGTTCTCTTGGCATTGATCATTATAGTAGTAACAAACACGGTATTCTTATTTCTCTTGGCATTAATCATTATAGTGGTAACAAACACAGTACTCTTATTTCTCTTGGCATTAATCATTATAGTGGTAACAAACACAGTATTCTTATTTCTCTTGGCATTAATCATTATGGTGGGAACAAACACAGTATTCTTATTTCTCTTGGCATTAATCATTATAATGGTAACAAACACAGTATTCTTATTTCTCTTGGCATTGATCATTATAGTGGTAACAAACACAATACTCTTATTTATCTTGTCATTAATCGTTATAGTGGTAACAAACACAGTATTCTTATTTATCTTGGCATTGATCATTATAGTGGTAACAAACACAGTATTCTTATTTATCTTGGCATTGATCATTATAGTGGTAACAAACACAGTATTCTTATTTATCTTGGCATTGATCATTATAGTGGTAACAAACACAGTATTCTTGTTTATCTTGGCATTGATCATTATAGTGGTAACAAACACAGTATTCTTATTTCCCTTGGCATTGATCATTATAATGGTAACAAACACAGTATTCTTATTTCCCTTGGCATTGATCATTATAATGGTAAAAAACACAGTATTCTTATTTATCTTGGCATTGATCATTATAGTGGTAACAAACACAGTATTCTTATTTATCTTGGCATTGATCATTATAGTGGTAACAAACACAGTATTCTTATTTCTCTTGGCATTGATCATTATAATGGTAACAAACACAGTATTCTTATTTATCTTGGCATTGATCATTATAGTGGTAACAAACACAGTATTCTTATTTATCTTGGCATTGATCATTATAGTGGTAACAAACACAGTATTCTTATTTATCTTGTCATTAATCATTATAGTGGTAACAAACACAGTATTCTTATTTATCTTGTCATTAATCATTATAGTGGTAACAAACACAGTATTCTTATTTATCTTGTCATTAATCATTATAGTGGTGACAAACACAGTATTCTTATTTATCTTGTCATTAATCATTATAATGGTGACAAACACAGTATTCTTATTTATCTTGTCATTAATCATTATAGTGGTAACAAACACAGTATTCTTATTTATCTTGTCATTAATCATTATAATGTTAACAAACACAGTATTCTTATTTATCTTGTCATTAATCATTATAGTGGTGACAAACACAGTATTCTTATTTATCTTGTCATTAATCATTATAATGGTAACAAACACAGTATTCTTATTTATCTTGTCATTAATCATTATAGTGGTGACAAACACAGTATTCTTATTTATCTTGTCATTAATCATTATAGTGGTAACAAACACAGTATTCTTATTTATCTTGGCATTAATCATTATAGTGGTAACAAACACAGTATTCTTATTTATCTTGTCATTAATCATTATAGTGGTAACAAACACAGTATTCTTATTTATGTTGTCATTAATCATTATAGTGGTAACAAACACAGTATTCTTATTTCTCTTGGCATTGATCATTATAGTGGTAAGAAACACAGTATTCTTATTTCTCTTGGCATTGATCATTATAGTGGTAATAAACACAATACTCTTATTTATCTTGTCATTAATCATTATAGTGGTAACAAACAGAGTATTCTTATTTATCTTGTCATTAATCATTATAGTGGTAACAAACACAGTATTCTTATTTCTCTTGGCATTGATCATTATAGTGGTAACAAACACAGTATTCTTATTTCTCTTGGCATTGATCATTATAGTGGTAACAAACACAATACTCTTATTTATCTCTTCATTAATCATTATAGTGGTAACAAACACAGTATTCTTATTTATCTTGGCATTGATCATTATAGTGGTAACAAACACAGTATTCTTATTTATCTTGGCATTGATCATTATAGTGGTAACAAACACAATACTCTTATTTATCTTGGCATTGATCATTATAGTGGTAACAAACACAGTATTCTTATTTATCTTGTCATTAATCATTATAGTGGTAACAAACACAGTATTCTTATTTCTCTTGGCATTAATCATTATAGTGGTAACAAACACAGTACTCTTGTTTCTCTTGGCATTAATCATTATAGTGGTAACAAACACAGTATTCTTATTTATCTTGGCATTAATCATTATAGTGGTAACAAACACAGTATTCTTATTTATCTTGGCATTAATCATTATAGTGGTAACAAACACAGTATTCTTATTTCTCTTGGCATTAATCATTATAGTGGTAACAAACACAGTATTCTTATTTATCTTGGCATTAATCATTATAGTGGTAACAAACACAGTATTCTTATTTCTCTTGGCATTAATCATTATAGTGGTAACAAACACAGTATTCTTATTTATCTTGGCATTGATCATTATAGTGGTAACAAACACAGTATTCTTATTTATCTTGTCATTAATCATTATAGTGGTAACAAACACAGTATTCTTATTTCTCTTGGCATTAATCATTATAGTGGTAACAAACACAGTATTCTTATTTCTCTTGATATTAATCATTATAGTGGTAACAAACACAGTATTCTTATTTCTCTTGGCATTAATCATTATAGTGGTAACAAACACAGTATTCTTATTTCTCTTGGCATTAATCATTATAGTGGTAACAAACACAGTATTCTTATTTCTCTTGGCATTATTCATTATAGTGGTAACAAACACAGTATTCTTATTTCTCTTGGCATTAATCATTATAGTGGTAAAAAACACAGTATTCTTATTTCTCTTGACATTGATCATTATAGTGGTAACAAACACAGTATTCTTATTTCTCTTGGCATTAATCATTATAGTGGTAACAAACACAGTATTCTTATTTCTCTTGGCATTGATCATTATAGTGGTAACAAACACAGTACTTTTGTTTCTCTTGGCATTAATCATTATAGTGGTAACAAACACAGTATTCTTATTTCTCTTGGCATTGATCATTATAGTGGTAACAAACACAGTATTCTTATTTATCTTGACATTAATCATTATAGTGGTAACAAACACAGTATTCTTATTTCTCTTGGCATTAATCATTATAGTGGTAACAAACACAGTATTCTTATTTCTCTTGGCATTAATCATTATAGTGGTAACAAACACAGTATTCTTATTTCTCTTGACATTAATCATTATAGTGGTAACAAACACAGTATTCTTATTTCTCCTGGCATTAATCATTATAGTGGTAACAAACACAGTATTCTTATTTCTCTTGGCATTAATCATTATAGTACTAACAAACACAGTACTCTTATTTCTCTTGGCATTAATCATTATAATGGTAACAAACACAGTACTCTTATTTCTCTTGGCATTAATCATTATAATGGTAACAAACACAGTACTCTTATTTCTCTTGGCATTAATCATTATAATGGTAACAAACACAGTACTCTTATTTCTCTTGGCATTAATCATTATAATGGTAACAAACACAGTATTCTTATTTCTCTTGGCATTAATCATTATAATGGTAACAAACACAGTACTCTTATTTCTCTTGGCATTGATCATTATAGTAGTAACAAACACAGTATTCTTATTTCTCTTGGCATTAATCATTATAATGGTAACAAACACAGTACTCTTATTTCTCTTGGCATTAATCATTATAATGGTAACAAACACAGTACTCTTATTTCTCTTGGCATTGATCATTATAATGGTAACAAACACAGTATTCTTATTTCTCTTGGCATTAATCATTATAATGGTAACAAACACAGTACTCTTATTTCTCTTGGCATTAATCATTATAATGGTAACAAACACAGTATTCTTATTTCTCTTGGCATTAATCATTATAATGGTAACAAACACAGTACTCTTATTTCTCTTGGCATTAATCATTATAGTGGTAACAAACACAGTATTCTTATTTATCTTGGCATTGATCATTATAGTGGTAACAAACACAGTACTCTTATTTCTCTTGGCATCAATCATTATAATGGTAACAAACACAGTACTCTTATTTATCTTGGCATTAATCATTATAGTGGTAACAATAACAGTACTCTTATTTATCTTGGCATTAATCATTATAATGGTAACAAACACAATATTCTTATTTATCTTGGCATTAATCATTATAGTGGTAACAAACACAGTACTCTTATTTATCTTGGCATTGATCATTATAGTGGTAACAAACACAGTATTCTTATTTATCTTGGCATTAATCATTATAGTGGTAACAAACACAGTATTCTTATTTATCTTGGCATTAATCATTATAGTGGTAACAAACACAGTACTCTTATTTATCTTGGCATCAATCATTATAGTGGTAACAAACACAGTACTCTTATTTATCTTGTCATTAATCATTATAATGGTAACAAGCACAGTACTCTTATTTATCTTGTCATTAATCATTATAGTGGTAACAAGCACAGTACTCTTATTTATCTTGTCATTAATCATTATAATGGTAACAAGCACAGTACTCTTATTTATCTTGTCATTAATCATTATAGTGGTAACAAGCACAGTACTCTTATTTATCTTGTCATTAATCATTATAATGGTAACAAGCACAGTACTCTTATTTATCTTGTCATTAATCATTATAGTGGTAACAAGCACAGTACTCTTATTTATCTTGTCATTAATCATTATAATGGTAACAAGCACAGTACTCTTATTTATCTTGGCATTAATCATTATAATGGTAACAAGCACAGTACTCTTATTTATCTTGTCATTAATCATTATAATGGTAACAAGCACAGTACTCTTATTTATCTTGGCATTAATCATTATAATGGTAACAAACACAGTACTCTTATTTATCTTGGCATTAATCATTATAATGGTAACAAACACAGTACTCTTATTTATCTTGGCATTAATCATTATAATGGTAACAAACACAGTACTCTTATTTCTCTTGGCATTAATCATTATAATGGTAACAAACACAGTACTCTTATTTATCTTGGCATTAATCATTATAATGGTAACAAACACAGTACTCTTATTTATCTTGGCATTAATCATTATAGTAGTAACAAACACAGTACTCTTATTTATCTCGGCATTAATCATTATAGTAGTAACAAACACAGTACTCTTATTTATCTTGGCATTAATCATTATAGTAGTAACAAACACATTACTCTTATTTATCTTGGCATTAATCATTATAATGGTAACAAACACAGTACTCTTATTTATCTTGGCATTAATCATTATAGTAGTAACAAACACAGTACTCTTATATATCTTGGCATTAATCATTATAGTAGTAACAAACACAGTACTCTTATTTATCTTGGCATTAATCATTATAATGGTAACAAACACAGTACTCTTATTTATCTTGGCATTAATCATTATAGTGGTAACAAACACAGTACTCTTATTTATTTTGGCATCAATCATTATAGTGGTAACAAACACAGTACTCTTATTTATTTTGGCATCAATCATTATAGTGGTAACAAACACAGTACTCTTATTTATTTTGGCATTAATCATTATAGTGGTAACAAACACAGTACTCTTATTTATTTTGGCATTAATCATTATAGTAGTAACAAACACAGTACTCTTATTTATCTTGGCATTAATCATTATAGTAGTAACAAACACAGTATTCTTATTTATGTTGGCATTAATCATTATAGTGGTAACAAACACAGTATTCTTATTTATTTTGGCATTAATCATTATAGTAGTAACAAACACAGTATTCTTATTTATCTTGGCATTAATCATTATAGTGGTAACAAACACAGTATTCTTATTTATCTTGGCATTAATCATTATAGTAGTAACAAACACAGTATTCTTATTTATTTTGGCATTAATCATTATAGTAGTAACAAACACAGTACTCTTATTTATTTTGGCATTAATCATTATAGTGGTAACAAACACAGTATTCTTATTTCTCTTGGCATTAATCATTATAGTAGTAACAAATACAGTACTCTTATTTATCTTGGCATTAATCATTATAGTAGTAACAAACACAGTATTCTTATTTATCTTGGCATTAATCATTATAGTAGTAACAAATACAGTACTCTTATTTATCTTGGCATTAATCATTATAGTAGTAACAAACACAGTACTCTTATTTATCTTGGCATTAATCATTATAGTAGTAACAAACAAACACAGTATTCTTATTTCTCTTGGCATTAATCATTATAGTAGTAACAAATACAGTACTCTTATTTATCTTGGCATTAATCATTATAGTGGTAACAAACACAGTATTCTTATTTATCCTGGCATTAATCATTATAGTGGTAACAAACACAGTATTCTTATTTCTCTTGTCATTGATCATTATAGTAGTAACAAACAAACACAGTATTCTTATTTATCTTGGCATTAATCATTATAGTAGTAACAAACAAACACAGTATTCTTATTTCTCTTGGCATTAATCATTATAGTGGTAACAAACACAGTATTCTTATTTATCTTGTCATTAATCATTATAGTAGTAACAAACAAACACAGTATTCTTATTTCTCTTGGCATTAATCATTATAGTAGTAACAAACACAGTACTCTTATTTATCTTGGCATTAATCATTATAGTAGTAACAAACAAACACAGTATTCTTATTTCTCTTGGCATTAATCATTATAGTAGTAACAAACACAGTACTCTTATTTATCTTGGCGTTAATCATTATAGTAGTAACAAACAAATACAGTACTCTTATTTATCTTGGCATTAATCATTATAGTAGTAACAAACACAGTATTCTTATTTCTCTTGGCATTAATCATTATAGTAGTAACAAACAAACACAGTATTCTTATTTATCTTGGCATTAATCATTATAGTAGTAACAAACATAGTATTCTTATTTCTCTTGGCATTAATCATTATAGTAGTAACAAACAAACACAGTATTCTTATTTCTCTTGGCATTAATCATTATAATGGTAACAAACACAGTATTCTTATTTCTCTTGGCATTGATCATTATAGTGGTGAAAAACACAGTATTCTTATTTCTCTTGGCATTAATCATTATAGTGGTAACAAACACAGTACTCTTATTTCTCTTGGCATTAATCATTATAGTGGTGACAAACACAGTATTCTTATTTCTCTTGTCATTGATCATTATAATGGTAACAAACACAGTACTCTTATTTCTATTGGCATTAATCCTTATAGTGGTAACAAACACAGTACTCTTATTTCTCTTGTCATTGATCATTATAGTAGTAACAAACACAGTACTCTTATTTCTCTTGTCATTGATCATTATAATGGTAACAAACACAGTACTCTTATTTCTCTTGGCATTAATCCTTATAGTGGTAACAAACACAGTACTCTAATTTATCTTGGCATTGATCATTATAATGGTAACAAACACAGTACTCTTATTTCTCTTGGCATTAATCATTATAATGGTAACAAACACAGTACTCTTATTTCTCTTGGCATTAATCATTATAATGGTAACAAACACAGTACTCTTATTTCTCTTGGCATTAATCATTATAATGGTAACAAACACAGTATTCTTATTTCTCTTGGCATTAGTCATTATAATGGTAACAAACACAGTACTCTTATTTCTCTTGGCATTAATCCTTATAGTAGTAACAAACAAACACAGTATTCTTATTTCTCTTGTCATTGATCATTATAGTGGTAACAAACACAGTACTCTTTTTTATATTGGCATTAATCATTATAATGGTAACAAACACAGTACTCTTATTTCTCTTGGCATTAATCATTATAGTGGTAACAAACACAGTATTCTTATTTCTCTTGGCATTGATCATTATAGTGGTGAAAAACACAGTACTCTTATTTCTCTTGGCATTGATCATTATAGTGGTAACAAACACAGTATTCTTATTTCTCTTGGCATTAATCATTATAGTGGTAACAAACACAGTATTCTTATTTCTCTTGGCATTAATCATTATAGTGGTAACAAACACAGTATTCTTATTTCTCTTGGCATTAATCATTATAGTGGTAACAAACACAGTACTCTTATTTCTCTTGGCATTGATCATTATAGTGGTAACAAACACAGTATTCTTATTTCTCTTGGCATTAATCATTATAGTGGTAACAAACACAGTACTCTTATTTCTCTTGGCATTGATCATTATAGTGGTAACAAACACAGTACTCTTATTTCTCTTGGCATTGATCATTATAGTGGTAACAAACACAGTATTCTTATTTCTCTTGGCATTAATCATTATAGTGGTAACAAACACAGTACTCTTATTTCTCTTGGCATTGATCATTATAGTGGTAACAAACACAGTATTCTTATTTCTCTTGGCATTAATCATTATAGTGGTAACAAACACAGTATTCTTATTTCTCTTGGCATTAATCATTATAGTGGTAACAAACACAGTATTCTTATTTCTCTTGGCATTAGTCATTATAGTGGTAACAAACACAGTACTCTTATTTCTCTTGGCATTGATCATTATAGTGGTAACAAACACAGTATTCTTATTTCTCTTGGCATTGATCATTATAGTGGTAACAAACACAGTATTCTTATTTCTCTTGGCATTGATCATTATAGTGGTAACAAACACAGTATTCTTATTTCTCTTGGCATTAATCATTATAGTGGTAACAAACACAGTATTCTTATTTCTCTTGGCATTGATCATTATAGTGGTAACAAACACAGTATTCTTATTTCTCTTGGCATTGATCATTATAGTGGTAACAAACACAGTATTCTTATTTCTCTTGGCATTAATCATTATAGTGGTAACAAACACAGTACTCTTATTTCTCTTGGCATTGATCATTATAGTGGTGAAAAACACAGTATTCTTATTTCTCTTGGCATTAATCATTATAATGGTAACAAACACAGTACTCTTATTTCTCTTGGCATTAATCATTATAATGGTAACAAACACAGTACTCTTATTTATCTTGGCATTAATCATTATAGTGGTAACAAACACAGTACTCTTATTTATCTTGGCATTGATCATTATAGTGGTAACAAACACAGTATTCTTATTTATCTTGGCATTGATCATTATAGTGGTAACAAACACAGTATTCTTATTTATCTTGGCATTAATCATTATAGTGGTAACAAACACAGTATTCTTATTTATCTTGGCATTAATCATTATAGTGGTAACAAACACAGTACTCTTATTTATCTTGGCATCAATCATTATAATGGTAACAAGCACAGTACGCTTATTTATCTTGTCATTAATCATTATAATGGTAACAAGCACAGTACTCTTATTTATCTTGTCATTAATCATTATAATGGTAACAAGCACAGTACTCTTATTTATCTTGGCATTAATCATTATAGTGGTAACAAACACAGTACTCTTATTTATCTTGGCATTAATCATTATAATGGTAACAAACACAGTACTCTTATTTATCTAGTCATTAATCATTATAATGGTAACAAACACAGTACTCTTATTTATCTTGTCATTAATCATTATAATGGTAACAAGCACAGTTCTCTTATTTATCTTGGCATTAATCATTATAGTGGTAACAAACACAGTACTCTTATTTATCTTGGCATTAATCATTATAATGGTAACAAACACAGTATTCTTATTTATTTTGGCATTAATCATTATAATGGTAACAAACAAAGTACTCTTATTTATTTTGGCATTAATCATTATAATGGTAACAAACACAGTATTCTTATTTATCTTGGCATTAATCATTATAATGGTAACAAACACAGTACTCTTATTTATTTTGGCATTAATCATTATAATGGTAACAAACACAGTATTCTTATTTATCTTGGCATTGATCATTATAGTGGTGACAAACACAGTATTCTTATTTATCCTGGCATTGATCATTATAGTGGTGACAAACACAGTATTCTTATTTATCTTGGCATTGATCATTATAATGGTAACAAACACAGTATTCTTATTTATCCTGGCATTGATCATTATAGTGGTGACAAACACAGTATTCTTATTTATCTTGGCATTGATCATTATAGTGGTAACAAACACAGTATTCTTATTTATCATGGCATTAATCATTATAATGGTAACAAACACAGTATTCTTATTTATTTTGGCATTAATCATTATAATGGTAACAAACACAGTACTCTTATTTATTTTGGCATTAATCATTATAGTAGTAACAAACACAGTATTCTTATTTATCTTGGCATTAATCATTATAATGGTAACAAACACAGTATTCTTATTTATTTTGGCATTAATCATTATAGTGGTAACAAACACAGTATTCTTATTTATCTTGGCATTAATCATTATAATGGTAACAAACACAGTATTCTTATTTATTTTGGCATTAATCATTATAATGGTAACAAACACAGTACTCTTATTTATCTTGGCATTAATCATTATAGTAGTAACAAACACAGTATTCTTATTTATCTTGGCATTAATCATTATAATGGTAACAAACGCAGTATTCTTATTTATTTTGGCATTAATCATTATAGTGGTAACAAACACAGTATTCTTATTTATCTTGGCATTAATCATTATAATGGTAACAAACACAGTATTCTTATTTATTTTGGCATTAATCATTATAGTGGTAACAAACACAGTATTCTTATTTATCTTGGCATTAATCATTATAGTGGTAACAAACACAGTATTCTTATTTATCTTGGCATTAATCATTATAGTGGTAACAAACACAGTATTCTTATTTATCTTGGCATTAATCATTATAGTGGTAACAAACACAGTATTCTTATTTATCTTGGCATTAATCATTATAGTGGTAACAAACACAGTATTCTTATTTATTTTGGCATTAATCATTATAGTGGTAACAAACACAGTATTCTTATTTATCTTGGCATTAATCATTATAATGGTAACAAACACAGTATTCTTATTTATTTTGGCATTAATCATTATAGTGGTAACAAACACAGTATTCTTATTTATCTTGGCATTAATCATTATAATGGTAACAAACACAGTATTCTTATTTATTTTGGCATTAATCATTATAGTGGTAACAAACACAGTATTCTTATTTATCTTGGCATTAATCATTATAATGGTAACAAACACAGTATTCTTATTTATTTTGGCATTAATCATTATAATGGTAACAAACACAGTACTCTTATTTATCTTGGCATTAATCATTATAGTAGTAACAAACACAGTATTCTTATTTATCTTGGCATTAATCATTATAATGGTAACAAACGCAGTATTCTTATTTATTTTGGCATTAATCATTATAATGGTAACAAGCACAGTACTCTTATTTATCTTGGCATTAATCATTATAGTAGTAACAAACACAGTACTCTTATTTCTCTTGGCATTAATCATTATAATGGTAACAAACACAGTACTCTTATTTATCTTGGCATTAATCATTATAGTGGTAACAAACACAGTACTCTTATTTCTCTTGGCATTAATCATTATAGTGGTAACAAACACAGTATTCTTATTTATTTTGGCATTAATCATTATAATGGTAACAAACACAGTATTCTTATTTATTTTGGCATTAATCATTATAATGGTAACAAACACAGTACTCTTATTTATCTTGGCATTAATCATTATAGTAGTAACAAATACAGTACTCTTATTTATTTTGGCATTAATCATTATAGTAGTAACAAATACAGTACTCTTATTTATTTTGGCATTAATCATTATAATGGTAACAAACACAGTATTCTTATTTATTTTGGCATTAATCATTATAGTGGTAACAAACACAGTATTCTTATTTATCTTGGCATTAATCATTATAATGGTAACAAACACAGTACTCTTATTTATCTTGGCATTAATCATTATAGTGGTAACAAACACAGTATTCTTATTTCTCTTGGCATTAATCATTATAGTGGTAACAAACACAGTACTCTTATTTCTCTTGGCATTGATCATTATAGTGGTGAAAAACACAGTATTCTTATTTCTCTTGGCATTAATCATTATAATGGTAACAAACACAGTACTCTTATTTCTCTTGGCATTAATCATTATAGTGGTAACAAACACAGTATTCTTATTTCTCTTGGCATTGATCATTATAGTGGTGAAAAACACAGTACTCTTATTTCTCTTGGCATTGATCATTATAGTGGTAACAAACACAGTATTCTTATTTATCTTGGCATTAATCATTATAGTGGTAACAAACACAGTATTCTTATTTATCTTGGCATTAATCATTATAGTGGTAACAAACACAGTATTCTTATTTCTCTTGGCATTAATCATTATAGTGGTAACAAACACAGTACTCTTATTTCTCTTGGCATTGATCATTATAGTGGTAACAAACACAGTATTCTTATTTCTCTTGGCATTAATCATTATAGTGGTAACAAACACAGTACTCTTATTTCTCTTGGCATTGATCATTATAGTGGTAACAAGCACAGTACTCTTATTTCTCTTGGCATTGATCATTATAGTGGTAACAAACACAGTATTCTTATTTCTCTTGGCATTAATCATTATAGTGGTAACAAACACAGTACTCTTATTTCTCTTGGCATTGATCATTATAGTGGTAACAAACACAGTATTCTTATTTCTCTTGGCATTAATCATTATAGTGGTAACAAACACAGTATTCTTATTTCGCTTGGCATTAATCATTATAGTGGTAACAAACACAGTATTCTTATTTCTCTTGGCATTAGTCATTATAGTGGTAACAAACACAGTACTCTTATTTCTCTTGGCATTGATCATTATAGTTGTAACAAACACAGTATTCTTATTTCTCTTGGCATTGATCATTATAGTGGTAACAAACACAGTACTCTTATTTCTCTTGGCATTGATCATTATAGTTGTAACAAACACAGTATTCTTATTTCTCTTGGCATTGATCATTATAGTGGTAACAAACACAGTATTCTTATTTCTCTTGGCATTGATCATTATAGTGGTAACAAACACAGTATTCTTATTTCTCTTGGCATTAATCATTATAGTGGTAACAAACACAGTATTCTTATTTCTCTTGGCATTGATCATTATAGTGGTAACAAACACAGTATTCTTATTTCTCTTGGCATTGATCATTATAGTGGTAACAAACACAGTATTCTTATTTCTCTTGGCATTAATCATTATAGTGGTAACAAACACAGTACTCTTATTTCTCTTGGCATTGATCATTATAGTGGTGAAAAACACAGTATTCTTATTTCTCTTGGCATTAATCATTATAATGGTAACAAACACAGTACTCTTATTTCTCTTGGCATTAATCATTATAATGGTAACAAACACAGTACTCTTATTTATCTTGGCATTAATCATTATAGTGGTAACAAACACAGTACTCTTATTTATCTTGGCATTGATCATTATAGTGGTAACAAACACAGTATTCTTATTTATCTTGGCATTGATCATTATAGTGGTAACAAACACAGTATTCTTATTTATCTTGGCATTAATCATTATAGTGGTAACAAACACAGTATTCTTATTTATCTTGGCATTAATCATTATAGTGGTAACAAACACAGTACTCTTATTTATCTTGGCATCAATCATTATAATGGTAACAAGCACAGTACTCTTATTTATCTTGTCATTAATCATTATAATGGTAACAAGCACAGTACTCTTATTTATCTTGTCATTAATCATTATAATGGTAACAAGCACAGTACTCTTATTTATCTTGGCATTAATCATTATAGTGGTAACAAACACAGTACTCTTATTTATCTTGGCATTAATCATTATAATGGTAACAAACACAGTACTCTTATTTATCTTGTCATTAATCATTATAATGGTAACAAACACAGTACTCTTATTTATCTTGTCATTAATCATTATAATGGTAACAAGCACAGTACTCTTATTTATCTTGGCATTAATCATTATAGTGGTAACAAACACAGTACTCTTATTTATCTTGGCATTAATCATTATAATGGTAACAAACACAGTATTCTTATTTATTTTGGCATTAATCATTATAATGGTAACAAACACAGTACTCTTATTTATTTTGGCATTAATCATTATAATGGTAACAAACACAGTATTCTTATTTATCTTGGCATTAATCATTATAATGGTAACAAACACAGTACTCTTATTTATTTTGGCATTAATCATTATAATGGTAACAAACACAGTATTCTTATTTATCTTGGCATTGATCATTATAGTGGTGACAAACACAGTATTCTTATTTATCTTGGCATTGATCATTATAATGGTAACAAACACAGTATTCTTATTTATCCTGGCATTGATCATTATAGTGGTGACAAACACAGTATTCTTATTTATCTTGGCATTGATCATTATAGTGGTGACAAACACAGTATTCTTATTTATCATGGCATTAATCATTATAATGGTAACAAACACAGTATTCTTATTTATTTTGGCATTAATCATTATAATGGTAACAAACACAGTACTCTTATTTATTTTGGCATTAATCATTATAGTGGTAACAAACACAGTATTCTTATTTATCTTGGCATTAATCATTATAATGGTAACAAACACAGTATTCTTATTTATTTTGGCATTAATCATTATAATGGTAACAAACACAGTACTCTTATTTATCTTGGCATTAATCATTATAGTAGTAACAAACACAGTATTCTTATTTATCTTGGCATTAATCATTATAATGGTAACAAACACAGTATTCTTATTTATTTTGGCATTAATCATTATAATGGTAACAAGCACAGTACTCTTATTTATCTTGGCATTAATCATTATAGTAGTAACAAACACAGTATTCTTATTTCTCTTGGCATTGATCATTATAGTGGTAACAAACACAGTATTCTTATTTCTCTTGGCATTGATCATTATAGTGGTAACAAACACAGTATTCTTATTTCTCTTGGCATTGATCATTATAGTAGTAACAAACACGGTATTCTTATTTATCTTGGCATTAATCATTATAGTGGTAACAAACACAGTATTCTTATTTCTCTTGGCATTAATCATTATAGTGGTAACAAACACAGTACTCTTATTTCTCTTGGCATTAATCATTATAGTGGTAACAAACACAGTATTCTTATTTCTCTTGGCATTAATCATTATAGTGGTAACAAACACAGTATTCTTATTTCTCTTGGCATTGATCATTATAGTGGTAACAAACACAGTATTCTTATTTCTCTTGGCATTGTTCATTATAGTAGTAACAAACACAGTATTCTTATTTCTCTTGGCATTGATCATTATAGTAGTAACAAACACAGTATTCTTATTTCTCTTGGCATTAATCATTATAGTGGTAACAAACACAGTACTCTTATTTCTCTTGGCATTAATCATTATAGTGGTAACAAACACAGTACTCTTATTTCTCTTGGCATTAATCATTATAGTGGTAACAAACACAGTATTCTTATTTCTCTTGGCAGTAATCATTATAGTGGTAACAAACACAGTATTCTTATTTCTCTTGGCATTGATCATTATAGTGGTAACAAACACAGTATTCTTATTTCTCTTGGCATTAATCATTATAGTGGTAACAAACACAGTATTCTTATTTCTCTTGGCATTGATCATTATAGTGGTAACAAACAGTATTCTTATTTCTCTTGGCATTGATCATTATAGTAGTAACAAACACAGTATTCTTAGTTCTCTTGGCATTGATCATTATAGTAGTAACAAACACGGTATTCTTATTTCTCTTGGCATTAATCATTATAGTGGTAACAAACACAGTACTCTTATTTCTCTTGGCATTAATCATTATAGTGGTAACAAACACAGTATTCTTATTTCTCTTGGCATTAATCATTATGGTGGGAACAAACACAGTATTCTTATTTCTCTTGGCATTAATCATTATAATGGTAACAAACACAGTATTCTTATTTCTCTTGGCATTGATCATTATAGTGGTAACAAACACAATACTCTTATTTATCTTGTCATTAATCGTTATAGTGGTAACAAACACAGTATTCTTATTTATCTTGGCATTGATCATTATAGTGGTAACAAACACAGTATTCTTATTTATCTTGGCATTGATCATTATAGTGGTAACAAACACAGTATTCTTATTTATCTTGGCATTGATCATTATAGTGGTAACAAACACAGTATTCTTGTTTATCTTGGCATTGATCATTATAGTGGTAACAAACACAGTATTCTTATTTCCCTTGGCATTGATCATTATAATGGTAACAAACACAGTATTCTTATTTCCCTTGGCATTGATCATTATAATGGTAACAAACACAGTATTCCTATTTATCTTGGCATTGATCATTATAGTGGTAACAAACACAGTATTCTTATTTATCTTGGCATTGATCATTATAGTGGTAACAAACACAGTATTCTTATTTCTCTTGGCATTGATCATTATAATGGTAACAAACACAGTATTCTTATTTATCTTGGCATTGATCATTATAGTGGTAACAAACACAGTATTCTTATTTATCTTGGCATTGATCATTATAGTGGTAACAAACACAGTATTCTTATTTATCTTGTCATTAATCATTATAGTGGTAACAAACACAGTATTCTTATTTATCTTGTCATTAATCATTATAGTGGTAACAAACACAGTATTCTTATTTATCTTGTCATTAATCATTATAGTGGTGACAAACACAGTATTCTTATTTATCTTGTCATTAATCATTATAATGGTAACAAACACAGTATTCTTATTTATCTTGTCATTAATCATTATAGTGGTAACAAACACAGTATTCTTATTTATCTTGTCATTAATCATTATAATGTTAACAAACACAGTATTCTTATTTATCTTGTCATTAATCATTATAGTGGTGACAAACACAGTATTCTTATTTATCTTGTCATTAATCATTATAATGGTAACAAACACAGTATTCTTATTTATCTTGTCATTAATCATTATAGTGGTGACAAACACAGTATTCTTATTTATCTTGTCATTAATCATTATAGTGGTAACAAACACAGTATTCTTATTTATCTTGGCATTAATCATTATAGTGGTAACAAACACAGTATTCTTATTTATCTTGTCATTAATCATTATAGTGGTAACAAACACAGTATTCTTATTTATCTTGTCATTAATCATTATAGTGGTAACAAACACAGTATTCTTATTTCTCTTGGCATTGATCATTATAGTGGTAAGAAACACAGTATTCTTATTTCTCTTGGCATTGATCATTATAGTGGTAATAAACACAATACTCTTATTTATCTTGTCATTAATCATTATAGTGGTAACAAACAGAGTATTCTTATTTATCTTGTCATTAATCATTATAGTGGTAACAAACACAGTATTCTTATTTCTCTTGGCATTGATCATTATAGTGGTAACAAACACAGTATTCTTATTTCTCTTGGCATTGATCATTATAGTGGTAACAAACACAATACTCTTATTTATCTTGTCATTAATCATTATAGTGGTAACAAACACAGTATTCTTATTTATCTTGGCATTGATCATTATAGTGGTAACAAACACAGTATTCTTATTTATCTTGGCATTGATCATTATAGTGGTAACAAACACATACTCTTATTTATCTTGGCATTGATCATTATAGTGGTAACAAACACAGTATTCTTATTTATCTTGTCATTAATCATTATAGTGGTAACAAACACAGTATTCTTATTTCTCTTGGCATTAATCATTATAGTGGTAACAAACACAGTATTCTTATTTATCTTGGCATTAATCATTATAGTGGTAACAAACACAGTATTCTTATTTCTCTTGGCATTAATCATTATAGTGGTAACAAACACAGTATTCTTATTTATCTTGGCATTGATCATTATAGTGGTAACAAACACAGTATTCTTATTTATCTTGTCATTAATCATTATAGTGGTAACAAACACAGTATTCTTATTTCTCTTGGCATTAATCATTATAGTGGTAACAAACACAGTATTCTTATTTCTCTTGATATTAATCATTATAGTGGTAACAAACACAGTATTCTTATTTCTCTTGGCATTAATCATTATAGTGGTAACAAACACAGTATTCTTATTTCTCTTGGCATTAATCATTATAGTGGTAACAAACACAGTATTCTTATTTCTCTTGGCATTAATCATTATAGTGGTAACAAACACAGTATTCTTATTTCTCTTGGCATTAATCATTATAGTGGTAAAAAACACAGTATTCTTATTTCTCTTGACATTGATCATTATAGTGGTAACAAACACAGTATTCTTATTTCTCTTGGCATTAATCATTATAGTGGTAACAAACACAGTATTCTTATTTCTCTTGGCATTAATCATTATAGTGGTAACAAACACAGTACTTTTGTTTCTCTTGGCATTAATCATTATAGTGGTAACAAACACAGTATTCTTATTTCTCTTGGCATTGATCATTATAGTGGTAACAAACACAGTATTCTTATTTATCTTGACATTAATCATTATAGTGGTAACAAACACAGTATTCTTATTTCTCTTGGCATTAATCATTATAGTGGTAACAAACACAGTATTCTTATTTCTCTTGACATTAATCATTATAGTGGTAACAAACACAGTATTCTTATTTCTCCTGGCATTAATCATTATAGTGGTAACAAACACAGTATTCTTATTTCTCTTGGCATTAATCATTATAGTGCTAACAAACACAGTACTCTTATTTCTCTTGGCATTAATCATTATAATGGTAACAAACACAGTACTCTTATTTCTCTTGGCATTAATCATTATAATGGTAACAAACACAGTACTCTTATTTCTCTTGGCATTAATCATTATAATGGTAACAAACACAGTACTCTTATTTCTCTTGGCATTAATCATTATAATGGTAACAAACACAGTATTCTTATTTCTCTTGGCATTAATCATTATAATGGTAACAAACACAGTATTCTTATTTCTCTTGGCATTAATCATTATAATGGTAACAAACACAGTACTCTTATTTCTCTTGGCATTAATCATTATAATGGTAACAAACACAGTATTCTTATTTCTCTTGGCATTAATCATTATAATGGTAACAAACACAGTACTCTTATTTCTCTTGGCATTAATCATTATAGTGGTAACAAACACAGTATTCTTATTTATCTTGGCATTGATCATTATAGTGGTAACAAACACAGTACTCTTATTTCTCTTGGCATTAATCATTATAATGGTAACAAACACAGTACTCTTATTTCTCTTGGCATTAATCATTATAGTGGTAACAAACACAGTACTCTTATTTCTCTTGGCATTAATCATTATAATGGTAACAAACACAGTACTCTTATTTCTCTTGGCATTAATCATTATAGTGGTAACAAACACAGTACTCTTATTTATCTTGGCATTAATCATTATAGTGGTAACAAACACAGTACTCTTATTTCTCTTGGCATTAATCATTATAATGGTAACAAACACAGTACTCTTATTTATCTTGGCATTAATCATTATAGTGGTAACAATAACAGTACTCTTATTTATCTTGGCATTAATCATTATAATGGTAACAAACACAATATTCTTATTTATCTTGGCATTAATCATTATAGTGGTAACAAACACAGTACTCTTATTTATCTTGGCATTGATCATTATAGTGGTAACAAACACAGTATTCTTATTTATCTTGGTATTAATCATTATAGTCGTAACAAACACAGTATTCTTATTTCTCTTGGCATTGATCATTATAGTGGTAACAAACACAGTATTCTTATTTCTCTTGGCATTAATCATTATAGTGGTAACAAACACAGTATTCTTATTTCTCTTGGCATTGATCATTATAGTGGTAACAAACACAGTATTCTTATTTCTCTTGGCATTGATCATTATAATGGTAACAAACACAGTATTCTTATTTATTTTGGCATTAATCATTATAATGGTAACAAACAAAGTACTCTTATTTATTTTGGCATTAATCATTATAATGGTAACAAACACAGTATTCTTATTTATCTTGGCATTAATCATTATAATGGTAACAAACACAGTACTCTTATTTATTTTGGCATTAATCATTATAATGGTAACAAACACAGTATTCTTATTTATCTTGGCATTGATCATTATAGTGGTGACAAACACAGTATTCTTATTTATCCTGGCATTGATCATTATAGTGGTGACAAACACAGTATTCTTATTTATCTTGGCATTGATCATTATAATGGTAACAAACACAGTATTCTTATTTATCCTGGCATTGATCATTATAGTGGTGACAAACACAGTATTCTTATTTATCTTGGCATTGATCATTATAGTGGTAACAAACACAGTATTCTTATTTATCATGGCATTAATCATTATAATGGTAACAAACACAGTATTCTTATTTATTTTGGCATTAATCATTATAATGGTAACAAACACAGTACTCTTATTTATTTTGGCATTAATCATTATAGTGGTAACAAACACAGTATTCTTATTTATCTTGGCATTAATCATTATAATGGTAACAAACACAGTATTCTTATTTATTTTGGCATTAATCATTATAATGGTAACAAACACAGTACTCTTATTTATCTTGGCATTAATCATTATAGTAGTAACAAACACAGTATTCTTATTTATCTTGGCATTAATCATTATAATGGTAACAAACACAGTATTCTTATTTATTTTGGCATTAATCATTATAATGGTAACAAGCACAGTACTCTTATTTATCTTGGCATTAATCATTATAGTAGTAACAAACACAGTACTCTTATTTCTCTTGGCATTAATCATTATAATGGTAACAAACACAGTACTCTTATTTATCTTGGCATTAATCATTATAGTGGTAACAAACACAGTACTCTTATTTCTCTTGGCATTAATCATTATAGTGGTAACAAACACAGTATTCTTATTTATTTTGGCATTAATCATTATAATGGTAACAAACACAGTATTCTTATTTATTTTGGCATTAATCATTATAATGGTAACAAACACAGTACTCTTATTTATCTTGGCATTAATCATTATAGTAGTAACAAATACAGTACTCTTATTTATTTTGGCATTAATCATTATAGTAGTAACAAATACAGTACTCTTATTTATTTTGGCATTAATCATTATAATGGTAACAAACACAGTATTCTTATTTATTTTGGCATTAATCATTATAGTGGTAACAAACACAGTATTCTTATTTATCTTGGCATTAATCATTATAATGGTAACAAACACAGTACTCTTATTTATCTTGGCATTAATCATTATAGTGGTAACAAACACAGTATTCTTATTTCTCTTGGCATTAATCATTATAGTGGTAACAAACACAGTACTCTTATTTCTCTTGGCATTGATCATTATAGTGGTGAAAAACACAGTATTCTTATTTCTCTTGGCATTAATCATTATAATGGTAACAAACACAGTACTCTTATTTCTCTTGGCATTAATCATTATAGTGGTAACAAACACAGTATTCTTATTTCTCTTGGCATTGATCATTATAGTGGTGAAAAACACAGTACTCTTATTTCTCTTGGCATTGATCATTATAGTGGTAACAAACACAGTATTCTTATTTATCTTGGCATTAATCATTATAGTGGTAACAAACACAGTATTCTTATTTATCTTGGCATTAATCATTATAGTGGTAACAAACACAGTATTCTTATTTCTCTTGGCATTAATCATTATAGTGGTAACAAACACAGTACTCTTATTTCTCTTGGCATTGATCATTATAGTGGTAACAAACACAGTATTCTTATTTCTCTTGGCATTAATCATTATAGTGGTAACAAACACAGTACTCTTATTTCTCTTGGCATTGATCATTATAGTGGTAACAAACACAGTACTCTTATTTCTCTTGGCATTGATCATTATAGTGGTAACAAACACAGTATTCTTATTTCTCTTGGCATTAATCATTATAGTGGTAACAAACACAGTACTCTTATTTCTCTTGGCATTGATCATTATAGTGGTAACAAACACAGTATTCTTATTTCTCTTGGCATTAATCATTATAGTGGTAACAAACACAGTATTCTTATTTCTCTTGGCATTAATCATTATAGTGGTAACAAACACAGTATTCTTATTTCTCTTGGCATTAGTCATTATAGTGGTAACAAACACAGTACTCTTATTTCTCTTGGCATTGATCATTATAGTGGTAACAAACACAGTATTCTTATTTCTCTTGGCATTGATCATTATAGTGGTAACAAACACAGTATTCTTATTTCTCTTGGCATTGATCATTATAGTGGTAACAAACACAGTATTCTTATTTCTCTTGGCATTAATCATTATAGTGGTAACAAACACAGTATTCTTATTTCTCTTGGCATTGATCATTATAGTGGTAACAAACACAGTATTCTTATTTCTCTTGGCATTGATCATTATAGTGGTAACAAACACAGTATTCTTATTTCTCTTGGCATTAATCATTATAGTGGTAACAAACACAGTACTCTTATTTCTCTTGGCATTGATCATTATAGTGGTGAAAAACACAGTATTCTTATTTCTCTTGGCATTAATCATTATAATGGTAACAAACACAGTACTCTTATTTCTCTTGGCATTAATCATTATAATGGTAACAAACACAGTACTCTTATTTATCTTGGCATTAATCATTATAGTGGTAACAAACACAGTACTCTTATTTATCTTGGCATTGATCATTATAGTGGTAACAAACACAGTATTCTTATTTATCTTGGCATTGATCATTATAGTGGTAACAAACACAGTATTCTTATTTATCTTGGCATTAATCATTATAGTGGTAACAAACACAGTATTCTTATTTATCTTGGCATTAATCATTATAGTGGTAACAAACACAGTACTCTTATTTATCTTGGCATCAATCATTATAATGGTAACAAGCACAGTACTCTTATTTATCTTGTCATTAATCATTATAATGGTAACAAGCACAGTACTCTTATTTATCTTGTCATTAATCATTATAATGGTAACAAGCACAGTACTCTTATTTATCTTGGCATTAATCATTATAGTGGTAACAAACACAGTACTCTTATTTATCTTGGCATTAATCATTATAATGGTAACAAACACAGTACTCTTATTTATCTTGTCATTAATCATTATAATGGTAACAAACACAGTACTCTTATTTATCTTGTCATTAATCATTATAATGGTAACAAGCACAGTACTCTTATTTATCTTGGCATTAATCATTATAGTGGTAACAAACACAGTACTCTTATTTATCTTGGCATTAATCATTATAATGGTAACAAACACAGTATTCTTATTTATTTTGGCATTAATCATTATAATGGTAACAAACACAGTACTCTTATTTATTTTGGCATTAATCATTATAATGGTAACAAACACAGTATTCTTATTTATCTTGGCATTAATCATTATAATGGTAACAAACACAGTACTCTTATTTATTTTGGCATTAATCATTATAATGGTAACAAACACAGTATTCTTATTTATCTTGGCATTGATCATTATAGTGGTGACAAACACAGTATTCTTATTTATCCTGGCATTGATCATTATAGTGGTGACAAACACAGTATTCTTATTTATCTTGGCATTGATCATTATAATGGTAACAAACACAGTATTCTTATTTATCCTGGCATTGATCATTATAGTGGTGACAAACACAGTATTCTTATTTATCTTGGCATTGATCATTATAGTGGTAACAAACACAGTATTCTTATTTATCATGGCATTAATCATTATAATGGTAACAAACACAGTATTCTTATTTATTTTGGCATTAATCATTATAATGGTAACAAACACAGTATTCTTATTTATTTTGGCATTAATCATTATAATGGTAACAAGCACAGTACTCTTATTTATCTTGGCATTAATCATTATAGTAGTAACAAACACAGTATTCTTATTTCTCTTGGCATTGATCATTATAGTGGTAACAAACACAGTATTCTTATTTCTCTTGGCATTGATCATTATAGTGGTAACAAACACAGTATTCTTATTTCTCTTGGCATTGATCATTATAGTAGTAACAAACACGGTATTCTTATTTATCTTGGCATTAATCATTATAGTGGTAACAAACACAGTATTCTTATTTCTCTTGGCATTAATCATTATAGTGGTAACAAACACAGTACTCTTATTTCTCTTGGCATTAATCATTATAGTGGTAACAAACACAGTATTCTTATTTCTCTTGGCATTAATCATTATAGTGGTAACAAACACAGTATTCTTATTTCTCTTGGCATTGATCATTATAGTGGTAACAAACACAGTATTCTTATTTCTCTTGGCATTGTTCATTATAGTAGTAACAAACACAGTATTCTTATTTCTCTTGGCATTGATCATTATAGTAGTAACAAACACAGTATTCTTATTTCTCTTGGCATTAATCATTATAGTGGTAACAAACACAGTACTCTTATTTCTCTTGGCATTGATCATTATAGTAGTAACAAAACAGTATTCTTATTTCTCTTGGCATTAATCATTATAGTGGTAACAAACACAGTACTCTTATTTCTCTTGGCATTAATCATTATAGTGGTAACAAACACAGTATTCTTATTTCTTTTGGCATTAATCATTATAGTAATAACAAACACAGTATTCTTATTTCTCTTGGCATTGATCATTATAGTAGTAACAAACACAGTAATCTTATTTCTCTTGGCATTAATCATTATAGTGGTAACAAACACAGTACTCTTATTTCTCTTGGCATTAATCATTATAGTGGTAACAAACACAGTATTCTTATTTCTCTTGGCAGTAATCATTATAGTGGTAACAAACACAGTATTCTTATTTCTCTTGGCATTGATCATTATAGTGGTAACAAACACAGTATTCTTATTTCTCTTGGCATTAATCATTATAGTGGTAACAAACACAGTATTCTTATTTCTCTTGGCATTGATCATTATAGTGGTAACAAACAGTATTCTTATTTCTCTTGGCATTGATCATTATAGTAGTAACAAACACAGTATTCTTAGTTCTCTTGGCATTGATCATTATAGTAGTAACAAACACGGTATTCTTATTTCTCTTGGCATTAATCATTATAGTGGTAACAAACACAGTACTCTTATTTCTCTTAGCATTAATCATTATAGTGGTAACAAACACAGTATTCTTATTTCTCTTGGCATTAATCATTATGGTGGGAACAAACACAGTATTCTTATTTCTCTTGGCATTAATCATTATAATGGTAACAAACACAGTATTCTTATTTCTCTTGGCATTGATCATTATAGTGGTAACAAACACAATACTCTTATTTATCTTGTCATTAATCGTTATAGTGGTAACAAACACAGTATTCTTATTTATCTTGGCATTGATCATTATAGTGGTAACAAACACAGTATTCTTATTTATCTTGGCATTGATCATTATAGTGGTAACAAACACAGTATTCTTATTTATCTTGGCATTGATCATTATAGTGGTAACAAACACAGTATTCTTGTTTATCTTGGCATTGATCATTATAGTGGTAACAAACACAGTATTCTTATTTCCCTTGGCATTGATCATTATAATGGTAACAAACACAGTATTCTTATTTCCCTTGGCATTGATCATTATAATGGTAACAAACACAGTATTCCTATTTATCTTGGCATTGATCATTATAGTGGTAACAAACACAGTATTCTTATTTATCTTGGCATTGATCATTATAGTGGTAACAAACACAGTATTCTTATTTCTCTTGGCATTGATCATTATAATGGTAACAAACACAGTATTCTTATTTATCTTGGCATTGATCATTATAGTGGTAACAAACACAGTATTCTTATTTATCTTGGCATTGATCATTATAGTGGTAACAAACACAGTATTCTTATTTATCTTGTCATTAATCATTATAGTGGTAACAAACACAGTATTCTTATTTATCTTGTCATTAATCATTATAGTGGTAACAAACACAGTATTCTTATTTATCTTGTCATTAATCATTATAGTGGTGACAAACACAGTATTCTTATTTATCTTGTCATTAATCATTATAATGGTAACAAACACAGTATTCTTATTTATCTTGTCATTAATCATTATAGTGGTAACAAACACAGTATTCTTATTTATCTTGTCATTAATCATTATAATGTTAACAAACACAGTATTCTTATTTATCTTGTCATTAATCATTATAGTGGTGACAAACACAGTATTCTTATTTATCTTGTCATTAATCATTATAATGGTAACAAACACAGTATTCTTATTTATCTTGTCATTAATCATTATAGTGGTGACAAACACAGTATTCTTATTTATCTTGTCATTAATCATTATAGTGGTAACAAACACAGTATTCTTATTTATCTTGGCATTAATCATTATAGTGGTAACAAACACAGTATTCTTATTTATCTTGTCATTAATCATTATAGTGGTAACAAACACAGTATTCTTATTTATCTTGTCATTAATCATTATAGTGGTAACAAACACAGTATTCTTATTTCTCTTGGCATTGATCATTATAGTGGTAAGAAACACAGTATTCTTATTTCTCTTGGCATTGATCATTATAGTGGTAATAAACACAATACTCTTATTTATCTTGTCATTAATCATTATAGTGGTAACAAACAGAGTATTCTTATTTATCTTGTCATTAATCATTATAGTGGTAACAAACACAGTATTCTTATTTCTCTTGGCATTGATCATTATAGTGGTAACAAACACAGTATTCTTATTTCTCTTGGCATTGATCATTATAGTGGTAACAAACACAATACTCTTATTTATCTTGTCATTAATCATTATAGTGGTAACAAACACAGTATTCTTATTTATCTTGGCATTGATCATTATAGTGGTAACAAACACAGTATTCTTATTTATCTTGGCATTGATCATTATAGTGGTAACAAACACAATACTCTTATTTATCTTGGCATTGATCATTATAGTGGTAACAAACACAGTATTCTTATTTATCTTGTCATTAATCATTATAGTGGTAACAAACACAGTATTCTTATTTCTCTTGGCATTAATCATTATAGTGGTAACAAACACAGTATTCTTATTTATCTTGGCATTAATCATTATAGTGGTAACAAACACAGTATTCTTATTTCTCTTGGCATTAATCATTATAGTGGTAACAAACACAGTATTCTTATTTATCTTGGCATTGATCATTATAGTGGTAACAAACACAGTATTCTTATTTATCTTGTCATTAATCATTATAGTGGTAACAAACACAGTATTCTTATTTCTCTTGGCATTAATCATTATAGTGGTAACAAACACAGTATTCTTATTTCTCTTGATATTAATCATTATAGTGGTAACAAACACAGTATTCTTATTTCTCTTGGCATTAATCATTATAGTGGTAACAAACACAGTATTCTTATTTCTCTTGGCATTAATCATTATAGTGGTAACAAACACAGTATTCTTATTTCTCTTGGCATTAATCATTATAGTGGTAACAAACACAGTATTCTTATTTCTCTTGGCATTAATCATTATAGTGGTAAAAAACACAGTATTCTTATTTCTCTTGACATTGATCATTATAGTGGTAACAAACACAGTATTCTTATTTCTCTTGGCATTAATCATTATAGTGGTAACAAACACAGTATTCTTATTTCTCTTGGCATTAATCATTATAGTGGTAACAAACACAGTACTTTTGTTTCTCTTGGCATTAATCATTATAGTGGTAACAAACACAGTATTCTTATTTCTCTTGGCATTGATCATTATAGTGGTAACAAACACAGTATTCTTATTTATCTTGACATTAATCATTATAGTGGTAACAAACACAGTATTCTTATTTCTCTTGGCATTAATCATTATAGTGGTAACAAACACAGTATTCTTATTTCTCTTGACATTAATCATTATAGTGGTAACAAACACAGTATTCTTATTTCTCCTGGCATTAATCATTATAGTGGTAACAAACACAGTATTCTTATTTCTCTTGGCATTAATCATTATAGTGCTAAAAAACACAGTACTCTTATTTCTCTTGGCATTAATCATTATAATGGTAACAAACACAGTACTCTTATTTCTCTTGGCATTAATCATTATAATGGTAACAAACACAGTACTCTTATTTCTCTTGGCATTAATCATTATAATGGTAACAAACACAGTACTCTTATTTCTCTTGGCATTAATCATTATAATGGTAACAAACACAGTATTCTTATTTCTCTTGGCATTAATCATTATAATGGTAACAAACACAGTATTCTTATTTCTCTTGGCATTAATCATTATAATGGTAACAAACACAGTACTCTTATTTCTCTTGGCATTAATCATTATAATGGTAACAAACACAGTATTCTTATTTCTCTTGGCATTAATCATTATAATGGTAACAAACACAGTACTCTTATTTCTCTTGGCATTAATCATTATAGTGGTAACAAACACAGTATTCTTATTTATCTTGGCATTGATCATTATAGTGGTAACAAACACAGTACTCTTATTTCTCTTGGCATTAATCATTATAATGGTAACAAACACAGTACTCTTATTTCTCTTGGCATTAATCATTATAGTGGTAACAAACACAGTACTCTTATTTCTCTTGGCATTAATCATTATAATGGTAACAAACACAGTACTCTTATTTCTCTTGGCATTAATCATTATAGTGGTAACAAACACAGTACTCTTATTTATCTTGGCATTAATCATTATAGTGGTAACAAACACAGTACTCTTATTTCTCTTGGCATTAATCATTATAATGGTAACAAACACAGTACTCTTATTTATCTTGGCATTAATCATTATAGTGGTAACAATAACAGTACTCTTATTTATCTTGGCATTAATCATTATAATGGTAACAAACACAATATTCTTATTTATCTTGGCATTAATCATTATAGTGGTAACAAACACAGTACTCTTATTTATCTTGGCATTGATCATTATAGTGGTAACAAACACAGTATTCTTATTTATCTTGGTATTAATCATTATAGTGGTAACAAACACAGTATTCTTATTTCTCTTGGCATTGATCATTATAGTGGTAACAAACACAGTATTCTTATTTCTCTTGGCATTAATCATTATAGTGGTAACAAACACAGTATTCTTATTTCTCTTGGCATTGATCATTATAGTGGTAACAAACACAGTATTCTTATTTCTCTTGGCATTGATCATTATAGTGGTAACAAACACAGTATTCTTATTTCTCTTGGCATTAATCATTATAGTGGTAACAAACACAGTACTCTTATTTCTCTTGGCATTGATCATTATAGTGGTGAAAAACACAGTATTCTTATTTCTCTTGGCATTAATCATTATAATGGTAACAAACACAGTACTCTTATTTCTCTTGGCATTAATCATAAAATGGTAACAAACACAGTACTCTTATTTATCTTGGCATTAATCATTATAGTTGTAACAAACACAGTACTCTTATTTATCTTGGCATTGATCATTATAGTGGTAACAAACACAGTATTCTTATTTATCTTGGCATTGATCATTATAGTGGTAACAAACACAGTATTCTTATTTATCTTGGCATTAATCATTATAGTGGTAACAAACACAGTATTCTTATTTATCTTGGCATTAATCATTATAGTGGTAACAAACACAGTACTCTTATTTATCTTGGCATCAATCATTATAATGGTAACAAGCACAGTACTCTTATTTATCTTGTCATTAATCATTATAATGGTAACAAGCACAGTACTCTTATTTATCTTGGCATTAATCATTATAGTGGTAACAAACACAGTACTCTTATTTATCTTGGCATTAATCATTATAATGGTAACAAACACAGTACTCTTATTTATCTTGTCATTAATCATTATAATGGTAACAAACACAGTACTCTTATTTATCTTGTCATTAATCATTATAATGGTAACAAGCACAGTACTCTTATTTATCTTGGCATTAATCATTATAGTGGTAACAAACACAGTACTCTTATTTATCTTGGCATTAATCATTATAATGGTAACAAACACAGTATTCTTATTTATTTTGGCATTAATCATTATAATGGTAACAAACACAGTACTCTTATTTATTTTGGCATTAATCATTATAATGGTAACAAACACAGTATTCTTATTTATCTTGGCATTAATCATTATAATGGTAACAAACACAGTACTCTTATTTATTTTGGCATTAATCATTATAATGGTAACAAACACAGTATTCTTATTTATCTTGGCATTGATCATTATAGTGGTGACAAACACAGTATTCTTATTTATCCTGGCATTGATCATTATAGTGGTGACAAACACAGTATTCTTATTTATCTTGGCATTGATCATTATAGTGGTGACAAACACAGTATTCTTATTTATCCTGGCATTGATCATTATAGTGGTGACAAACACAGTATTCTTATTTATCTTGGCATTGATCATTATAATGGTAACAAACACAGTATTCTTATTTATCCTGGCATTGATCATTATAGTGGTGACAAACACAGTATTCTTATTTATCTTGGCATTGATCATTATAGTGGTAACAAACACAGTATTCTTATTTATCATGCCATTAATCATTATAATGGTAACAAACACAGTATTCTTATTTATTTTGGCATTAATCATTATAATGGTAACAAACACAGTACTCTTATTTATTTTGGCATTAATCATTATAGTGGTAACAAACACTGTATTCTTATTTATCTTGGCATTAATCATTATAATGGTAACAAACACAGTATTCTTATTTATTTTGGCACTAATCATTATAATGGTAACAAACACAGTACTCTTATTTATCTTGGCATTAATCATTATAGTAGTAACAAACACAGTATTCTTATTTATCTTGGCATTAATCATTATAATGGTAACAAACACAGTATTCTTATTTATTTTGGCATTAATCATTATAATGGTAACAAGCACAGTACTCTTATTTATCTTGGCATTAATCATTATAGTAGTAACAAACACAGTATTCTTATTTCTCTTGGCATTGATCATTATAGTGGTAACAAACACAGTATTCTTATTTCTCTTGGCATTGATCATTATAGTGGTAACAAACACAGTATTCTTATTTCTCTTGGCATTGATCATTATAGTAGTAACAAACACGGTATTCTTATTTATCTTGGCATTAATCATTATAGTGGTAACAAACACAGTATTCTTATTTCTCATGGCATTAATCATTATAGTGGTAACAAACACAGTACTCTTATTTCTCTTGGCATTAATCATTATAGTGGTAACAAACACAGTATTCTTATTTCTCTTGGCATTAATCATTATAGTGGTAACAAACACAGTATTCTTATTTCTCTTGGCATTGATCATTATAGTGGTAACAAACACAGTATTCTTATTTCTCTTGGCATTGTTCATTATAGTAGTAACAAACACAGTATTCTTATTTCTCTTGGCATTGATCATTATAGTAGTAACAAACACAGTATTCTTATTTCTCTTGGCATTAATCATTATAGTGGTAACAAACACAGTACTCTTATTTCTCTTGGCATTGATCATTATAGTAGTAACAAACACAGTATTCTTATTTCTCTTGGCATTAATCATTATAGTGGTAACAAACACAGTACTCTTATTTCTCTTGGCATTAATCATTATAGTGGTAACAAACACAGTATTCTTATTTCTTTTGGCATTAATCATTATAGTAATAACAAACACAGTATTCTTATTTCTCTTGGCATTGATCATTATAGTAGTAACAAACACAGTAATCTTATTTCTCTTGGCATTAATCATTATAGTGGTAACAAACACAGTACTCTTATTTCTCTTGGCATTAATCATTATAGTGGTAACAAACACAGTATTCTTATTTCTCTTGGCATTAATCATTATAGTGGTAACAAACACAGTATTCTTATTTCTCTTGGCATTGATCATTATAGTGGTAACAAACACAGTATTCTTATTTCTCTTGGCATTAATCATTATAGTGGTAACAAACACAGTATTCTTATTTCTCTTGGCATTGATCATTATAGTGGTAACAAACAGTATTCTTATTTCTCTTGGCATTGATCATTATAGTAGTAACAAACACAGTATTCTTAGTTCTCTTGGCATTGATCATTATAGTAGTAACAAACACGGTATTCTTATTTCTCTTGGCAT
The DNA here is from genome assembly GCA_030765065.1 of Deroplatys truncata. Classification (NCBI taxonomy): domain Eukaryota; kingdom Metazoa; phylum Arthropoda; class Insecta; order Mantodea; family Mantidae; genus Deroplatys; species Deroplatys truncata. The sequence continues at coordinate 4,965,126 of CM060986.1, read as the reverse complement.
TAATCATTATAGTGGTAACAAACACAGTACTCTTATTTCTCTTGGCATTAATCATTATAGTGGTAACAAACACAGTATTCTTATTTCTCTTGGCATTAATCATTATGGTGGGAACAAACACAGTATTCTTATTTCTCTTGGCATTAATCATTATAATGGTAACAAACACAGTATTCTTATTTCTCTTGGCATTGATCATTATAGTGGTAACAAACACAATACTCTTATTTATCTTGTCATTAATCGTTATAGTGGTAACAAACACAGTATTCTTATTTATCTTGGCATTGATCATTATAGTGGTAACAAACACAGTATTCTTATTTATCTTGGCATTGATCATTATAGTGGTAACAAACACAGTATTCTTATTTATCTTGGCATTGATCATTATAGTGGTAACAAACACAGTATTCTTGTTTATCTTGGCATTGATCATTATAGTGGTAACAAACACAGTATTCTTATTTCCCTTGGCATTGATCATTATAATGGTAACAAACACAGTATTCTTATTTCCCTTGGCATTGATCATTATAATGGTAACAAACACAGTATTCTTATTTATCTTGGCATTGATCATTATAGTGGTAACAAACACAGTATTCTTATTTATCTTGGCATTGATCATTATAGTGGTAACAAACACAGTATTCTTATTTCTCTTGGCATTGATCATTATAATGGTAACAAACACAGTATTCTTATTTATCTTGGCATTGATCATTATAGTGGTAACAAACACAGTATTCTTATTTATCTTGGCATTGATCATTATAGTGGTAACAAACACAGTATTCTTATTTATCTTGTCATTAATCATTATAGTGGTAACAAACACAGTATTCTTATTTATCTTGTCATTAATCATTATAGTGGTAACAAACACAGTATTCTTATTTATCTTGTCATTAATCATTATAGTGGTGACAAACACAGTATTCTTATTTATCTTGTCATTAATCATTATAATGGTAACAAACACAGTATTCTTATTTATCTTGTCATTAATCATTATAGTGGTAACAAACACAGTATTCTTATTTATCTTGTCATTAATCATTATAATGTTAACAAACACAGTATTCTTATTTATCTTGTCATTAATCATTATAGTGGTGACAAACACAGTATTCTTATTTATCTTGTCATTAATCATTATAATGGTAACAAACACAGTATTCTTATTTATCTTGTCATTAATCATTATAGTGGTGACAAACACAGTATTCTTATTTATCTTGTCATTAATCATTATAGTGGTAACAAACACAGTATTCTTATTTATCTTGGCATTAATCATTATAGTGGTAACAAACACAGTATTCTTATTTATCTTGTCATTAATCATTATAGTGGTAACAAACACAGTATTCTTATTTATCTTGTCATTAATCATTATAGTGGTAACAAACACAGTATTCTTATTTCTCTTGGCATTGATCATTATAGTGGTAAGAAACACAGTATTCTTATTTCTCTTGGCATTGATCATTATAGTGGTAATAAACACAATACTCTTATTTATCTTGTCATTAATCATTATAGTGGTAACAAACAGAGTATTCTTATTTATCTTGTCATTAATCATTATAGTGGTAACAAACACAGTATTCTTATTTCTCTTGGCATTGATCATTATAGTTGTAACAAACACAGTATTCTTATTTCTCTTGGCATTGATCATTATAGTGGTAACAAACACAATACTCTTATTTATCTTGTCATTAATCATTATAGTGGTAACAAACACAGTATTCTTATTTATCTTGGCATTGATCATTATAGTGGTAACAAACACAGTATTCTTATTTATCTTGGCATTGATCATTATAGTGGTAACAAACACAATACTCTTATTTATCTTGGCATTGATCATTATAGTGGTAACAAACACAGTATTCTTATTTATCTTGTCATTAATCATTATAGTGGTAACAAACACAGTATTCTTATTTCTCTTGGCATTAATCATTATAGTGGTAACAAACACAGTACTCTTGTTTCTCTTGGCATTAATCATTATAGTGGTAACAAACACAGTATTCTTATTTATCTTGGCATTAATCATTATAGTGGTAACAAACACAGTATTCTTATTTATCTTGGCATTAATCATTATAGTGGTAACAAACACAGTATTCTTATTTCTCTTGGCATTAATCATTATAGTGGTAACAAACACAGTATTCTTATTTATCTTGGCATTAATCATTATAGTGGTAACAAACACAGTATTCTTATTTCTCTTGGCATTAATCATTATAGTGGTAACAAACACAGTATTCTTATTTATCTTGGCATTGATCATTATAGTGGTAACAAACACAGTATTCTTATTTATCTTGTCATTAATCATTATAGTGGTAACAAACACAGTATTCTTATTTCTCTTGGCATTAATCATTATAGTGGTAACAAACACAGTATTCTTATTTCTCTTGATATTAATCATTATAGTGGTAACAAACACAGTATTCTTATTTCTCTTGGCATTAATCATTATAGTGGTAACAAACACAGTATTCTTATTTCTCTTGGCATTAATCATTATAATGGTAACAAACACAGTACTCTTATTTCTCTTGGCATTAATCATTATAATGGTAACAAACACAGTATTCTTATTTCTCTTGGCATTAATCATTATAATGGTAACAAACACAGTACTCTTATTTCTCTAGGGCATTAATCATTATAGTGGTAACAAACACAGTATTCTTATTTATCTTGGCATTGATCATTATAGTGGTAACAAACACAGTACTCTTATTTCTCTTGGCATTAATCATTATAATGGTAACAAACACAGTACTCTTATTTCTCTTGGCATTAATCATTATAATGGTAACAAACACAGTACTCTTATTTCTCTTGGCATTAATCATTATAGTGGTAACAAACACAGTACTCTTATTTCTCTTGGCATTAATCATTATAATGGTAACAAACACAGTACTCTTATTTCTCTTGGCATTAATCATTATAGTGGTAACAAACACAGTACTCTTATTTATCTTGGCATTAATCATTATAGTGGTAACAAACACAGTACTCTTATTTCTCTTGGCATTAATCATTATAATGGTAACAAACACAGTACTCTTATTTATCTTGGCATTAATCATTATAGTGGTAACAATAACAGTACTCTTATTTATCTTGGCATTAATCATTATAATGGTAACAAACACAATATTCTTATTTATCTTGGCATTAATCATTATAGTGGTAACAAACACAGTACTCTTATTTATCTTGGCATTGATCATTATAGTGGTAACAAACACAGTATTCTTATTTATCTTGGTATTAATCATTATAGTGGTAACAAACACAGTATTCTTATTTATCTTGGCATTAATCATTATAGTGGTAACAAGCACAGTACTCTTATTTCTCTGGTCATTAATCATTATAATGGTAACAAGCACAGTACTCTTATTTATCTTGTCATTAATCATTATAATGGTAACATACACAGTACTCTTATTTCTCTTGGCATTAATCATTATAATGGTAACAAACACAGTACTCTTATTTATCTTGTCATTAATCATTATAATGGTAACAAGCACAGTACTCTTATTTATCTTGTCATTAATCATTATAATGGTAACAAGCACAGTACTCTAATTTATCTTGTCATTAATCATTATAATGGTAACAAACACAGTACTCTTATTTCTCTTGGCACTAATCATTATAGTGGTAACAAACACAGTACTCTTATTTATCTTGTCATTAATCATTATAATGGTAACAAGCACAGTACTCTTATTTATCTTGTCATTAATCATTATAGTGGTAACAAACACAGTACTCTTATTTCTCTTGGCACTAATCATTATAGTGGTAACAAACACAGTACTCTTATTTATCTTGGCATTAATCATTATAATGGTAACAAACACAGTACTCTTATTTATCTTGTCATTAATCATTATAGTGGTAACAAGCACAGTACTCTTATTTATCTTGTCATTAATCATTATAATGGTAACAAGCACAGTACTCTTATTTATCTTGTCATTAATCATTATAGTGGTAACAAGCACAGTACTCTTATTTATCTTGTCATTAATCATTATAATGGTAACAAACACAGTACTCTTATTTATCTTGGCATTAATCATTATAATGGTAACAAACACAGTATTCTTATTTCTCTTGGCATTAATCATTATAATGGTAACAAACACAGTATTCTTATTTCTCTTGGCATTAATCATTATAATGGTAACAAACACAGTACTCTTATTTATCTTGTCATTAATCATTATAATGGTAACAAACACAGTATTCTTATTTATCTTGGCATTAATCATTATAGTGGTAACAAACACAGTATTCTTATTTATCTTGTCATTAATCATTATAATGGTAACAAGCACAGTACTCTTATTTATCTTGGCATTAATCATTATAATGGTAACAAACACAGTACTCTTATTTATCTTGGCATTAATCATTATAATGGTAACAAACACAGTACTCTTATTTCTCTTGGCATTAATCATTATAATGGTAACAAACACAGTACTCTTATTTATCTTGGCATTAATCATTATAATGGTAACAAACACAGTACTCTTATTTATCTTGGCATTAATCATTATAGTAGTAACAAACACAGTACTCTTATTTATCTTGGCATTAATCATTATAATGGTAACAAACACAGTACTCTTATTTATCTTGGCATTAATCATTATAGTAGTAACAAACACAGTACTCTTATTTATCTTGGCATTAATCATTATAGTAGTAACAAACACAGTACTCTTATATATCTTGGCATTAATCATTATAGTAGTAACAAACACAGTACTCTTATTTATCTTGGCATTAATCAGTATAATGGTAACAAACACAGTACTCTTATTTATCTTGGCATTAATCATTATAGTAGTAACAAACACAGTACTCTTATTTATCTTGGCATTAATCATTATAATGGTAACAAACACAGTACTCTTATTTATCTTGGCATTAATCATTATAGTAGTAACAAACACAGTACTCTTATTTATTTTGGCATTAATCATTATAGTAGTAACAAATACAGTACTCTTATTTATCTTGGCATCAATCATTATAGTGGTAACAAACACAGTACTCTTATTTATTTTGGCATCAATCATTATAGTGGTAACAAACACAGTACTCTTATTTATTTTGGCATTAATCATTATAGTGGCAACAAACACAGTACTCTTATTTATTTTGGCATTAATCATTATAGTGGTAACAAACACAGTACTCTTATTTATTTTGGCATTAATCATTATAGTAGTAACAAACACAGTACTCTTATTTATCTTGGCATTAATCATTATAGTAGTAACAAACACAGTATTCTTATTTATGTTGGCATTAATCATTATAGTGGTAACAAACACAGTATTCTTATTTATTTTGGCATTAATCATTATAGTGGTAACAAACACAGTATTCTTATTTATCTTGGCATTAATCATTATAGTGGTAACAAACACAGTATTCTTATTTATCTTGGCATTAATCATTATAGTAGTAACAAACACAGTATTCTTATTTATTTTGGCATTAATCATTATAGTAGTAACAAACACAGTACTCTTATTTATCTTGGCATTGATCATTATAGTGGTAACAAACACAGTATTCTTATTTATCTTGGTATTAATCATTATAGTGGTAACAAACACAGTATTCTTATTTATCTTGGCATTAATCATTATAATGGTAACAAGCACAGTACTCTTATTTATCTTGTCATTAATCATTATAATGGTAACATACACAGTACTCTTATTTCTCTTGGCATTAATCATTATAATGGTAACAAACACAGTACTCTTATTTATCTTGTCATTAATCATTATAATGGTAACAAGCACAGTACTCTTATTTATCTTGTCATTAATCATTATAATGGTAACAAGCACAGTACTCTTATTTATCTTGTCATTAATCATTATAATGGTAACAAACACAGTACTCTTATTTATCTTGTCATTAATCATTATAATGGTAACAAGCACAGTACTCTTATTTATCTTGTCATTAATCATTATAATGGTAACAAACACAGTACTCTTATTTATCTTGTCATTAATCATTATAATGGTAACAAACACAGTACTCTTATTTATCTTGTCATTAATCATTATAATGGTAACAAGCACAGTACTCTTATTTATCTTGTCATTAATCATTATAATGGTAACAAACACAGTACTCTTATTTCTCTTGGCACTAATCATTATAGTGGTAACAAACACAGTACTCTTATTTATCTTGTCATTAATCATTATAATGGTAACAAGCACAGTACTCTTATTTATCTTGTCATTAATCATTATAGTGGTAACAAACACAGTACTCTTATTTCTCTTGGCACTAATCATTATAGTGGTAACAAACACAGTACTCTTATTTATCTTGGCATTAATCATTATAATGGTAACAAACACAGTACTCTTATTTATCTTGTCATTAATCATTATAGTGGTAACAAGCACAGTACTCTTATTTATCTTGTCATTAATCATTATAATGGTAACAAGCACAGTACTCTTATTTATCTTGTCATTAATCATTATAGTGGTAACAAGCACAGTACTCTTATTTATCTTGTCATTAATCATTATAATGGTAACAAACACAGTACTCTTATTTATCTTGGCATTAATCATTATAATGGTAACAAACACAGTATTCTTATTTCTCTTGGCATTAATCATTATAATGGTAACAAACACAGTATTCTTATTTCTCTTGGCATTAATCATTATAATGGTAACAAACACAGTACTCTTATTTATCTTGTCATTAATCATTATAATGGTAACAAACACAGTATTCTTATTTATCTTGGCATTAATCATTATAGTGGTAACAAACACAGTATTCTTATTTATCTTGTCATTAATCATTATAATGGTAACAAGCACAGTACTCTTATTTATCTTGGCATTAATCATTATAATGGTAACAAACACAGTACTCTTATTTATCTTGGCATTAATCATTATAATGGTAACAAACACAGTACTCTTATTTCTCTTGGCATTAATCATTATAATGGTAACAAACACAGTACTCTTATTTATCTTGGCATTAATCATTATAATGGTAACAAACACAGTACTCTTATTTATCTTGGCATTAATCATTATAGTAGTAACAAACACAGTACTCTTATTTATCTTGGCATTAATCATTATAATGGTAACAAACACAGTACTCTTATTTATCTTGGCATTAATCATTATAGTAGTAACAAACACAGTACTCTTATTTATCTTGGCATTAATCATTATAGTAGTAACAAACACAGTACTCTTATATATCTTGGCATTAATCATTATAGTAGTAACAAACACAGTACTCTTATTTATCTTGGCATTAATCAGTATAATGGTAACAAACACAGTACTCTTATTTATCTTGGCATTAATCATTATAGTAGTAACAAACACAGTACTCTTATTTATCTTGGCATTAATCATTATAATGGTAACAAACACAGTACTCTTATTTATCTTGGCATTAATCATTATAGTAGTAACAAACACAGTACTCTTATTTATTTTGGCATTAATCATTATAGTAGTAACAAATACAGTACTCTTATTTATCTTGGCATCAATCATTATAGTGGTAACAAACACAGTACTCTTATTTATTTTGGCATCAATCATTATAGTGGTAACAAACACAGTACTCTTATTTATTTTGGCATTAATCATTATAGTGGCAACAAACACAGTACTCTTATTTATTTTGGCATTAATCATTATAGTGGTAACAAACACAGTACTCTTATTTATTTTGGCATTAATCATTATAGTAGTAACAAACACAGTACTCTTATTTATCTTGGCATTAATCATTATAGTAGTAACAAACACAGTATTCTTATTTATGTTGGCATTAATCATTATAGTGGTAACAAACACAGTATTCTTATTTATTTTGGCATTAATCATTATAGTGGTAACAAACACAGTATTCTTATTTATCTTGGCATTAATCATTATAGTGGTAACAAACACAGTATTCTTATTTATCTTGGCATTAATCATTATAGTAGTAACAAACACAGTATTCTTATTTATTTTGGCATTAATCATTATAGTAGTAACAAACACAGTACTCTTATTTATTTTGGCATTAATCATTATAGTGATAACAAACACAGTATTCTTATTTCTCTTGGCATTAATCATTATAGTAGTAACAAATACAGTACTCTTATTTATCTTGGCATTAATCATTATAGTAGTAACAAACACAGTATTCTTATTTATCTTGGCATTAATCATTATAGTAGTAACAAATACAGTACTCTTATTTATCTTGGCATTAATCATTATAGTAGTAACAAACACAGTACTCTTATTTATCTTGGCATTAATCATTATAGTAGTAACAAACAAACACAGTATTCTTATTTCTCTTGGCATTAATCATTATAGTAGTAACAAATACAGTACTCTTATTTATCTTGGCATTAATCATTATAGTGGTAACAAACACAGTATTCTTATTTATCCTGGCATTAATCATTATAGTGGTAACAAACACAGTATTCTTATTTCTCTTGTCATTGATCATTATAGTAGTAACAAACAAACACAGTATTCTTATTTATCTTGGCATTAATCATTATAGTAGTAACAAACAAACACAGTATTCTTATTTCTCTTGGCATTAATCATTATAGTGGTAACAAACACAGTATTCTTATTTATCTTGTCATTAATCATTATAGTAGTAACAAACAAACACAGTATTCTTATTTCTCTTGGCATTAATCATTATAGTAGTAACAAACACAGTACTCTTATTTATCTTGGCATTAATCATTATAGTAGTAACAAACAAACACAGTATTCTTATTTCTCTTGGCATTAATCATTATAGTAGTAACAAACACAGTACTCTTATTTATCTTGGCGTTAATCATTATAGTAGTAACAAACAAATACAGTACTCTTATTTATCTTGGCATTAATCATTATAGTAGTAACAAACACAGTATTCTTATTTCTCTTGGCATTAATCATTATAGTAGTAACAAACAAACACAGTATTCTTATTTATCTTGGCATTAATCATTATAGTAGTAACAAACATAGTATTCTTATTTCTCTTGGCATTAATCATTATAGTAGTAACAAACAAACACAGTATTCTTATTTCTCTTGGCATTAATCATTATAATGGTAACAAACACAGTATTCTTATTTCTCTTGGCATTGATCATTATAGTGGTGAAAAACACAGTATTCTTATTTCTCTTGGCATTAATCATTATAGTGGTAACAAACACAGTACTCTTATTTCTCTTGGCATTAATCATTATAGTGGTGACAAACACAGTATTCTTATTTCTCTTGTCATTGATCATTATAATGGTAACAAACACAGTACTCTTATTTCTATTGGCATTAATCCTTATAGTGGTAACAAACACAGTACTCTTATTTCTCTTGTCATTGATCATTATAGTAGTAACAAACACAGTACTCTTATTTCTCTTGTCATTGATCATTATAATGGTAACAAACACAGTACTCTTATTTATCTTGGCATTAATCATTATAGTGGTAACAATAACAGTACTCTTATTTATCTTGGCATTAATCATTATAATGGTAACAAACACAATATTCTTATTTATCTTGGCATTAATCATTATAGTGGTAACAAACACAGTACTCTTATTTATCTTGGCATTGATCATTATAGTGGTAACAAACACAGTATTCTTATTTATCTTGGTATTAATCATTATAGTGGTAACAAACACAGTATTCTTATTTATCTTGGCATTAATCATTATAGTGGTAACAAACACAGTACTCTTATTTATCTTGGCATCAATCATTATAGTGGTAACAAACACAGTACTCTTATTTATCTGGTCATTAATCATTATAATGGTAACAAGCACAGTACTCTTATTTATCTTGTCATTAATCATTATAATGGTAACAAGCACAGTACTCTTATTTATCTTGTCATTAATCATTATAATGGTAACAAACACAGTACTCTTATTTCTCTTGGCACTAATCATTATAGTGGTAACAAACACAGTACTCTTATTTATCTTGGCATTAATCATTATAATGGTAACAAGCACAGTACTCTTATTTCTCTGGTCATTAATCATTATAATGGTAACAAGCACAGTACTCTTATTTATCTTGTCATTAATCATTATAATGGTAACATACACAGTACTCTTATTTCTCTTGGCATTAATCATTATAATGGTAACAAACACAGTACTCTTATTTATCTTGTCATTAATCATTATAATGGTAACAAGCACAGTACTCTTATTTATCTTGTCATTAATCATTATAGTGGTAACAAGCACAGTACTCTTATTTATCTTGTCATTAATCATTATAATGGTAACAAGCACAGTACTCTTATTTATCTTGGCATTAATCATTATAGTGGTAACAAGCACAGTACTCTTATTTATCTTGTCATTAATCATTATAATGGTAACAAGCACAGTACTCTTATTTATCTTGTCATTAATCATTATAGTGGTAACAAGCACAGTACTCTTATTTATCTTGTCATTAATCATTATAATGGTAACAAACACAGTACTCTTATTTATCTTGTCATTAATCATTATAGTGGTAACAAGCACAGTACTCTTATTTATCTTGTCATTAATCATTATAATGGTAACAAACACAGTACTCTTATTTATCTTGGCATTAATCATTATAATGGTAACAAACACAGTATTCTTATTTCTCTTGGCATTAATCATTATAATGGTAACAAACACAGTATTCTTATTTCTCTTGGCATTAATCATTATAATGGTAACAAACACAGTACTCTTATTTATCTTGTCATTAATCATTATAATGGTAACAAACACAGTATTCTTATTTATCTTGGCATTAATCATTATAGTGGTAACAAACACAGTATTCTTATTTATCTTGTCATTAATCATTATAATGGTAACAAGCACAGTACTCTTATTTATCTTGGCATTAATCATTATAGTGGTAACAAGCACAGTACTCTTATTTATCTTGTCATTAATCATTATAATGGTAACAAGCACAGTACTCTTATTTATCTTGGCATTAATCATTATAATGGTAACAAACACAGTACTCTTATTTATCTTGGCATTAATCATTATAGTGGTAACAAACACAGTATTCTTATTTCTCTTGGCATTAATCATTATAATGGTAACAAACACAGTACTCTTATTTATCTTGGCATTAATCATTATAATGGTAACAAACACAGTACTCTTATTTCTCTTGGCATTAATCATTATAATGGTAACAAACACAGTACTCTTATTTATCTTGGCATTAATCATTATAATGGTAACAAACACAGTACTCTTATTTCTCTTGGCATTAATCATTATAGTAGTAACAAACACAGTACTCTTATTTATCTTGGCATTAATCATTATAATGGTAACAAACACAGTACTCTTATTTCTCTTGGCATTAATCATTATAATGGTAACAAACACAGTACTCTTATTTCTCTTGGCATTAATCATTATAATGGTAACAAACACAGTACTCTTATTTCTCTTGGCATTAATCATTATAATAGTAACAAACACAGTACTCTTATTTCTCTTGGCATTAATCATTATAATGGTAACAAACACAGTACTCTTATTTCTCTTGGCATTAATCATTATAATGGTAACAAACACAGTACTCTTATTTATCTTGGCATTAATCATTATAGTAGTAACAAACACAGTACTCTTATTTATCTCGGCATTAATCATTATAGTAGTAACAAACACAGTACTCTTATTTATCTTGGCATTAATCATTATAGTAGTAACAAACACAGTACTCTTATTTATCTTGGCATTAATCATTATAATGGTAACAAACACAGTACTCTTATTTATCTTGGCATTAATCATTATAGTAGTAACAAACACAGTACTCTTATTTATCTTGGCATTAATCATTATAGTAGTAACAAACACAGTACTCTTATATATCTTGGCATTAATCATTATAGTAGTAACAAACACAGTACTCTTATTTATCTTGGCATTAATCAGTATAATGGTAACAAACACAGTACTCTTATTTATCTTGGCATTAATCATTATAGTAGTAACAAACACAGTACTCTTATTTATCTTGGCATTAATCATTATAATGGTAACAAACACAGTACTCTTATTTATCTTGGCATTAATCATTATAGTAGTAACAAACACAGTACTCTTATTTATTTTGGCATTAATCATTATAGTAGTAACAAATACAGTACTCTTATTTATCTTGGCATCAATCATTATAGTGGTAACAAACACAGTACTCTTATTTATTTTGGCATCAATCATTATAGTGGTAACAAACACAGTACTCTTATTTATTTTGTAATTAATCATTATAGTGGCAACAAACACAGTACTCTTATTTATTTTGGCATTAATCATTATAGTGGTAACAAACACAGTACTCTTATTTATTTTGGCATTAATCATTATAGTAGTAACAAACACAGTATTCTTATTTATGTTGGCATTAATCATTATAGTAGTAACAAACACAGTATTCTTATTTATTTTGGCATTGATCATTATAGTGGTAACAAACACAGTACTCTTATTTATTTTGGCATTGATCATTATAGTGGTAACAAACACAGTACTCTTATTTATCTTGGCATTAATCATTATAGTAGTAACAAACACAGTATTCTTATTTATGTTGGCATTAATCATTATAGTGGTAACAAACACAGTATTCTTATTTATTTTGGCATTAATCATTATAGTAGTAACAAACACAGTATTCTTATTTATCTTGGCATTAATCATTATAGTGGTAACAAACACAGTATTCTTATTTATCTTGGCATTAATCATTATAGTAGTAACAAACACAGTATTCTTATTTATTTTGGCATTAATCATTATAGTAGTAACAAACACAGTACTCTTATTTATTTTGGCATTAATCATTATAGTGATAACAAACACAGTATTCTTATTTCTCTTGGCATTAATCATTATAGTAGTAACAAATACAGTACTCTTATTTATCTTGGCATTAATCATTATAGTAGTAACAAACACAGTATTCTTATTTATCTTGGCATTAATCATTATAGTAGTAACAAATACAGTACTCTTATTTATCTTGGCATTAATCATTATAGTAGTAACAAACACAGTACTCTTATTTATCTTGGCATTAATCATTATAGTAGTAACAAACAAACACAGTATTCTTATTTCTCTTGGCATTAATCATTATAGTAGTAACAAATACAGTACTCTTATTTATCTTGGCATTAATCATTATAGTGGTAACAAACACAGTATTCTTATTTATCCTGGCATTAATCATTATAGTGGTAACAAACACAGTATTCTTATTTCTCTTGTCATTGATCATTATAGTAGTAACAAACAAACACAGTATTCTTATTTATCTTGGCATTAATCATTATAGTAGTAACAAACAAACACAGTATTCTTATTTCTCTTGGCATTAATCATTATAGTGGTAACAAACACAGTATTCTTATTTATCTTGTCATTAATCATTATAGTAGTAACAAACAAACACAGTATTCTTATTTCTCTTGGCATTAATCATTATAGTAGTAACAAACACAGTACTCTTATTTATCTTGGCATTAATCATTATAGTAGTAACAAACAAACACAGTATTCTTATTTCTCTTGGCATTAATCATTATAGTAGTAACAAACACAGTACTCTTATTTATCTTGGCGTTAATCATTATAGTAGTAACAAACAAATACAGTACTCTTATTTATCTTGGCATTAATCATTATAGTAGTAACAAACACAGTATTCTTATTTCTCTTGGCATTAATCATTATAGTAGTAACAAACAAACACAGTATTCTTATTTATCTTGGCATTAATCATTATAGTAGTAACAAACATAGTATTCTTATTTCTCTTGGCATTAATCATTATAGTAGTAACAAACAAACACAGTATTCTTATTTCTCTTGGCATTAATCATTATAATGGTAACAAACACAGTATTCTTATTTCTCTTGGCATTGATCATTATAGTGGTGAAAAACACAGTATTCTTATTTCTCTTGGCATTAATCATTATAGTGGTAACAAACACAGTACTCTTATTTCTCTTGGCATTAATCATTATAGTGGTGACAAACACAGTATTCTTATTTCTCTTGTCATTGATCATTATAATGGTAACAAACACAGTACTCTTATTTCTATTGGCATTAATCCTTATAGTGGTAACAAACACAGTACTCTTATTTCTCTTGTCATTGATCATTATAGTAGTAACAAACACAGTACTCTTATTTCTCTTGTCATTGATCATTATAATGGTAACAAACACAGTACTCTTATTTATCTTGGCATTAATCATTATAGTGGTAACAATAACAGTACTCTTATTTATCTTGGCATTAATCATTATAATGGTAACAAACACAATATTCTTATTTATCTTGGCATTAATCATTATAGTGGTAACAAACACATTACTCTTATTTATCTTGGCATTGATCATTATAGTGGTAACAAACACAGTATTCTTATTTATCTTGGTATTAATCATTATAGTGGTAACAAACACAGTATTCTTATTTATCTTGGCATTAATCATTATAGTGGTAACAAACACAGTACTCTTATTTATCTTGGCATCAATCATTATAGTGGTAACAAACACAGTACTCTTATTTATCTGGTCATTAATCATTATAATGGTAACAAGCACAGTACTCTTATTTATCTTGTCATTAATCATTATAATGGTAACAAGCACAGTACTCTTATTTATCTTGTCATTAATCATTATAATGGTAACAAGCACAGTACTCTTATTTATCTTGTCATTAATCATTATAATGGTAACAAACACAGTACTCTTATTTCTCTTGGCACTAATCATTATAGTGGTAACAAACACAGTACTCTTATTTATCTTGGCATTAATCATTATAATGGTAACAAGCACAGTACTCTTATTTCTATGGTCATTAATCATTATAATGGTAACAAGCACAGTACTCTTAATTATCTTGTCATTAATCATTATAATGGTAACATACACAGTACTCTTATTTCTCTTGGCATTAATCATTATAATGGTAACAAACACAGTACTCTTATTTATCTTGTCATTAATCATTATAATGGTAACAAGCACAGTACTCTTATTTATCTTGTCATTAATCATTATAATGGTAACAAGCACAGTACTCTTATTTATCTTGTCATTAATCATTATAATGGTAACAAACACAGTACTCTTATTTCTCTTGGCACTAATCATTATAGTGGTAACAAACACAGTACTCTTATTTATCTTGTCATTAATCATTATAATGGTAACAAGCACAGTACTCTTATTTATCTTGTCATTAATCATTATAGTGGTAACAAACACAGTACTCTTATTTCTCTTGGCACTAATCATTATAGTGGTAACAAACACAGTACTCTTATTTATCTTGGCATTAATCATTATAATGGTAACAAACACAGTACTCTTATTTATCTTGTCATTAATCATTATAGTGGTAACAAGCACAGTACTCTTATTTATCTTGTCATTAATCATTATAATGGTAACAAGCACAGTACTCTTATTTATCTTGTCATTAATCATTATAGTGGTAACAAGCACAGTACTCTTATTTATCTTGTCATTAATCATTATAATGGTAACAAACACAGTACTCTTATTTATCTTGGCATTAATCATTATAATGGTAACAAACACAGTATTCTTATTTCTCTTGGCATTAATCATTATAATGGTAACAAACACAGTATTCTTATTTCTCTTGGCATTAATCATTATAATGGTAACAAACACAGTACTCTTATTTATCTTGTCATTAATCATTATAATGGTAACAAACACAGTATTCTTATTTATCTTGGCATTAATCATTATAGTGGTAACAAACACAGTATTCTTATTTATCTTGTCATTAATCATTATAATGGTAACAAGCACAGTACTCTTATTTATCTTGGCATTAATCATTATAGTGGTAACAAGCACAGTACTCTTATTTATCTTGTCATTAATCATTATAATGGTAACAAGCACAGTACTCTTATTTATCTTGGCATTAATCATTATAATGGTAACAAACACAGTACTCTTATTTATCTTGGCATTAATCATTATAATGGTAACAAACACAGTACTCTTATTTCTCTTGGCATTAATCATTATAATGGTAACAAACACAGTACTCTTATTTATCTTGGCATTAATCATTATAATGGTAACAAACACAGTACTCTTATTTCTCTTGGCATTAATCATTATAGTAGTAACAAACACAGTACTCTTATTTATCTTGGCATTAATCATTATAATGGTAACAAACACAGTACTCTTATTTCTCTTGGCATTAATCATTATAATGGTAACAAACACAGTACTCTTATTTCTCTTGGCATTAATCATTATAATGGTAACAAACACAGTACTCTTATTTCTCTTGGCATTAATCATTATAATAGTAACAAACACAGTACTCTTATTTCTCTTGGCATTAATCATTATAATGGTAACAAACACAGTACTCTTATTTCTCTTGGCATTAATCATTATAATGGTAACAAACACAGTACTCTTATTTATCTTGGCATTAATCATTATAGTAGTAACAAACACAGTACTCTTATTTATCTCGGCATTAATCATTATAGTAGTAACAAACACAGTACTCTTATTTATCTTGGCATTAATCATTATAGTAGTAACAAACACAGTACTCTTATTTATCTTGGCATTAATCATTATAATGGTAACAAACACAGTACTCTTATTTATCTTGGCATTAATCATTATAGTAGTAACAAACACAGTACTCTTATTTATCTTGGCATTAATCAGTATAATGGTAACAAACACAGTACTCTTATTTATCTTGGCATTAATCATTATAGTAGTAACAAACACAGTACTCTTATTTATCTTGGCATTAATCATTATAATGGTAACAAACACAGTACTCTTATTTATCTTGGCATTAATCATTATAGTAGTAACAAACACAGTACTCTTATTTATCTTGGCATTAATCATTATAGTAGTAACAAACACAGTACTCCTATTTCTCTTGGCATTAATCATTATAGTGGTAACAAACACAGTACTCTTATTTATCTTGGCATTAATCATTATAGTAGTAACAAACACAGTACTCTTATATATCTTGGCATTAATCATTATAGTAGTAACAAACACAGTACTCTTATTTATCTTGGCATTAATCAGTATAATGGTAACAAACACAGTACTCTTATTTATCTTGGCATTAATCATTATAGTAGTAACAAACACAGTACTCTTATTTATCTTGGCATTAATCATTATAATGGTAACAAACACAGTACTCTTATTTATCTTGGCATTAATCATTATAGTAGTAACAAACACAGTACTCTTATTTATTTTGGCATTAATCATTATAGTAGTAACAAATACAGTACTCTTATTTATCTTGGCATCAATCATTATAGTGGTAACAAACACAGTACTCTTATTTATTTTGGCATCAATCATTATAGTGGTAACAAACACAGTACTCTTATTTATTTTGTAATTAATCATTATAGTGGCAACAAACACAGTACTCTTATTTATTTTGGCATTAATCATTATAGTGGTAACAAACACAGTACTCTTATTTATTTTGGCATTAATCATTATAGTAGTAACAAACACAGTACTCTTATTTATCTTGGCATTAATCATTATAGTAGTAACAAACACAGTATTCTTATTTATGTTGGCATTAATCATTATAGTGGTAACAAACACAGTATTCTTATTTATTTTGGCATTAATCATTATAGTAGTAACAAACACAGTATTCTTATTTATCTTGGCATTAATCATTATAGTGGTAACAAACACAGTATTCTTATTTATCTTGGCATTAATCATTATAGTAGTAACAAACACAGTATTCTTATTTATTTTGGCATTAATCATTATAGTAGTAACAAACACAGTACTCTTATTTATTTTGGCATTAATCATTATAGTGATAACAAACACAGTATTCTTATTTCTCTTGGCATTAATCATTATAGTAGTAACAAATACAGTACTCTTATTTATCTTGGCATTAATCATTATAGTAGTAACAAACACAGTATTCTTATTTATCTTGGCATTAATCATTATAGTAGTAACAAATACAGTACTCTTATTTATCTTGGCATTAATCATTATAGTAGTAACAAACACAGTACTCTTATTTATCTTGGCATTAATCATTATAGTAGTAACAAACAAACACAGTATTCTTATTTCTCTTGGCATTAATCATTATAGTAGTAACAAATACAGTACTCTTATTTATCTTGGCATTAATCATTATAGTGGTAACAAACACAGTATTCTTATTTATCCTGGCATTAATCATTATAGTGGTAACAAACACAGTATTCTTATTTCTCTTGTCATTGATCATTATAGTAGTAACAAACAAACACAGTATTCTTATTTATCTTGGCATTAATCATTATAGTAGTAACAAACAAACACAGTATTCTTATTTCTCTTGGCATTAATCATTATAGTGGTAACAAACACAGTATTCTTATTTATCTTGTCATTAATCATTATAGTAGTAACAAACAAACACAGTATTCTTATTTCTCTTGGCATTAATCATTATAGTAGTAACAAACACAGTACTCTTATTTATCTTGGCATTAATCATTATAGTAGTAACAAACAAACACAGTATTCTTATTTCTCTTGGCATTAATCATTATAGTAGTAACAAACACAGTACTCTTATTTATCTTGGCGTTAATCATTATAGTAGTAACAAACAAATACAGTACTCTTATTTATCTTGGCATTAATCATTATAGTAGTAACAAACACAGTATTCTTATTTCTCTTGGCATTAATCATTATAGTAGTAACAAACAAACACAGTATTCTTATTTATCTTGGCATTAATCATTATAGTAGTAACAAACATAGTATTCTTATTTCTCTTGGCATTAATCATTATAGTAGTAACAAACAAACACAGTATTCTTATTTCTCTTGGCATTAATCATTATAATGGTAACAAACACAGTATTCTTATTTCTCTTGGCATTGATCATTATAGTGGTGAAAAACACAGTATTCTTATTTCTCTTGGCATTAATCATTATAGTGGTAACAAACACAGTACTCTTATTTCTCTTGGCATTAATCATTATAGTGGTGACAAACACAGTATTCTTATTTCTCTTGTCATTGATCATTATAATGGTAACAAACACAGTACTCTTATTTCTATTGGCATTAATCCTTATAGTGGTAACAAACACAGTACTCTTATTTCTCTTGTCATTGATCATTATAGTAGTAACAAACACAGTACTCTTATTTCTCTTGTCATTGATCATTATAATGGTAACAAACACAGTACTCTTATTTCTCTTGGCATTAATCCTTATAGTGGTAACAAACACAGTACTCTTATTTATCTTGGCATTGATCATTATAATGGTAACAAACACAGTACTCTTATTTCTCTTGGCATTAATCATTATAATGGTAACAAACACAGTACTCTTATTTCTCTTGGCATTAATCATTATAATGGTAACAAACACAGTACTCTTATTTCTCTTGGCATTAATCATTATAATGGTAACAAACACAGTATTCTTATTTCTCTTGGCATTAGTCATTATAATGGTAACAAACACAGTACTCTTATTTCTCTTGGCATTAATCCTTATAGTAGTAACAAACAAACACAGTATTCTTATTTCTCTTGTCATTGATCATTATAGTGGTAACAAACACAGTACTCTTATTTATATTGGCATTAATCATTATAATGGTAACAAACACAGTATTCTTATTTATCTTGGCATTAATCATTATAGTGGTAACAAACACAGTATTCTTATTTATCTTGGCATTAATCATTATAATGGTAACAAACACAGTACTCTTATTTATCTTGGCATTAATCATTATAGTGGTAACAAACACAGTATTCTTATTTCTCTTGGCATTAATCATTATAGTGGTAACAAACACAGTACTCTTATTTCTCTTGGCATTGATCATTATAGTGGTGAAAAACACAGTATTCTTATTTCTCTTGGCATTAATCATTATAATGGTAACAAACACAGTACTCTTATTTCTCTTGGCATTAATCATTATAGTTGTAACAAACACAGTATTCTTATTTCTCTTGGCAGTGATCGTTATAGTGGTGAAAAACACAGTACTCTTATTTCTCTTGGCATTGATCATTATAGTGGTAACAAACACAGTATTCTTATTTCTCTTGGCATTAATCATTATAGTGGTAACAAACACAGTACTCTTATTTCTCTTGGCATTGATCATTATAGTGGTAACAAACACAGTATTCTTATTTCTCTTGGCATTAATCATTATAGTGGTAACAAACACAGTACTCTTATTTCTCTTGGCATTGATCATTATAGTGGTAACAAACACAGTACTCTTATTTCTCTTGGCATTGATCATTATAGTGGTAACAAACACAGTATTCTTATTTCTCTTGGCATTAATCATTATAGTGGTAACAAACACAGTACTCTTATTTCTCTTGGCATTGATCATTATAGTGGTAACAAACACAGTATTCTTATTTCTCTTGGCATTAATCATTATAGTGGTAACAAACACAGTATTCTTATTTCTCTTGGCATTAATCATTATAGTGGTAACAAACACAGTATTCTTATTTCTCTTGGCATTAGTCATTATAGTGGTAACAAACACAGTACTCTTATTTCTCTTGGCATTGATCATTATAGTGGTAACAAACACAGTATTCTTATTTCTCTTGGCATTGATCATTATAGTGGTAACAAACACAGTATTCTTATTTCTCTTGGCATTGATCATTATAGTGGTAACAAACACAGTATTCTTATTTCTCTTGGCATTAATCATTATAGTGGTAACAAACACAGTATTCTTATTGCTCTTGGCATTGATCATTATAGTGGTAACAAACACAGTATTCTTATTTCTCTTGGCATTGATCATTATAGTGGTAACAAACACAGTATTCTTATTTCTCTTGGCATTAATCATTATAGTGGTAACAAACACAGTACTCTTATTTCTCTTTGCATTGATCATTATAGTGGTGAAAAACACAGTATTCTTATTTCTCTTGGCATTAATCATTATAATGGTAACAAACACAGTACTCTTATTTCTCTTGGCATTAATCATTATAATGGTAACAAACACAGTACTCTTATTTATCTTGGCATTAATCATTATAGTGGTAACAAACACAGTACTCTTATTTATCTTGGCATTGATCATTATAGTGGTAACAAACACAGTATTCTTATTTATCTTGGCATTAATCATTATAGTGGTAACAAACACAGTACTCTTATTTATCTTGGCATCAATCATTATAATGGTAACAAGCACAGTACTCTTATTTATCTTGTCATTAATCATTATAATGGTAACAAGCACAGTACTCTTATTTATCTTGTCATTAATCATTATAATGGTAACAAGCACAGTACTCTTATTTATCTTGGCATTAATCATTATAGTGGTAACAAACACAGTACTCTTATTTATCTTGGCATTAATCATTATAATGGTAACAAACACAGTACTCTTATTTATCTTGTCATTAATCATTATAATGGTAACAAACACAGTACTCTTATTTATCTTGTCATTAATCATTATAATGGTAACAAGCACAGTTCTCTTATTTATCTTGGCATTAATCATTATAGTGGTAAGAAACACAGTACTCTTATTTATCTTGGCATTAATCATTATAATGGTAACAAACACAGTATTCTTATTTATTTTGGCATTAATCATTATAATGGTAACAAACACAGTACTCTTATTTATTTTGGCATTAATCATTATAATGGTAACAAACACAGTATTCTTATTTATCTTGGCATTAATCATTATAATGGTAACAAACACAGTACTCTTATTTATTTTGGCATTAATCATTATAATGGTAACAAACACAGTATTCTTATTTATCTTGGCATTGATCATTATAGTGGTGACAAACACAGTATTCTTATTTATCCTGGCATTGATCATTATAGTGGTGACAAACACAGTATTCTTATTTATCTTGGCATTGATCATTATAATGGTAACAAACACAGTATTCTTATTTATCCTGGCATTGATCATTATAGTGGTGACAAACACAGTATTCTTATTTATCTTGGCATTGATCATTATAGTGGTAACAAACACAGTATTCTTATTTATCATGGCATTAATCATTATAATGGTAACAAACACAGTATTCTTATTTATTTTGGCATTAATCATTATAATGGTAACAAACACAGTACTCTTATTTATTTTGGCATTAATCATTATAGTGGTAACAAACACAGTATTCTTATTTATCTTGGCATTAATCATTATAATGGTAACAAACACAGTATTCTTATTTATTTTGGCATTAATCATTATAATGGTAACAAACACAGTACTCTTATTTATCTTGGCATTAATCATTATAGTAGTAACAAACACAGTATTCTTATTTATCTTGGCATTAATCATTATAATGGTAACAAACACAGTATTCTTATTTATTTTGGCATTAATCATTATAATGGTAACAAGCACAGTACTCTTATTTATCTTGGCATTAATCATTATAGTAGTAACAAACACAGTACTCTTATTTCTCTTGGCATTAATCATTATAATGGTAACAAACACAGTACTCTTATTTATCTTGGCATTAATCATTATAGTGGTAACAAACACAGTACTCTTATTTCTCTTGGCATTAATCATTATAGTGGTAACAAACACAGTATTCTTATTTATTTTGGCATTAATCATTATAATGGTAACAAACACAGTATTCTTATTTATTTTGGCATTAATCATTATAATGGTAACAAACACAGTACTCTTATTTATCTTGGCATTAATCATTATAGTAGTAACAAATACAGTACTCTTATTTATTTTGGCATTAATCATTATAATGGTAACAAACACAGTATTCTTATTTATTTTGGCATTAATCATTATAATGGTAACAAACACAGTACTCTTATTTATTTTGGCATTAATCATTATAATGGTAACAAACACAGTACTCTTATTTATCTTGGCATTAATCATTATAGTAGTAACAAACACAGTATTCTTATTTATCTTGGCATTAATCATTATAATGGTAACAAACACAGTACTCTTATTTATTTTGGCATTAATCATTATAATGGTAACAAACACAGTACTCTTATTTATCTTGGCATTAATCATTATAGTAGTAACAAACACAGTACTCTTATTTATCTTGGCATTAATCATTATAATGGTAACAAACACAGTACTCTTATTTATTTTGGCATTAATCATTATAATGGTAACAAACACAGTACTCTTATTTATCTTGGCATTAATCATTATAATGGTAACAAACACAGTATTCTTATTTATCTTGGCATTAATCATTATAGTAGTAACAAACACAGTACTCTTATTTATTTTGGCATTAATCATTATAATGGTAACAAACACAGTACTCTTATTTATTTTGGCATTAATCATTATAATGGTAACAAACACAGTATTCTTATTTATCTTGGCATTAATCATTATAGTAGTAACAAACACAGTACTCTTATTTATTTTGGCATTAATCATTATAATGGTAACAAACACAGTACTCTTATTTATTTTGGCATTAATCATTATAATGGTAACAAACACAGTACTCTTATTTATCTTGGCATTAATCATTATAGTAGTAACAAACACAGTATTCTTATTTATCTTGGCATTAATCATTATAGTAGTAACAAATACAGTACTCTTATTTATTTTGGCATTAATCATTATAATGGTAACAAACACAGTATTCTTATTTATTTTGGCATTAATCATTATAGTGGTAACAAACACAGTATTCTTATTTATCTTGGCATTAATCATTATAATGGTAACAAACACAGTACTCTTATTTATCTTGGCATTAATCATTATAGTAGTAACAAACACAGTATTCTTATTTATCTTGGCATTAATCATTATAGTAGTAACAAATACAGTACTCTTATTTATTTTGGCATTAATCATTATAATGGTAACAAACACAGTATTCTTATTTATTTTGGCATTAATCATTATAGTGGTAACAAACACAGTATTCTTATTTATCTTGGCATTAATCATTATAATGGTAACAAACACAGTATTCTTATTTATCTTGGCATTAATCATTATAGTGGTAACAAACACAGTATTCTTATTTCTCTTGGTATTAATCATTATAGTGGTAACAAACACAGTACTCTTATTTCTCTTGGCATTGATCATTATAGTGGCGAAAAACACAGTATTCTTATTTCTCTTGGCATTAATCATTATAATGGTAACAAACACAGTACTCTTATTTCTCTTGGCATTAATCATTATAGTGGTAACAAACACAGTATTCTTATTTCTCTTGGCATTGATCATTATAGTGGTGAAAAACACAGTACTCTTATTTCTCTTGGCATTGATCATTATAGTGGTAACAAACACAGTATTCTTATTTATCTTGGCATTAATCATTATAGTGGTAACAAACACAGTATTCTTATTTATCTTGGCATTAATCATTATAGTGGTAACAAACACAGTATTCTTATTTCTCTTGGCATTAATCATTATAGTGGTAACAAACACAGTACTCTTATTTCTCTAGGCATTGATCATTATAGTGGTAACAAACACAGTATTCTTATTTCTCTTGGCATTAATCATTATAGTGGTAACAAACACAGTACTCTTATTTCTCTTGGCATCGATCATTATAGTGGTAACAAACACAGTACTCTTATTTCTCTTGGCATTGATCATTATAGTGGTAACAAACACAGTATTCTTATTTCTCTTGGCATTAATCATTATAGTGGTAACAAACACAGTACTCTTATTTCTCTTGGCATTGATCATTATAGTGGTAACAAACACAGTATTCTTATTTCTCTTGGCATTAATCATTATAGTGGTAACAAACACAGTATTCTTATTTCTCTTGGCATTAATCATTATAGTGGTAACAAACACAGTATTCTTATTTCTCTTGGCATTAGTCATTATAGTGGTAACAAACACAGTACTCTTATTTCTCTTGGCATTGATCATTATAGTGGTAACAAACACAGTATTCTTATTTCTCTTGGCATTGATCATTATAGTGGTAACAAACACAGTATTCTTATTTCTCTTGGCATTGATCATTATAGTGGTAACAAACACAGTATTCTTATTTCTCTTGGCATTAATCATTATAGTGGTAACAAACACAGTATTCTTATTTCTCTTGGCATTGATCATTATAGTGGTAACAAACACAGTATTCTTATTTCTCTTGGCATTGATCATTATAGTGGTAACAAACACAGTATTCTTATTTCTCTTGGCATTAATCATTATAGTGGTAACAAACACAGTACTCTTATTTCTCTTGGCATTGATCATTATAGTGGTGAAAAACACAGTATTCTTATTTCTCTTGGCATTAATCATTATAATGGTAACAAACACAGTACTCTTATTTCTCTTGGCATTAATCATTATAATGGTAACAAACACAGTACTCTTATTTATCTTGGCATTAATCATTATAGTGGTAACAAACACAGTACTCTTATTTATTTTGGCATTGATCATTATAGTGGTAACAAACACAGTATTCTTATTTATCTTGGCATTGATCATTATAGTGGTAACAAACACAGTATTCTTATTTATCTTGGCATTAATCATTATAGTGGTAACAAACACAGTATTCTTATTTATCTTGGCATTAATCATTATAGTGGTAACAAACACAGTACTCTTATTTATCTTGGCATCAATCATTATAATGGTAACAAGCACAGTACTCTAATTTATCTTGTCATTAATCATTATAATGGTAACAAGCACAGTACTCTTATTTATCTTGTCATTAATCATTATAATGGTAACAAGCACAGTACTCTTATTTATCTTGGCATTAATCATTATAGTGGTAACAAACACAGTACTCTTATTTATCTTGGCATTAATCATTATAATGGTAACAAACACAGTACTCTTATTTATCTTGTCATTAATCATTATAATGGTAACAAACACAGTACTCTTATTTATCTTGTCATTAATCATTATAATGGTAACAAGCACAGTTCTCTTATTTATCTTGGCATTAATCCTTATAGTGGTAACAAACACAGTACTCTTATTTATCTTGGCATTAATCATTATAATGGTAACAAACACAGTATTCTTATTTATTTTGGCATTAATCATTATAATGGTAACAAACACAGTACTCTTATTTATTTTGGCATTAATCATTATAATGGTAACAAACACAGTATTCTTATTTATCTTGGCATTAATCATTATAATGGTAACAAACACAGTACTCTTATTTATTTTGGCATTAATCATTATAATGGTAACAAACACAGTATTCTTATTTATCTTGGCATTGATCATTATAGTGGTGACAAACACAGTATTCTTATTTATCCTGGCATTGATCATTATAGTGGTGACAAACACAGTATTCTTATTTATCTTGGCATTGATCATTATAATGGTAACAAACACAGTATTCTTATTTATCCTGGCATTGATCATTATAGTGGTGACAATCACAGTATTCTTATTTATCTTGGCATTGATCATTATAGTGGTAACAAACACAGTATTCTTATTTATCATGGAATTAATCATTATAATGGTAACAAACACAGTATTCTTATTTATTTTGGCATTAATCATTATAATGGTAACAAACACAGTACTCTTATTTATTTTGGCATTAATCATTATAGTGGTAACAAACACAGTATTCTTATTTATCTTGGCATTAATCATTATAATGGTAACAAACACAGTATTCTTATTTATTTTGGCATTAATCATTATAATGGTAACAAACACAGTACTCTTATTTATCTTGGCATTAATCATTATAGTAGTAACAAACACAGTATTCTTATTTATCTTGGCATTAATCATTATAATGGTAACAAACACAGTATTCTTATTTATCTTGGCATTAATCATTATAATGGTAACAAACACAGTATTCTTATTTATTTTGGCATTAATCATTATAATGGTAACAAGCACAGTACTCTTATTTATCTTGGCATTAATCATTATAGTAGTAACAAACACAGTACTCTTATTTCTCTTGGCATTAATCATTATAATGGTAACAAACACAGTACTCTTATTTATCTTGGCATTAATCATTATAGTAGTAACAAACACAGTACTCTTATTTCTCTTGGCATTAATCATTATAGTGGTAACAAACACAGTATTCTTATTTATTTTGGCATTAATCATTATAATGGTAACAAACACAGTATTCTTATTTATTTTGGCATTAATCATTATAATGGTAACAAACACAGTATTCTTATTTATCTTGGCATTGATCATTATAGTAGTGACAAACACAGTATTCTTGTTTCTCTTGGCATTGATCATTATAGTAGTAACAAACACAGTATTCTTATTTCTCTTGGCATTAATCATTATAGTAGTGACAAACACAGTATTCTTGTTTCTCTTGGCATTGATCATTATAGTAGTAACAAACACAGTATTCTTATTTATCTTGGCATTGATCATTATAGTGGTAACAAACACAGTACTCTTATTTCTCTTGGCATTAATCATTATAGTGGTAACAAACACAGTATTCTTATTTATCTTGGCATTAATCATTATAGTGGTAACAAACACAGTATTCTTATTTCTCTTGGCATTAATCATTATAATGGTAACAAACACAGTACTCTTATTTCTCTTGGCATTAATCATTATAGTAGTAACAAACACAGTACTCTTATTTATCTTGGCATTGATCATTATAGTAGTAACAAACACAGTACTCTTATTTATCTTGGCATTGATCATTATAGTAGTAACAAACACAGTACTCTTATTTATCTTGGCATTAATCATTATAGTAGTAACAAACACAGTACTCTTATTTCTCTTGGCATTAATCATTATAGTGGTAACAAACACAGTACTCTTATTTCTCTTGGCATTAATCATTATAGTGGTAACAAACACAGTATTCTTATTTCTCTTGGCATTAATCATTATAGTGGTAACAAACACAGTATTCTTATTTATCTTGTCATTAATCATTATAGTGGTAACAAACACAGTATTCTTATTTATCTTGTCATTAATCATTATAGTGGTGACAAACACAGTATTCTTATTTATCTTGGCATTGATCATTATAGTGATAACAAACACAGTATTCTTATTTCTCTTGGCATTAATCATTATAGTAGTAACAAACACAGTATTCTTATTTATCTTGGCATTGATCATTATAGTGCTAACAAACACAGTATTCTTATTTCTCTTGGCATTGATCATTATAGTAGTAACAAACACAGTATTCTTATTTATCTTGGCATTGATCATTCTAGTGGTAACAAACACAGTATTCTTATTTCTCTTGGCATTGATCATTATAGTGGTGACAAACACAGTATTCTTATTTATCTTGGCATTGATCATTATAGTGGTAACAAACACAGTATTCTTATTTCTCTTGGCATTGATCATTATAGTGGTAACAAACACAGTATTCTTATTTATCTTAGCATTGATCATTATAGTGGTAACAAACACAGTATTCTTATTTCTCTTGGCATTAATCATTATAGTAGTAACAAACAAACACAGTATTCTTATTTCTCTTGGCATTAATCATTATAGTAGTAACAAACAAATACAGTACTCTTATTTATCTTGGCATTAATCATTATAGTAGTAACAAACACAGTATTCTTATTTCTTTTGGCATTAATCATTATAGTAGTAACAAACAAACACAGTATTCTTATTTATCTTGGTATTAATCATTATAGTAGTAACAAACACAGTATTCTTATTTCTCTTGGCATTAATCATTATAGTAGTAACAAACAAACACAGTATTCTTATTTCTCTTGGCATTAATCATTATAGTAGTAACAAACAAATACAGTACTCTTATTTATCTTGGCATTAATCATTATAGTAGTAACAAACAAACACAGTATTCTTATTTCTCTTGGCATTAATCATTATAGTGGTAACAAACACAGTATTCTTATTTCTCTTGTCATTGATCATTATAGTGGTAACAAACACAGTATTCTTATTTCTCTTGTCATTAATCATTATAGTGGTAACAAACACAGTATTCTTATTTCTCTTGGCATTAATCATTATAGTGGTAACAAACACAGTACTCTTATTTCTCTTGGCATTAATCATTATAGTAGTAACAAACACAGTACTCTTATTTCTCTTGGCATCAATCATTATAGTAGTAAAAAACACAGTACTCTTATTTCTCTTGGCATTAATCATTATAGTAGTAACAAACACAGTACTCTTATTTCTCTTGGCATTAATCATTATAGTAGTAACAAACACAGTACTCTTATTTCTCTTGGCATCAATCATTATAGTAGTAACAAACACAGTACTCTTATTTCTCTTGGCATCAATCATTATAGTAGTAACAAACACAGTACTCTTATTTCTCTTGGCATTAATCATTATAGTAGTAACAAACACAGTACTCTTATTTCTCTTGGCATTAATCATTATAGTAGTAACAAACACAGTATTCTTATTTATCTTGTCATTAATCATTATAGTGGTAACAAATACAGTACTCTTATTTCTCTTGGCATTAATCATTATAATGGTAACAAACACAGTATTCTTATTTATCTTGGCATTAATCATTATAATGGTAACAAACACAGTATTCTTATTTATCTTGGCATTAATCATTATAATGGTAACAAACACAGTATTCTTATTTATCTTGGCATTAATCATTATAGTGGTAACAAACACAGTATTCTTATTTATCTTGTCATTAATCATTATAATGGTAACAAACACAGTATTCTTATTTATCTTGGCATTAATCATTATAGTGGTAACAAACACAGTATTCTTATTTATCTTGTCATTAATCATTATAGTGGTAACAAACACAGTATTCTTATTTATCTTGGCATTAATCATTATAATGGTAACAAACACAGTATTCTTATTTATCTTGTCATTAATCATTATATTGGTGACAAACACAGTATTCTTATTTCTCTTGGCATTAATCATTATAGTGGTGACAAACACAGTATTCTTATTTCTCTTGGCATTAATCATTATAGTGGTAACAAACACAGTATTCTTATTTATCTTGGCATTGATCATTATAGTGGTGACAAACACAGTATTCTTATTTATCTTGGCATTGATCATTATAGTGGTAACAAACACAGTATTCTTATTTCTCTTGGCATTGATCATTATAGTAGTAACAAACACAGTATTCTTATTTCTCTTGGCATTAATCATTATAGTAGTAACAAACACAGTATTCTTATTTATCTTGGCATTAATCATTATAGTACTAACAAACACAGTATTCTTATTTCTCTTGGCATTGATCATTATAGTAGTAACAAACACAGTACTCTTATTTATCTTGGCATTAATCATTATAGTAGTAACAAACACAGTATTCTTATTTATCTTGGCATTAATCATTATAGTAGTAACAAACACAGTATTCTTATTTCTCTTGGCATTGATCATTATAGTGGTAACAAACACAGTATTCTTATTTCTCTTGGCATTAATCATTATAGTAGTAACAAACACAGTATTCTTATTTATCTTGGCATTAATCATTATAGTGGTAACAAACACAGTATTCTTATTTATCTTGGCATTGATCATTATAGTGGTGACAAACACAGTATTCTTATTTATCTTGGCATTGATCATTATAGTGGTAACAAACACCGTATTCTTATTTCTCTTGGCATTAATCATTATAGTAGTTACAAACACAGTATTCTTATTTATCTTGGCATTGATCATTATAGTGCTAACAAACACAGTATTCTTATTTCTCTTGGCATTGATCATTATAGTAGTAACAAACACAGTATTCTTATTTATCTTGGCATTGATCATTATAGTGGTAACAAACACAGTATTCTTATTTCTCTTGTCATTGATCATTATAGTGGTGACAAACACAGTATTCTTATTTATCTTGGCATTGATCATTATAGTGGTAACAAACACAGTATTCTTATTTCTCTTGGCATTGATCATTATAGTGGTAACAAACACAGTATTCTTATTTATCTTGGCATTGATCATTATAGTGGTAACAAACACAGTATTCTTATTTCTCTTGGCATTGATCATTATAGTGGTAACAAACACAGTATTCTTATTTATCTTGGCATTGATCATTATAGTAGTAACAAACACAGTATTCTTATTTATCTTGGCATTGATCATTATAGTAGTAACAAACACAGTATTCTTATTTCTCTTGGCATTGATCATTATAGTGGTAACAAACACAGTATTCTTATTTCTCTTGGCATTGATCATTATAGTAGTAACAAACACAGTATTCTTGTTTCTCTTGGCATTAATCATTATAGTGGTGACAAACACAGTATTCTTGTTTCTCTTGGCATTGATCATTATAGTAGTAACAAACACAGTATTCTTATTTATCTTGGCATTGATCATTATAGTAGTGACAAACACAGTATTCTTGTTTCTCTTGGCATTGATCATTATAGTAGTAACAAACACAGTATTCTTATTTCTCTTGGCATTAATCATTATAGTAGTGACAAACGCAGTATTCTTGTTTCTCTTGGCATTGATCATTATAGTAGTAACAAACACAGTATTCTTATTTATCTTGGCATTGATCATTATAGTGGTAACAAACACAGTACTCTTATTTCTCTTGGCATTAATCATTATAGTGGTAACAAACACAGTATTCTTATTTATCTTGGCATTAATCATTATAGTGGTAACAAACACAGTATTCTTATTTCTCTTGGCATTAATCATTATAATGGTAACAAACACAGTACTCTTATTTCTCTTGGCATTAATCATTATAGTAGTAACAAACACAGTACTCTTATTTATCTTGGCATTGATCATTATAGTAGTAACAAACACAGTACTCTTATTTATCTTGGCATTGATCATTATAGTAGTAACAAACACAGTACTCTTATTTATCTTGGCATTAATCATTATAGTAGTAACAAACACAGTACTCTTATTTCTCTTGGCATTAATCATTATAGTGGTAACAAACACAGTATTCTTATTTATCTTGTCATTAATCATTATAATGGTAACAAACACAGTATTCTTATTTATCTTGGCATTAATCATTATAGTGGTAACAAACACAGTATTCTTATTTATCTTGTCATTAATCATTATAGTGGTAACAAACACAGTATTCTTATTTATCTTGGCATTAATCATTATAATGGTAACAAACACAGTATTCTTATTTATCTTGTCATTAATCATTATATTGGTGACAAACACAGTATTCTTATTTCTCTTGGCATTAATCATTATAGTGGTGACAAACACAGTATTCTTATTTCTCTTGGCATTAATCATTATAGTGGTAACAAACACAGTATTCTTATTTATCTTGGCATTGATCATTATAGTGGTGACAAACACAGTATTCTTATTTATCTTGGCATTGATCATTATAGTGGTAATAAACACAGTATTCTTATTTCTCTTGGCATTGATCATTATAGTAGTAACAAACACAGTATTCTTATTTCTCTTAGCATTAATCATTATAGTAGTAACAAACACAGTATTCTTATTTATCTTGGCATTAATCATTATAGTACTAACAAACACAGTATTCTTATTTCTCTTGGCATTGATCATTATAGTAGTAACAAACACAGTACTCTTATTTATCTTGGCATTAATCATTATAGTAGTAACAAACACAGTATTCTTATTTATCTTGGCATTAATCATTATAGTAGTAACAAACACAGTATTCTTATTTCTCTTGGCATTGATCATTATAGTGGTAACAAACACAGTATTCTTATTTCTCTTGGCATTAATCATTATAGTAGTAACAAACACAGTATTCTTATTTATCTTGGCATTAATCATTATAATGGTAACAAACACAGTATTCTTATTTATCTTGGCATTGATCATTATAGTGGTGACAAACACAGTATTCTTATTTATCTTGGCATTGATCATTATAGTGGTAACAAACACAGTATTCTTATTTCTCTTGGCATTAATCATTATAGTAGTTACAAACACAGTATTCTTATTTATCTTGGCATTGATCATTATAGTGCTAACAAACACAGTATTCTTATTTCTCTTGGCATTGATCATTATAGTAGTAACAAACACAGTATTCTTATTTATCTTGGCATTGATCATTATAGTGGTAACAAACACAGTATTCTTATTTCTCTTGTCATTGATCATTATAGTGGTGACAAACACAGTATTCTTATTTATCTTGGCATTGATCATTATAGTGGTAACAAACACAGTATTCTTATTTCTCTTGGCATTGATCATTATAGTGGTAACAAACACAGTATTCTTATTTATCTTGGCATTGATCATTATAGTGGTAACAAACACAGTATTCTTATTTCTCTTGGCATTGATCATTATAGTGGTAACAAACACAGTATTCTTATTTATCTTGGCATTGATCATTATAGTAGTAACAAACACAGTATTCTTATTTATCTTGGCATTGATCATTATAGTAGTAACAAACACAGTATTCTTATTTCTCTTGGCATTGATCATTATAGTGGTAACAAACACAGTATTCTTATTTCTCTTGGCATTGATCATTATAGTAGTAACAAACACAGTATTCTTGTTTCTCTTGGCATTAATCATTATAGTGGTGACAAACACAGTATTCTTGTTTCTCTTGGCATTGATCATTATAGTAGTAACAAACACAGTATTCTTATTTATCTTGGCATTGATCATTATAGTAGTGACAAACACAGTATTCTTGTTTCTCTTGGCATTGATCATTATAGTAGTAACAAACACAGTATTCTTATTTCTCTTGGCATTAATCATTATAGTAGTGACAAACACAGTATTCTTGTTTCTCTTGGCATTGATCATTATAGTAGTAACAAACACAGTATTCTTATTTATCTTGGCATTGATCATTATAGTGGTAACAAACACAGTACTCTTATTTCTCTTGGCATTAATCATTATAGTGGTAACAAACACAGTATTCTTATTTATCTTGGCATTAATCATTATAGTGGTAACAAACACAGTATTCTTATTTCTCTTGGCATTAATCATTATAATGGTAAGAAACACAGTACTCTTATTTCTCTTGGCATTAATCATTATAGTAGTAACAAACACAGTACTCTTATTTATCTTGGCATTGATCATTATAGTAGTAACAAACACAGTACTCTTATTTATCTTGGCATTGATCATTATAGTAGTAACAAACACAGTACTCTTATTTATCTTGGCATTAATCATTATAGTAGTAACAAACACAGTACTCTTATTTCTCTTGGCATTAATCATTATAGTGGTAACAAACACAGTACTCTTATTTCTCTTGGCATTAATCATTATAGTGGTAACAAACACAGTACTCTTATTTCTCTTGGCATTAATCATTATAGTGGTAACAAACACAGTACTCTTATTTATCTTGGCATTGATCATTATAGTAGTAACAAACACAGTACTCTTATTTATCTTGGCATTGATCATTATAGTAGTAACAAACACAGTACTCTTGTTTATCTTGGCATTAATCATTATAGTAGTAAGAAACACAGTATTCTTATTTATCTTGGCATTGATCATTATAGTAGTAACAAACACAGTACTCTTATTTATCTTGGCATTGATCATTATAGTAGTAACAAACACAGTACTCTTATTTATCTTGGCATTGATCATTATAGTGGTAACAAACACAGTATTCTTATTTATCTTGGCATTAATCATTATAGTAGTAACAAACACAGTACTCTTATTTCTCTTGGCATTGATCATTATAGTGGTAACAAACACAGTATTCTTATTTCTTTTGGCATTGATCATTATAGTGGTGACAAACACAGTATTCTTATTTATCTTGGCATTGATCATTATAGTAGTAACAAACACAGTATTCTTATTTATCTTGGCATTGATCATTATAATGGTAACAAACACAGTATTCTTATTTATCTTGGCATTGATCATTGTAGTAGTAACAAACACAGTATTCTTATTTATCTTGGCATTGATCATTATAGTGGTGACAAACACAGTATTCTTATTTATCTTGGCATTAATCATTATAGTAGTAACAAACAAACACAGTATTCTTATTTCTCTTGGCATTAATCATTATAGTGGTAACAAACACAGTATTCTTATTTATCTTGTCATTAATCATTATAGTAGTAACAAACAAACACAGTATTCTTATTTCTCTTGGCATTAATCATTATAGTAGTAACAAATACAGTACTCTTATTTATGTTGGCATTAATCATTATAGTAGTAACAACCAAACACAGTATTCTTATTTCTCTTGGCATTGATCATTATAGTAGTAACAAACACAGTATTCTTATTTCTCTTGGCATTGATCATTATAGTAGTAACAAATACAGTATTCTTATTTCTTTTGGCATTGATCATTATAGTGGTAACAAACACAGTATTCTTATTTCTTTTGGCATTAATCATTATAGTGGTAACAAACACAGTATTCTTATTTCTCTTGGCATTGATCATTATAGTGGTAACAAACACAGTATTCTTATTTCTTTTGGCATTAATCATTATAGTGGTAACAAACACAGTATTCTTATTTATCTTGTCATTAATCATTAAAGTGGTAACAAACACAGTATTCTTATTTCTTTTGGCATTAATCATTATAGTGGTAACAAACACAGTATTCTTATTTCTCTTGGCATTGATCATTATAGTGGTAACAAACACAGTATTCTTATTTCTTTTGGCATTAATCATTATAGTGGTAACAAACACAGTATTCTTATTTATCTTGTCATTAATCATTATAGTGGTAACAAACACAGTATTCTTATTTCTTTTGGCATTAATCATTATAGTGGTAACAAACACAGTATTCTTATTTATCTTGGCATTGGTCATTATAGTAGTAACAAACACAGTATTCTTTTTTATCTTGGCATTGATCATTATAGTAGTAACAAACACAGTATTCTTATTTCTTTTGGCATTGATCATTATAGTGGTAACAAACACAGTATTCTTATTTCTTTTGGCATTAATCATTATAGTGGTAACAAACACAGTATTCTTATTTCTCTTGGCATTGATCATTATAGTGGTAACAAACACAGTATTCTTATTTCTTTTGGCATTAATCATTATAGTGGTAACAAACACAGTATTCTTATTTATCTTAGCATTGATCATTATAGTGGTAACAAACACAGTATTCTTATTTCTCTTGGCATTAATCATTATAGTAGTAACAAACAAACACAGTATTCTTATTTCTCTTGGCATTAATCATTATAGTAGTAACAAACAAACACAGTATTCTTATTTCTCTTGGCATTGATCATTATAGTAGTAACAAACACAGTATTCTTATTTATCTTGGCATTGATCATTATAGTAGTAACAAACACAGTATTCTTATTTCTTTTGGCATTGATCATTATAGTGGTAACAAACACAGTATTCTTATTTCTTTTGGCATTAATCATTATAGTGGTAACAAACACAGTATTCTTATTTCTCTTGGCATTCATCATTATAGTGGTAACAAACACAGTATTCTTATTTCTCTTGGCATTGATCATTATAGTGGTAACAAACACAGTATTCTTATTTATCTTAGCATTGATCATTATAGTGGTAACAAACACAGTATTCTTATTTCTCTTGGCATTAATCATTATAGTAGTAACAAACAAACACAGTATTCTTATTTCTCTTGGCATTAATCATTATAGTAGTAACAAACAAATACAGTACTCTTATTTATCTTGGCATTAATCATTATAGTAGTAACAAACACAGTATTCTTATTTCTCTTGGCATTAATCATTATAGTAGTAACAAACAAACACAGTATTCTTATTTATCTTGGTATTAATCATTATAGTAGTAACAAACACAGTATTCTTATTTCTCTTGGCATTAATCATTATAGTAGTAACAAACAAACACAGTATTCTTATTTCTCTTGGCATTAATCATTATAGTAGTAACAAACAAATACAGTACTCTTATTTATCTTGGCATTAATCATTATAGTAGTAACAAACAAACACAGTATTCTTATTTCTCTTGGCATTAATCACTATAGTGGTAACAAACACAGTATTCTTATTTCTCTTGTCATTGATCATTATAGTGGTAACAAACACAGTATTCTTATTTCTCTTGTCATTAATCATTATAGTGGTAACAAACACAGTATTCTTATTTCTCTTGGCATTAATCATTATAGTGGTAACAAACACAGTACTCTTATTTCTCTTGGCATTAATCATTATAGTGGTAACAAACACAGTACTCTTATTTCTCTTGGCATCAATCATTATAGTAGTAACAAACACAGTACTCTTATTTCTCTTGGCATTAATCATTATAGTAGTAACAAACACAGTACTCTTATTTCTCTTGGCATTAATCATTATAGTAGTAACAAACACAGTACTCTTATTTCTCTTGGCATCAATCATTATAGTGGTAACAAACACAGTACTCTTATTTCTCTTGGCATCAATCATTATAGTAGTAACAAACACAGTACTCTTATTTCTCTTGGCATTAATCATTATAGTAGTAACAAACACAGTACTCTTATTTCTCTTGGCATTAATCATTATAGTAGTAACAAACACAGTATTCTTATTTATCTTGTCATTAATCATTATAGTGGTAACAAATACAATACTCTTATTTCTCTTGGCATTAATCATTATAATGGTAACAAACACAGTATTCTTATTTATCTTGGCATTAATCATTATAATGGTAACAAACACAGTATTCTTATTTATCTTGGCATTAATCATTATAATGGTAACAAACACAGTATTCTTATTTATCTTGGCATTAATCATTATAGTGGTAACAAACACAGTATTCTTATTTATCTTGTCATTAATCATTATAATGGTAACAAACACAGTATTCTTATTTATCTTGGCATTAATCATTATAGTGGTAACAAACACAGTATTCTTATTTATCTTGTCATTAATCATTATAGTGGTAACAAACACAGTATTCTTATTTATCTTGGTATTAATCATTATAATGGTAACAAACACAGTATTCCTATTTATCTTGTCATTAATCATTATATTGGTGACAAACACAGTATTCTTATTTCTCTTGGCATTAATCATTATATTGGTGACAAACACAGTATTCTTATTTCTCTTGGCATTAATCATTATAGTGGTAACAAACACAGTATTCTTATTTATCTTGGCATTAATCATTATAATGGTAACAAACACAGTATTCCTATTTATCTTGTCATTAATCATTATATTGGTGACAAACACAGTATTCTTATTTCTCTTGGCATTAATCATTATAGTGGTGACAAACACAGTATTCTTATTTCTCTTGGCATTAATCATTATAGTGGTAACAAACACAGTATTCTTATTTATCTTGGCATTGATCATTATAGTGGTGACAAGCACAGTATTCTTATTTATCTTGGCATTGATCATTATAGTGGTAACAAACACAGTATTCTTATTTCTCTTGGCATTGATCATTATAGTAGTAACAAACACAGTATTCTTATTTCTCTTGGCATTAATCTTTATAGTAGTAACAAACACAGTATTCTTATTTATCTTGGCATTAATCATTATAGTAGTAACAAACACAGTATTCTTATTTCTCTTGGCATTGATCATTATAGTAGTAACAAACACAGTACTCTTATTTATCTTGGCATTAATCATTATAGTAGTAACAAACACAGTATTCTTATTTATCTTGGCATTAATCATTATAGTAGTAACAAACACAGTATTCTTATTTCTCTTGGCATTGATCATTATAGTGGTAACAAACACAGTATTCTTATTTCTCTTGGCATTAATCATTATAGTAGTAACAAACACAGTATTCTTATTTATCTTGGCATTAATCATTATAGTGGTAACAAACACAGTATTCTTATTTATCTTGGCATTGATCATTATAGTGGTGACAAACACAGTATTCTTATTTCTCTTGGCATTAATCATTATAGTAGTAACAAACACAGTATTCTTATTTATCTTGGCATTGATCATTATAGTGCTAACAAACACAGTATTCTTATTTCTCTTGGCATTGATCATTATAGTAGTAACAAACACAGTATTCTTATTTATCTTGGCATTGATCATTATAGTGGTAACAAACACAGTATTCTTATTTCTCTTGGCATTGATCATTATAGTGGTGACAAACACAGTATTCTTATTTATCTTGGCATTGATCATTATAGTGGTAACAAACACAGTATTCTTATTTCTCTTGGCATTGATCATTATAGTGGTAACAAACACAGTATTCTTATTTATCTTGGCATTGATCATTATAGTAGTAACAAACACAGTATTCTTATTTATCTTGGCATTGATCATTATAGTAGTAACAAACACAGTATTCTTATTTCTCTTGGCATTGATCATTATAGTGGTAACAAACACAGTATTCTTATTTCTCTTGGCATTGATCATTATAGTAGTAACAAACACAGTATTCTTGTTTCTCTTGGCATTAATCATTATAGTGGTGACAAACACAGTATTCTTGTTTCTCTTGGCATTGATCATTATAGTAGTAACAAACACAGTATTCTTATTTATCTTGGCATTGATCATTATAGTAGTGACAAACACAGTATTCTTGTTTCTCTTGGCATTGATCATTATAGTAGTAACAAACACAGTATTCTTATTTCTCTTGGCATTAATCATTATAGTAGTGACAAACACAGTATTCTTGTTTCTCTTGGCATTGATCATTATAGTAGTAACAAACACAGTATTCTTATTTATCTTGGCATTGATCATTATAGTGGTAACAAACACAGTACTCTTATTTCTCTTGGCATTAATCATTATAGTGGTAACAAACACAGTATTCTTATTTATCTTGGCATTAATCATTATAATGGTAACAAACACAGTATTCTTATTTCTCTTGGCATTAATCATTATAATGGTAACAAACACAGTACTCTTATTTCTCTTGGCATTAATCATTATAGTAGTAACAAACACAGTACTCTTATTTATCTTGGCATTGATCATTATAGTAGTAACAAACACAGTACTCTTATTTATCTTGGCATTGATCATTATAGTAGTAACAAACACAGTACTCTTATTTATCTTGGCATTAATCATTATAGTAGTAACAAACACAGTACTCCTATTTCTCTTGGCATTAATCATTATAGTGGTAACAAACACAGTACTCTTATTTCTCTTGGCATTAATCATTATAGTAGTAACAAACACAGTACTCTTATTTCTCTTGGCATCAATCATTATAGTAGTAACAAACACAGTACTCTTATTTCTCTTGGCATTAATCATTATAGTAGTAACAAACACAGTACTCTTATTTCTCTTGGCATGAATCATTATAGTAGTAACAAACACAGTACTCTTATTTCTCTTGGCATCAATCATTATAGTAGTAACAAACACAGTACTCTTATTTCTCTTGGCATCAATCATTATAGTAGTAACAAACACAGTACTCTTATTTCTCTTGGCATTAATCATTATAGTAGTAACAAACACAGTACTCTTATTTCTCTTGGCATTAATCATTATAGTAGTAACAAACACAGTATTCTTATTTATCTTGTCATTAATCATTATAGTGGTAACAAATACAGTACTCTTATTTCTCTTGGCATTAATCATTATAATGGTAACAAACACAGTATTCTTATTTATCTTGGCATTAATCATTATAATGGTAACAAACACAGTATTCTTATTTATCTTGGCATTAATCATTATAATGGTAACAAACACAGTATTCTTATTTATCTTGGCATTAATCATTATAGTGGTAACAAACACAGTATTCTTATTTATCTTGTCATTAATCATTATAATGGTAACAAACACAGTATTCTTATTTATCTTGGCATTGATCATTATAGTGCTAACAAACACAGTATTCTTATTTCTCTTGGCATTGATCATTATAGTAGTAACAAACACAGTATTCTTATTTATCTTGGCATTAATCATTATAGTAGTAACAAACACAGTATTCTTATTTCTCTTGGAATTGATCATTATAGTGGTAACAAACACAGTATTCTTATTTCTCTTGGCATTAATCATTATAGTAGTAACAAACACAGTATTCTTATTTATCTTGGCATTAATCATTATAGTGGTAACAAACACAGTATTCTTATTTATCTTGGCATTGATCATTATAGTGGTGACAAACACAGTATTCTTATTTCTCTTGGCATTAATCATTATAGTAGTAACAAACACAGTATTCTTATTTATCTTGGCATTGATCATTATAGTGCTAACAAACACAGTATTCTTATTTCTCTTGGCATTGATCATTATAGTAGTAACAAACACAGTATTCTTATTTATCTTGGCATTGATCATTATAGTGGTAACAAACACAGTATTCTTATTTCTCTTGGCATTGATCATTATAGTGGTGACAAACACAGTATTCTTATTTATCTTGGCATTGATCATTATAGTGGTAACAAACACAGTATTCTTATTTCTCTTGGCATTGATCATTATAGTGGTAACAAACACAGTATTCTTATTTATCTTGGCATTGATCATTATAGTAGTAACAAACACAGTATTCTTATTTATCTTGGCATTGATCATTATAGTAGTAACAAACACAGTATTCTTATTTCTCTTGGCATTGATCATTATAGTGGTAACAAACACAGTATTCTTATTTCTCTTGGCATTGATCATTATAGTAGTAACAAACACAGTATTCTTGTTTCTCTTGGCATTAATCATTATAGTGGTGACAAACACAGTATTCTTGTTTCTCTTGGCATTGATCATTATAGTAGTAACAAACACAGTATTCTTATTTATCTTGGCATTGATCATTATAGTAGTGACAAACACAGTATTCTTGTTTCTCTTGGCATTGATCATTATAGTAGTAACAAACACAGTATTCTTATTTCTCTTGGCATTAATCATTATAGTAGTGACAAACACAGTATTCTTGTTTCTCTTGGCATTGATCATTATAGTAGTAACAAACACAGTATTCTTATTTATCTTGGCATTGATCATTATAGTGGTAACAAACACAGTACTCTTATTTCTCTTGGCATTAATCATTATAGTGGTAACAAACACAGTATTCTTATTTATCTTGGCATTAATCATTATAATGGTAACAAACACAGTATTCTTATTTCTCTTGGCATTAATCATTATAATGGTAAAAAACACAGTACTCTTTTTTCTCTTGGCATTAATCATTATAGTAGTAACAAACACAGTACTCTTATTTATCTTGGCATTGATCATTATAGTAGTAACAAACACAGTACTCTTATTTATCTTGGCATTGATCATTATAGTAGTAACAAACACAGTACTCTTATTTATCTTGGCATTAATCATTATAGTAGTAACAAACACAGTACTCCTATTTCTCTTGGCATTAATCATTATAGTGGTAACAAACACAGTACTCTTATTTCTCTTGGCATTGATCATTATAGTAGTAACAAACACAGTATTCTTATTTATCTTGGCATTGATCATTATAATGGTAACAAACACAGTATTCTTATTTATCTTGGCATTGATCATTGTAGTAGTAACAAACACAGTATTCTTATTTATCTTGGCATTGATCATTATAGTGGTGACAAACACAGTATTCTTATTTATCTTGGCATTAATCATTATAGTAGTAACAAACAAACACAGTATTCTTATTTCTCTTGGCATTAATCATTATAGTGGTAACAAACACAGTATTCTTATTTATCTTGTCATTAATCATTATAGTAGTAACAAACAAACACAGTATTCTTATTTCTCTTGGCATTAATCATTATAGTAGTAACAAATACAGTACTCTTATTTATGTTGGCATTAATCATTATAGTAGTAACAACCAAACACAGTATTCTTATTTCTCTTGGCATTGATCATTATAGTAGTAACAAACACAGTATTCTTATTTATCTTGGCATTGATCATTATAGTAGTAACAAATACAGTATTCTTATTTCTTTTGGCATTGATCATTATAGTGGTAACAAACACAGTATTCTTATTTCTTTTGGCATTAATCATTATAGTGGTAACAAACACAGTATTCTTATTTCTCTTGGCATTGATCATTATAGTGGTAACAAACACAGTATTCTTATTTCTTTTGGCATTAATCATTATAGTGGTAACAAACACAGTATTCTTATTTATCTTGTCATTAATCATTAAAGTGGTAACAAACACAGTATTCTTATTTC
Source organism: Deroplatys truncata (assembly GCA_030765065.1). Taxonomy (NCBI): domain Eukaryota; kingdom Metazoa; phylum Arthropoda; class Insecta; order Mantodea; family Mantidae; genus Deroplatys; species Deroplatys truncata. The sequence continues at coordinate 4,921,610 of CM060986.1, read as the reverse complement.
TTTTGGCATTAATCATTATAGTGGTAACAAACACAGTATTCTTATTTCTCTTGGCATTGATCATTATAGTGGTAACAAACACAGTATTCTTATTTCTTTTGGCATTAATCATTATAGTGGTAACAAACACAGTATTCTTATTTATCTTGTCATTAATCATTATAGTGGTAACAAACACAGTATTCTTATTTCTTTTGGCATTAATCATTATAGTGGTAACAAACACAGTATTCTTATTTATCTTGGCATTGGTCATTATAGTAGTAACAAACACAGTATTCTTTTTTATCTTGGCATTGATCATTATAGTAGTAACAAACACAGTATTCTTATTTCTTTTGGCATTGATCATTATAGTGGTAACAAACACAGTATTCTTATTTCTTTTGGCATTAATCATTATAGTGGTAACAAACACAGTATTCTTATTTCTCTTGGCATTGATCATTATAGTGGTAACAAACACAGTATTCTTATTTCTTTTGGCATTAATCATTATAGTGGTAACAAACACAGTATTCTTATTTATCTTAGCATTGATCATTATAGTGGTAACAAACACAGTATTCTTATTTCTCTTGGCATTAATCATTATAGTAGTAACAAACAAACACAGTATTCTTATTTCTCTTGGCATTAATCATTATAGTAGTAACAAACAAACACAGTATTCTTATTTCTCTTGGCATTGATCATTATAGTAGTAACAAACACAGTATTCTTATTTATCTTGGCATTGATCATTATAGTAGTAACAAACACAGTATTCTTATTTCTTTTGGCATTGATCATTATAGTGGTAACAAACACAGTATTCTTATTTCTTTTGGCATTAATCATTATAGTGGTAACAAACACAGTATTCTTATTTCTCTTGGCATTCATCATTATAGTGGTAACAAACACAGTATTCTTATTTCTCTTGGCATTGATCATTATAGTGGTAACAAACACAGTATTCTTATTTATCTTAGCATTGATCATTATAGTGGTAACAAACACAGTATTCTTATTTCTCTTGGCATTAATCATTATAGTAGTAACAAACAAACACAGTATTCTTATTTCTCTTGGCATTAATCATTATAGTAGTAACAAACAAATACAGTACTCTTATTTATCTTGGCCTTAATCATTATAGTAGTAACAAACACAGTATTCTTATTTCTCTTGGCATTAATCATTATAGTAGTAACAAACAAACACAGTATTCTTATTTATCTTGGTATTAATCATTATAGTAGTAACAAACACAGTATTCTTATTTCTCTTGGCATTAATCATTATAGTAGTAACAAACAAACACAGTATTCTTATTTCTCTTGGCATTAATCATTATAGTAGTAACAAACACAGTACTCTTATTTATCTTGGCATTGATCATTATAGTAGTAACAAACACAGTACTCTTATTTATCTTGGCATTAATCATTATAGTAGTAAGAAACACAGTATTCTTATTTATCTTGGCATTGATCATTATAGTAGTAACAAACACAGTACTCTTATTTATCTTGGCATTGATCATTATAGTAGTAACAAACACAGTACTCTTATTTATCTTGGCATTGATCATTATAGTGGTAACAAACACAGTATTCTTATTTATCTTGGCATTAATCATTATAGTAGTAACAAACACAGTACTCTTATTTCTCTTGGCATTGATCATTATAGTGGTAACAAACACAGTATTCTTATTTCTTTTGGCATTGATCATTATAGTGGTGACAAACACAGTATTCTTATTTATCTTGGCATTGATCATTATAGTAGTAACAAACACAGTATTCTTATTTATCTTGGCATTGATCATTATAATGGTAACAAACACAGTATTCTTATTTATCTTGGCATTGATCATTGTAGTAGTAACAAACACAGTATTCTTATTTATCTTGGCAATTATCATTATAGTGGTGACAAACACAGTATTCTTATTTATCTTGGCATTAATCATTATAGTAGTAACAAACAAACACAGTATTCTTATTTCTCTTGGCATTAATCATTATAGTGGTAACAAATACAGTATTCTTATTTATCTTGTCATTAATCATTATAGTAGTAACAAACAAACACAGTATTCTTATTTCTCTTGGCATTAATCATTATAGTAGTAACAAATACAGTACTCTTATTTATGTTGGCATTAATCATTATAGTAGTAACAACCAAACACAGTATTCTTATTTCTCTTGGCATTGATCATTATAGTAGTAACAAACACAGTATTCTTATTTATCTTGGCATTGATCATTATAGTAGTAACAAATACAGTATTCTTATTTCTTTTGGCATTGATCATTATAGTGGTAACAAACACAGTATTCTTATTTCTTTTGGCATTAATCATTATAGTGGTAACAAACACAGTATTCTTATTTCTCTTGGCATTGATCATTATAGTGGTAACAAACACAGTATTCTTATTTCTTTTGGCATTAATCATTATAGTGGTAACAAACACAGTATTCTTATTTATCTTGTCATTAATCATTAAAGTGGTAACAAACACAGTATTCTTATTTCTTTTGGCATTAATCATTATAGTGGTAACAAACACAGTATTCTTATTTCTCTTGGCATTGATCATTATAGTGGTAACAAACACAGTATTCTTATTTCTTTTGACATTAATCATTATAGTGGTAACAAACACAGTATTCTTATTTATCTTGTCATTAATCATTATAGTGGTAACAAACACAGTATTCTTATTTCTTTTGGCATTAATCATTATAGTGGTAACAAACACAGTATTCTTATTTATCTTGGCATTGGTCATTATAGTAGTAACAAACACAGTATTCTTTTTTATCTTGGCATTGATCATTATAGTAGTAACAAACACAGTATTCTTATTTCTTTTGGCATTGATCATTATAGTGGTAACAAACACAGTATTCTTATTTCTTTTGGCATTAATCATTATAGTGGTAACAAACACAGTATTCTTATTTCTCTTGGCATTGATCATTATAGTGGTAACAAACACAGTATTCTTATTTCTTTTGGCATTAATCATTATAGTGGTAACAAACACAGTATTTTATTTATCTTAGCATTGATCATTATAGTGGTAACAAACACAGTATTCTTATTTCTCTTGGCATTAATCATTATAGTAGTAACAAACAAACACAGTATTCTTATTTCTCTTGGCATTAATCATTATAGTAGTAACAAACAAACACAGTATTCTTATTTCTCTTGGCATTGATCATTATAGTAGTAACAAACACAGTATTCTTATTTATCTTGGCATTGATCATTATAGTAGTAACAAACACAGTATTCTTATTTCTTTTGGCATTGATCATTATAGTGGTAACAAACACAGTATTCTTATTTCTTTTGGCATTAATCATTATAGTGGTAACAAACACAGTATTCTTATTTCTCTTGGCATTCATCATTATAGTGGTAACAAACACAGTATTCTTATTTCTCTTGGCATTGATCATTATAGTGGTAACAAACACAGTATTCTTATTTATCTTAGCATTGATCATTATAGTGGTAACAAACACAGTATTCTTATTTCTCTTGGCATTAATCATTATAGTAGTAACAAACAAACACAGTATTCTTATTTCTCTTGGCATTAATCATTATAGTAGTAACAAACAAATACAGTACTCTTATTTATCTTGGCATTAATCATTATAGTAGTAACAAACACAGTATTCTTATTTCTCTTGGCATTAATCATTATAGTAGTAACAAACAAACACAGTATTCTTATTTCTCTTGGCATTAATCATTATAGTAGTAACAAACAAATACAGTACTCTTATTTATCTTGGCATTAATCATTATAGTAGTAACAAACAAACACAGTATTCTTATTTCTCTTGGCATTAATCACTATAGTGGTAACAAACACAGTATTCTTATTTCTCTTGTCATTGATCATTATAGTGGTAACAAACACAGTATTCTTATTTCTCTTGTCATTAATCATTATAGTGGTAACAAACACAGTATTCTTATTTCTCTTGGCATTAATCATTATAGTGGTAACAAACACAGTACTCTTATTTCTCTTGGCATTAATCATTATAGTGGTAACAAACACAGTACTCTTATTTCTCTTGGCATCAATCATTATAGTAGTAACAAACACAGTACTCTTATTTCTCTTGGCATTAATCATTATAGTAGTAACAAACACAGTACTCTTATTTCTCTTGGCATTAATCATTATAGTAGTAACAAACACAGTACTCTTATTTCTCTTGGCATCAATCATTATAGTGGTAACAAACACAGTACTCTTATTTCTCTTGGCATCAATCATTATAGTAGTAACAAACACAGTACTCTTATTTCTCTTGGCATTAATCATTATAGTAGTAACAAACACAGTACTCTTATTTCTCTTGGCATTAATCATTATAGTAGTAACAAACACAGTATTCTTATTTATCTTGTCATTAATCATTATAGTGGTAACAAATACAATACTCTTATTTCTCTTGGCATTAATCATTATAATGGTAACAAACACAGTATTCTTATTTATCTTGGCATTAATCATTATAATGGTAACAAACACAGTATTCTTATTTATCTTGGCATTAATCATTATAATGGTAACAAACACAGTATTCTTATTTATCTTGGCATTAATCATTATAGTGGTAACAAACACAGTATTCTTATTTATCTTGTCATTAATCATTATAATGGTAACAAACACAGTATTCTTATTTATCTTGTCATTAATCATTATAGTGGTAACAAACACAGTATTCTTATTTATCTTGGCATTAATCATTATAATGGTAACAAACACAGTATTCCTATTTATCTTGTCATTAATCATTATATTGGTGACAAACACAGTATTCTTATTTCTCTTGGCATTAATCATTATAGTGGTGACAAACACAGTATTCTTATTTCTCTTGGCATTAATCATTATAGTGGTAACAAACACAGTATTCTTATTTATCTTGGCATTAATCATTATAATGGTAACAAACACAGTATTCCTATTTATCTTGTCATTAATCATTATATTGGTGACAAACACAGTATTCTTATTTCTCTTGGCATTAATCATTATAGTGGTGACAAACACAGTATTCTTATTTCTCTTGGCATTAATCATTATAGTGGTAACAAACACAGTATTCTTATTTATCTTGGCATTGATCATTATAGTGGTGACAAGCACAGTATTCTTATTTATCTTGGCATTGATCATTATAGTGGTATCAAACACAGTATTCTTATTTCTCTTGGCATTGATCATTATAGTAGTAACAAACACAGTATTCTTATTTCTCTTGGCATTAATCATTATAGTAGTAACAAACACAGTATTCTTATTTATCTTGGCATTAATCATTATAGTAGTAACAAACACAGTATTCTTGTTTCTCTTGGCATTGATCATTATAGTAGTAACAAACACAGTACTCTTATTTATCTTGGCATTAATCATTATAGTAGTAACAAACACAGTATTCTTATTTATCTTGGCATTAATCATTATAGTAGTAACAAACACAGTATTCTTATTTCTCTTGGCATTGATCATTATAGTGGTAACAAACACAGTATTCTTATTTCTCTTGGCATTAATCATTATAGTAGTAACAAACACAGTATTCTTATTTATCTTGGCATTAATCATTATAGTGGTAACAAACACAGTATTCTTATTTATCTTGGCATTGATCATTATAGTGGTGACAAACACAGTATTCTTATTTCTCTTGGCATTAATCATTATAGTAGTAACAAACACAGTATTCTTATTTATCTTGGCATTGATCATTATAGTGCTAACAAACACAGTATTCTTATTTCTCTTGGCATTGATCATTATAGTAGTAACAAACACAGTATTCTTATTTATCTTGGCATTGATCATTATAGTAGTAACAAACACAGTATTCTTATTTCTCTTGGCATTGATCATTATAGTGGTAACAAACACAGTATTCTTATTTCTCTTGGCATTGATCATTATAGTAGTAACAAACACAGTATTCTTGTTTCTCTTGGCATTAATCATTATAGTGGTGACAAACACAGTATTCTTGTTTCTCTTGGCATTGATCATTATAGTAGTAACAAACACAGTATTCTTATTTATCTTGGCATTGATCATTATAGTACTGACAAACACAGTATTCTTGTTTCTCTTGGCATTGATCATTATAGTAGTAACAAACACAGTATTCTTATTTCTCTTGGCATTAATCATTATAGTAGTGACAAACACAGTATTCTTGTTTCTCTTGGCATTGATCATTATAGTAGTAACAAACACAGTATTCTTATTTATCTTGGCATTGATCATTATAGTGGTAACAAACACAGTACTCTTATTTCTCTTGGCATTAATCATTATAGTGGTAACAAACACAGTATTCTTATTTATCTTGGCATTAATCATTATAATGGTAACAAACACAGTATTCTTATTTCTCTTGGCATTAATCATTATAATGGTAACAAACACAGTACTCTTATTTCTCTTGGCATTAATCATTATAGTAGTAACAAACACAGTACTCTTATTTATCTTGGCATTGATCATTATAGTAGTAACAAACACAGTACTCTTATTTATCTTGGCATTGATCATTATAGTAGTAACAAACACAGTACTCTTATTTATCTTGGCATTAATCATTATAGTAGTAACAAACACAGTACTCCTATTTCTCTTGGCATTAATCATTATAGTGGTAACAAACACAGTACTCTTATTTCTCTTGGCATTAATCATTATAGTAGTAACAAACACAGTACTCTTATTTCTCTTGGCATCAATCATTATAGTAGTAACAAACACAGTACTCTTATTTCTCTTGGCATTAATCATTATAGTAGTAACAAACACAGTACTCTTATTTCTCTTGGCATGAATCATTATAGTAGTAACAAACACAGTACTCTTATTTCTCTTGGCATCAATCATTATAGTAGTAACAAACACAGTACTCTTATTTCTCTTGGCATCAATCATTATAGTAGTAACAAACACAGTACTCTTATTTCTCTTGGCATTAATCATTATAGTAGTAACAAACACAGTACTCTTATTTCTCTTGGCATTAATCATTATAGTAGTAACAAACACAGTATTCTTATTTATCTTGTCATTAATCATTATAGTGGTAACAAATACAGTACTCTTATTTCTCTTGGCATTAATCATTATAATGGTAACAAACACAGTATTCTTATTTATCTTGGCATTAATCATTATAATGGTAACAAACACAGTATTCTTATTTATCTTGGCATTAATCATTATAATGGTAACAAACACAGTATTCTTATTTATCTTGGCATTAATCATTATAGTGGTAACAAACACAGTATTCTTATTTATCTTGTCATTAATCATTATAATGGTAACAAACACAGTATTCTTATTTATCTTGGCATTGATCATTATAGTGCTACCAAACACAGTATTCTTATTTCTCTTGGCATTGATCATTATAGTAGTAACAAACACAGTATTCTTATTTATCTTGGCATTAATCATTATAGTAGTAACAAACACAGTATTCTTATTTCTCTTGGCATTGATCATTATAGTGGTAACAAACACAGTATTCTTATTTCTCTTGGCATTAATCATTATAGTAGTAACAAACACAGTATTCTTATTTATCTTGGCATTAATCATTATAGTGGTAACGAACACAGTATTCTTATTTATCTTGGCATTGATCATTATAGTGGTGACAAACACAGTATTCTTATTTCTCTTGGCATTAATCATTATAGTAGTAACAAACACAGTATTCTTATTTATCTTGGCATTGATCATTATAGTGCTAACAAACACAGTATTCTTATTTCTCTTGGCATTGATCATTATAGTAGTAACAAACACAGTATTCTTATTTATCTTGGCATTGATCATTATAGTGGTAACAAACACAGTATTCTTATTTCTCTTGGCATTGATCATTATAGTAGTGACAAACACAGTATTCTTATTTATCTTGGCATTGATCATTATAGTGGTAACAAACACAGTATTCTTATTTCTCTTGGCATTGATCATTATAGTGGTAACAAACACAGTATTCTTATTTATCTTGGCATTGATCATTATAGTAGTAACAAACACAGTATTCTTGTTTCTCTTGGCATTGATCATTATAGTAGTAACAAACACAGTATTCTTATTTATCTTGGCATTGATCATTATAGTAGTGACAAACACAGTATTCTTGTTTCTCTTGGCATTGATCATTATAGTAGTAACAAACACAGTATTCTTATTTCTCTTGGCATTAATCATTATAGTAGTGACAGACACAGTATTCTTGTTTCTCTTGGCATTGATCATTATAGTAGTAACAAACACAGTATTCTTATTTATCTTGGCATTGATCATTATAGTGGTAACAAACACAGTACTCTTATTTCTCTTGGCATTAATCATTATAGTGGTAACAAACACAGTATTCTTATTTATCTTGGCATTAATCATTATAATGGTAACAAACACAGTATTCTTATTTCTCTTGGCATTAATCATTATAATGGTAAAAAACACAGTACTCTTATTTCTCTTGGCATTAATCATTATAGTAGTAACAAACACAGTACTCTTATTTATCTTGGCATTGATCATTATAGTAGTAACAAACACAGTACTCTTATTTATCTTGGCATTGATCATTATAGTAGTAACAAACACAGTACTCTTATTTATCTTGGCATTACTCATTATAGTAGTAACAAACACAGTACTCCTATTTCTCTTGGCATTAATCATTATAGTGGTAACAAACACAGTACTCTTATTTCTCTTGGCATTGATCATTATAGTAGTAACAAACACAGTATTCTTATTTATCTTGGCATTGATCATTATAATGGTAACAAACACAGTATTCTTATTTATCTTGGCATTGATCATTGTAGTAGTAACAAACACAGTATTCTTATTTATCTTGGCATTGATCATTATAGTGGTGACAAACACAGTATTCTTATTTATCTTGGCATTAATCATTATAGTAGTAACAAACAAACACAGTATTCTTATTTCTCTTGGCATTAATCATTATAGTGGTAACAAACACAGTATTCTTATTTATCTTGTCATTAATCATTATAGTAGTAACAAACAAACACAGTATTCTTATTTCTCTTGGCATTAATCATTATAGTAGTAACAAATACAGTACTCTTATTTATGTTGGCATTAATCATTATAGTAGTAACAACCAAACACAGTATTCTTATTTCTCTTGGCATTGATCATTATAGTAGTAACAAACACAGTATTCTTATTTATCTTGGCATTGATCATTATAGTAGTAACAAATACAGTATTCTTATTTCTTTTGGCATTGATCATTATAGTGGTAACAAACACAGTATTCTTATTTCTTTTGGCATTAATCATTATAGTGGTAACAAACACAGTATTCTTATTTCTCTTGGCATTGATCATTATAGTGGTAACAAACACAGTATTCTTATTTCTTTTGGCATTAATCATTATAGTGGTAACAAACACAGTATTCTTATTTATCTTGTCATTAATCATTAAAGTGGTAACAAACACAGTATTCTTATTTCTTTTGGCATTAATCATTATAGTGGTAACAAACACAGTATTCTTATTTCTCTTGGCATTGATCATTATAGTGGTAACAAACACAGTATTCTTATTTCTTTTGGCATTAATCATTATAGTGGTAACAAACACAGTATTCTTATTTATCTTGTCATTAATCATTATAGTGGTAACAAACACAGTATTCTTATTTCTTTTGGCATTAATCATTATAGTGGTAACAAACACAGTATTCTTATTTATCTTGGCATTGGTCATTATAGTAGTAACAAACACAGTATTCTTTTTTATCTTGGCATTGATCATTATAGTAGTAACAAACACAGTATTCTTATTTCTTTTGGCATTGATCATTATAGTGGTAACAAACACAGTATTCTTATTTCTTTTGGCATTAATCATTATAGTGGTAACAAACACAGTATTCTTATTTCTCTTGGCATTGATCATTATAGTGGTAACAAACACAGTATTCTTATTTCTTTTGGCATTAATCATTATAGTGGTAACAAACACAGTATTCTTATTTATCTTAGCATTGATCATTATAGTGGTAACAAACACAGTATTCTTATTTCTCTTGGCATTAATCATTATAGTAGTAACAAACAAACACAGTATTCTTATTTCTCTTGGCATTAATCATTATAGTAGTAACAAACAAACACAGTATTCTTATTTCTCTTGGCATTGATCATTATAGTAGTAACAAACACAGTATTCTTATTTATCTTGGCATTGATCATTATAGTAGTAACAAACACAGTATTCTTATTTCTTTTGGCATTGATCATTATAGTGGTAACAAACACAGTATTCTTATTTCTTTTGGCATTAATCATTATAGTGGTAACAAACACAGTATTCTTATTTCTCTTGGCATTCATCATTATAGTGGTAACAAACACAGTATTCTTATTTCTCTTGGCATTGATCATTATAGTGGTAACAAACACAGTATTCTTATTTATCTTAGCATTGATCATTATAGTGGTAACAAACACAGTATTCTTATTTCTCTTGGCATTAATCATTATAGTAGTAACAAACAAACACAGTATTCTTATTTCTCTTGGCATTAATCATTATAGTAGTAACAAACAAATACAGTACTCTTATTTATCTTGGCATTAATCATTATAGTAGTAACAAACACAGTATTCTTATTTCTCTTGGCATTAATCATTATAGTAGTAACAAACAAACACAGTATTCTTATTTATCTTGGTATTAATCATTATAGTAGTAACAAACACAGTATTCTTATTTCTCTTGGCATTAATCATTATAGTAGTAACAAACACAGTATTCTTATTTCTCTTGGCATTAATCATTATAGTAGTAACAAACAAATACAGTACTCTTATTTATCTTGGCATTAATCATTATAGTAGTAACAAACAAACACAGTATTCTTATTTCTCTTGGCATTAATCACTATAGTGGTAACAAACACAGTATTCTTATTTCTCTTGTCATTGATCATTATAGTGGTAACAAACACAGTATTCTTATTTCTCTTGTCATTAATCATTATAGTGGTAACAAACACAGTATTCTTATTTCTCTTGGCATTAATCATTATAGTGGTAACAAACACAGTACTCTTATTTCTCTTGGCATTAATCATTATAGTGGTAACAAACACAGTACTCTTATTTCTCTTGGCATCAATCATTATAGTAGTAACAAACACAGTACTCTTATTTCTCTTGGCATTAATCATTATAGTAGTAACAAACACAGTACTCTTATTTCTCTTGGCATTAATCATTATAGTAGTAACAAACACAGTACTCTTATTTCTCTTGGCATCAATCATTATAGTGGTAACAAACACAGTACTCTTATTTCTCTTGGCATCAATCATTATAGTAGTAACAAACACAGTACTCTTATTTCTCTTGGCATTAATCATTATAGTAGTAACAAACACAGTACTCTTATTTCTCTTGGCATTAATCATTATAGTAGTAACAAACACAGTATTCTTATTTATCTTGTCAATAATCATTATAGTGGTAACAAATACAATACTCTTATTTCTCTTGGCATTAATCATTATAATGGTAACAAACACAGTATTCTTATTTATCTTGGCATTAATCATTATAATGGTAACAAACACAGTATTCTTATTTATCTTGGCATTAATCATTATAATGGTAACAAACACAGTATTCTTATTTATCTTGGCATTAATCATTATAGTGGTAACAAACACAGTATTCTTATTTATCTTGTCATTAATCATTATAATGGTAACAAACACAGTATTCTTATTTATCTTGGCATTAATCATTATAGTGGTAACAAACACAGTATTCTTATTTATCTTGTCATTAATCATTATAGTGGTAACAAACACAGTATTCTTATTTATCTTGGCATTAATCATTATAATGGTAACAAACACAGTATTCCTATTTATCTTGTCATTAATCATTATATTGGTGACAAACACAGTATTCTTATTTCTCTTGGCATTAATCATTATAGTGGTAACAAACACAGTATTCTTATTTCTCTTGGCATTAATCATTATAGTGGTAACAAACACAGTATTCTTATTTATCTTGGCATTAATCATTATAATGGTAACAAACACAGTATTCCTATTTATCTTGTCATTAATCATTATATTGGTGACAAACACAGTATTCTTATTTCTCTTGGCATTAATCATTATAGTGGTGACAAACACAGTATTCTTATTTCTCTTGGCATTAATCATTATAGTGGTAACAAACACAGTATTCTTATTTATCTTGGCATTGATCATTATAGTGGTGACAAGCACAGTATTCTTATTTATCTTGGCATTGATCATTATAGTGGTAACAAACACAGTATTCTTATTTCTCTTGGCATTGATCATTATAGTAGTAACAAACACAGTATTCTTATTTCTCTTGGCATTAATCATTATAGTAGTAACAAACACAGTATTCTTATTTATCTTGGCATTAATCATTATAGTAGTAACAAACACAGTATTCTTATTTCTCTTGGCATTGATCATTATAGTAGTAACAAACACAGTACGCTTATTTATCTTGGCATTAATCATTATAGTAGTAACAAACACAGTATTCTTATTTATCTTGGCATTAATCATTATAGTAGTAACAAACACAGTATTCTTATTTCTCTTGGCATTGATCATTATAGTGGTAACAAACACAGTATTCTTATTTCTCTTGGCATTAATCATTATAGTAGTAACAAACACAGTATTCTTATTTATCTTTTGGCATTAATCATTATAGTGGTAACAAACACAGTATTCTTATTTATCTTGGCATTGATCATTATAGTGGTGACAAACACAGTATTCTTATTTCTCTTGGCATTAATCATTATAGTAGTAACAAACACAGTATTCTTATTTATCTTGGCATTGATCATTATAGTGCTAACAAACACAGTATTCTTATTTCTCTTGGCATTGATCATTATAGTAGTAACAAACACAGTATTCTTATTTATCTTGGCATTGATCATTATAGTGGTAACAAACACAGTATTCTTATTTCTCTTGGCATTGATCATTATAGTGGTGACAAACACAGTATTCTTATTTATCTTGGCATTGATCATTATAGTGGTAACAAACACAGTATTCTTATTTCTCTTGGCATTGATCATTATAGTGGTAACAAACACAGTATTCTTATTTATCTTGGCATTGATCATTATAGTAGTAACAAACACAGTATTCTTATTTATCTTGGCATTGATCATTATAGTAGTAACAAACACAGTATTCTTATTTCTCTTTGCATTGATCATTATAGTGGTAACAAACACAGTATTCTTATTTCTCTTGGCATTGATCATTATAGTAGTAACAAACACAGTATTCTTGTTTCTCTTGGCATTAATCATTATAGTGGTGACAAACACAGTATTCTTGTTTCTCTTGGCATTGATCATTATAGTAGTAACAAACACAGTATTCTTATTTATCTTGGCATTGATCATTATAGTAGTGACAAACACAGTATTCTTGTTTCTCTTGGCATTGATCATTATAGTAGTAACAAACACAGTATTCTTATTTCTCTTGGCATTAATCATTATAGTAATGACAAACACAGTATTCTTGTTTCTCTTGGCATTGATCATTATAGTAGTAACAAACACAGTATTCTTATTTATCTTGGCATTGATCATTATAGTGGTAACAAACACAGTACTCTTATTTCTCTTGGCATTAATCATTATAGTGGTAACAAACACAGTATTCTTAGTTATCTTGGCATTAATCATTATAATGGTAACAAACACAGTATTCTTATTTCTCTTGGCATTAATCATTATAATGGTAACAAACACAGTACTCTTATTTCTCTTGGCATTAATCATTATAGTAGTAACAAACACAGTACTCTTATATATCTTGGCATTGATCATTATAGTAGTAACAAACACAGTACTCTTATATATCTTGGCATTGATCATTATAGTAGTAACAAACACAGTACTCTTATTTATCTTGGCATTAATCATTATAGTAGTAACAAACACAGTACTCCTATTTCTCTTGGCATTAATCATTATAGTGGTAACAAACACAGTACTCTTATTTCTCTTGGCATTAATCATTATAGTAGTAACAAACACAGTACTCTTATTTCTCTTGGCATCAATCATTATAGTAGTAACAAACACAGTACTCTTATTTCTCTTGGCATTAATCATTATAGTAGTAACAAACACAGTACTCTTATTTCTCTTGGCATGAATCATTATAGTAGTAACAAACACAGTACTCTTATTTCTCTTGGCATCAATCATTATAGTAGTAACAAACACAGTACTCTTATTTCTCTTGGCATCAATCATTATAGTAGTAACAAACACAGTACTCTTATTTCTCTTGGCATTAATCATTATAGTAGTAACAAACACAGTACTCTTATTTCTCTTGGCATTAATCATTATAGTAGTAACAAACACAGTATTCTTATTTATCTTGTCATTAATCATTATAGTGGTAACAAATACAGTACTCTTATTTCTCTTGGCATTAATCATTATAATGGTAACAAACACAGTATTCTTATTTATCTTGGCATTAATCATTATAATGGTAACAAACACAGTATTCTTATTTATCTTGGCATTAATCATTATAATGGTAACAAACACAGTATTCTTATTTATCTTGGCATTAATCATTATAGTGGTAACAAACACAGTATTCTTATTTATCTTGTCATTAATCATTATAATGGTAACAAACACAGTATTCTTATTTATCTTGGCATTGATCATTATAGTGCTAACAAACACAGTATTCTTATTTCTCTTGGCATTGATCATTATAGTAGTAACAAACACAGTATTCTTATTTATCTTGGCATTAATCATTATAGTAGTAACAAACACAGTATTCTTATTTCTCTTGGCATTGATCATTATAGTGGTAACAAACACAGTATTCTTATTTCTCTTGGCATTAATCATTATAGTAGTAACAAACACAGTATTCTTATTTATCTTGGCATTAATCATTATAGTGGTAACAAACACAGTATTCTTATTTATCTTGGCATTGATCATTATAGTGGTGACAAACACAGTATTCTTATTTCTCTTGGCATTAATCATTATAGTAGTAACAAACACAGTATTCTTATTTATCTTGGCATTGATCATTATAGTGCTAACAAACACAGTATTCTTATTTCTCTTGGCATTGATCATTATAGTAGTAACAAACACAGTATTCTTATTTATCTTGGCATTGATCATTATAGTGGTAACAAACACAGTATTCTTATTTCTCTTGGCATTGATCATTATAGTGGTGACAAACACAGTATTCTTATTTATCTTGGCATTGATCATTATAGTGGTAACAAACACAGTATTCTTATTTCTCTTGGCATTGATCATTATAGTGGTAACAAACACAGTATTCTTATTTATCTTGGCATTGATCATTATAGTAGTAACAAACACAGTATTCTTATTTATCTTGACATTGATCATTATAGTAGTAACAAACACAGTATTCTTATTTCTCTTGGCATTGATCATTATAGTGGTAACAAACACAGTATTCTTATTTCTCTTGGCATTGATCATTATAGTAGTAACAAACACAGTATTCTTGTTTCTCTTGGCATTAATCATTATAGTGGTGACAAACACAGTATTCTTGTTTCTCTTGGCATTGATCATTATAGTAGTAACAAACACAGTATTCTTATTTATCTTGGCATTGATCATTATAGTAGTGACAAACACAGTATTCTTGTTTCTCTTAGCATTGATCATTATAGTAGTAACAAACACAGTATTCTTATTTCTCTTGGCATTAATCATTATAGTAGTGACAAACACAGTATTCTTGTTTCTCTTGGCATTGATCATTATAGTAGTAACAAACACAGTATTCTTATTTATCTTGGCATTGATCATTATAGTGGTAACAAACACAGTACTCTTATTTCTCTTGGCATTAATCATTATAGTGGTAACAAACACAGTATTCTTATTTATCTTGGCATTAATCATTATAATGGTAACAAACACAGTATTCTTATTTCTCTTGGCATTAATCATTATAATGGTAAAAAACACAGTACTCTTATTTCTCTTGGCATTAATCATTATAGTAGTAACAAACACAGTACTCTTATTTATCTTGGCATTGATCATTATAGTAGTAACAAACACAGTACTCTTAATTATCTTGGCATTGATCATTATAGTAGTAACAAACACAGTACTCTTATTTATCTTGGCATTAATCATTATAGTAGTAACAAACACAGTACTCCTATTTCTCTTGGCATTAATCATTATAGTGGTAACAAACACAGTACTCTTATTTCTCTTGGCATTAATCATTATAGTAGTAACAAACACAGTACTCTTATTTCTCTTGGCATCAATCATTATAGTAGTAACAAACACAGTACTCTTATTTCTCTTGGCATTAATCATTATAGTAGTAACAAACACAGTACTCTTATTTCTCTTGGCATTAATCATTATAGTAGTAACAAACACAGTACTCTTATTTCTCTTGGCATCAATCATTATAGTAGTAACAAACACAGTACTCTTATTTCTCTTGGCATCAATCATTATAGTAGTAACAAACACAGTACTCTTATTTCTCTTGGCATTAATCATTATAGTAGTAACAAACACAGTACTCTTATTTCTCTTGGCATTAATCATTATAGTAGTAACAAACACAGTATTCTTATTTATCTTGTCATTAATCATTATAGTGGTAATAAATACAGTACTCTTATTTCTCTTGGCATTAATCATTATAATGGTAACAAACACAGTATTCTTATTTATCTTGGCATTAATCATTATAATGGTAACAAACACAGTATTCTTATTTATCTTGGCATTAATCATTATAATGGTAACAAACACAGTATTCTTATTTATCTTGGCATTAATCATTATAGTGGTAACAAACACAGTATTCTTATTTATCTTGTCATTAATCATTATAATGGTAACAAACACAGTATTCTTATTTATCTTGGCATTAATCATTATAGTGGTAACAAACACAGTATTCTTATTTATCTTGTCATTAATCATTATAGTGGTAACAAACACAGTATTCTTATTTATCTTGGCATTAATCATTATAATGGTAACAAACACAGTATTCTTATTTATCTTGTCATTAATCATTATATTGGTGACAAACACAGTATTCTTATTTCTCTTGGCATTAATCATTATAGTGGTGACAAACACAGTATTCTTATTTCTCTTGGCATTAATCATTATAGTGGTAACAAACACAGTATTCTTATTTATCTTGGCATTGATCATTATAGTGGTGACAAACACAGTATTCTTATTTATCTTGGCATTGATCATTATAGTGGTAACAAACACAGTATTCTTATTTCTCTTGGCATTGATCATTATAGTAGTAACAAACACAGTATTCTTATTTCTCTTGGCATTAATCATTATAGTAGTAACAAACACAGTATTCTTATTTATCTTGGCATTAATCATTATAGTAGTAACAAACACAGTATTCTTATTTCTCTTGGCATTGATCATTATAGTAGTAACAAACACAGTACTCTTATTTATCTTGGCATTAATCATTATAGTAGTAACAAACACAGTATTCTTATTTATCTTGGCATTAATCATTATAGTAGTAACAAACACAGTATTCTTATTTCTCTTGGCATTGATCATTATAGTGGTAACAAACACAGTATTCTTATTTCTCTTGGCATTAATCATTATAGTAGTA
The DNA here is from genome assembly GCA_030765065.1 of Deroplatys truncata. Lineage (NCBI taxonomy): Eukaryota > Metazoa > Arthropoda > Insecta > Mantodea > Mantidae > Deroplatys > Deroplatys truncata. The sequence continues at coordinate 4,903,767 of CM060986.1, read as the reverse complement.
ACAAACACAGTATTCTTATTTATCTTGGCATTAATCATTATAGTAGTAACAAACACAGTACTCTTATTTCTCTTGGCATGAATCATTATAGTAGTAACAAACACAGTACTCTTATTTCTCTTGGCATCAATCATTATAGTAGTAACAAACACAGTACTCTTATTTCTCTTGGCATCAATCATTATAGTAGTAACAAACACAGTACTCTTATTTCTCTTGGCATTAATCATTATAGTAGTAACAAACACAGTACTCTTATTTCTCTTGGCATTAATCATTATAGTAGTAACAAACACAGTATTCTTATTTATCTTGTCATTAATCATTATAGTGGTAACAAATACAGTACTCTTATTTCTCTTGGCATTAATCATTATAATGGTAACAAACACAGTATTCTTATTTATCTTGGCATTAATCATTATAATGGTAACAAACACAGTATTCTTATTTATCTTGGCATTAATCATTATAATGGTAACAAACACAGTATTCTTATTTATCTTGGCATTAATCATTATAGTGGTAACAAACACAGTATTCTTATTTATCTTGTCATTAATCATTATAATGGTAACAAACACAGTATTCTTATTTATCTTGGCATTGATCATTATAGTGCTAACAAACACAGTATTCTTATTTCTCTTGGCATTGATCATTATAGTAGTAACAAACACAGTATTCTTATTTATCTTGGCATTAATCATTATAGTAGTAACAAACACAGTATTCTTATTTCTCTTGGCATTGATCATTATAGTGGTAACAAACACAGTATTCTTATTTCTCTTGGCATTAATCATTATAGTAGTAACAAACACAGTATTCTTATTTATCTTGGCATTAATCATTATAGTGGTAACAAACACAGTATTCTTATTTATCTTGGCATTGATCATTATAGTGGTGACAAACACAGTATTCTTATTTCTCTTGGCATTAATCATTATAGTAGTAACAAACACAGTATTCTTATTTATCTTGGCATTGATCATTATAGTGCTAACAAACACAGTATTCTTATTTCTCTTGGCATTGATCATTATAGTAGTAACAAACACAGTATTCTTATTTATCTTGGCATTGATCATTATAGTGGTAACAAACACAGTATTCTTATTTCTCTTGGCATTGATCATTATAGTGGTGACAAACACAGTATTCTTATTTATCTTGGCATTGATCATTATAGTGGTAACAAACACAGTATTCTTATTTCTCTTGGCATTGATCATTATAGTGGTAACAAACACAGTATTCTTATTTATCTTGGCATTGATCATTATAGTAGTAACAAACACAGTATTCTTATTTATCTTGACATTGATCATTATAGTAGTAACAAACACAGTATTCTTATTTCTCTTGGCATTGATCATTATAGTGGTAACAAACACAGTATTCTTATTTCTCTTGGCATTGATCATTATAGTAGTAACAAACACAGTATTCTTGTTTCTCTTGGCATTAATCATTATAGTGGTGACAAACACAGTATTCTTGTTTCTCTTGGCATTGATCATTATAGTAGTAACAAACACAGTATTCTTATTTATCTTGGCATTGATCATTATAGTAGTGACAAACACAGTACTCTTGTTTCTCTTAGCATTGATCATTATAGTAGTAACAAACACAGTACTCTTGTTTCTCTTAGCATTGATCATTATAGTAGTGACAAACACAGTATTCTTGTTTCTCTTGGCATTGATCATTATAGTAGTAACAAACACAGTATTCTTGTTTCTCTTGGCATTGATCATTATAGTGGTAACAAACACAGTATTCTTATTTATCTTGGCATTGATCATTATAGTGGTAACAAACACAGTACTCTTATTTCTCTTGGCATTAATCATTATAATGGTAACAAACACAGTATTCTTATTTCTCTTGGCATTAATCATTATAATGGTAAAAAACACAGTACTCTTATTTCTCTTGGCATTAATCATTATAGTAGTAACAAACACAGTACTCTTATTTATCTTGGCATTGATCATTATAGTAGTAACAAACACAGTACTCTTAATTATCTTGGCATTGATCATTATAGTAGTAACAAACACAGTACTCTTATTTATCTTGGCATTAATCATTATAGTAGTAACAAACACAGTACTCCTATTTCTCTTGGCATTAATCATTATAGTGGTAACAAACACAGTACTCTTATTTCTCTTGGCATTAATCATTATAGTAGTAACAAACACAGTACTCTTATTTCTCTTGGCATCAATCATTATAGTAGTAACAAACACAGTACTCTTATTTCTCTTGGCATCAATCATTATAGTAGTAACAAACACAGTACTCTTATTTCTCTTGGCATTAATCATTATAGTAGTAACAAACACAGTACTCTTATTTCTCTTGGCATTAATCATTATAGTAGTAACAAACACAGTACTCTTATTTCTCTTGGCATCAATCATTATAGTAGTAACAAACACAGTACTCTTATTTCTCTTGGCATCAATCATTATAGTAGTAACAAACACAGTACTCTTATTTCTCTTGGCATTAATCATTATAGTAGTAACAAACACAGTACTCTTATTTCTCTTGGCATTAATCATTATAGTGGTAACAAACACAGTATTCTTATTTATCTTGTCATTAATCATTATAGTGGTAATAAATACAGTACTCTTATTTCTCTTGGCATTAATCATTATAATGGTAACAAACACAGTATTCTTATTTATCTTGGCATTAATCATTATAATGGTAACAAACACAGTATTCTTATTTATCTTGGCATTAATCATTATAGTGGTAACAAACACAGTATTCTTATTTATCTTGTCATTAATCATTATAATGGTAACAAACACAGTATTCTTATTTATCTTGGCATTAATCATTATAGTGGTAACAAACACAGTATTCTTATTTATCTTGTCATTAATCATTATAGTGGTAACAAACACAGTATTCTTATTTATCTTGGCATTAATCATTATAATGGTAACAAACACAGTATTCTTATTTATCTTGTCATTAATCATTATATTGGTGACAAACACAGTATTCTTATTTCTCTTGGCATTAATCATTATAGTGGTGACAAACACAGTATTCTTATTTCTCTTGGCATTAATCATTATAGTGGTAACAAACACAGTATTCTTATTTATCTTGGCATTGATCATTATAGTGGTGACAAACACAGTATTCTTATTTATCTTGGCATTGATCATTATAGTGGTAACAAACACAGTATTCTTATTTCTCTTGGCATTGATCATTATAGTAGTAACAAACACAGTATTCTTATTTCTCTTGGCATTAATCATTATAGTAGTAACAAACACAGTATTCTTATTTATCTTGGCATTAATCATTATAGTAGTAACAAACACAGTATTCTTATTTCTCTTGGCATTGATCATTATAGTAGTAACAAACACAGTACTCTTATTTATCTTGGCATTAATCATTATAGTAGTAACAAACACAGTATTCTTATTTATCTTGGCATTAATCATTATAGTAGTAACAAACACAGTATTCTTATTTCTCTTGGCATTGATCATTATAGTGGTAACAAACACAGTATTCTTATTTCTCTTGGCATTAATCATTATAGTAGTAACAAACACAGTATTCTTATTTATCTTGGCATTGATCATTATAGTGGTGACAAACACAGTATTCTTATTTATCTTGGCATTGATCATTATAGTGGTAACAAACACAGTATTCTTATTTATCTTGGCATTAATCATTATAGTAGTAACAAACACAGTATTCTTATTTATCTTGGCATTGATCATTATAGTGCTAACAAACACAGTATTCTTATTTCTCTTGGCATTGATCATTATAGTAGTAACAAACACAGTATTCTTATTTATCTTGGCATTGATCATTATAGTGGTAACAAACACAGTATTCTTATTTCTCTTGTCATTGATCATTATAGTGGTGACAAACACAGTATTCTTATTTATCTTGGCATTGATCATTATAGTGGTAACAAACACAGTATTCTTATTTCTCTTGGCATTGATCATTATAGTGGTAACAAACACAGTATTCTTATTTATCTTGGCATTGATCATTATAGTGGTAACAAACACAGTATTCTTATTTCTCTTGGCATTGATCATTATAGTGGTAACAAACACAGTATTCTTATTTATCTTGGCATTGATCATTATAGTAGTAACAAACACAGTATTCTTATTTATCTTGGCATTGATCATTATAGTAGTAACAAACACAGTATTCTTATTTCTCTTGGCATTGATCATTATAGTGGTAACAAACACAGTATTCTTATTTCTCTTGGCATTGATCATTATAGTAGTAACAAACACAGTATTCTTGTTTCTCTTGGCATTAATCATTATAGTGGTGACAAACACAGTATTCTTGTTTCTCTTGGCATTGATCATTATAGTAGTAACAAACACAGTATTCTTATTTATCTTGGCATTGATCATTATAGTAGTGACAAACACAGTATTCTTGTTTCTCTTGGCATTGATCATTATAGTAGTAACAAACACAGTATTCTTATTTCTCTTGGCATTAATCATTATAGTAGTGACAAACACAGTATTCTTGTTTCTCTTGGCATTGATCATTATAGTAGTAACAAACACAGTATTCTTATTTATCTTGGCATTGATCATTATAGTGGTAACAAACACAGTACTCTTATTTCTCTTGGCATTAATCATTATAGTGGTAACAAACACAGTATTATTATTTATCTTGGCATTAATCATTATAGTGGTAACAAACACAGTATTCTTATTTCTCTTGGCATTAATCATTATAATGGTAACAAACACAGTACTCTTATTTCTCTTGGCATTAATCATTATAGTAGTAACAAACACAGTACTCTTATTTATCTTGGCATTGATCATTATAGTAGTAACAAACACAGTACTCTTATTTATCTTGGCATTGATCATTATAGTAGTAACAAACACAGTACTCTTATTTATCTTGGCATTAATCATTATAGTAGTAACAAACACAGTACTCTTATTTCTCTTGGCATTAATCATTATAGTGGTAACAAACACAGTACTCTTATTTCTCTTGGCATTAATCATTATAGTGGTAACAAACACAGTACTCTTATTTCTCTTGGCATTAATCATTATAGTGGTAACAAACACAGTACTCTTATTTATCTTGGCATTGATCATTATAGTAGTAACAAACACAGTACTCTTATTTATCTTGGCATTGATCATTATAGTAGTAACAAACACAGTACTCTTATTTATCTTGGCATTAATCATTATAGTAGTAAGAAACACAGTATTCTTATTTATCTTGGCATTGATCATTATAGTAGTAACAAACACAGTACTCTTATTTATCTTGGCATTGATCATTATAGTAGTAACAAACACAGTACTCTTATTTATCTTGGCATTGATCATTATGGTGGTAACAAACACAGTATTCTTATTTATCTTGGCATTAATCATTATAGTAGTAACAAACACAGTACTCTTATTTCTCTTGGCATTGATCATTATAGTGGTAACAAACACAGTATTCTTATTTCTTTTGGCATTGATCATTATAGTGGTGACAAACACAGTATTCTTATTTATCTTGGCATTGATCATTATAGTAGTAACAAACACAGTATTCTTATTTATCTTGGCATTGATCATTATAATGGTAACAAACACAGTATTCTTATTTATCTTGGCATTGATCATTATAGTAGTAACAAACACAGTATTCTTATTTATCTTGGCATTGATCATTATAGTGGTGACAAACACAGTATTCTTATTTATCTTGGCATTAATCATTATAGTAGTAACAAACAAACACAGTATTCTTATTTCTCTTGGCATTAATCATTATAGTGGTAACAAACACAGTATTCTTATTTATCTTGTCATTAATCATTATAGTAGTAACAAACAAACACAGTATTCTTATTTCTCTTGGCATTAATCATTATAGTAGTAACAAATACAGTACTCTTATTTATGTTGGCATTAATCATTATAGTAGTAACAACCAAACACAGTATTCTTATTTCTCTTGGCATTGATCATTATAGTAGTAACAAACACAGTATTCTTATTTATCTTGGCATTGATCATTATAGTAGTAACAAATACAGTATTCTTATTTCTTTTGGCATTGATCATTATAGTGGTAACAAACACAGTATTCTTATTTCTTTTGGCATTAATCATTATAGTGGTAACAAACACAGTATTCTTATTTCTCTTGGCATTGATCATTATAGTGGTAACAAACACAGTATTCTTATTTCTTTTGGCATTAATCATTATAGTGGTAACAAACACAGTATTCTTATTTATCTTGTCATTAATCATTAAAGTGGTAACAAACACAGTATTCTTATTTCTTTTGGCATTAATCATTATAGTGGTAACAAACACAGTATTCTTATTTCTCTTGGCATTGATCATTATAGTGGTAACAAACACAGTATTCTTATTTCTTTTGGCATTAATCATTATAGTGGTAACAAACACAGTATTCTTATTTATCTTGTCATTAATCATTATAGTGGTAACAAACACAGTATTCTTATTTCTTTTGGCATTAATCATTATAGTGGTAACAAACACAGTATTCTTATTTATCTTGGCATTGATCATTATAGTAGTAACAAACACAGTATTCTTATTTATCTTGGCATTGATCATTATAGTAGTAACAAACACAGTATTCTTATTTCTTTTGGCATTGATCATTATAGTGGTAACAAACACAGTATTCTTATTTCTTTTGGCATTAATCATTATAGTGGTAACAAACACAGTATTCTTATTTCTCTTGGCATTGATCATTATAGTGGTAACAAACACAGTATTCTTATTTCTTTTGGCATTAATCATTATAGTGGTAACAAACACAGTATTCTTATTTATCTTAGCATTGATCATTATAGTGGTAACAAACACAGTATTCTTATTTCTCTTGGCATTAATCATTATAGTAGTAACAAACAAACACAGTATTCTTATTTCTCTTGGCATTAATCATTATAGTAGTAACAAACAAACACAGTATTCTTATTTCTCTTGGCATTGATCATTATAGTAGTAACAAACACAGTATTCTTATTTATCTTGGCATTGATCATTATAGTAGTAACAAACACAGTATTCTTATTTCTTTTGGCATTGATCATTATAGTGGTAACAAACACAGTATTCTTATTTCTTTTGGCATTAATCATTATAGTGGTAACAAACACAGTATTCTTATTTCTCTTGGCATTAATCATTATAGTGGTAACAAACACAGTATTCTTATTTCTCTTGGCATTAATCATTATAGTGGTAACAAACACAGTACTCTTATTTCTCTTGGCATTAATCATTATAGTGGTAACAAACACAGTACTCTTATTTCTCTTGGCATGAATCATTATAGTAGTAACAAACACAGTACTCTTATTTCTCTTGGCATTAATCATTATAGTAGTAACAAACACAGTACTCTTATTTCTCTTGGCATTAATCATTATAGTAGTAACAAACACAGTACTCTTATTTCTCTTGGCATCAATCATTATAGTGGTAACAAACACAGTACTCTTATTTCTCTTGGCATCAATCATTATAGTAGTAACAAACACAGTACTCTTATTTCTCTTGGCATTAATCATTATAGTAGTAACAAACACAGTACTCTTATTTCTCTTGGCATTAATCATTATAGTAGTAACAAACACAGTATTCTTATTTATCTTGTCATTAATCATTATAGTGGTAACAAATACAATACTCTTATTTCTCTTGGCATTAATCATTATAATGGTAACAAACACAGTATTCTTATTTATCTTGGCATTAATCATTATAATGGTAACAAACACAGTATTCTTATTTATCTTGGCATTAATCATTATAATGGTAACAAACACAGTATTCTTATTTATCTTGGCATTAATCATTATAGTGGTAACAAACACAGTATTCTTATTTATCTTGTCATTAATCATTATAATGGTAACAAACACAGTATTCTTATTTATCTTGGCATTAATCATTATAGTGGTAACAAACACAGTATTCTTATTTATCTTGTCATTAATCATTATAGTGGTAACAAACACAGTATTCTTATTTATCTTGGCATTAATCATTATAATGGTAACAAACACAGTATTCCTATTTATCTTGTCATTAATCATTATATTGGTGACAAACACAGTATTCTTATTTCTCTTGGCATTAATCATTATAGTGGTGACAAACACAGTATTCTTATTTCTCTTGGCATTAATCATTATAGTGGTAACAAACACAGTATTCTTATTTATCTTGGCATTAATCATTATAATGGTAACAAACACAGTATTCCTATTTATCTTGTCATTAATCATTATATTGGTGACAAACACAGTATTCTTATTTCTCTTGGCATTAATCATTATAGTGGTGACAAACACAGTATTCTTATTTCTCTTGGCATTAATCATTATAGTGGTAACAAACACAGTATTCTTATTTATCTTGGCATTGATCATTATAGTGGTGACAAGCACAGTATTCTTATTTATCTTGGCATTGATCATTATAGTGGTAACAAACACAGTATTCTTATTTCTCTTGGCATTGATCATTATAGTAGTAACAAACACAGTATTCTTATTTCTCTTGGCATTAATCATTATAGTAGTAACAAACACAGTATTCTTATTTATCTTGGCATTAATCATTATAGTAGTAACAAACACAGTATTCTTATTTCTCTTGGCATTGATCATTATAGTAGTAACAAACACAGTACTCTTATTTATCTTGGCATTAATCATTATAGTAGTAACAAACACAGTATTCTTATTTATCTTGGCATTAATCATTATAGTAGTAACAAACACAGTATTCTTATTTCTCTTGGCATTGATCATTATAGTGGTAACAAACACAGTATTCTTATTTCTCTTGGCATTAATCATTATAGTAGTAACAAACACAGTATTCTTATTTATCTTGGCATTAATCATTATAGTGGTAACAAACACAGTATTCTTATTTATCTTGGCATTGATCATTATAGTGGTGACAAACACAGTATTCTTATTTCTCTTGGCATTAATCATTATAGTAGTAACAAACACAGTATTCTTATTTATCTTGGCATTGATCATTATAGTGCTAACAAACACAGTATTCTTATTTCTCTTGGCATTGATCATTATAGTAGTAACAAACACAGTATTCTTATTTATCTTGGCATTGATCATTATAGTGGTAACAAACACAGTATTCTTATTTCTCTTGGCATTGATCATTATAGTGGTGACAAACACAGTATTCTTATTTATCTTGGCATTGATCATTATAGTGGTAACAAACACAGTATTCTTATTTCTCTTGGCATTGATCATTATAGTGGTAACAAACACAGTATTCTTATTTATCTTGGCATTGATCATTATAGTGGTAACAAACACAGTATTCTTATTTCTCTTGGCATTGATCATTATAGTGGTAACAAACACAGTATTCTTATTTCTCTTGGCATTGATCATTATAGTAGTAACAAACACAGTATTCGTATTTATCTTGGCATTGATCATTATAGTAGTAACAAACACAGTATTCTTATTTCTCTTGGCATTGATCATTATAGTGGTAACAAACACAGTATTCTTATTTCTCTTGGCATTGATCATTATAGTAGTAACAAACACAGTATTCTGGTTTCTCTTGGCATTAATCATTATAGTGGTGACAAACACAGTATTCTTGTTTCTCTTGGCATTGATCATTATAGTAGTAACAAACACAGTATTCTTATTTATCTTGGCATTGATCATTATAGTAGTGACAAACACAGTATTCTTGTTTCTCTTGGCATTGATCATTATAGTAGTAACAAACACAGTATTCTTATTTCTCTTGGCATTAATCATTATAGTAGTGACAAACACAGTATTCTTGTTTCTCTTGGCATTGATCATTATAGTAGTAACAAACACAGTATTCTTATTTATCTTGGCATTGATCATTATAGTGGTAACAAACACAGTACTCTTATTTCTCTTGGCATTAATCATTATAGTGGTAACAAACACAGTATTCTTATTTATCTTGGCATTAATCATTATAATGGTAACAAACACAGTATTCTTATTTCTCTTGGCATTAATCATTATAATGGTAACAAACACAGTACTCTTATTTCTCTTGGCATTAATCATTATAGTAGTAACAAACACAGTACTCTTATTTATCTTGGCATTGATCATTATAGTAGTAACAAACACAGTACTCTTATTTATCTTGGCATTGATCATTATAGTAGTAACAAACACAGTACTCTTATTTATCTTGGCATTAATCATTATAGTAGTAACAAACACAGTACTCCTATTTCTCTTGGCATTAATCATTATAGTGGTAACAAACACAGTACTCTTTTTTCTCTTGGCATTAATCATTATAGTGGTAACAAACACAGTACTCTTATTTCTCTTGGCATTAATGATTATAGTGGTAACAAACACAGTACTCTTATTTATCTTGGCATTGATCATTATAGTAGTAACAAACACAGTACTCTTATTTATCTTGGCATTGATCATTATAGTAGTAACAAACACAGTACTCTTATTTATCTTGGCATTAATCATTATAGTAGTAAGAAACACAGTATTCTTATTTATCTTGGCCTTGATCATTATAGTAGTAACAAACACAGTACTCTTATTTATCTTGGCATTGATCATTATAGTAGTAACAAACACAGTACTCTTATTTATCTTGGCATTGATCATTATAGTGGTAACAAACACAGTATTCTTATTTATCTTGGCATTAATCATTATAGTAGTAACAAACACAGTACTCTTATTTCTCTTGGCATTGATCATTATAGTGGTAACAAACACAGTATTCTTATTTCTTTTGGCATTGATCATTATAGTGGTGACAAACACAGTATTCTTATTTATCTTGGCATTGATCATTATAGTAGTAACAAACACAGTATTCTTATTTATCTTGGCATTGATCATTATAATGGTAACAAACACAGTATTCTTATTTATCTTGGCATTGATCATTATAGTAGTAACAAACACAGTATTCTTATTTATCTTGGCATTGATCATTATAGTGGTGACAAACACAGTATTCTTATTTATCTTGGCATTAATCATTATAGTAGTAACAAACAAACACAGTATTCTTATTTCTCTTGGCATTAATCATTATAGTGGTAACAAACACAGTATTCTTATTTATCTTGTCATTAATCATTATAGTAGTAACAAACAAACACAGTATTCTTATTTCTCTTGGCATTAATCATTATAGTAGTAACAAATACAGTACTCTTATTTATGTTGGCATTAATCATTATAGTAGTAACAACCAAACACAGTATTCTTATTTCTCTTGGCATTGATCATTATAGTAGTAACAAACACAGTATTCTTATTTATCTTGGCATTGATCATTATAGTAGTAACAAATACAGTATTCTTATTTCTTTTGGCATTGATCATTATAGTGGTAACAAACACAGTATTCTTATTTCTTTTGGCATTAATCATTATAGTGGTAACAAACACAGTATTCTTATTTCTCTTGGCATTGATCATTATAGTGGTAACAAACACAGTATTCTTATTTCTTTTGGCATTAATCATTATAGTGGTAACAAACACAGTATTCTTATTTATCTTGTCATTAATCATTAAAGTGGTAACAAACACAGTATTCTTATTTCTTTTGGCATTAATCATTATAGTGGTAACAAACACAGTATTCTTATTTCTCTTGGCATTGATCATTATAGTGGTAACAAACACAGTATTCTTATTTCTTTTGGCATTAATCATTATAGTGGTAACAAACACAGTATTCTTATTTATCTTGTCATTAATCATTATAGTGGTAACAAACACAGTATTCTTATTTCTTTTGGAATTAATCATTATAGTGGTAACAAACACAGTATTCTTATTTATCTTGGCATTGATCATTATAGTAGTAACAAACACAGTATTCTTATTTATCTTGGCATTGATCATTATAGTAGTAACAAACACAGTATTCTTATTTCTTTTGGCATTGATCATTATAGTGGTAACAAACACAGTATTCTTATTTCTTTTGGCATTAATCATTATAGTGGTAACAAACACAGTATTCTTATTTCTCTTGGCATTGATCATTATAGTGGTAACAAACACAGTATTCTTATTTCTTTTGGCATTAATCATTATAGTGGTAACAAACACAGTATTCTTATTTATCTTGTCATTAATCATTATAGTGGTAACAAACACAGTATTCTTATTTCTTTTGGCATTAATCATTATAGTGGTAACAAACACAGTATTCTTATTTCTCTTGGCATTGATCATTATAGTGGTAACAAACACAGTATTCTTATTTCTTTTGGCATTAATCATTATAGTGGTAACAAACACAGTATTCTTATTTATCTTGTCATTAATCATTATATTGGTAACAAACACAGTATTGTTATTTCTTTTGGCATTAATCATTATAGTGGTAACAAACACAGTATTCTTATTTCTCTTGGCATTGATCATTATAATGGTAACAAACACAGTATTCTTATTTCTCTTGGCATTGATCATTATAATGGTAACAAACACAGTATTCTTATTTCTCTTGGCATTGATCATTATAATGGTAACAAACACAGTATTCTTATTTCTCTTGGCATTGATCATTATAATGGTAACAAACACAGTATTCTTATTTATCTTGTCATTAATCATTATAATGGTAACAAACACAGTATTCTTATTTCTCTTGGCATTAATCATTATAGTGGTAACAAACACAGTATTCTTATTTATCTTGTCATTAATCATTATAGTGGTAACAAACACAGTATTCTTATTTATCTTGTCATTAATCATTATAGTGGTAACAAACACAGTATTCTTATTTCTTTTGGCATTAATCATTATAGTGGTAACAAACACAGTATTCTTATTTCTCTTGGCATTGATCATTATAGTGGTAACAAACACAGTATTCTTATTTATCTTGGCATTAATCATTATAGTGGTAACAAACACAGTATTCTTATTTATCTTGGCATTGATCATTATAATGGTAACAAACACAGTATTCTTATTTATCTTGGCATTAATCATTATAGTGGTAACAAACACAGTATTCTTGTTTATCTTGGCATTGATCATTATAGTGGTAACAAACACAGTATTCTTATTTATCTTGGCATTGATCATTATAATGGTAACAAACACAGTATTCTTATTTATCTTGGCATTGATCATTATAATGGTAACAAACACAGTATTCTTATTTATCTTGGCATTGATCATTATAATGGTAACAAACACAGTATTCTTATTTATCTTGGCATTAATCATTATAATGGTAACAAACACAGTACTCTTATTTATCTTGGCATTGATCGTTATAGTGGTAACAAACACAGTATTCTTATTTATCTTGGCATTAATCATTATAGTGGTAACAAACACAGTATTCTTATTTATCTTGGCATTGATCATTATAATGGTAACAAACACAGTATTCTTATTTATCTTGGCATTGATCATTATAATGGTAACAAACACAGTATTCTTATTTATCTTGGCATTGATCATTATAATGGTAACAAACACAGTATTCTTATTTATCTTGGCATTGATCATTATAATGGTAACAAACACAGTATTCTTATTTATCTTGGCATTGATCATTATAATGGTAACAAACACAGTATTCTTATTTATCTTGGCATTGATCATTATAATGGTAACAAACACAGTATTCTTATTTATCTTGGCATTGATCATTATAATGGTAACAAACACAGTATTCTTATTTATCTTGGCATTGATCATTATAGTGGTGACAAACACAGTATTCTTATTTATCTTGGCATTAATCATTATAGTGGTAACAAACACAGTATTCTTATTTCTTTTGGCATTAATCATTATAGTGGGAACAAACACAGTATTCTTATTTCTTTTGGCATTAATCATTATAGTGGTGACAAACACAGTATTCTTGTTCACTATTTCTGTAACTGTAAAGGGTAGTAGTAAACTTAGCCTCGTTTGCTCTGTTTTGGAATCACTCATTTCATATTGAAAATGGGACTTATGTGTCTTCCAGTGTCAGACTTGTCTGTGGAACACAGCTCTCATTTTCTATTGGTGGCTGACGTCTACAGATTTTCACAGGGAACTGTTTTGTCACATCAGCAGTTGATACCTATGGGAATATGCTGGGCTTTGTATTGCCCATAGGTTTCTGCCTACGGGTGGGAGGGCATATCAAGCCTTAAGGTTGCCATCCTTGTAAGTGTATTTTTGGTCTGGAAGTACAATCTTATGCATACTTGTGTTTATGGACATAAAGCAGTTACTTGGTTTGTCAGAGTATAATTTTTTTAAATGTGCATATTCTGGTTTAAAGGGAATACTCATCTGATGATTCTCCGGATAGGAAATGGGTGATATTTGATGGACCAGTGGATGCTGTTTGGATTGAGAACATGAACACTGTCTTAGATGATTCGAAAAAGTTGTGCCTGACATCAGGGGAGGTGATCCAGCTCAGTGCCCCTATGTCCATGATCTTTGAGGCTATGGATCTTTCACAGGTCTGTACATTCGCTGTGCATTTGTAATCTCAGAAAGCATTGTTCGGTCTGGGATAGTAAACTAAGAATATATCTGAGTCATAAGGGAAAGGTGGCCTTGATTGTTCTTAGAGAATGTCCTGGAGCAGAAATTAATTGTAGTTATTGAATTGAAAATGTGTATAAAATTAGGATAAAAGCTGCATATTATCCATTCCAATAATATACCAGATGATCATGATAACAGAAAAACAAATGTTGTTTGAGACGAACCTACATAAGCAACTATCTCCTGTCTACTGTTTAGGCTTCCCCGGCAACAGTGTCACGTTGTGGTATGATCTACTGTGAACCTTCAGCTCTTGGCTGGCAGGTTCTTGTGGACTCATGGATAGAACAGGCCAATCCTGTGTGGAAGGATGGCAATGAGCAGATGTTAAATGACACACTTGTTTGGCTGATTTCACCGTCCCTGGAGTTGATCAGGAGAAGCTTAAAGCAAGTAGTTACTGGAGGTGTTGCAAACCTTGTAAGGTAATGTCAATGATCAACATGTGGGGTACATGTTGTGTGTGGCGCTTAAAGCAAATAGTTACTGGAGGTGTTGCAAACCTTGTAAGGTAATGTCAATGATCAACATGTGGGGTACATGTTGTGTGTGGCGCTTAAAGCAAATAGTTACTGGAGGTGTTGCAAACCTTGTAAGGTAATGTCAATGATCAACATGTGGGGTACATGTTGTGTGTGGCGCTTAAAGCAAATAGTTACTGGAGGTGTTGCAAACCTTGTAAGGTAATGTCAATGATCAACATGTGGGGTACATGTTGTGTGTGGCGCTTAAAGCAAATAGTTACTGGAGGTGTTGCAAACCTTGTAAGGTAATGTCAATGATCAACATGTGGGGTACATGTTGTGTGTGGTGCTTAAAGCAAATAGTTACTGGAGGTGTTGCAAACCTTGTAAGGTAATGTCAATGATCAACATGTGGGGTACATGTTGTGTGTGGTGCTTAAAGCAAATAGTTACTGGAGGTGTTGCAAACCTCCTAACAGGTGTGGGGTACATGTTGTGTGTGGCGCTTAAAGCAAATAGTTACTGGAGGTGTTGCAAACCTTGTAAGGTAATGTCAATGATCAACATGTGGGGTACATGTTGTGTGTGGTGCTTAAAGCAAATAGTTACTGGAGGTGTTGCAAACCTTGTAAGGTAATGTCAATGATCAACATGTGGGGTACATGTTGTGTGTGGCGCTTAAAGCAAATAGTTACTGGAGGTGTTGCAAACCTTGTAAGGTAATGTCAATGATCAACATGTGGGGTACATGTTGTGTGTGGCGCTTAAAGCAAATAGTTACTGGAGGTGTTGCAAACCTTGTAAGGTAATGTCAATGATCAACATGTGGGGTACATGTTGTGTGCGGTGCTTAAAGCAAATAGTTACTGGAGGTGTTGCAAACCTTGTAAGGTAATGTCAATGATCAACATGTGGGGTACATGTTGTGTGTGGTGCTTAAAGCAAATAGTTACTGGAGGTGTTGCAAACCTTGTAAGGTAATGTCAATGATCAACATGTGGGGTACATGTTGTGTGTGGTGCTTAAAGCAAATAGTTACTGGAGGTGTTGCAAACCTTGTAAGGTAATGTCAATGATCAACATGTGGGGTACATGTTGTGTGTGGTGCTTAAAGCAAATAGTTACTGGAGGTATTGCAAACCTCCTAACAGGTGTGGGGTACATGTTGTGTATGGCGCTTAAAGCAAATAGTTACTGGAGGTGTTGCAAACCTCCTAACAGGTGTGGGGTACATGTTGTGTATGGCGCTTAAAGCAAATAGTTACTGGAGGTGTTGCAAACCTCCTAACAGGTGTGGGGAACATGTTGTGTGTGAAGCTTAAAGCAAACAGTTACTGGAGGTGTTGCAAACCTTGTAAGGTAATGTCAATGATCAACATGTGGGGTACATGTTGTGTGTGAAGCTTAAAGCAAACAGTTACTGGAGGTGTTGCAAACCTCCTAACAGGTGTGGGGTACATGTTGTGTGTGGCGCTTAAAGCAAATAGTTACTGGAGGTGTTGCAAACCTCCTAACAGGTGTGGGGAACATGTTGTGTGTGAAGCTTAAAGCAAACAGTTACTGGAGGTGTTGCAAACCTTGTAAGGTAATGTCAATGATCAACATGTGGGGTACGTGTTGTGTGTGGCGCTTAAAGCAAATAGTTACTGGAGGTGTTGCAAACCTTGTAAGGTAATGTCAATGATCAACATGTGGGGTACATGTTGTGTGTGGTGCTTAAAGCAAATAGTTACTGGAGGTGTTGCAAACCTTGTAAGGTAATGTCAATGATCAACATGTGGGGTACATGTTGTGTGTGGCGCTTAAAGCAAATAGTTACTGGAGGTGTTGCAAACCTTGTAAGGTAATGTCAATGATCAACATGTGGGGTACGTGTTGTGTGTGGCGCTTAAAGCAAATAGTTACTGGAGGTGTTGCAAACCTTGTAAGGTAATGTCAATGATCAACATGTGGGGTACATGTTGTGTGTGGCGCTTAAAGCAAATAGTTACTGGAGGTGTTGCAAACCTTGTAAGGTAATGTCAATGATCAACATGTGGGGTACGTGTTGTGTGTGGCGCTTAAAGCAAATAGTTACTGGAGGTGTAGCAAACCTTGTAAGGTAATGTCAATGATCAACATGTGGGGTACATGTTGTGTGTGGCGCTTAAAGCAAATAGTTACTGGAGGTGTTGCAAACCTCCTAACAGGTGTGGGGTACATGTTGTGTATGGCGCTTAAAGCAAATAGTTACTGGAGGTGTTGCAAACCTTGTAAGGTAATGTCAATGATCAACATGTGGGGTACATGTTGTGTGTGGCGCTTAAAGCAAATAGTTACTGGAGGTGTTGCAAACCTTGTAAGGTAATGTCAATGATCAACATGTGGGGTACGTGTTGTGTGTGGCGCTTAAAGCAAATAGTTACTGGAGGTGTTGCAAACCTTGTAAGGTAATGTCAATGATCAACATGTGGGGTACATGTTGTGTGTGGCGCTTAAAGCAAATAGTTACTGGAGGTGTTGCAAACCTCCTAACAGGTGTGGGGTACATGTTGTGTATGGCGCTTAAAGCAAATAGTTACTGGAGGTGTTGCAAACCTCCTAACAGGTGTGGGGAACATGTTGTGTGTGAAGCTTAAAGCAAACAGTTACTGGAGGTGTTGCAACCCTTGTAAGGTAATGTCAGTGATCAACATCCTAACACATAGGTGTAGGGTACATGTATATTACTGTTGTGTGTGACGCTTAAAGCAAATAGTTACTGGAGGTGTTGCAAACCTGTAAAGTAATGTCAATGATCAACATCCTAACAGATAGCTGTGGGGTACATGTTGTGTGTTTCCCTGTATAGGGCTACTATGTTGCTGGTTGAAATGCAAATGAATACGGCAGTTGCTGGTCAGAAAGAAGTACCGCATTTACGTGGTTGGCTGCAAGCTGCATTCCTTTTTGGTGGATCATGGTCTTTAGGTGGTACTCTGGACAAAGATAGCCGAGAGAAGTTTGATGAATTCTACAAAAGTCTTTGGAAAGGTTTGTACATGAAGTGGTATTTAGTAGTAGATACTCTTGAACATGTTTGTACATGTTTAGCATTGCTCTGTGTTTAGGAGAGAATGATGATTGGCCAATACCTGACAGTATGGGTAATGTGGAAGTGCTGATTCCTGTAGAAGGATTGATGATTGACTACATGTTCTTTTTCAAGAAGAAAGGAACTTGGAAATATTGGCCAGAAGAATCAAAAACAGCAAAGCTTGAGGAGACGATTAACCTGCAGCAAACAATGGTGCCAACAGTTGACACTCTAAGGTAATGCTTCCTTCATTAAATTGAAATGATGCCTACTATGGCAGCAGGGAGGATAAGAGTAAGCCTCGACAGTGGTGGTTACAAATGTGACACAAAGAGGCTGCCTGCACTTCTCCCTCCTCCGGGCTAGACGGTCACTGTTGATGGGCTATCTCCTGCATGTTGTTCCGCCCCAGGTGATTGTGTCGTGAGTTGTCGAGCAAGAACAGCGGCACTCCTGCAGATGTGACGTCTGAGACCATCCCTGCCACAAACACCCAGTCTTAGGACGCTTCCCTGTTGCCCAATGATAGGGCTGGAGCTCCACCTCATCCTCAGTGACGTCTGAGACCATCCCTGCCACAAACACCCAGTCTTAGGACGCTTCCCTGTTGCCCAATGATAGGGCTGGAGCTCCACCTCATCCTCAGTGACGTCTGAGACCATCCCTGCCACAAACACCCAGTCTTAGGACGCTTCCCTGTTGCCCAATGATAGGGCTGGAGCTCCACCTCATCCTCAGTGACGTCTGAGACCATCCCTGCCACAAACACCCAGTCTTAGGACGCTTCCCTGTTGCCCAATGATAGGGCTGATCGGTTTTCCTTGCATCCAGCCGTCCACGACAAGAATGTTATTCCTTCTTCGGACCAGGGCACACGTCACTTAAGAAGGTGGCGTTGGCGGTAAATAGTCCTGGCTGGCCACAGTCCTCCTCCATAGTGTAGTGGTTACCATCCTAGCCTCTAGTTCCCAAGGTCGCGCGTTCAAACCCGGCGGAAGGCGATCGATTTTTTTCGAGCGTAAAACTCCTTAGCATGGCTACCTTCGGAAGGGTAGTAAAGCCATGTCGTAGATTTACGGCACTTAAAATAACCTCTAGCCTGAGAAAGATGCCTGTGAGCGAAATTCTCGGTCTTTCACGCCCAATATACAATGGGATGCTAAGAACCACAGCAGTTAAAGAGCGTCCATAATTAAAACTCAATGTAATTTATTTCAGTTGCATGGCGCTGCCGTCGACTCTTGCTTCCACTGCGTCAAGATCTTTCATCTCTCCACCGATCTTCTCCAAGTCATTCTTCAAGTTGGTCGATAGCTTCGTCTTATTTTTTAACGTTCCTGTGCATATTTTCTCAATTTCACAGAAAATACACAGTCCTCCATATTCCCATTGCGGATTTCATTTTCTCCTCCATTATTATTGCGAAATTCACAGTCGTTCTTTATCCTCCCGTCTTGTCTATCTTCTCTATTTTAGGCAATAGTTTTGCGGGACTTTATCCATTGTAGCTTTTATATCCCACTCCTGGCAGCAGTTTAAGAAATGAGGCACTCAATGTATACTTGAACTGATCTGTTGAGTGAAATCAGACCTGAACTCAGCTGACTTAACACTGACTGCATTCAACTCTCCTGGCTAACAGCAGTGCCTCGCATACAAAACGGAACTTTCTAGAAAATGATACTACTACAACACACCGGAACAAGTAAACTGCACGTACTACGGTAGGTACGGGATTGGCACTCCCGGAGTCCGAGCCACACTCTCGATTGGGTTCCTCTAAGAGGTGGGAGGGCTTTCGCCAAACACCCAATAAACTTTGATCCACAAGTGTATCTGACCAATTATCAGTTACCTCCCTAGACACAGTCTAACGGATACGGCTGTGCGGGCGGAGGAGGGGAGTTGCAAAGGGTGACTGGGTAACACGTAATTCCCAGCCCCTAAATATCATGTAGGACTTCGTATCAGCTGATAAAGGTCAGTCCCGGGGAGATCCTAAGGTGAGCAAGGTCCGGGTCAGGACTCTCACCTAAGCCGGGTGGCGCCCAGGATGTGAGCATGCCATCGGAGACATTTGCAATGGTGGAGGGTTTTTTCGCCATGAAAAAATCCAAAACAAAAACATGTTAATGGAAAAGAAGTAGTAGAGTGTTGTGCACCTTGCTACTTAGTAATTAATTGAACAGAGGAAGGCAAAAAATTTACATCGGTGACCCCTTTTATAGTGCAGAAGGGTCTTAATAAAATAGCTGGTCTTGTAAAGTCGTGCATCAGAAGTCGCAATGGCACCCTCCTGGTTGAAGCAAACTCAGCGTCTCAGCCAGCGACTATCTTGAAAGCCAACTTGTTAGGAAGCTATCCAATTAGAATCGAGATGCACAACACCTTGAACTCCTCGCGCGGTGTTGTAAACACCAGTGCATTAGACGGTATGTCCAATGAGGAGATTCAAGAGAATCTAGAAGATCAATGTGTGACATCTGTAAATCGGGTTCAACGGAGACAAGGAGGTGCATTTGTGCCTATTCGTACCCTGTTTCTTACCTTTGATCGGGTAGAACTACCTCAAAGGATTAAGGCAGGGTATTGAAGTTAGGCCGTATATCCCCAACCCGCTCAGATGCTATAACTCCCAGCGCTTTAGTCAAACAAGTGATTTCTGTTTTGGTGAGGCTACCTGTGTTAACTGTGGAGAATTCTCACACGGGGGAGCATGTACATCAGCTGCAACATGCGTTAACTGCAGCGGTGAACATCCCTCTAGTTCGCGAGAATGCCCTCGTTTTACAGAGGAAAGGGCGATCCAGGAGATCGGGTTAGGGAGAAGGTTCCTTCTCGGAAGTCCGAAAACTCTTGCGCGTCCTCCAAACCTCTATCCCTAAGTCCGGTACCTATAGCTCAGTTGCAGCTGAACTGGTACCGAGTCGGGAAATCGCAACCCAAGCCAGCGACGTTAACGGGGCCACAATTTCAGAAAAGATTCTTGTAGCCACATCATGTCCAAAGCCTACGAAATCCACATCTACATCTGCAACACCATCTGCCAAGATCCCTTCAGTAAATTCAACAGCAAGACAATTGACTTCAAGCAATAATACTGTCAAGCCCGTAACTTATAATGCAACAAGACCAGCTATAACCGAACTGACTTCCTTAAGAAAAATGTAAAGTCTGTACCCGGAACATCCAAGGGAAAGAAAAGTCCACAAACATCTCCTCGGAGATCCTCTTCTGAGGAATCTTCTGGGAAGGACTCGGATCGGCAATCAGCATCTTCGCTGAACTCAACTTCCAATCAGTTTGAAAACCTCGAACCGAGGTTTTCTATTGGAAAGGGGTCCTCCCCCGTGGAGGAGATGGAGCAGGAGGATTCTGCCCACACTGTTAGAACGACAGTAAAAAACAGTCAGGATAAATCCTTCGTTAACGGTGTTAGCCCGACACTAAAGTAAAAGGGAAAATTGATTTGACCGCCGCTTTCCACAATGTAGTAAATGTCTACGATTAAGAACTTATCCTGTTATAATTCTAATAGCTATCATACAGTGGAACATCTGTGGAATTAGAACTCATCGACCAGAGCTTGAACTTCTGCTCAACAAGTATGAGCCTTTGGTCGTGTGTTTACGAGAGACTAAACTCCATCCGCAAGACAGCTTTCAACTTAGACGATATACCCTAGCACGATGTGATCTCATACCGGAAGAGGGTATTCCTGCGCACGCGGCACCATGATGCTCATCAGAGATGATATATTTGTGGAATCTGTATCCATACAGTCTGACAATCCAGACAGTGGCTGTAAGGATTCAACTACCATCCATCAGATTTACCATCTGTAACATTTACCTGCCTCCATCCGATGACCTCTCGCTCATGGATTTAGAAGATCTAGTCTCTCAGTTACCAACGCCTATCTGTTTGTGGGAGACGTTAATGTCCATCACCCTCTTTGGGGCTCACCTCGGGCTTGTGCGAGAGGTAAATTAATTGATGATGTTTTGGACAATAATAACCTAGCTCTTCTGAACACCGGAGAGCCTACATTTTTCTCAGACTCCTACAACACTTCTTCACACCTTGATATTACAGTATGTTTACCACAGTTAGCAGTTTCCTTACAATGGAATGTCATCTCTGATTTACACTCTAGTGACCACTTTCCTTGTCTTAGTAGTCTCTTAACACAAGACATATGTTATAAACGCCTACCTAAATGGCACTTACATCAAGTCAGCTGGAATCTTTACTCCCAGTTGGCCGTGTTTAATTGCAATGAACACGACTGTGTGGATGTTTTGGTCCAACATCTCACAGAGAAGATTCTTTCTGCTGCTGAGCAAGCTATTCCACGGTCGACTGCCAACCCTCGTCGATTTCCAGTCCGTTGGTGAACGGAAGAGTGCCGAAATGCCATTCGTGTTTGCAGACGTGCTCTGGTTTTCCAGCATCGCCCCACATTGGATAACCTAATTGAATACAAAAAAATGTGTGCCAAGTCTAGATATATTATAAAGGATAGCAAAAAGACATCATGGAGCAAGTTTGTAGCTTCATTTAATCGACATACACCTTCCTCTGTCGTTTGGGATAAGTTAAGGTGTGTGGCCGGGAAATCGACCCATGTGCCAATTGTCGGTCTTAAAACAGCTGCAGGAGCTGTTGTTGGTACATTTGACGTGGCTAACGCATTTGGCTTTGCTTTCGCTCAAGTGTCTAGCTCAGATAACTATTCGCCTAAGTTCCTTCCTGTTAAGACTCAGGTTGAATATCAAGGTTTCCTTTTTCGTTCAGGAAATCTTGAAGATTACAATCGCCTCTTCACGATGGCGGAGTTAGAACGCGCTCTTTCATCTTCGCGACTATCAGCACCAGGACGTACAAATGCTCCGAAAGCTCTCTCCTGAAGGTAAGGCTTTCCTACTCGAGGTCTATAATCGTGTTTGGGTTGATGCCACTTTTCCAGAAAAGTGGCGGGAGGCCTCTGTCATACCCATTTTGAAAGCTGGAAAGGACCGTCATCTCCCGTCCAGCTACCGTCCTATTTCCCTCACCAGTTGCGTTTGCAAGGTGATAGAACGCATGATCAATGGATGGTTAGTATGGTGGTTGGAAACTCAACCTGCTGACCAACACGCAGTGTGGTTTTCGGAGGCGCTGTTCAGCAATGGACCACCTTGTGTCATTGTCGACACATAATGAACGGATTCATGAAAAATTGTCAAACTGTTACGATATTTTTTGACCTCGAGAAGGCTTATGATACGTGTTGGCGAGGAGGGATACTACGTTCCCTACATGCTAGGAATATACGTGGACGCTTACCACAGTTCATTCAGGAGTTTATGAAGGACCGCGTTTTCCGAGTAAGGGTCCACTCGGCTTTTTCGAATTTTTTTGTTCAGGAGAACGGAGTACCTCAGGGATCGGTACTAAACGTTACACTGTTTGCTATAGCAATTAATTCTATCTCTAAATGTGTTCCTCCAGGAGTATCGTCATGGTTATTCGTAGACGACTTTGCCGTTTATTGTACTTCTCTGCGTACGCCATTTTTGGAACGCTGTATGCAGCAATGCTTACATAATCTCCAAGATTGGAGTTTTAAAAACGGCTTTCGTTTCTCAACTGAGAAGTCGATCAGTGTGAACTTCTGGCACAATAGGAGACGGTTACCACCTTCACTCCGATTCGGTCCAGATTTGCTACCATTCGCAGATTCGACGAGTTTGCTGGTGTTGATGTTTGATCGGAAACTTAGCTGGTCATCTCATATAGCACAGTTGAAAGCGCGTTGTGACTGTTCTCTGAATATCTTGCGGATATTAAATGGCAAATCTTGGGGAGCGGATTGGACTATTTTGCTGCGACTGTATCGCGCTCTTGGTCGATCAAAAATGGAACTATGGGTGTATCATTTATTCCTCAGCACGACCATCTGTGCTGAGGAGATTAGACGCAGTCCATAACCGGGGCATTCGAGTGACTATTGGTGCTTTCCCCACTAGCCCAGTTCTAAGTCTTTACGCCGAAGCTGCAGAACCTCCTCTGCGTTATCGGCGGAAATCCTCTTGGGAAATTATGGCTGTGCGCTTAAATGTATGCCTCAACATCCAACGTTTGCTTGGTTTTCTCACACTGCGCTGGATGAACGTTATAGAAATAGCTCCATTAATCCAAGGCCTGCAGGTGTTCGTTTCCGGGAGCTACTAAGAAAGCACGACATTGAAATGCCTATTATGTATGCTAAGGGGGAGAGGGTGTTCCCTCCTTGGTTATGTGCGACATCTCACGTAGATCTTAGGAAGACGGTATACGGGAAGTTTACGATGCCTACTTTTAGTATCCACACCTGTTTTTTAGAATTTTTGTCCGGTTACAGTGACCGAATTTTAATCTACATCCATGGATCTAAGGGCACCATGGGTGTTGGATGTGCTTTTGTTCATGGAACCGAAGGCTATACATTCGGTTTTCATGATAGCACATTCATTTATATTGCAGAGCTGTATGCCATATATCGAGCGATATTGTATGTGTGCCATCGAAATTTGGGATACTGTCATTTTGAGTAATTCCCTAAGTGCACTTCAGAGCCTTCGTGAGTTGTACAACTCCACCCCATTGTTCAGCGAATCCAGGGTGCCCTCCATGTTTTACACGCTTCTGGCGTTAATGTGGAGTGTGCTTGGATACCTGGTCACGTTGGCTTGCTGGGGAATGAACTTGCGGATTTGGCAGCTAAGGTGACAACCACAGAACCCAGTGTTACAATACCTGGGGTAACGCCGAAAGACTTTAGGCTTGTTGTGCAGAGAGCGGTGCTGTCGAGCTGGCGCGAGGAGTGGTTAGCTCTCCGCGGAAACAAGCTTAGGGTAGTTAAAGACATTCCGATAGACTAGGTAACTTCTTCTCGCGTATCCCGTCGTGAGGAAGTGATTTTGGCTCGGTTGCATATTGATCACTGCAATTTTACGTAGTTACCTTTTTAAAGGTCACTCTGCTCCTATTTGACCGGTTTGTGGCAAAGGTCTGTTGTTCCGTCACGTGTTGCTAGAGTGTATTGTTTCTAGCACATCTTCGGGACACTCTAAAACTGCAGACCAGTCTTGCAGGGGCCTTAGCGGATGATAAACAAACGGTTGATAGGATTTTCAATTATTTGTCAAGAGTAAATTTCCAAATGTGCATTAAGTCATCTTAATAGCTGATCGGGTTAGTCTTATATATTAAATTTGGTTTGACTTGTGCTGTCTTTTTTTGATATTTATCTCTGGCTTTTACTATGATTTTTATCTCTGGCTTTTACTATGATTTTTATATTGATATTGATCTCTGACTTTTACTATGATTTTTATATTGATATTTATCTCTGGCTTTTACTATGATTTTTATATTGATATTTATCTCTGGCTTTTACTATTATTTTTATATTGATATTTATCTCTGGCTTTTACTACGATTTTTATATTGATATTTATCTGTGGCTTTTACTATGATTTTTATATAGATATTTATCTCTGGCTTTTACTATGATTTTTATCTCTGGCTTTTACTATGATTTTGTATTGATATTTATCTCTGGCTTTTACTATGATTTTTATCTCTGGCTTTTACTATGATTTTTATATTGATATTTATCTCTGGCTTTTACTATGATTTTTATATTGATATTTATCTCTGGCTTTTACTATTATTTTTATATTGATATTTATCTCTGGCTTTTACTATGATTTTTATATTGATATTTATCTGTGGCTTTTACTATGATTTTTATATTGATATTTATCTCTGGCTTTTACTATGATTTTTATATTGATATTGATCTCTGGCGTTTACTATGATTTTTATATTGATATTTATCTCTGGCTTTTGCTATGATTTTTATAATGATAATTATCTCTGGCTATTACTATGATTTTTATATTGATATTTGTCTCTGGCTTTTGCTATGATTTTTATCTCTGGCTTTTACTATGATTTTTATATTGATATTTATCTCTGGCTTTTACTATGATTTTTAAGTTGATATTTATCTCTGGCTTTTACTATTATTTTTATATTGATATTTATCTCTGGCTTTTACTATGATTATTATATTGATATTTATCTGTGCCTTTTACTATGATTTTTATATTGATATTTATCTCTGGCTTTTACTATGATTTTTATCTCTGGCTTTTACTATGATTTTGTATTGATATTTATCTCTGGCTTTTACTATGATTTTTATCTCTGGCTTTTACTATGATTTTTATATTGATATTTATCTCTGGCTTTTACTATGATTTTTATATTGATATTTATCTCTGGCTTTTACTATTATTTTTATATTGATTTTTATCTCTGGCTTTTACTATGATTTTTATATTGATATTTATCTGTGGCTTTTACTATGATTTTTATATTGATATTTATCTCTGGCTTTTACTATGATTTTATATTGATATTCATCTCTGGCTTTTACTATGATTTTTATATTGATATTTATCTGTGGCTTTTACTATGACTTTATATTGATATTTATCTCTGGCTTTTACTATGATTTTAATCTCTGGCTTTTACTATGATTTTTATATTGATATTTATCTCTGCTTTTACTATGATTTTTATCTCTGGCTTTTACTATGATTTTTATATTGATATTTATCTCTGGCTTTTACTATGATTTTTATATTGATGTTTATCTCTGGCTTTACTATGATTTTATATTGATATTTATCTCTGGCTTTTACTATTATTTTATATTGATATTTATCTGTGACTTTTACTATGATTTTATTTTGATTTTTATCTCTGGCTTTTACTATGATTTTATATTGATGTTTATCTCTGGCTTTTACTATGATTTTTATCTCTGGCTTTTACTATGATTTTTATCTCTGGCTTTTACTATGATTTTTATATTATTATTTATCTCTGGCTTTTACTATGATTTTTATATTGATGTTTATCTCTGGCTCTTACTATGATATTTATCTCTGCCTTTTACTATGATTTTTATATTGATATTTATCTCTGGCTTTTACTGATTTATATCTCTGGCTTTTACTATGATTTTATTATTGATATTTATCTCTGGCTTTTGCTATGATTTTCATCTCTGGCTTTTACTATGATGTTTATATTGATATTTATCGCTGGCTTTTACTATGATTTTTATATTGATATTTATCTCTGGCTTTTACTATGATTTATATCTCTGGCTTTTACTATGATTTTTATATTGATATTTATCTCTGGCTTTTACTATGATTTATATCTCTGGCTTTTACTATGATTTTTATATTGATATTTATCTCTTGCTTTTACTATGATTTATATCTCTGGCTTTTACTATGATTTTTATATTGATATTTATCTCTGGCTTTTACTATGATTTATATCTCTGGCTTTTACTATGATTTTTATATTGATATTTATCTCTGGCTTTTGCTATGATTTTCATCTCTGTCTTTTACTATGATTTTTATATTGATATTTATCGCTGGCTTTTACTATGCTTTTTATCTCTGGCTTTTACTATGATTTTTATATTGATATTTATCTCTGGCTTTTACTATGATTTTTATATTGATATTTATCTCTGGCTTTTACTATGATTTATATCTCTGGCTTTTACTATGATTTTTATATTGATATTCATCTCTGGCTTTTACTATGATTTTTATATTGATATTTAACTCTGGCTTTTATTTCATTTGTTTACTCACTTTTATCTCGCCTTTCCCCAAGATCGTTTTTACAAGGGTGCTAATGACCTAAGATTTGAGCTCCCTTAAAGAACAACAGAGGTTTTTATTTCACCCTCGCCCACATGTCCCGCTCTGCCCAGGTATAGGCTTGGAAGGCACCACTAGCATGCCGCAGGTATGGACATGCACATGGTGTTCTGTATTGTGTGATGTTAGTTATATTGTTTTACAAGTACTGGTATCTGTTAGAACTACATATACATCATGACTGTTCTGTATTCTTGTTAGTTATATTGTTTTACAAGTACCAGTATCTGATACAACTGCATATACATCATGACTGTTCTGTATTGTGTGATGTTAGTTATATTGTTTTGCAAGTACCAGTATCTGATACAGCTACATATACATCATGACTGTTCTGTATTCTTGTTAGTTATATTGTTTTACAAGTACCAGTATCTGATACAACTGCATATACATCTTGACTGTTCTGTATTGTGTGATGTTAGTTATATTGTTTTACAAGTACCAGTATCTGATACAACTACATATACATCATTACTGTTCTGTAATGTTGTTAGTTATATTGTTTTACAAGTACCAGTATGTGATACAGCTACATATACATCATGACTGTTCTGTAATGTTGTTAGTTATATTGTTTTACAAGTACCAGTATGTGATACAGCTACTAATACATCATGACTGTTCTGTAATGTTGTTAGTTATATTGTTTTACAAGTACCAGTATGTGATACAGCTACATATACATCATGACTGTTCTGTATTGTGTGATGTTAGTTATATTGTTTTACAAGTACCAGTATCTGATACAACTACATATACATCATGACTGTTCTGTATTGTTGTTAGTTATATTGTTTTACAAGTACCAGTATGTGATACAGCTACATATACATCATGACTGTTCTGTATTGTGTGATGTTAGTTATATTGTTTTACAAGTACCAGTATCTGATACAACTACATATACATCATGACTGTTCTGTATTGTTGTTAGTTATATTGTTTTACAAGTACCAGTATGTGATACAGCTACATATGCATGATGACTGTTCTCTATTGTTGTTAGTTATATTGTATTACAAGTACCGGTATCTGATACAGCTACATATACATCATGACTGTTCTGTATTGTGTGATGTTAGTTATATTGTTTTACAAGTACCAGTATCTGATGCAACTGCATATACATCATGACTGTTCTCTATTGTTGTTAGTTATATTGTATTACAAGTACCGGTATCTGA
This sequence comes from Deroplatys truncata, assembly GCA_030765065.1. Lineage (NCBI taxonomy): Eukaryota > Metazoa > Arthropoda > Insecta > Mantodea > Mantidae > Deroplatys > Deroplatys truncata. Next base: position 4,874,575 of record CM060986.1, on the reverse strand, counting down.
TACAGCTACATATACATCATGACTGTTCTGTATTGTGTGATGTTAGTTATATTGTTTTACAAGTACCAGTATCTGATGCAACTGCATATACATCATGACTGTTCTCTATTGTTGTTAGTTATATTGTATTACAAGTACCGGTATCTGATACAGCTACATATACATCATGACTGTTCTGTATTGTGTGATGTTAGTTATATTGTTTTACAAGTACCAGTATCTGATGCAACTGCATATACATCATGACTGTTCTCTATTGTTGTTAGTTATATTGTTTTACAAGTACCGGTATCTGATACAGCTACATATACATCATGACTGTTCTGTATTTTGTGATGTTAGTTATTTCGTTCTACAAGTACCAGTATCTGATACAGCTACATATACATCATGACTGTTCTGTATTGTGTGATGTTAGTTATATTGTTATACAAGTACCAGTGTCTGATAAAACTGCATATACATTATGACTGTTCTGTATTGTGTGATGTTAGTTATATTGTTTTACAAGTACCAGTATCTGATACAGCTACACATACATCATGAATGTTCTGTATTGTGTGATGTTAGTTATATTGTTTTACAAGTACCAGTATCTGATACAACTACATATACATCATGACTGTTCTCTATTGTGTGATGTTAGTTATATTGTTTTACAAGTACCAGTATCTGATACAGCTACATATACATCATGACTGTTCTCTATTGTGTGATGTTATATATAATGTGCTACAAGTACCAGTATCTGATACAACTATATATACATCATGACTGTTCTCTATTGTTGTTAGTTATATTGTTTTACAAGTACCAGTATCTGATACAACTACATATACATCATGACTGTTCTCTATTGTTGTTAGTTATATTGTTTTACAAGTACCAGTATCTGTTACAACTACATATACATCATGACTGTTCTCTATTTGTGTTATATTGTTCTACAAGTACCAGTATCTGACACAACTACATATACATCTTGACTGTTCTGTATTGTTGTTAGTTATATTGTTCTACAAGTACCAGTATCTGACACAACTACATATACATCATGACTGTTCTCTATTTCTGTTATATTGTTCTACAAGTGCACGTATCTGATACAACTACATATACATCCTGACTGTTCTTTATTGTTGTTAGTTATATTGTTCTACAAGTACCAGTATCTGATACAACTACATATACATCATGACTGTTCTCTATTTTGTTAGTTATATTGTTTTACAATTACCAGTATCTGATACAACTACATATACATAATAACTGTTCTCTATTGTTTTTAGTTATATTGTTTTACAACTACCAGTATCTGATACAACTACATATACATCATGACTGTTCTGTATTGTTGTTAGTTATATTGTTTTACACGTACCAGTATCTGATACAACTACATATACATCATGACTTTTCTCTATTGTTGTTAGTTATATTGTTTTACAACTACCAATATGTGATGCAACTACATATTCATCATGACTGTTCTCTATTGTTGTTAGTTATATTGTTTTACAACTACCAATATGTGATGCAACTACATATTCATCATGACTGTTCTCTATTGTTGTTAGTTATATTGTTTTACAACTACCAGTATGTGATGCAACTACATATTCATCATGACTGTTCTCTATTGTTGTTAGTTATATTGTTTTACAACTACCAATATGTGATACAACTACATATTCATCATCACTGTTCTGTATTGTTGTTAGTTATATTGTTTTACAACTACCAGTATGTGATACAACTACATATTCATCATGACTGTTCTGTATTGTTGTTAGTTATATTGTTTTACAACTACCAATATGTGATACAACTACATATTCATCATGACTGTTCTGTATTGTTGTTAGTTATATTGTTTTACAAGTACCGGTATCTGATACAACTACATATACATCATGACTGTTCTGTATTGTTGTTAGTTATATTGTATTACAAGTACCGGTATCTGATACAACTACATATACATCATGACTGTTCTCTATTGTTGTTAGTTATATTGTTTTACAACTACCAGTATGTGATGCAACTACATATACATCATGACTGTTCTCTATTGTTGTTAGTTATATTGTTTTACAACTACCAGTATGTGATACAACTACATATTCATCATGACTGTTCTCTATTGTTGTTAGTTATATTGTTTTACAACTACCAATATGTGATACAACTACATATTCATCATCACTGTTCTGTATTGTTGTTAGTTATATTGTTTTACAACTACCAGTATGTGATACAACTACATATTCATCATGACTGTTCTGTATTGTTGTTAGTTATATTGTTTTACAACTACCAATATGTGATACAACTACATATTCATCATGACTGTTCTGTATTGTTGTTAGTTATATTGTTTTACAAGTACCGGTATCTGATACAACTACATATACATCATGACTGTTCTGTATTGTTGTTAGTTATATTGTATTACAAGTACCGGTATCTGATACAACTACATATACATCATGACTGTTCTCTATTGTTGTTAGTTATATTGTTTTACAACTACCAGTATGTGATGCAACTACATATACATCATGACTGTTCTCTATTGTTGTTAGTTATATTGTTTTACAACTACCAGTATCTGATACAACTACATATTCATCATGACTGTTCTCTATTGTTGTTAGTTATATTGTTTTACAAGTACCAGTATGTGATGCAACTACATATTCATCATGACTGTTCTCTATTGTTGTTAGTTATATTGTTTTACAACTACCAGTATCTGATACAACTACATATTCATCATGACTGTTCTCTATTGTTGTTAGTTATATTGTTTTACAAGTACCAGTATCTGATACAACTACATATACATCATGACTGTTCTCTATTGTTGTTAGTTATATTGTTTTACAACTACCAGTATGTGATGCAACTACATATACATCATGACTGTTCTGTATTGTTGTTAGTTATATTGTTTTACAACTACCAGTATGTGATGCAACTACATATACATCATGACTGTTCTCTATTGTTGTTAGTTATATTGTTTTACAACTACCAGTATGTGATGCAACTACATATACATCATGACTGTTCTCTATTGTTGTTAGTTATATTGTTTTACAACTACCAGTATGTGATGCAACTACATATACATCATGACTGTTCTCTATTGTTGTTAGTTATATTGTTTTACAACTACCAGTATGTGATGCAACTACATATACATCATGACTGTTCTCTATTGTTGTTAGTTATATTGTTTTACAACTACCAGTATGTGATGCAACTACATATTCATCATGACTGTTCTCTATTGTTGTTAGTTATATTGTTTTACACGTACCGGTATCTGATACAACTACATATTCATCATGACTGTTCTCTATTGTTGTTAGTTATATTGTTTTACAAGTACCAGTATGTGATGCAACTACATATTCATCATGACTGTTCTCTATTGTTGTTAGTTATATTGTTTTACAACTACCAATATGTGATGCAACTACATATACATCATGACTGTTCTCTATTGTTGTTAGTTATATTGTTTTACAACTACCAGTATGTGATGCAACTACATATACATCATGACTGTTCTCTACTGTTGTTAGTTATATTGTTTTACAACTACCAGTATGTGATGCAACTACATATTCATCATGACTGTTCTGTATTGTTGTTAGTTATATTGTTTTACAACTACCAGTATGTGATGCAACTACATATACATCATGACTGTTCTCTACTGTTGTTAGTTATATTGTTTTACAACTACCAGTATGTGATGCAACTACATATACATCATGACTGTTCTCTATTGTTGTTAGTTATATTGTTTTACAACTACCAGTATGTGATGCAACTACATATTCATCATGACTGTTCTCTATTGTTGTTAGTTATATTCTTTTACAACTACCAGTATGTGATGCAACTACAGATACATCATGACTGTTCTCTATTGTTGTTAGTTATATTGTTTTACAACTACCAGTATGTGATGCAACTACATATACATCATGACTGTTCTCTATTGTTGTTAGTTATATTGTTTTACAACTACCAGTATGTGATGCAACTACATATACATCATGACTGTTCTGTATTGTTGTTAGTTATATTGTTTTACAAGTACCAGTATGTGATGCAACTACATATACATCATGACTGTTCTGTATTGTTGTTAGTTATATTGTATTACAAGTACCGGTATCTGATACAACTACATATTCATCATGACTGTTCTGTATTGTTGTTAGTTATATTGTTTTACAAGTACCAGTATCTGATACAACTACATATTCATCATGACTGTTCTGTATTGTTGTTAGTTATATTGTTTTACAAGTACCGGTATCTGATACAACTACATATACATCATGACTGTTCTCTATTGTTGTTAGTTATATTGTTTTACAAGTACCAGTATCTGATACAACTACATATTCATCATGACTGTTCTGTATTGTTGTTAGTTATATTGTTTTACAAGTACCGGTATCTGATACAACTACATATACATCATGACTGTTCTCTATTGTTGTTAGTTATATTGTTTTACAAGTACCGGTATCTGATACAACTACATATACATCATGACTGTTCTGTATTGTTGTTAGTTATATTGTTTTACAAGTACCGGTATCTGATACAACTACATATACATCATGACTGTTCTGTATTGTTGTTAGTTATATTGTTTTACAAGTACCGGTATCTGATACAACTACATATACATCATGACTGTTCTGTATTGTTGTTAGTTATATTGTTTTACAAGTACCGGTATCTGATACAACTACATATACATCATGACTGTTCTCTATTGTTGTTAGTTATATTGTTTTACAAGTACCGGTATCTGATACAACTACATATACATCATGACTGTTCTGTATTGTTGTTAGTTATATTGTTTTACAAGTACCGGTATCTGATACAACTACATATACATTATGACTGTTCTCTATTGTTGTTAGTTATATTGTTTTACAAGTACCGGTATCTGATACAACTACATATACATCATGACTGTTCTGTATTGTTGTTAGTTATATTGTTTTACAAGTACCGGTATCTGATACAACTACATATACATCATGACTGTTCTGTATTGTTGTTAGTTATATTGTTTTACAAGTACCGGTATCTGATACAACTACATATACATCATGACTGTTCTGTATTGTTGTTAGTTATATTGTTTTACAAGTACCGGTATCTGATACAACTACATATACATCATGACTGTTCTGTATTGTTAGTTATATTGTTTTACAAGTACCGGTATCTGATACAACTACATATACATCATGACTGTTCTCTATTGTTGTTAGTTATATTGTTTTACAAGTACCGGTATCTGATACAACTACATATACATCATGACTGTTCTGTATTGTTGTTAGTTATATTGTTTTACAAGTACCAGTATGTGATGCAACTACATATTCATCATGACTGTTCTGTATTGTTGTTAGTTATATTGTATTACAAGTACCGGTATCTGATACAACTACATATTCATCATGACTGTTCTCTATTGTTGTTAGTTATATTGTTTTACACGTACCGGTATCTGATACAACTACATATACATCATGACTGTTCTGTATTGTTGTTAGTTATATTGTATTACAAGTACCGGTATCTGATACAACTACATATACATCATGACTGTTCTCTATTGTTGTTAGTTATATTGTTTTACACGTACCGGTATCTGATACAACTACATATACATCATGACTGTTCTGTATTGTTGTTAGTTATATTGTATTACAAGTACCGGTATCTGATACAACTACATATACATCATGACTGTTCTGTATTGTTGTTAGTTATATTGTATTACAAGTACCGGTATCTGATACAACTACATATTCATCATGACTGTTCTGTATTGTTGTTAGTTATATTGTTTTACAACTACCAGTATGTGATGCAACTACATATTCATTATGACTGTTCTCTATTGTTGTTAGTTATATTGTTTTACAACTACCAGTATGTGATGCAACTACATATTCATCATGACTGTTCTCTATTGTTGTTAGTTATATTGTTTTACAACTACCAGTATGTGATACAACTACATATACATCATGACTGTTCTGTATTGTTGTTAGTTATATTGTTTTACAACTACCAGTATGTGATGCAACTACATATTCATCATGACTGTTCTCTATTGTTGTTAGTTATATTGTTTTACAACTACCAGTATCTGATACAACTACATATACATCATGACTGTTCTGTATTGTTGTTAGTTATATTGTTTTACAAGTACCAGTATCTGATACAACTACATATTCATCATGACTGTTCTCTATTGTTGTTAGTTATATTGTTTTACAACTACCAGTATGTGATACAACTACATATACATCATGACTGTTCTCTATTGTTGTTAGTTATATTGTTTTACAACTACCAGTATGTGATGCAACTACATATTCATCATGACTGTTCTCTATTGTTGTTAGTTATATTGTTTTACAACTACCAGTATGTGATGCAACTACATATACATCATGACTGTTCTGTATTGTTGTTAGTTATATTGTTTTACAACTACCAGTATGTGATGCAACTACATATTCATCATGACTGTTCTCTATTGTTGTTAGTTATATTGTTTTACAACTACCAGTATGTGATGCAACTACATATTCATCATGACTGTTCTGTATTGTTGTTAGTTATATTGTTTTACAACTAGCATTATGTGATGCAACTACATATTCATCATGACTGTTCTCTATTGTTGTTAGTTATATTGTTTTACAACTACCAATATGTGATGCAACTACATATTCATCATGACTGTTCTCTATTGTTGTTAGTTATATTGTTTTACAACTACCAATATGTGATACAACTACATATTCATCATGACTGTTCTCTATTGTTGTTAGTTATATTGTTTTACAACTACCAATATGTGATGCAACTACATATTCATCATGACTGTTCTCTATTGTTGTTAGTTATATTGTTTTACAACTACCAATATGTGATGCAACTACATATACATCATGACTGTTCTCTATTGTTGTTAGTTATATTGTTTTACAAGTACCAGTATGTGATGCAACTACATATTCATCATGACTGTTCTCTATTGTTGTTAGTTATATTGTTTTACAACTACCAATATGTGATGCAACTACATATACATCATGACTGTTCTCTGTTGTTGTTAGTTATATTGTTTTACAAGTACCAATATCTGATACAACTACATATTCATCATGACTTTTCTCTATTGTTGTTAGTTATATTGTTTTACAACTACCAATATGTGATGCAACTACATATTCATCATGACTGTTCTCTATTGTTGTTAGTTATATTGTTTTACAACTACCAATATGTGATGCAACTACATATACATCATGACTGTTCTCTATTGTTGTTAGTTATATTGTTTTACAAGTACCAGTATGTGATGCAACTACATATTCATCATGACTGTTCTCTATTGTTGTTAGTTATATTGTTTTACAACTACCAATATGTGATGCAACTACATATACATCATGACTGTTCTCTATTGTTGTTAGTTATATTGTTTTACAAGTACCAATATCTGATACAACTACATATTCATCATGACTTTTCTCTATTGTTGTTAGTTATATTGTTTTACAACTACCAATATCTGATACAACTACATATTCATCATGACTGTTCTCTATTGTTGTTAGTTATATTGTTTTACAACTACCAGTATCTGATACAACTACATATACATCATGACTGTTCTCTATTGTTGTTAGTTATATTGTTTTACAACTACCAGTATGTGATGCAACTACATATTCATCATGACTGTTCTCTATTGTTGTTAGTTATATTGTTTTACAAGTACCAGTATCTGATACAACTACATATTCATCATGACTGTTCTCTATTGTTGTTAGTTATATTGTTTTACAACTACCAGTATGTGATGCAACTACATATTCATCATGACTGTTCTCTATTGTTGTTAGTTATATTGTTTTACAAGTACCAGTATCTGATACAACTACATATTCATCATGACTGTTCTCTATTGTTGTTAGTTACATTGTTTTACAACTACCAGTATGTGATATAACTACATATACATCATGACTGTTCTCTATTGTTGTTAGTTATATTGCTTTACAACTACCTGTATGTGATATAACTACATATACATCATGACTGTTCTCTATTGTTGTTAGTTATATTGCTTTACAACTACCTGTATGTGATATAACTACATATACATCATGACTGTTCTCTATTGTTGTTAGTTATATTGTTTTACAACTACCAGTATGTGATGCAACTACATATTCATCATGACTGTTCTCTATTGTTGTTAGTTATATTGTTTTACAAGTACCAGTATCTGATACAACTACATATTCATCATGACTGTTCTCTATTGTTGTTAGTTACATTGTTTTACAACTACCAGTATGTGATATAACTACATATACATCATGACTGTTCTCTATTGTTGTTAGTTATATTGTTTTACAACTACCTGTATGTGATATAACTACATATACATCATGACTGTTCTCTATTGTTGTTAGTTATATTGTTTTACAACTACCTGTATGTGATATAACTACATATACATCATGACTGTTCTCTATTGTTGTTAGTTACATTGTTTTACAACTACCTGTATGTGATATAACTACATATACATCATGACTGTTCTCTATTGTTGTTAGTTATATTGCTTTACAACTACCTGTATGTGATATAACTACATATACATCATGACTGTTCTCTTTGTTGTTAGTTATATTGTTTTACAACTACCTGTATGTGATATAACTACATATACATCATGACTGTTCTCTATTGTTGTTAGTTATATTGTTTTACAATTACCAGTATCTGATACAACTATATATACATCATGACTGTTCTCTATTGTTGTTAGTTATATTGCTTTACAACTACCTGTATGTGATATAACTACATATACATCATGACTGTTCTCTTTGTTGTTAGTTATATTGTTTTACAACTACCTGTATGTGATATAACTACATATACATCATGACTGTTCTCTTTGTTGTTAGTTATATTGTTTTACAATTACCAGTATCTGATACAACTATATATACATCATGACTGTTCTCTATTGTTGTTAGTTATATTGTTTTACAAGTACCAGTAGCTGATACAACTACATATACATCATGACTTCTGTATTGTGTGATGTTAGTTATATTGTTTTACAAGTACCGGTATCTGATACAGCTACATATACATCATGACTGTTCTGTATTGTGTGATGTTAGTTATATTGTTTTACAATTACCAGTATCTGATACAACTATATATACATCATGACTGTTCTCTATTGTTGTTAGTTATATTGTTTTACAAGTTCCAGTAGCTGATACAACTACATATACATCATGACTGTTCTGTATTGTGTGTTGTTAGTTATATTGTTTTACAATTACCAGTATCTGATACAACTATATATACATCATGACTGTTCTCTATTGTTGTTAGTTATATTGTTTTACAAGTACCAGTAGCTGATACAACTACATATACATCATGACTGTTCTGTATTGTGTGATGTTAGTTATATTGTTTTACAATTACCAGTATCTGATACAACTATATATACATCATGACTGTTCTCTATTGTTGTTAGTTATATTGTTTTACAAGTACCAGTAGCTGATACAACTACATATACATCATGACTGTTCTGTATTGTGTGATGTTAGTTATATTGTTTTACAATTACCAGTATCTGATACAACTATATATACATCATGACTGTTCTGTATTGTTGTTAGTTATATTGTTTTACAAGTACCAGTAGCTGATACAACTACATATACATCATGACTGTTCTGTATTGTGTGATGTTAGTTATATTGTTTTACAATTACCAGTATCTGATACAACTATATATACATCATGACTGTTCTGTATTGTTGTTAGTTATATTGTTTTATAAGTACCAGTATGTGATACAACTACCTGTATGTGATATAACTACATATACATCATGACTGTTCTCTTTGTTGTTAGTTATATTGTTTTACAATTACCAGTATCTGATACAACTATATATACATCATGACTGTTCTCTATTGTTGTTAGTTATATTGTTTTACAAGTACCAGTAGCTGATACAACTACATATACATCATGACTGTTCTGTATTGTGTGATGTTAGTTATATTGTTTTACAATTACCAGTATGTGATACAACTACATATACATCATGACTGTTCTGTATTGTGTGTTGTTAGTTATATTGTTTTACAAGTACCAGTATCTGATACAACTACATATACATCATGACTGTTCTGTATTGTGTGATGTTAGTTATATTGTTTTACAATTACCAGTATCTGATACAACTACATACACATCATGACTGTTCTGTATTGTGTGATGTTAGTTATATTGTTTTACAATTACCAGTATCTGATACAACTACATATACATCATGACTGTTCTGTATTGTGTGTTGTTAGTTATATTGTTTTACAATTACCAGTATCTGATACAACTGTATATACATCATGACTGTTCTCTATTGTTGTTAGTTATATTGTTTTACAGGTACCAGTATCTGATATAGCTACATATACATCATGACTGTTCTGTATTGTTGTTAGTTATATTGTTTTACAGGTACCAGTATCTGATATAGCTACATATACATCATGACTGTTCTCTATTGTTGTTAGTTATATTGTTTTACAGGTACCAGTATCTGATATAGCTACATATACATCATGACTGTTCTCTATTGTTGTTAGTTATATTGTTTTACAGGTACCAGTATCTGATATAGCTACATATACATCATGACTGTTCTCTATTGTTGTTAGTTATATTGTTTTACAGGTACCAGTATCTGATATAGCTACATATACATCATGACTGTTCTCTATTGTTGTTAGTTATATTGTTTTACAGGTACCAGTATCTGATATAGCTACATATACATCATGACTGTTGCGTATTGTTGTTAGTTATATTGTTTTACAGGTACTAGTATCTGATATAGCTACATATACATCATGACTGTTCTCTATTGTTGTTAGTTATATTGTTTTACAGGTACCAGTATCTGATATAGCTACATATACATCATGACTGTTCTGTATTGTTGTTAGTTATATTGTTTTACAGGTACCAGTATCTGATACAACTATATACAACATCATGACTGTTGTGTATTGTTTTCCAGGTACCAGCATCTTTTGGGACTACACATACAGAATGGGTATCCTCTTTTGCTGGTTGGTCAGACTGGTACAGGAAAGAGCTTTTATGTACAGAACATGCTGATGTATAGACTCTCTGAGGAGGAAAATGTTCCAGTGTTGATAACATTTACATCACAGACTTCAGCAAACCAGACACAGGTAACACATTTCTAGTCGCTTGAATGTTATACCAGTGTTGAAAATTCCTGTAAACCCTGAAACGCGAACTGAGGAGGCAGAACACTAAATACTCTTTGATTCTATCAGTCTGATTACATTTCTATCATTCTAACTTGGGGCCTACTAAAGTAGGCACGATATTTGTGGTCCCGGGGTCCCGAGCCGCACATTCGAATGCTTTCCTCTAAAAGGTGGGAGGGCCTATGCCAAATGCGCAATCAACTGTGGTGTACAAGCATGTTTGTCTAACAACTAATTACCTCCCTGAACATAGTCTGACAGATACTGCTGCGCGGGTAGGATGAGGTTGCTGTGGTGTCGCAGGTGGTGGCTGTGTAATTCCCAGCTTATACAGGACTGTCCTCGTATCTGCTGATAGAGGTCAAGCCTTACACTCCTGAAGGCGATTGGGAGGTGAGCAAGGTCCAAGCCAGGACTCCCACGTAACCAGGATGAGAGACATTTGTAATGGTGGAGGATTATGGATATAAAAAAATTAAAAAAAAGGAATTTACAGGTCAGTGTAAAAGAAGTAGTTAGTGTTGTGGTCCTCGCTACTTGGTTATATATAGAACCGTGGAAGGAAAGAAATTTACATCGGTGAACCCTGTTATAGTTTAAAATGGTCTCAATAAGATTTATGGTGACGCTTTAGAAGTCACTCCTTATTGAAGCAAACTTAGCATTTCAGGCAGCGATTATCTTGAAAACTGACATGTTAGTCGTCACGTGGTGTCCTGCATTGGACGGTAGGTCCAAGGAAATGTAGAGGAGCAAGATGTATGATACCTTACCTTCAAATAATTAAGGTAGGGTATGAAGACATTGAGATGAGGTGATCCATCCTGATACCACTGAGATGTTGTAAGTGTCAGCGCTCCTGACACACAATCTCTCTTGTGGAGCTCCAACATGCATTAGCGGAGAACATCCACCGAGTTTGCAGAGGGAGAAGGAAACTGCTGTGCATCCTCCAACCCTTTGACCCAAATTCCGGCTATTTAAAGCAGTACCAAGTCATGAAATCCCATCGACGGGCCCACAATTTCAAAAAAGATTCTCGTACCCAGATCGCTTCCAAAGCCCACAAAATCAACATCTGGCAAGTCTGTTACTGTCAGTAATGACCATTGATCTCGAACAATAATAATAGCAAGCCTGTGACTGTTAAGACCAGCTATAAGAGAATTGACTTCCTGTAACATGCAAGGGACAGAAAAGATATCCCCTTCGAAGGAGCACGTCTTTGCTCATCTCCATTTCCAATCAGTTCAAGGTTCTTGAAGCAAAATTTTGTGTTGGAAAAGGGTCTCCCCATAGAGAATATGCAACAGGAGGTGTCTGTCCACGCTTGAAGAAGAACAATGAAGAAGAGGCAATATAAATGCTCCATTAAAGGAGTTAGCCCGATACCAAAGAAGAAGCGTAAATTGATTCAACCATCACTGTCCTAATGTAGTAGACTTTTATCTCATTATAATTACTATGGCTATGTAATGCTTCCATTATGAAATGGCTGCATGCAGCACCTCATGTACATCTTGGAATGATGTCTACGATGCCTACATTTAGATCTGCACCTGTTTTTTAGAGTTTTGTTAGGTTGCAGTGACCGAAATTTTATCTACGCCAATGGTGTTGGATGTGCTTATGTTTAAGGAACCGAACCCCACACATTCGGTTTTCATGATAGCACATCCATTTATAGTGCAGAGATGTATGCCATATACCAGCCATTTTTATGTGCATTATCGAAAACTGGGAGACTGTCTCATTTTAAATGATTCCCTTAATGCACTTCAGAGTCTTAGTGAGCTGTACAATTACCACTCCATTGTTTAGCAAGTGCAGGATGCCCTCCATGTTTTATATGCTTCTTTTGGAGTGTGCTTGGATACCTGGTCATGCTGGCTTGCTGGGAAATGAACTTGCAGATTTGGTAGCTAAGGCAACAAGCACAGAACCCAGTGTTACAATATCTTGGGTAACATAGGTAGACTTTAGGCTTGTTGTGCAAAGAACAGTGCTGTCATACTGGTGCGAGGAGTGGTTAGCTCTCTGTGCAAATAAGCTTAGAGTAGTGAAGGGCATTCTGATAAACTGGGTAACTTTCTCTCATGTATCTCAGGGTGAGGAGGTGATTTTGACTCGGTTGTGTATTGACCACTGCAATTTTATACACGATTATTTTTTTAAGGGTGACACTGCTCCTATATGTCCACTTTGTGGCAAAGGTCTCCAGTCTTGCAGAGGTCTTAGCGGGTGATAAGCAATAGGATTTTTAATTTTGTGTCAAAAGTAAATTTCTAAATGCGGATTTAGTAATGTTGAATTCAGGTGTTTCATACTTCTTAGTTTATTTTTATATATTCATATTTATTTCTGACTTTTGGTATGATTTTTATATTGATATTTATCTCTGGCATTTTGCTATGATGTTTTGCATGATCTTTATCTCTGGTCTTTCCATGATCTGTTTTAAAAGGCCTAGCATCTGAGCGCTGTTAAACATACATCATCATCTACAATGGAACATCTGTGGAATTGGAACACATCAACCAGAGCTTGAACTTTTACTCCACAAGAATAATCCTTTGGTCGTGTGTTTACAAGAGACTAAACTCCGTCCACATGATAGATTTAAAATCAGGTGTTGTGATCTTACACCGAATGAGGGTGTTCCTGCGCACTGGGGCACTATGATGCTCATCAGAGATGATATATTCATAGAATCTGTATTCATACAGTCAGTGCTGTAAGGATTAAACTGCCATCCATCCCATTTACCATTTGTAACATTTATCTGCCTCCATCCAATGACCTCTCGCTCACGGATTTAGAACATCTAGTTTCCCAATTACCAATGCCTATTCTGTTGGTGGGAGAACATTAATGTCCATCATCCTCTTTGGGGCTCACCTTGGGCTTGTGCGAGATGTAAATTAATTGCCGATTTTTGGACAATCATAACTTAGCTCTTCTGAACATCAGAGAGCCTACATTTTTCTCAGATGCCTTCAACACTTTTTCACACCTTGATGTTGCAGTTTGTTCACCACAGTTAGCAGTTTCCTTGCAATGGAATGTCATTCTGATTTACACTCTAGTGACCACTTTTCATGTCGTATTAGTCTCTTAACACAAGATACATGTTTCATATGCCTACCTAGATGGCGCTTGGATCAAGCCAGCTGGAACCTTTACTCCCAGTATGAGCACGACTGGTGGAAGTTTTGGTCCAACATCTCATACAGACAATGCATTGTGCTGCTGAGCAAGCTATTCCATGGTCGACTGGCTAGCCCCATCGATTTCCGGTTCCTTGGTAGACCGCTGAATATTGAAAGGCATTCCTGCTCACAGACGTGCTCTCGCCCTAAGCTGAATAACCTGATACAGTATAAGAAAATGCATGCCAAGTCGAGACAAATTTTAAAGATAGCAAACGGACATTAAGGAGCAAATTTGTAGCTTCATTTAATTGACATTCACCTTCCTCTGTCGTTTGGGATAAGTTAAGGCGTGTGGCCGGAAAATCGACCCAGATGGCAATTGCTGGTTCTTAAAACAGCTGCAGGAGCTGTTGTTGGTACATTTGACGTGGCTAACACATTTGGCTGTGCTTTCGCTCAAGTGTCTAGCTCAGACAACTATTCGCCCGAGTTCCTTCGTATTAAGACTCGGGCTGAATCTCTCCTTTTCGTTCAGGAAATCTTGAAGATTACAATCGCCTCTTCACCATGGCGGAGTTAGAACATTTCATCATCGCGACTATCAGCACCAGGATCTGTTCGTATCCAAGTACAAGTGCTCCAACAGCTCTCTCCTGAAGGTAAGGCTTTTCTGCTCGAGGTCTAAAATTGTGTTTGGTTTGACATCGCTTTCCCAAAAAAGTGGTGTGAGGCCACCATCATATTCACTTTGAAAGCTGGGAAGGAGCATCATCTTCTGTCCAACTACCATCCTATTTAAATGGCAAATCTTGGGGAGTGGATCATACAGTTTTGCTGCGACTGTATTGTACACTGATACGATCAAAAATAGACTGTGTGTGTATCATTTATTCCTCAACACGACCATCTGTGCTGATGAGATTAGATGCAGTCCATAATCAGGGCATTCAACTGGCTATAATTGCTTTTCCCACTAGCCCAGTTATGAGTGTTTACACCAAATCTGGAGAACCTCGTCTACATATCCACATGATGTTCTCTTAGGAAATTATGGCTGTGCACTTAAATGTATGACAAAGCATCCAGCGTTCGCTTCTTTCTTTCACACCACTGGATGAACGTTAATACAAGGCCTGCAGGTGATCGTTTTTGGGAGCTTCGTAGAAAGCACGACATTGAAATGCCTAGCATGTTTGCTAAGGGGTAAAGGGTGTTCCCCTGTTGGTTTTGTGTGACATCTCATATAGATCTTGGGGTGTTGGTATACCGGGAGTCTACAATGCCTACATTTAGTAACTGCACCTGTTTTTAGGGAATTTCTGTCTGGTTACAGTGACCGAATTTTGAACCACACTGATGGCTCTAAGGGTTCAAGGGTGTTGGATGTGCTTATGTTCATGGAGTCAAACCCCATACATTTGGTTTTCATGACAGCATATTCATTTTTAGTGCAGAGCTGTATGCCATATACTGAGCCATTTTGTATGTGCGTTGTCGAAAATTGTTGTCTCATTTAGAGTGATTCCCTTAGTGCACTTCAGAACCTTCGTGAGCTGTACAACTATCACCCCATTGTTCAGCAAATCCAGGATGCTCTCCATGTTTTATACACTTCTGGTGTTAATGTGAGGTGTGCTTGGATACCTGGTCACATTGGCTTGCCAGGGAATGAACATGCAGATGTGGCAGCCAAAGAACCGAGT
This sequence comes from Deroplatys truncata, assembly GCA_030765065.1. Classification (NCBI taxonomy): domain Eukaryota; kingdom Metazoa; phylum Arthropoda; class Insecta; order Mantodea; family Mantidae; genus Deroplatys; species Deroplatys truncata. The sequence continues at coordinate 4,858,291 of CM060986.1, read as the reverse complement.
GTTACAATATCTCGGGTAACGTCAGAAGACTTTGGGCTTGTGCAGAGAGCTGTGTTATTGTGCTGGCACAAGGAGTGGTTACTGCTGTGCAGAAATAAGCTTAGAGTAGTGAAGGACATTCTAATTACTGGTAACTTGCATCTCTTCTTGAGGAGGTGATATTGGCTCAGTTATGTATTGGCCACTTCAATTTGATGCATGGTTATCCTTTTAAGGTTGACCGTGCTCCTCTTTGGTCATGTGTTGCTAGAGTGTGTGGTTGTGGCAGAACTTTGGGACTCTCTGTAACAGTCGGGCAGATGATAAGCAAACGGTTCATAGGATTTTTAATTTTTTGGCAAAGGAACATTTCCAAATGTAGAATTAGTCATGTTGATATCAGGTGTTTCATATTTCTCGGTTTAGTTTTATATATTCATATTTATTTTTGACTTTTGGTATATGTATGTATTGATCTTTAGCTCTGGCCTTCGCCATGATGTGTTTTACAAGGTCTCAAACGACTTAGCATTGAGTGCCCTTAATCAAACTCATGATGATGATGATCATCATCACTCTTACTCTCCCTCACTATTTAAGATAGGCAATTTTCCCCCATACTTAAACAAAACAACTTTGAATTCATACCTAACGGGAAAAAAAAAATTGGCTCTGTGAATACAAAATAACTTAAAATAGAAATGAATGTTAATAAACTGGCCAAATGTTAATTCAACTAATATTCAACAACAACCATTCTGTTACACATACATTTAAAATTTTGGCAATGTCCATTCTAAAATATTGTGTTGCAGCCTTTTCTAATTTCCACCTACTTTCCGCAATTTGGGAATTGGATGATACTTTGTGTGCAGCAGACCAACTAGAATGCCCACAACTGCATCACATATTTCTTTCTAAGAAAACACACCCATCAGAATAATGAGAGAGAATAAAGTTATATAGTCATTTAGAACATTAGGTATTCTATCCCTCACTTGTGTATATATTCCGAGTAAACTGACCCACATCACAATAATGATACAGAATAAAGTTATATAGTCATGTAGAACATTAGGTATTCTATTTCTGACATGTGTATACATTCCGAGTAAACTGACCCACATCGCAATAATGATACAGAATAAAGTTATATAGTCATGTAGAACATTAGGTATTCTATCTCTGACATGTGTATACATTCCGAGTAAACTGACCCACATCACAATAATGATACAGAATAAAGTTATATAGTCATGTAGAACATTAGGTATTCTATCTCTGACATGTGTATACATTCCGAGTAAACTGACCCACATCACAATAATGATACAGAATAAAGTTATATAGTCATGTAGAACATTAGGTATTCTATCTCTGAGTTGTGTATACATTCCGAGTAAACTGACCCACATCACAATAATGATACAGAATAAAGTTATATAGTCATGTAGAACATTAGGTATTCTATTTCTGACATGTATACATTCCGAGTAAACTGACCCACATCACAATAATGATACAGAATAAAGTTATATAGTCATGTAGAACATTAGGTATTCTATTTCTGACATGCGTATACATTCCGAGTAAACTGACCCACATCACAATAATGATACAGAATAAAGATATATAGTCATATAGAACATTAGGTATTCTATCTCTGACATGTGTATACATTCCGAGTAAACTGACCCACATCACAATAATGATACAGAATAAAGCTATATAGTCATGTAGAAAATTAGGTATTCTATCTCTCACTTGTGTATACATTCCGAGTAAACTGACCCACATCACAATAATGATACAGAATAAAGTTGTATAGTCATGTACAACATTAGGTATTCTATCTCTCACTTTGTGTATACATTCCGAGTAAACTGACCCATATCACAATAATGATAGAGAATAAAGTTATATAGTCATGTAGAACATTAGGTATTCTAACTCTGACATGCGTCTACATTCCGAGTAAACTGACCCATATCACAATAATGATAGAGAATAAGGTTATATAGTCATGTAGAACATTAGGTATTCTATCTCTCACTTGTGTATACATTCCGAGTAAACAGACCCACATCACAATAATGATACAGAATAAAGCTATATAGTTATGTAGAACATTAGGTATTCTATCTCTCACTTGTGCATACATTCCGAGTAAACTGACGCACATCACAATAATGATACAGAATAAAGTTATTTAGTCATGTAGAACATTAGGTATTCTATCTCTGACATGTGTATACATTCTGATTAAACTGACCCACATCACAATACTGATACAGAATAAAGTTATAAAGTCATGTAGAACATTAGGCATTCTATCTCTCACTTGTGTATACATTCTGAGCAAACTGAACCACATCACAATAATGATACACAATAAAGTTATATAGTCATGTAGAACATTAGGTATTCTATCTCTGACTTGTGTATACATTCTGAGTAAACTGACCCACATCACCATAATGATACAGAATTAAACTATATAGTCATGTAGGACATTAGGTATTCTATCTCAGACATGCGTATACATTCCGAGAAAACTGACCCACATCACAATAATGATAGAGAATAAAGTTATATAGTCATTTAGAACATTAGGTATTCTATCTCTCACATGTGTATACATTCTGAGTAAACTGAACCACATCACAATAATGATACAGAATAAAGTTATATAGTCATGTAGAACATTAGGTATTCTATCTCTCACTTGTGTATACATTCTGAGTAAACTGAACCACATCACCATAATGATACAGAATAAAGCTATATAGTCATGTAGAACATTAGGTATTCTATCTCAGACATGCGTATACATTCCGAGTAAACTGACCCACATCCCAATAATGATACAGAATAAAGTTATATAGTCATGTAGAACATTAGGTATTCTATCTCCGACATGTGTATACATTCCGAGTGAACTGACCCATATCACAATAATGATAGAGAATAAAGCTATTTAGTCATGTAGAACATTAGGTATTCTATCTCTGACGTGTGTATACATTCCGAGTAATCTGGCCCACATCACAATAATGATGCAGAATAAAGCTATATAGTCATGTAGAACATTAGGTATTCTATCTCTGACGTGTGTATACATTCCGAGTAAACTGACCCACATCACAATAATGATACAGAATAAAGTTATATAGTCATGTAGAACATTAGGTATTCTATCTCTGACATATGTATACACTCCGAGTAAACTGACGTACATCACAATAATGATAGAGAATAAAGTTATATACTCATGTAGAAGATTAGATATTCTATCTCTCACTTGTGTATACATTCCGAGTAAACTGACCCACATCACAATAATGATACAGAATAAAGCTATATAGTCATGTAGAACATTAGGTATTCGATCTCTGACATGTGTATACATTCTGAGTAAACCAACCCACATCACAATAATGATACAGAATAAAGTTATATAGTCATGTGGAACATTAGGTATTCTATCTCTGACATGGGTATACATTCCGAGTAAACTGACCCACATCACAATAATGATAAAAATAAAGTTATATAGTCATTTAGAACATTAGGTATTCTATCTCTCACTTGTGTATACATTCCGAGTAAACTGACCCACATAACAATAATGATACAGAATAAAGTTATATAGTCATGTAGAACATTAGATATTCTATCTCTCACTTGTGTATACATTCCGAGTAAACTGACACACATCACAATAAAGTTAGGGAATAAAGCTATATAGTCATGTAGAACATTAGGTATTCTACCTCCCACATGTGTATACATTCCGAGTAAACTGACACACATCACAATAATGATACAGAATAAAGCTATATAGTCATGTAGAACATTAGGTATTCTATCTCTGACATGTGTATACATTCGAAGTAAACTGAACCACATCACAATAATGGTACAGAATAAAGTTATATAGTCATTTAGAACATTATGTATTCTATCTCTCACTTGTGTATACATTCTGAGTAAACTGACCCACATCACAATAATGATACAGAATCAAGCTATATAGTCATGTAGAACATTAGGTATTCTAACTCTCACTTGTGTATACATTCCGAGTAAACTGACCCACATCACAATAATGATACAGAATAAAGCTATATAGTCATGTAGAACATTAGGTATTCTATCTCTCACTTGTGTATACATTCCGAGTAAACTGACCCACATCACAATAATGATACAGAATAAAGCTATATAGTCATGTAGAACATTAGGTATTCTATCTCTCACTTGTGTATACATTCTCAGTAAACTGACCCACATCACAATAATGATACAGAATAAAGCAATATAGTCATTTAGAACATTAGGTATTCTATTTCTGACATATGTATACATTCCGAGTAAACTGACCCACATCACAATAATGATACAGAATAAACTTATATAGTCATGTAGAACATTAGGTATTCTATTTCTGACATGTGTATACATTCCGAGTAAACTGACCCACATCACAATAATGATACAGAATAAAGTTATATAGTCATATAGAACATTAGGTATTCTATCTCTGACATGTGTATACATTCCGAGTAAACTGACCCACATCACAATAATGGTAGAGAATAAAGCTATATAGTCATGTAAAACATTAGGTATTCTATCTCTCACTTCTGTATACATTCCGAGTAAACTGACCCACATCGCAATAATGATACAGAATAAAGTTATATAGTCATGTAGAACATTAGGTATTCTATCTCTGACATGTGTATACATTCCGAGTAAACTGACCCACATCACAATAATGATACAGAATAAAGTTATATAGTCATGTAGAACATTAGGTATTCTATCTCTGACATGTGTATACATTCCGAGTAAACTGACCCACATCACAATAATGATACCGAATAAAGTTATATAGTCATGTAGAACATTAGGTATTCTATCTCTGACATGTGTATACATTCCGAGTAAACTGACCCACATCACAATAATGATACAGAATAAAGTCATATAGTCATGTAGAACATTAGGTATTCTATTTCTGACATATGTATACATTCCGAGTAAACTGACCCACATCACAATAATGATACAGAATAAAGTTATATAGTCATGTAGAACATTAGGTATTCTATTTCTGACATGTAAATACATTCCGAGTAAACTGACCCACATCACAATAATGATACAGAATAAAGTTATATAGTCATATAGAACATTAGGTATTCTATCTCTGACATGTGTATACATTCCGAGTAAACTGACCCACATCACAATAATGATACAGAATAAAGCTATATAGTCATGTAGAAAATTAGGTATTCTATCTCTCACCTGTGTATACATTCCGAGTAAACTGACCCACATCACAATAATGATACAGAATAAAGTTGTATAGTCATCTACAACATTAGGTATTCTATCTCTCACTTTGTGTATACATTCCGAGTAAACTGACCCATATCACAATAATGATAGAGAATAAAGTTATATAGTCATGTAGAACATTAGGTATTCTAACTCTGACATGCGTATACATTCCGTGTAAACTGACCCACATCACAATAATGATAGAGAATAAGGTTATATAGTCATGTAGAACATTAGGTATTCTATCTCTCACTTGTGTATACATTCCGAGTAAACAGACCCACATCACAATAATTATACAGAATAAAGTTATTTAGTCATGTAGAACATTAGGTATTCTATCTCTGACATGTGTATACATTCTGATTAAACTGACCCACATCACAATACTGATACAGAATAAAGTTATAAAGTCATGTAGAACATTAGGCATTCTATCTCTCACTTGTGTATACATTCTGAGCAAACTGAACCACATCACAATAATGATACACAATAAAGTTATATAGTCATGTAGAACATTAGGTATTCTATCTCTGACTTGTGTATACATTCTGAGTAAACTGACCCACATCACCATAATGATACAGAATTAAGCTATATAGTCATGTAGGACATTAGGTATTCTATCTCAGACATGCGTATACATTCCGAGAAAACTGACCCACATCACAATAATGATAGAGAATAAAGTTATATAGTCATGTAGAGCATTAGGTATTCTATCTCTCACTTGTGTATACATTCTGAGTAAACTGAACCACATCACAATAATGATACAGAATAAAGTTATATAGTCATGTAGAACATTAGGTATTCTATCTCTCACTTGTGTATACATTCTGAGTAAACTGAATCACATCACCATAATGATACAGAATAAAGCTATATAGTCATGTAGAACATTAGGTATTCTATCTCAGACATGCATATACATTCCGAGTAAACTGACCCACATCACAATAATGATACAGAATAAAGTTATATAGTCATGTAGAACATTAGGTATTCTATCTCCGACATGTGTATACATTCCGAGTGAACTTACCCATATCACAATAATGATAGAGAATAAAGCTATTTAGTCATGTAGAACATTAGGTATTCTATCTCTCACTTGTGTATACATTCTGAGTAAACTGACCCACATCACAATAATGATGCAGAATAAAGCTATATAGTCATGTAGAACATTAGGTATTCTATCTCTGACATGTGTATACATTCTGAGTAAACTGACCCACATCACAATAATGATACAGAATAAATCTATATAGTCATGTAGAACATTAGGTATTCTATCCCTGACATATGTATACATTCTCAGTAAACTGACCCACATCACAATAATGATACAGAATAAAGCTATATAGTCATGTAGAACATTAGGTATTCTATCGCTGACTTGTGTATACATTCCGAGTAAACTGACCCTCATCACAATAATGATACAGAATAAAGTTATATAGTCATGTAGAACATTAGGTATTCTATCTCTGACGTATGTATACACTCCGAGTAAACTGACGCACATCACAATAATGATACAGAATAAAGTTATATAGTCATGTAGAACATTAGGTATTCTATCTCTGACTTGTGTATACATTCCGAGTAAACTGGCCCACATCACAATAATGATACAGAATAAAGTTATATAGTCATGTAGAACATTAGGTATTCTATCTCTGACGTGTGTATACATTCCGAGTAAACTGACCCATATCACAATAATGATACAGAATAAAGTTATATAGTCATGTAGAACATTAGGTATTCTATCTCTGACATATGTATACACTCCGAGTAAACTGACGTACATCACAATAATGATAGAGAATAAAGTTATATACTCATGTAGAAGATTAGATATTCTATCTCTCACTTGTGTATACATTCCGAGTAAACTGACCCACATCACAATAATGATACAGAATAAAGCTATATAGTCATGTAGAACATTAGGTATTCGATCTCTGACATGTGTATACATTCTGAGTAAACCAACCCACATCACAATAATGATACAGAATAAAGTTATATAGTCATGTTGAACATTAGGTATTCTATCTCTGACATGGGTATACATTCCGAGTAAACTGACCCACATCACAATAATGATACAGAATAAAGTTATATAGTCATTTAGAACATTAGGTATTCTATCTCTCACTTGTGTATACATTCCGAGTAAACTGACCCACATAACAATAATGATACAGAATAAAGTTATATAGTCATGTAGAACATTAGATATTCTATCTCTCACTTGTGTATACATTCCGAGTAAACTGACACACATCACAATAAAGTTAGGGAATAAAGCTATATAGTCAGGTAGAACATTAGGTATTCTATCTCCCACATGTGTATACATTCCGAGTAAACTGACACACATCACAATAATGATACAGAATAAAGCTATATAGTCATGTAGAACATTAGGTATTCTATCTCTGACATGTGTATACATTCGAAGTAAACTGACCCACATCACAATAATGATACAGAATAAAGTTGTATAGTCATTTAGAACATTATGTATTCTATCTCTCACTTGTGTATACATTCTGAGTAAACTGACCCACATCACAATAATGATACAGAATCAAGCTATATAGTCATGTAGAACATTAGGTATTCTAACTCTCACTTGTGTATACATTCTCAGTAAACTGACCCACATCACAATAATGATACAGAATAAAGCTATATAGTCATGTAGAACATTAGGTATTCTATCTCTCACTTGTGTATACATTCCGAGTACACTGACCCACATCACAATAATGATACAGAATAAAGCTATATAGTCATGTAGAACATTAGGTATTCTATCTCTCACTTGTGTATACATTCTCAGTAAACTGACCCACATCACAATAATGATACAGAATAAAGCTATATAGTCATTTAGAACATTAGGTATTCTATTTCTGACATATGTATACATTCCGAGTAAACTGACCCACATCACAATAATGATACAGAATAAAGTTATATAGTCATGTAGAACATTAGGTATTCTATTTCTGACATGTGTATACATTCCGAGTAAACTGACCCACATCACAATAATGATACAGAATAAAGTTATATAGTCATATAGAACATTAGGTATTCTATCTCTGACATGTGTATACATTCCGAGTAAACTGACCCACATCACAATAATGATACAGAATAAAGCTATATAGTCATGTAGAAAATTAGGTATTCTATCTCTCACTTGTTTATACATTCCGAGTAAACTGACCCACATCACAATAATGATACAGAATAAAGTTGTATAGTCATGTACAGCATTAGGTATTCTATCTCTCACTTTGTGTATACATTCCGAGTAAACTGACCCATATCACAATAATGTTAGAGAATAAAGTTATATAGTCATGTAGAACATTAGGTATTGTAACTCTGACATGCGTATACATTCCGAGTAAACTGACCCACATCACAATAATGATAGAGAATAAGGTTATATAGTCATGTAGAACATTAGGTATTCTATCTCTCACTTGTGTATACATTCCGAGTAAACAGACCCACATCACAATAATGATACAGAATAAAGTTATTTAGTCATGTAGAACATTAGGTATTCTATCTCTGACATGTGTATACATTCTGATTAAACTGACCCACATCACAATACTGATACAGAATAAAGTTATAAAGTCATGTAGAACATTAGGCATTCTATCTCTCACTTGTGTATACATTCTGAGCAAACTGAACCACATCACAATAATGATACACAATAAAGTTATATAGTCATGTAGAACATTAGGTATTCTATCTCTCACTTGTGTATACATTCTGAGTAAACTGAACCACATCACCATAATGATACAGAATAAAGCTATATAGTCATGTAGGACATTAGGTATTCTATCTCAGACATGCGTATACATTCCGAGTAAACTGACCCACATCACAATAATGATACAGAATAAAGTTATATAGTGATGTAGAACATTAGGTATTCTATCTCCGACATGTATATACATTCCGAGTGAACTGACCCATATCACAATAATGATAGAGAATAAAGCTATTTAGTCATGTAGAACATTAGGTATTCTATCTCTCACTTGTGTATACATTCTGAGTAAACTGACCCACATCACCATAATGATACAGAATTTAGCTATATAGTCATGTAGGACATTAGGTATTCTATCTCAGACATTAGTATACATTCCGAGAAAACTGACCCACATCACAATAATGATAGAGAATAAAGTTATATAGTCATGTAGAGCATTAGGTATTCTATCTCTCACTTGTGTATACATTCTGAGTAAACTGAACCACATCACAATAATGATACAGAATAAAGTTATATAGTCATGTAGAATATTAGGTATTCTATCTCTCACTTGTGTATACATTCTGAGTAAACTGACCCACATCACAATAATGATGCAGAATAAAGCTATATAGTCATGTAGAACATTAGGTATTCTATCTCTGACATGTGTATACATTCTGAGTAAACTGACACACATCACAATAATGATACAGAATAAATCTATATAGTCATGTAGAACATTAGGTATTCTATCCCTGACATATGTATACATTCTCAGTAAACTGACCCACATCACAATAATGATACAGAATAAAGCTATATAGTCATGTAGAACATTAGGTATTCTATCTCTGACTTGTGTATACATTCCGAGTAAACTGACCCTCATCACAATAATGATACAGAATAAAGTTATATAGTGATGTAGAACATTAGGTATTCTATCTCTGACATATGTATACACTCCGAGTAAACTGACGCACATCACAATAATGATACAGAATAAAGTTATATAGTCATGTAGAACATTAGGTATTCTATCTCTGACTTGTGTATACATTCCGAGTAAACTGGCCCACATCACAATAATGATACAGAATAAAGTTATATAGTCATGTAGAACATTAGGTATTCTATCTCTGACGTGTGTATACATTCCGAGTAAACTGACCCACATCACAATAATGATACAGAATATAGTTATATAGTCATGTAGAACATTAGGTATTCTATCTCTGACATATGTATACACTCCGAGTAAACTGACGTACATCACAATAATGATAGAGAATAGAGTTATATACTCATGTAGAAGATTAGATATTCTATCTCTCACTTGTGTATACATTCCGAGTAAACTGACCCACATCACAATAATGATACAGAATAAAGCTATATAGTCATGTAGAACATTATGTATTCGATCTCTGACATGTGTATACATTCTGAGTAAACCATCCCACATCACAATAATGATACAGAATAAAGTTATATAGTCATGTGGAACATTAGGTGTTCTATCTCTGACATGGGTATACATTCGAAGTAAACTGACCCACATCACAATAATGATACAGAATAAAGTTATATAGTCATTTAGAACATTAGGTATTCTATCTCTCACTTGTGTATACATTTCGAGTAAACTGACCCTCATCACAATAATGATACAGAATAAAGTTATATAGTGATGTAGAACATTAGGTATTATATCTCTGACATATGTATACACTCCGAGTAAACTGACGCACATCACAATAATGATACAGAATAAAGTTATATAGTCATGTAGAACATTAGGTATTCTTTCTCTGACTTGTGTATACATTCCGAGTAAACTGGCCCACATCACAATAATGATACAGAATAAAGTTATATAGTCATGTAGAACATTAGGTATTCTATCTCTGACGTGTGTATACATTCCGAGTAAACTGACCCTCATCACAATAATGATACAGAATAAAGTTATATAGTGATGTAGAACATTAGGTATTCTATCTCTGACATATGTATACACTCCGAGTAAACTGACGCACATCACAATAATGATACAGAATAAAGTTATATAGTCATGTAGAACATTAGGTATTCTATCTCTGACTTGTGTATACATTCCGAGTAAACTGGCCCACATCACAATAATGATACAGAATAAAGTTATATAGTCATGTAGAACATTAGGTATTCTATCTCTGACGTGTGTATACATTCCGAGTAAACTGACCCACATCACAATAATGATACAGAATAAAGTTATATAGTCATGTAGAACATTAGGTATTCTATCTCTGACATATGTATACACTCCGAGTAAACTGACGTACATCACAATAATGATAGAGAATAGAGTTATATACGCATGTAGAAGATTAGATATTCTATCTCTCACTTGTGTATACATTCCGAGTAAACTGACCCACCTCACAATAATGATACAGAATAAAGCTATATAGTCATGTAGAACATTATGTATTCGATCTCTGACATGTGTATACATTCTGAGTAAACCATCCCACATCACAATAATGATACAGAATAAAGTTATATAGTCATGTGGAACATTAGGTGTTCTATCTCTGACATGGGTATACATTCGAAGTAAACTGACCCACATCACAATAATGATACAGAATAAAGTTATATAGTCATTTAGAACATTAGGTATTCTATCTCTCACTTGTGTATACATTCCGAGTAAACTGACCCACATAACAATAATGATACAGAATAAAGTTATATAGTCATGTAGAACATTAGGTATTCTATCTCTCACTTGTGTATACATTCCGAGTAAACTGACCCACATAACAATAATGATACAGAATAAAGTTATATAGTCATGTAGAACATTAGGTATTCTATCTCTCACTTGTGTATACATTCTGAGTAAACTGAACCACATCACCATAATGATACAGAATAAAGCTATATAGTCATGTAGAACATTAGGTATTCTATCTCAGACATGCGTATACATTCCGAGTAAACTGACCCACATCACAATAATGATACAGAATAAAGTTATATACTCATGTAGAACATTAGGTATTCTATCTCCGACATGTGTATACATTCCGAGTGAACTGACCCATATCACAATAATGATAGAGAATAAAGCTATTTAGTCATGTAGAACATTAGGTATTCTATCTCTGACGTGTGTATACATTCCGAGTAATCTGGCCCACATCACAATAATGATGCAGAATAAAGCTATATAGTCATGTAGAACATTAGGTATTCTATCTCTGACGTGTGTATACATTCCGAGTAAACTGACCCACATCACAATAATGATACAGAATAAAGTTATATAGTCATGTAGAACATTAGGTATTCTATCTCTGACATATGTATACACTCCGAGTAAACTGACGTACATCACAATAATGATAGAGAATAAAGTTATATACTCATGTAGAAGATTAGATATTCTATCTCTCACTTGTGTATACATTCCGAGTAAACTGACCCACATCACAATAATGATACAGAATAAAGCTATATAGTCATGTAGAACATTAGGTATTCGATCTCTGACATGTGTATACATTCTGAGTAAACCAACCCACATCACAATAATGATACAGAATAAAGTTATATAGTCATGTGGAACATTAGGTATTCTATCTCTGACATGGGTATACATTCCGAGTAAACTGACCCACATCACAATAATGATAAAAATAAAGTTGTATAGTCATTTAGAACATTAGGTATGCTATCTCTCACTTGTGTATACATTCCGAGTAAACTGACCCACATAACAATAATGATACAGAATAAAGTTATATAGTCATGTAGAACATTAGATATTCTATCTCTCACTTGTGTATACATTCCGAGTAAACTGACACACATCACAATAAAGTTAGGGAATAAAGCTATATAGTCATGTAGAACATTAGGTATTCTACCTCCCACATGTGTATACATTCCGAGTAAACTGACACACATCACAATAATGATACAGAATGAAGCTATATAGTCATGTAGAACATTAGGTATTCTATCTCTGACATGTGTATACATTCGAAGTAAACTGAACCACATCACAATAATGATACAGAATAAAGTTATATAGTCATTTAGAACATTATGTATTCTATCTCTCACTTGTGTATACATTCTGAGTAAACTGACCCACATCACAATAATGATACAGAATCAAGCTATATAGTCATGTAGAACATTAGGTATTCTAACTCTCACTTGTGTATACATTCCGAGTAAACTGACCCACATCACAATAATGATACAGAATAAAGCTATATAGTCATGTAGAACATTAGGTATTCTATCTCTCACTTGTGTATACATTCCGAGTAAACTGACCCACATCACAATAATGATACAGAATAAAGCTATATAGTCATGTAGAACATTAGGTATTCTATCTCTCACTTGTGTATACATTCTCAGTAAACTGACCCACATCACAATAATGATACAGAATAAAGCTATATAGTCATTTAGAACATTAGGTATTCTATTTCTGACATATGTATACATTCCGAGTAAACTGACCCACATCACAATAATGATACAGAATAAACTTATATAGTCATGTAGAACATTAGGTATTCTATTTCTGACATGTGTATACATTCCGAGTAAACTGACCCACATCACAATAATGATACAGAATAAAGTTATATAGTCATATAGAACATTAGGTATTCTATCTCTGACATGTGTATACATTCCGAGTAAACTGACCCACATCACAATAATGGTAGAGAATAAAGCTATATAGTCATGTAGAACATTAGGTATTCTATCTCTCACTTCTGTATACATTCCGAGTAAACTGACCCACATCGCAATAATGATACAGAATAAAGTTATATAGTCATGTAGAACATTAGGTATTCTATCTCTGACATGTGTATACATTCCGAGTAAACTGACCCACATCACAATAATGATACAGAATAAAGTTATATAGTCATGTAGAACATTAGGTATTCTATCTCTGACATGTGTATACATTCCGAGTAAACTGACCCACATCACAATAATGATACAGAATAAAGTTATATAGTCATGTAGAACATTAGGTATTCTATCTCTGACATGTGTATACATTCCGAGTAAACTGACCCACATCACAATAATGATACAGAATAAAGTTATATAGTCATGTAGAACATTAGGTATTCTATTTCTGACATATGTATACATTCCGAGTAAACTGACCCACATCACAATAATGATACAGAATAAAGTTATATAGTCATGTAGAATATTAGGTATTCTATTTCTGACATGTAAATACATTCCGAGTAAACTGACCCACATCACAATAATGATACAGAATAAAGTTATATAGTCATGTAGAACATTAGGTATTCTATCTCTGACGTGTGTATACATTCCGAGTAAACTGACCCACATCACAATAATGATACAGAATAAAGTTATATAGTCATGTAGAACATTAGGTATTCTATCTCTGACATATGTATACACTCCGAGTAAACTGACGTACATCACAATAATGATAGAGAATAGAGTTATATACTCATGTAGAAGATTAGATATTCTATCTCTCACTTGTGTATACATTCCGAGTAAACTGACCCACATCACAATAATGATACAGAATAAAGCTATATAGTCATGTAGAACATTATGTATTCGATCTCTGACATGTGTATACATTCCGAGTAAACCATCCCACATCACAATAATGATACAGAATAAAGTTATATAGTCATGTGGAACATTAGGTGTTCTATCTCTGACATGGGTATACATTCGAAGTAAACTGACCCACATCACAATAATGATACAGAATAAAGTTATATAGTCATTTAGAACATTAGGTATTCTATCTCTCACTTGTGTATACATTCCGAGTAAACTGACCCACATAACAATAATGATACAGAATAAAGTTATATAGTCATGTAGAACATTAGATATTCTATCTCTCACTTGTGTATACATTCCGAGTAAACTGACACACATCACAATAAAGTTAGGGAATAAAGCTATATAGTCATGTAGAACATTAGGTATTCTATCTCCCACATGTGTATACATTCCGAGTAAACTGACACACATCACAACAATGATACAGAATAAAGCTATATAGTCATGTAGAACATTAGGTATTCTATCTCTGACATGTGTATACATTCGAAGTAAACTGACCCACATCACAATAATGATACAGAATAAAGTTATATAGTCATTTAGAACATTATGTATTCTATCTCTCACTTGTGTATACATTCTGAGTAAACTGACCCACATCACAATAATGATACAGAATCAAGCTATATAGTCATGTAGAACATTAGGTATTCTAACTCTCACTTGTGTATACCTTCTCAGTAAACTGACCCACATCACAATAATGATACAGAATAAAGCTATATAGTCATGTAGAACATTAGGTATTCTATCTCTCACTTGTGTATACATTGCGAGTAAACTGACCCACATCACAATAATGATACAGAATAAAGCTATATAGTCATGTAGAACGTTAGGTATTCTATCTCTCACTTGTGTATACATTCTCAGTAAACTGACCCACATCACAATAATGATACAGAATAAAGCTATATAGTCATTTAGAACATTAGGTATTCTATTTCTGACATATGTATACATTCCGAGTAAACTGACCCACATCACAATAATGATACAGAATAAAGTTATATAGTCATGTAGAACATTAGGTATTCTATTTCTGACATGTGTATACATTCCGAGTAAACTGACCAACATCACAATAATGATACAGAATAAAGTTATATAGTCATATAGAACATTAGGTATTCTATCTCTGACATGTGTATACATTCCGAGTAAACTGACCCACATCACAATAATGATACAGAATAAAGCTATATAGTCATGTAGAAAATTAGGTATTCTATCTCTCACTTGTGTATACATTCCGAGTAAACTGACCCACATCACAATAATGATACAGAATAAAGTTGTATAGTCATCTACAACATTAGGTATTCTATCTCTCACTTTGTGTATACATTCCGAGTAAACTGACCCATATCACAATAATGATAGAGAATAAAGTTATATAGTCATGTAGAACATTAGGTATTCTAACTCTGACATGCGTATACATTCCGTGTAAACTGACCCACATCACAATAATGATAGAGAATAAGGTTATATAGTCATGTAGAACATTAGGTATTCTATCTCTCACTTGTGTATACATTCCGAGTAAACAGACCCACATCACAATAATTATACAGAATAAAGTTATTTAGTCATGTAGAACATTAGGTATTCTATCTCTGACATGTGTATACATTCTGATTAAACTGACCCACATCACAATACTGATACAGAATAAAGTTATAAAGTCATGTAGAACATTAGGCATTCTATCTCTCACTTGTGTATACATTCTGAGCAAACTGAACCACATCACAATAATGATACACAATAAAGTTATATAGTCATGTAGAACATTAGGTATTCTATCTCTGACTTGTGTATACATTCTGAGTAAACTGACCCACATCACCATAATGATACAGAATTAAGCTATATAGTCATGTAGAACATTAGGTATTCTATCTCTGACTTGTGTATACATTCCGAGTAAACTGACCCTCATCACAATAATGATACAGAATAAAGTTATATAGTGATGTAGAACATTAGGTATTCTATCTCTGACATATGTATACACTCCGAGTAAACTGACGCACATCACAATAATGATACAGAATAAAGTTATATAGTCATGTAGAACATTAGGTATTCTATCTCTGACTTGTGTATACATTCCGAGTAAACTGGCCCACATCACAATAATGATACAGAATAAAGTTATATAGTCATGTAGAACATTAGGTATTCTATCTCTGACGTGTGTATACATTCCGAGTAAACTGACCCACATCACAATAATGATACAGAATATAGTTATATAGTCATGTAGAACATTAGGTATTCTATCTCTGACATATGTATACACTCCGAGTAAACTGACGTACATCACAATAATGATAGAGAATAGAGTTATATACTCATGTAGAAGATTAGATATTCTATCTCTCACTTGTGTATACATTCCGAGTAAACTGACCCACATCACAATAATGATACAGAATAAAGCTATATAGTCATGTAGAACATTATGTATTCGATCTCTGACATGTGTATACATTCTGAGTAAACCATCCCACATCACAATAATGATACAGAATAAAGTTATATAGTCATGTGGAACATTAGGTGTTCTATCTCTGACATGGGTATACATTCGAAGTAAACTGACCCACATCACAATAATGATACAGAATAAAGTTATATAGTCATTTAGAACATTAGGTATTCTATCTCTCACTTGTGTATACATTTCGAGTAAACTGACCCTCATCACAATAATGATACAGAATAAAGTTATATAGTGATGTAGAACATTAGGTATTATATCTCTGACATATGTATACACTCCGAGTAAACTGACGCACATCACAATAATGATACAGAATAAAGTTATATAGTCATGTAGAACATTAGGTATTCTATCTCTGACTTGTGTATACATTCCGAGTAAACTGGCCCACATCACAATAATGATACAGAATAAAGTTATATAGTCATGTAGAACATTAGGTATTCTATCTCTGACGTGTGTATACATTCCGAGTAAACTGACCCTCATCACAATAATGATACAGAATAAAGTTATATAGTGATGTAGAACATTAGGTATTCTATCTCTGACATATGTATACACTCCGAGTAAACTGACGCACATCACAATAATGATACAGAATAAAGTTATA
Organism: Deroplatys truncata; assembly: GCA_030765065.1. Taxonomy (NCBI): domain Eukaryota; kingdom Metazoa; phylum Arthropoda; class Insecta; order Mantodea; family Mantidae; genus Deroplatys; species Deroplatys truncata. The sequence goes on along the minus strand of CM060986.1, from coordinate 4,840,357 downwards.
TAGTCATGTAGAACATTAGGTATTCTATCTCTGACTTGTGTATACATTCCGAGTAAACTGGCCCACATCACAATAATGATACAGAATAAAGTTATATAGTCATGTAGAACATTAGGTATTCTATCTCTGACGTGTGTATACATTCCGAGTAAACTGACCCACATCACAATAATGATACAGAATAAAGTTATATAGTCATGTAGAACATTAGGTATTCTATCTCTGACATATGTATACACTCCGAGTAAACTGACGTACATCACAATAATGATAGAGAATAGAGTTATATACGCATGTAGAAGATTAGATATTCTATCTCTCACTTGTGTATACATTCCGAGTAAACTGACCCACCTCACAATAATGATACAGAATAAAGCTATATAGTCATGTAGAACATTATGTATTCGATCTCTGACATGTGTATACATTCTGAGTAAACCATCCCACATCACAATAATGATACAGAATAAAGTTATATAGTCATGTGGAACATTAGGTGTTCTATCTCTGACATGGGTATACATTCGAAGTAAACTGACCCACATCACAATAATGATACAGAATAAAGTTATATAGTCATTTAGAACATTAGGTATTCTATCTCTCACTTGTGTATACATTCCGAGTAAACTGACCCACATAACAATAATGATACAGAATAAAGTTATATAGTCATGTAGAACATTAGGTATTCTATCTCTCACTTGTGTATACATTCCGAGTAAACTGACCCACATAACAATAATGATACAGAATAAAGTTATATAGTCATGTAGAACATTAGGTATTCTATCTCTCACTTGTGTATACATTCTGAGTAAACTGAACCACATCACCATAATGATACAGAATAAAGCTATATAGTCATGTAGAACATTAGGTATTCTATCTCAGACATGCGTATACATTCCGAGTAAACTGACCCACATCACAATAATGATACAGAATAAAGTTATATACTCATGTAGAACATTAGGTATTCTATCTCCGACATGTGTATACATTCCGAGTGAACTGACCCATATCACAATAATGATAGAGAATAAAGCTATTTAGTCATGTAGAACATTAGGTATTCTATCTCTGACGTGTGTATACATTCCGAGTAATCTGGCCCACATCACAATAATGATGCAGAATAAAGCTATATAGTCATGTAGAACATTAGGTATTCTATCTCTGACGTGTGTATACATTCCGAGTAAACTGACCCACATCACAATAATGATACAGAATAAAGTTATATAGTCATGTAGAACATTAGGTATTCTATCTCTGACATATGTATACACTCCGAGTAAACTGACGTACATCACAATAATGATAGAGAATAAAGTTATATACTCATGTAGAAGATTAGATATTCTATCTCTCACTTGTGTATACATTCCGAGTAAACTGACCCACATCACAATAATGATACAGAATAAAGCTATATAGTCATGTAGAACATTAGGTATTCGATCTCTGACATGTGTATACATTCTGAGTAAACCAACCCACATCACAATAATGATACAGAATAAAGTTATATAGTCATGTGGAACATTAGGTATTCTATCTCTGACATGGGTATACATTCCGAGTAAACTGACCCACATCACAATAATGATAAAAATAAAGTTGTATAGTCATTTAGAACATTAGGTATGCTATCTCTCACTTGTGTATACATTCCGAGTAAACTGACCCACATAACAATAATGATACAGAATAAAGTTATATAGTCATGTAGAACATTAGATATTCTATCTCTCACTTGTGTATACATTCCGAGTAAACTGACACACATCACAATAAAGTTAGGGAATAAAGCTATATAGTCATGTAGAACATTAGGTATTCTACCTCCCACATGTGTATACATTCCGAGTAAACTGACACACATCACAATAATGATACAGAATGAAGCTATATAGTCATGTAGAACATTAGGTATTCTATCTCTGACATGTGTATACATTCGAAGTAAACTGAACCACATCACAATAATGATACAGAATAAAGTTATATAGTCATTTAGAACATTATGTATTCTATCTCTCACTTGTGTATACATTCTGAGTAAACTGACCCACATCACAATAATGATACAGAATCAAGCTATATAGTCATGTAGAACATTAGGTATTCTAACTCTCACTTGTGTATACATTCCGAGTAAACTGACCCACATCACAATAATGATACAGAATAAAGCTATATAGTCATGTAGAACATTAGGTATTCTATCTCTCACTTGTGTATACATTGCGAGTAAACTGACCCACATCACAATAATGATACAGAATAAAGCTATATAGTCATGTAGAACATTAGGTATTCTATCTCTCACTTGTGTATACATTCTCAGTAAACTGACCCACATCACAATAATGATACAGAATAAAGCTATATAGTCATTTAGAACATTAGGTATTCTATTTCTGACATATGTATACATTCCGAGTAAACTGACCCACATCACAATAATGATACAGAATAAACTTATATAGTCATGTAGAACATTAGGTATTCTATTTCTGACATGTGTATACATTCCGAGTAAACTGACCCACATCACAATAATGATACAGAATAAAGTTATATAGTCATATAGAACATTAGGTATTCTATCTCTGACATGTGTATACATTCCGAGTAAACTGACCCACATCACAATAATGGTAGAGAATAAAGCTATATAGTCATGTAGAACATTAGGTATTCTATCTCTCACTTCTGTATACATTCCGAGTAAACTGACCCACATCGCAATAATGATACAGAATAAAGTTATATAGTCATGTAGAACATTAGGTATTCTATCTCTGACATGTGTATACATTCCGAGTAAACTGACCCACATCACAATAATGATACAGAATAAAGTTATATAGTCATGTAGAACATTAGGTATTCTATCTCTGACATGTGTATACATTCCGAGTAAACTGACCCACATCACAATAATGATACAGAATAAAGTTATATAGTCATGTAGAACATTAGGTATTCTATCTCTGACATGTGTATACATTCCGAGTAAACTGACCCACATCACAATAATGATACAGAATAAAGTTATATAGTCATGTAGAACATTAGGTATTCTATTTCTGACATATGTATACATTCCGAGTAAACTGACCCACATCACAATAATGATACAGAATAAAGTTATATAGTCATGTAGAATATTAGGTATTCTATTTCTGACATGTAAATACATTCCGAGTAAACTGACCCACATCACAATAATGATACAGAATAAAGTTATATAGTCATGTAGAACATTAGGTATTCTATCTCTGACGTGTGTATACATTCCGAGTAAACTGACCCACATCACAATAATGATACAGAATAAAGTTATATAGTCATGTAGAACATTAGGTATTCTATCTCTGACATATGTATACACTCCGAGTAAACTGACGTACATCACAATAATGATAGAGAATAGAGTTATATACTCATGTAGAAGATTAGATATTCTATCTCTCACTTGTGTATACATTCCGAGTAAACTGACCCACATCACAATAATGATACAGAATAAAGCTATATAGTCATGTAGAACATTATGTATTCGATCTCTGACATGTGTATACATTCCGAGTAAACCATCCCACATCACAATAATGATACAGAATAAAGTTATATAGTCATGTGGAACATTAGGTGTTCTATCTCTGACATGGGTATACATTCGAAGTAAACTGACCCACATCACAATAATGATACAGAATAAAGTTATATAGTCATTTAGAACATTAGGTATTCTATCTCTCACTTGTGTATACATTCCGAGTAAACTGACCCACATAACAATAATGATACAGAATAAAGTTATATAGTCATGTAGAACATTAGATATTCTATCTCTCACTTGTGTATACATTCCGAGTAAACTGACACACATCACAATAAAGTTAGGGAATAAAGCTATATAGTCATGTAGAACATTAGGTATTCTATCTCCCACATGTGTATACATTCCGAGTAAACTGACACACATCACAACAATGATACAGAATAAAGCTATATAGTCATGTAGAACATTAGGTATTCTATCTCTGACATGTGTATACATTCGAAGTAAACTGACCCACATCACAATAATGATACAGAATAAAGTTATATAGTCATTTAGAACATTATGTATTCTATCTCTCACTTGTGTATACATTCTGAGTAAACTGACCCACATCACAATAATGATACAGAATCAAGCTATATAGTCATGTAGAACATTAGGTATTCTAACTCTCACTTGTGTATACCTTCTCAGTAAACTGACCCACATCACAATAATGATACAGAATAAAGCTATATAGTCATGTAGAACATTAGGTATTCTATCTCTCACTTGTGTATACATTGCGAGTAAACTGACCCACATCACAATAATGATACAGAATAAAGCTATATAGTCATGTAGAACGTTAGGTATTCTATCTCTCACTTGTGTATACATTCTCAGTAAACTGACCCACATCACAATAATGATACAGAATAAAGCTATATAGTCATTTAGAACATTAGGTATTCTATTTCTGACATATGTATACATTCCGAGTAAACTGACCCACATCACAATAATGATACAGAATAAAGTTATATAGTCATGTAGAACATTAGGTATTCTATTTCTGACATGTGTATACATTCCGAGTAAACTGACCAACATCACAATAATGATACAGAATAAAGTTATATAGTCATATAGAACATTAGGTATTCTATCTCTGACATGTGTATACATTCCGAGTAAACTGACCCACATCACAATAATGATACAGAATAAAGCTATATAGTCATGTAGAAAATTAGGTATTCTATCTCTCACTTGTGTATACATTCCGAGTAAACTGACCCACATCACAATAATGATACAGAATAAAGTTGTATAGTCATCTACAACATTAGGTATTCTATCTCTCACTTTGTGTATACATTCCGAGTAAACTGACCCATATCACAATAATGATAGAGAATAAAGTTATATAGTCATGTAGAACATTAGGTATTCTAACTCTGACATGCGTATACATTCCGTGTAAACTGACCCACATCACAATAATGATAGAGAATAAGGTTATATAGTCATGTAGAACATTAGGTATTCTATCTCTCACTTGTGTATACATTCCGAGTAAACAGACCCACATCACAATAATTATACAGAATAAAGTTATTTAGTCATGTAGAACATTAGGTATTCTATCTCTGACATGTGTATACATTCTGATTAAACTGACCCACATCACAATACTGATACAGAATAAAGTTATAAAGTCATGTAGAACATTAGGCATTCTATCTCTCACTTGTGTATACATTCTGAGCAAACTGAACCACATCACAATAATGATACACAATAAAGTTATATAGTCATGTAGAACATTAGGTATTCTATCTCTGACTTGTGTATACATTCTGAGTAAACTGACCCACATCACCATAATGATACAGAATTAAGCTATATAGTCATGTAGGACATTAGGTATTCTATCTCAGACATGCGTATACATTCCGAGAAAACTGACCCACATCACAATAATGATAGAGAATAAAGTTATATAGTCATGTAGAGCATTAGGTATTCTATCTCTCACTTGTGTATACATTCTGAGTAAACTGAACCACATCACAATAATGATACAGAATAAAGTTATATAGTCATGTAGAACATTAGGTATTCTATCTCTCACTTGTGTATACATTCTGAGTAAACTGAATCACATCACCATAATGATACAGAATAAAGCTATATAGTCATGTAGAACATTAGGTATTCTATCTCAGACATGCATATACATTCCGAGTAAACTGACCCACATCACAATAATGATACAGAATAAAGTTATATAGTCATGTAGAACATTAGGTATTCTATCTCCGACATGTGTATACATTCCGAGTGAACTTACCCATATCACAATAATGATAGAGAATAAAGCTATTTAGTCATGTAGAACATTAGGTATTCTATCTCTCACTTGTGTATACATTCTGAGTAAACTGACCCACATCACAATAATGATGCAGAATAAAGCTATATAGTCATGTAGAACATTAGGTATTCTATCTCTGACATGTGTATACATTCTGAGTAAACTGACCCACATCACAATAATGATACAGAATAAATCTATATAGTCATGTAGAACATTAGGTATTCTATCCCTGACATATGTATACATTCTCAGTAAACTGACCCACATCACAATAATGATACAGAATAAAGCTATATAGTCATGTAGAACATTAGGTATTCTATCTCTGACTTGTGTATACATTCCGAGTAAACTGACCCTCATCACAATAATGATACAGAATAAAGTTATATAGTCATGTAGAACATTAGGTATTCTATCTCTGACGTATGTATACACTCCGAGTAAACTGACGCACATCACAATAATGATACAGAATAAAGTTATATAGTCATGTAGAACATTAGGTATTCTATCTCTGACTTGTGTATACATTCCGAGTAAACTGGCCCACATCACAATAATGATACAGAATAAAGTTATATAGTCATGTAGAACATTAGGTATTCTATCTCTGACGTGTGTATACATTCCGAGTAAACTGACCCATATCACAATAATGATACAGAATAAAGTTATATAGTCATGTAGAACATTAGGTATTCTATCTCTGACATATGTATACACTCCGAGTAAACTGACGTACATCACAATAATGATAGAGAATAAAGTTATATACTCATGTAGAAGATTAGATATTCTATCTCTCACTTGTGTATACATTCCGAGTAAACTGACCCACATCACAATAATGATACAGAATAAAGCTATATAGTCATGTAGAACATTAGGTATTCGATCTCTGACATGTGTATACATTCTGAGTAAACCAACCCACATCACAATAATGATACAGAATAAAGTTATATAGTCATGTTGAACATTAGGTATTCTATCTCTGACATGGGTATACATTCCGAGTAAACTGACCCACATCACAATAATGATACAGAATAAAGTTATATAGTCATTTAGAACATTAGGTATTCTATCTCTCACTTGTGTATACATTCCGAGTAAACTGACCCACATAACAATAATGATACAGAATAAAGTTATATAGTCATGTAGAACATTAGATATTCTATCTCTCACTTGTGTATACATTCCGAGTAAACTGACACACATCACAATAAAGTTAGGGAATAAAGCTATATAGTCATGTAGAACATTAGGTATTCTATCTCCCACATGTGTATACATTCCGAGTAAACTGACACACATCACAATAATGATACAGAATAAAGCTATATAGTCATGTAGAACATTAGGTATTCTATCTCTGACATGTGTATACATTCGAAGTAAACTGACCCACATCACAATAATGATACAGAATAAAGTTATATAGTCATTTAGAACATTATGTATTCTATCTCTCACTTGTGTATACATTCTGAGTAAACTGACCCACATCACAATAATGATACAGAATCAAGCTATATAGTCATGTAGAACATTAGGTATTCTAACTCTCACTTGTGTATACATTCTCAGTAAACTGACCCACATCACAATAATGATACAGAATAAAGCTATATAGTCATGTAGAACATTAGGTATTCTATCTCTCACTTGTGTATACATTCCGAGTACACTGACCCACATCACAATAATGATACAGAATAATGCTATATAGTCATGTAGAACATTAGGTATTCTATCTCTCACTTGTGTATACATTCTCAGTAAACTGACCCACATCACAATAATGATACAGAATAAAGCTATATAGTCATTTAGAACATTAGGTATTCTATTTCTGACATATGTATACATTCCGAGTAAACTGACCCACATCACAATAATGATACAGAATAAAGTTATATAGTCATGTAGAACATTAGGTATTCTATTTCTGACATGTGTATACATTCCGAGTAAACTGACCCACATCACAATAATGATACAGAATAAAGTTATATAGTCATATAGAACATTAGGTATTCTATCTCTGACATGTGTATACATTCCGAGTAAACTGACCCACATCACAATAATGATACAGAATAAAGCTATATAGTCATGTAGAAAATTAGGTATTCTATCTCTCACTTGTTTATACATTCCGAGTAAACTGACCCACATCACAATAATGATACAGAATAAAGTTGTATAGTCATGTACAGCATTAGGTATTCTATCTCTCACTTTGTGTATACATTCCGAGTAAACTGACCCATATCACAATAATGTTAGAGAATAAAGTTATATAGTCATGTAGAACATTAGGTATTGTAACTCTGACATGCGTATACATTCCGAGTAAACTGACCCACATCACAATAATGATAGAGAATAAGGTTATATAGTCATGTAGAACATTAGGTATTCTATCTCTCACTTGTGTATACATTCCGAGTAAACAGACCCACATCACAATAATGATACAGAATAAAGTTATTTAGTCATGTAGAACATTAGGTATTCTATCTCTGACATGTGTATACATTCTGATTAAACTGACCCACATCACAATACTGATACAGAATAAAGTTATAAAGTCATGTAGAACATTAGGCATTCTATCTCTCACTTGTGTATACATTCTGAGCAAACTGAACCACATCACAATAATGATACACAATAAAGTTATATAGTCATGTAGAACATTAGGTATTCTATCTCTCACTTGTGTATACATTCTGAGTAAACTGAACCACATCACCATAATGATACAGAATAAAGCTATATAGTCATGTAGGACATTAGGTATTCTATCTCAGACATGCGTATACATTCCGAGTAAACTGACCCACATCACAATAATGATACAGAATAAAGTTATATAGTGATGTAGAACATTAGGTATTCTATCTCTGACATGTGTATACATTCCGAGTAAACTGACCCACATCACAATAATGATACAGAATAAAGCTATATAGTCATGTAGAAAATTAGGTATTCTATCTCTCACCTGTGTATACATTCTGAGTAAACTGACCCACATCACCATAATGATACAGAATTAAGCTATATAGTCATGTAGGACATTAGGTATTCTATCTCAGACATTAGTATACATTCCGAGAAAACTGATCCACATCACAATAATGATAGAGAATAAAGTTATATAGTCATGTAGAGCATTAGGTATTCTATCTCTCACTTGTGTATACATTCTGAGTATATTGAACCACATCACAATAATGATACAGAATAAAGTTATATAGTCATGTAGAATATTAGGTATTCTATCTCTCACTTGTGTATACATTCTGAGTAAACTGAACCACATCACCATAATGATACAGAATAAAGCTATATAGTCATGTAGAACATTAGGTATTCTATCTCAGACATGCGTATACATTCCGAGTAAACTGACCCACATCACAATAATGATACAGAATAAAGTTATATAGTCATGTAGAACATTAGGTTTTCTATCTCCGACATGTGTATACATTCCGAGTGAACTGACCCATATCACAATAATGATAGAGAATAAAGCTATTTAGTCATGTAGAACATTAGGTATTCTATCTCTCACTTGTGTATACATTCTGAGTAAACTGACCCACATCACAATAATGATGCAGAATAAAGCTATATAGTCATGTAGAACATTAGGTATTCTATCTCTGACATGTGTATACATTCTGAGTAAACTGACACACATCACAATAATGATACAGAATAAATCTATATAGTCATGTAGAACATTAGGTATTCTATCCCTGACATATGTATACATTCTCAGTAAACTGACCCACATCACAATAATGATACAGAATAAAGCTATATAGTCATGTAGAACATTAGGTATTCTATCTCTGACTTGTGTATACATTCCGAGTAAACTGACCCTCATCACAATAATGATACAGAATAAAGTTATATAGTGATGTAGAACATTAGGTATTCTATCTCTGACATATGTATACACTCCGAGTAAACTGACGCACATCACAATAATGATACAGAATAAAGTTATATAGTCATGTAGAACATTAGGTATTCTATCTCTGACTTGTGTATACATTCCGAGTAAACTGGCCCACATCACAATAATGATACAGAATAAAGTTATATAGTCATGTAGAACATTAGGTATTCTATCTCTGACGTGTGTATACATTCCGAGTAAACTGACCCACATCACAATAATGATACAGAATAAAGTTATATAGTCATGTAGAACATTAGGTATTCTATCTCTGACATATGTATACACTCCGAGTAAACTGACGTACATCACAATAATGATAGAGAATAGAGTTATATACTCATGTAGAAGATTAGATATTCTATCTCTCACTTGTGTATACATTCCGAGTAAACTGACACACATCACAATAATGATACAGAATAAAGCTATATAGTCATGTAGAACATTATGTATTCGATCTCTGACATGTGTATACATTCTGAGTAAACCATCCCACATCACAATAATGATACAGAATAAAGTTATATAGTCATGTGGAACATTAGGTGTTCTATCTCTGACATGGGTATACATTCGAAGTAAACTGACCCACATCACAATAATGATACAGAATAAAGTTATATAGTCATTTAGAACATTAGGTATTCTATCTCTCACTTGTGTATACATTCCGAGTAAACTGACCCACATAACAATAATGATACAGAATAAAGTTATATAGTCATGTAGAACATTAGATATTCTATCTCTCACTTGTGTATACATTCCGAGTAAACTGACACACATCACAATAAAGTTAGGGAATAAAGCTATATAGTCATGTAGAACATTAGGTATTCTATCTCCCACATGTGTATACATTCCGAGTAAACTGACACACATCACAACAATGATACAGAATAAAGCTATATAGTCATGTAGAACATTAGGTATTCTATCTCTGACATGTGTATACATTCGAAGTAAACTGACCCACATCACAATAATGATACAGAATAAAGTTATATAGTCATTTAGAACATTATGTATTCTATCTCTCACTTGTGTATACATTCTGAGTAAACTGACCCACATCACAATAATGATACAGAATCAAGCTATATAGTCATGTAGAACATTAGGTATTCTAACTCTCACTTGTGTATACCTTCTCAGTAAACTGACCCACATCACAATAATGATACAGAATAAAGCTATATAGTCATGTAGAACATTAGGTATTCTATCTCTCACTTGTGTATACATTGCGAGTAAACTGACCCACATCACAATAATGATACAGAATAAAGCTATATAGTCATGTAGAACATTAGGTATTCTATCTCTCACTTGTGTATACATTCTCAGTAAACTGACCCACATCACAATAATGATACAGAATAAAGCTATATAGTCATTTAGAACATTAGGTATTCTATTTCTGACATATGTATACATTCCGAGTAAACTGACCCACATCACAATAATGATACAGAATAAAGTTATATAGTCATGTAGAACATTAGGTATTCTATTTCTGACATGTGTATACATTCCGAGTAAACTGACCAACATCACAATAATGATACAGAATAAAGTTATATAGTCATATAGAACATTAGGTATTCTATCTCTGACATGTGTATACATTCCGAGTAAACTGACCCACATCACAATAATGATACAGAATAAAGCTATATAGTCATGTAGAAAATTAGGTATTCTATCTCTCACTTGTGTATACATTCCGAGTAAACTGACCCACATCACAATAATGATACAGAATAAAGTTGTATAGTCATGTACAACATTAGGTATTCTATCTCTCACTTTGTGTATACATTCCGAGTAAACTGACCCATATCACAATAATGATACAGAATAAAGTTATATAGTCATGTGGAACATTAGGTATTCTATCTCTGACATGGGTATACATTCCGAGTAAACTGACCCACATCACAATAATGATACAGAATAAAGTTATATAGTCATTTAGAACATTAGGTATTCTATCTCTCACTTGTGTATACATTCCGAGTAAACTGACCCACATAACAATAAAGATACAGAATAAAGTTATATAGTCATGTAGAACATTAGATATTCTATCTCTCACTTGTGTATACATTCCGAGTAAACTGACACACATCACAATAAAGTTAGGGAATAAAGCTATATAGTCATGTAGAACATTAGGTATTCTATCTCCCACATGTGTATACATTCCGAGTAAACTGACACACATCACAATAACGATACAGAATAAAGCAATATAGTCATGTAGAACATTAGGTATTCTATCTCTGACATGTGTATACATTCGAAGTAAACTGACCCACATCACAATAATGATACAGAATAAAGTTATGTAGTCATTTAGAACATTATGTATTCTATCTCTCACTTGTGTATACATTCTGAGTAAACTGACCCACATCACAATAATGATACAGAATCAAGCTATATAGTCATGTAGAACATTAGGTATTCTAACTCTCACTTGTGTATACATTCTCAGTAAACTGACCCACATCACAATTATGATACAGAATAAAGCTATATAGTCATGTAGAACATTAGGTATTCTATCTCTCACTTGTGTATACATTCTCAGTAAACTGACCCACATCACAATAAAGATACAGAATAAAGCTATATAGTCATTTAGAACATTAGGTATTCTATTTCTGACATATGTATACATTCCGAGTAAACTGACCCACATCACAATAATGATACAGAATAAGGTTATATAGTCATGTAGAACATTAGGTATTCTATCTCTCACTTGTGTATACATTCCGAGTAAACAGACCCACATCACAATAATGATACAGAATAAAGTTATTTAGTCATGTAGAACATTAGGTATTCTATCTCTGACATGTGTATACATTCTGATTAAACTGACCCACATCACAATACTGATACAGAATAAAGTTATAAAGTCATGTAGAACATTAGGCATTCTATCTCTCACTTGTGTATACATTCTGAGCAAACTGAACCACATCACAATAATGATACACAATAAAGTTATATAGTCATGTAGAACATTAGGTATTCTGTCTCTGACTTGTGTATACATTCTGAGTAAACTGACCCACATCACCATAATGATACAGAATTAAGCTATATAGTCATGTAGGACATTAGGTATTCTATCTCAGACATGCGTATACATTCCGAGAAAACTGACCCACATCACAATAATGATAGAGAATAAAGTTATATAGTCATGTAGAGCATTAGGTATTCTATCTCTCACTTGTGTATACATTCTGAGTAAACTGAACCACATCGCAATAATGATACAGAATAAAGTTATATAGTCATGTAGAACATTAGGTATTCTATCTCTCACTTGTGTATACATTCTGAGTAAACTGAACCACATCACCATAATGATACAGAATAAAGCTATATAGTCATGTAGAACATTAGGTATTCTATCTCAGACATGCGTATACATTCAGAGTAAACTGACCCACATCACAATAATGATACAGAATAAAGTTATATACTCATGTAGAACATTAGGTATTCTATCTCCGACATGTATATACATTCCGAGTGAAGTGACCCATATCACAATAATGATAGAGAATAAAGCTATTTAGTCATGTAGAACATTAGGTATTCTATCTCTCACTTGTGTATACATTCTGAGTAAACTGAACCACATCACAATAATGATACAGAATAAAGTTATATAGTCATGTAGAACATTAGGTATTCTATCTCTCACTTGTGTATACATTCTGAGTAAACTGAACCACATCACCATAATGATACAGAATAAAGCTATATAGTCATGTAGAACATTAGGTATTCTATCTCAGACATGCGTATACATTCCGAGTAAACTGACCCACATCACAATAATGATACAGAATAAAGTTATATAGTCATGTAGAACATTAGGTATTCTATCTCCGACATGTGTATACATTCCGAGTGAACTGACCCATATCACAATAATGATAGAGAATAAAGCTATTTAGTCATGTAGAACATTAGGTATTCTATCTCTCACTTGTGTATACATTCTGAGTAAACTGACCCACATCACAATAATGATGCAGAATAAAGCTATATAGTCATGTAGAACATTAGGTATTCTATCTCTGACATGTGTATACATTCTGAGTAAACTGACCCACATCACAATAATGATACAGAATAAAGTTATATAGTCATGTAGAACATTAGGTATTCTATCTCTCACTTGTGTATACATTCTGAGTAAACTGAACCACATCACCATAATGATACAGAATAAAGCTATATAGTCATGTAGAACATTAGGTATTCTATCTCAGACATGCGTATACATTCAGAGTAAACTGACCCACATCACCATAATGATACAGAATTAAGCTATATAGTCATGTAGGACATTAGGTATTCTATCTCAGACATTAGTATACATTCCGAGAAAACTGACCCACATCACAATAATGATAGAGAATAAAGTTAAATAGTCATGTAGAGCATTAGGTATTCTATCTCTCACTTGTGTATACATTCTGAGTAAACTGAACCACATCACAATAATGATACAGAATAAAGTTATATAGTCATGTACAACATTAGGTATTCTATCTCTCACTTGTGTATACATTCTGAGTAAACTGAACCACATCACCATAATGATACAGAATAAAGCTATATAGTCATGTAGAACATTAGGTATTCTATCTCAGACATGCGTACACATTCCGAGTAAACTGACCCACATCACAATAATGATACAGAATAAAGTTATATAGTCATGTAGAACATTAGGTATTCTATCTCCGACATGTGTATACATTCCGAGTGAACTTACCCATATCACAATAATGATAGAGAATAAAGCTATTTAGTCATGTAGAACATTAGGTATTCTATCTCTCACTTGTGTATACATTCTGAGTAAACTGACCCACATCACAATAATGATGCAGAATAAAGCTATATAGTCATGTAGAACATTAGGTATTCTATCTCTGACATGTGTATACATTCTGAGTAAACTGACACACATCACAATAATGATACAGAATAAATCTATATAGTCATGTAGAACATTAGGTATTTTATCCCTGACATATGTATACATTCTCAGTAAACTGACCCACATCACAATAATGATTACAGAATAAAGCTATATAGTCATGTAGAACATTAGGTATTCTATCTCTGACTTGTGTATACATTCCGAGTAAACTGACCCTCATCACAATAATGATACAGAATAAAGTTATATAGTCATGTAGAACATTAGGTATTCTATCTCTGACATATGTATACACTTCGAGTAAACTGACGCACATCACAATAATGATACAGAATAAAGTTATATAGTCATGTAGAACATTAGGTATTCTATCTCTGACTTGTGTATACATTCCGAGTAAACTGGCCCACATCACAATAATGATACAGAATAAAGTTATATAGTCATGTACAACATTAGGTATTCTATCTCTGACGTATGTATACATTCCGAGTAAACTGACCCACATCACAATAATGATACAGAATAAAGTTATATAGTCATGTAGAACATTAGGTATTCTATCTCTGACATATGTATACACTCCGAGTAAACTGACGTACATCACAATAATGATAGAGAATAAAGTTATATACTCATGTAGAAGATTAGATATTCTATCTCTCACTTGTGTATACATTCCGAGTAAACTGACCCACATCACAATAATGATACAGAATAAAGCTATATAGTCATGTAGAACATTAGGTATTCGATCTCTGACATGTGTATACATTCTGAGTAAACCAACCCACATCACAATAATGATACAGAATAAAGTTATATAGTCATGTGGAACATTAGGTAATCTATCTCTGACATGGGTATACATTCCGAGTAAACTGACCCACATCACAATAATGATACAGAATAAAGTTATATAGTCATTTAGAACATTAGGTATTCTATCTCTCACTTGTGTATACATTCCGAGTAAACTGACCCACATAACAATAAAGATACAGAATAAAGTTATATAGTCATGTAGAACATTAGATATTCTATCTCTCACTTGTGTATACATTCCGAGTAAACTGACACACATCACAATAAAGTTAGGGAATAAAGCTATATAGTCATGTAGAACATTAGGTATTCTATCTCCCACATGTGTATACATTCCGAGTAAACTGACACACATCACAATAATGATACAGAATAAAGCTATATAGTCATGTAGAACATTAGGTATTCTATCTCTGACATGTGTATACATTCGAAGTAAACTGACCCACATCACAATAATGATACAGAATAAAGTTATATAGTCATTTAGAACATTATGTATTCTATCTCTCACTTGTGTATACATTCTGAGTAAACTGACCCACATCACAATAATGATACAGAATCAAGCTATATACTCATGTAGAACATTAGGTATTCTATCTCTCACTTGTGTATACATTCTGAGTAAACTGACCCACATCACAATAATGATACAGAATCAAGCTATATAGTCATGTAGAACATTAGGTATTCTAACTCTCACTTGTGTATACATTCCGAGTAAACTGACCCACATCACAATAATGATACAGAATAAAGCTATATAGTCATGTAGAACATTAGGTATTCTATCTCTCACTTGTGTATACATTCCGAGTAAACTGACCCACATCACAATAATGATACAGAATAAAGCTATATAGTCATGTAGAACATTAGGTATTCTATCTCTCACTTGTGTATACATTCTCAGTAAACTGACCCACATCACAATAATGATACAGAATAAAGCAATATAGTCATTTAGAACATTAGGTATTCTATTTCTGACATATGTATACATTCCGAGTAAACTGACCCACATCACAATAATGATACAGAATAAACTTATATAGTCATGTAGAACATTAGGTATTCTATTTCTGACATGTGTATACATTCCGAGTAAACTGACCCACATCACAATAATGATACAGAATAAAGTTATATAGTCATATAGAACATTAGGTATTCTATCTCTGACATGTGTATACATTCCGAGTAAACTGACCCACATCACAATAATGGTAGAGAATAAAGCTATATAGTCATGTAAAACATTAGGTATTCTATCTCTCACTTCTGTATACATTCCGAGTAAACTGACCCACATCGCAATAATGATACAGAATAAAGTTATATAGTCATGTAGAACATTAGGTATTCTATCTCTGACATGTGTATACATTCCGAGTAAACTGACCCACATCACAATAATGATACAGAATAAAGTTATATAGTCATGTAGAACATTAGGTATTCTATCTCTGACATGTGTATACATTCCGAGTAAACTGACCCACATCACAATAATGATACCGAATAAAGTTATATAGTCATGTAGAACATTAGGTATTCTATCTCTGACATGTGTATACATTCCGAGTAAACTGACCCACATCACAATAATGATACAGAATAAAGTCATATAGTCATGTAGAACATTAGGTATTCTATTTCTGACATATGTATACATTCCGAGTAAACTGACCCACATCACAATAATGATACAGAATAAAGTTATATAGTCATGTAGAACATTAGGTATTCTATTTCTGACATGTAAATACATTCCGAGTAAACTGACCCACATCACAATAATGATACAGAATAAAGTTATATAGTCATATAGAACATTAGGTATTCTATCTCTGACATGTGTATACATTCCGAGTAAACTGACCCACATCACAATAATGATACAGAATAAAGCTATATAGTCATGTAGAAAATTAGGTATTCTATCTCTCACCTGTGTATACATTCCGAGTAAACTGACCCACATCACAATAATGATACAGAATAAAGTTGTATAGTCATCTACAACATTAGGTATTCTATCTCTCACTTTGTGTATACATTCCGAGTAAACTGACCCATATCACAATAATGATAGAGAATAAAGTTATATAGTCATGTAGAACATTAGGTATTCTAACTCTGACATGCGTATACATTCCGTGTAAACTGACCCACATCACAATAATGATAGAGAATAAGGTTATATAGTCATGTAGAACATTAGGTATTCTATCTCTCACTTGTGTATACATTCCGAGTAAACAGACCCACATCACAATAATTATACAGAATAAAGTTATTTAGTCATGTAGAACATTAGGTATTCTATCTCTGACATGTGTATACATTCTGATTAAACTGACCCACATCACAATACTGATACAGAATAAAGTTATAAAGTCATGTAGAACATTAGGCATTCTATCTCTCACTTGTGTATACATTCTGAGCAAACTGAACCACATCACAATAATGATACACAATAAAGTTATATAGTCATGTAGAACATTAGGTATTCTATCTCTGACTTGTGTATACATTCTGAGTAAACTGACCCACATCACCATAATGATACAGAATTAAGCTATATAGTCATGTAGGACATTAGGTATTCTATCTCAGACATGCGTATACATTCCGAGAAAACTGACCCACATCACAATAATGATAGAGAATAAAGTTATATAGTCATGTAGAGCATTAGGTATTCTATCTCTCACTTGTGTATACATTCTGAGTAAACTGAACCACATCACAATAATGATACAGAATAAAGTTATATAGTCATGTAGAACATTAGGTATTCTATCTCTCACTTGTGTATACATTCTGAGTAAACTGAATCACATCACCATAATGATACAGAATAAAGCTATATAGTCATGTAGAACATTAGGTATTCTATCTCAGACATGCATATACATTCCGAGTAAACTGACCCACATCACAATAATGATACAGAATAAAGTTATATAGTCATGTAGAACATTAGGTATTCTATCTCCGACATGTGTATACATTCCGAGTGAACTTACCCATATCACAATAATGATAGAGAATAAAGCTATTTAGTCATGTAGAACATTAGGTATTCTATCTCTCACTTGTGTATACATTCTGAGTAAACTGACCCACATCACAATAATGATGCAGAATAAAGCTATATAGTCATGTAGAACATTAGGTATTCTATCTCTGACATGTGTATACATTCTGAGTAAACTGACCCACATCACAATAATGATACAGAATAAATCTATATAGTCATGTAGAACATTAGGTATTCTATCCCTGACATATGTATACATTCTCAGTAAACTGACCCACATCACAATAATGATACAGAATAAAGCTATATAGTCATGTAGAACATTAGGTATTCTATCGCTGACTTGTGTATACATTCCGAGTAAACTGACCCTCATCACAATAATGATACAGAATAAAGTTATATAGTCATGTAGAACATTAGGTATTCTATCTCTGACGTATGTATACACTCCGAGTAAACTGACGCACATCACAATAATGATACAGAATAAAGTTATATAGTCATGTAGAACATTAGGTATTCTATCTCTGACTTGTGTATACATTCCGAGTAAACTGGCCCACATCACAATAATGATACAGAATAAAGTTATATAGTCATGTAGAACATTAGGTATTCTATCTCTGACGTGTGTATACATTCCGAGTAAACTGACCCATATCACAATAATGATACAGAATAAAGTTATATAGTCATGTAGAACATTAGGTATTCTATCTCTGACATATGTATACACTCCGAGTAAACTGACGTACATCACAATAATGATAGAGAATAAAGTTATATACTCATGTAGAAGATTAGATATTCTATCTCTCACTTGTGTATACATTCCGAGTAAACTGACCCACATCACAATAATGATACAGAATAAAGCTATATAGTCATGTAGAACATTAGGTATTCGATCTCTGACATGTGTATACATTCTGAGTAAACCAACCCACATCACAATAATGATACAGAATAAAGTTATATAGTCATGTTGAACATTAGGTATTCTATCTCTGACATGGGTATACATTCCGAGTAAACTGACCCACATCACAATAATGATACAGAATAAAGTTATATAGTCATTTAGAACATTAGGTATTCTATCTCTCACTTGTGTATACATTCCGAGTAAACTGACCCACATAACAATAATGATACAGAATAAAGTTATATAGTCATGTAGAACATTAGATATTCTATCTCTCACTTGTGTATACATTCCGAGTAAACTGACACACATCACAATAAAGTTAGGGAATAAAGCTATATAGTCAGGTAGAACATTAGGTATTCTATCTCCCACATGTGTATACATTCCGAGTAAACTGACACACATCACAATAATGATACAGAATAAAGCTATATAGTCATGTAGAACATTAGGTATTCTATCTCTGACATGTGTATACATTCGAAGTAAACTGACCCACATCACAATAATGATACAGAATAAAGTTGTATAGTCATTTAGAACATTATGTATTCTATCTCTCACTTGTGTATACATTCTGAGTAAACTGACCCACATCACAATAATGATACAGAATCAAGCTATATAGTCATGTAGAACATTAGGTATTCTAACTCTCACTTGTGTATACATTCTCAGTAAACTGACCCACATCACAATAATGATACAGAATAAAGCTATATAGTCATGTAGAACATTAGGTATTCTATCTCTCACTTGTGTATACATTCCGAGTACACTGACCCACATCACAATAATGATACAGAATAAAGCTATATAGTCATGTAGAACATTAGGTATTCTATCTCTCACTTGTGTATACATTCTCAGTAAACTGACCCACATCACAATAATGATACAGAATAAAGCTATATAGTCATTTAGAACATTAGGTATTCTATTTCTGACATATGTATACATTCCGAGTAAACTGACCCACATCACAATAATGATACAGAATAAAGTTATATAGTCATGTAGAACATTAGGTATTCTATTTCTGACATGTGTATACATTCCGAGTAAACTGACCCACATCACAATAATGATACAGAATAAAGTTATATAGTCATATAGAACATTAGGTATTCTATCTCTGACATGTGTATACATTCCGAGTAAACTGACCCACATCACAATAATGATACAGAATAAAGCTATATAGTCATGTAGAAAATTAGGTATTCTATCTCTCACTTGTTTATACATTCCGAGTAAACTGACCCACATCACAATAATGATACAGAATAAAGTTGTATAGTCATGTACAGCATTAGGTATTCTATCTCTCACTTTGTGTATACATTCCGAGTAAACTGACCCATATCACAATAATGTTAGAGAATAAAGTTATATAGTCATGTAGAACATTAGGTATTGTAACTCTGACATGCGTATACATTCCGAGTAAACTGACCCACATCACAATAATGATAGAGAATAAGGTTATATAGTCATGTAGAACATTAGGTATTCTATCTCTCACTTGTGTATACATTCCGAGTAAACAGACCCACATCACAATAATGATACAGAATAAAGTTATTTAGTCATGTAGAACATTAGGTATTCTATCTCTGACATGTGTATACATTCTGATTAAACTGACCCACATCACAATACTGATACAGAATAAAGTTATAAAGTCATGTAGAACATTAGGCATTCTATCTCTCACTTGTGTATACATTCTGAGCAAACTGAACCACATCACAATAATGATACACAATAAAGTTATATAGTCATGTAGAACATTAGGTATTCTATCTCTCACTTGTGTATACATTCTGAGTAAACTGAACCACATCACCATAATGATACAGAATAAAGCTATATAGTCATGTAGGACATTAGGTATTCTATCTCAGACATGCGTATACATTCCGAGTAAACTGACCCACATCACAATAATGATACAGAATAAAGTTATATAGTGATGTAGAACATTAGGTATTCTATCTCCGACATGTATATACATTCCGAGTGAACTGACCCATATCACAATAATGATAGAGAATAAAGCTATTTAGTCATGTAGAACATTAGGTATTCTATCTCTCACTTGTGTATACATTCTGAGTAAACTGACCCACATCACCATAATGATACAGAATTTAGCTATATAGTCATGTAGGACATTAGGTATTCTATCTCAGACATTAGTATACATTCCGAGAAAACTGACCCACATCACAATAATGATAGAGAATAAAGTTATATAGTCATGTAGAGCATTAGGTATTCTATCTCTCACTTGTGTATACATTCTGAGTAAACTGAACCACATCACAATAATGATACAGAATAAAGTTATATAGTCATGTAGAATATTAGGTATTCTATCTCTCACTTGTGTATACATTCTGAGTAAACTGACCCACATCACAATAATGATGCAGAATAAAGCTATATAGTCATGTAGAACATTAGGTATTCTATCTCTGACATGTGTATACATTCTGAGTAAACTGACACACATCACAATAATGATACAGAATAAATCTATATAGTCATGTAGAACATTAGGTATTCTATCCCTGACATATGTATACATTCTCAGTAAACTGACCCACATCACAATAATGATACAGAATAAAGCTATATAGTCATGTAGAACATTAGGTATTCTATCTCTGACTTGTGTATACATTCCGAGTAAACTGACCCTCATCACAATAATGATACAGAATAAAGTTATATAGTGATGTAGAACATTAGGTATTCTATCTCTGACATATGTATACACTCCGAGTAAACTGACGCACATCACAATAATGATACAGAATAAAGTTATATAGTCATGTAGAACATTAGGTATTCTATCTCTGACTTGTGTATACATTCCGAGTAAACTGGCCCACATCACAATAATGATACAGAATAAAGTTATATAGTCATGTAGAACATTAGGTATTCTATCTCTGACGTGTGTATACATTCCGAGTAAACTGACCCACATCACAATAATGATACAGAATATAGTTATATAGTCATGTAGAACATTAGGTATTCTATCTCTGACATATGTATACACTCCGAGTAAACTGACGTACATCACAATAATGATAGAGAATAGAGTTATATACTCATGTAGAAGATTAGATATTCTATCTCTCACTTGTGTATACATTCCGAGTAAACTGACCCACATCACAATAATGATACAGAATAAAGCTATATAGTCATGTAGAACATTATGTATTCGATCTCTGACATGTGTATACATTCTGAGTAAACCATCCCACATCACAATAATGATACAGAATAAAGTTATATAGTCATGTGGAACATTAGGTGTTCTATCTCTGACATGGGTATACATTCGAAGTAAACTGACCCACATCACAATAATGATACAGAATAAAGTTATATAGTCATTTAGAACATTAGGTATTCTATCTCTCACTTGTGTATACATTTCGAGTAAACTGACCCTCATCACAATAATGATACAGAATAAAGTTATATAGTGATGTAGAACATTAGGTATTATATCTCTGACATATGTATACACTCCGAGTAAACTGACGCACATCACAATAATGATACAGAATAAAGTTATATAGTCATGTAGAACATTAGGTATTCTATCTCTGACTTGTGTATACATTCCGAGTAAACTGGCCCACATCACAATAATGATACAGAATAAAGTTATATAGTCATGTAGAACATTAGGTATTCTATCTCTGACGTGTGTATACATTCCGAGTAAACTGACCCTCATCACAATAATGATACAGAATAAAGTTATATAGTGATGTAGAACATTAGGTATTCTATCTCTGACATATGTATACACTCCGAGTAAACTGACGCACATCACAATAATGATACAGAATAAAGTTATATAGTCATGTAGAACATTAGGTATTCTATCTCTGACTTGTGTATACATTCCGAGTAAACTGGCCCACATCACAATAATGATACAGAATAAAGTTATATAGTCATGTAGAACATTAGGTATTCTATCTCTGACGTGTGTATACATTCCGAGTAAACTGACCCACATCACAATAATGATACAGAATAAAGTTATATAGTCATGTAGAACATTAGGTATTCTATCTCTGACATATGTATACACTCCGAGTAAACTGACGTACATCACAATAATGATAGAGAATAGAGTTATATACGCATGTAGAAGATTAGATATTCTATCTCTCACTTGTGTATACATTCCGAGTAAACTGACCCACCTCACAATAATGATACAGAATAAAGCTATATAGTCATGTAGAACATTATGTATTCGATCTCTGACATGTGTATACATTCTGAGTAAACCATCCCACATCACAATAATGATACAGAATAAAGTTATATAGTCATGTGGAACATTAGGTGTTCTATCTCTGACATGGGTATACATTCGAAGTAAACTGACCCACTTCACAATAATGATACAGAATAAAGTTATATAGTCATTTAGAACATTAGGTATTCTATCTCTCACTTGTGTATACATTCCGAGTAAACTGACCCACATAACAATAATGATACAGAATAAAGTTATATAGTCATGTAGAACATTAGGTATTCTATCTCTCACTTGTGTATACATTCCGAGTAAACTGACCCACATAACAATAATGATACAGAATAAAGTTATATAGTCATGTAGAACATTAGGTATTCTATCTCTCACTTGTGTATACATTCTGAGTAAACTGAACCACATCACCATAATGATACAGAATAAAGCTATATAGTCATGTAGAACATTAGGTATTCTATCTCAGACATGCGTATACATTCCGAGTAAACTGACCCACATCACAATAATGATACAGAATAAAGTTATATACTCATGTAGAACATTAGGTATTCTATCTCCGACATGTGTATACATTCCGAGTGAACTGACCCATATCACAATAATGATAGAGAATAAAGCTATTTAGTCATGTAGAACATTAGGTATTCTATCTCTGACGTGTGTATACATTCCGAGTAATCTGGCCCACATCACAATAATGATGCAGAATAAAGCTATATAGTCATGTAGAACATTAGGTATTCTATCTCTGACGTGTGTATACATTCCGAGTAAACTGACCCACATCACAATAATGATACAGAATAAAGTTATATAGTCATGTAGAACATTAGGTATTCTATCTCTGACATATGTATACACTCCGAGTAAACTGACGTACATCACAATAATGATAGAGAATAAAGTTATATACTCATGTAGAAGATTAGATATTCTATCTCTCACTTGTGTATACATTCCGAGTAAACTGACCCACATCACAATAATGATACAGAATAAAGCTATATAGTCATGTAGAACATTAGGTATTCGATCTCTGACATGTGTATACATTCTGAGTAAACCAACCCACATCACAATAATGATACAGAATAAAGTTATATAGTCATGTGGAACATTAGGTATTCTATCTCTGACATGGGTATACATTCCGAGTAAACTGACCCACATCACAATAATGATAAAAATAAAGTTGTATAGTCATTTAGAACATTAGGTATGCTATCTCTCACTTGTGTATACATTCCGAGTAAACTGACCCACATAACAATAATGATACAGAATAAAGTTATATAGTCATGTAGAACATTAGATATTCTATCTCTCACTTGTGTATACATTCCGAGTAAACTGACACACATCACAATAAAGTTAGGGAATAAAGCTATATAGTCATGTAGAACATTAGGTATTCTACCTCCCACATGTGTATACATTCCGAGTAAACTGACACACATCACAATAATGATACAGAATGAAGCTATATAGTCATGTAGAACATTAGGTATTCTATCTCTGACATGTGTATACATTCGAAGTAAACTGAACCACATCACAATAATGATACAGAATAAAGTTATATAGTCATTTAGAACATTATGTATTCTATCTCTCACTTGTGTATACATTCTGAGTAAACTGACCCACATCACAATAATGATACAGAATCAAGCTATATAGTCATGTAGAACATTAGGTATTCTAACTCTCACTTGTGTATACATTCCGAGTAAACTGACCCACATCACAATAATGATACAGAATAAAGCTATATAGTCATGTAGAACATTAGGTATTCTATCTCTCACTTGTGTATACATTCCGAGTAAACTGACCCACATCACAATAATGATACAGAATAAAGCTATATAGTCATGTAGAACATTAGGTATTCTATCTCTCACTTGTGTATACATTCTCAGTAAACTGACCCACATCACAATAATGATACAGAATAAAGCTATATAGTCATTTAGAACATTAGGTATTCTATTTCTGACATATGTATACATTCCGAGTAAACTGACCCACATCACTATAATGATACAGAATAAACTTATATAGTCATGTAGAACATTAGGTATTCTATTTCTGACATGTGTATACATTCCGAGTAAACTGACCCACATCACAATAATGATACAGAATAAAGTTATATAGTCATATAGAACATTAGGTATTCTATCTCTGACATGTGTATACATTCCGAGTAAACTGACCCACATCACAATAATGGTAGAGAATAAAGCTATATAGTCATGTAGAACATTAGGTATTCTATCTCTCACTTCTGTATACATTCCGAGTAAACTGACCCACATCGCAATAATGATACAGAATAAAGTTATATAGTCATGTAGAACATTAGGTATTCTATCTCTGACATGTGTATACATTCCGAGTAAACTGACCCACATCACAATAATGATACAGAATAAAGTTATATAGTCATGTAGAACATTAGGTATTCTATCTCTGACATGTGTATACATTCCGAGTAAACTGACCCACATCACAATAATGATACAGAATAAAGTTATATAGTCATGTAGAACATTAGGTATTCTATCTCTGACATGTGTATACATTCCGAGTAAACTGACCCACATCACAATAATGATACAGAATAAAGTTATATAGTCATGTAGAACATTAGGTATTCTATTTCTGACATATGTATACATTCCGAGTAAACTGACCCACATCACAATAATGATACAGAATAAAGTTATATAGTCATGTAGAATATTAGGTATTCTATTTCTGACATGTAAATACATTCCGAGTAAACTGACCCACATCACAATAATGATACAGAATAAAGTTATATAGTCATGTAGAACATTAGGTATTCTATCTCTGACGTGTGTATACATTCCGAGTAAACTGACCCACATCACAATAATGATACAGAATAAAGTTATATAGTCATGTAGAACATTAGGTATTCTATCTCTGACATATGTATACACTCCGAGTAAACTGACGTACATCACAATAATGATAGAGAATAGAGTTATATACTCATGTAGAAGATTAGATATTCTATCTCTCACTTGTGTATACATTCCGAGTAAACTGACCCACATCACAATAATGATACAGAATAAAGCTATATAGTCATGTAGAACATTATGTATTCGATCTCTGACATGTGTATACATTCCGAGTAAACCATCCCACATCACAATAATGATACAGAATAAAGTTATATAGTCATGTGGAACATTAGGTGTTCTATCTCTGACATGGGTATACATTCGAAGTAAACTGACCCACATCACAATAATGATACAGAATAAAGTTATATAGTCATTTAGAACATTAGGTATTCTATCTCTCACTTGTGTATACATTCCGAGTAAACTGACCCACATAACAATAATGATACAGAATAAAGTTATATAGTCATGTAGAACATTAGATATTCTATCTCTCACTTGTGTATACATTCCGAGTAAACTGACACACATCACAATAAAGTTAGGGAATAAAGCTATATAGTCATGTAGAACATTAGGTATTCTATCTCCCACATGTGTATACATTCCGAGTAAACTGACACACATCACAACAATGATACAGAATAAAGCTATATAGTCATGTAGAACATTAGGTATTCTATCTCTGACATGTGTATACATTCGAAGTAAACTGACCCACATCACAATAATGATACAGAATAAAGTTATATAGTCATTTAGAACATTATGTATTCTATCTCTCACTTGTGTATACATTCTGAGTAAACTGACCCACATCACAATAATGATACAGAATCAAGCTATATAGTCATGTAGAACATTAGGTATTCTAACTCTCACTTGTGTATACCTTCTCAGTAAACTGACCCACATCACAATAATGATACAGAATAAAGCTATATAGTCATGTAGAACATTAGGTATTCTATCTCTCACTTGTGTATACATTGCGAGTAAACTGACCCACATCACAATAATGATAC
The DNA here is from genome assembly GCA_030765065.1 of Deroplatys truncata. Taxonomy (NCBI): domain Eukaryota; kingdom Metazoa; phylum Arthropoda; class Insecta; order Mantodea; family Mantidae; genus Deroplatys; species Deroplatys truncata. The sequence goes on along the minus strand of CM060986.1, from coordinate 4,812,335 downwards.
AGAATAAAGCTATATAGTCATGTAGAACGTTAGGTATTCTATCTCTCACTTGTGTATACATTCTCAGTAAACTGACCCACATCACAATAATGATACAGAATAAAGCTATATAGTCATTTAGAACATTAGGTATTCTATTTCTGACATATGTATACATTCCGAGTAAACTGACCCACATCACAATAATGATACAGAATAAAGTTATATAGTCATGTAGAACATTAGGTATTCTATTTCTGACATGTGTATACATTCCGAGTAAACTGACCAACATCACAATAATGATACAGAATAAAGTTATATAGTCATATAGAACATTAGGTATTCTATCTCTGACATGTGTATACATTCCGAGTAAACTGACCCACATCACAATAATGATACAGAATAAAGCTATATAGTCATGTAGAAAATTAGGTATTCTATCTCTCACTTGTGTATACATTCCGAGTAAACTGACCCACATCACAATAATGATACAGAATAAAGTTGTATAGTCATCTACAACATTAGGTATTCTATCTCTCACTTTGTGTATACATTCCGAGTAAACTGACCCATATCACAATAATGATAGAGAATAAAGTTATATAGTCATGTAGAACATTAGGTATTCTAACTCTGACATGCGTATACATTCCGTGTAAACTGACCCACATCACAATAATGATAGAGAATAAGGTTATATAGTCATGTAGAACATTAGGTATTCTATCTCTCACTTGTGTATACATTCCGAGTAAACAGACCCACATCACAATAATTATACAGAATAAAGTTATTTAGTCATGTAGAACATTAGGTATTCTATCTCTGACATGTGTATACATTCTGATTAAACTGACCCACATCACAATACTGATACAGAATAAAGTTATAAAGTCATGTAGAACATTAGGCATTCTATCTCTCACTTGTGTATACATTCTGAGCAAACTGAACCACATCACAATAATGATACACAATAAAGTTATATAGTCATGTAGAACATTAGGTATTCTATCTCTGACTTGTGTATACATTCTGAGTAAACTGACCCACATCACCATAATGATACAGAATTAAGCTATATAGTCATGTAGGACATTAGGTATTCTATCTCAGACATGCGTATACATTCCGAGAAAACTGACCCACATCACAATAATGATAGAGAATAAAGTTATATAGTCATGTAGAGCATTAGGTATTCTATCTCTCACTTGTGTATACATTCTGAGTAAACTGAACCACATCACAATAATGATACAGAATAAAGTTATATAGTCATGTAGAACATTAGGTATTCTATCTCTCACTTGTGTATACATTCTGAGTAAACTGAATCACATCACCATAATGATACAGAATAAAGCTATATAGTCATGTAGAACATTAGGTATTCTATCTCAGACATGCATATACATTCCGAGTAAACTGACCCACATCACAATAATGATACAGAATAAAGTTATATAGTCATGTAGAACATTAGGTATTCTATCTCCGACATGTGTATACATTCCGAGTGAACTTACCCATATCACAATAATGATAGAGAATAAAGCTATTTAGTCATGTAGAACATTAGGTATTCTATCTCTCACTTGTGTATACATTCTGAGTAAACTGACCCACATCACAATAATGATGCAGAATAAAGCTATATAGTCATGTAGAACATTAGGTATTCTATCTCTGACATGTGTATACATTCTGAGTAAACTGACCCACATCACAATAATGATACAGAATAAATCTATATAGTCATGTAGAACATTAGGTATTCTATCCCTGACATATGTATACATTCTCAGTAAACTGACCCACATCACAATAATGATACAGAATAAAGCTATATAGTCATGTAGAACATTAGGTATTCTATCTCTGACTTGTGTATACATTCCGAGTAAACTGACCCTCATCACAATAATGATACAGAATAAAGTTATATAGTCATGTAGAACATTAGGTATTCTATCTCTGACGTATGTATACACTCCGAGTAAACTGACGCACATCACAATAATGATACAGAATAAAGATATATATAGTCATGTAGAACATTAGGTATTCTATCTCTGACTTGTGTATACATTCCGAGTAAACTGGCCCACATCACAATAATGATACAGAATAAAGTTATATAGTCATGTAGAACATTAGGTATTCTATCTCTGACGTGTGTATACATTCCGAGTAAACTGACCCATATCACAATAATGATACAGAATAAAGTTATATAGTCATGTAGAACATTAGGTATTCTATCTCTGACATATGTATACACTCCGAGTAAACTGACGTACATCACAATAATGATAGAGAATAAAGTTATATACTCATGTAGAAGATTAGATATTCTATCTCTCACTTGTGTATACATTCCGAGTAAACTGACCCACATCACAATAATGATACAGAATAAAGCTATATAGTCATGTAGAACATTAGGTATTCGATCTCTGACATGTGTATACATTCTGAGTAAACCAACCCACATCACAATAATGATACAGAATAAAGTTATATAGTCATGTTGAACATTAGGTATTCTATCTCTGACATGGGTATACATTCCGAGTAAACTGACCCACATCACAATAATGATACAGAATAAAGTTATATAGTCATTTAGAACATTAGGTATTCTATCTCTCACTTGTGTATACATTCCGAGTAAACTGACCCACATAACAATAATGATACAGAATAAAGTTATATAGTCATGTAGAACATTAGATATTCTATCTCTCACTTGTGTATACATTCCGAGTAAACTGACACACATCACAATAAAGTTAGGGAATAAAGCTATATAGTCATGTAGAACATTAGGTATTCTATCTCCCACATGTGTATACATTCCGAGTAAACTGACACACATCACAATAATGATACAGAATAAAGCTATATAGTCATGTAGAACATTAGGTATTCTATCTCTGACATGTGTATACATTCGAAGTAAACTGACCCACATCACAATAATGATACAGAATCAAGCTATATAGTCATGTAGAACATTAGGTATTCTAACTCTCACTTGTGTATACATTCTCAGTAAACTGACCCACATCACAATAATGATACAGAATAAAGCTATATAGTCATGTAGAACATTAGGTATTCTATCTCTCACTTGTGTATACATTCCGAGTACACTGACCCACATCACAATAATGATACAGAATAAAGCTATATAGTCATGTAGAACATTAGGTATTCTATCTCTCACTTGTGTATACATTCTCAGTAAACTGACCCACATCACAATAATGATACAGAATAAAGCTATATAGTCATTTAGAACATTAGGTATTCTATTTCTGACATATGTATACATTCCGAGTAAACTGACCCACATCACAATAATGATACAGAATAAAGTTATATAGTCATGTAGAACATTAGGTATTCTATTTCTGACATGTGTATACATTCCGAGTAAACTGACCCACATCACAATAATGATACAGAATAAAGTTATATAGTCATATAGAACATTAGGTATTCTATCTCTGACATGTGTATACATTCCGAGTAAACTGACCCACATCACAATAATGATACAGAATAAAGCTATATAGTCATGTAGAAAATTAGGTATTCTATCTCTCACTTGTTTATACATTCCGAGTAAACTGACCCACATCACAATAATGATACAGAATAAAGTTGTATAGTCATGTACAGCATTAGGTATTCTATCTCTCACTTTGTGTATACATTCCGAGTAAACTGACCCATATCACAATAATGTTAGAGAATAAAGTTATATAGTCATGTAGAACATTAGGTATTGTAACTCTGACATGCGTATACATTCCGAGTAAACTGACCCACATCACAATAATGATAGAGAATAAGGTTATATAGTCATGTAGAACATTAGGTATTCTATCTCTCACTTGTGTATACATTCCGAGTAAACAGACCCACATCACAATAATGATACAGAATAAAGTTATTTAGTCATGTAGAACATTAGGTATTCTATCTCTGACATGTGTATACATTCTGATTAAACTGACCCACATCACAATACTGATACAGAATAAAGTTATAAAGTCATGTAGAACATTAGGCATTCTATCTCTCACTTGTGTATACATTCTGAGCAAACTGAACCACATCACAATAATGATACACAATAAAGTTATATAGTCATGTAGAACATTAGGTATTCTATCTCTCACTTGTGTATACATTCTGAGTAAACTGAACCACATCACCATAATGATACAGAATAAAGCTATATAGTCATGTAGGACATTAGGTATTCTATCTCAGACATGCGTATACATTCCGAGTAAACTGACCCACATCACAATAATGATACAGAATAAAGTTATATAGTGATGTAGAACATTAGGTATTCTATCTCTGACATGTGTATACATTCCGAGTAAACTGACCCACATCACAATAATGATACAGAATAAAGCTATATAGTCATGTAGAAAATTAGGTATTCTATCTCTCACCTGTGTATACATTCTGAGTAAACTGACCCACATCACCATAATGATACAGAATTAAGCTATATAGTCATGTAGGACATTAGGTATTCTATCTCAGACATTAGTATACATTCCGAGAAAACTGATCCACATCACAATAATGATAGAGAATAAAGTTATATAGTCATGTAGAGCATTAGGTATTCTATCTCTCACTTGTGTATACATTCTGAGTATATTGAACCACATCACAATAATGATACAGAATAAAGTTATATAGTCATGTAGAATATTAGGTATTCTATCTCTCACTTGTGTATACATTCTGAGTAAACTGAACCACATCACCATAATGATACAGAATAAAGCTATATAGTCATGTAGAACATTAGGTATTCTATCTCAGACATGCGTATACATTCCGAGTAAACTGACCCACATCACAATAATGATACAGAATAAAGTTATATAGTCATGTAGAACATTAGGTTTTCTATCTCCGACATGTGTATACATTCCGAGTGAACTGACCCATATCACAATAATGATAGAGAATAAAGCTATTTAGTCATGTAGAACATTAGGTATTCTATCTCTCACTTGTGTATACATTCTGAGTAAACTGACCCACATCACAATAATGATGCAGAATAAAGCTATATAGTCATGTAGAACATTAGGTATTCTATCTCTGACATGTGTATACATTCTGAGTAAACTGACACACATCACAATAATGATACAGAATAAATCTATATAGTCATGTAGAACATTAGGTATTCTATCCCTGACATATGTATACATTCTCAGTAAACTGACCCACATCACAATAATGATACAGAATAAAGCTATATAGTCATGTAGAACATTAGGTATTCTATCTCTGACTTGTGTATACATTCCGAGTAAACTGACCCTCATCACAATAATGATACAGAATAAAGTTATATAGTGATGTAGAACATTAGGTATTCTATCTCTGACATATGTATACACTCCGAGTAAACTGACGCACATCACAATAATGATACAGAATAAAGTTATATAGTCATGTAGAACATTAGGTATTCTATCTCTGACTTGTGTATACATTCCGAGTAAACTGGCCCACATCACAATAATGATACAGAATAAAGTTATATAGTCATGTAGAACATTAGGTATTCTATCTCTGACGTGTGTATACATTCCGAGTAAACTGACCCACATCACAATAATGATACAGAATAAAGTTATATAGTCATGTAGAACATTAGGTATTCTATCTCTGACATATGTATACACTCCGAGTAAACTGACGTACATCACAATAATGATAGAGAATAGAGTTATATACTCATGTAGAAGATTAGATATTCTATCTCTCACTTGTGTATACATTCCGAGTAAACTGACACACATCACAATAATGATACAGAATAAAGCTATATAGTCATGTAGAACATTATGTATTCGATCTCTGACATGTGTATACATTCTGAGTAAACCATCCCACATCACAATAATGATACAGAATAAAGTTATATAGTCATGTGGAACATTAGGTGTTCTATCTCTGACATGGGTATACATTCGAAGTAAACTGACCCACATCACAATAATGATACAGAATAAAGTTATATAGTCATTTAGAACATTAGGTATTCTATCTCTCACTTGTGTATACATTCCGAGTAAACTGACCCACATAACAATAATGATACAGAATAAAGTTATATAGTCATGTAGAACATTAGATATTCTATCTCTCACTTGTGTATACATTCCGAGTAAACTGACACACATCACAATAAAGTTAGGGAATAAAGCTATATAGTCATGTAGAACATTAGGTATTCTATCTCCCACATGTGTATACATTCCGAGTAAACTGACACACATCACAACAATGATACAGAATAAAGCTATATAGTCATGTAGAACATTAGGTATTCTATCTCTGACATGTGTATACATTCGAAGTAAACTGACCCACATCACAATAATGATACAGAATAAAGTTATATAGTCATTTAGAACATTATGTATTCTATCTCTCACTTGTGTATACATTCTGAGTAAACTGACCCACATCACAATAATGATACAGAATCAAGCTATATAGTCATGTAGAACATTAGGTATTCTAACTCTCACTTGTGTATACCTTCTCAGTAAACTGACCCACATCACAATAATGATACAGAATAAAGCTATATAGTCATGTAGAACATTAGGTATTCTATCTCTCACTTGTGTATACATTGCGAGTAAACTGACCCACATCACAATAATGATACAGAATAAAGCTATATAGTCATGTAGAACATTAGGTATTCTATCTCTCACTTGTGTATACATTCTCAGTAAACTGACCCACATCACAATAATGATACAGAATAAAGCTATATAGTCATTTAGAACATTAGGTATTCTATTTCTGACATATGTATACATTCCGAGTAAACTGACCCACATCACAATAATGATACAGAATAAAGTTATATAGTCATGTAGAACATTAGGTATTCTATTTCTGACATGTGTATACATTCCGAGTAAACTGACCAACATCACAATAATGATACAGAATAAAGTTATATAGTCATATAGAACATTAGGTATTCTATCTCTGACATGTGTATACATTCCGAGTAAACTGACCCACATCACAATAATGATACAGAATAAAGCTATATAGTCATGTAGAAAATTAGGTATTCTATCTCTCACTTGTGTATACATTCCGAGTAAACTGACCCACATCACAATAATGATACAGAATAAAGTTGTATAGTCATGTACAACATTAGGTATTCTATCTCTCACTTTGTGTATACATTCCGAGTAAACTGACCCATATCACAATAATGATACAGAATAAAGTTATATAGTCATGTGGAACATTAGGTATTCTATCTCTGACATGGGTATACATTCCGAGTAAACTGACCCACATCACAATAATGATACAGAATAAAGTTATATAGTCATTTAGAACATTAGGTATTCTATCTCTCACTTGTGTATACATTCCGAGTAAACTGACCCACATAACAATAAAGATACAGAATAAAGTTATATAGTCATGTAGAACATTAGATATTCTATCTCTCACTTGTGTATACATTCCGAGTAAACTGACACACATCACAATAAAGTTAGGGAATAAAGCTATATAGTCATGTAGAACATTAGGTATTCTATCTCCCACATGTGTATACATTCCGAGTAAACTGACACACATCACAATAACGATACAGAATAAAGCAATATAGTCATGTAGAACATTAGGTATTCTATCTCTGACATGTGTATACATTCGAAGTAAACTGACCCACATCACAATAATGATACAGAATAAAGTTATGTAGTCATTTAGAACATTATGTATTCTATCTCTCACTTGTGTATACATTCTGAGTAAACTGACCCACATCACAATAATGATACAGAATCAAGCTATATAGTCATGTAGAACATTAGGTATTCTAACTCTCACTTGTGTATACATTCTCAGTAAACTGACCCACATCACAATTATGATACAGAATAAAGCTATATAGTCATGTAGAACATTAGGTATTCTATCTCTCACTTGTGTATACATTCTCAGTAAACTGACCCACATCACAATAAAGATACAGAATAAAGCTATATAGTCATTTAGAACATTAGGTATTCTATTTCTGACATATGTATACATTCCGAGTAAACTGACCCACATCACAATAATGATACAGAATAAGGTTATATAGTCATGTAGAACATTAGGTATTCTATCTCTCACTTGTGTATACATTCCGAGTAAACAGACCCACATCACAATAATGATACAGAATAAAGTTATTTAGTCATGTAGAACATTAGGTATTCTATCTCTGACATGTGTATACATTCTGATTAAACTGACCCACATCACAATACTGATACAGAATAAAGTTATAAAGTCATGTAGAACATTAGGCATTCTATCTCTCACTTGTGTATACATTCTGAGCAAACTGAACCACATCACAATAATGATACACAATAAAGTTATATAGTCATGTAGAACATTAGGTATTCTGTCTCTGACTTGTGTATACATTCTGAGTAAACTGACCCACATCACCATAATGATACAGAATTAAGCTATATAGTCATGTAGGACATTAGGTATTCTATCTCAGACATGCGTATACATTCCGAGAAAACTGACCCACATCACAATAATGATAGAGAATAAAGTTATATAGTCATGTAGAGCATTAGGTATTCTATCTCTCACTTGTGTATACATTCTGAGTAAACTGAACCACATCGCAATAATGATACAGAATAAAGTTATATAGTCATGTAGAACATTAGGTATTCTATCTCTCACTTGTGTATACATTCTGAGTAAACTGAACCACATCACCATAATGATACAGAATAAAGCTATATAGTCATGTAGAACATTAGGTATTCTATCTCAGACATGCGTATACATTCAGAGTAAACTGACCCACATCACAATAATGATACAGAATAAAGTTATATACTCATGTAGAACATTAGGTATTCTATCTCCGACATGTATATACATTCCGAGTGAAGTGACCCATATCACAATAATGATAGAGAATAAAGCTATTTAGTCATGTAGAACATTAGGTATTCTATCTCTCACTTGTGTATACATTCTGAGTAAACTGAACCACATCACAATAATGATACAGAATAAAGTTATATAGTCATGTAGAACATTAGGTATTCTATCTCTCACTTGTGTATACATTCTGAGTAAACTGAACCACATCACCATAATGATACAGAATAAAGCTATATAGTCATGTAGAACATTAGGTATTCTATCTCAGACATGCGTATACATTCCGAGTAAACTGACCCACATCACAATAATGATACAGAATAAAGTTATATAGTCATGTAGAACATTAGGTATTCTATCTCCGACATGTGTATACATTCCGAGTGAACTGACCCATATCACAATAATGATAGAGAATAAAGCTATTTAGTCATGTAGAACATTAGGTATTCTATCTCTCACTTGTGTATACATTCTGAGTAAACTGACCCACATCACAATAATGATGCAGAATAAAGCTATATAGTCATGTAGAACATTAGGTATTCTATCTCTGACATGTGTATACATTCTGAGTAAACTGACCCACATCACAATAATGATACAGAATAAAGTTATATAGTCATGTAGAACATTAGGTATTCTATCTCTCACTTGTGTATACATTCTGAGTAAACTGAACCACATCACCATAATGATACAGAATAAAGCTATATAGTCATGTAGAACATTAGGTATTCTATCTCAGACATGCGTATACATTCAGAGTAAACTGACCCACATCACCATAATGATACAGAATTAAGCTATATAGTCATGTAGGACATTAGGTATTCTATCTCAGACATTAGTATACATTCCGAGAAAACTGACCCACATCACAATAATGATAGAGAATAAAGTTAAATAGTCATGTAGAGCATTAGGTATTCTATCTCTCACTTGTGTATACATTCTGAGTAAACTGAACCACATCACAATAATGATACAGAATAAAGTTATATAGTCATGTACAACATTAGGTATTCTATCTCTCACTTGTGTATACATTCTGAGTAAACTGAACCACATCACCATAATGATACAGAATAAAGCTATATAGTCATGTAGAACATTAGGTATTCTATCTCAGACATGCGTACACATTCCGAGTAAACTGACCCACATCACAATAATGATACAGAATAAAGTTATATAGTCATGTAGAACATTAGGTATTCTATCTCCGACATGTGTATACATTCCGAGTGAACTTACCCATATCACAATAATGATAGAGAATAAAGCTATTTAGTCATGTAGAACATTAGGTATTCTATCTCTCACTTGTGTATACATTCTGAGTAAACTGACCCACATCACAATAATGATGCAGAATAAAGCTATATAGTCATGTAGAACATTAGGTATTCTATCTCTGACATGTGTATACATTCTGAGTAAACTGACACACATCACAATAATGATACAGAATAAATCTATATAGTCATGTAGAACATTAGGTATTTTATCCCTGACATATGTATACATTCTCAGTAAACTGACCCACATCACAATAATGATTACAGAATAAAGCTATATAGTCATGTAGAACATTAGGTATTCTATCTCTGACTTGTGTATACATTCCGAGTAAACTGACCCTCATCACAATAATGATACAGAATAAAGTTATATAGTCATGTAGAACATTAGGTATTCTATCTCTGACATATGTATACACTTCGAGTAAACTGACGCACATCACAATAATGATACAGAATAAAGTTATATAGTCATGTAGAACATTAGGTATTCTATCTCTGACTTGTGTATACATTCCGAGTAAACTGGCCCACATCACAATAATGATACAGAATAAAGTTATATAGTCATGTACAACATTAGGTATTCTATCTCTGACGTATGTATACATTCCGAGTAAACTGACCCACATCACAATAATGATACAGAATAAAGTTATATAGTCATGTAGAACATTAGGTATTCTATCTCTGACATATGTATACACTCCGAGTAAACTGACGTACATCACAATAATGATAGAGAATAAAGTTATATACTCATGTAGAAGATTAGATATTCTATCTCTCACTTGTGTATACATTCCGAGTAAACTGACCCACATCACAATAATGATACAGAATAAAGCTATATAGTCATGTAGAACATTAGGTATTCGATCTCTGACATGTGTATACATTCTGAGTAAACCAACCCACATCACAATAATGATACAGAATAAAGTTATATAGTCATGTGGAACATTAGGTAATCTATCTCTGACATGGGTATACATTCCGAGTAAACTGACCCACATCACAATAATGATACAGAATAAAGTTATATAGTCATTTAGAACATTAGGTATTCTATCTCTCACTTGTGTATACATTCCGAGTAAACTGACCCACATAACAATAAAGATACAGAATAAAGTTATATAGTCATGTAGAACATTAGATATTCTATCTCTCACTTGTGTATACATTCCGAGTAAACTGACACACATCACAATAAAGTTAGGGAATAAAGCTATATAGTCATGTAGAACATTAGGTATTCTATCTCCCACATGTGTATACATTCCGAGTAAACTGACACACATCACAATAATGATACAGAATAAAGCTATATAGTCATGTAGAACATTAGGTATTCTATCTCTGACATGTGTATACATTCGAAGTAAACTGACCCACATCACAATAATGATACAGAATAAAGTTATATAGTCATTTAGAACATTATGTATTCTATCTCTCACTTGTGTATACATTCTGAGTAAACTGACCCACATCACAATAATGATACAGAATCAAGCTATATACTCATGTAGAACATTAGGTATTCTAACTCTCACTTGTGTATACATTCTCAGTAAACTGACCCACATCACAATAATGATACAGAATAAAGCTATATAGTCATGTAGAACATTAGGTATTCTATCTCCGACATGTGTATACATTCCGAGTGAACTGACCCATATCACAATAATGATAGAGAATAAAGCTATTTAGTCATGTAGAACATTAGGTATTCTATCTCTCACTTGTGTATACATTCTGAGTAAACTGACCCACATCACAATAATGATGCAGAATAAAGCTATATAGTCATGTAGAACATTAGGTATTCTATCTCTGACATGTGTATACATTCTGAGTAAACTGACACACATCACAATAATGATACAGAATAAATCTATATAGTCATGTAGAACATTAGGTATTCTATCCCTGACATATGTATACATTCTCAGTAAACTGACCCACATCACAATAATGATACAGAATAAAGCTATATAGTCATGTAGAACATTAGGTATTCTATCTCTGACTTGTGTATACATTCCGAGTAAACCGGCCCACATCACAATAATGATACAGAATAAAGTTATATAGTCATTTAGAACATTATGTATTCTATCTCTCACTTGTGTATACATTCTGAGTAAACTGACCCACATCACAATAATGATACAGAATCCAGCTATATAGTCATGTAGAACATTAGGTATTCTAACTCTCACTTGTGTATACATTCTCAGTAAACTGACCCACATCACAATAATGATACAGAATAAAGCTATATAGTCATGTAGAACATTAGGTATTCTATCTCTCACTTGTGTATACATTCCGAGTACACTGACCCACATCACAATAATGATACAGAATAAAGCTATATAGTCATGTAGAACATTAGGTATTCTATCTCTCACTTGTGTATACATTCTCAGTAAACTGACCCACATCACAATAAAGATACAGAATAAAGCTATATAGACATTTAGAACATTAGGTATTCTATTTCTGACATATGTATACATTCCGAGTAAACTGACCCACATCACAATAATGATACAGAATAAAGTTATATAGTCATGTAGAACATTAGGTATTCTATTTCTGACATGTGTATACATTCCGAGTAAACTGACCCACATCACAATAATGATACAGAATAAAGTTATATAGTCATATAGAACATTAGGTATTCTATCTCTGACATGTGTATACATTCCGAGTAAACTGACCCACATCACAATAATGATACAGAATAAAGTTGTATAGTCATGTACAACATTAGGTATTCTATCTCTCACTTTGTGTATACATTCCGAGTAAACTGACCCATATCACAATAATGTTAGAGAATAAAGTTATATAGTCATGTAGAACATTAGGTATTCTAACTCTGACATGCGTACACATTCCGAGTAAACTGACCCACGTCACAATAATGATAGAGAATAAGGTTATATAGTCATGTAGAACATTAGGTATTCTATCTCTCACTTGTGTATACATTCCGAGTAAACAGACCCACATCACAATAATGATACAGAATAAAGTTATTTAGTCATGTAGAACATTAGGTATTCTATCTCTGACATGTGTATACATTCTGATTAAACTGACCCACATCACAATACTGATACAGAATAAAGTTATAAAGTCATGTAGAACATTAGGCATTCTATCTCTCACTTGTGTATACATTCTGAGCAAACTGAACCACATCACAATAATGATACACAATAAAGTTATATAGTCATGTAGAACATTAGGTATTCTATCTCTGACTTGTGTATACATTCTGAGTAAACTGACCCACATCACCATAATGATACAGAATTAAGCTATATAGTCATGTAGGACATTAGGTATTCTATCTCAGACATGCGTATACATTCCGAGAAAACTGACCCACATCACAATAATGATAGAGAATAAAGTTATATAGTCATGTAGAGCATTAGGTATTCTATCTCTCACTTGTGTATACATTCTGAGTAAACTGAACCACATCGCAATAATGATACAGAATAAAGTTATATAGTCATGTAGAACATTAGGTATTCTATCTCTCACTTGTGTATACATTCTGAGTAAACTGAACCACATCACCATAATGATACAGAATAAAGCTATATAGTCATGTAGAACATTAGGTATTCTATCTCAGACATGCGTATACATTCAGAGTAAACTGACCCACATCACAATAATGATACAGAATAAAGTTATATACTCATGTAGAACATTAGGTATTCTATCTCCGACATGTATATACATTCCGAGTGAAGTGACCCATATCACAATAATGATAGAGAATAAAGCTATTTAGTCATGTAGAACATTAGGTATTCTATCTCTCACTTGTGTATACATTCTGAGTAAACTGAACCACATCACAATAATGATACAGAATAAAGTTATATAGTCATGTAGAACATTAGGTATTCTATCTCTCACTTGTGTATACATTCTGAGTAAACTGAACCACATCACCATAATGATACAGAATAAAGCTATATAGTCATGTAGAACATTAGGTATTCTATCTCAGACATGCGTATACATTCCGAGTAAACTGACCCACATCACAATAATGATACAGAATAAAGTTATATAGTCATGTAGAACATTAGGTATTCTATCTCCGACATTTGTATACATTCCGAGTGAACTGACCCATATCACAATAATGATAGAGAATAAAGCTATTTAGTCATGTAGAACATTAGGTATTCTATCTCTCACTTGTGTATACATTCTGAGTAAACTGACTCACATCACAATAATGATGCAGAATAAAGCTATATAGTCATGTAGAACATTAGGTATTCTATCTCTGACATGTGTATACATTCTGAGTAAACTGACCCACATCACAATAATGATACAGAATAAAGTTATATAGTCATGTAGAACATTAGGTATTCTATCTCTCACTTGTGTATACATTCTGAGTAAACTGAACCACATCACCATAATGATACAGAATAAAGCTATATAGTCATGTAGAACATTGGGTATTCTATCTCAGACATGCGTATACATTCAGAGTAAACTGACCCACATCACCATAATGATACAGAATTAAGCTATATAGTCATGTAGGACATTAGGTATTCTATCTCAGACATTAGTATACATTCCGAGAAAACTGACCCACATCACAATAATGATAGAGAATAAAGTTAAATAGTCATGTAGAGCATTAGGTATTCTATCTCTCACTTGTGTATACATTCTGAGTAAACTGAACCACATCACAATAATGATACAGAATAAAGTTATATAGTCATGTAGAACATTAGGTATTCTATCTCTCACTTGTGTATACATTCTGAGTAAACTGAACCACATCACCATAATGATACAGAATAAAGCTATATAGTCATGTAGAACATTAGGTATTCTATCTCAGACATGCGTACACATTCCGAGTAAACTGACCCACATCACAATAATGATACAGAATAAAGTTATATAGTCATGTAGAACATTAGGTATTCTATCTCCGACATGTGTATACATTCCGAGTGAACTTACCCATATCACAATAATGATAGAGAATAAAGCTATTTAGTCATGTAGAACATTAGGTATTCTATCTCTCACTTGTGTATACATTCTGAGTAAACTGACCCACATCACAATAATGATGCAGAATAAAGCTATATAGTCATGTAGAACATTAGGTATTCTATCTCTGACATGTGTATACATTCTGAGTAAACTGACACACATCACAATAATGATACAGAATAAATCTATATAGTCATGTAGAACATTAGGTATTTTATCCCTGACATATGTATACATTCTCAGTAAACTGACCCACATCACAATAATGATTACAGAATAAAGCTATATAGTCATGTAGAACATTAGGTATTCTATCTCTGACTTGTGTATACATTCCGAGTAAACTGACCCTCATCACAATAATGATACAGAATAAAGTTATATAGTCATGTAGAACATTAGGTATTCTATCTCTGACATATGTATACACTTCGAGTAAACTGACGCACATCACAATAATGATACAGAATAAAGTTATATAGTCATGTAGAACATTAGGTATTCTATCTCTGACTTGTGTATACATTCCGAGTAAACTGGCCCACATCACAATAATGATACAGAATAAAGTTATATAGTCATGTAGAACATTAGGTATTCTATCTCTGACGTATGTATACATTCCGAGTAAACTGACCCACATCACAATAATGATACAGAATAAAGTTATATAGTCATGTAGAACATTAGGTATTCTATCTCTGACATATGTATACACTCCGAGTAAACTGACGTACATCACAATAATGATAGAGAATAAAGTTATATACTCATGTAGAAGATTAGATATTCTATCTCTCACTTGTGTATACATTCCGAGTAAACTGACCCACATCACAATAATGATACAGAATAAAGCTATATAGTCATGTAGAACATTAGGTATTCGATCTCTGACATGTGTATACATTCTGAGTAAACCAACCCACATCACAATAATGATACAGAATAAAGTTATATAGTCATGTGGAACATTAGGTATTCTATCTCTGACATGGGTATACATTCCGAGTAAACTGACCCACATCACAATAATGATACAGAATAAAGTTATATAGTCATTTAGAACATTAGGTATTCTATCTCTCACTTGTGTATACATTCCGAGTAAACTGACCCACATAACAATAAAGATACAGAATAAAGTTATATAGTCATGTAGAACATTAGATATTCTATCTCTCACTTGTGTATACATTCCGAGTAAACTGACACACATCACAATAAAGTTAGGGAATAAAGCTATATAGTCATGTAGAACATTAGGTATTCTATCTCCCACATGTGTATACATTCCGAGTAAACTGACACACATCACAATAATGATACAGAATAAAGCTATATAGTCATGTAGAACATTAGGTATTCTATCTCTGACATGTGTATACATTCGAAGTAAACTGACCCACATCACAATAATGATACAGAATAAAGTTATATAGTCATTTAGAACATTATGTATTCTATCTCTCACTTGTGTATACATTCTGAGTAAACTGACCCACATCACAATAATGATACAGAATCAAGCTATATACTCATGTAGAACATTAGGTATTCTAACTCTCACTTGTGTATACATTCTCAGTAAACTGACCCACATCACAATAATGATACAGAATAAAGCTATATAGTCATGTAGAACATTAGGTATTCTATCTCCGACATGTGTATACATTCCGAGTGAACTGACCCATATCACAATAATGATAGAGAATAAAGCTATTTAGTCATGTAGAACATTAGGTATTCTATCTCTCACTTGTGTATACATTCTGAGTAAACTGACCCACATCACAATAATGATGCAGAATAAAGCTATATAGTCATGTAGAACATTAGGTATTCTATCTCTGACATGTGTATACATTCTGAGTAAACTGACACACATCACAATAATGATACAGAATAAATCTATATAGTCATGTAGAACATTAGGTATTCTATCCCTGACATATGTATACATTCTCAGTAAACTGACCCACATCACAATAATGATACAGAATAAAGCTATATAGTCATGTAGAACATTAGGTATTCTATCTCTGACTTGTGTATACATTCCGAGTAAACCGGCCCACATCACAATAATGATACAGAATAAAGTTATATAGTCATTTAGAACATTATGTATTCTATCTCTCACTTGTGTATACATTCTGAGTAAACTGACCCACATCACAATAATGATACAGAATCCAGCTATATAGTCATGTAGAACATTAGGTATTCTAACTCTCACTTGTGTATACATTCTCAGTAAACTGACCCACATCACAATAATGATACAGAATAAAGCTATATAGTCATGTAGAACATTAGGTATTCTATCTCTCACTTGTGTATACATTCCGAGTACACTGACCCACATCACAATAATGATACAGAATAAAGCTATATAGTCATGTAGAACATTAGGTATTCTATCTCTCACTTGTGTATACATTCTCAGTAAACTGACCCACATCACAATAAAGATACAGAATAAAGCTATATAGTCATTTAGAACATTAGGTATTCTATTTCTGACATATGTATACATTCCGAGTAAACTGACCCACATCACAATAATGATACAGAATAAAGTTATATAGTCATGTAGAACATTAGGTATTCTATTTCTGACATGTGTATACATTCCGAGTAAACTGACCCACATCACAATAATGATACAGAATAAAGTTATATAGTCATATAGAACATTAGGTATTCTATCTCTGACATGTGTATACATTCCGAGTAAACTGACCCACATCACAATAATGATACAGAATAAAGTTGTATAGTCATGTACAACATTAGGTATTCTATCTCTCACTTTGTGTATACATTCCGAGTAAACTGACCCATATCACAATAATGTTAGAGAATAAAGTTATATAGTCATGTAGAACATTAGGTATTCTAACTCTGACATGCGTACACATTCCGAGTAAACTGACCCACGTCACAATAATGATAGAGAATAAGGTTATATAGTCATGTAGAACATTAGGTATTCTATCTCTCACTTGTGTATACATTCCGAGTAAACAGACCCACATCACAATAATGATACAGAATAAAGTTATTTAGTCATGTAGAACATTAGGTATTCTATCTCTGACATGTGTATACATTCTGATTAAACTGACCCACATCACAATACTGATACAGAATAAAGTTATAAAGTCATGTAGAACATTAGGCATTCTATCTCTCACTTGTGTATACATTCTGAGCAAACTGAACCACATCACAATAATGATACACAATAAAGTTATATAGTCATGTAGAACATTAGGTATTCTATCTCTGACTTGTGTATACATTCTGAGTAAACTGACCCACATCACCATAATGATACAGAATTAAGCTATATAGTCATGTAGGACATTAGGTATTCTATCTCAGACATGCGTATACATTCCGAGAAAACTGACCCACATCACAATAATGATAGAGAATAAAGTTATATAGTCATGTAGAGCATTAGGTATTCTATCTCTCACTTATGTATACATTCTGAGTAAACTGAACCACATCACAATAATGATACAGAATAAAGTTATATAGTCATGTAGAACATTAGGTATTCTATCTCTCACTTGTGTATACATTCTGAGTAAACTGAACCACATCACCATAATGATACAGAATAAAGCTATATAGCCATGTAGAACATTAGGTATTCTATCTCAGACATGCGTATACATTCAGAGTAAACTGACCCACATCACAATAATGATACAGAATAAAGTTATATACTCATGTAGAACATTAGGTATTCTATCTCCGACATGTATATACATTCCGAGTGAAGTGACCCATATCACAATAATGATAGAGAATAAAGCTATTTAGTCATGTAGAACATTAGGTATTCTATCTCTCACTTGTGTATACATTCTGAGTAAACTGAACCGCATCACAATAATGATACAGAATAAAGTTATATAGTCATGTAGAACATTAGGTATTCTATCTCTCACTTGTGTATACATTCTGAGTAAACTGAACCACATCACCATAATGATACAGAATAAAGCTATATAGTCATGTAGAACATTAGGTATTCTATCTCAGACATGCGTATACATTCCGAGTAAACTGACCCACATCACAATAATGATACAGAATAAAGTTATATAGTCATGTAGAACATTAGGTATTCTATCTCCGACATGTGTATACATTCCGAGTGAACTGACCGATATCACAATAATGATAGAGAATAAAGCTATTTAGTCATGTAGAACATTAGGTATTCTATCTCTCACTTGTGTATACATTCTGAGTAAACTGACCCACATCACAATAATGATGCAGAATAAAGCTATATAGTCATGTAGAACATTAGGTATTCTATCTCTGACATGTGTATACATTCTGAGTTAACTGACCAACATCACAATAATGATACAGAATAAAGTTATATAGTCATGTAGAACATTAGGTATTCTATCTCTCACTTGTGTATACATTCTGAGTAAACTGAACCACATCACCATAATGATACAGAATAAAGCTATATAGTCATGTAGAACATTAGGTATTCTATCTCAGACATGCGTATACATTCAGAGTAAACTGACCCACATCACCATAATGATACAGAATTAAGCTATATAGTCATGTAGGACATTAGGTATTCTATCTCAGACATTAGTCTACATTCCGAGAAAACTGACCCACATCACAATAATGATAGAGAATAAAGTTATATAGTCATGTAGAGCATTAGGTATTCTATCTCTGACTTGTGTATACATTCTGAGTAAACTGAACCACATCACAATAATGATACAGAATAAAGTTATATAGTCATGTAGAACATTAGGTATTCTATCTCTCACTTGTGTATACATTCTGAGTAAACTGAACCACATCACCATAATGATACAGAATAAAGCTATATAGTCATGTAGAACATTAGGTATTCTATCTCAGACATGCGTACACATTCCGAGTAAACTGACCCACATCACAATAATGATACAGAATAAAGTTATATAGTCATGTAGAACATTAGGTATTCTATCTCCGACATGTGTATACATTCCGAGTGAACTGACCCATATCACAATAATGATAGAGAATAAAGCTATTTAGTCATGTAGAACATTAGGTATTCTATCTCTCACTTGTGTATACATTCTGAGTAAACTGACCCACATCACAATAATGATGCAGAATAAAGCTATATAGTCATGTAGAACATTAGGTATTCTATCTCTGACATGTGTATACATTCTGAGTAAACTGACACACATCACAATAATGATACAGAATAAATCTATATAGTCATGTAGAACATTAGGTATTCTATCCCTGACATATGTATACATTCTCAGTAAACTGACCCACATCACAATAATGATTACAGAATAAAGCTATATAGTCATGTAGAACATTAGGTATTCTATCTCTGACTTGTGTATACATTCGGAGTAAACTGACCCTCATCACAATAATGATACAGAATAAAGTTATATAGTCATGTAGAACATTAGGTATTCTATCTCTGACATATGTATACACTCCGAGTAAACTGACGCACATCACAATAATGATACAGAATAAAGTTATATAGTCATGTAGAACATTAGGTATTCTATCTCTGACTTGTGTATACATTCCGAGTAAACTGGCCCACATCACAATAATGATACAGAATAAAGTTATATAGTCATGTAGAACATTAGGTATTCTATCTCTGACGTATGTATACATTCCGAGTAAACTGACCCACATCACAATAATGATACAGAATAAAGTTATATAGTCATGTAGAACATTAGGTATTCTATCTCTGACATATGTATACACTCCGAGTAAACTGACGTACATCACAATAATGATAGAGAATAAAGTTATATACTCATGTAGAAGATTAGATATTCTATCTCTCACTTGTGTATACATTCCGAGTAAACTGACCCACATCACAATAATGATACAGAATAAAGCTATATAGTCATGTAGAACATTAGGTATTCGATCTCTGACATGTGTATACATTCTGAGTAAACCAACCCACATCACAATAATGATACAGAATAAAGTTATATAGTCATGTGGAACATTAGGTATTCTATCTCTGACATGGGTATACATTCCGAGTAAACTGACCCACATCACAATAATGATACAGAATAAAGTTATATAGTCATTTAGAACATTAGGTATTCTATCTCTCACTTGTGTATACATTCCGAGTAAACTGACCCACATAACAATAATGATACAGAATAAAGTTATATAGTCATGTAGAACATTAGATATTCTATCTCTCACTTGTGTATACATTCCGAGTAAACTGACACACATCAGAATAAAGTTAGGGAATAAAGCTATATAGTCATGTAGAACATTAGGTATTCTATCTCCCACATGTGTATACATTCCGAGTAAACTGACACACATCACAATAATGATACAGAATAAAGCTATATAGTCATGTAGAACATTAGGTATTCTATCTCTGACATGTGTATACATTCGAAGTAAACTGACCCACATCACAATAATGATACAGAATAAAGTTATATAGTCATTTAGAACATTATGTATTCTATCTCTCACTTGTGTATACATTCTGAGTAAACTGACCCACATCACAATAATGATACAGAATCAAGCTATATAGTCATGTAGAACATTAGGTATTCTAACTCTCACTTGTGTATACATTCTCAGTAAACTGACCCACATCACAATAATGATACAGAATAAAGCTATATAGTCATGTAGAACATTAGGTATTCTATCTCCAACATGTGTATACATTCCGAGTGAACTGACCCATATCACAATAATGATAGAGAATAAAGCTATTTAGTCATGTAGAACATTAGGTATTCTATCTCTCACTTGTGTATACATTCTGAGTAAACTGACCCACATCACAATAATGATGCAGAATAAAGCTATATAGTCATGTAGAACATTAGGTATTCTATCTCTGACATGTGTATACATTCTGAGTAAACTGACACACATCACAATAATGATACAGAATAAATCTATATAGTCATGTAGAACATTAGGTATTCTATCCCTGACATATGTATACATTCTCAGTAAACTGACCCACATCACAATAATGATACAGAATAAAGCTATATAGTCATGTAGAACATTAGGTATTCTAACTCTGACTTGTGTATACATTCCGAGTAAACTGACCCTCATCACAATAATGATACAGAATAAAGTTATATAGTCATGTAGAACATTAGGTATTCTATCTCTGACATATGTATACACTCCGAGTAAACTGACGCACATCACAATAATGATACAGAATAAAGTTATATAGTCATGTAGAACATTAGGTATTCTATCTCTGACTTGTGTATACATTCCGAGTAAACCGGCCCACATCACAATAATGATACAGAATAAAGTTATATAGTCATGTAGAACATTAGGTATTCTATCTCTGACGTGTGTATACATTCCGAGTAAACTGACCCACATCACAATAATGATACAGAATAAAGTTATATAGTCATGTAGAACATTAGGTATTCTATCTCTGACATATGTATACACTCCGAGTAAACTGACGTACATCACAATAATGATAGAGAATAAAGTTATATACTCATGTAGAAGATTAGATATTCTATCTCTCACTTGTGTATACATTCCGAGTAAACTGACCCACATCACAATAATGATACAGAATAAAGCTATATAGTCATGTGGAACATTGGGTATTCTATCTCTGACATGGGTATACATTCCGAGTAAACTGACCCACATCACAATAATGATACAGAATAAAGTTATATAGTCATTTAGAACATTAGGTATTCTATCTCTCACTTGTGTATACATTCCGAGTAAACTGACCCACATAACAATAATGATACAGAATAAAGTTATATAGTCATGTAGAACATTAGATATTCTATCTCTCACTTGTGTATACATTCCGAGTAAACTGACATACATCACAATAAAGTTAGGGAATAAAGCTATATAGTCATGTAGAACATTAGGTATTCTATCTCCCACATGTGTATACATTCCGAGTAAACTGACACACATCACAATAATGATACAGAATAAAGCTATATAGTCATGTAGAACATTAGGTATTCTATCTCTGACATGTGTATACATTCGAAGTAAACTGACCCACAGCACAATAATGATACAGAATAAACTATATAGTCATTTAGAACATTATGTATTCTATCTCTCACTTGTGTATACATTCTGAGTAAACTGACCCACATCACAATAATGATACAGAATCAAGCTATATAGTCATGTAGAACATTAGGTATTCTAACTCTCACTTGTGTATACATTCTCAGTAAACTGACCCACATCACAATAATGATACAGAATAAAGCTATATAGTCATGTAGAACATTAGGTATTCTATCTCTCACTTGTGTATACATTCCGAGTAAACTGACCCACATCACAATAATGATACAGAATAAAGCTATATAGTCATGTAGAACATTAGGTATTCTATCTCTCACTTGTGTATACATTCTCAGTAAACTGACCCACATCACAATAATGATGCAGAATAAAGCTATATAGTCATTTAGAACATTAGGTATTCTATTTCTGACATATGTATACATTCCGAGTAAACTGACCCACATCACAATAATGATACAGAATAAAGTTATATAGTCATGTAGAACATTAGGTATTCTATTTCTGACATGTGTATACATTCCGAGTAAACTGACCCACATCACAATAATGATACAGAATAAAGTTATATAGTCATATAGAACATTAGGTATTCTATCTCTGACATGTGTATACATTCCGAGTAAACTGACCCACATCACAATAATGATACAGAATAAAGCTATATAGGCATGTAGAAAATTAGGTATTCTATCTCTCACTTGTGTATACATTCCGAGTAAACTGACCCACATCACAATAATGATACAGAATAAAGTTGTATAGTCATGTACAACATTAGGTATTCTATCTCTCACTTTGTGTATACATTCCGAGTAAACTGACCCATGTCACAATAATGTTAGAGAATAAAGTTATATAGTCATGTAGAACATTAGGTATTCTAACTCTGACATGCGTATACATTCCGAGTAAACTGACCCACATCACAATAATGATAGAGAATAAGGTTATATAGTCATGTAGAACATTAGGTATTCTATCTCTCACTTGTGTATACATTCCGAGTAAACTGACCCACATCACAATAATGATACAGAATAAAGTTATATAGTCATTTAGAACATTATGTATTATATCTCTCACTTGTGTATACATTCTGAGTAAACTGACCCACATCACAATAATGATACAGAATAAAGTTATATAGTCATGTAGAACATTAGGTATTCTATCTCTGACATGTGTATACATTCTGAGTAACTGACCCACATCACAATAATGATACAGAATAAAGGTATATAGTCAGGTAGAACATTAGGTATTCGATCTCTGACATGTGTATACATTCCGAGTAAACTGACCCACATCACAATAATGGTACAGAATAAAGTTATATAGTCCTGTAGAATATGAGGTATTCTATCTCTGACATGTGTATACATTCCGAGTAAACTGACCCACATAACAATAATGATACAGAATAAAGTTATATAGTCATTTAGAAGATTAGGTATTCTATCTCTGACATGTGTATACATTCTGAGTAACTGACCCACATCACAATAATGATACAGAATAAAGCTATATAGTCATTTAGAACATTAGGTATTCTATCTCTGACATGTGTATACATTCCGAGTAAACTGACCCACATCACAATAATGATACAGAATAAAGTTATATAGTCATGTAGATCATTAGGTATTCTATCTCTGACATGTGTATACATTCCGAGTAAACTGACCCACATAACAATAATGATACAGAATAAAGTTATATAGTCATGTAGAACATTAGGTATTCTAACTCTGACATGTGTATACATTCCGAGTAAACTGACCCACATCACAATAATGATACAGAATAAATTATATAGTCATGTAGAACATTAGGTATTCTATCTCTGACATGTGTATGCATTCTGAGTAAACTGACCCACATAACAATAATGATACAGAATAAAATTATATAGTCATGTAGAACATTAGGTATTCTATCTCTGACATGTGTATACATTCCGAGTAAACTGACCCACATAACAATTATGATACAGAATAAAGTTATATAGTCATGTAGAACATTAGGTATTCTATCTCTGACATGTGTATACATTCCGAGTAAACTGACCCACATAACAATAATGATACAGAATAAAGTTATATAGTCATGTAGAACATTAGGTATTCTATCTCTCACTTGTGTATACAGTCCGAGTAAACTGACCCACATAACAATAATGATACAGAATAAAGTTATATAGTCATGTAGAACATTAGGTATTCTATCTCCCACATGTGTATACATTCCGAGTAAACTGACACACATCACAATAATGATACAGAATAAAGCTATATAGTCATGTAGAACATTAGGTATTCTATCTCTGACATGTGTATACATTCGAAGTAAACTGACCCACAGCACAATAATGATACAGAATAAACTATATAGTCATTTAGAACATTATGTATTCTATCTCTCACTTGTGTATACATTCTGAGTAAACTGACCCACATCACAATAATGATACAGAATCAAGCTATATAGTCATGTAGAACATTAGGTATTCTAACTCTCACTTGTGTATACATTCTCAGTAAACTGACCCACATCACAATAATGATACAGAATAAAGCTATATAGTCATGTAGAACATTAGGTATTCTATCTCTCACTTGTGTATACATTCCGAGTAAACTGACCCACATCACAATAATGATACAGAATAAAGCTATATAGTCATGTAGAACATTAGGTATTCTATCTCTCACTTGTGTATACATTCTCAGTAAACTGACCCACATCACAATAATGATGCAGAATAAAGCTATATAGTCATTTAGAACATTAGGTATTCTATTTCTGACATATGTATACATTCCGAGTAAACTGACCCACATCACAATAATGATACAGAATAAAGTTATATAGTCATGTAGAACATTAGGTATTCTATTTCTGACATGTGTATACATTCCGAGTAAACTGACCCACATCACAATAATGATACAGAATAAAGTTATATAGTCATATAGAACATTAGGTATTCTATCTCTGACATGTGTATACATTCCGAGTAAACTGACCCACATCACAATAATGATACAGAATAAAGCTATATAGGCATGTAGAAAATTAGGTATTCTATCTCTCACTTGTGTATACATTCCGAGTAAACTGACCCACATCACAATAATGATACAGAATAAAGTTGTATAGTCATGTACAACATTAGGTATTCTATCTCTCACTTTGTGTATACATTCCGAGTAAACTGACCCATGTCACAATAATGTTAGAGAATAAAGTTATATAGTCATGTAGAACATTAGGTATTCTAACTCTGACATGCGTATACATTCCGAGTAAACTGACCCACATCACAATAATGATAGAGAATAAGGTTATATAGTCATGTAGAACATTAGGTATTCTATCTCTCACTTGTGTATACATTCCGAGTAAACTGACCCACATCACAATAATGATACAGAATAAAGTTATATAGTCATTTAGAACATTATGTATTATATCTCTCACTTGTGTATACATTCTGAGTAAACTGACCCACATCACAATAATGATACAGAATAAAGTTATATAGTCATGTAGAACATTAGGTATTCTATCTCTGACATGTGTATACATTCTGAGTAACTGACCCACATCACAATAATGATACAGAATAAAGGTATATAGTCAGGTAGAACATTAGGTATTCGATCTCTGACATGTGTATACATTCCGAGTAAACTGACCCACATCACAATAATGGTACAGAATAAAGTTATATAGTCCTGTAGAATATGAGGTATTCTATCTCTGACATGTGTATACATTCCGAGTAAACTGACCCACATAACAATAATGATACAGAATAAAGTTATATAGTCATTTAGAAGATTAGGTATTCTATCTCTGACATGTGTATACATTCTGAGTAACTGACCCACATCACAATAATGATACAGAATAAAGCTATATAGTCATTTAGAACATTAGGTATTCTATCTCTGACATGTGTATACATTCCGAGTAAACTGACCCACATCACAATAATGATACAGAATAAAGTTATATAGTCATGTAGATCATTAGGTATTCTATCTCTGACATGTGTATACATTCCGAGTAAACTGACCCACATAACAATAATGATACAGAATAAAGTTATATAGTCATGTAGAACATTAGGTATTCTAACTCTGACATGTGTATACATTCCGAGTAAACTGACCCACATCACAATAATGATACAGAATAAATTATATAGTCATGTAGAACATTAGGTATTCTATCTCTGACATGTGTATGCATTCTGAGTAAACTGACCCACATAACAATAATGATACAGAATAAAATTATATAGTCATGTAGAACATTAGGTATTCTATCTCTGACATGTGTATACATTCCGAGTAAACTGACCCACATAACAATTATGATACAGAATAAAGTTATATAGTCATGTAGAACATTAGGTATTCTATCTCTGACATGTGTATACATTCCGAGTAAACTGACCCACATAACATTAATGATACAGAATAAAGTTATATAGTCATGTAGAACATTAGGTATTCTATCTCTGACATGTGTATACATTCCGAGTAAACTGACCCACATAACAATAATGATAGAGAATAAAGTTATATAGTCATGTAGAACTTTAGGTATTCTATGTCTGACATGTGTATACATTCCGAGTAAACTGACCCACATAACAATAATGATACATGAAGTAAAACAAATTGTATACGTAATGTTGTATTTGTTAGCCCTACGTTGGTGCGGCAATTTGTAGTAAAACAAATTGTATATGTTTTGAGCCCCACGTATGGGAGCCAATTTGAAGTAAATATTTCTTACGTAATTGGTGTAACGTAAATTATTAGAACTTGTAGATCTTATGTTGTGCTGCTTAATTCACGCGTTGCCATCTTGTGACGTCATTCTTTGTTAGGTTCGTAACTCCATCTGGCGTAGCAATTTGCGTCACTGTTAGTGTTCGTTTGATTTCATTTCAAATGTCCTCCGGCTAGCTGTTTGGGTCAAACATGTATCTCTGTACAGGTTGTGAAGCGGAAAGGAATCTTTTATCCAGAAATTACACTTAATGAAGAAATTTGTTTTATAATTTTTATTTTCGATCACGTTCACTAACACTTTTACATATTGATTTAGATACTCGCCAAACTGAAACTGTTTTGTAATAACTTCTTACTTATCACTTTTAACTCACGTACTTTAATTTTGTGTATATTTAACTGTATAATACTTTAGATCTTTAATAATTTTGCTGCGCGTAACATGTGACGAACTGACTGACTGAAGACAACGTGTAATGTGCTAGGAATTTTGATGAACTGGGGGCGATCGACCTCGGACTTGGCTTTATATACTCCCACTCCTCGACATGCCTAAAGATTATAAATGAACTGCTATTGGCTAATAAAACGCGCCAACATTAGTGTCTATTTTAATATCCAATGAAAACCACGAATACATATTGCTTTAGGGAGAACACATTCCAGAAGTTTCTACCGAAAACGCGTGAACATTACGTAACTTCCTCGTTCCCAATAACGATAAACAGCTCATCCCCCTCGCTGCATTATTGCGTTACTATTGACAGTTTCAGTAAAGCCGTATAAACTTATTTCCCAATAATAATTACAATTAATAAACATCTGAAATCAATGTCACATAAAAATGCATATTCATATTACAATCATTATTTACATTTAAGTAATTTGTGATACAAATTACCGTATCATACAGAATAAAGTTATATAGTCATGTAGAACATTAGGTGTTCTATCTCTGACATGTGTATACATTCCGAGTAAACTGACCCACATAACAATAATGATAATAATAAAGTTATATAGTCATGTAGAACATTAGGTATTCTATCTCTGACATGTGTATACATTCCGAGTAAACTGACCCACATAACAATAATGATACAGAATTAAGTTATATAGTCATGTAGAACATTAGGTATTCTATGTCTGACATGTGTATACATTCTGAGTAACTGACCCACATAACAATAATGATACAGAATAAAGTTATATAGTCATGTAGAACATTACGTATTCTATCTCTGACATGTGTATACATTCCGAGTAAACTGACCCACATAACAATAATGATAGAGAATAAGGTTATATAGTCATGTAGAACATTAGGTATTCTATCTCTCACTTGTGTATACATTCCGAGTAAACTGACCCACATCACAATAATGATACAGAATAAAGTTATATAGTCATTTAGAACATTATGTATTCTATCTCTCACTTGTGTATACATTCTGAGTAAACTGACCCACATCACAATAATGATACAGAATAAAGTTATATAGTCATGTAGAACATTAGGTATTCTATGTCTGACATGTGTATACATTCTGAGTAACTGACCCACATCACAATAATGATACAGAATAAAGGTATATAGTCAGGTAGAACATTAGGTATTCAATCTCTGACATGTGTATACATTCCGAGTAAACTGACCCACATCACAATAATGGTACAGAATAAAGTTATATAGTCATGTAGAATATGAGGTATTCTATCTCTGACATGTGTATACATTCCGAGTAAACTGACCCACATAACAATAATGATACAGAATAAAGTTATATAGTCATGTAGAACATTAGGTATTCTATCTCTCACTTGTGTATACAGTCCGAGTAAACTGACCCACATAACAATAATGATACAGAATAAAGTTATATAGTCATGTAGAACATTAGGTATTCTATCTCTCACTTGTGTATACATTCCGAGTAAACTGACCCACATAACAATAATGATACAGAATAAAGCTATATAGTCATGTAGAACATTAGGTATTCTATCTCTCACCTGTGTATACATTCCGAGTAAACTGACCCACATAACAATAATGATACAGAATAAAGTTATATAGTCATGTAGAAGATTAGGTATTCTATCTCTCACTTGTGTATACATTCTGAGTAAACTGACCCACATAACAATAATGATACAGAATAAAGCTATATAGTCATGTAGAACATTAGGTATTCTATCTCTCACTTGTGTATACATTCCGAGTAAACTGACCCACATAACAATAATGATACAGAATAAAGTTATATAGTCATGTAGAACATTAGGTATTCTATCTCTCACTTGTGTATACATTCCAAGTAAACTGACCCACATAACAATAATGATACAGAATAAAGTTATATAGTCATGTAGAACATTAGGTATTCTATCTCTCACTTGTGTATACATTCTGAGTAAACTCATCATGATCAGAAAGGCAATTGGTCTATGTACACCGGCCTGTATTATCTTTGTTATGTTTGTAATGTGATAGGAACTGTATTTTTTCTTATGGTAGCTTGTTATATACACCCACTTGTATTATCTTTGTTATATTTGTAATGTGATAGGAACTGTATATTTTCTCATGGTAAGTGGTTTATATACATGTACTTGTACTATCTTTGTTATATTTGTAATGCCATAGGAACTGTATGTTTTGTCATGGTAAGTGGTTTATATACATCCACTTGTATTATCTATGTTATATTTGTAATGTGATAGGAACTGTATATTTTCTCATGGTAAGTGGTTTATATACATCCACTTGTATTATCTTTGTTATATTTTAATGCGATAGGAACTGTATGTTTTGTCATGGTAAGTGGTTTATATACATCCACTTGTATTATCTTTGTTATATTTGTAATGTGATAGGGACTGTATGTTTTGTAATGGTAAGCGGTTTATGTACATCCACTTGTATTATCTTTGTTATTTTAATAATGTGAAAGGAACTGTATGTTTTCTCATGGTAAGTGGTTTATGTACATCTACTTGTATTATCGTTGTTATATTTGTAATGTGATAAGAACTGTATGTTTTCTAATGGTAAGCGGTTTATGTACATCCACTTGTATTATCTTTGTTATATTAATAATGTGATAGGAACTGTATGTTTTCTCATAGTAAGTGGTTTATGTACATCCACTTGTATTATCTTTGTTGTGTTTGTAATGTGTTAGGAACTGTATGTTTTCTAATGGCAAGCGGTTTATGTACATCCACCTGTATTATCTTTGTTATGTTTGTAATGTGATAGGAACTGTATGTTTTCTCATGGTAGTTGGTTATGTACACCCACTTGTATTATCTTTGTTATGTTTGTAAAGTGATAGGAACTGTATGTTTTCTCATGGTAGCTGGTTATGTACACCCACTTGTATTATCTTTGTTATGTTTGTAATGTGATAGGAACTGTATGTTTTCTCATGGTAGCTGGTTATGTACACCCACTTGTATTATCTTTGTTATGTTTGTAAAGTGATAGGGACTGTATGTCTTCTAATGGTAAGCGGTTTAACTTCATCCACTTGTATTATCTTTGTTATATTTGTAATGTGATAGGGACTGTATGTTTTCTAATGGTAAGCGGTTTATGTACATCCAGTTGTATTATCTTTGTTATATTTGTAATGTGATAGGAACTGTATATTTTCTCATGGTAAGTGGTTTATATACATCCACTTGTATTATCTTTGTTATATTTGTAATGCGATAGGAACTGTATGTTTTCTAATGGTAAGCAGTTTATGTACATCCACTTGTATTATCTTTGTTATGTTTGTAATGTGATAGGAACTGTATGTTTTCTCATGGTAAGTGGTTTATGTACATCTACTTGTATTATCGTTGTTATATTTGTAATGTGATAGGAACTGTATGTTTTCTCATGGTAAGTGGTTTATGTACATCCACTAGTATTATCTTTGTTATTTTAACAATGTGATAGGAACTGTATGTTTTCTCATGGTAAGTGGTTTATGTACATCTACTTGTATTATCGTTGTTATATTTGTAATGTGATAGGAACTGTATGTTTTCTCATGGTAAGTGGTTTATGTACACCCACTTGTATTATCTTTGTTATATTTGTAATGTGATAGGAACTGTATGTTTTCTAATGGTAAGCGGTTTATGTACATCCACTTGTATTATCTTTGTTATATTTGTAATGTGATAGGGACTGTATGTTTTCTAATGGTAAGCAGTTTATGTACATCCGCTTGTATTATCTTTGTTATGTTTGTAATGTGATAGGAACTGTATGTTTTCTCATGGTAAGTGGTTTATGTACACCCACTTGTATTATCTTTGTTATATTTGATAGGAACTGTATGTTTTCTAATGGTAAGCGGTTTATGTACATCCACTTGTATTATCTTTGTTATGTTTGTAATGTGATAGGAACTGTATGTTTTCTCATGGTAGCTTGTTATGTACACCCACTTGTATTATCTTTGTTATGTTTGTAATGTGATAGGGACTGTATGTTTTCTAATGGTAAGCGGTTTATGTACATCCACTTGAATTATCTTTGTTATGTTTGTAATGTGATAGGAACTGTATGTTTTCTCATGGTAGCTTGTTATGTACACCCACTTGTATTATCTTTGTTATGTTTGTAATGTGATAGGGACTGTATGTTTTCTAATGGTAAGGGGTTTATGTACATCCACTTGTATTATCGTTGTTATATTTGTAATGTGATAGGAACTGTATGTTTTCTAATGGTAAGCGGTTTATGTACATCCACTTGTATTTACTTTGTTATATTAGTAATGTGATAGGAACTGTATGTTTTCTCATGGTAAGTGGTTTATGTACATCCACTTGTATTATCTTTGTTATATTTGTATTGTGATAGGAACTGTATGTTTTCTCATGAAAATTGGTGTACTACATCCGCTTGTATTATCATTCTTATGTTAGTAATTTGATGGGAACTGTATGTTTTCTCATGGTAACTGGTTTATGTACATACACTTGTTTAATCTTTTTTGCATTTGTAATATGATTGGAACTGTATGTTTTCTCTTGGAAATTGGTATATGTACATCCACTTGTTTTATCTTTGTTTTATTTGTAATGTGATAGGAACAGAATGTTTTCTCATAGTGAGTGGTTTATGTACATCCACTTGTATTATCTTTGTTATATTTGTAATGTGATAGGAACAGTATGTTTTCTCTTGGAAATTGGTATATGTACATCCACTTGTTTTATCTTTGTTTTATTTGTAATGTGATAGGAACTGTATGATTTCTCTTATTAAGTGGTTTATGTACATTCACTTGTATTATCTTTGTTGTGTTTGTAATGTGATAGTAACTGTATGTTTTCTCATAGTAAGTGGTTTATGTACATCCACTTGTATTATCTTTGTTATGTTTGTAATGTGATAGGAACTGTATGTTTTCTCATAGAAAGTGGTTTATGTACATCCACTTGTATTATCTTTGTTATGTTTGTAATGTGATAGGAACTGTATGTTTTCTCATGGTAAGTGGTTTATGTACATCCAGTTGTATTATCTTTGTTATATTCGTAATGTGATAGGAACTGTATGTTTTCTAATGGTAAGCGGTTTATGTACACCCACTTGTATTATCTTTGTTATATTTGTAATGTGATAGGAACTGTATGTTTTCCAATGGTAAGCGGTTTATGTACATCCACTTGTATTATCTTTGTTATATTAATAATGTGATAGGAACTGTATGTTTTCTCATGGTAAGTGGTTTATGTACATCCACTCGTATTATCTTTGTTATGTTTGCAATGTGATAGGAACTGTATGTTTTCTAATGGTAGCTGGTTATGTACACCCACTTGTATTATCTTTGTTATGTTTGTAAAGTGATAGGAACTGTATGTTTTCTCATGGTAGCTGGTTATGTACACCCACTTGTATTATCTTTGTTATGTTTGTAATGTGATAGGAACTGTATGTTTTCTCATGGTAGCTGGTTATGTACACCCACTTGTATTATCTTTGTTATGTTTGTAAAGTGATAGGGACTGTATGTTTTCTCATGGTAGCTGGTTATGCACACCCACTTGTATTATCTTTGCTATGTTTGTAAAGTGATAGGGACTGTATGTTTTCTAATGGTTAGCAGTTTATGTACATCCACTTGTATTATCTTTGTTATATTTGTAATGTGATAGGGACTGTATGTTTTCTAATGGTAAGCGGTTTATGTACATCCACTTGCATTATCTTTGTAATGTTTGTACTGTGATAGGAACCGTATGTTTTCTCATGGTAAGCGGTTTATGTACATCCACTTGTATTATCTTTGTTATGGTTGTAATGTGATAGGAACTGTATGTTTTCTAATGGTAAACGGCTATGTACACCCACTTGTATTATCTTTGTTATATTTGTAATGTGATAGGAACTGTATGTGTTCTAATGGTAAGCGGTTTATGTACATCCACTTGTATTATCTTTGTTATGTTTGTAATGTGATAGGAACTGTATGTTTTCTCATGGTAGCTGGTTATGTACACCCACTTGTATTATCTTGGTTATGTTTGTAATGTGATAGGGACTGTATGTTTTCTAATGGTAAGCGGTTTATGTAGATCCACTTGTATTATCTTTGTTATATTTGTAATGTGATAGGGACTGTATGTTTTCTAATGGTAAGCGGTTTATGTACATCCACTTGTATTATCTTTGTTATATTAATAATGTGATAGGAACTGTATGTTTTCTAATGGTAAGCAGTTTATGTACACCCACTTGTATTATCTTTGTAATATTAATAATGTGATAGGAACTGTATGTATTCTAATGGTAAGCGGTTTATGTACATCCACTTGTATTTACTTTGTTATATTAGTAATGTGATAGGAACTGTATGTTTTCTCATGGTAAGTTCTTTATGTACATCTACTTGTATTATCGTTGTTATATTTGTAATGTGATAGGAACTGTATGTTTTCTAATGGTAAGCGGTTTATGTACATCCACTTGTATTTACTTTGTTATATTAGTAATGTGATAGGAACTGTATGTTTTCTCATGGTAAGTGGTTTATGTACATCCACTTGTATTATCTTTGTTATGTTTGTAATGTGATAGGAACTGTATGTTTTCTCATGGTAGCTTGTTATGTACACCCACTTGTATTTACTTTGTTATATTAGTAGTGTGATTGGAACTGTATGTTTTCTCATGGTAATCGGTTTATGTACACCCACTTGTATTATCTTTGTTATGTTTGCAATGTGATAGGAACTGTATGTTTTCTCATGGTTAGCGGTTTATGTACACCCACTTGTATTATCTTTGTTATGTTTGCAATGTGATAGGAACTGTATGTTTTCTCATGGTAAGCGGTTTATGTACATCCACTTGTATTATCTTTGTTGTGTTTGTAATGTGATAGGAACTGTATGTTTTCTCATGGTAAGCGGTTTATGTACATCCACTTATATTATCTTTGTTATATTAATAATGTGATAGGAACTGTATGTTTTCTAATGGTAAGCGGTTTATGTACATCCATTGTATTATCGTTGTTATGTTTGCAATGTGATAGGATCTGTATGTTTTCTCATGGTGGCTGGTTATGTACATCCACTTGTATTATCTTTGTTGTGTTTGTAATGTGATAGGAACTGTATGTTTTCTCATGGTAACTGGTTTATGTACATCCACTTGTATTATCTTTGTTATGTTTGTAATGTGATAGGAACTGTATGTTTTCTAATGGTAAGCGGTTTATGTACATCCACTTGTATTATCTTTGTTATATTTGCAATGTGATAAGAACTGTATGTTTTCTCATGGTAGCTGGTTAAGTACATCCAGTTGTATTATCTTTGTTGTGTTTGTAATGTGATAGGAACTGTATGTTTTGTCATGGTAAGCGGTTTATGTACATCTACTTGTATTATATTTGTTGTGTTTGTAATGTGATAGAAACTGTATGTTTTCTCATGGTAACTGGTTTATGTACATCCACTTGTATTATCTTTGTTATCCTTGTAATGTTATAGGAACTGTATGTTTTCTAATGGTAAGCGGTTTATGTACATCCACTTGTATTATCTTTGTTATATTTGCAATGTGATAGGAACTGTATGTTTTCTCATGGTAACTGGTTTATGTACATCCACTTGTATTATCTTTGTTGTGTTTGTAATGTGATAGGAACTGTATGTTTTCTCATGGTAACTGGTTTATGTACATCCACTTGTATTATCTTTGTTATCCTTGTAATGTTATAGGAACTGTATGTTTTCTAATGGTAAGCGGTTTATGTACATCCACTTGTATTATCTGTGTTATATTTGCAATGTGATAGGAACTGTATGTTTTCTCTTGAAAATTGGTATACTACATCCGCTTGTATTATCATTGTTATATTAGTAATGTGATGGGAACTGTATGTTTTCTCATGGTAACTGGTTTATGTACATCCAGTTGTTTAATCTTTTTTGCATTTGTAATGTGATAGGAACTGTATGTTTGCTGATGGTAGCTGGTATTATGTACATCCAATAGTATTATCTTTGTTATATTTGTAATATGACAGGAACTGTATGTTTTCTCACGGAAATTGGTATATGTACATCCACTTGTATTATCTTTGTTATATTTGTAATATGATAGGAACTGTATGTTTTCTCTCGGAAATTGGTATATGTACATCCACTTGTATTATCTTTGTTATATTTGTAATATGATAGGAACTGTATATTTTCTCTCGGAAATTGGTATATGTACATCCACTTGTATTATCTTTGTTATGTTTGTAGTGTGATAGGAACTGTATGTTTTCTCATGGTAACTGGTTTATGTACATCCACTTGTATTATCTTTGTTATATTTGTAATATGATAGGAACTGTAAGTTTTGTAATGGTAACTGGTTTATGTACATCCACTTGTATTATCTTTGTTATGTTTGTAATGTGATAGGAACTGTATGTTTTCTCATGGTAACTGGTTTATGTACATCCACTTGTATTATCTTTGTTATATTTGTAATATGATAGGAACTGTAAGTTTTGTAATGGTAACTGGTTTATGTACATCCACTTGTATTATCTTTGTTATGTTTGTAATGTGATAGGAACTGTATGTTTTCTCATGGTAACTGGTTTATGTACATCCACTTGTATTATCTTTGTTATCCTTGTAATGTAATAGGAACTGTATGTTATTTCATGGAAATTGGTGTACTGCTTCTGCTTGTATTATCATTGTTATGTTAGTAATTTGATAGGAACTGTATGTTTTCTCATGGTAACTGGTTTATGTACATCCACTTGTTTAATCTTTTTTGCATTTGTAATGTGATAGGAACAGTATGTTTTCACATCGTAGCTGGTTATGTACATCCACTTGTATTATCTTTGTTATGTTTGTAATGTGATAGGAACTGTATGTTTTCTAATGGTAACTGGTTTATGTACATCCACTTGTATTATCTTTGTTATGTTTGTAGTGTGATAGGAACTGTATGTTTTCTCATGGTAACTGGTTTATGTACATCCACTTGTATTATCTTTGTTATATTTGTAATATGATAGGAACTGTATGTTTTCTCATGGTAACTGGTTTATGTACATCCACTTGTGTTATCTTTGTTATCCTTGTAATGTGATAGGAACTGTATGTTTTCTCATGGTAACTGGTTTATGTACATCCACTTGTATTATCTTTGTTATGTTTGTAATGTGATAGGAACTGTATGTTTTCTCATGGTAACTGGTTTATGTACATTCACTTGTATTATCTTTGTTGTTTTTGTATTGTGATAGGAACTGTATGTTTTCTCATAGAAAGTGGTTTATGTACATCCACTTGTATTATGTTTGTTATGTTTGTAATGTGATAGGAACTGTATGTTTTCTCATGGTAACTGGTTTATGTACATCCACTTGTATTATCTTTGTTATCCTTGTAATGTTATAGGAACTGTATGTTATATCATGGAAATTGGTGTACATACATCCACTTGTACAATCTTTGTTACATTTGTAATGTGATAGGAACTGTATGTTTTCTAATGGTAAGCGGTTTATGTACACCCACTTGTATTATCTTTGTTATATTAATAATGTGATAGGAACTGTATGTTTTCTAATGGTAAGCGGTTTATGTACACCCACTTGTATTATCTTTGTTATATTAATAATGTGATAGGAACTGTATGTTTTCTAATGGTAAGTGGTTTATGTACATCTACTTGTATTATCGTTATTATATTTGTAATGTGATAGGAACTGTATGTTTTCTAATGGTAAGCGGTTTATGTACATCCACTTGTATTTACTTTGTTATATTAGTAGTGTGATAGGAACTGTATGTTTTCTCATGGTAAGTGGTTTATCTACATCTACTTGTATTATCGTTGTTATATTTGTAATGTGATAGGAACTGTATGTTTTCTCATGGTAAGCGGTTTATGTACTTCCACTTGTATTATCTTTGTTATATTAATAATGTGATAGGAACTGTATGTTTTCTAATGGTAAGCGGTTTATGTACATCCACTTGTATTATCTTTGTTGTGTTTGTAATGTGATAGGGACTGTATTTTTTCTAATGGTAAGCGGTTAATGTACATCCACTTGTATTATCTTTGTTATATTAATAATGTGATAGGAACTGTATGTTTTCTCATGGTAAGCGGTTTATGTACATCCACTTGTATTATCTTTGTTGTGTTTGTAATGTGATAGGAACTGTATGTTTTCTCATGGTAAGCGGTTTGTGTACATCCACTTGTATTATCTTTGTTATATTTGCAATGTGATAGGAACTGTATCTTTTCTAATGGTAAGCGGTTTATGTACATCCACTTGTATTATCTTTGTTGTGTTTGTAATCTGATAGGAACTGTATGTTTTCTAATGGTAAGCGGTTTATTTACATCCACTTGTATTATCTTTGTTATATTTGCAATGTGATAGGAACTGTATGTTTTCTAATGGTAAGCGGTTTATATACATCCACTTGTATTATTTTTGTTATGTTTGTAATATGATAGGAACTGTATGTTTTCTAATGGTAAGCGGTTTATGTACATCCACTTGTATTATCTTTGTTGTGTTTGTAATGTGATAGGAACTGTATGTTTTCTCATGGTAAGCGGTTTATGTACATCCACTTGTATTATCTTTGTCATATTAATAATGTGATAGGAACTGTATGTTTTCTAATGGTAAGAGGTTAATGTACATTCACTTGTATTATCTTTGTTATATTAATAATGTGATAGGAACTGTATGTTTTCTAATGGTAAGCGGTTTATGTACACCCACTTGTATTATCTTTGTTATGTTTGTAATGTGATAGGAACTGTATGTTTTCTAATGGTAGCTGGTTTTGTACATCCACTTGTATTATCTTTGTTATGTTTGTAATGTGATAGGAACTGTATGTTTTCTCATGGTAAGCGGTTTATGTACATCTACTTGTATTATCTTTGTTATGTTTGTAATGTGATAGGAACTGTATGTTTTCTCATGGTAATCGGTTTATGTACACCCACTTGTATTATCTTTGTTATGTTTGCAATGTGATAGGAACTGTATGTTTTCTCATGGTTAGCGGTTTATGTACACCCACTTGTATTATCTTTGTTATGTTTGCAATGTGATAGGAACTGTATGTTTTCTCATGGTAAGCGGTTTATGTACATCCACTTGTATTATCTTTGTTGTGTTTGTAATGTGATAGGAACTGTATGTTTTCTCATGGTAAGCGGTTTATGTACATCCACTTATATTATCTTTGTTATATTAATAATGTGATAGGAACTGTATGTTTTCTAATGGTAAGCGGTTTATGTACATCCATTGTATTATCGTTGTTATGTTTGCAATGTGATAGGATCTGTATGTTTTCTCATGGTGGCTGGTTATGTACATCCACTTGTATTATCTTTGTTGTGTTTGTAATGTGATAGGAACTGTATGTTTTCTCATGGTAACTGGTTTATGTACATCCACTTGTATTATCTTTGTTATGTTTGTAATGTGATAGGAACTGTATGTTTTCTAATGGTAAGCGGTTTATGTACATCCACTTGTATTATCTTTGTTATATTTGCAATGTGATAAGAACTGTATGTTTTCTCATGGTAGCTGGTTAAGTACATCCAGTTGTATTATCTTTGTTGTGTTTGTAATGTGATAGGAACTGTATGTTTTGTCATGGTAAGCGGTTTATGTACATCTACTTGTATTATATTTGTTGTGTTTGTAATGTGATAGGAACTGTATGTTTTCTCATGGTAACTGATTTATGTACATCCACTTGTATTATCTTTGTTATCCTTGTAATGTTATAGGAACTGTATGTTTTCTAATGGTAAGCGGTTTATGTACATCCACTTGTATTATCTTTGTTATATTTGCAATGTGATAGGAACTGTATGTTTTCTCATGGTAACTGGTTTATGTACATCCACTTGTATTATCTTTGTTGTGTTTGTAATGTGATAGGAACTGTATGTTTTCTCATGGTAACTGGTTTATGTACATCCACTTGTATTATCTTTGTTATCCTTGTAATGTTATAGGAACTGTATGTTTTCTAATGGTAAGCGGTTTATGTACATCCACTTGTATTATCTGTGTTATATTTGCAATGTGATAGGAACTGTATGTTTTCTCTTGAAAATTGGTATACTACATCCGCTTGTATTATCATTGTTATATTAGTAATGTGATGGGAACTGTATGTTTTCTCACGGTAACTGGTTTATGTACATCCAGTTGTTTAATCTTTTTTGCATTTGTAATGTGATAGGAACTGTATGTTTGCTGATGGTAGCTGGTATTATGTACATCCAATAGTATTATCTTTGTTATATTTGTAATATGACAGGAACTGTATGTTTTCTCACGGAAATTGGTATATGTACATCCACTTGTATTATCTTTGTTATATTTGTAATATGATAGGAACTGTATGTTTTCTCTCGGAAATTGGTATATGTACATCCACTTGTATTATCTTTGTTATATTTGTAATATGATAGGAACTGTATATTTTCTCTCGGAAATTGGTATATGTACATCCACTTGTATTATCTTTGTTATGTTTGTAGTGTGATAGGAACTGTATGTTTTCTCATGGTAACTGGTTTATGTACATCCACTTGTATTATCTTTGTTATATTTGTAATATGATAGGAACTGTAAGTTTTGTAATGGTAACTGGTTTATGTACATCCACTTGTATTATCTTTGTTATGTTTGTAATGTGATAGGAACTGTATGTTTTCTCATGGTAACTGGTTTATGTACATCCACTTGTATTATCTTTGTTATCCTTGTAATGTAATAGGAACTGTATGTTATTTCATGGAAATTGGTGTACTGCATCTGCTTGTATTATCATTGTTATGTTAGTAATTTGATAGGAACTGTATGTTTTCTCATGGTAACTGGTTTATGTACATCCACTTGTTTAATCTTTTTTGCATTTGTAATGTGATAGGAACAGTATGTTTTCACATCGTAGCTGGTTATGTACATCCACTTGTATTATCTTTGTTATGTTTGTAATGTGATAGGAACTGTATGTTTTCTAATGGTAACTGGTTTATGTACATCCACTTGTATTATCTTTGTTATGTTTGTAGTGTGATAGGAACTGTATGTTTTCTCATGGTAACTGGTTTATGTACATCCACTTGTATTATCTTTGTTATATTTGTAATATGATAGGAACTGTATGTTTTCTCATGGTAACTGGTTTATGTACATCCACTTGTGTTATCTTTGTTATCCTTGTAATGTGATAGGAACTGTATGTTTTCTCATGGTAACTGGTTTATGTACATCCACTTGTATTATCTTTGTTATGTTTGTAATGTGATAGGAACTGTATGTTTTCTCATGGTAACTGGTTTATGTACATTCACTTGTATTATCTTTGTTGTTTTTGTATTGTGATAGGAACTGTATGTTTTCTCATAGAAAGTGGTTTATGTACATCCACTTGTATTATGTTTGTTATGTTTGTAATGTGATAGGAACTGTATGTTTTCTCATGGTAACTGGTTTATGTACATCCACTTGTATTATCTTTGTTATCCTTGTAATGTTATAGGAACTGTATGTTATATCATGGAAATTGGTGTACGTACATCCACTTGTACAATCTTTGTTACATTTGTAATGTGATAGGAACTGTATGTTTTCTAATGGTAAGCGGTTTATGTACACCCACTTGTATTATCTTTGTTATATTAATAATGTGATAGGAACTGTATGTTTTCTAATGGTAAGCGGTTTATGTACACCCACTTGTATTATCTTTGTTATATTAATAATGTGATAGGAACTGTATGTTTTCTAATGGTAAGCGGTTTATGTACATCCACTTGTATTATGTTTGTCATATTAATAATGTGATAGGAACTGTATGTTTTCTAATGGTAAGAGGTTAATGTACATTCACTTGTATTATCTTTGTTATATTAATAATGTGATAGGAACTGTATGTTTTCTAATGGTAAGCGGTTTATGTACATCCACTTGTATTATCTTTGTTATATTAATAATCTGATAGGAACTGTATGTTTTCTAATGGTAAGCGGTTTATGTACACCCACTTGTATTATCTTTGTTATATTAATAATGTGATAGGAACCGTATGTTTTCTAATGGTAAGCGGTTTATGTACACCCACTTGTATTATCTTTGTTATATTAATAATGTGATAGGAACTGTATGTTTTCTAATGGTAAGCGGTTTATGTACATCCACTTGTATTATCTTTGCTATATTAATAATGTGATAGGAACTGTATGTTTTCTCATGCTAAGCGGTTTATGTACATCTACTTGTATTATCTTTGTTATATTTGTAATGTGATAGTAACTGTATGTTTTCTCATGGTAAGCGGTTTATGTACATCCACTTGTATTATCTTTGTTATATTTGTAATATGATAGGAACTGTATGTTTTCTAATGATAGGCGGTTTATGTACATCCACTTGTATTATCTTTGTTATATTAATAATATGATAAGAACTGTATGTTTTCTAATGGTAAGTAGTTTATGTACATTAACTTGTATTATCATTGTTATGTTTGTAATGTGATAGGAACTGTATGTTTTCTCATAGAAAGTGGTTTATGTACATCCACTTGTATTATCTTTGTTATATTTGCAATGTGATAGGGACTGTATGTTTTCTAATGGTAAGCGGTTTATGTACATCTACTTGTATTATCTTTGTTATATTTGCAATGTGATAGGGACTGTATGTTTTCTCATGGTAAGCAGTTTATGTACATCTACTTGTATTATATTTGTTATATTTGCAATGTGATAGGGACTGTATGTTTTCTAATGCTAAGTGGTTTATGTACATCTACTTGTATTATCTTTGTTATATTTGCAATGTGATAGGGACTGTATGTTTTCTCATGGTAAGC
Source organism: Deroplatys truncata (assembly GCA_030765065.1). Classification (NCBI taxonomy): domain Eukaryota; kingdom Metazoa; phylum Arthropoda; class Insecta; order Mantodea; family Mantidae; genus Deroplatys; species Deroplatys truncata. The sequence goes on along the minus strand of CM060986.1, from coordinate 4,768,552 downwards.
GGTTTATGTACATCCACTTGTATTATCGTTGTATTATTTGTAATGTGATAGGAACTGTATGTTTTCTCATGGTAAGCGGTTTATCTACATCTACTTGTATTATCTTTGTTATGTTTGTAATGTGATAGGAACTGTATGTTTTTCTAATGGCAAGCGGTTTATGTACATCCACTTGTATTATCTTTGTTATGTTTGTAATGTGATAGGAACTGTATGATTTCTCTTATTAAGTGGTTTATGTACATTCACTTGTATTATCTTTGTTGTTTTTGTAATGTGATAGGAACTGTATGTTTGCTCATGGTATGTGGTTTATGTACATCCACTTGTATTATCTTTGTTATGTTTGTAATGTGATAGGAACTGTATGATTTCTCTTATTAAGTGGTTTATGTACATTCTTTTGTATTATGTTTGTTGAGTTTGTAATGTGATAGCAACTGTATGTTTTCTCATAGAAAGTGGTTTATGTACATCCACTTGTATTATCTTTGTTATGTTTGTAATGTGATAGGAACTGTATGTTTTCTCATGGTAACTGGTTTATGTACATCCACTTGTATTATCTTTGTTATGCTTGTAATGTTATAGGAACTGTATGTTATATCATGGAAATTGGTGTACGTACATCCACTTGTACAATCTTTGTTACATTTGTAATGTGATAGGAACTGTATGTTTTCTAATGGTAAGCAGTTTATGTACACCCACTTGTATTATCTTTGTTATATTAATAATGTGATAGGAACTGTATGTTTTCTCATAGTAAGTGGTTTATGTACATCCACTTGCATTATCTTTGTTGTGTTTGTAATGTGTTAGGAACTGTATCTTTTCTCATAGTGAGTGGTTTTTGTACCTCCACTTGTATTATCTTTGTTATATTTGTAATGTGATAGGAACTGTATGTTTTCTCATGGTAAGTGGTTTATGTACATCCACTTGTATTATCTTTGTTATATTTGTAATGTGATAGGAACTGTATGGTTTCTCATGGTAGCTGGTTATGTACACCCACTTGTATTATCTTTGTTATATTTGTAATGTGATAGGAAATGTATGGTTTCTCATGGTAGCTTGTTACGTGCACCCACTTGTATTATCTTTGTTATGCTTTTAATGTGATAAGAACTGTATGTTTTCTCATGGTAGCTTGTTACGTGCACCCACTTGTATTATCTTTGTTATGTTTTTAATGTGATAAGAACTGTATGTTTTCTCATGGTAGCTTGTTATGTGCACACACTTTTATTATCTTTTAATGTTTGTAATGTGATAGGCACTGTATGTTTTCTCATGGTTTTTGGTTATATACACCCAGTTGTATTATCTTTGTTATATTTGTAATGTGATAGGAACTGTATGTTTTCTCGTGGTATGTGGTTTATGTATATCCACTTGTATTATCTTTGTTATATTTGTAATGTGATAGGAACTGTATGTTTTATCATGGTATGTGGTTTATGTACATCCACTTGTATTATCTTTGTTATGTTTGTAATGTGATAGGAACTGTATGTTTTCTCATGGTATGTGGTTTATGTACATCCACTTGTATTATCTTTGTTATATTTATATTGTGATAGGAACTGTATGTTTTCTCATGGTAGCTGGTTATGTACATCCACTTGTATTATCTTTGTTATATTTGTAATGTGATAGGAACTGTATGTTTTCTCATGGTATGTGGTTTATGTATATCCACTTGTATTATCTTTGTTATATTTGTAATGTTTAGGAACTGTATGTTTTCTCATGGTAGCTGGTTATGTACATCCACTTGTATTATCTTTGTTATATTTGTAATGTGATAGGAACTGTATGTTTTCTCATGGTATGCGGTTTATGTATATCCACTTGTATTATCTTTGTTATAATTGTAATGTGATAGGAACTGTATGTTTTCTCATGGTATGTGGTTTATGTATATCCACTTGTATTATCTTTGTTGTATTTGTAATGTGATAGGAACTGTATGTTTTCTCATGGTATGTGGTTTATGTATATCCACTTTTATTATCTTTGTTATATTTGTAATGTGATAGGAACTGTATATTTTCTCATGGTAAGTGGTTTATATACATCCACTTGTATTATCTTTGTTATATTTGTAATGCGATAGGAACTGTATGTTTTCTAATGGTAAGCAGTTTATGTACATCCACTTGTATTATCTTTGTTATGTTTGTAATGTGATAGGAACTGTATGTTTTCTCATGGTAAGTGGTTTATGTACATCTACTTGTATTATCGTTGTTATATTTGTAATGTGATAGGAACTGTATGTTTTCTCATGGTAAGTGGTTTATGTACATCCACTTGTATTATCTTTGTTATTTTAACAATGTGATAGGAACTGTATGTTTTCTCATGGTAAGTGGTTTATGTACATCTACTTGTATTATCGTTGTTATATTTGTAATGTGATAGGAACTGTATGTTTTCTCATGGTAAGTGGTTTATGTACACCCACTTGTATTATCTTTGTTATATTTGTAATGTGATAGGAACTGTATGTTTTCTAATGGTAAGCGGTTTATGTACATCCACTTGTATTATCTTTGTTATGTTTGTAATGTGATAGGAACTGTATGTTTTCTCATGGTAGCTTGTTATGTACACCCACTTGTATTATCTTTGTTATGTTTGTAATGTGATAGGGACTGTATGTTTTCTAATGGTAAGGGGTTTATGTACATCCACTTGTATTATCTTTGTTATATTTGTAATGTGATAGGGACTGTATGTTTTCTAATGGTAAGCAGTTTATGTACATCCGCTTGTATTATCTTTGTTATGTTTGTAATGTGATAGGAACTGTATGTTTTCTCATGGTAAGTGGTTTATGTACACCCACTTGTATTATCTTTGTTATATTTGATAGGAACTGTATGTTTTCTAATTGTAAGCGGTTTATGTACATCCACTTGTATTATCTTTGTTATGTTTGTAATGTGATAGGAACTGTATGTTTTCTCATGGTAGCTTGTTATGTACACCCACTTGTATTATCTTTGTTATGTTTGTAATGTGATAGGGACTGTATGTTTTCTAATGGTAAGTGGTTTATGTACATCCACTTGTATTATCTTTGTTATGTTTGTAATGTGATAGGAACTGTATGTTTTCTCATGGTAGCTTGTTATGTACACCCACTTGTATTATCTTTGTTATGTTTGTAATGTGATAGGGACTGTATGTTTTCTAATGGTAAGGGGTTTATGTACATCCACTTGTATTATCGTTGTTATATTTGTAATGTGATAGGAACTGTATGTTTTCTAATGGTAAGCGGTTTATGTACATCCACTTGTATTTACTTTGTTATATTAGTAATGTGATAGGAACTGTATGTTTTCTCATGGTAAGTGGTTTATGTACATCCACTTGTATTATCTTTGTTATATTTGTAATGTGATAGGAACTGTATGTCTTCTCATGAAAATTGGTGTACTACATCCGCTTGTATTATCATTCTTATGTTAGTAATTTGATGGGAACTGTATGTTTTCTCATGGTAACTGGTTTATGTACATACACTTGTTTAATCTTTTTTGCATTTGTAATATGATTGGAACTGTATGTTTTCTCTTGGAAATTGGTATATGTACATCCACTTGTTTTATCTTTGTTTTATTTGTAATGTGATAGGAACAGTATGTTTTCTCATAGTAAGTGGTTTATGTACATCCACTTGTATTATCTTTGTTATATTTGTAATGTGATAGGAACAGTATGTTTTCTCTTGGAAATTGGTATATGTACATCCACTTGTTTTATCTTTGTTTTATTTGTAATGTGATAGGAACTGTAGGATTTCTCTTATTAAGTGGTTTATGTACATTCACTTGTATTATCTTTGTTGTGTTTGTATTGTGATAGTAACTGTATGTTTTCTCATAGTAAGTGGTTTATGTACATCCACTTGTATTATCTTTGTTATGTTTGTAATGTGATAGGAACTGTATGTTTTCTCATAGAAAGTGGTTTATGTACATCTACTTGTATTATCTTTGTTATGTTTGTAATGTGATAGGAACTGTATGTTTTCTCATGGTAAGTGGTTTATGTACATCCAGTTGTATTATCTTTGTTATATTCGTAATGTGATAGGAACTGTATGTTTTCTAATGGTAAGCGGTTTATGTACACCCACTTGTATTATCTTTGTTATATTTGTAATGTGATAGGAACTGTATGTTTTCTAATGGTAAGCGGTTTATGTACATCTACTTGTATTATCTTTGTTATGTTTGTAATGTGATAGGAACTGTATGTTTTCTCATGGTAAGCGGTTTATGTACACCCACTTGTATTATCTTTGTTATGTTTGCAATGTGATAGGAACTGTATGTTTTCTCATGGTAAGCGGTTTATGTACATCCACTTGTATTATCTTTGTTGTGTTTGTAATGTGATAGGAACTGTATGTTTTCTCATGGTAAGCGGTTTATGTACATCCACTTATATTATCTTTGTTATATTAATAATGTGATAGGAACTGTATGTTTTCTAATGGTAAGCGGTTTATGTACATCCACTTGTATTATCGTTGTTATGTTTGCAATGTGATAGGATCTGTATGTTTTCTCATGGTGGCTGGTTATGTACATCCACTTGTATTATCTTTGTTGTGTTTGTAATGTGATAGGAACTGTATGTTTTCTCATGGTAACTGGTTTATGTACATCCACTTGTATTATCTTTGTTATGTTTGTAGTGTGATAGGAACTGTATGTTTTCTAATGGTAAGCGGTTTATGTACATCCACTTGTATTATCTTTGTTATATTTGCAATGTGATAAGAACTGTATGTTTTCTCATGGTAGCTGGTTAAGTACATCCAGTTGTATTATCTTTGTTGTGTTTGTAATGTGATAGGAACTGTATGTTTTCTCATGGTAAGCGGTTTATGTACATCTACTTGTATTATATTTGTTGTGTTTGTAATGTGATAGGAACTGTATGTTTTCTCATGGTAACTGGTTTATGTACATCCACTTGTATTATCTTTGTTATCCTTGTAATGTTATAGGAACTGTATGTTTTCTAATGGTAAGCGGTTTATGTACATCCACTTGTATTATCTTTGTTATATTTGCAATGTGATAGGAACTGTATGTTTTCTCATGGTAACTGGTTTATGTACATCCACTTGTATTATCTTTGTTGTGTTTGTAATGTGATAGGAACTGTATGTTTTCTCATGGTAACTGGTTTATGTACATCCACTTGTATTATCTTTGTTATCCTTGTAATGTTATAGGAACTGTATGTTTTCTAATGGTAAGCGGTTTATGTACATCCACTTGTATTATCTGTGTTATATTTGCAATGTGATAGGAACTGTATGTTTTCTCTTGAAAATTGGTATACTACATCCGCTTGTATTATCATTGTTATATTAGTAATGTGATGGGAACTGTATGTTTTCTCACGGTAACTGGTTTATGTACATCCAGTTGTTTAATCTTTTTTGCATTTGTAATGTGATAGGAACTGTATGTTTGCTGATGGTAGCTGGTATTATGTACATCCAATAGTATTATCTTTGTTATATTTGTAATATGACAGGAACTGTATGTTTTCTCACGGAAATTGGTATATGTACATCCACTTGTATTATCTTTGTTATATTTGTAATATGATAGGAACTGTATGTTTTCTCTCGGAAATTGGTATATGTACATCCACTTGTATTATCTTTGTTATATTTGTAATATGATAGGAACTGTATATTTTCTCTCGGAAATTGGTATATGTACATCCACTTGTATTATCTTTGTTATGTTTGTAGTGTGATAGGAACTGTATGTTTTCTCATGGTAACTGGTTTATGTACATCCACTTGTATTATCTTTGTTATATTTGTAATATGATAGGAACTGTAAGTTTTGTAATGGTAACTGGTTTATGTACATCCACTTGTATTATCTTTGTTATGTTTGTAATGTGATAGGAACTGTATGTTTTCTCATGGTAACTGGTTTATGTACATCCACTTGTATTATCTTTGTTATCCTTGCAATGTCATAGGAACTGTATGTTATTTCATGGAAATTGGTGTACTGCATCTGCTTGTATTATCATTGTTATGTTAGTAATTTGATAGGAACTGTATGTTTTCTCATGGTAACTGGTTTATGTACATCCACTTGTTTAATCTTTTTTGCATTTGTAATGTGATAGGAACAGTATGTTTTCACATCGTAGCTGGTTATGTACATCCACTTGTATTATCTTTGTTATGTTTGTAATGTGATAGGAACTGTATGTTTTCTAATGGTAACTGGTTTATGTACATCCACTTGTATTATCTTTGTTATGTTTGTAGTGTGATAGGAACTGTATGTTTTCTCATGGTAACTGGTGTATGTACATCCACTTGTATTATCTTTGTTATATTTGTAATATGATAGGAACTGTATGTTTTCTCATGGTAACTGGTTTATGTACATCCACTTGTGTTATCTTTGTTATCCTTGTAATGTGATAGGAACTGTATGTTTTCTCATGGTAACTGGTTTATGTACATCCACTTGTATTATCTTTGTTATGTTTGTAATGTGATAGGAACTGTATGTTTTCTCATGGTAACTGGTTTATGTACATTCACTTGTATTATCTTTGTTGTGTTTGTATTGTGATAGGAACTGTATGTTTTCTCATAGAAAGTGGTTTATGTACATCCACTTGTATTATGTTTGTTATGTTTGTAATGTGATAGGAACTGTATGTTTTCTCATGGTAACTGGTTTATGTACATCCACTTGTATTATCTTTGTTATCCTTGTAATGTTATAGGAACTGTATGTTATATCATGGAAATTGGTGTACGTACATCCACTTGTACAATCTTTGTTACATTTGTAATGTGATAGGAACTGTATGTTTTCTAATGGTAAGCGGTTTATGTACACCCACTTGTATTATCTTTGTTATATTAATAATGTGATAGGAACTGTATGTTTTCTAATGGTAAGCGGTTTATGTACACCCACTTGTATTATCTTTGTTATATTAATAATGTGATAGGAACTGTATGTTTTCTAATGGTAAGCGGTTTATGTACATCCACTTGTATTATGTTTGTTATATTAATAATGTGATAGGAACTGTATGTTTTCTAATGGTAAGAGGTTAATGTACATCCACTTGTATTATCTTTGTTATATTAATAATGTGATAGGAACTGTATGTTTTCTAATGGTAAGCGGTTTATGTACATCCACTTGTATTATCTTTGTTATATTAATAATCTGATAGGAACTGTATGTTTTCTAATGGTAAGCGGTTTATGTACACCCACTTGTATTATCTTTGTTATATTAATAATGTGATAGGAACTGTATGTTTTCTAATGGTAAGCGGTTTATGTACACCCACTTGTATTATCTTTGTTATATTAATAATGTGATAGGAACTGTATGTTTTCTAATGGTAAGCGGTTTATGTACATCCACTTGTATTATCTTTGCTATATTAATAATGTGATAGGAACTGTATGTTTTCTCATGCTAAGCGGTTTATGTACATCTACTTGTATTATCTTTGTTATATTTGTAATGTGATAGTAACTGTATGTTTTCTCATGGTAGCTGGTTATGTACACCCAGTTGTATTATCTTTGTTATATTTGTAATGTGATAGGAACTGTATGTTTTCTAATGGTAAGCGGTTTATGTACATCCACTTGTATTATCTTTGTTATATTTGTAATATGATAGGAACTGTATGTTTTCTAATGATAGGCGGTTTATGTACATCCACTTGTATTATCTTTGTTATATTAATAATATGATAAGTACTGTATGTTTTCTAATGGTAAGTAGTTTATGTACATTAACTTGTATTATCATTGTTATGTTTGTAATGTGATAGGAACTGTATGTATTCTCATAGAAAGTGGTTTATGTACATCCACTTGTATTATCTTTGTTATATTTGCAATGTGATAGGGACTGTATGTTTTCTAATGGTAAGCGGTTTATGTACATCTACTTGTATTATCTTTGTTATATTTGCAATGTGATAGGGACTGTATGTTTTCTCATGGTAAGCAGTTTATGTACATCTACTTGTATTATATTTGTTATATTTGCAATGTGATAGGGACTGTATGTTTTCTAATGCTAAGTGGTTTATGTACATCTACTTGTATTATCTTTGTTATATTTGCAATGTGATAGGGACTGTATGTTTTCTCATGGTAAGCGGTTTATGTACATCCACTTGTATTATCGTTGTATTATTTGTAATGTGATAGGAACTGTATGTTTTCTCATGGTAAGCGGTTTATCTACATCTACTTGTATTATCTTTGTTATGTTTGTAATGTGATAGGAACTGTATGTTTTTCTAATGGCAAGCGGTTTATGTACATCCACTTGTATTATCTTTGTTATGTTTGTAATGTGATAGGAACTGTATGATTTCTCTTATTAAGTGGTTTATGTACATTCACTTGTATTATCTTTGTTGTTTTTGTAATGTGATAGGAACTGTATGTTTTCTCATGGTATGTGGTTTATGTACATTCTTTTGTATTATGTTTGTTGAGTTTGTAATGTGATAGCAACTGTATGTTTTCTCATAGAAAGTGGTTTATGTACATCCACTTGTATTATCTTTGTTATGTTTGTAATGTGATAGGAACTGTATGTTTTCTCATGGTAACTGGTTTATGTACATCCACTTGTATTATCTTTGTTATCCTTGTAATGTTATAGGAACTGTATGTTATATCATGGAAATTGGTGTACGTACATCCACTTGTACAATCTTTGTTACATTTGTAATGTGATAGGAACTGTATGTTTTCTAATGGTAAGTGGTTTATGTACACCCACTTGTATTATCTTTGTTATATTAATAATGTGTTAGGAACTGTATGTTTTCTCATAGTAAGTGGTTTATGTACATCCACTTGTATTATCTTTGTTGTGTTTGTAATGTGTTAGGAACTGTATCTTTTCTCATAGTGAGTGGTTTTTGTACCTCCACTTGTATTATCTTTGTTATATTTGTAATGTGATAGGAACTGTATGTTTTCTCATGGTAAGTGGTTTATGTACATCCACTTGTATTATCTTTGTTATATTTGTAATGTGATAGGAACTGTATGGTTTCTCATGGTAGCTGGTTATGTACACCCACTTGTTATATCTTTGTTATATTTGTAATGTGATAGGAACTGTATGGTTTCTCATGGTAGCTTGTTACGTGCACCCACTTGTATTATCTTTGTTATGCTTTTAATGTGATAAGAACTGTATGTTTTCTCATGGTAGCTTGTTACGTGCACCCACTTGTATTATCTTTGTTATGTTTTTAATGTGATAAGAACTGTATGTTTTCTCATGGTAGCTTGTTATGTGCACACACTTTTATTATCTTTTAATGTTTGTAATGTGATAGGCACTGTATGTTTTCTCATGGTTTTTGGTTATATACACCCAGTTGTATTATCTTTGTTATATTTGTAATGTGATAGGAACTGTATGTTTTCTCGTGGTATGTGGTTTATGTATATCCACTTGTATTATCTTTGTTATATTTGTAATGTGATAGGAACTGTATGTTTTATCATGGTATGTGGTTTATGTACATCCACTTGTATTATCTTTGTTATGTTTGTAATGTGATAGGAACTGTATGTTTTCTCATGGTATGTGGTTTATGTACATCCACTTGTATTATCTTTGTTATATTTATATTGTGATAGGAACTGTATGTTTTCTCATGGTAGCTGGTTATGTACATCCACTTGTATTATCTTTGTTATATTTGTAATGTGATAGGAACTGTATGTTTTCTCATGGTATGTGGTTTATGTATATCCACTTGTATTATCTTTGTTATATTTGTAATGTTTAGGAACTGTATGTTTTCTCATGGTAGCTGGTTATGTACATCCACTTGTATTATCTTTGTTATATTTGTAATGTGATAGGAACTGTATGTTTTCTCATGGTATGCGGTTTATGTATATCCACTTGTATTATCTTTGTTATATTTGTAATGTGATAGGAACTGTATGTTTTCTCATGGTATGTGGTTTATGTATATCCACTTGTATTATCTTTGTTGTATTTGTAATGTGATAGGAACTGTATGTTTTCTCATGGTATGTGGTTTATGTATATCCACTTTTATTATCTTTGTTATATTTGTAATGTGATAGGAACTGTATATTTTCTCATGGTAAGTGGTTTATATACATCCACTTGTATTATCTTTGTTATATTTGTAATGCGATAGGAACTGTATGTTTTCTAATGGTAAGCAGTTTATGTACATCCACTTGTATTATCTTTGTTATGTTTGTAATGTGATAGGAACTGTATGTTTTCTCATGGTAAGTGGTTTATGTACATCTACTTGTATTATCGTTGTTATATTTGTAATGTGATAGGAACTGTATGTTTTCTCATGGTAAGTGGTTTATGTACATCCACTTGTATTATCTTTGTTATTTTAACAATGTGATAGGAACTGTATGTTTTCTCATGGTAAGTGGTTTATGTACATCTACTTGTATTATCGTTGTTATATTTGTAATGTGATAGGAACTGTATGTTTTCTCATGGTAAGTGGTTTATGTACACCCACTTGTATTATCTTTGTTATATTTGTAATGTGATAGGAACTGTATGTTTTCTAATGGTAAGCGGTTTATGTACATCCACTTGTATTATCTTTGTTATGTTTGTAATGTGATAGGAACTGTATGTTTTCTCATGGTAGCTTGTTATGTACACCCACTTGTATTATCTTTGTTATCTTTGTAATGTGATAGGGACTGTATGTTTTCTAATGGTAAGGGGTTTATGTACATCCACTTGTATTATCTTTGTTATATTTGTAATGTGATAGGGACTGTATGTTTTCTAATGGTAAGCAGTTTATGTACATCCGCTTGTATTATCTTTGTTATGTTTGTAATGTGATAGAAACTGTATGTTTTCTCATGGTAAGTGGTTTATGTACACCCACTTGTATTATCTTTGTTATATTTGATAGGAACTGTATGTTTACTAATTGTAAGCGGTTTATGTACATCCACTTGTATTATCTTTGTTATGTTTGTAATGTGATAGGAACTGTATGTTTTCTCATGGTAGCTTGTTGTGTACACCCACTTGTATTATCTTTGTTATGTTTGTAATGTGATAGGGACTGTATGTTTTCTAATGGTAAGTGGTTTATGTACATCCACTTGTATTATCTTTGTTATGTTTGTAATGTGATAGGAACTGTATGTTTTCTCATGGTAGCTTGTTATGTACACCCACTTGTATTATCTTTGTTATGTTTGTAATGTGATAGGGACTGTATGTTTTCTAATGGTAAGGGGTTTATGTACATCCACTTGTATTATCGTTGTTATATTTGTAATGTGATAGGAACTGTATGTTTTCTAATGGTAAGCGGTTTATGTACATCCACTTGTATTTACTTTGTTATATTAGTAATGTGATAGGAACTGTATGTTTTCTCATGGTAAGTGGTTTATGTACATCCACTTGTATTATCTTTGTTATATTTGTAATGTGATAGGAACTGTATGTTTTCTCATGAAAATTGGTGTACTACATCCGCTTGTATTATCATTCTTATGTTAGTAATTTGATGGGAACTGTATGTTTTCTCATGGTAACTGGTTTATGTACATACACTTGTTTAATCTTTTTTGCATTTGTAATATGATTGGAACTGTATGTTTTCTCTTGGAAATTGGTATATGTACATCCACTTGTTTTATCTTTGTTTTATTTGTAATGTGATAGGAACAGTATGTTTTCTCATAGTAAGTGGTTTATGTACATCCACTTGTATTATCTTTGTTATATTTGTAATGTGATAGGAACAGTATGTTTTCTCTTGGAAATTGGTATATGTACATCCACTTGTTTTATCTTTGTTTTATTTGTAATGTGATAGGAACTGTATGATTTCTCTTATTAAGTGATTTATGTACATTCACTTGTATTATCTTTGTTGTGTTTGTAATGTGATAGTAACTGTATGTTTTCTCATAGTAAGTGGTTTATGTACATCCACTTGTATTATCTTTGTTATGTTTGTAATGTGATAGGAACTGTATGTTTTCTCATAGAAAGTGGTTTATGTACATCCACTTGTATTATCTTTGTTATGTTTGTAATGTGATAGGAACTGTATGTTTTCTCATGGTAAGTGGTTTATGTACATCCAGTTGTATTATCTTTGTTATATTCGCAATGTGATAGGAACTGTATGTTTTCTAATGGTAAGCGGTTTATGTACACCCACTTGTATTATCTTTGTTATATTTGTAATGTGATAGGAACTGTATGTTTTCTAATGGTAAGCGGTTTATGTACATCCACTTGTATTATCTTTGTTATATTAATAATGTGATAGGAACTGTATGTTTTCTCATGGTAAGTGGTTTATGTACATCCACTCGTATTATCTTTGTTATGTTTGTAATGTGATAGGAACTGTATGTTTTCTAATGGTAGCTGGTTATGTACACCCACTTGTATTATCTTTGTTATGTTTGTAAAGTGATAGGAACTGTATGTTTTCTCATGGTAGCTGGTTATGTACACCCACTTGTATTATCTTTGTTATGTTTGTAATGTGATAGGAACTGTATGTTTTCTCATGGTAGCTGGTTATGTACACCCACTTGTATTATCTTTGTTATGTTTGTAAAGTGATAGGGACTGTATGTTTTCTCATGGTAGCTAGTTATGCACACCCACTTGTATTATCTTTGCTATGTTTGTAAAGTGATAGGGACTGTATGTTTTCTAATGGTAAGCAGTTTATGTACATCCACTTGTATTATCTTTGTTATATTTGTAATGTGATAGGGACTGTATGTTTTCTAATGGTAAGCGGTTTATGTACATCCACTTGTATTATCTTTGTAATGTTTGTAATGTGATAGGAACCGTATGTTTTCTCATGGTAAGCGGTTTATGTACATCCACTTGTATTATCATTGTTGTGTTTGTAATGTGATAGGAACTGTATGTTTTCTAATGGTAAACGGCTATGTACACCCACTTGTATTATCTTTGTTATATTTGTAATGTGATAGGAACTGTATGTTATATCATGGAAATTGGTGTACGTACATCCACTTGTACAATCTTTGTTACATTTGTAATGTGATAGGAACTGTATGTTTTCTAATGGTAAGCGGTTTATGTACACCCACTTGTATTATCTTTGTTATATTAATAATGTGATAGGAACTGTATGTTTTCTCATAGTAAGTGGTTTATGTACATCCACTTGTATTATCTTTGTTGTGTTTGTAATGTGTTAGGAACTGTATCTTTTCTCATAGTGAGTGGTTTTTGTACCTCCACTTGTATTATCTTTGTTATATTTGTAATGTGATAGGAACTGTATGTTTTCTCATGGTAATCGGTTTATGTACACCCACTTGTATTATCTTTGTTATGTTTGCAATGTGATAGGAACTGTATGTTTTCTCATGGTAAGCGGTTTATGTACACCCACTTGTATTATCTTTGTTATGTTTGCAATGTGATAGGAACTGTATGTTTTCTCATGGTAAGCGGTTTATGTACATCCACTTGTATTATCTTTGTTGTGTTTGTAATGTGATAGGAACTGTATGTTTTCTCATGGTAAGCGGTTTATGTACATCCACTTATATTATCTTTGTTATATTAATAATGTGATAGGAACTGTATGTTTTCTAATGGTAAGCGGTTTATGTACATCCACTTGTATTATCGTTGTTATGTTTGCAATGTGATAGGATCTGTATGTTTTCTCATGGTGGCTGGTTATGTACATCCACTTGTATTATCTTTGTTGTGTTTGTAATGTGATAGGAACTGTATGTTTTCTCATGGTAACTGGTTTATGTACATCCACTTGTATTATCTTTGTTATGTTTGTAATGTGATAGGAACTGTATGTTTTCTAATGGTAAGCGGTTTATGTACATCCACTTGTATTATCTTTGTTATATTTGCAATGTGATAAGAACTGTATGTTTTCTCATGGTAGCTGGTTAAGTACATCCAGTTGTATTATCTTTGTTGTGTTTGTAATGTGATAGGAACTGTATGTTTTCTCATGGTAAGCGGTTTATGTACATCTACTTGTATTATATTTGTTGTGTTTGTAATGTGATAGGAACTGTATGTTTTCTCATGGTAACTGGTTTATGTACATCCACTTGTATTATCTTTGTTATCCTTGTAATGTTATAGGAACTGTATGTTTTCTAATGGTAAGCGGTTTATGTACATCCACTTGTATTATCTTTGTTATATTTGCAATGTGATAGGAACTGTATGTTTTCTCATGGTAACTGGTTTATGTACATCCACTTGTATTATCTTTGTTGTGTTTGTAATGTGATAGGAACTGTATGTTTTCTCATGGTAACTGGTTTATGTACATCCACTTGTATTATCTTTGTTATCCTTGTAATGTTATAGGAACTGTATGTTTTCTAATGGTAAGCGGTTTATGTACATCCACTTGTATTATCTGTGTTATATTTGCAATGTGATAGGAACTGTATGTTTTCTCTTGAAAATTGGTATACTACATCCGCTTGTATTATCATTGTTATATTAGTAATGTGATGGGAACTGTATGTTTTCTCACGGTAACTGGTTTATGTACATCCAGTTGTTTAATCTTTTTTGCATTTGTAATGTGATAGGAACTGTATGTTTGCTGATGGTAGCTGGTATTATGTACATCCAATAGTATTATCTTTGTTATATTTGTAATATGACAGGAACTGTATGTTTTCTCACGGAAATTGGTATATGTACATCCACTTGTATTATCTTTGTTATATTTGTAATATGATAGGAACTGTATGTTTTCTCTCGGAAATTGGTATATGTACATCCACTTGTATTATCTTTGTTATATTTGTAATATGATAGGAACTGTATATTTTCTCTCGGAAATTGGTATATGTACATCCACTTGTATTATCTTTGTTATGTTTGTAGTGTGATAGGAACTGTATGTTTTCTCATGGTAACTGGTTTATGTACATCCACTTGTATTATCTTTGTTATATTTGTAATATGATAGGAACTGTAAGTTTTGTAATGGTAACTGGTTTATGTACATCCACTTGTATTATCTTTGTTATGTTTGTGATGTGATAGGAACTGTATGTTTTCTCATGGTAACTGGTTTATGTACATCCACTTGTATTATCTTTGTTATCCTTGTAATGTAATAGGAACTGTATGTTATTTCATGGAAATTGGTGTACTGCATCTGCTTGTATTATCATTGTTATGTTAGTAATTTGATAGGAACTGTATGTTTTCTCATGGTAACTGGTTTATGTACATCCACTTGTTTAATCTTTTTTGCATTTGTAATGTGATAGGAACAGTATGTTTTCACATCGTAGCTGGTTATGTACATTCACTTGTATTATCTTTGTTATGTTTGTAATGTGATAGGAACTGTATGTTTTCTAATGGTAACTGGTTTATGTACATCCACTTGTATTATCTTTGTTATGTTTGTAGTGTGATAGGAACTGTATGTTTTCTCATGGTAACTGGTTTATGTACATCCACTTGTATTATCTTTGTTATATTTGTAATATGATAGGAACTGTATGTTTTCTCATGGTAACTGGTTTATGTACATCCACTTGTGTTATCTTTGTTATCCTTGTAATGTGATAGGAACTGTATGTTTTCTCATGGTAACTGGTTTATGTACATCCACTTGTATTATCTTTGTTATGTTTGTAATGTGATAGGAACTGTATGTTTTCTCATGGTAACTGGTTTATGTACATTCACTTGTATTATCTTTGTTGTGTTTGTATTGTGATAGGAACTGTATGTTTTCTCATAGAAAGTGGTTTATGTACATCCACTTGTATTATGTTTGTTATGTTTGTAATGTGATAGGAACTGTATGTTTTCTCATGGTAACTGGTTTATGTACATCCACTTGTATTATCTTTGTTATCCTTGTAATGTTATAGGAACTGTATGTTATATCATGGAAATTGGTGTACGTACATCCACTTGTACAATCTTTGTTACATTTGTAATGTGATAGGAACTGTATGTTTTCTAATGGTAAGCGGTTTATGTACACCCACTTGTATTATCTTTGTTATATTAATAATGTGATAGGAACTGTATGTTTTCTAATGGTAAGCGGTTTATGTACACCCACTTGTATTATCTTTGTTATATTAATAATGTGATAGGAACTGTATGTTTTCTAATGGTAAGCGGTTTATGTACATCCACTTGTATTATGTTTGTTATATTAATAATGTGATAGGAACTGTATGTTTTCTAATGGTAAGAGGTTAATGTACATCCACTTGTATTATCTTTGTTATATTAATAATGTGATAGGAACTGTATGTTTTCTAATGGTAAGCGGTTTATGTACATCCACTTGTATTATCTTTGTTATATTAATAATCTGATAGGAACTGTATGTTTTCTAATGGTAAGCGGTTTATGTACACCCACTTGTATTATCTTTGTTATATTAATAATGTGATAGGAACTGTATGTTTTCTAATGGTAAGCGGTTTATGTACACCCACTTGTATTATCTTTGTTATATTAATAATGTGATAGGAACTGTATGTTTTCTAATGGTAAGCGGTTTATGTACATCCACTTGTATTATCTTTGCTATATTAATAATGGGATAGGAACTGTATGTTTTCTCATGCTAAGCGGTTTATGTACATCTACTTGTATTATCTTTGTTATATTTGTAATGTGATAGTAACTGTATGTTTTCTCATGGTAGCTGGTTATGTACACCCAGTTGTATTATCTTTGTTATATTTGTAATGTGATAGGAACTGTATGTTTTCTAATGGTAAGCGGTTTATGTACATCCACTTGTATTATCTTTGTTATATTTGTAATATGATAGGAACTGTATGTTTTCTAATGATAGGCGGTTTATGTACATCCACTTGTATTATCTTTGTTATATTAATAATATGATAAGAACTGTATGTTTTCTAATGGTAAGTAGTTTATGTACATTAACTTGTATTATCATTGTTATGTTTGTAATGTGATAGGAACTGTATGTTTTCTCATAGAAAGTGGTTTATGTACATCCACTTGTATTATCTTTGTTATATTTGCAATGTGATAGGGACTGTATGTTTTTTAATGGTAAGCGGTTTATGTACATCTACTTGTATTATCTTTGTTATATTTGCAATGTGATAGGGACTGTATGTTTTCTCATGGTAAGCAGTTTATGTACATCTACTTGTATTATATTTGTTATATTTGCAATGTGATAGGGACTGTATGTTTTCTAATGCTAAGTGGTTTATGTACATCTACTTGTATTATCTTTGTTATATTTGCAATGTGATAGGGACTGTATGTTTTCTCATGGTAAGCGGTTTATGTACATCCACTTGTATTATCGTTGTATTATTTGTAATGTGATAGGAACTGTATGTTTTCTCATGGTAAGCGGTTTATCTACATCTACTTGTAATATCTTTGTTATGTTTGTAATGTGATAGGAACTGTATGTTTTTCTAATGGCAAGCGGTTTATGTACATCCACTTGTATTATCTTTGTTATGTTTGTAATGTGATAGGAACTGTATGATTTCTCTTATTAAGTGGTTTATGTACATTCACTTGTATTATCTTTGTTGTTTTTGTAATGTGATAGGAACTGTATGTTTTCTCATGGTATGTGGTTTATGTACATCCACTTGTATTATCTTTGTTATGTTTGTAATGTGAGAGGAACTGTATGATTTCTCTTATTAAGTGGTTTATGTACATTCTTTTGTATTATGTTTGTTGAGTTTGTAATGTGATAGCAACTGTATGTTTTCTCATAGAAAGTGGTTTATGTACATCCACTTGTATTATCTTTGTTATGTTTGTAATGTGATAGGAACTGTATGTTTTCTCATGGTAACTGGTTTATGTACATCCACTTGTATTATCTTTGTTATCCTTGTAATGTTATAGGAACTGTATGTTATATCATGGAAATTGGTTTACGTACATCCACTTGTACAATCTTTGTTACATTTGTAATGTGATAGGAACTGTATGTTTTCTAATGGTAAGCGGTTTATGTACACCCACTTGTATTATCTTTGTTATATTAATAAAGTGATAGGAACTGTATGTTTTCTCATAGTAAGTGGTTTATGTACATCCACTTGTATTATCTTTGTTGTGTTTGTAATGTGTTAGGAACTGTATCTTTTCTCATAGTGAGTGGTTTTTGTACCTCCACTTGTATTATCTTTGTTATATTTGTAATGTGATAGGAACTGTATGTTTTCTCATGGTAAGTGGTTTATGTACATCCACTTGTATTATCTTTGTTATATTTGTAATGTGATAGGAACTGTATGGTTTCTCATGGTAGCTGGTTATGTACACCCACTTGTATTATCTTTGTTATATTTGTAATGTGATAGGAACTGTATGGTTTCTCATGGTAGCTTGTTACGTGCACCCACTTGTATTATCTTTGTTATGCTTTTAATGTGATAAGAACTGTATGTTTTCTCATGGTAGCTTTTTACGTGCACCCACTTGTATTATCTTTGTTATGTTTTTAATGTGATAAGAACTGTATGTTTTCTCATGGTAGCTTGTTATGTGCACACACTTTTATTATCTTTTAATGTTTGTAATGTGATAGGCACTGTATGTTTTCTCATGGTTTTTGGTTATATACACCCAGTTGTATTATCTTTGTTATATTTGTAATGTGATAGGAACTGTATGTTTTCTCGTGGTATGTGGTTTATGTATATCCACTTGTATTATCTTTGTTATATTTGTAATGTGATAGGAACTGTATGTTTTATCATGGTATGTGGTTTATGTACATCCACTTGTATTATCTTTGTTATGTTTGTAATGTGATAGGAACTGTATGTTTTCTCATGGTATGTGGTTTATGTACATCCACTTGTATTATCTTTGTTATATTTATATTGTGATAGGAACTGTATGTTTTCTCATGGTAGCTGGTTATGTACATCCACTTGTATTATCTTTGTTATATTTGTAATGTGATAGGAACTGTATGTTTTCTCATGGTATGTGGTTTATGTATATCCACTTGTATTATCTTTGTTATATTTGTAATGTTTAGGAACTGTATGTTTTCTCATGGTAGCTGGTTATGTACATCCACTTGTATTATCTTTGTTATATTTGTAATGTGATAGGAACTGTATGTTTTCTCATGGTATGCGGTTTATGTATATCCACTTGTATTATCTTTGTTATATTTGTAATGTGATAGGAACTGTATGTTTTCTCATGGTATGTGGTTTCTGTATATCCACTTGTATTATCTTTGTTGTATTTGTAATGTGATAGGAACTGTATGTTTTCTCATGGTATGTGGTTTATGTATATCCACTTTTATTATCTTTGTTATATTTGTAATGTGATAGGAACTGTATATTTTCTCATGGTAAGTGGTTTATATACAACCACTTGTATTATCTTTGTTATATTTGTAATGCGATAGGAACTGTATGTTTTCTAATGGTAAGCAGTTTATGTACATCCACTTGTATTATCTTTGTTATGTTTGTAATGTGATAGGAACTGTATGTTTTCTCATGGTAAGTGGTTTATGTACATCTACTTGTATTATCGTTGTTATATTTGTAATGTGATAGGAACTGTATGTTTTCTCATGGTAAGTGGTTTATGTACATCCACTTGTATTATCTTTGTTATTTTAACAATGTGATAGGAACTGTATGTTTTCTCATGGTAAGTGGTTTATGTACATCTACTTGTATTATCGTTGTTATATTTGTAATGTGATAGGAACTGTATGTTTTCTCATGGTAAGTGGTTTATGTACACCCACTTGTATTATCTTTGTTATATTTGTAATGTGATAGGAACTGTATGTTTTCTAATGGTAAGCGGTTTATGTACATCCACTTGTATTATCTTTGTTATGTTTGTAATGTGATAGGAACTGTATGTTTTCTCATGGTAGCTTGTTATGTACACCCACTTGTATTATCTTTGTTATGTTTGTAATGTGATAGGGACTGTATGTTTTCTAATGGTAAGGGGTTTATGTACATCCACTTGTATTATCTTTGTTATATTTGTAATGTGATAGGGACTGTATGTTTTCTAATGGTAAGCAGTTTATGTACATCCGCTTGTATTATCTTTGTTATGTTTGTAATGTGATAGGAACTGTATGTTTTCTCATGGTAAGTGGTTTATGTACACCCACTTGTATTATCTTTGTTATATTTGATAGGAACTGTATGTTTTCTAATTGTAAGCGGTTTATGTACATCCACTTGTATTATCTTTGTTATGTTTGTAATGTGATAGGAACTGTATGTTTTCTCATGGTAGCTTGTTATGTACACCCACTTGTATTATCTTTGTTATGTTTGTAATGTGATAGGGACTGTATGTTTTCTAATGGTAAGTGGTTTATGTACATCCACTTGTATTATCTTTGTTATGTTTGTAATGTGATAGGAACTGTATGTTTTCTCATGGTAGCTTGTTATGTACACCCACTTGTATTATCTTTGTTATGTTTGTAATGTGATAGGGACTGTATGTTTTCTAATGGTAAGGGGTTTATGTACATCCACTTGTATTATCGTTGTTATATTTGTAATGTGATAGGAACTGTATGTTTTCTAATGGTAAGCGGTTTATGTACATCCACTTGTATTTACTTTGTTATATTAGTAATGTGATAGGAACTGTATGTTTTCTCATGGTAAGTGGTTTATGTACATCCACTTGTATTATCTTTGTTATATTTGTAATGTGATAGGAACTGTATGTTTTCTCATGAAAATTGGTGTACTACATCCGCTTGTATTATCATTCTTATGTTAGTAATTTGATGGGAACTGTATGTTTTCTCATGGTAACTGGTTTATGTACATACACTTGTTTAATCTTTTTTGCATTTGTAATATTATTGGAACTGTATGTTTTCTCTTGGAAATTGGTATATGTACATCCACTTGTTTTATCTTTGTTTTATTTGTAATGTGATAGGAACAGTATGTTTTCTCATAGTAAGTGGTTTATGTACATCCACTTGTATTATCTTTGTTATATTTGTAATGTGATAGGAACAGTATGTTTTCTCTTGGAAATTGGTATATGTACACCACTTGTTTTATCTTTGTTTTATTTGTAATGTGATAGGAACTGTATGATTTCTCTTATTAAGTGGTTTATGTACATTCACTTGTATTATCTTTGTTGTGTTTGTATTGTGATAGTAACTGTATGTTTTCTCATAGTAAGTGGTTTATGTACATCCACTTGTATTATCTTTGTTATGTTTGTAATGTGATAGGAACTGTATGTTTTCTCATAGAAAGTGGTTTATGTACATCTACTTGTATTATCTTTGTTATGTTTGTAATGTGATAGGAACTGTATGTTTTCTCATGGTAAGTGGTTTATGTACATCCAGTTGTATTATCTTTGTTATATTCGTAATGTGATAGGAACTGTATGTTTTCTAATGGTAAGCGGTTTATGTACACCCACTTGTATTATCTTTGTTATATTTGTAATGTGATAGGAACTGTATGTTTTCTAATGGTAAGCGGTTTATGTACATCTACTTGTATTATCTTTGTTATGTTTGTAATGTGATAGGAACTGTATGTTTTCTCATGGTAATCGGTTTATGTACACCCACTTGTATTATCTTTGTTATGTTTGCAATGTGATAGGAACTGTATGTTTTCTCATGGTAAGCGGTTTATGTACACCCACTTGTATTATCTTTGTTATGTTTGCAATGTGATAGGAACTGTATGTTTTCTCATGGTAAGCGGTTTATGTACATCCACTTGTATTATCTTTGTTGTGTTTGTAATGTGATAGGAACTGTATGTTTTCTCATGGTAAGCGGTTTATGTACATCCACTTATATTATCTTTGTTATATTAATAATGTGATAGGAACTGTATGTTTTCTAATGGTAAGCGGTTTATGTACATCCACTTGTATTATCGTTGTTATGTTTGCAATGTGATAGGATCTGTATGTTTTCTCATGGTGGCTGGTTATGTACATCCACTTGTATTATCTTTGTTGTGTTTGTAATGTGATAGGAACTGTATGTTTTCTCATGGTAACTGGTTTATGTACATCCACTTGTATTATCTTTGTTATGTTTGTAGTGTGATAGGAACTGTATGTTTTCTAATGGTAAGCGGTTTATGTACATCCACTTGTATTATCTTTGTTATATTTGCAATGTGATAAGAACTGTATGTTTTCTCATGGTAGCTGGTTAAGTACATCCAGTTGTATTATCTTTGTTGTGTTTGTAATGTGATAGGAACTGTATGTTTTCTCATGGTAAGCGGTTTATGTACATCTACTTGTATTATATTTGTTGTGTTTGTAATGTGATAGGAACTGTATGTTTTCTCATGGTAACTGGTTTATGTACATCCACTTGTATTATCTTTGTTATCCTTGTAATGTTATAGGAACTGTATGTTTTCTAATGGTAAGCGGTTTATGTACATCCACTTGTATTATCTTTGTTATATTTGCAATGTGATAGGAACTGTATGTTTTCTCATGGTAACTGGTTTATGTACATCCACTTGTATTATCTTTGTTGTGTTTGTAATGTGATAGGAACTGTATGTTTTCTCATGGTAACTGGTTTATGTACATCCACTTGTATTATCTTTGTTATCCTTGTAATGTTATAGGAACTGTATGTTTTCTAATGGTAAGCGGTTTATGTACATCCACTTGTATTATCTGTGTTATATTTGCAATGTGATAGGAACTGTATGTTTTCTCTTGAAAATTGGTATACTACATCCGCTTGTATTATCATTGTTATATTAGTAATGTGATGGGAACTGTATGTTTTCTCACGGTAACTGGTTTATGTACATCCAGTTGTTTAATCTTTTTTGCATTTGTAATGTGATAGGAACTGTATGTTTGCTGATGGTAGCTGGTATTATGTACATCTAATAGTATTATCTTTGTTATATTTGTAATATGACAGGAACTGTATGTTTTCTCACGGAAATTGGTATATGTACATCCACTTGTATTATCTTTGTTATATTTGTAATATGATAGGAACTGTATGTTTTCTCTCGGAAATTGGTATATGTACATCCACTTGTATTATCTTTGTTATATTTGTAATATGATAGGAACTGTATATTTTCTCTCGGAAATTGGTATATGTACATCCACTTGTATTATCTTTGTTATGTTTGTAGTGTGATAGGAACTGTATGTTTTCTCATGGTAACTGGTTTATGTACATCCACTTGTATTATCTTTGTTATATTTGTAATATGATAGGAACTGTAAGTTTTGTAATGGTAACTGGTTTATGTACATCCACTTGTATTATCTTTGTTATGTTTGTAATGTGATAGGAACTGTATGTTTTCTCATGGTAACTGGTTTATGTACATCCACTTGTATTATCTTTGTTATGCTTGCAATGTCATAGGAACTGTATGTTATTTCATGGAAATTGGTGTACTGCATCTGCTTGTATTATCATTGTTATGTTAGTAATTTGATAGGAACTGTATGTTTTCTCATGGTAACTGGTTTATGTACATCCACTTGTTTAATCTTTTTTGCATTTGTAATGTGATAGGAACAGTATGTTTTCACATCGTAGCTGGTTATGTACATCCACTTGTATTATCTTTGTTATGTTTGTAATGTGATAGGAACTGTATGTTTTCTAATGGTAACTGGTTTATGTACATCCACTTGTATTATCTTTGTTATGTTTGTAGTGTGATAGGAACTGTATGTTTTCTCATGGTAACTGGTTTATGTACATCCACTTGTATTATCTTTGTTATATTTGTAATATGATAGGAACTGTATGTTTTCTCATGGTAACTGGTTTATGTACATCCACTTGTGTTATCTTTGTTATCCTTGTAATGTGATAGGAACTGTATGTTTTCTCATGGTAACTGGTTTATGTACATCCACTTGTATTATCTTTGTTATGTTTGTAATGTGATAGGAACTGTATGTTTTCTCATGGTAACTGGTTTATGTACATTCACTTGTATTATCTTTGTTGTGTTTGTATTGTGATAGGAACTGTATGTTTTCTCATAGAAAGTGGTTTATGTACATCCACTTGTATTATGTTTGTTATGTTTGTAATGTGATAGGAACTGTATGTTTTCTCATGGTAACTGGTTTATGTACATCCACTTGTATTATCTTTGTTATCCTTGTAATGTTATAAAAACTGTATGTTATATCATGGAAATTGGTGTACGTACATCCACTTGTACAATCTTTGTTACATTTGTAATGTGATAGGAACTGTATGTTTTCTAATGGTAAGCGGTTTATGTACACCCACTTGTATTATCTTTGTTATATTAATAATGTGATAGGAACTGTATGTTTTCTAATGGTAAGCGGTTTATGTACACCCACTTGTATTATCTTTGTTATATTAATAATGTGATAGGAACTGTATGTTTTCTAATGGTAAGCGGTTTATGTACATCCACTTGTATTATGTTTGTTATATTAATAATGTGATAGGAACTGTATGTTTTCTAATGGTAAGAGGTTAATGTACATCCACTTGTATTATCTTTGTTATATTAATAATGTGATAGGAACTGTATGTTTTCTAATGGTAAGCGGTTTATGTACATCCACTTGTATTATCTTTGTTATATTAATAATCTGATAGGAACTGTATGTTTTCTAATGGTAAGCGGTTTATGTACACCCACTTGTATTATCTTTGTTATATTAATAATGTGATAGGAACTGTATGTTTTCTAATGGTAAGCGGTTTATGTACACCCACTTGTATTATCTTTGTTATATTAATAATGTGATAGGAACTGTATGTTTTCTAATGGTAAGCGGTTTATGTACATCCACTTGTATTATCTTTGCTATATTAATAATGTGATAGGAACTGTATGTTTTCTCATGCTAAGCGGTTTATGTACATCTACTTGTATTATCTTTGTTATATTTGTAATGTGATAGTAACTGTATGTTTTCTCATGGTAGCTGGTTATGTACACCCAGTTGTATTATCTTTGTTATATTTGTAATGTGATAGGAACTGTATGTTTTCTAATGGTAAGCGGTTTATGTACATCCACTTGTATTATCTTTGTTATATTTGTAATATGATAGGAACTGTATGTTTTCTAATGATAGGCGGTTTATGTACATCCACTTGTATTATCTTTGTTATATTAATAATATGATAAGTACTGTATGTTTTCTAATGGTAAGTAGTTTATGTACATTAACTTGTATTATCATTGTTATGTTTGTAATGTGATAGGAACTGTATGTATTCTCATAGAAAGTGGTTTATGTACATCCACTTGTATTATCTTTGTTATATTTGCAATGTGATAGGGACTGTATGTTTTCTAATGGTAAGCGGTTTATGTACATCTACTTGTATTATCTTTGTTATATTTGCAATGTGATAGGGACTGTATGTTTTCTCATGGTAAGCAGTTTATGTACATCTACTTGTATTATATTTGTTATATTTGCAATGTGATAGGGACTGTATGTTTTCTAATGCTAAGTGGTTTATGTACATCTACTTGTATTATCTTTGTTATATTTGCAATGTGATAGGGACTGTATGTTTTCTCATGGTAAGCGGTTTATGTACATCCACTTGTATTATCGTTGTATTATTTGTAATGTGATAGGAACTGTATGTTTTCTCATGGTAAGCGGTTTATCTACATCTACTTGTATTATCTTTGTTATGTTTGTAATGTGATAGGAACTGTATGTTTTTCTAATGGCAAGCGGTTTATGTACATCCACTTGTATTATCTTTGTTATGTTTGTAATGTGATAGGAACTGTATGATTTCTCTTATTAAGTGGTTTATGTACATTCACTTGTATTATCTTTGTTGTTTTTGTAATGTGATAGGAACTGTATGTTTTCTCATGGTATGTGGTTTATGTACATTCTTTTGTATTATGTTTGTTGAGTTTGTAATGTGATAGCAACTGTATGTTTTCTCATAGAAAGTGGTTTATGTACATCCACTTGTATTATCTTTGTTATGTTTGTAATGTGATAGGAACTGTATGTTTTCTCATGGTAACTGGTTTATGTACATCCACTTGTATTATCTTTGTTATCCTTGTAATGTTATAGGAACTGTATGTTATATCATGGAAATTGGTGTACGTACATCCACTTGTACAATCTTTGTTACATTTGTAATGTGATAGGAACTGTATGTTTTCTAATGGTAAGTGGTTTATGTACACCCACTTGTATTATCTTTGTTATATTAATAATGTGATAGGAACTGTATGTTTTCTCATAGTAAGTGGTTTATGTACATCCACTTGTATTATCTTTGTTGTGTTTGTAATGTGTTAGGAACTGTATCTTTTCTCATAGTGAGTGGTTTTTGTACCTCCACTTGTATTATCTTTGTTATATTTGTAATGTGATAGGAACTGTATGTTTTCTCATGCTAAGTGGTTTATGTACATCCACTTGTATTATCTTTGTTATATTTGTAATGTGATAGGAACTGTATGGTTTCTCATGGTAGCTGGTTATGTACACCCACTTGTATTATCTTTGTTATATTTGTAATGTGATAGGAACTGTATGGTTTCTCATGGTAGCTTGTTACGTGCACCCACTTGTATTATCTTTGTTATGCTTTTAATGTGATAAGAACTGTATGTTTTCTCATGGTAGCTTGTTACGTGCACCCACTTGTATTATCTTTGTTATGTTTTTAATGTGATAAGAACTGTATGTTTTCTCATGGTAGCTTGTTATGTGCACACACTTTTATTATCTTTTAATGTTTGTAATGTGATAGGCACTGTATGTTTTCTCATGGTTTTTGGTTATATACACCCAGTTGTATTATCTTTGTTATATTTGTAATGTGATAGGAACTGTATGTTTTCTCGTGGTATGTGGTTTATGTATATCCACTTGTATTATCTTTGTTATATTTGTAATGTGATAGGAACTGTATGTTTTATCATGGTATGTGGTTTATGTACATCCACTTGTATTATCTTTGTTATGTTTGTAATGTGATAGGAACTGTATGTTTTCTCATGGTATGTGGTTTATGTACATCCACTTGTATTATCTTTGTTATATTTATATTGTGATAGGAACTGTATGTTTTCTCATGGTAGCTGGTTATGTACATCCACTTGTATTATCTTTGTTATATTTGTAATGTGATAGGAACTGTATGTTTTCTCATGGTATGTGGTTTATGTATATCCACTTGTATTATCTTTGTTATATTTGTAATGTTTAGGAACTGTATGTTTTCTCATGGTAGCTGGTTATGTACATCCACTTGTATTATCTTTGTTATATTTGTAATGTGATAGGAACTGTATGTTTTCTCATGGTATGCGGTTTATGTATATCCACTTGTATTATCTTTGTTATATTTGTAATGTGATAGGAACTGTATGTTTTCTCATGGTATGTGGTTTATGTATATCCACTTGTATTATCTTTGTTGTATTTGTAATGTGATAGGAACTGTATGTTTTCTCATGGTATGTGGTTTATGTATATCCACTTTTATTATCTTTGTTATATTTGTAATGTGATAGGAACTGTATATTTTCTCATGGTAAGTGGTTTATATACATCCACTTGTATTATCTTTGTTATATTTGTAATGCGATAGGAACTGTATGTTTTCTAATGGTAAGCAGTTTATGTACATCCACTTGTATTATCTTTGTTATGTTTGTAATGTGATAGGAACTGTATGTTTTCTCATGGTAAGTGGTTTATGTACATCTACTTGTATTATCGTTGTTATATTTGTAATGTGATAGGAACTGTATGTTTTCTCATGGTAAGTGGTTTATGTACATCCACTTGTATTATCTTTGTTATTTTAACAATGTGATAGGAACTGTATGTTTTCTCATGGTAAGTGGTTTATGTACATCTACTTGTATTATCGTTGTTATATTTGTAATGTGATAGGAACTGTATGTTTTCTCATGGTAAGTGGTTTATGTACACCCACTTGTATTATCTTTGTTATATTTGTAATGTGATAGGAACTGTATGTTTTCTAATGGTAAGCGGTTTATGTACATCCACTTGTATTATCTTTGTTATGTTTGTAATGTGATAGGAACTGTATGTTTTCTCATGGTAGCTTGTTATGTACACCCACTTGTATTATCTTTGTTATCTTTGTAATGTGATAGGGACTGTATGTTTTCTAATGGTAAGGGGTTTATGTACATCCACTTGTATTATCTTTGTTATATTTGTAATGTGATAGGGACTGTATGTTTTCTAATGGTAAGCAGTTTATGTACATCCGCTTGTATTATCTTTGTTATGTTTGTAATGTGATAGAAACTGTATGTTTTCTCATGGTAAGTGGTTTATGTACACCCACTTGTATTATCTTTGTTATATTTGATAGGAACTGTATGTTTACTAATTGTAAGCGGTTTATGTACATCCACTTGTATTATCTTTGTTATGTTTGTAATGTGATAGGAACTGTATGTTTTCTCATGGTAGCTTGTTGTGTACACCCACTTGTATTATCTTTGTTATGTTTGTAATGTGATAGGGACTGTATGTTTTCTAATGGTAAGTGGTTTATGTACATCCACTTGTATTATCTTTGTTATGTTTGTAATGTGATAGGAACTGTATGTTTTCTCATGGTAGCTTGTTATGTACACCCACTTGTATTATCTTTGTTATGTTTGTAATGTGATAGGGACTGTATGTTTTCTAATGGTAAGGGGTTTATGTACATCCACTTGTATTATCGTTGTTATATTTGTAATGTGATAGGAACTGTATGTTTTCTAATGGTAAGCGGTTTATGTACATCCACTTGTATTTACTTTGTTATATTAGTAATGTGATAGGAACTGTATGTGTTCTCATGGTAAGTGGTTTATGTACATCCACTTGTATTATCTTTGTTATATTTGTAATGTGATAGGAACTGTATGTTTTCTCATGAAAATTGGTGTACTACATCCGCTTGTATTATCATTCTTATGTTAGTAATTTGATGGGAACTGTATGTTTTCTCATGGTAACTGGTTTATGTACATACACTTGTTTAATCTTTTTTGCATTTGTAATATGATTGGAACTGTATGTTTTCTCTTGGAAATTGGTATATGTACATCCACTTGTTTTATCTTTGTTTTATTTGTAATGTGATAGGAACAGTATGTTTTCTCATAGTAAGTGGTTTATGTACATCCACTTGTATTATCTTTGTTATATTTGTAATGTGATAGGAACAGTATGTTTTCTCTTGGAAATTGGTATATGTACATCCACTTGTTTTATCTTTGTTTTATTTGTAATGTGATAGGAACTGTATGATTTCTCTTATTAAGTGATTTATGTACATTCACTTGTATTATCTTTGTTGTGTTTGTAATGTGATAGTAACTGTATGTTTTCTCATAGTAAGTGGTTTATGTACATCCACTTGTATTATCTTTGTTATGTTTGTAATGTGATAGGAACTGTATGTTTTCTCATAGAAAGTGGTTTATGTACATCCACTTGTATTATCTTTGTTATGTTTGTAATGTGATAGGAACTGTATGTTTTCTCATGGTAAGTGGTTTATGTACATCCAGTTGTATTATCTTTGTTATATTCGCAATGTGATAGGAACTGTATGTTTTCTAATGGTAAGCGGTTTATGTACACCCACTTGTATTATCTTTGTTATATTTGTAATGTGATAGGAACTGTATGTTTTCTAATGGTAAGCGGTTTATGTACATCCACTTGTATTATCTTTGTTATATTAATAATGTGATAGGAACTGTATGTTTTCTCATGGTAAGTGGTTTATGTACATCCACTCGTATTATCTTTGTTATGTTTGTAATGTGATAGGAACTGTATGTTTTCTAATGGTAGCTGGTTATGTACACCCACTTGTATTATCTTTGTTATGTTTGTAAAGTGATAGGAACTGTATGTTTTCTCATGGTAGCTGGTTATGTACACCCACTTGTATTATCTTTGTTATGTTTGTAATGTGATAGGAACTGTATGTTTTCTCATGGTAGCTGGTTATGTACACCCACTTGTATTATCTTTGTTATGTTTGTAAAGTGATAGGGACTGTATGTTTTCTCATGGTAGCTAGTTATGCACACCCACTTGTATTATCTTTGCTATGTTTGTAAAGTGATAGGGACTGTATGTTTTCTAATGGTAAGCAGTTTATGTACATCCACTTGTATTATCTTTGTTATATTTGTAATGTGATAGGGACTGTATGTTTTCTAATGGTAAGCGGTTTATGTACATCCACTTGTATTATCTTTGTAATGTTTGTAATGTGATAGGAACCGTATGTTTTCTCATGGTAAGCGGTTTATGTACATCCACTTGTATTATCATTGTTGTGTTTGTAATGTGATAGGAACTGTATGTTTTCTAATGGTAAACGGCTATGTACACCCACTTGTATTATCTTTGTTATCTTTGTAATGTGATAGGAACTGTATGTTATATCATGGAAATTGGTGTACGTACATCCACTTGTACAATCTTTGTTACATTTGTAATGTGATAGGAACTGTATGTTTTCTAATGGTAAGCGGTTTATGTACACCCACTTGTATTATCTTTGTTATATTAATAATGTGATAGGAACTGTATGTTTTCTCATAGTAAGTGGTTTATGTACATCCACTTGTATTATCTTTGTTGTGTTTGTAATGTGTTAGGAACTGTATCTTTTCTCATAGTGAGTGGTTTTTGTACCTCCACTTGTATTATCTTTGTTATATTTGTAATGTGATAGGAACTGTATGTTTTCTCATGGTAATCGGTTTATGTACACCCACTTGTATTATCTTTGTTATGTTTGCAATGTGATAGGAACTGTATGTTTTCTCATGGTAAGCGGTTTATGTACACCCACTTGTATTATCTTTGTTATGTTTGCAATGTGATAGGAACTGTATGTTTTCTCATGGTAAGCGGTTTATGTACATCCACTTGTATTATCTTTGTTGTGTTTGTAATGTGATAGGAACTGTATGTTTTCTCATGGTAAGCGGTTTATGTACATCCACTTATATTATCTTTGTTATATTAATAATGTGATAGGAACTGTATGTTTTCTAATGGTAAGCGGTTTATGTACATCCACTTGTATTATCGTTGTTATGTTTGCAATGTGATAGGATCTGTATGTTTTCTCATGGTGGCTGGTTATGTACATCCACTTGTATTATCTTTGTTGTGTTTGTAATGTGATAGGAACTGTATGTTTTCTCATGGTAACTGGTTTATGTACATCCACTTGTATTATCTTTGTTATGTTTGTAATGTGATAGGAACTGTATTTTTTCTAATGGTAAGCGGTTTATGTACATCCACTTGTATTATCTTTGTTATATTTGCAATGTGATAAGAACTGTATGTTTTCTCATGGTAGCTGGTTAAGTACATCCAGTTGTATTATCTTTGTTGTGTTTGTAATGTGATAGGAACTGTATGTTTTCTCATGGTAAGCGGTTTATGTACATCTACTTGTATTATATTTGTTGTGTTTGTAATGTGATAGGAACTGTATGTTTTCTCATGGTAACTGGTTTATGTACATCCACTTGTATTATCTTTGTTATCCTTGTAATGTTATAGGAACTGTATGTTTTCTAATGGTAAGCGGTTTATGTACATCCACTTGTATTATCTTTGTTATATTTGCAATGTGATAGGAACTGTATGTTTTCTCATGGTAACTGGTTTATGTACATCCACTTGTATTATCTTTGTTGTGTTTGTAATGTGATAGGAACTGTATGTTTTCTCATGGTAACTGGTTTATGTACATCCACTTGTATTATCTTTGTTATCCTTGTAATGTTATAGGAACTGTATGTTTTCTAATGGTAAGCGGTTTATGTACATCCACTTGTATTATCTGTGTTATATTTGCAATGTGATAGGAACTGTATGTTTTCTCTTGAAAATTGGTATACTACATCCGCTTGTATTATCATTGTTATATTAGTAATGTGATGGGAACTGTATGTTTTCTCACGGTAACTGGTTTATGTACATCCAGTTGTTTAATCTTTTTTGCATTTGTAATGTGATAGGAACTGTATGTTTGCTGATGGTAGCTGGTATTATGTACATCCAATAGTATTATCTTTGTTATATTTGTAATATGACAGGAACTGTATGTTTTCTCACGGAAATTGGTATATGTACATCCACTTGTATTATCTTTGTTATATTTGTAATATGATAGGAACTGTATGTTTTCTCTCGGAAATTGGTATATGTACATCCACTTGTATTATCTTTGTTATATTTGTAATATGATAGGAACTGTATATTTTCTCTCGGAAATTGGTATATGTACATCCACTTGTATTATCTTTGTTATGTTTGTAGTGTGATAGGAACTGTATGTTTTCTCATGGTAACTGGTTTATGTACATCCACTTGTATTATCTTTGTTATATTTGTAATATGATAGGAACTGTAAGTTTTGTAATGGTAACTGGTTTATGTACATCCACTTGTATTATCTTTGTTATGTTTGTAATGTGATAGGAACTGTATGTTTTCTCATGGTAACTGGTTTATGTACATCCACTTGTATTATCTTTGTTATCCTTGTAATGTAATAGGAACTGTATGTTATTTCATGGAAATTGGTGTACTGCATCTGCTTGTATTATCATTGTTATGTTAGTAATTTGATAGGAACTGTATGTTTTCTCATGGTAACTGGTTTATGTACATCCACTTGTTTAATCTTTTTTGCATTTGTAATGTGATAGGAACAGTATGTTTTCACATCGTAGCTGGTTATGTACATTCACTTGTATTATCTTTGTTATGTTTGTAATGTGATAGGAACTGTATGTTTTCTAATGGTAACTGGTTTATGTACATCCACTTGTATTATCTTTGTTATGTTTGTAGTGTGATAGGAACTGTATGTTTTCTCATGGTAACTGGTTTATGTACATCCACTTGTATTATCTTTGTTATATTTGTAATATGATAGGAACTGTATGTTTTCTCATGGTAACTGGTTTATGTACATCCACTTGTGTTATCTTTGTTATCCTTGTAATGTGATAGGAACTGTATGTTTTCTCATGGTAACTGGTTTATGTACATCCACTTGTATTATCTTTGTTATGTTTGTAATGTGATAGGAACTGTATGTTTTCTCATGGTAACTGGTTTATGTACATTCACTTGTATTATCTTTGTTGTGTTTGTATTGTGATAGGAACTGTATGTTTTCTCATAGAAAGTGGTTTATGTACATCCACTTGTATTATGTTTGTTATGTTTGTAATGTGATAGGAACTGTATGTTTTCTCATGGTAACTGGTTTATGTACATCCACTTGTATTATCTTTGTTATCCTTGTAATGTTATAGGAACTGTATGTTATATCATGGAAATTGGTGTACGTACATCCACTTGTACAATCTTTGTTACATTTGTAATGTGATAGGAACTGTATGTTTTCTAATGGTAAGCGGTTTATGTACACCCACTTGTATTATCTTTGTTATATTAATAATGTGATAGGAACTGTATGTTTTCTAATGGTAAGCGGTTTATGTACACCCACTTGTATTATCTTTGTTATATTAATAATGTGATAGGAACTGTATGTTTTCTAATGGTAAGCGGTTTATGTACATCCACTTGTATTATGTTTGTTATATTAATAATGTGATAGGAACTGTATGTTTTCTAATGGTAAGAGGTTAATGTACATCCACTTGTATTATCTTTGTTATATTAATAATGTGATAGGAACTGTATGTTTTCTAATGGTAAGCGGTTTATGTACATCCACTTGTATTATCTTTGTTATATTAATAATCTGATAGGAACTGTATGTTTTCTAATGGTAAGCGGTTTATGTACACCCACTTGTATTATCTTTGTTATATTAATAATGTGATAGGAACTGTATGTTTTCTAATGGTAAGCGGTTTATGTACACCCACTTGTATTATCTTTGTTATATTAATAATGTGATAGGAACTGTATGTTTTCTAATGGTAAGCGGTTTATGTACATCCACTTGTATTATCTTTGCTATATTAATAATGGGATAGGAACTGTATGTTTTCTCATGCTAAGCGGTTTATGTACATCTACTTGTATTATCTTTGTTATATTTGTTATGTGATAGTAACTGTATGTTTTCTCATGGTAGCTGGTTATGTACACCCAGTTGTATTATCTTTGTTATATTTGTAATGTGATAGTAACTGTATGTTTTCTCATAGTAAGTGGTTTATGTACATCCACTTGTATTATCTTTGTTATGTTTGTAATGTGATAGGAACTGTATGTTTTCTCATAGAAAGTGGTTTATGTACATCCACTTGTATTATCTTTGTTATGTTTGTAATGTGATAGGAACTGTATGTTTTCTCATGGTAAGTGGTTTATGTACATCCAGTTGTATTATCTTTGTTATATTCGCAATGTGATAGGAACTGTATGTTTTCTAATGGTAAGCGGTTTATGTACACCCACTTGTATTATCTTTGTTATATTTGTAATGTGATAGGAACTGTATGTTTTCTAATGGTAAGCGGTTTATGTACATCCACTTGTATTATCTTTGTTATATTAATAATGTGATAGGAACTGTATGTTTTCTCATGGTAAGTGGTTTATGTACATCCACTCGTATTATCTTTGTTATGTTTGTAATGTGATAGGAACTGTATGTTTTCTAATGGTAGCTGGTTATGTACACCCACTTGTATTATCTTTGTTATGTTTGTAAAGTGATAGGAACTGTATGTTTTCTCATGGTAGCTGGTTATGTACACCCACTTGTATTATCTTTGTTATGTTTGTAATGTGATAGGAACTGTATGTTTTCTCATGGTAGCTGGTTATGTACACCCACTTGTATTATCTTTGTTATGTTTGTAAAGTGATAGGGACTGTATGTTTTCTCATGGTAGCTAGTTATGCACACCCACTTGTATTATCTTTGCTATGTTTGTAAAGTGATAGGGACTGTATGTTTTCTAATGGTAAGCAGTTTATGTACATCCACTTGTATTATCTTTGTTATATTTGTAATGTGATAGGGACTGTATGTTTTCTAATGGTAAGCGGTTTATGTACATCCACTTGTATTATCTTTGTAATGTTTGTAATGTGATAGGAACCGTATGTTTTCTCATGGTAAGCGGTTTATGTACATCCACTTGTATTATCATTGTTGTGTTTGTAATGTGATAGGAACTGTATGTTTTCTAATGGTAAACGGCTATGTACACCCACTTGTATTATCTTTGTTATATTTGTAATGTGATAGGAACTGTATGTTATATCATGGAAATTGGTGTACGTACATCCACTTGTACAATCTTTGTTACATTTGTAATGTGATAGGAACTGTATGTTTTCTAATGGTAAGCGGTTTATGTACACCCACTTGTATTATCTTTGTTATATTAATAATGTGATAGGAACTGTATGTTTTCTCATAGTAAGTGGTTTATGTACATCCACTTGTATTATCTTTGTTGTGTTTGTAATGTGTTAGGAACTGTATCTTTTCTCATAGTGAGTGGTTTTTGTACCTCCACTTGTATTATCTTTGTTATATTTGTAATGTGATAGGAACTGTATGTTTTCTCATGGTAATCGGTTTATGTACACCCACTTGTATTATCTTTGTTATGTTTGCAATGTGATAGGAACTGTATGTTTTCTCATGGTAAGCGGTTTATGTACACCCACTTGTATTATCTTTGTTATGTTTGCAATGTGATAGGAACTGTATGTTTTCTCATGGTAAGCGGTTTATGTACATCCACTTGTATTATCTTTGTTGTGTTTGTAATGTGATAGGAACTGTATGTTTTCTCATGGTAAGCGGTTTATGTACATCCACTTATATTATCTTTGTTATATTAATAATGTGATAGGAACTGTATGTTTTCTAATGGTAAGCGGTTTATGTACATCCACTTGTATTATCGTTGTTATGTTTGCAATGTGATAGGATCTGTATGTTTTCTCATGGTGGCTGGTTATGTACATCCACTTGTATTATCTTTGTTGTGTTTGTAATGTGATAGGAACTGTATGTTTTCTCATGGTAACTGGTTTATGTACATCCACTTGTATTATCTTTGTTATGTTTGTAATGTGATAGGAACTGTATTTTTTCTAATGGTAAGCGGTTTATGTACATCCACTTGTATTATCTTTGTTATATTTGCAATGTGATAAGAACTGTATGTTTTCTCATGGTAGCTGGTTAAGTACATCCAGTTGTATTATCTTTGTTGTGTTTGTAATGTGATAGGAACTGTATGTTTTCTCATGGTAAGCGGTTTATGTACATCTACTTGTATTATATTTGTTGTGTTTGTAATGTGATAGGAACTGTATGTTTTCTCATGGTAACTGGTTTATGTACATCCACTTGTATTATCTTTGTTATCCTTGTAATGTTATAGGAACTGTATGTTTTCTAATGGTAAGCGGTTTATGTACATCCACTTGTATTATCTTTGTTATATTTGCAATGTGATAGGAACTGTATGTTTTCTCATGGTAACTGGTTTATGTACATCCACTTGTATTATCTTTGTTGTGTTTGTAATGTGATAGGAACTGTATGTTTTCTCATGGTAACTGGTTTATGTACATCCACTTGTATTATCTTTGTTATCCTTGTAATGTTATAGGAACTGTATGTTTTCTAATGGTAAGCGGTTTATGTACATCCACTTGTATTATCTGTGTTATATTTGCAATGTGATAGGAACTGTATGTTTTCTCTTGAAAATTGGTATACTACATCCGCTTGTATTATCATTGTTATATTAGTAATGTGATGGGAACTGTATGTTTTCTCACGGTAACTGGTTTATGTACATCCAGTTGTTTAATCTTTTTTGCATTTGTAATGTGATAGGAACTGTATGTTTGCTGATGGTAGCTGGTATTATGTACATCCAATAGTATTATCTTTGTTATATTTGTAATATGACAGGAACTGTATGTTTTCTCACGGAAATTGGTATATGTACATCCACTTGTATTATCTTTGTTATATTTGTAATATGATAGGAACTGTATGTTTTCTCTCGGAAATTGGTATATGTACATCCACTTGTATTATCTTTGTTATATTTGTAATATGATAGGAACTGTATATTTTCTCTCGGAAATTGGTATATGTACATCCACTTGTATTATCTTTGTTATGTTTGTAGTGTGATAGGAACTGTATGTTTTCTCATGGTAACTGGTTTATGTACATCCACTTGTATTATCTTTGTTATATTTGTAATATGATAGGAACTGTAAGTTTTGTAATGGTAACTGGTTTATGTACATCCACTTGTATTATCTTTGTTATGTTTGTAATGTGATAGGAACTGTATGTTTTCTCATGGTAACTGGTTTATGTACATCCACTTGTATTATCTTTGTTATCCTTGTAATGTAATAGGAACTGTATGTTATTTCATGGAAATTGGTGTACTGCATCTGCTTGTATTATCATTGTTATGTTAGTAATTTGATAGGAACTGTATGTTTTCTCATGGTAACTGGTTTATGTACATCCACTTGTTTAATCTTTTTTGCATTTGTAATGTGATAGGAACAGTATGTTTTCACATCGTAGCTGGTTATGTACATTCACTTGTATTATCTTTGTTATGTTTGTAATGTGATAGGAACTGTATGTTTTCTAATGGTAACTGGTTTATGTACATCCACTTGTATTATCTTTGTTATGTTTGTAGTGTGATAGGAACTGTATGTTTTCTCATGGTAACTGGTTTATGTACATCCACTTGTATTATCTTTGTTATATTTGTAATATGATAGGAACTGTATGTTTTCTCATGGTAACTGGTTTATGTACATCCACTTGTGTTATCTTTGTTATCCTTGTAATGTGATAGGAACTGTATGTTTTCTCATGGTAACTGGTTTATGTACATCCACTTGTATTATCTTTGTTATGTTTGTAATGTGATAGGAACTGTATGTTTTCTCATGGTAACTGGTTTATGTACATTCACTTGTATTATCTTTGTTGTGTTTGTATTGTGATAGGAACTGTATGTTTTCTCATAGAAAGTGGTTTATGTACATCCACTTGTATTATGTTTGTTATGTTTGTAATGTGATAGGAACTGTATGTTTTCTCATGGTAACTGGTTTATGTACATCCACTTGTATTATCTTTGTTATCCTTGTAATGTTATAGGAACTGTATGTTATATCATGGAAATTGGTGTACGTACATCCACTTGTACAATCTTTGTTACATTTGTAATGTGATAGGAACTGTATGTTTTCTAATGGTAAGCGGTTTATGTACACCCACTTGTATTATCTTTGTTATATTAATAATGTGATAGGAACTGTATGTTTTCTAATGGTAAGCGGTTTATGTACACCCACTTGTATTATCTTTGTTATATTAATAATGTGATAGGAACTGTATGTTTTCTAATGGTAAGCGGTTTATGTACATCCACTTGTATTATGTTTGTTATATTAATAATGTGATAGGAACTGTATGTTTTCTAATGGTAAGAGGTTAATGTACATCCACTTGTATTATCTTTGTTATATTAATAATGTGATAGGAACTGTATGTTTTCTAATGGTAAGCGGTTTATGTACATCCACTTGTATTATCTTTGTTATATTAATAATCTGATAGGAACTGTATGTTTTCTAATGGTAAGCGGTTTATGTACACCCACTTGTATTATCTTTGTTATATTAATAATGTGATAGGAACTGTATGTTTTCTAATGGTAAGCGGTTTATGTACACCCACTTGTATTATCTTTGTTATATTAATAATGTGATAGGAACTGTATGTTTTCTAATGGTAAGCGGTTTATGTACATCCACTTGTATTATCTTTGCTATATTAATAATGGGATAGGAAATGTATGTTTTCTCATGCTAAGCGGTTTATGTACATCTACTTGTATTATCTTTGTTATATTTGTTATGTGATAGTAACTGTATGTTTTCTCATGGTAGCTGGTTATGTACACCCAGTTGTATTATCTTTGTTATATTTGTAATGTGATAGGAACTGTATGTTTTCTAATGGTAAGCGGTTTATGTACATCCACTTGTATTATCTTTGTTATATTTGTAATATGATAGGAACTGTATGTTTTCTAATGATAGGCGGTTTATGTACATCCACTTGTATTATCTTTGTTATATTAATAATATGATAAGAACTGTATGTTTTCTAATGGTAAGTAGTTTATGTACATTAACTTGTATTATCATTGTTATGTTTGTAATGTGATAGGAACTGTATGTTTTCTCATAGAAAGTGGTTTATGTACATCCACTTGTATTATCTTTGTTATATTTGCAATGTGATAGGGACTGTATGTTTTCTAATGGTAAGCGGTTTATGTACATCTACTTGTATTATCTTTGTTATATTTGCAATGTGATAGGGACTGTATGTTTTCTCATGGTAAGCAGTTTATGTACATCTACTTGTATTATATTTGTTATATTTGCAATGTGATAGGGACTGTATGTTTTCTAATGCTAAGTGGTTTATGTACATCTACTTGTATTATCTTTGTTATATTTGCAATGTGATAGGGACTGTATGTTTTCTCATGGTAAGCGGTTTATGTACATCCACTTGTATTATCGTTGTATTATTTGTAATGTGATAGGAACTGTATGTTTTCTCATGGTAAGCGGTTTATCTACATCTACTTGTAATATCTTTGTTATGTTTGTAATGTGATAGGAACTGTATGTTTTTCTAATGGCAAGCAGTTTATGTACATCCACTTGTATTATCTTTGTTATGTTTGTAATGTGATAGGAACTGTATGATTTCTCTTATTAAGTGGTTTATGTACATTCACTTGTATTATCTTTGTTGTTTTTGTAATGTGATAGGAACTGTATGTTTTCTCATGGTATGTGGTTTATGTACATCCACTTGTATTATCTTTGTTATGTTTGTAATGTGAGAGGAACTGTATGATTTCTCTTATTAAGTGGTTTATGTACATTCTTTTGTATTATGTTTGTTGAGTTTGTAATGTGATAGCAACTGTATGTTTTCTCATAGAAAGTGGTTTATGTACATCCACTTGTATTATCTTTGTTATGTTTGTAATGTGATAGGAACTGTATGTTTTCTCATGGTAACTGGTTTATGTACATCCACTTGTATTATCTTTGTTATCCTTGTAATGTTATAGGAACTGTATGTTATATCATGGAAATTGGTGTACGTACATCCACTTGTACAATCTTTGTTACATTTGTAATGTGATAGGAACTGTATGTTTTCTAATGGTAAGCGGTTTATGTACACCCACTTGTATTATCTTTGTTATATTAATAATGTGATAGGAACTGTATGTTTTCTCATAGTAAGTGGTTTATGTACATCCACTTGTATTATCTTTGTTGTGTTTGTAATGTGTTAGGAACTGTATCTTTTCTCATAGTGAGTGGTTTTTGTACCTCCACTTGTATTATCTTTGTTATATTTGTAATGTGATAGGAACTGTATGTTTTCTCATGGTAAGTGGTTTATGTACATCCACTTGTATTATCTTTGTTATATTTGTAATGTGATAGGAACTGTATGGTTTCTCATGGTAGCTGGTTATGTACACCCACTTGTATTATCTTTGTTATATTTGTAATGTGATAGGAACTGTATGGTTTCTCATGGTAGCTTGTTACGTGCACCCACTTGTATTATCTTTGTTATGCTTTTAATGTGATAAGAACTGTATGTTTTCTCATGGTAGCTTGTTACGTGCACCCACTTGTATTATCTTTGTTATGTTTTTAATGTGATAAGAACTGTATGTTTTCTCATGGTAGCTTGTTATGTGCACACACTTTTATTATCTTTTAATGTTTGTAATGTGATAGGCACTGTATGTTTTCTCATGGTTTTTGGTTATATACACCCAGTTGTATTATCTTTGTTATATTTGTAATGTGATAGGAACTGTATGTTTTCTCGTGGTATGTGGTTTATGTATATCCACTTGTATTATCTTTGTTATATTTGTAATGTGATAGGAACTGTATGTTTTATCATGGTATGTGGTTTATGTACATCCACTTGTATTATCTTTGTTATGTTTGTAATGTGATAGGAACTGTATGTTTTCTCATGGTATGTGGTTTATGTACATCCACTTGTATTATCTTTGTTATATTTATATTGTGATAGGAACTGTATGTTTTCTCATGGTAGCTGGTTATGTACATCCACTTGTATTATCTTTGTTATATTTGTAATGTGATAGGAACTGTATGTTTTCTCATGGTATGTGGTTTATGTATATCCACTTGTATTATCTTTGTTATATTTGTAATGTTTAGGAACTGTATGTTTTCTCATGGTAGCTGGTTATGTACATCCACTTGTATTATCTTTGTTATATTTGTAATGTGATAGGAACTGTATGTTTTCTCATGGTATGCGGTTTATGTATATCCACTTGTATTATCTTTGTTATATTTGTAATGTGATAGGAACTGTATGTTTTCTCATGGTATGTGGTTTCTGTATATCCACTTGTATTATCTTTGTTGTATTTGTAATGTGATAGGAACTGTATGTTTTCTCATGGTATGTGGTTTATGTATATCCACTTTTATTATCTTTGTTATATTTGTAATGTGATAGGAACTGTATATTTTCTCATGGTAAGTGGTTTATATACAACCACTTGTATTATCTTTGTTATATTTGTAATGCGATAGGAACTGTATGTTTTCTAATGGTAAGCAGTTTATGTACATCCACTTGTATTATCTTTGTTATGTTTGTAATGTGATAGGAACTGTATGTTTTCTCATGGTAAGTGGTTTATGTACATCTACTTGTATTATCGTTGTTATATTTGTAATGTGATAGGAACTGTATGTTTTCTCATGGTAAGTGGTTTATGTACATCCACTTGTATTATCTTTGTTATTTTAACAATGTGATAGGAACTGTATGTTTTCTCATGGTAAGTGGTTTATGTACATCTACTTGTATTATCGTTGTTATATTTGTAATGTGATAGGAACTGTATGTTTTCTCATGGTAAGTGGTTTATGTACACCCACTTGTATTATCTTTGTTATATTTGTAATGTGATAGGAACTGTATGTTTTCTAATGGTAAGCGGTTTATGTACATCCACTTGTATTATCTTTGTTATGTTTGTAATGTGATAGGAACTGTATGTTTTCTCATGGTAGCTTGTTATGTACACCCACTTGTATTATCTTTGTTATGTTTGTAATGTGATAGGGACTGTATGTTTTCTAATGGTAAGGGGTTTATGTACATCCACTTGTATTATCTTTGTTATATTTGTAATGTGATAGGGACTGTATGCTTTCTAATGGTAAGCAGTTTATGTACATCCGCTTGTATTATCTTTGTTATGTTTGTAATGTGATAGGAACTGTATGTTTTCTCATGGTAAGTGGTTTATGTACACCCACTTGTATTATCTTTGTTATATTTGATAGGAACTGTATGTTTTCTAATTGTAAGCGGTTTATGTACATCCACTTGTATTATCTTTGTTATGTTTGTAATGTGATAGGAACTGTATGTTTTCTCATGGTAGCTTGTTATGTACACCCACTTGTATTATCTTTGTTATGTTTGTAATGTGATAGGGACTGTATGTTTTCTAATGGTAAGTGGTTTATGTACATCCACTTGTATTATCTTTGTTATGTTTGTAATGTGATAGGAACTGTATGTTTTCTCATGGTAGCTTGTTATGTACACCCACTTGTATTATCTTTGTTATGTTTGTAATGTGATAGGGACTTTATGTTTTCTAATGGTAAGGGGTTTATGTACATCCACTTGTATTATCGTTGTTATATTTGTAATGTGATAGGAACTGTATGTTTTCTAATGGTAAGCGGTTTATGTACATCCACTTGTATTTACTTTGTTATATTAGTAATGTGATAGGAACTGTATGTTTTCTCATGGTAAGTGGTTTATGTACATCCACTTGTATTATCTTTGTTATATTTGTAATGTGATAGGAACTGTATGTTTTCTCATGAAAATTGGTGTACTACATCCGCTTGTATTATCATTCTTATGTTAGTAATTTGATGGGAACTGTATGTTTTCTCATGGTAACTGGTTTATGTACATACACTTGTTTAATCTTTTTTGCATTTGTAATATGATTGGAACTGTATGTTTTCTCTTGGAAATTGGTATATGTACATCCACTTGTTTTATCTTTGTTTTATTTGT
The DNA here is from genome assembly GCA_030765065.1 of Deroplatys truncata. NCBI lineage: Eukaryota > Metazoa > Arthropoda > Insecta > Mantodea > Mantidae > Deroplatys > Deroplatys truncata. Next base: position 4,725,142 of record CM060986.1, on the reverse strand, counting down.
AATGTGATAGGAACAGTATGTTTTCTCATAGTAAGTGGTTTATGTACATCCACTTGTATTATCTTTGTTATATTTGTAATGTGATAGGAACAGTATGTTTTCTCTTGGAAATTGGTATATGTACATCCACTTGTTTTATCTTTGTTTTATTTGTAATGTGATAGGAACTGTATGATTTCTCTTATTAAGTGGTTTATGTACATTCACTTGTATTATCTTTGTTGTGTTTGTAATGTGATAGTAACTGTATGTTTTCTCATAGTAAGTGGTTTATGTACATCCACTTGTATTATCTTTGTTATGTTTGTAATGTGATAGGAACTGTATGTTTTCTCATAGAAAGTGGTTTATGTACATCCACTTGTATTATCTTTGTTATGTTTGTAATGTGATAGGAACTGTATGTTTTCTCATGGGTGGTTTATGTACATCCAGTTGTATTATCTTTGTTATATTCGTAATGTGATAGGAACTGTATGTTTTCTAATGGTAAGCGGTTTATGTACACCCACTTGTATTATCTTTGTTATATTTGTAATGTGATAGGAACTGTATGTTTTCTAATGGTAAGCGGTTTATGTACATCCACTTGTATTATCTTTGTTATATTAATAATGTGATAGGAACTGTATGTTTTCTCATGGTAAGTGGTTTATGTACATCCACTCGTATTATCTTTGTTATGTTTGTAATGTGATAGGAACTGTATGTTTTCTAATGGTAGCTGGTTATGTACACCCACTTGTATTATCTTTGTTATGTTTGTAAAGTGATAGGAACTGTATGTTTTCTCATGGTGGCTGGTTATGTACATCCACTTGTATTATCTTTGTTATATTTGTAATGTGATAGGAACTGTATGTTTTCTAATGGTAAGCGGTTTATGTACATCCACTTGTATTTACTTTGTTATATTAGTAGTGTGATTGGAACTGTATGTTTTCTCATGGTAAGTGGTTTATGTACATCTACTTGTATTATCGTTATTATATTTGTAATGTGATAGGAACTGTATGTTTTCTAATGGTAAGCGGTTTATGTACATCCACTTGTATTTACTTTGTTATATTAGTAGTGTGATAGGAACGGTATGTTTTCTCATGGTAAGTGGTTTATCTACATCTACTTGTATTATCGTTGTTATATTTGTAATGTGATAGGAACTGTATGTTTTCTAATGGTAAGCGGTTTATGTACTTCCACTTGTATTATCTTTGTTATATTAATAATGTGATAGGAACTGTATGTTTTCTAATGGTAAGCGGTTTATGTAGATCCACTTGTATTATCTTTGTTATATTTGCAATGTGATAGGAACTGTATGTTTTCTCATGGTAGCTGGTTATGTACATCCATTTGTATTCTCTTTGTTGTGTTTGTAATGTGATAGGGACTGTATGTTTTCTAATGGTAAGCGGTTTATGTAGATCCACTTGTATTATCTTTGTTATATTTGCAATGTGATAGGAACTGTCTGTTTTCTCATGGTAGCTGGTTATGTACATCCACTTGTATTATCTTTGTTGTGTTTGTAATGTGATAGGGACTGTATTTTTTCTAATGGTAAGCGGTTAATGTACATCCACTTGTATTATCTTTGCTATATTAATAATGTGATAGGAACTGTATGTTTTCTCATGGTAAGCGGTTTATGTACATCCACTTGTATTATCTTTGTTGTGTTTGTAATGTGATAGGAACTGTATGTTTTCTCATGGTAAGCGGTTTGTGTACATCCACTTGTATTATCTTTGTTATATTTGCAATGTGATAGGAACTGTATCTTTTCTAATGGTAAGCGGTTTATGTACATCCACTTGTATTATGTTTGTTGTGTTTGTAATCTGATAGGAACTGTATGTTTTCTAGTGGTAAGCGGTTTATTTACATCCACTTGTATTATCTTTGTTATATTTGCAATGTGATAGGAACTGTATGTTTTCTAATGGTAAGCGGTTTATATACATCCACTTGTATTATTTTTGTTATGTTTGTAATATGATAGGAACTGTATGTTTTCTAATGGTAAGCGGTTTATGTACATCCACTTGTATTATCTTTGTTGTGTTTGTAATGTGATAGGAACTGTATGTTTTCTCATGGTAAGCGGTTTATGTACATCCACTTGTATTATCTTTGTTATATTAATAATGAGATAGGAACTGTATGTTTTCTCATGGTAGCTGGTTATGTACACCCACTTGTATTATCTTTGTTATGTTTGTAATGTGATAGGAACTGTATGTTTTCTAATGGTAGCTGGTTTTGTACATCCACTTGTATTATCTTTGTTATGTTTGTAATGTGATAGGAATTGTATGTTTTCTCATGGTAAGCGGTTTATGTACATCTACTTGTATTATCTTTGTTATGTTTGTAATGTGATAGGAACTGTATGTTTTCTCATGGTAATCGGTTTATGTACACCCACTTGTATTATCTTTGTTATGTTTGCAATGTGATAGGAACTGTATGTTTTCTCATGGTAAGCGGTTTATGTACACCCACTTGTATTATCTTTGTTATGTTTGCAATGTGATAGGAACTGTATGTTTTCTCATGGTAAGCGGTTTATGTACATCCACTTATATTATCTTTGTTATATTAATAATGTGATAGGAACTGTATGTTTTCTCATGGTGGCTGGTTATGTACATCCACTTGTATTATCTTTGTTGTGTTTGTAATGTGATAGGAACTGTATGTTTTCTCATGGTAACTGGTTTATGTACATCCACTTGTATTATCTTTGTTATGTTTGTAATGTGATAGGAACTGTATGTTTTCTAATGGTAAGCGGTTTACGTACATCCACTTGTATTATCTTTGTTATATTTGCAATGTGATAGGAACTGTATGTTTTCTCATGGTAGCTGGTTAAGTACATCCAGTTGTATTATCTTTGTTGTGTTTGTAATGTGATAGGAACTGTATGTTTTCTCATGGTAAGCGGTTTATGTACATCTACTTGTATTATATTTGTTGTGTTTGTAATGTGATAGGAACTGTATGTTTTCTCATGGTAACTGGTTTATGTACATCCACTTGTATTATCTTTGTTATCCTTGTAATGTTATAGGAACTGTATGTTTTCTAATGGTAAGCGGTTTATGTACATCCACTTGTATTATCTTTGTTATATTTGCAATGTGATAGGATCTGTATGTTTTCTCATGGTAACTGGTTTATGTACATCCACTTGTATTATCTTTGTTGTGTTTGTATTGTGATAGGAACTGTATGTTTTCTCATGGTAACTGGTTTATGTACATCCACTTGTATTATCTTTGTTATCCTTGTAATGTTATAGGAACTGTATGTTTTCTAATGGTAAGCGGTTTATGTACATCCACTTGTATTATCTGTGTTATATTTGCAATGTGATAGGAACTGTATGTTTTCTCTTGAAAATTGGTATACTACATCCGCTTGTATTATCATTGTTATATTAGTAATGTGATGGGAACTGTATGTTTTCTCACGGTAACTGGTTTATGTACATCCAGTTGTTTAATCTTTTTTGCATTTGTAATGTGATAGGAACTGTATGTTTGCTGATGGTAGCTGGTATTATGTACATCCAATAGTATTATCTTTGTTATATTTGTAATATGACAGGAACTGTATGTTTTCTCACGGAAATTGGTATATGTACATCCACTTGTATTATCTTTGTTATATTTGTAATATGATAGGAACTGTATGTTTTCTCTCGGAAATTGGTATATGTACATCCACTTGTATTATCTTTGTTATATTTGTAATATGATAGGAACTGTATATTTTCTCTCGGAAATTGGTATATGTACATCCACTTGTATTATCTTTGTTATGTTTGTAATGTGATAGGAACTGTATGTTTTCTCATGGTAACTGGTTTATGTACATCCACTTGTATTATCTTTGTTATATTTGTAATATGATAGGAACTGTAAGTTTTGTAATGGTAACTGGTTTATGTACATCCACTTGTATTATCTTTGTTATGTTTGTAATGTGATAGGAACTGTATGTTTTCTCATGGTAACTGGTTTATGTACATCCACTTGTATTATCTTTGTTATCCTTGTAATGTTAAAGGAACTGTATGTTATTTCATGGAAATTGGTGTACTGCATCTGCTTGTATTATCATTGTTATGTTAGTAATTTGATAGGAACTGTATGTTTTCTCATGGTAACTGGTTTATGTACATCCACTTGTTTAATCTTTTTTGCATTTGTAATGTGATAGGAACAGTATGTTTTCACATCGTAGCTGGTTATGTACATCCACTTGTATTATCTTTGTTATGTTTGTAATGTGATAGGAACTGTATGTTTTCTAATGGTAACTGGTTTATGTACATCCACTTGTATTATCTTTGTTATGTTTGTAGTGTGATAGGAACTGTATGTTTTCTCATGGTAACTGGTTTATGTACATCCACTTGTATTATCTTTGTTATATTTGTAATATGATAGGAACTGTATGTTTTCTCATGGTAACTGGTTTATGTACATCCACTTGTGTTATCTTTGTTATCCTTGTAATGTGATAGGAACTGTATGTTTTCTCATGGTAACTGGTTTATGTACATCCACTTGTATTATCTTTGTTATGTTTGTAATGTGATAGGAACTGTATGTTTTCTCATGGTAACTGGTTTATGTACATTCACTTGTATTATCTTTGTTGTGTTTGTATTGTGATAGGAGCTGTATGTTTTCTCATAGAAAGTGGTTTATGTACATCCACTTGTATTATGTTTGTTATGTTTGTAATGTGATAGGAACTGTATGTTTTCTCATGGTAACTGGTTTATGTACATCCACTTGTATTATCTTTGTTATCCTTGTAATGTTATAGGAACTGTATGTTATATCATGGAAATTGGTGTACGTACATCCACTTGTACAATCTTTGTTACATTTGTAATGTGATAGGAACTGTATGTTTTCTAATGGTAAGCGGTTTATGTACACCCACTTGTATTATCTTTGTTATATTAATAATGTGATAGGAACTGTATGTTTTCTAATGGTAAGCGGTTTATGTACACCCACTTGTATTATCTTTGTTATATTAATAATGTGATAGGAACTGTATGTTTTCTAATGGTAAGCGGTTTATGTACATCCACTTGTATTATGTTTGTTATATTAATAATGTGATAGGAACTGTATGTTTTCTAATGGTAAGAGGTTAATGTACATCCACTTGTATTATCTTTGTTATATTAATAATGTGATAGGAACTGTATGTTTTCTAATGGTAAGCGGTTTATGTACATCCACTTGTATTATCTTTGTTATATTAATAATGTGATAGGAACTGTATGTTTTCTAATGGTAAGCGGTTTATGTACACCCACTTGTATTATCTTTGTTATATTAATAATGTGATAGGAACTGTATGTTTTCTAATGGTAAGCGGTTTATGTACACCCACTTGTATTATCTTTGTTATATTAATAATGTGATAGGAACTGTATGTTTTCTAATGGTAAGCGGTTTATGTACATCCACTTGTATTATCTTTGCTATATTAATAATGTGATAGGAACTGTATGTTTTCTCATGCTAAGCGGTTTATGTACATCTACTTGTATTATCTTTGTTATATTTGTAATGTGATAGTAACTGTATGTTTTCTCATGGTAGCTGGTTATGTACACCCACTTGTATTATCTTTGTTATATTTGTAATGTGATAGGAACTGTATGTTTTCTAATGGTAAGCGGTTTATGTACATCCACTTGTATTATCTTTGTTATATTTGTAATGTGATAGGAACTGTATGTTTTCTAATGATAGGCGGTTTATGTACATCCACTTGTATTATCTTTGTTATATTAATAATATGATAAGAACTGTATGTTTTCTAATGGTAAGTAGTTTATGTACATTAACTTGTATTATCATTGTTATGTTTGTAATGTGATAGGAACTGTATGTTTTCTCATAGAAAGTGGTTTATGTACATCCACTTGTATTATCTTTGTTATATTTGCAATGTGATAGGGACTGTATGTTTTCTAATGGTAAGCGGTTTATGTACATCTACTTGTATTATCTTTGTTATATTTGCAATGTGATAGGGACTGTATGTTTTCTCATGGTAAGCAGTTTATGTACATCTATTTGTATTATATTTGTTATATTTGCAATGTGATAGGGACTGTATGTTTTCTAATGCTAAGTGGTTTATGTACATCTACTTATATTATCTTTGTTATATTTGCAATGTGATAGGGACTGTATGTTTTCTCATGGTAAGCGGTTTATGTACATCCACTTGTATTATCGTTGTATTATTTGTAATGTGATAGGAACTGTATGTTTTCTCATGGTAAGCGGTTTATCTACATCTACTTGTATTATCTTTGTTATGTTTGTAATGTGATAGGAACTGTATGTTTTTCTAATGGCAAGCGGTTTATGTACATCCACTTGTATTATCTTTGTTATGTTTGTAATGTGATAGGAACTGTATGATTTCTCTTATTAAGTGGTTTATGTACATTCACTTGTATTATCTTTGTTGTGTTTGTAATGTGATAGGAACTGTATGTTTTCTCATGGTATGTGGTTTATGTACATGCACTTGTATTATCTTTGTTATGTTTGTAATGTGATAAGAACTGTATGATTTCTCTTATTAAGTGGTTTATGTACATTCTTTTGTATTATGTTTGTTGAGTTTGTAATGTGATAGCAACTGTATGTTTTCTCATAGAAAGTGGTTTATGTACATCCACTTGTATTATCTTTGCTATGTTTGTAATGTGATAGGAACTGTATGTTTTCTCATGGTAACTGGTTTATGTACATCCACTTGTATTATGTTTGTTATATTAATAATGTTATAGGAACTGTATGTTATATCATGGAAATTGGTGTACGTACATCCACTTGTACAATCTTTGTTACATTTGTAATGTGATAGGAACTGTATGTTTTCTAATGGTAAGCGGTTTATGTACACCCACTTGTATTATCTTTGTTATATTAATAATGTGATAGGAACTGTATGTTTTCTCATAGTAAGTGGTTTATGTACATCCACTTGTATTATCTTTGTTGTGTTTGTAATGTGTTAGGAACTGTATCTTTTCTCATAGTGAGTGGTTTTTGTACCTCCACTTGTATTATCTTTGTTATATTTGTAATGTGATAGGAACTGTATGTTTTCTCATGGTAAGTGGTTTATGTACATCCACTTGTATTATCTTTGTTATATTTGTAATGTGATAGGAACTGTATGGTTTCTCATGGTAGCTGGTTATGTACAACCACTTGTATTATCTTTGTTATATTTGTAATGTGATAGGAACTGTATGGTTTCTCATGGTAGCTTGTTACGTGCACCCACTTGTATTATCTTTGTTATGCTTTTAATGTGATAAGAACTGTATGTTTTCTCATGGTAGCTTGTTACGTGCACCCACTTGTATTAACTTTGTTATGTTTTTAAGTGTGATAAGAACTGTATGTTTTCTCATGGTAGCTTGTTATGTGCACACACTTGTATTATCTTTTAATGTTTGTAATGTGATAGGCACTGTATGTTTTCTCATGGTTTTTGGTTATATACACCCAGTTGTATTATCTTTGTTATATTTGTAATGTGATAGGAACTGTATGTTTTCTCGTGGTATGTGGTTTATGTATATCCACTTGTATTATCTTTGTTATATTTGTAATGTGATAGGAACTGTATGTTTTATCATGGTATGTGGTTTATGTACATCCACTTGTATTATCTTTGTTATGTTTGTAATGTGATAGGAACTGTATGTTTTCTCATGGTATGTGGTTTATGTACATCCACTTGTATTATCTTTGTTATATTTATATTGTGATAGGAACTGTATGTTTTCTCATGGTAGCTGGTTATGTACATCCACTTGTATTATCTTTGTTATATTTGTAATGTGATAGGAACTGTATGTTTTCTCATGGTATGTGGTTTATGTATATCCACTTGTATTATCTTTGTTATATTTGTAATGTTTAGGAACTGTATGTTTTCTCATGGTAGCTGGTTATGTACATCCACTTGTATTATCTTTGTTATATTTGTAATGTGATAGGAACTGTATGTTTTCTCATGGTATGTGGTTTATGTATATCCACTTGGATTATCTTTGTTGTATTTGTAATGTGATAGGAACTGTATGTTTTCTCATGGTATGTGGTTTATGTATATCCACTTGTATTATCTTAGTTATATTTGTAATGTGATAGGAACTGTATGTTTTCTCATGGTATGTGGTTTATGTATATCCACTTGTATTATCTTTGTTATATTTGTAATGTGATAGGAACTGTATGTTTTCTCATGGTATGTGGTTTATGTATATCCACTTGTATTATCTTTGTTATATTTGTAATGTGATAGGAACTGTATGTTTTCTCGTGGTATGTGGTTTATGTATATCCACTTGTATTATCTTTGTTATATTTGTAATGTTTAGGAACTGTATGTTTTCTCATGGTATGTGGTTTATGTATATCCACTTATATTATCTTTGTTAGATTTGTAATGTTTAGGAACTGTATGTTTTCTCATGGGAGCTGGTTATGTACATCCACTTGTATTATCTTCGTTATGTTTGGAATGTGATAGGAACTGTATGTTTTCTCGTGGTATGTGGTTTATGTATATCCACTTGTATTATCTTTGTTATATTTGTAATGTTTAGGAACTGTATGTTTTCTCATGGTATGTGGTTTATGTATATCCACTTGTATTATCTTTGTTATATTTGTAATGTGATAGGAACTGTATGTTTTCTCGTGGTATGTGGTTTATGTATATCCACTTGTATTATCTTTGTTATATTTGTAATGTTTAGGAACTGTATGTTTTCTCATGGTATGTGGTTTATGTACATCCACTTGTATTATCTTTGTTGTGTTTGTAATGTGTTAGGAACTGTATCTTTTCTCATAGTGAGTGGTTTTTGTACCTCCACTTGTATTATCTTTGTTATATTTGTAATGTGATAGGAACTGTATGTTTTCTCATGGTAAGTGGTTTATGTACATCCACTTGTATTATCTTTGTTATATTTGTAATGTGATAGGAACTGTATGGTTTCTCATGGTAGCTGGTTATGTACAACCACTTGTATTATCTTTGTTATATTTGTAATGTGATAGGAACTGTATGGTTTCTCATGGTAGCTTGTTACGTGCACCCACTTGTATTATCTTTGTTATGCTTTTAATGTGATAAGAACTGTATGTTTTCTCATGGTAGCTTGTTACGTGCACCCACTTGTATTAACTTTGTTATGTTTTTAATGTGATAAGAACTGTATGTTTTCTCATGGTAGCTTGTTATGTGCACACACTTGTATTATCTTTTAATGTTTGTAATGTGATAGGCACTGTATGTTTTCTCATGGTTTTTGGTTATATACACCCAGTTGTATTATCTTTGTTATATTTGTAATGTGATAGGAACTGTATGTTTTCTCGTGGTATGTGGTTTATGTATATCCACTTGTATTATCTTTGTTATATTTGTAATGTGATAGGAACTGTATGTTTTATCATGGTATGTGGTTTATGTACATCCACTTGTATTATCTTTGTTATGTTTGTAATGTGATAGGAACTGTATGTTTTCTCATGGTATGTGGTTTATGTACATCCACTTGTATTATCTTTGTTATATTTATATTGTGATAGGAACTGTATGTTTTCTCATGGTAGCTGGTTATGTACATCCACTTGTATTATCCTTGTTATATTTGTAATGTGATAGGAACTGTATGTTTTCTCATGGTATGTGGTTTATGTATATCCACTTGTATTATCTTTGTTATATTTGTAATGTTTAGGAACTGTATGTTTTCTCATGGTAGCTGGTTATGTACATCCACTTGTATTATCTTTGTTATATTTGTAATGTGATAGGAACTGTATGTTTTCTCATGGTATGTGGTTTATGTATATCCACTTGGATTATCTTTGTTGTATTTGTAATGTGATAGGAACTGTATGTTTTCTCATGGTATGTGGTTTATGTATATCCACTTGTATTATCTTAGTTATATTTGTAATGTGATAGGAACTGTATGTTATCTCATGGTATGTGGTTTATGTATATCCACTTGTATTATCTTTGTTATATTTGTAATGTGATAGGAACTGTATGTTTTCTCATGGTATGTGGTTTATGTATATCCACTTGTATTATCTTTGTTATATTTGTAATGTGATAGGAACTGTATGTTTTCTCGTGGTATGTGGTTTATGTATATCCACTTGTATTATCTTTGTTATATTTGTAATGTTTAGGAACTGTATGTTTTCTCATGGTATGTGGTTTATGTATATCCACTTATATTATCTTTGTTAGATTTGTAATGTTTAGGAACTGTATGTTTTCTCATGGGAGCTGGTTATGTACATCCACTTGTATTATCTTCGTTATGTTTGGAATGTGATAGGAACTGTATGTTTTCTCGTGGTATGTGGTTTATGTATATCCACTTGTATTATCTTTGTTATATTTGTAATGTTTAGGAACTGTATGTTTTCTCATGGTATGTGGTTTATGTATATCCACTTGTATTATCTTTGTTATATTTGTAATGTGATAGGAACTGTATGTTTTCTCGTGGTATGTGGTTTATGTATATCCACTTGTATTATCTTTGTTATATTTGTAATGTTTAGGAACTGTATGTTTTCTCATGGTATGTGGTTTATGTATATCCACTTGTATTATCTTTGTTATGTTTGTAATGTGATAGGAACTGTATGTTTTCTCATGGTATGTGGCTTATGTACATCCACTTGTATTATCTTTGTTATATTTATATTGTGATAGGAACTGTATGTTTTCTCATGGTAGCGGGTTATGTACATCCACTTGTATTATCTTTGTTATATTTGTAATGTGATAGGAACTGTATGTTTTCTCATGGTATGTGGTTTATGTATATCCACTTGTGTTATCTTTGTTATATTTGTAATATTTAGGAAATGTATGTTTTCTCATGGTAGCTGGTTATGTACATCCCTTTGTATTATCTTTGCTATATTTGTAATGTGATAGGAACTGTATGTTTTCTCATGGTATGCGGTTTATGTATATCCACTTGTATTATCTTTGTTATATTTGTAATGTGATAGGAACTGTATGTTTTCTCATGGTATGTGGTTTATGTATATCCACTTGTATTATCTTTGTTATATTTGTAATGTGATAGGAACTGTATGTTTTCTCATGGTATGTGGTTTATGTATATCCACTTATATTATCTTTGTTATGTTTGTAGTGTGATAGGAACTGTATGTTTTCTCATGGTAGCTGGTTATGTACATCCACTTGTATTATCTTTGTTATATTTGTAATGTGATAGGAACTGTATGTTTTCTCATGGTATGTGGTTTATGTATATCCACTTGTATTATCTTTGTTATATTTGTAATGTGATAGGAACTGTATGTTTTCTCTTGGTATGTGGTTTATGTACATCCACTTGTATTATCTTTGTTATATTTGTAATGTGATAGGAACTGTATGTTTTCTCGCGGTATGTGGTTTATGTATATCCACTTGTATTATCTTTGTTATATTTGTAATGTGATAGGAACTGTATGTTTTCTCATGGTATGTGGTTATGTATATCCACTTGTATTATCTTTGTTATATTTGTAATGTTTAGGAACTGTATGTTTTCTCATGGGAGCTGGTTATGTACATCCACTTGTATTATCTTTGTTATATTTGTAATGTTTAGGAACTGTATGTTTTCTCATGGGAGCTGGTTATGTACATCCACTTGTATTATCTTTGTTATATTTGTAATGTGATAGGAACTGTATGTTTTCTCGTGGTATGTGGTTTATGTATATCTACTTGCATTATCTTTGTTATATTTGTAATGTTTAGGAACTGTATGTTTTCTCGTGGGAGCTGGTTATGTACATCCACTTGTATTATCTTTGTTATATTTGTAATGTGATAGGAACTGTATGTTTTCTCATGGTATGTGGTTTATGTATATCCACTTGTATTATCTTTGTTATATTTGTAATGTTTAGGAACTGTATGTTTTCTCATGGGAGCTGGTTATGTACATCCACTTGTATTATCTTTGTTATATTTGTAATGTGATAGGAACTGTATGTTTTCTCGTGGTATGTGGTTTATGTATATCCACTTGTATTATCTTTGTTATATTTGTAATGTGATAGGAACTGTATGTTTTCTCATGGTATGTGGCTTATGTATATCCACTTATATTATCTTTGTTATATTTGTAATGTTTAGGAACTGTATGTTTTCTCATGGGAGCTGGTTATGTACATCCACTTGTATTATCTTTGTTATGTTTGGAATGTGATAGGAACTGTATGTTTTCTCGTGGTATGTGGTTTATGTATATCCACTTGTATTATCTTAGTTATATTTGTAATGTGATAGGAACTGTATGTTTTCTCATGGTATTTGGTTTATGTATATCCACTTGTATTATCTTTGTTATATTTGTAAATTGATAGGAACTGTATGTTTTCTCGTGGTATGTGGTTTATGTATATCCACTTGTATTATCTTTGTTATATTTGTAATGTTTAGGAACTGTATGTTTGCTCATGGTATGTGGTTTATGTATATCCACTTGTATTATCTTTGTTATGTTTGTAATGTGATAGGAACTGTATGTTTTCTCGTGGTATGTGGTTTATGTACATCCACTTGTATTATCTTTGTTATATTTATACTGTGATAGGAACTGTATGTTTTCTCATGGTAGCTGGTTATGTACATCCACTTGTATTATCTTTGTTATATTTGTAATGTGATAGGAACTGTATGTTTTCTCATGGTATGTGGTTTATGTATATCCACTTGTATTATCTTTGTTATATTTGTAATGTTTAGGAACTGTGTGTTTTCTCATGGTAGCTGGTTATGTACATCCACTTGTATTATCTTTGTTATATTTGTAATGTGATAGGAACTGTATGTTTTCTCATGGTATGTGGTTTATGTATATCCACTTGTATTATCTTTGTTATATTTGTAATGTGATAGGAACTGTATGTTTTCTCATGGTATGTGGTTTATGTATATCCACTTGTATTATCTTTGTTATATTTGTAATGTGATAGGAACTGTATGTTTTCTCATGGTATGTGGTTTATGTATATCCACTTATATTATCTTTGTTATGTTTGTAGTGTGATAGGAACTGTATGTTTTCTCATGGTAGCTGGTTATGTACATCCACTTGTATTATCTTTGTTATATTTGTAATGTGATAGGAACTGTATGTTTTCTCGTGGTATGTGGTTTATGTATATCCACTTGTATTATCTTTGTTATATTTGTAATGTTTAGGAACTGTATGTTTTCTCATGGGAGCTGGTTATGTACATCCACTTGTATTATCTTTGTTATATTTGTAATGTGATAGGAGCTGTATGGTTTCTCGTGGTATGTGGTTTATGTATATCCACTTGTATTATCTTTGTTATATTTGTAATGTGATAGGAACTGTATGTTTTCTCATGGTATGTGGTTTATGTATATCCACTTATATTATCTTTGTTATATTTGTAATGTGATAGGAACTGTATGTTTTCTCATGGGAGCTGGTTATGTACATCCACTTGTATTATCTTTGTTATATTTGTAATGTGATAGGAACTGTATGTTTTCTCGTGGTATGTGGTTTATGTATATCCACTTGTATTATCTTTGTTATATTTGTAATGTGATAGGAACTGTATGTTTTCTCATGGTATGTGGTTTATGTATATCCACTTATATTATCTTTGTTATATTTGTAATGTGATAGGAACTGTATGTTTTCTCATGGGAGCTGGTTATGTAACTCAGGTATGTACTGTATGGTGTTGTGATCAATGTCATTAGAGTTATTGTTGAAAAATGGTAGTTGAGTGTTTGGGGCATTTTTAAAAGTGTAATTTGATAATAGTAACAAGAAACAGCGTTTGAGCATGCATGCCTCACAGGACTAGCATGATTTAGCTTTTGACTCTTTGACTTGCAGTAGTTTGTTGGTTGCCTCCTCTTCACCCTTGACCATGTAGCTCTTCAGTCAGATATGGTGACTCGGTGTGCCCTGCTGACCATGTCTTGCACTTTTCTGACTCATCATTGTATTGCTTTCTTCTGTTGTATGCCAATATGTATGAATTTGCCATGCTAGCCTCTATTTGTTGAGGCCACAGGTTCAAACCTGGCGGAGGGTGATGGATATTTTCGGGTGGCTTCCTTCGGAAGGGAAGTAAAGCTGGTGGTACCATGTTATAGATTATGGCTCTCAAGGCTGATAAAGAGGCCCTTTGAGCAAAATTACCAGTGTTACACGCCCAGTATAAGGACCATAGCAATTAAAGAGCATCAATAAATAAAACACAATTTGGTTTAGTATGAATTTAAGCATCTAAAACATGTTACTAGTTGTGTTGTTTGTTTCAGTTGGTGGTGAGTTAGGCCTCCTTATATCATCATCATCCACGAATCTTAAGTGTGCTATATTTGTTCTTCCACTGGGGTCTCTTCTTAGCTGGAACCTGTGGTACATATTCGTGCTCCAAGTATCAAATACCTGTATTTTCTCTACTGGTCTTGAAGCAGCCCTCCAATGTTCTTTCAACTTTTCGTCAACAATTTGCATAAGTTTGATGCTAGCTTAATACCAAGTTTGGCATTATCCAATTTTTCGTTTTTGAGTCACTGTGATCGCACACATGGAGCTTTTTCTAAAATTGTTATTTTTCAATTCAGGGAGCCTTAAAACATGCATTTCTGGTATCAAATGCAGTACCTACTAGGTATGTGGTAGAGAAAACAAAAATGAATAACAAATGTTGTGTCACCAGATCTAAGCTATGCTTTACACACATTATTATTTGATGATTTTTGTGTTTAATGTTACTACATAGAACACAATGGAAATAAGCTCAGTCCATGTGTGCTAAGGGTATTTGTGTTAACTTTTTGCAGAATCTCATATTGTCCAAACTTGTTAAACGAAGAAGAGGCATCTATGGCGCTCCTAAGGGAAAGACCTGCATAATATTTGTAGACGATATGAACATGCCTGCAAAGGAAGTGTATGGAGCACAGCCCCCTCTGGAACTTCTCCGGTTCTATTTTGATTATCAACATTGGTAAGTAGAACTACATCGTAAGAAATGACCAACAAAGCTGGCCGAAATCATACGAATGGAATTTATGCACTTCAAATCCAACTAGGCCCTCTGCACTAACTAACCTTTTCATAGTTCTCATTATTGAACATGCAATGGAGGTATCATTTCACTGATCAGGTGGTAACGTCTGGGGCTGGCTATTCAGCAGGCCCTGGCTTCAAATCCCAGTGCCAACCAAAGATTTTACATGGTTTTCCTCAGTTGCTAGAGGAATGTGCTTTGGATAATTTGATTCATGAATTCTCCTATCATCCCTTTCATCACCACATTTCATTTCCTTCTTCTTCACCACCATACCAGAAATTGGGCTGATCACCCATCCAGCATATCCTATGATCCATAGTTTGCTTGCTCCTTGACAGTCTGCTGACCCAAGGCATTTCTTTCCCTCTTTTTGCGACCATACAGACATTGGGCTGATCACCCATCCTGAATATCCTATGATCCAGATTTGGCTTTCTCCCTGACAGTCTGCTGACCCAAGGCATTTCTTTCCTTCTTTTTGCGACCATACAGACATTGGGCTGATCACCCATCCTGAATATCCTATGATCCAGAGTTGGCTTGCTTCTTGACAGTCTGCTGCCCCAAGGCATTTCTTTCCTTCTTTTTGCGACCATACAGACATTGGGCTGATCACCCATCCTGAATATCCTATGATCCAGATTTGACTTGCTTCTTGACAGTCTGCTGCCCCAAGGCATTTCTTTCCCTCTTTTTGCGACCATACAGACATTGGGTTGATCACCCATCCAGCATATCCTATGATCCATAGTTTGCTTGCTCATTGACAGTCTGCTGACCCAAGGCATTTCTTTCCCTCTTTTTGCCACCATAGAGGCATTGGGTTGATCACCCATCCAGCATATCCTATGATCCATAGTTTGCTTGCTCATTGACAGTCTGCTGACCCAAGGCATTTCTTTCCCTCTTTTTGCGACCATACAGACATTGGGTTGATCACCCATCCAGCATATCCTATGATCCAGGGTTGACTTGCTTCTTGACAGTCTGCTGCCCCAAGGCATTTCTTTCCCTCTTTTTGCTACCATACATGCATTGGGTTGATCACCCATCCTGAATATCCTATGATCCAGAGTTGACTTGCTTCTTGACAGTCTGCTGCCCCAAGGCATTTCTTTCCCTCTTTTTGCCACCATACATGCATTGGGTTGATCACTCATCCTGAATATCCTATGATCCAGAGTTGACTTGCTCCCTGACAGTCTGCTGACCCAAGGCATTTCTTTCCCTCTTTTTGCCACCATACATGCATTGGGTTGATCACTCATCCTGAATATCCTATGATCCAGAGTTGACTTGCTTCTTGACAGTCTGCTGCCCCAAGGCATTTCTTTCCCTCTTTTTGCTACCATACATGCATTGGGTTGATCACCCATCCTGAATATCCTATGATCCAGAGTTGACTTGCTTCTTGACAGTCTGCTGCCCCAAGGCATTTCTTTCCCTCTTTTTGCCACCATACATGCATTGGGTTGATCACTCATCCTGAATATCCTATGATCCAGAGTTGACTTGCTTCTTGACAGTCTGCTGCCCCAAAGCATTTCTTTCCTTCTATTTGCTACCATACAGGCATTGGGCTGATCACCCATCCTGAATATCCTATGATCCAGAATTGACTTGCTCCCTGACAGTCTGCTGCCCCAAGGCATTTCTTTCCTTCTTTTTGCTACCATACAGGCATTGGGCTGTTCACCCATCCTGAATATCCTATGATCCAGAATTGACTTGCTTCTTGACAGTCTGCTGCCCCAAGGCATTTCTTTCCTTCTTTTTGCTACCATACAGACATTGGGCTGATCACTCATCCTGAATATCCTATGATCCAGAATTGACTTGCTCCCTGACAGTCTGCTGCCCCAAGGCATTTCTTTCCTTCTTTTTGCTACCATACAGACATTGGGCTGATCACTCATCCTGAATATCCTATGATCCAGAATTGACTTGCTTCTTGACAGTCTGCTGACCCAAGGCATTTCTTTCCTTCTTTTTGCTACCATACAGACATTGGGCTCATCACTCATCCTGAATATCCTATGATCCAGAGTTGACATGCTTCTTGACTATCTGCTGACCCAAGGCATTTCTTTCCTTCTTTTTGCTACCATACAGACATTGGGCTCATCACTCATCCTGAATATCCTATGATCCAGAGTTGACTTGCTTCTTGACTATCTGCTGACCCAAGGCATTTCTTTCCTTCTTTTTGCTACCATACAGACATTGGGCTCATCACTCATCCTGAATATCCTATGATCCAGAATTGACTTGCTTCTTGACAGTCTGCTGCCCCAAGGCATTTCTTTCCTTCTTTTTGCTACCATACAGACATTGGGCTCATCACTCATCCTGAATATCCTATGATCCAGAGTTGACTTGCTTCTTGACTATCTGCTGACCCAAGGCATTTCTTTCCTTCTTTTTGCTACCATACAGACATTGGGCTGATCACTCATCCTGAATATCCTATGATCCAGAGTTGGCTTGCTTCTTGACTATCTGCTGACCCAAGGCATTTCTTTCCTTCTTTTTGCTACCATACAGACATTGGGCTGATCACTCATCCTGAATATCCTATGATCCAGAATTGACTTGCTCCCTGACAGTCTGCTGACCCAAGGCATTTCTTTCCTTCTTTTTGCTACCATACAGACATTGGGCTGATCACTCATCCTGAATATCCTATGATCCAGAGTTGGCTTGCTTCTTGACAGTCTGCTTACCCAAGGCATTTCTTTCCTTCTTTTTGCTACCATACAGACATTGGGCTGATCACTCATCCTGCATATCCTATGATCCAGAATTGACTTGCTCCCTGACAGTCTGCTGCCCCAAGGCATTTCTTTCCTTCTTTTTGCTACCATACAGACATTGGGTTGATCACTCATCCTGAATATCCTATGATCCAGAGTTGACTTGCTTCTTGACAGTCTGCTGCCCCAAGGCATTTCTTTCCCTCTTTTTGCTACCATACAGACATTGGGCTGATCACTCATCCTGAATATCCTATGATCCAGAATTGACTTGCTCCCTGACAGTCTGCTAACCCAAGGCATTTCTTTCCTTCTTTTTGCTACCATACAGACATTGGGCTCATCACTCATCCTGAATATCCTATGATCCAGAATTGACTTGCTCCCTGACAGTCTGCTGACCCAAGGCATTTCTTTCCTTCTTATTGCTACCATACAGACATTGGGCTTATCACTCATCCTGAATATCCTATGATGCAGAATTGACTTGCTCCCTGACAGTCTGCTGACCCAAGGCATTTCTTTCCTTCTTTTTGCTACCATACAGACATTGGGCTGATCACTCATCCTGAATATCCTATGATGCAGAATTGACTTGCTTCTTGACAGTCTGCTGACCCAAGGCATTTCTTTCCTTCTTTTTGCTACCATACAGACATTGGGCTCATCACTCATCCTGAATATCCTATGATGCAGAGTTGACTTGCTCCCTGACAGTCTGCTGACCCAAGGCATTTCTTTCCTTCTTTTTGCTACCATACAGACATTGGGCTCATCACTCATCCTGAATATCCTATGACGCAGAATTGACTTGCTTCTTGACAGTCTGCTGACCCAAGGCATTTCTTTCCTTCTTTTTGCTACCATACAGACATTGGGCTGATCACTCATCCTGAATATCCTATGATGCAGAATTGACTTGCTTCTTGACTATCTGCTGCCCCAAGGCATTTCTTTCCTTCTTTTTGCTACCATACAGACATTGGGCTCATCACTCATCCTGAATATCCTATGATCCAGAATTGACTTGCTTCTTGACTATCTGCTGCCCCAAGGCATTTCTTTCCTTCTTTTTGCTACCATACAGACATTGGGCTCATCACTTATCCTGAATATCCTATGATCCAGAGTTGACTTGCTTCTTGACTATCTGCTGACCCAAGGCATTTCTTTCCTTCTTTTTGCTACCATACAGACATTGGGCTGATCACCCATCCTGAATATCCTATGATCCAGAGTTGACTTGCTTCTTGACAGTCTGCTGACCCAAGGCATTTCTTTCCTTCTTTTTGCTACCATACAGACATTGGGCTGATCACCCATCCTGCATATCCTATGATCCAGAATTGGCTTGCTTCTTGACAGTCTGCTGCCCCAAGGCATTTCTTTCCTTCTTTTTGTTACCATACAGACATTGGGCTGATCACTCATCCTGAATATCCTATGATCCAGAATTGACTTGCTCCCTGACAGTCTGCTGACCCAAGGCATTTCTTTCCTTCTTTTTGCTACCATACAGACATTGGGCTGATCACCCATCCTGCATATCCTATGATCCAGAATTGGCTTGCTTCTTGACAGTCTGCTGCCCCAAGGCATTTCTTTCCTTCTTTTTGCTACCATACAGACATTGGGCTGATCACTCATCCTGAATATCCTATGATCCAGAATTGACTTGCTCCCTGACAGTCTGCTGCCCCAAGGCATTTCTTTCCTTCTTTTTGCTACCATACAGACATTGGGCTGATCACTCATCCTGAATATCCTATGATCCAGAATTGACTTGCTTCTTGACAGTCTGCTGACCCAAGGCATTTCTTTCCTTCTTTTTGCTACCATACAGACATTGGGCTCATCACTCATCCTGAATATCCTATGATCCAGAGTTGACTTGCTTCTTGACTATCTGCTGACCCAAGGCATTTCTTTCCTTCTTTTTGCTACCATACAGACATTGGGCTCATCACTCATCCTGAATATCCTATGATCCAGAGTTGACTTGCTTCTTGACTATCTGCTGACCCAAGGCATTTCTTTCCTTCTTTTTGCTACCATACAGACATTGGGCTCATCACTCATCCTGAATATCCTATGATCCAGAATTGACTTGCTTCTTGACAGTCTGCTGCCCCAAGGCATTTCTTTCCTTCTTTTTGCTACCATACAGACATTGGGCTCATCACTCATCCTGAATATCCTATGATCCAGAGTTGACTTGCTTCTTGACTATCTGCTGACCCAAGGCATTTCTTTCCTTCTTTTTGCTACCATACAGACATTGGGCTGATCACTCATCCTGAATATCCTATGATCCAGAGTTGGCTTGCTTCTTGACTATCTGCTGACCCAAGGCATTTCTTTCCTTCTTTTTGCTACCATACAGACATTGGGCTGATCACTCATCCTGAATATCCTATGATCCAGAATTGACTTGCTCCCTGACAGTCTGCTGACCCAAGGCATTTCTTTCCTTCTTTTTGCTACCATACAGACATTGGGCTGATCACTCATCCTGAATATCCTATGATCCAGAGTTGGCTTGCTTCTTGACAGTCTGCTGACCCAAGGCATTTCTTTCCTTCTTTTTGCTACCATACAGACATTGGGCTGATCACTCATCCTGCATATCCTATGATCCAGAATTGACTTGCTCCCTGACAGTCTGCTGCCCCAAGGCATTTCTTTCCTTCTTTTTGCTACCATACAGACATTGGGTTGATCACTCATCCTGAATATCCTATGATCCAGAGTTGACTTGCTTCTTGACAGTCTGCTGCCCCAAGGCATTTCTTTCCTTCTTTTTGCTACCATACAGACATTGGGCTGATCACTCATCCTGAATATCCTATGATCCAGAATTGACTTGCTCCCTGACAGTCTGCTAACCCAAGGCATTTCTTTCCTTCTTTTTGCTACCATACAGACATTGGGCTCATCACTCATCCTGAATATCCTATGATCCAGAATTGACTTGCTCCCTGACAGTCTGCTGACCCAAGGCATTTCTTTCCTTCTTATTGCTACCATACAGACATTGGGCTTATCACTCATCCTGAATATCCTATGATGCAGAATTGACTTGCTCCCTGACAGTCTGCTGACCCAAGGCATTTCTTTCCTTCTTTTTGCTACCATACAGACATTGGGCTGATCACTCATCCTGAATATCCTATGATGCAGAATTGACTTGCTTCTTGACAGTGTGCTGACCCAAGGCATTTCTTTCCTTCTTTTTGCTACCATACAGACATTGGGCTCATCACTCATCCTGAATATCCTATGATGCAGAGTTGACTTGCTCCCTGACAGTCTGCTGACCCAAGGCATTTCTTTCCTTCTTTTTGCTACCATACAGACATTGGGCTCATCACTCATCCTGAATATCCTATGACGCAGAATTGACTTGCTTCTTGACAGTCTGCTGACCCAAGGCATTTCTTTCCTTCTTTTTGCTACCATACAGACATTGGGCTGATCACTCATCCTGAATATCCTATGATGCAGAATTGACTTGCTTCTTGACTATCTGCTGCCCCAAGGCATTTCTTTCCTTCTTTTTGCTACCATACAGACATTGGGCTCATCACTCATCCTGAATATCCTATGATCCAGAATTGACTTGCTTCTTGACTATCTGCTGCCCCAAGGCATTTCTTTCCTTCTTTTTGCTACCATACAGACATTGGGCTCATCACTCATCCTGAATATCCTATGATCCAGAGTTGACTTGCTTCTTGACTATCTGCTGACCCAAGGCATTTCTTTCCTTCTTTTTGCTACCATACAGACATTGGGCTGATCACCCATCCTGAATATCCTATGATCCAGAGTTGACTTGCTTCTTGACAGTCTGCTGACCCAAGGCATTTCTTTCCTTCTTTTTGCTACCATACAGACATTGGGCTGATCACCCATCCTGCATATCCTATGATCCAGAATTGGCTTGCTTCTTGACAGTCTGCTGCCCCAAGGCATTTCTTTCCTTCTTTTTGCTACCATACAGACATTGGGCTGATCACTCATCCTGAATATCCTATGATCCAGAATTGACTTGCTCCCTGACAGTCTGCTGACCCAAGGCATTTCTTTCCTTCTTTTTGCTACCATACAGACATTGGGCTGATCACCCATCCTGCATATCCTATGATCCAGAATTGGCTTGCTTCTTGACAGTCTGCTGCCCCAAGGCATTTCTTTCCTTCTTTTTGCCACCATACATGCATTGGGTTGATCACTCATCCTGAATATCCTATGATCCAGAATTGACTTGCTTCCTGACAGTCTGCTGCCCCAAGGCATTTCTTTCCTTCTTTTTGCTACCATACAGACATTGGGCTGATCACTCATCCTGAATATCCTATGATCCAGAGTTGGCTTGCTTCTTGACAGTCTGCTGCCCCAAGGCATTTCTTTCCTTCTTTTTGCTACCATACAGACATTGGGCTGATCACTCATCCTGCATATCCTATGATCCAGAGTTGGCTTGCTTCTTGACAGTCTGCGGACCCAAAGCACATGGTTTTCTGAGGTAACAGCCTTAGAAAACTTCCAGGAGAACATAATTTCTCACAGAAACTAGTATAATCTGTCATATTACAAAAAATAGTGGAAGTAACTACTACCAACCTATTATGTGATGTACCAACCTAAGAAAGCTTTTAGGGGAACTTAAAATCAATATAATGTCATATTTCCAGTCACATTACTGCAGAGCTAATACATCAAGACTTCTGACTTTAATTTAAGCATTGCAAAAATGTATATCCTATAAAAGGAATCACGTGAAAGAGATGAAACTTCTCTGGTCAAGTTATGTATGTATTAGTGAATATTTTCTACAGAGTTGAAATTAGGTTTTCAGAACCCTAAAAGTGACAAATGTGAGATATCTGTGAACTATACAGATTAGCTAAGGAAGAAAATGTTATAGAACAGAGGAAATGGTGAAGAATTTAGAGAAGCATACAAGTGATAAAGTACGAATAAGGAATGAAAGAGAGAAGGATAAGTAACGGTGTGTTCCAGTATTAATATTCCAGGGACTGAGATAATTTAACTTCCTTGTAAAAGAATACTTAATGTTTCCAATCTCTCAGGATATTTTACTACAACAAAAACTGTTTACTGTACTGTATGGAATGAAGCACAGTCTGGCAGGCTCCCAGAGGGTAGGTACGGGATTGGCGTTCTTGGGGTCCTGAGCCACACTCTCGATTAGGCTCTTCTAAGAGATGAAAGAGCTTTCCCCAAACGCCCAATAAACTTTGGTCCACAAGTGAGTTTGACCGGTTATCAGTTACCTCCGTGCGCGGGATGGTAGAGGATAGTCGCAAATGTTTGTGGCTGGGTAACACGTAGTTCCCAGCCCCATGTCCGCTGATAAGCTCAGTCCCGGTAAGGAGGTGTTACATTCCTGAAGGCGATGTCTATGAATTGGCAGGAGAGCAAGGTACATGCCAGGACTCTCACCTAAGCCGGGGTGGCGCCCAGGATGTGAGCATGCCATCAGAGACATTTGCAATGGTGGAGAATTTTTTCCCCATGGAAAAATCCAAAATGAAAATAACGAAGTGTAATGGAAAAGTAGTAGTCATTGTTGTGCATCTCGCTACTTAGTAATTAATAGAACAGAGGAAGGGAAAAAGTTTACATCGGCGAACCCTTTTACAATTTAAAAGGATCTCAATAAAATTGCTGGTCCTGTGAAGTCGCAATCGCACGCATCCCAGGCACCGACTATCTTGTTAGCAAGCTATTCATCAGTTGTCACAATGACACACTCCTGGTTGAAGCAAACTCAGCATCCCAGGAAGCGACTATCTTGTTAGCAAGCTATTCATCAGTTGTCGCAATGGCACGCTCCTGGTTGAAGCAAACTCAGCATCCCAGGAAGCGACTATCTTGTTAGCAAGCTATTCATCAGTTGTCACAATGACACGCTCCTGGTTGAAGCAAACTCAGCATCCCAGGAAGCGACTATCTTGTTAGCAAGCTATTCATCAGTTGTCGCAATGACACGCTCCTGGTTGAAGCAAACTCAGCATCCCAGGAAGCGACTATCTTGTTAGCAAGCTATCAAATTCAAGTCGAGATGCTCAACATGTTGAACTCCTCGCGCTGGTGTTGTAAACACCCGTGCATTCTACGGTATGTCCAAGGAGGAGATTCAAGAGAATCTAGAAGATCAAGGTGTGACATCTGTATATCGGGTTCAACGGAGACAAGGTGGTGAATCTGTGACTACTCGTACCCTGTTTCTTACCTTTGATCGGGTAGAACTACCTCAAAGGTTTAAGACAGCGAATGAAGCCATTGAAGTTAGGCCATATATCCCCAACCCGCTCAGATATTATAAGTGCCAGCGCTTTGGTCAAACAAGCGATTTCTGTTTCGGTGAGGCTACATGTGTTAACTGTGGAGAATTCACACACGAGGGAGCATGTACATCAGCGCCAACAAGCGTTAACTGCAATGTTGAAAATCCATCTAGTTCCCGAGAATGCACACGTCTCACAGAGGAAAGGCCGATTCAGAAGATTCGGGTTAGGGAGGTTTTCTTATCGGAAGCACGGACTCCTGCATGTCCGCCAACCCTCTGTCCCAAAGTCTGGTACCTATAGCTCAGTTGCAGCTAAACCGGTACCGTGTCGGGAAATCACAACTTAAACCAGTGATAATAACGACACCAAAATTTCAGAAAAGATTCTCATAGTCAGATCACTTCCAAAGCCCATGAAATCTACATCTGCAACAACACATGCCAAGTTTGTTACTGACAAGATGCCTTCAGTAAAGTCAAAATTGAGATCATCGACCTCGAGCAATAAGACTGCTAGCCGGTAACTTATAATGCACCACAGATAAAGTTCAATACCAGCTATAACCAAACTGACTTACTAAAGGAAATGTAAAGCCTGTACCGGAACATCCAAGGGAAAGAAAAGTCCACGAACATCTCTTCAGAGATTGTCTTCTGGGAAGGACTCGGATCGGCGATCTACATCTTCGCTGATCTCCACTACTAATCGGTTCCAGGTTGCCGAACCGAAGTTTTCAATCAAAACGCGGTCCCTTTCCCGTGGAGAGGATGCAGCAGGAGATTTCCGCCTGCACTGCCAGAACGACAGTGAAGAAGGGGCAGGATCCTTCCTCTGCTAAAGGTGCCAGCCCTTCACCGAAAAACAGCAAATAGATTAGTCCAACATAGTCCTCAAAGTAGTGGATTCCTTGGAATTGACAACTTATCCCATTATAACTACCATGACTATCCTTACAAGAAAAATATGTGGAATTACAACACATCGAAAGAAAATGAACTTTTACTCAACGAGAGCCACCGCATGTAGTAAACACATTCTGTCTATGAATGGTGAAGAGTAACTTCATGTAGTACATCCATTCTGTCTATCAGTGGTGAAGAGCAACTTCATGTAGTAAATCCATTCTGTCTATCAGTGGTGAAGAGCCACTTCATGTAGTACATCCATTCTGTCTATCAGTGGTGAAGGTAGTACATCCATTCTGTCTATCAGTGGTGAAGAGCAACTTCATGTAGTAAATCCATTCTGTCTATCACTGGTGAAGAGCAACTTCATGTAGTAAATCCATTCTGTCTATCAGTGGTGAAGAGCAACTTCATGTAGTAAATCCATTCTGTCTATCACTGGTGAAGGTAGTACATCCATTCTGTCTATCAGTGGTGAAGAGCAACTTCATGTAGTAAATCCATTCTGTCTATCAGTGGTGAAGAGCAACTTCATGTAGTAAATCCATTCTGTCTATCAGTGGTGAAGAGCAACTTCATGTAGTAAATCCATTCTGTCTATCACTGGTGAAGGTAGTACATCCATTCTGTCTATCAGTGGTGAAGAGCAACTTCATGTAGTAAATCCATTCTGTCTATCAGTGGTGAAGAGCAACTTCATGTAGTAAATCCATTCTGTCTATCAGTGGTGAAGGTAGTACATCCATTCTGTCTATCAGTGGTGAAGAGCAACTTCATGTAGTAAATCCATTCTGTCTATCACTGGTGAAGGTAGTACATCCATTCTGTCTATCAGTGGTGAAGAGCAACTTCATGTAGTAAATCCATTCTGTCTATCAGTGGTGAAGAGCAACTTCATGTAGTAAATCCATTCTGTCTATCAGTGGTGAAGGTAGTACATCCATTCTGTCTATCAGTGGTGAAGAGCAACTTCATGTAGTAAATCCATTCTGTCTATCACTGGTGAAGGTAGTACATCCATTCTGTCTATCAGTGGTGAAGAGCAACTTCATGTAGTAAATCCATTCTGTCTATCAGTGGTGAAGAGCAACTTCATGTAGTAAATCCATTCTGTCTATCAGTGGTGAAGAGCAACTTCATGTAGTAAATCCATTCTGTCTATCAGTGGTGAAGAGCAACTTCATGTAGTAAATCCATTCTGTCTATCAGTGGTGAAGAGCAACTTCATGTAGTAAATCCATTCTGTCTATCAGTGGTGAAGAGCAACTTCATGTAGTAAATCCATTCTGTCTATCAGTGGTGAAGAGCAACTTCATGTAGTAAATCCATTCTGTCTATCAGTGGTGAAGGTAGTACATCCATTCTGTCTATCAGTGGTGAAGAGCAACTTCATGTAGTAAATCCATTCTGTCTATCACTGGTGAAGGTAGTACATCCATTCTGTCTATCAGTGGTGAAGAGCAACTTCATGTAGTAAATCCATTCTGTCTATCAGTGGTGAAGAGCAACTTCATGTAGTAAATCCATTCTGTCTATCAGTGGTGAAGGTAGTACATCCATTCTGTCTATCAGTGGTGAAGGTAGTACATCCATTCTGTCTATCACTGGTGAAGGTAGTACATCCATTCTGTCTATCAGTGGTGAAGGTAGTACATCCATTCTGTCTATCACTGGTGAAGGTAGTACATCCATTCTGTATATCAGTGGTGAAGGTAGTACATCCATTCTGTCTATGAATGGTGCAGAGTAACTTCATGTAGTACATCCATTCTGTCTATCACTGGTGAAGGTAGTACATCCATTCTGTCTATGAATGGTGCAGAGTAACTTCATGTAGTACATCCATTCTGTCTATCAGTGGTGAAGAGTAACTTCATGTAGTAAATACAATCTGTATATCAGTGGTGAAGAGTAACTTCATGTAGTAAATCCAATCTGTATATCAGTGGTGAAGAGTAACTTCATGTAGTAAATCCAATCTGTATATCAGTGGTGAAGAGTAACTTCATGTAGTAAATCCATTCTGTCTATCAGTGGTGAAGAGTAACTTCATGTAGTAAATCCATTCTGTCTATCAGTGGTGAAGAGTAACTTCATGTAGTAAATCCATTCTGTCTATCAATGGTGAAGAGTAACTTCATGTAGTAAATCCAATCTGTATATCAGTGGTGAAGAGTAACTTCATGTAGTACATCCATTCTGTCTATGAATGGTGAAGAGTAACTTCATGTAGTACATCCATTCTGTCTATGAGTGGTGAAGAGTAACTTCATGTAGTAAATCCATTCTGTCTATCAGTAGTGAAGAGTAACTTCATGTAGTAAATCCATTCTGTCTATCAATGGTGAAGAGTAACTTCATGTAGTAAATCCATTCTGTCTATGAATGGTGAAGAGTAACTTCATGTAGTACATCCATTCTGTCTATGAGTGGTGAAGAGTAACTTCATGTAGTAAATCCATTCTGTCTATCAGTAGTGAAGAGTAACTTCATGTAGTAAATCCATTCTGTCTATCAATGGTGAAGAGTAACTTCATGTAGTAAATCCATTCTGTCTATCAATGGTGAAGAGTAACTTCATGTAGTAAATCCAATCTGTATATCAGTGGTGAAGAGTAACTTCATGTAGTACATCCATTCTGTCTATGAATGGTGAAGAGTAACTTCATGTAGTACATCCATTCTGTCTATGAGTGGTGAAGAGTAACTTCATGTAGTAAATCCATTCTGTCTATCAGTAGTGAAGAGTAACTTCATGTAGTAAATCCATTCTGTCTATCAATGGTGAAGAGTAACTTCATGTAGTAAATCCATTCTGTCTATGAATGGTGAAGAGTAACTTCATGTAGTACATCCATTCTGTCTATGAGTGGTGAAGAGTAACTTCATGTAGTAAATCCATTCTGTCTATCAGTAGTGAAGAGTAACTTCATGTAGTAAATCCATTCTGTCTATCAATGGTGAAGAGTAACTTCATGTAGTAAATCCATTCTGTCTATCAATGGTGAAGAGTAACTTCATGTAGTAAATCCATTCTGTCTATCAGTAGTGAAGAGTAACTTCATGTAGTAAATCCATTCTGTCTATCAGTGGTGAAGAGTAACTTCATGTAGTAAATCCATTCTGTCTATCAGTAGTGAAGAGTAACTTCATGTAGTAAATCCATTCTGTCTATCAATGGTGAAGAGTAACTTCATGTAGTAAATCCATTCTGTCTATGAGTGGTGAAGAGTAACTTCATGTAGTAAATCCATTCTGTCTATCAATGGTGAAGAGTAACTTCATGTAGTACATCCATTCTGTCTATCAGTAGTGAAGAGTAACTTCATGTAGTAAATCCATTCTGTCTATCAATGGTGAAGAGTAACTTCATGTAGTACATCCATTCTGTCTATCAATGGTGAAGAGTAACTTCATGTAGTAAATCCATTCTGTCTATCAATGGTGAAGAGTAACTTCATGTAGTACATCCATTCTGTCTATGAGTGGTGAAGAGTAACTTCATGTAGTAAATCCATTCTGTCTATCAGTAGTGAAGAGTAACTTCATGTAGTAAATCCATTCTGTCTATCAATGGTGAAGAGTAACTTCATGTAGTAAATCCATTCTGTCTATCAATGGTGAAGAGTAACTTCATGTAGTAAATCCATTCTGTCTATCAGTAGTGAAGAGTAACTTCATGTAGTAAATCCATTCTGTCTATCAGTGGTGAAGAGTAACTTCATGTAGTAAATCCATTCTGTCTATCAGTAGTGAAGAGTAACTTCATGTAGTAAATCCATTCTGTCTATCAGTGGTGAAGAGTAACTTCATGTAGTAAATCCATTCTGTCTATCAGTGGTGAAGAGTAACTTCATGTAGTAAATCCATTCTGTCTATCAGTAGTGAAGAGTAACTTCATGTAGTAAATCCATTCTGTCTATCAGTAGTGAAGAACAACTTCATGTAGTAAATCCATTCTGTCTATCAGTGGTGAAGAGTAACTTCATGTAGTAAATCCATTCTGTCTATCAGTGGTGAAGAACAACTTCATGTAGTAAATCCATTCTGTCTATCAGTGGTGAAGAGTAACTTCATGTAGTAAATCCATTCTGTCTATCAGTGGTGAAGAACAACTTCATGTAGTAAATCCATTCTGTCTATCAGTGGTGAAGAACAACTTCATGTAGTAAATCCATTCTGTCTATCAGTGGTGAAGAACAACTTCATGTAGTAAATCCATTCTGTCTATCAGTAGTGAAGAGTAACTTCATGTAGTAAATCCATTCTGTCTATCAGTGGTGAAGAACAACTTCATGTAGTAAATCCATTCTGTCTATCAATGGTGAAAAGCAACTTCATGTAGTAAATCCATTCTGTCTATCAATGGTGAAAAGCAACTTCATGTAGTAAATCCATTCTGTCTATCAATGGTGAAAAGCAACTTCATGTAGTAAATCCATTCTGTCTATCAATGGTGAAAAGCAACTTCATGTAGTAAATCCATTCTGTCTATCAATGGTGAAAAGCAACTTCATGTAGTAAATCCATTCTGTCTATCAGTGGTGAAGGTAGTACATCCATTCTGTCTATCAGTGGTGAAGGTAGTACATCCATTCTGTCTATCACTGGTGAAGGTAGTACATCCATTCTGTCTATCAGTGGTGAAGGTAGTACATCCATTCTGTCTATCACTGGTGAAGGTAGTACATCCATTCTGTATATCAGTGGTGAAGGTAGTACATCCATTCTGTCTATGAATGGTGCAGAGTAACTTCATGTAGTACATCCATTCTGTCTATCACTGGTGAAGGTAGTACATCCATTCTGTCTATGAATGGTGCAGAGTAACTTCATGTAGTACATCCATTCTGTCTATCAGTGGTGAAGAGTAACTTCATGTAGTAAATACAATCTGTATATCAGTGGTGAAGAGTAACTTCATGTAGTAAATCCAATCTGTATATCAGTGGTGAAGAGTAACTTCATGTAGTAAATCCAATCTGTATATCAGTGGTGAAGAGTAACTTCATGTAGTAAATCCATTCTGTCTATCAGTGGTGAAGAGTAACTTCATGTAGTAAATCCATTCTGTCTATCAGTGGTGAAGAGTAACTTCATGTAGTAAATCCATTCTGTCTATCAGTGGTGAAGAGTAACTTCATGTAGTAAATCCATTCTGTCTATCAATGGTGAAGAGTAACTTCATGTAGTAAATCCAATCTGTATATCAGTGGTGAAGAGTAACTTCATGTAGTACATCCATTCTGTCTATGAATGGTGAAGAGTAACTTCATGTAGTACATCCATTCTGTCTATCAGTAGTGAAGAGTAACTTCATGTAGTAAATCCAATCTGTATATCAGTGGTGAAGAGTAACTTCATGTAGTACATCCATTCTGTCTATCAGTAGTGAAGAGTAACTTCATGTAGTAAATACAATCTGTATATCAGTGGTGAAGAGTAACTTCATGTAGTAAATCCAATCTGTATATCAGTGGTGAAGAGTAACTTCATGTAGTAAATCCAATCTGTATATCAGTGGTGAAGAGTAACTTCATGTAGTAAATCCATTCTGTCTATCAGTGGTGAAGAGTAACTTCATGTAGTAAATCCATTCTGTCTATCAGTGGTGAAGAGTAACTTCATGTAGTAAATCCATTCTGTCTATCAGTGGTGAAGAGTAACTTCATGTAGTAAATCCATTCTGTCTATCAATGGTGAAGAGTAACTTCATGTAGTAAATCCAATCTGTATATCAGTGGTGAAGAGTAACTTCATGTAGTACATCCATTCTGTCTATGAATGGTGAAGAGTAACTTCATGTAGTACATCCATTCTGTCTATCAGTAGTGAAGAGTAACTTCATGTAGTAAATCCATTCTGTCTATCAATGGTGAAGAGTAACTTCATGTAGTAAATCCATTCTGTCTATCAGTAGTGAAGAGTAACTTCATGTAGTAAATCCATTCTGTCTATCAATGGTGAAGAGTAACTTCATGTAGTAAATCCATTCTGTCTATCAGTAGTGAAGAGTAACTTCATGTAGTAAATCCATTCTGTCTATCAGTGGTGAAGAGTAACTTCATGTAGTAAATCCATTCTGTCTATCAGTAGTGAAGAGTAACTTCATGTAGTAAATCCATTCTGTCTATCAGTGGTAAAGAGTAACTTCATGTAGTAAATCCATTCTGTCTATCAGTAGTGAAGAGTAACTTCATGTAGTAAATCCATTCTGTCTATCAGTGGTGAAGAGTAACTTCATGTAGTAAATCCATTCTGTCTATCAGTGGTGAAGAACAACTTCATGTAGTAAATCCATTCTGTCTATCAGTGGTGAAGAACAACTTCATGTAGTAAATCCATTCTGTCTATGAGTGGTGAAGAACAACTTCATGTAGTAAATCCATTCTGTCTATCAGTAGTGAAGAGTAACTTCATGTAGTAAATCCATTCTGTCTATCAGTAGTGAAGAGTAACTTCATGTAGTAAATCCATTCTGTCTATCAGTAGTGAAGAGTAACTTCATGTAGTAAATCCATTCTGTCTATCAGTAGTGAAGAGTAACTTCATGTAGTAAATCCATTCTGTCTATCAGTAGTGAAGAGTAACTTCATGTAGTAAATCCATTCTGTCTATCAGTGGTGAAGAGTAACTTCATGTAGTAAATCCATTCTGTCTATCAGTAGTGAAGAGTAACTTCATGTAGTAAATCCATTCTGTCTATCAGTGGTGAAGAGTAACTTCATGTAGTAAATCCATTCTGTCTATCAGTGGTGAAGAGTAACTTCATGTAGTAAATCCATTCTGTCTATCAGTGGTGAAGAGTAACTTCATGTAGTAAATCCATTCTGTCTATCAGTGGTGAAGAGTAACTTCATGTAGTAAATCCATTCTGTCTATCAGTGGTGAAGAGTAACTTCATGTAGTAAATCCATTCTGTCTATGAGTGGTGAAGAGTAACTTCATGTAGTAAATCCATTCTGTCTATCAGTGGTGAAGAGTAACTTCATGTAGTAAATCCATTCTGTCTATCAGTGGTGAAGAGTAACTTCATGTAGTAAATCCATTCTGTCTATCAGTAGTGAAGAGTAACTTCATGTAGTAAATCCATTCTGTCTATGAGTGGTGAAGAACAACTTCATGTAGTAAATCCATTCTGTCTATCAGTGGTGAAGAGTAACTTCATGTAGTAAATCCATTCTGTCTATCAGTAGTGAAGAGTAACTTCATGTAGTAAATCCATTCTGTCTATGAGTGGTGAAGAACAACTTCATGTAGTAAATCCATTCTGTCTATCAGTGGTGAAGAGTAACTTCATGTAGTAAATCCATTCTGTCTATGAGTGGTGAAGAACAACTTCATGTAGTAAATCCATTCTGTCTATCAGTGGTGAAGAGTAACTTCATGTAGTAAATCCATTCTGTCTATCAGTAGTGAAGAGTAACTTCATGTAGTAAATCCATTCTGTCTATCAATGGTGAAGAACAACTTCATGTAGTAAATCCATTCTGTCTATCAGTGGTGAAGAGTAACTTCATGTAGTAAATCCATTCTGTCTATCAGTGGTGAAGAACAACTTCATGTAGTAAATCCATTCTGTCTATCAGTGGTGAAGAACAACTTCATGTAGTAAATCCATTCTGTCTATCAGTAGTGAAGAGTAACTTCATGTAGTAAATCCATTCTGTCTATCAGTGGTGAAGAACAACTTCATGTAGTAAATCCATTCTGTCTATCAATGGTGAAAAGCAACTTCATGTAGTAAATCCATTCTGTCTATCAATGGTGAAAAGCAACTTCATGTAGTAAATCCATTCTGTCTATCAATGGTGAAAAGCAACTTCATGTAGTAAATCCATTCTGTCTATCAATGGTGAAAAGCAACTTCATGTAGTAAATCCATTCTGTCTATCAATGGTGAAAAGCAACTTCATGTAGTAAATCCATTCTGTCTATCAGTGGTGAAGAACAACTTCATGTAGTAAATCCATTCTGTCTATCAATGGTGAAGAACAACTTCATGTAGTAAATCCATTCTGTCTATCAATGGTGAAGAACAACTTCATTTAGTAAATCCATTCTGTCTATCAATGGTGAAGAACAACTTCATGTAGTAAATCCATTCTGTCTATCAGTGGTGAAGAACAACTTCATGTAGTAAATCCATTCTGTCTATCAATGGTGAAGAACAACTTCATGTAGTAAATCCATTCTGTCTATCAATGGTGAAGAACAACTTCATTTAGTAAATCCATTCTGTCTATCAATGGTGAAGAACAACTTCATGTAGTAAATCCATTCTGTCTATCAATGGTGAAGAACAACTTCATGTAGTAAATCCATTCTGTCTATCAGTGGTGAAGAGCAACTTCATTTAGTAAATCCATTCTATCAGTGGTGAAGAGCAACTTCATGTAGTAAATCCATTCTGTCTATCAATGGTGAAGGGCAATTTCATTTAGTAAATCCATTCTGTCTATGAATGCTGAAGAGCAACTTCATGTAGTAAATCGTTTCTGACTATTAATGGTGAAGAGCAACTTCATTTAGTAAATCCTTTCTGTATATGAATGGTGAAGAGCAACTTCATGTAGTAAATCAATTCTGTCTATCAATGGTGAAGAGCAACTTCATGTAGTAAATCCATTCTGTCTATCAATGGTGAAGGGCAATTTCATTTAGTAAATCCATTCTGTCTATGAGTAGTGAAGATTAACTTCATTTAGTAAATCCATTCTGTCTATGAATGCTGAAGAGCAACTTCATGTAGTAAATCGTTTCTGACTATTAATGGTGAAGAGCAACTTCATGTAGTAAATCAATTCTGTCTATCAATGGTGAAGAGCAACTTCATGTAGTAAATCAATTCTGTCTATCAATGGTGAAGAGCAACTTCATGTAGTAAATCGTTTCTGACTATTAATGGTGAAGAGCAACTTCATTTAGTAAATCCTTTCTGTATATGAATGGTGAAGAGCAACTTCATTTAGTAAATCCTTTCTGTATATGAATGGTGAAGAGCAACTTCATGTAGTAAATCCATTCTGTCTATTAATGGTGAAGAGCTACTTCATTTAGTAAATCCATTCTATCACTGGTGAACAGCAACTTCATGTAGTAAATCCATTCTGTCTATCAATGGTGAAGAGAAACCTCATGTAGTAAATCCATTCTGTCCATCAATGGTGAAGAGAAACTTCATGTAGTAAATCCATTCTGTCTATTAATGGTGAAGAGCAACCTCATGTAGTAAATCCATTGTGTCTAGGAGTGGTGGAGAGCCACTTCATGTAGTAAATCCATTCTGTCTATGAATGGTGAAGAGAAACTTCATGTAGTAAATCCATTCTGTCTATCAATGGTGAAGAGCAACCTCATGTAGTAAATCCATTCTGTCTATCAATGGTGAAGAGCAACTTCATGTAGTAAATCCATTCTGTCTATTAATGGTGATGAGCAACTTCATGTAGTAAATCCATTCTGTCTATCAATGGTGAAGAGCAACCTCATGTAGTAAATCCATTCTGTCTATTAATGGTGATGAGCAACTTCATGTAGTAAATCCATTCTGTCTATTAATGGTGATGAGCAACCTCATGTAGTAAATCCATTCTGTCTATTAATGGTGATGAGCAACCTCATGTAGTAAATCCATTCTGTCTATGAATAGTGAAGAGAACTTCATGTAGTAAATCCATTCTGTCTATTAATGGTGATGAGCAACTTCATGTAGTAAATCCATTCTGTCTATTAATGGTGATGGGCAACTTCATGTAGTAAATCCATTCTGTCTATTAATGGTGATGAGCAACTTCATGTAGTAAATCCATTCTGTCTATGAATAGTGAAGAGCAACTTCATGTAGTAAATCCATTCTGTCTATTAATGGTGATGAGCAACTTCATGTAGTAAATCCATTCTGTCTATTAATGGTGATGAGCAACTTCATGTAGTAAATCCATTCTGTCTATCAATGGTGAAGAGCAACCTCATGTAGTAAATCCATTCTGTCTATTAATGGTGATGAGCAACTTCATGTAGTAAATCCATTATGTCTATGAATGGTGAAGAGCAACCTCATGTAGTAAGTCCATTCTATCAGTGGTGAAGAGCAACCTCATGTAGTAAATCAATTCTGTCTATGAATGGTGAAGAGCAACTTCATGTAGTAAATCAATTCTGTCTATGAATGGTGAAGAGCAACTTCATGTAGTAAATCCATTCTGTCTATCAATGGTGAAGAGCAACTTCATGTAGTAAATCCATTCTGTCTATCAATGGTGAAGAGCAACTTCATGTAGTAAATCCATTCTGTCTATTAATGGTGAAGAGCAACTTCATGTAGTAAATCCATTCTGTCTATCAATGGTGAAGAGCAACTTCATGTAGTAAATCCATTCTGTCTATGAATGGTGAAGAGCAACTTCATGTAGTAAATCCATTCTGTCTATGAATGGTCAAGAGCAACTTCATGTAGTAAATCCATTCTGTCTATTAATGGTGAAGAGCAACTTCATGTAGTAAATCCATTATGTCTATCAATGGTGAAGAGCAACTTCATGTAGTAAATCCATTCTGTCTATTAATGGTGAAGAGCAACCTCATAAAATAAATCCATTATGTCTATGAATGGTGAAGAGCAACTTCATGTAGTAAATCCATTCTATCAGTGGTGAAGAGCAACTTTATGTAGTAAATAATTCTGTCTATGAATGGTGAAGAGCACCTTCATGTAGTAAACCCATTCTGTCAGTGGTGAAGAGCACCTTCATATAGTAAACTCATTCTGTCTATGAGTGGTGAAGGTCAACTTCATGTAGTAAATCCATTCTGTCTGTGAGTTGTGAAGATTAACTTCATGTAGTAAATCGATTCTGTGTATCAATGGTGAAGAGTAACTTCATGTAGTACATCCATTCTGTGTATCAATGGTAAAGAGTAACTTCATGTAGTACATCCATTCTATCTATCAGTGGTGATGAGCAACTTCATATAGTAAACTCATTCTGTCTATGAGTGGTGAAGGTCAACTTCATGTAGTAAATCCATTCTGTCTGTGAGTTGTGAAGATTAACTTCATGTAGTAAATCGATTCTGTCTATCAGTGGTGAAGAGTAACTTCATGTAGTAAATCGATTCTGTGTATCAATGGTAAAGAGTAACTTCATGTAGTACATCCATTCTATCTATCAGTGGTGATGAGCAACTTCATGTAGTAAATCCATTCTGTCTATCAGTGGTGAAGATTAACTTCATGTAGTAAATCCATTTTGTCTATCAGTGGCGAAGAGCAACATCATGTAGTAAATCCATTCTGTCTATCAGTCGTGAAGAGCAACTTCATGTAGTAGATCCATTTTGTCTATGAGTGGTGAAGATTAACTTCATGTAGTAAATCTATTTTGTCTATGAGTGGTGATGATTAACTTCATGTAGTAAATCCATTCTGTCTATCAATGGTGAAGAGCAACTTCATGTAGTAAATCCATTCTGTCTATGAGTGTTGAAGAGCAACTTCATGTAGTAAATCCATTCTGTCTATGAATAGTGAAGAGCAACTTCATGTAGTAAATCCATTCTGTCTATCAATGGTGAAGAGCAACTTCATGTAGTAGATCCATTTTGTCTATGAGTGGTGAAGATTAACTTCATGTAGTAAATCTATTTTGTCTATGAGTGGTGATGATTAACTTCATGTAGTAAATCCATTCTGTCTATCAATGGTGAAGAGCAACTTCATGTAGTAAATCCATTCTGTCTATGAGTGTTGAAGAGCAACTTCATGTAGTAAATCCATTCTGTCTATGAATAGTGAAGAGCAACTTCATGTAGTAAATCCATTCTGTCTATCAATGGTGAAGAGCAACTTCATGTAGTAAATCCTTTCTGTCTATGAATAGTGAAGAGCAACTTCATGTAGTAAATCCATTCTGTCTATGAATAGTGAAGAGCAACTTCATGTAGTAAATCCATTCTGTCTATGAATGGTGAAGAGCAACTTCATGTAGTAAATCCATTCTGTCTATCAATAGTGAAGAGCAACTTCATGTAGTAAATCCATTCTGTCTATGAATGGTGAAGAGCAACTTCATGTAGTAAATCCATTCTGTCTATGAATAGTGAAGAGCAACTTCATGTAGTAAATCCATTCTGTCTATGAATAGTGAAGAGTAACTTCATGTAGTAAATCCATTCTGTCTATGAATGGTGAAGAGCAACTTCATGTAGTAAATCCATTCTGTCTATGAATAGTGAAGAGCAACTTCATGTAGTAAATCCATTCTGTCTATGAATGGTGAAGAGCAACTTCATGTAGTAAATCCATTCTGTCTATGAATAGTGAAGAGCAACTTCATGTAGTAAATCCATTCTGTCTATGAATGGTGAAGAGCAACTTCATGTAGTAAATCCATTCTGTCTATGAATGGTGAAGAGCAACTTCATGTAGTAAATCCATTCTGTCTATGAATAGTGAAGAGCAACTTCATGTAGTAAATCCATTCTGTCTATGAATAGTGAAGAGCAACTTCATGTAGTAAATCCATTCTGTCTATGAATGGTGAAGAGCAACTTCATGTAGTAAATCCATTCTGTCTATGAATGGTGAAGAGCAACTTCATGTAGTAAATCCATTCTGTCTATGAGTGTTGAAGAGCAACTTCATGTAGTAAATCCATTCTGTCTATGAATAGTGAAGAGCAACTTCATGTAGTAAATCCATTCTGTCTATGAATGGTGAAGAGCAACTTCATGTAGTAAATCCATTCTGTCTATGAGTGGTGAAGAGCAACTTCATTTAGTAAATCCATTCTGTCTATGAATAGTGAAGAGCAACTTCATGTAGTAAATCCATTCTGTCTATGAGTGGTGAAGAGCAACTTCATGTAGTAAATCCATTCTGTCTATGAATAGTGAAGAGCAACTTCATGTAGTAAATCCATTCTGTCTATGAGTGGTGAAGAGCAACTTCATTTAGTAAATCCATTCTGTCTATCAATGGTGAAGAGCAACTTCATGTAGTAGATCCATTCTGTCTATGAGTGGTGAAGATTAACTTCATGTAGTAAATCTATTTTGTCTATGAGTGGTGATGATTAACTTCATGTAGTAAACCCATTTTGTCTATGAGTGGTGAAGAGCAACTTCATGTAATAAATCCATTCTGTCTATGAGTGGTGAAGAGGACCTTCATGTAGGAAAGCCATTCTGTCTATGAGTGGTGATGATTAACTTCATGTAGTAAATCCATTCTCTCTATGAGTGGTGAAGAGCAACTTCATGTAGTAAACCCATTCTCTCTATGAGTGGTGAAGAGCAACTTCATGTAGTAAATCCATTCTCTCTATGAGTGGTGATGATTAACTTCATGTAGTAAATCCATTCTGTCTATGAGTGGTGATGATTAACTTCATGTAGTAAATCCATTCTGTCTATGAGTGGTGATGATTAACTTCATGTAGTAAAGCCATTCTGTCTATGAGTGGTGATGATTAACTTCATGTAGTAAATCCATTCTGTCTATGAGTGGTGAAGAGCAACTTCATGTAGTAAATCCATTCTCTCTATGAGTGGTGATGATTAACTTCATGTAGTAAATCCATTCTGTCTATGAGTCGTGAAGAGCAACTTCATGTAGTAAACCCATTCTGTCTATGAGTGGTGAAGAGGACCTTCATGTAGGAAAGCTATTCTGTCTATGAGTGGTGATGATTAACTTCATGTAGTAAATCCATTCTCTCTATGAGTGGTGAAGAGCAACTTCATGTAGTAAACCCATTCTCTCTATGAGTGATGAAGAGGACCTTCATGTAGGAAAGCCATTCTGTCTATGAGTGGTGATGATTAACTTCATGTAGTAAATCCATTCTCTCTATGAGTGGTGATGATTAACTTCATGTAGTAAACCCATTCTCTCTATGAGTGGTGATGATTAACTTCATGTAGTAAACCCATTCTGTCTATGAGTGGTGATGATTAACTTCATGTAGTAAATCCATTCTCTCTATGAGTGGTGATGATTAACTTCATGTAGTAAACCCATTCTGTCTATGAGTGGTGATGATTAACTTCATGTAGTAAATCCATTCTCTCTATGAGTGGTGAAGAGCAACTTCATGTAGTAAATCCATTCTGTCTATGAGTGGTGAAGATTAACTTCATGTAGTAAATCCATTCTGTCTATGAGTGGTGAAGAGCAACTTCATGTAGTAAATCCATTCTGTCTATGAGTGGTGAAGATTAACTTCATGTAGTAAATCCATTCTGTCTGTGAGTGGTGAAGAGCAACTTCATGTAGTAAATCCATTCTCTCTATGAGTGGTGATCATTAACTTCATGTAGTAAATCCATTCTGTCTGTGAGTGGTGAAGAGCAACTTCATGTAGTAAATCCATTCTGTCTATGAGTGGTGAAAAGCAACTTCATGTAGTAAATCCATTCTCTCTATGAGTGGTGATGATTAACTTCATGTAGTAAACCCATTCTGTCTATGAGTGGTGATGATTAACTTCATGTAGTAAATCCATTCTCTCTATGAGTGGTGAAGAGCAACTTCATGTAGTAAATCCATTCTGTCTATGAGTGGTGATGATTAACTTCATGTAGTAAATCCATTCTCTCTATGAGTGGTGAAGAGCAACTTCATGTAGTAAATCCATTCTGTCTATGCGTGGTGAAGATTAACTTCATGTAGTAAATCCATTCTGTCTATGAGTGGTGAAGAGCAACTTCATGTAGTAAATCCATTCTGTCTATGAGTGGTGAAGATTAACTTCATGTAGTAAATCCATTCTGTCTATGAGTGGTGAAGAGCAACTTCATGTAGTAAATACATTCTCTCTATGAGTGGTGAAGAGCAACTTCATGTAGTAAATCCATTCTCTCTATGAGTGGTGAAGAGCAACTTCATGTAGTAAATCCATTCTGTCTATGAGTGGTGAAAATTAACTTCATGTAGTAAATCCATTCTCTCTATGAGTGGTGATGATTAACTTCATGTAGTAAATCCATTCTGTCTATGAGTGGTGAAGATTAACTTCATGTAGTAAATCCATTCTCTCTATGAGTGGTGAAGAGCAACTTCATGTAGTAAATCCATTTTGTCTATGAGTGGTGATGATTAACTTCATGTAGTAAATCCATCTGTCTATGAGTGGTGATGATTAACTTCATGTAGTAAATCCATTCTGTCTATGAGTGGTGATGATTAACTTCATGTAGTAAATCCATTCTGTCTATGAGTGGTGATGATTAACTTCATGTAGTAAATCCATTCTGTCTATGAGTGGTGATGATTAACTTCATGTAGTAAATCCATTCTGTCTATGAGTGGTGAAGAGCAACTTCATGTAGTAAATCCATTTTGTCTATGAGTGGTGAAGATTAACTTCATGTAGTAAATCCATTCTCTCTATGAGTGGTGAAGAGCAACTTCATGTAGTAAATCCATTTTGTCTATGAGTGGTGATGATTAACTTCATGTAGTAAATCCATTCTGTCTATGAGTGGTGATGATTAACTTCATGTAGTAAATCCATTCTGTCTATGAGTGGTGATGATTAACTTCATGTAGTAAATCCATTTTGTCTATCAGTGGTGAAGAACAACTTCATGTAGTAAATCCATTCTGTCTATGAGTGGTGATGATTAACTTCATGTAGTAAATCCATTCTGTCTATGAGTGGTGATGATTAACTTCATGTAGTAAATCCATTCTGTCTATGAGTGGTGATGATTAACTTCATGTAGTAAATCCATTCTGTCTATGAGTGGTGAAGAGCAACTTCATGTAGTAAATCCATTTTGTCTATGAGTGGTGAAGATTAACTTCATGTAGTAAATCCATTCTCTCTATGAGTGGTGAAGAGCAACTTCATGTAGTAAATCCATTTTGTCTATGAGTGGTGATGATTAACTTCATGTAGTAAATACATTCTGTCTATGAGTGGTGATGATTAACTTCATGTAGTAAATCCATTCTGTCTATGAGTGGTGATGATTAACTTCATGTAGTAAATCTATTTTGTCTATGAGTGGTGATGATTAACTTCATGTAGTAAATCCATTCTGTCTATGAGTGGTGAAGAGGACCTTCATGTAGGAAAGCCATTCTGTCTATCAGTTGCGAAGAGCAACTTCATGTAGTAAATCCATTCTGTCTATCAATGGTGAAGAGCAACTGCATGTGGTAAATCCATTCTGTCTATGAATGGTGAAGAGCAACTTCATGTGTTAAATCCATTCTGTCTATGAATGGTGAAGAGCAATTTCATGTAGTAAATCCATTCTGTCTATCAGTGGTGAAGAGCAACTTCATGTAGTAAATCCATTCTGGCTATGAATGGTGAAGAGCAACTTCATGTAGTAAATCCATTCTGTCTATCAGTGGTGAAGAGCAACTTCATGTGTTAAATCCATTCTGTCTATGAATGGTGAAGAGCAATTTCATGTAGTAAATCCATTCTGTCTATCAATGGTGAAGAGCAACTGCATGTGGTAAATCCATTCTGTCTATCAGTGGTGAAGAGCAACTTCATGTGTTAAATCCATTCTGTCTATGAATGGTGAAGAGCAACTTCATTTAGTAAATCCATTCTGTCTATCAATGGTGAAGAGCAACTGCATGTGGTAAATCCATTCTGTCTATCAATGGTGAAGAGCAACTTCATGTGTTAAATCCATTCTGTCTATCAATGGTGAAGAGCAACTTCATTTAGTAAATCCATTCTGTCTATCAATGGTGAAGAGCAACTGCATGTGGTAAATCCATTCTGTCTATCAGTGGTGAAGAGTAACTTCATGTGTTAAATCCATTCTGTCTATCAATGGTGAAGAGCAACTTCATTTAGTAAATCCATTCTGTCTATCAATGGTGAAGAGCAACTTCATGTGTTAAATCCATTCTGTCTATGAATGGTGAAGAGCAACTTCATGTAGTAAATCCATTCTGTCTATCACTAGTGAAGGTAGTAAATCCATTCTGACTATCAGTGGCGAACAGCAACTTAATGCAGTAAATGCATTCTGTCTATCAGTGGTGAAGATCAACTTCATTTAGTAAATCCATTCCGTCTATGAATGTTGAAGAGCAACTTCATGTAGTAAATCCATTCTGTCTATTAATGGTGAAGAGCAACTTCATTTAATAAATCCATTCTATCAGTGGTGAAGAGCAATTTCATGTAGTAAATCCATTCCG
This sequence comes from Deroplatys truncata, assembly GCA_030765065.1. Lineage (NCBI taxonomy): Eukaryota > Metazoa > Arthropoda > Insecta > Mantodea > Mantidae > Deroplatys > Deroplatys truncata. Next base: position 4,682,770 of record CM060986.1, on the reverse strand, counting down.
TCTATGAATGTTGAAGAGCAACTTCATGTAGTAAACCCATTCTGTCTATGAATGGTGAACAACAATTTCATGTAGTAAACCCATTCTATCAGTGGTGAAGAGAAACTTTATGTAGTATATACATTCTGTCTATCAGTGGTGAAAGGCAACTTCATGTAGTAAATCCATTCTGTCTATCACTGGTGAAGGTAGTAAATCCATTCTGTCTGCGAGTGGTGAAGAGCAACTTCATTTAGTAAGTCAATTCTGTCTGTGAGTGGTGAAGAGTAACTTCGTGTAGTAAATCCATTCTGTCTATGAGTGGTGAAGAACAACTTTATGTAGTAAACCCATTCTGTCTATCAATGGTTAAGAGTAACTTCTTGTAGTAAATCCATTCTGTCTATCAATGGTGAAGAGTAAGTTCATGTAGTAAAGCCATTCTGTCTATGAGTGGTGAAGACCAACTTCATGTAGTAAATCGATTCTGTCCATCAATGGTGAAGGGCAACTTCATGAGGTAAAGCCATTCTGTCTATGAATGGTGAAGACCAACTTCATGTAGTAAATCCATTCTGTCTATCAATGGTGAAGGGCAACTTCATTTAGTAAATCGATTCTGTCCATCAATGGTGAAGGGCAACTTCATATAGTAAATCGATTCTGTCCATCAATGGTGAAGAGTAAGTTCATGTAGTAAATCGATTCTGTCTATCAATGGTGAAGAGTAAGTTCATGTAGTAAAGCCATTCTGTCTATGAGTGGTGAAGACCAACTTCATGTAGTAAATCGATTCTGTCCATCAATGGTGAAGGGCAACTTCATGAGGTAAAGCCATTATGTCTATGAATGGTGAAGACCAACTTCATGTAGTAAAGCCATTCTGTCTATGAATGGTGAAGTCCAACTTCATGTAGTAAAGCCATTCTGTCTATGAATGGTGAAGACCAACTTCATGTAGTAAAGCCATTCTGTCTATGAATGGTGAAGACCAACTTCATGTAGTAAATCGATTCTGTCCATCAATGGTGAAGGGCAACTTCATGAGGTAAAGCCATTCTGTCTATGAATGGTGAAGGGCAACTTCATGTAGTAAAGCCATTCTGTCTAGGAGTGGTTGAGAGCAACTTCATGTAGTAAATCCATTCTTTCTATGAATGGTGAAGAGCAACTTCATGTGGTAAATCCATTCTGTCTATGAGTAGTGAAGAACACCTTCATGTAGTAAAGCCATTCTGTCTATCAGTCGCGAAGAGCAACTTCATGAAGTAAATCCATTCTTTCTGTGAGTGGTCAAGAGCAACTTCATGTAGTAAATCCATTCTGTCTATCAATGGTGAAGAGCAACTTCATGTAGTAAATCCATTCTGTCTATCAGTGGTGAAGAGTAACTTCATGTAGTAAATCCATTCTTTCTGTGAGTGGTCAAGAGCTACTTCATGTAGTATATCCATTCTGTCTATCTGTGGTGAAGAGCTACTTCATGTAGTAAATCCATTCTGTCTATCAGTCGTGAAGAGCAACTTCATGTAGTAGATCCATTCTGTCTATCAATGGTGAAGAGCAACTTCATGTAGTAAATCCATTCTCTCTATGAGTGGTGAAGATTAACTTCATGTAGTAAATCCATTTTGTCTCTGAGTGGTGAAGAGCAACTTCATGTAGTAAATCCATTCTGTCTATGAGTGGTGAAGAGCAACTTCATGTAGTAAATCCATTTTGTCTCTGAGTGGTGAAGAGCAACTTCATGTAGTAAATCCATTTTGTCTATGAGTGGTGAAGATTAACTTCATGTAGTAAATCCATTTTGTCTCTGAGTGGTGAAGAGCAACTTCATATCCATTGTATCTATCAGTGGCGAAGAGCAACTTCATGTAGTAATTTCATTCTGTCTATGAATTGTGAAGATTAACTTCATGTGGTAAATCCATTCTGTCTATGAACTGTGAAGATTAACTTCATGTAGTAATTTCATTCTGTCTATAAGTGGATAAGAGCAACTTCAAGTAGTAAATCCATTCTGTCTATCAGTCGTGAAGAGCAACTTCATGTAGTAGATCCATTCTGCCTATCAGTCGTGAAGAGCAACTTCAAGTAGTAAATCCATTCTGTCTATCAGTCGTGAAGAGCAACTTCAAGTAGTAAATCCATTCTGTCTATCAGTCATGAAGAGCAACTTCATGTAGTAATTTCATTCTGTCTATAAATTGTGAAGATTAACTTCATCTAGTAAATCCATTCTGTCTATCAGTCGTGAAGAGCAACTTCGTGTAGTAAATCCATTCTATCAGTCGTGAAGAGCAACTTCATGTAGTAGATCCATTTTGTCTATGAGTGGTGAAGATTAACTTCATGTAGTAAATCTATTTTGTCTATGAGTGGTGATGATTAACTTCATGTAGTAAATCCATTCTGTCTATCAATGGTGAAGAGCAACTTCATGTAGTAAATCCATTCTGTCTATCAATGGTGAAGAGCAACTTCATGTAGTAAATCCATTCTGTCTATCAGTGGTGAAGAGCAACTTCATGTAGTACATCCATTCTGTCTATCAGTGGTGAAGAACAACTTCATGTAGTACATCCATTCTGTCTATGAATGGTGAAGAGTAACTTCATGTAGTAAATCCATTCTGTCTATCAGTGGTGAAGAACAACTTCATGTAGTAAATCCATTCTGTCTATCAGTGGTGAAGAACAACTTCATGTAGTAAATCCATTCTGTCTATCAGTGGTGAAGAACAACTTCATGTAGTAAATCCATTCTGTCTATCAGTAGTGAAGAGTAACTTCATGTAGTAAATCCATTCTGTCTATCAGTGGTGAAGAACAACTTCATGTAGTAAATCCATTCTGTCTATCAGTGGTGAAGAACAACTTCATGTAGTAAATCCATTCTGTCTATCAGTGGTGAAGAAACACTTCATGTAGTAAATCCATTCTGTCTATGAATGGTGAAGAGCAACTTCATGTAGTAAATCCATTCTGTCTATCAGTGGTGAAGAACAACTTCATGTAGTAAATCCATTCTGTCTATCAGTGGTGAAGAACAACTTCATGTAGTAAATCCATTCTGTCTATCAGTGGTGAAGAACAACTTCATGTAGTAAATCCATTCTGTCTATCAGTGGTGAAGAACAACTTCATGTAGTAAATCCATTCTGTCTATCAGTGGTGAAGAACAACTTCATGTAGTAAATCCATTCTGTCTATCAGTGGTGAAGAGTAACTTCATGTAGTAAATCCATTCTGTCTATCAATGGTGAAGAACAACTTCATGTAGTAAATCCATTCTGTCTATCAGTGGTGAAGAGCAACTTCATTTAGTAAATCCATTCTATCAGTGGTGAAGAGCAACTTCATGTAGTAAATCCATTCTGTCTATCAATGGTGAAGGGCAATTTCATTTAGTAAATCCATTCTGTCTATGAGTAGTGAAGATTAACTTCATTTAGTAAATCCATTCTGTCTATGAATGCTGAAGAGCAACTTCATGTAGTAAATCGTTTCTGACTATTAATGGTGAAGAGCAACTTCATTTAGTAAATCCTTTCTGTATATGAATGGTGAAGAGCAACTTCATGTAGTAAATCAATTCTGTCTATCAATGGTGAAGAGCAACTTCATGTAGTAAATCGTTTCTGACTATTAATGGTGAAGAGCAACTTCATTTAGTAAATCCTTTCTGTATATGAATGGTGAAGAGCAACTTCATTTAGTAAATCCTTTCTGTATATGAATGGTGAAGAGCAACTTCATGTAGTAAATCCATTCTGTCTATTAATGGTGAAGAGCTACTTCATTTAGTAAATCCATTCTATCACTGGTGAACAGCAACTTCATGTAGTAAATCCATTCTGTCTATCAATGGTGAAGAGAAACCTCATGTAGTAAATCCATTCTGTCCATCAATGGTGAAGAGAAACTTCATGTAGTAAATCCATTCTGTCTATTAATGGTGAAGAGCAACCTCATGTAGTAAATCCATTGTGTCTAGGAGTGGTGGAGAGCCACTTCATGTAGTAAATCCATTCTGTCTATGAATGGTGAAGAGAAACTTCATGTAGTAAATCCATTCTGTCTATCAATGGTGAAGAGCAACCTCATGTAGTAAATCCATTCTGTCTATCAATGGTGAAGAGCAACTTCATGTAGTAAATCCATTCTGTCTATTAATGGTGATGAGCAACTTCATGTAGTAAATCCATTCTGTCTATCAATGGTGAAGAGCAACCTCATGTAGTAAATCCATTCTGTCTATTAATGGTGATGAGGAACTTCATGTAGTAAATCCATTCTGTCTATTAATGGTGATGAGCAACCTCATGTAGTAAATCCATTCTGTCTATTAATGGTGATGAGCAACCTCATGTAGTAAATCCATTCTGTCTATGAATAGTGAAGAGAACTTCATGTAGTAAATCCATTCTGTCTATTAATGGTGATGAGCAACTTCATGTAGTAAATCCATTCTGTCTATGAGTGGTGATGATTAACTTCATGTAGTAAAGCCATTCTGTCTATGAGTGGTGATGATTAACTTCATGTAGTAAAGCCATTCTGTCTATGAGTGGTGATGATTAACTTCATGTAGTAAATCCATTCTGTCTATGAGTGGTGATGATTAACTTCATGTAGTAAATCCATTCTGTCTATGAGTGGTGATGATTAACTTCATGTAGTAAATCCATTCTGTCTATGAGTGGTGATGATTAACTTCATGTAGTAAAGCCATTCTGTCTATGAGTGGTGATGATTAACTTCATGTAGTAAAGCCATTCTGTCTATGAGTGGTGATGATTAACTTCATGTAGTAAATCCATTCTGTCTATGAGTGGTGAAGAGCAACTTCATGTAGTAAATCCATTCTCTCTATGAGTGGTGATGATTAACTTCATGTAGTAAATCCATTCTGTCTATGAGTCGTGAAGAGCAACTTCATGTAGTAAACCCATTCTGTCTATGAGTGGTGAAGAGGACCTTCATGTAGGAAAGCTATTCTGTCTATGAGTGGTGATGATTAACTTCATGTAGTAAATCCATTCTCTCTATGAGTGGTGAAGAGCAACTTCATGTAGTAAACCCATTCTCTCTATGAGTGATGAAGAGGACCTTCATGTAGGAAAGCCATTCTGTCTATGAGTGGTGATGATTAACTTCATGTAGTAAATCCATTCTCTCTATGAGTGGTGATGATTAACTTCATGTAGTAAACCCATTCTCTCTATGAGTGGTGATGATTAACTTCATGTAGTAAACCCATTCTGTCTATGAGTGGTGATGATTAACTTCATGTAGTAAATCCATTCTCTCTATGAGTGGTGATGATTAACTTCATGTAGTAAACCCATTCTGTCTATGAGTGGTGATGATTAACTTCATGTAGTAAATCCATTCTCTCTATGAGTGGTGAAGAGCAACTTCATGTAGTAAATCCATTCTGTCTATGAGTGGTGAAGATTAACTTCATGTAGTAAATCCATTCTGTCTATGAGTGGTGAAGAGCAACTTCATGTAGTAAATCCATTCTGTCTATGAGTGGTGAAGATTAACTTCATGTAGTAAATCCATTCTGTCTGTGAGTGGTGAAGAGCAACTTCATGTAGTAAATCCATTCTCTCTATGAGTGGTGATCATTAACTTCATGTAGTAAATCCATTCTGTCTGTGAGTGGTGAAGAGCAACTTCATGTAGTAAATCCATTCTGTCTATGAGTGGTGAAAAGCAACTTCATGTAGTAAATCCATTCTCTCTATGAGTGGTGATGATTAACTTCATGTAGTAAACCCATTCTGTCTATGAGTGGTGATGATTAACTTCATGTAGTAAATCCATTCTCTCTATGAGTGGTGAAGAGCAACTTCATGTAGTAAATCCATTCTGTCTATGAGTGGTGATGATTAACTTCATGTAGTAAATCCATTCTCTCTATGAGTGGTGAAGAGCAACTTCATGTAGTAAATCCATTCTGTCTATGCGTGGTGAAGATTAACTTCATGTAGTAAATCCATTCTGTCTATGAGTGGTGAAGAGCAACTTCATGTAGTAAATCCATTCTGTCTATGAGTGGTGAAGATTAACTTCATGTAGTAAATCCATTCTGTCTATGAGTGGTGAAGAGCAACTTCATGTAGTAAATACATTCTCTCTATGAGTGGTGAAGAGCAACTTCATGTAGTAAATCCATTCTCTCTATGAGTGGTGAAGAGCAACTTCATGTAGTAAATCCATTCTGTCTATGAGTGGTGAAAATTAACTTCATGTAGTAAATCCATTCTCTCTATGAGTGGTGATGATTAACTTCATGTAGTAAATCCATTCTGTCTATGAGTGGTGAAGATTAACTTCATGTAGTAAATCCATTCTCTCTATGAGTGGTGAAGAGCAACTTCATGTAGTAAATCCATTTTGTCTATGAGTGGTGATGATTAACTTCATGTAGTAAATCCATCTGTCTATGAGTGGTGATGATTAACTTCATGTAGTAAATCCATTCTGTCTATGAGTGGTGATGATTAACTTCATGTAGTAAATCCATTCTGTCTATGAGTGGTGATGATTAACTTCATGTAGTAAATCCATTCTGTCTATGAGTGGTGATGATTAACTTCATGTAGTAAATCCATTCTGTCTATGAGTGGTGAAGAGCAACTTCATGTAGTAAATCCATTTTGTCTATGAGTGGTGAAGATTAACTTCATGTAGTAAATCCATTCTCTCTATGAGTGGTGAAGAGCAACTTCATGTAGTAAATCCATTTTGTCTATGAGTGGTGATGATTAACTTCATGTAGTAAATCCATTCTGTCTATGAGTGGTGATGATTAACTTCATGTAGTAAATCCATTCTGTCTATGAGTGGTGATGATTAACTTCATGTAGTAAATCCATTTTGTCTATCAGTGGTGAAGAACAACTTCATGTAGTAAATCCATTCTGTCTATGAGTGGTGATGATTAACTTCATGTAGTAAATCCATTCTGTCTATGAGTGGTGATGATTAACTTCATGTAGTAAATCCATTCTGTCTATGAGTGGTGATGATTAACTTCATGTAGTAAATCCATTCTGTCTATGAGTGGTGAAGAGCAACTTCATGTAGTAAATCCATTTTGTCTATGAGTGGTGAAGATTAACTTCATGTAGTAAATCCATTCTCTCTATGAGTGGTGAAGAGCAACTTCATGTAGTAAATCCATTTTGTCTATGAGTGGTGATGATTAACTTCATGTAGTAAATACATTCTGTCTATGAGTGGTGATGATTAACTTCATGTAGTAAATCCATTCTGTCTATGAGTGGTGATGATTAACTTCATGTAGTAAATCTATTTTGTCTATGAGTGGTGATGATTAACTTCATGTAGTAAATCCATTCTGTCTATGAGTGGTGAAGAGGACCTTCATGTAGGAAAGCCATTCTGTCTATCAGTTGCGAAGAGCAACTTCATGTAGTAAATCCATTCTGTCTATCAATGGTGAAGAGCAACTGCATGTGGTAAATCCATTCTGTCTATGAATGGTGAAGAGCAACTTCATGTGTTAAATCCATTCTGTCTATGAATGGTGAAGAGCAATTTCATGTAGTAAATCCATTCTGTCTATCAGTGGTGAAGAGCAACTTCATGTAGTAAATCCATTCTGGCTATGAATGGTGAAGAGCAACTTCATGTAGTAAATCCATTCTGTCTATCAGTGGTGAAGAGCAACTTCATGTGTTAAATCCATTCTGTCTATGAATGGTGAAGAGCAATTTCATGTAGTAAATCCATTCTGTCTATCAATGGTGAAGAGCAACTGCATGTGGTAAATCCATTCTGTCTATCAGTGGTGAAGAGCAACTTCATGTGTTAAATCCATTCTGTCTATGAATGGTGAAGAGCAACTTCATTTAGTAAATCCATTCTGTCTATCAATGGTGAAGAGCAACTGCATGTGGTAAATCCATTCTGTCTATCAATGGTGAAGAGCAACTTCATGTGTTAAATCCATTCTGTCTATCAATGGTGAAGAGCAACTTCATTTAGTAAATCCATTCTGTCTATCAATGGTGAAGAGCAACTGCATGTGGTAAATCCATTCTGTCTATCAGTGGTGAAGAGTAACTTCATGTGTTAAATCCATTCTGTCTATCAATGGTGAAGAGCAACTTCATTTAGTAAATCCATTCTGTCTATCAATGGTGAAGAGCAACTTCATGTGTTAAATCCATTCTGTCTATGAATGGTGAAGAGCAACTTCATGTAGTAAATCCATTCTGTCTATCACTAGTGAAGGTAGTAAATCCATTCTGACTATCAGTGGCGAACAGCAACTTAATGCAGTAAATGCATTCTGTCTATCAGTGGTGAAGATCAACTTCATTTAGTAAATCCATTCCGTCTATGAATGTTGAAGAGCAACTTCATGTAGTAAATCCATTCTGTCTATTAATGGTGAAGAGCAACTTCATTTAATAAATCCATTCTATCAGTGGTGAAGAGCAATTTCATGTAGTAAATCCATTCCGTCTATGAATGTTGAAGAGCAACTTCATGTAGTAAACCCATTCTGTCTATGAATGGTGAACAACAATTTCATGTAGTAAACCCATTCTATCAGTGGTGAAGAGAAACTTTATGTAGTATATACATTCTGTCTATCAGTGGTGAAAGGCAACTTCATGTAGTAAATCCATTCTGTCTATCACTGGTGAAGGTAGTAAATCCATTCTGTCTGCGAGTGGTGAAGAGCAACTTCATTTAGTAAGTCAATTCTGTCTGTGAGTGGTGAAGAGTAACTTCGTGTAGTAAATCCATTCTGTCTATGAGTGGTGAAGAACAACTTTATGTAGTAAACCCATTCTGTCTATCAATGGTTAAGAGTAACTTCTTGTAGTAAATCCATTCTGTCTATCAATGGTGAAGAGTAAGTTCATGTAGTAAAGCCATTCTGTCTATGAGTGGTGAAGACCAACTTCATGTAGTAAATCGATTCTGTCCATCAATGGTGAAGGGCAACTTCATGAGGTAAAGCCATTCTGTCTATGAATGGTGAAGACCAACTTCATGTAGTAAATCCATTCTGTCTATCAATGGTGAAGGGCAACTTCATTTAGTAAATCGATTCTGTCCATCAATGGTGAAGGGCAACTTCATGTAGTAAATCGATTCTGTCCATCAATGGTGAAGAGTAAGTTCATGTAGTAAATCGATTCTGTCTATCAATGGTGAAGAGTAAGTTCATGTAGTAAAGCCATTCTGTCTATGAGTGGTGAAGACCAACTTCATGTAGTAAATCGATTCTGTCCATCAATGGTGAAGGGCAACTTCATGAGGTAAAGCCATTATGTCTATGAATGGTGAAGACCAACTTCATGTAGTAAAGCCATTCTGTCTATGAATGGTGAAGTCCAACTTCATGTAGTAAAGCCATTCTGTCTATGAATGGTGAAGACCAACTTCATGTAGTAAAGCCATTCTGTCTATGAATGGTGAAGACCAACTTCATGTAGTAAATCGATTCTGTCCATCAATGGTGAAGGGCAACTTCATGAGGTAAAGCCATTCTGTCTATGAATGGTGAAGGGCAACTTCATGTAGTAAAGCCATTCTGTCTAGGAGTGGTTGAGAGCAACTTCATGTAGTAAATCCATTCTGTCTATGAATGGTGAAGAGCAACTTCATGTGGTAAATCCATTCTGTCTATGAGTAGTGAAGAACACCTTCATGTAGTAAAGCCATTCTGTCTATCAGTCGCGAAGAGCAACTTCATGAAGTAAATCCATTCTTTCTGTGAGTGGTCAAGAGCAACTTCATGTAGTAAATCCATTCTGTCTATCAATGGTGAAGAGCAACTTCATGTAGTAAATCCATTCTGTCTATCAGTGGTGAAGAGTAACTTCATGTAGTAAATCCATTCTTTCTGTGAGTGGTCAAGAGCTACTTCATGTAGTATATCCATTCTGTCTATCTGTGGTGAAGAGCTACTTCATGTAGTAAATCCATTCTGTCTATCAGTCGTGAAGAGCAACTTCATGTAGTAGATCCATTCTGTCTATCAATGGTGAAGAGCAACTTCATGTAGTAAATCCATTCTCTCTATGAGTGGTGAAGATTAACTTCATGTAGTAAATCCATTTTGTCTCTGAGTGGTGAAGAGCAACTTCATGTAGTAAATCCATTCTGTCTATGAGTGGTGAAGAGCAACTTCATGTAGTAAATCCATTTTGTCTCTGAGTGGTGAAGAGCAACTTCATATCCATTGTATCTATCAGTGGCGAAGAGCAACTTCATGTAGTAATTTCATTCTGTCTATGAATTGTGAAGATTAACTTCATGTGGTAAATCCATTCTGTCTATGAACTGTGAAGATTAACTTCATGTAGTAATTTCATTCTGTCTATAAGTGGATAAGAGCAACTTCAAGTAGTAAATCCATTCTGTCTATCAGTCGTGAAGAGCAACTTCATGTAGTAGATCCATTCTGCCTATCAGTCGTGAAGAGCAACTTCAAGTAGTAAATCCATTCTGTCTATCAGTCGTGAAGAGCAACTTCAAGTAGTAAATCCATTCTGTCTATCAGTCATGAAGAGCAACTTCATGTAGTAATTTCATTCTGTCTATAAATTGTGAAGATTAACTTCATCTAGTAAATCCATTCTGTCTATCAGTCGTGAAGAGCAACTTCGTGTAGTAAATCCATTCTATCAGTCGTGAAGAGCAACTTCATGTAGTAGATCCATTTTGTCTATGAGTGGTGAAGATTAACTTCATGTAGTAAATCTATTTTGTCTATGAGTGGTGATGATTAACTTCATGTAGTAAATCCATTCTGTCTATCAATGGTGAAGAGCAACTTCATGTAGTAAATCCATTCTGTCTATCAATGGTGAAGAGCAACTTCATGTAGTAGATCCATTCTGTCTATGAGTGGTGAAGATTAACTTCATGTAGTAAATCTATTTTGTCTATGAGTGGTGATGATTAACTTCATGTAGTAAACCCATTTTGTCTATGAGTTGTGAAGAGCAACTTCATGTAATAAATCCATTCTGTCTATGAGTGGTGAAGAGGACCTTCATGTAGGAAAGCCATTCTGTCTATGAGTGGTGATGATTAACTTCATGTAGTAAATCCATTCTCTCTATGAGTGGTGATGATTAACTTCATGTAGTAAACCCATTCTCTCTATGAGTGGTGATGATTAACTTCATGTAGTAAACCCATTCTGTCTATGAGTGGTGATGATTAACTTCATGTAGTAAATCCATTCTCTCTATGAGTGGTGATGATTAACTTCATGTAGTAAACCCATTCTGTCTATGAGTGGTGATGATTAACTTCATGTAGTAAATCCATTCTCTCTATGAGTGGTGAAGAGCAACTTCATGTAGTAAATCCATTCTGTCTATGAGTGGTGAAGAGCAACTTCATGTAGTAAATCCATTCTCTCTATGAGTGGTGATGATTAACTTCATGTAGTAAATCCATTCTGTCTATGAGTCGTGAAGAGCAACTTCATGTAGTAAACCCATTCTGTCTATGAGTGGTGAAGAGCACCTTCATGTAGGAAATCCATTCTGTCTATGAGTGGTGATTATTAACTTCATGTAGTAAATCCATTCTCTCTATGAGTGGTGAAGAGCAACTTCATGTAGTAAACCCATTCTCTCTATGAGTGGTGAAGAGGACCTTCATGTAGGAAAGCCATTCTGTCTATGAGTGGTGATGATTAACATTATGTAGTAAATCCATTCTCTCTATGAGTGGTGATGATTAACTTCATGTAGTAAACCCATTCTCTCTATGAGTGGTGATGATTAACTTCATGTAGTAAACCCATTCTGTCTATGAGTGGTGATGATTAACTTCATGTAGTAAATCCATTCTCTCTATGAGTGGTGATGATTAACTTCATGTAGTAAACCCATTCTGTCTATGAGTGGTGATGATTAACTTCATGTAGTAAATCCATTCTCTCTATGAGTGGTGAAGAGCAACTTCATGTAGTAAATCCATTCTGTCTATGAGTGGTGAAGATTAACTTCATGTAGTAAATCCATTCTGTCTATGAGTGGTGAAGAGCAACTTCATGTAGTAAATCCATTCTGTCTATGAGTGGTGAAGATTAACTTCATGTAGTAAATCCATTCTGTCTATGAGTGGTGAAGAGCAACTTCATGTAGTAAATCCATTCTCTCTATGAGTGGTGATGATTAACTTCATGTAGTAAACCCATTCTGTCTATGAGTGGTGATGATTAACTTCATGTAGTAAATCCATTCTCTCTATGAGTGGTGAAGAGCAACTTCATGTAGTAAATCCATTCTGTCTATGAGTGGTGAAGATTAACTTCGTGTAGTAAATCCATTCTGTCTATGAGTGGTGAAGAGCAACTTCATGTAGTAAATCCATTCTCTCTATGAGTGGTGAAGAGCAACTTCATGTAGTAAATCCATTCTGTCTATGAGTGGTGATGATTAACTTCATGTAGTAAATCCATTCTCTCTATGAGTGGTGAAGAGCAACATCATGTAGTAAATCCATTCTGTCTATGAGTGGTGAAGATTAACTTCATGTAGTAAATCCATTCTGTCTATGAGTGGTGAAGAGCAACTTCATGTAGTGAATCCATTCTGTCTATGAGTGGTGAAGATTAACTTCATGTAGTAAATCCATTCTGTCTATGAGTGGTGAAGAGCAACTTCATGTAGTAAATCCATTCTCTCTATGAGTGGTGAAGAGCAACTTCATGTAGTAAATCCATTCTCTCTATGAGTGGTGAAGAGCAACTTCATGTAGTAAATCCATTCTGTCTATGAGTGGTGAAGATTAACTTCATGTAGTAAATCCATTCTCTCTATGAGTGGTGATGATTAACTTCATGTAGTAAATCCATTCTGTCTATGAGTGGTGAAGATTAACTTCATGTAGTAAATCCATTCTCTCTATGAGTGGTGAAGAGCAACTTCATGTAGTAAATCCATTCTCTCTATGAGTGGTGAAGAGCAACTTCATGTAGTAAATCCATTTTGTCTATGAGTGGTGATGATTAACTTCATGTAGTAAATCCATTCTGTCTATGAGTGGTGATGATTAACTTCATGTAGTAAATCCATTCTGTCTATGAGTGGTGATGATTAACTTCATGTAGTAAATCTATTTTGTCTATGAGTGGTGATGATTAACTTCATGTAGTAAATCCATTCTGTCTATGAGTGGTGAAGAGGACCTTCATGTAGGAAAGCCATTCTGTCTATCAGTTGCGAAGAGCAACTTCATGTAGTAAATCCATTCTGTCTATCAATGGTGAAGAGCAACTGCATGTGGTAAATCCATTCTGTCTATCAGTGGTGAAGAGCAACTTCATGTGTTATATCCATTCTGTCTATGAATGGTGAAGAGCAATTTCATGTAGTAAATCCATTCTGTCTATCAATGGCGAAGAGCAACTGCATGTGGTAAATCCATTCTGTCTATCAGTGGTGAAGAGCAACTTCATGTGTTAAATCCATTCTGTCTATGAATGGTGAAGAGCAACTTCATTTAGTAAATCCATTCTGTCTATCAATGGTGAAGAGCAACTGCATGTGGTAAATCCATTCTGTCTATCAGTGGTGAAGAGCAACTTCATGTGTTAAATCCATTCTGTCTATGAATGGTGAAGAGCAACTTCATGTGGTAAATCCATTCTGTCTATCACTAGTGAAGGTAGTAAATCCATTCTGACTATCAGTGGCGAACAGCAACTTAATGCAGTAAATGCATTCTGTCTATCAGTGGTGAAGATCAACTTCATTTAGTAAATCCATTCCGTCTATGAATGTTGAAGAGCAACTTCATGTAGTAAATCCATTCTGTCTATTAATGGTGAAGAGCAACTTCATTTAATAAATCCATTCTATCAGTGGTGAAGAGCAATTTCATGTAGTAAATCCATTCCGTCTATGAATGTTGAAGAGCAACTTCATGTAGTAAACCCATTCTGTCTATGAATGGTGAACAACAATTTCATGTAGTAAACCCATTCTATCAGTGGTGAAGAGAAACTTTATGTAGTATATACATTCTGTCTATCAGTGGTGAAAGGCAACTTCATGTAGTAAATCCATTCTGTCTATCACTGGTGAAGGTAGTAAATCCATTCTGTCTGCGAGTGGTGAAGAGCAACTTCATTTAGTAAGTCCATTCTGTCTGTGAGTGGTGAAGAGTAACTTCGTGTAGTAAATCCATTCTGTCTATGAGTGGTGAAGAGCAACTTTATGTAGTAAACCCATTCTGTCTATCAATGGTTAAGAGTAACTTCTTGTAGTAAATCCATTCTGTCTATCAATGGTGAAGAGTAAGTTCATGTAGTAAAGCCATTCTGTCTATGAGTGGTGAAGACCAACTTCATGTAGTAAATCCATTCTGTCTATCAATGGTGAAGGGCAACTTCATGAGGTAAAGCCATTCTGTCTATGAATGGTGAAGACCAACTTCATGTAGTAAATCCATTCTGTCTATCAATGGTGAAGGGCAACTTCATTTATTAAATCGATTCTGTCCATCAATGGTGAAGGGCAACTTCATGTAGTAAATCGATTCTGTCCATCAATGGTGAAGAGTAAGTTCATGTAGTAAATCGATTCTGTCTATCAATGGTGAAGAGTAAGTTCATGTAGTAAAGCCATTCTGTCTATGAGTGGTGAAGACCAACTTCATGTAGTAAATCGATTCTCTCCATCAATGGTGAAGGGCAACTTCATGAGGTAAAGCCATTCTGTCTATGAATGGTGAAGACCAACTTCATGTAGTAAAGCCATTCTGTCTATGAATGGTGAAGACCAACTTCATGTAGTAAAGCCATTCTGTCTATGAATGGTGAAGACCAACTTCATGTAGTAAAGCCATTCTGTCTATGAATGGTGAAGACCAACTTCATGTAGTAAATCGATTCTGTCCATCAATGGTGAAGGGCAACTTCATGAGGTAAAGCCATTCTGTCTATGAATGGTGAAGGGCAACTTCATGTAGTAAAGCCATTCTGTCTAGGAGTGGTTGAGAGCAACTTCATGTAGTAAATCCATTCTGTCTATGAATGGTGAAGAGCAACTTCATGTGGTAAATCCATTCTGTCTATGAGTAGTGAAGAACACCTTCATGTAGTAAAGCCATTCTGTCTATCAGTCGCGAAGAGCAACTTCATGAAGTAAATCCATTCTTTCTGTGAGTGGTCAAGAGCAACTTCATGTAGTAAATCCATTCTGTCTATCAATGGTGAAGAGCAACTTCATGTAGTAAATCCATTCTGTCTATCAGTGGTAAAGAGTAACTTCATGTAGTAAATCCATTCTTTCTGTGAGTGGTCAAGAGCTACTTCATGTAGTAAATCCATTCTGTCTATCAACGGTGAATAGCTACTTCATGTAGTAAATCCATTCTGTCTGTGAGTGGTGAAGAGCTACTTCATGTAGTAAATCCATTCTGTCTATGAGTGGTGAAGTGCTACTTCATGTAGTAAATCCATTCTGTCTCTGAGTGGTGAAGAGCTACTTCATGTAGTAAATCCATTCTGTCTGTGAGTGGTGAAGAGCAACTTCATATAGTAAATCCATTCTGTCTATGAGTGGTGAAGAGCTACTTCATTTAGTAAATCCATTCTGTCTATGAGTGGTGAAGAGCAACTTCATGTAGTAAATCCATTCTGTCTATGAATGGTGAAGAGCTACTTCATGTGGTAAATCCATTCTGTCTCTGAGTGGTGAAGAGCTACTTCATTTAGTAAATCCATTCTGTCTATGAGTGGTGAAGAGCTACTTCATGTAGTAAATCCATTCTGTCTATGTGTGGTGAAGAGCTACTTCATTTAGTAAATCCATTCTGTTTGTGAGTGGCGAAGAGCAACTTCATGTAGTAAATCCATTCTGTCTCTGAGTGGTGAACAGCTACTTCATGTAGTAAATCCATTCTGTCTATGTGTGGTGAAGAGCTACTTCATGTAGTAAATCCATTCTGTCTATGTGTGGTGAAGAGCAACTTCATGTAGTAAATCCATTGTGTCCATGTGTGGTGAAGAGCTACTTCATTTAGTAAATCCATTCTGTCTATGTGTGGTGAAGAGCTACTTCATTTAGTAAATCCATTCTGTCTGTGAGTGGTGAAGAGCTACTTCATGTAGTAAATCCATTCTGTCTATCAATGGTGAAGAGCAACTTCATGTAGTAAATCCATTCTGTCTATCAATGGTGAAGAGCAACTTCATGTAGTAAATCCATTCTGTCTATCAATGGTGAAGAGCAACTTCATGTAGTAGATCCATTCTGTCTATGAGTGGTGAAGATTAACTTCATGTAGTAAATCTATTTTGTCTATGAGTGGTGATGATTAACTTCATGTAGTAAACCCATTTTGTCTATGAGTTGTGAAGAGCAACTTCATGTAATAAATCCATTCTGTCTATGAGTGGTGAAGAGGACCTTCATGTAGGAAAGCCATTCTGTCTATGAGTGGTGATGATTAACTTCATGTAGTAAATCCATTCTCTCTATGAGTGGTGATGATTAACTTCATGTAGTAAACCCATTCTCTCTATGAGTGGTGATGATTAACTTCATGTAGTAAACCCATTCTGTCTATGAGTGGTGATGATTAACTTCATGTAGTAAATCCATTCTCTCTATGAGTGGTGATGATTAACTTCATGTAGTAAACCCATTCTGTCTATGAGTGGTGATGATTAACTTCATGTAGTAAATCCATTCTCTCTATGAGTGGTGAAGAGCAACTTCATGTAGTAAATCCATTCTGTCTATGAGTGGTGAAGAGCAACTTCATGTAGTAAATCCATTCTCTCTATGAGTGGTGATGATTAACTTCATGTAGTAAATCCATTCTGTCTATGAGTCGTGAAGAGCAACTTCATGTAGTAAACCCATTCTGTCTATGAGTGGTGAAGAGGACCTTCATGTAGGAAAGCCATTCTGTCTATGAGTGGTGATGATTAACTTCATGTAGTAAATCCATTCTCTCTATGAGTGGTGAAGAGCAACTTCATGTAGTAAACCCATTCTCTCTATGAGTGGTGAAGAGGACCTTCATGTAGGAAAGCCATTCTGTCTATGAGTGGTGATGATTAACTTCATGTAGTAAATCCATTCTCTCTATGAGTGGTGATGATTAACTTCATGTAGTAAACCCATTCTCTCTATGAGTGGTGATGATTAACTTCATGTAGTAAACCCATTCTCTCTATGAGTGGTGATGATTAACTTCATGTAGTAAATCCATTCTCTCTATGAGTGGTGATGATTAACTTCATGTAGTAAACCCATTCTGTCTATGAGTGGTGATGATTAACTTCATGTAGTAAATCCATTCTCTCTATGAGTGGTGAAGAGCAACTTCATGTAGTAAATCCATTCTGTCTATGAGTGGTGAAGATTAACTTCATGTAGTAAATCCATTCTGTCTATGAGTGGTGAAGAGCAACTTCATGTAGTAAATCCATTCTGTCTATGAGTGGTGAAGATTAACTTCATGTAGTAAATCCATTCTGTCTATGAGCGGTGAAGAGCAACTTCATGTAGTAAATCCATTCTCTCTATGAGTGGTGATGATTAACTTCATGTAGTAAACCCATTCTGTCTATGAGTGGTGATGATTAACTTCATGTAGTAAATCCATTCTCTCTATGAGTGGTGAAGAGCAACTTCATGTAGTAAATCCATTCTGTCTATGAGTGGTGAAGATTAACTTCGTGTAGTAAATCCATTCTGTCTATGAGTGGTGAAGAGCAACTTCATGTAGTAAATCCATTCTCTCTATGAGTGGTGAAGAGCAACTTCATGTAGTAAATCCATTCTGTCTATGAGTGGTGATGATTAACTTCATGTAGTAAATCCATTCTCTCTATGAGTGGTGAAGAGCAACTTCATGTAGTAAATCCATTCTGTCTATGAGTGGTGAAGATTAACTTCATGTAGTAAATCCATTCTGTCTATGAGTGGTGAAGAGCAACTTCATGTAGTAAATCCATTCTGTCTATGAGTGGTGAAGATTAACTTCATGTAGTAAATCCATTCTGTCTATGAGTGGTGAAGAGCAACTTCATGTAGTAAATCCATTCTCTCTATGAGTGGTGAAGAGCAACTTCATGTAGTAAATCCATTCTCTCTATGAGTGGTGAAGAGCAACTTCATGTAGTAAATCCATTCTGTCTCTGAGTGGTGAAGATTAACTTCATGTAGTAAATCCATTCTCTCTATGAGTGGTGATGATTAACTTCATGTAGTAAATCCATTCTGTCTATGAGTGGTGAAGATTAACTTCATGTAGTAAATCCATTCTCTCTATGAGTAGTGAAGAGCAACTTCATGTAGTAAATCCATTCTCTCTATGAGTGGTGAAGAGCAACTTCATGTAGTAAATCCATTTTGTCTATGAGTGGTGATGATTAACTTCATGTAGTAAATCCATTCTGTCTATGAGTGGTGATGATTAACTTCATGTAGTAAATCCATTCTGTCTATGAGTGGTGATGATTAACTTCATGTAGTAAATCTATTTTGTCTATGAGTGGTGATGATTAACTTCATGTAGTAAATCCATTCTGTCTATGAGTGGTGAAGAGGACCTTCATGTAGGAAAGCCATTCTGTCTATCAGTTGCGAAGAGCAACTTCATGTAGTAAATCCATTCTGTCTATCAATGGTGAAGAGCAACTGCATGTGGTAAATCCATTCTGTCTATCAGTGGTGAAGAGCAACTTCATGTGTTAAATCCATTCTGTCTATGAATGGTGAAGAGCAACTTCATTTAGTAAATCCATTCTGTCTATCAATGGTGAAGAGCAACTGCATGTGGTAAATCCATTCTGTCTATCAGTGGTGAAGAGCAACTTCATGTGTTAAATCCATTCTGTCTATGAATGGTGGAGAGCAACTTCATGTAGTAAATCCATTCTGTCTATCACTAGTGAAGGTAGTAAATCCATTCTGACTATCAGTGGCGAACAGCAACTTAATGCAGTAAATGCATTCTGTCTATCAGTGGTGAAGATCAACTTCATTTAGTAATTCCATTCCGTCTATGAATGTTGAAGAGCAACTTCATGTAGTAAATCCATTCTGTCTATTAATGGTGAAGAGCAACTTCATTTAATAAATCCATTCTATCAGTGGTGAAGAGCAATTTCATGTAGTAAATCCATTCCGTCTATGAATGTTGAAGAGCAACTTCATGTAGTAAACCCATTCTGTCTATGAATGGTGAACAACAATTTCATGTAGTAAACCCATTCTATCAGTGGTGAAGAGAAACTTTATGTAGTATATACATTCTGTCTATCAGTGGTGAAAGGCAACTTCATGTAGTAAATCCATTCTGTCTATCACTGGTGAAGGTAGTAAATCCATTCTGTCTGCGAGTGGTGAAGAGCAACTTCATTTAGTAAGTCCATTCTGTCTGTGAGTGGTGAAGGGTAACTTCGTGTAGTAAATCCATTCTGTCTATGAGTGGTGAAGAGCAACTTTATGTAGTAAACCCATTCTGTCTATCAATGGTTAAGAGTAACTTCTTGTAGTAAATCCATTCTGTCTATCAATGGTGAAGAGTAAGTTCATGTAGTAAAGCCATTCTGTCTATGAGTGGTGAAGACCAACTTCATGTAGTAAATCCATTCTGTCTATCAATGGTGAAGGGCAACTTCATGAGGTAAAGCCATTCTGTCTATGAATGGTGAAGACCAACTTCATGTAGTAAATCCATTCTGTCTATCAATGGTGAAGGGCAACTTCATTTAGTAAATCGATTCTGTCCATCAATGGTGAAGGGCAACTTCATGTAGTAAATCGATTCTGTCCATCAATGGTGAAGAGTAAGTTCATGTAGTAAATCGATTCTGTCTATCAATGGTGAAGAGTAAGTTCATGTAGTAAAGCCATTCTGTCTATGAGTGGTGAAGACCAACTTCATGTAGTAAATTGATTCTCTCCATCAATGGTGAAGGGCAACTTCATGAGGTAAAGCCATTCTGTCTATGAATGGTGAAGACCAACTTCATGTAGTAAAGCCATTCTGTCTATGAATGGTGAAGACCAACTTCATGTAGTAAAGCCATTCTGTCTATGAATGGTGAAGACCAACTTCATGTAGTAAAGCCATTCTGTCTATGAATGGTGAAGACCAACTTCATGTAGTAAATCGATTCTGTCCATCAATGGTGAAGGGCAACTTCATGAGGTAAAGCCATTCTGTCTATGAATGGTGAAGGGCAACTTCATGTAGTAAAGCCATTCTGTCTAGGAGTGGTTGAGAGCAACTTCATGTAGTAAATCCATTCTGTCTATGAATGGTGAAGAGCAACTTCATGTGGTAAATCCATTCTGTCTATGAGTAGTGAAGAACACCTTCATGTAGTAAAGCCATTCTGTCTATCAGTCGCGAAGAGCAACTTCATGAAGTAAATCCATTCTTTCTGTGAGTGGTCAAGAGCAACTTCATGTAGTAAATCCATTCTGTCTATCAATGGTGAAGAGCAACTTCATGTAGTAAATCCATTCTGTCTATCAGTGGTAAAGAGTAACTTCATGTAGTAAATCCATTCTTTCTGTGAGTGGTCAAGAGCTACTTCATGTAGTAAATCCATTCTGTCTATCAGTGGTGAAGAGCTACTTCATGTAGTAAATCCATTCTGTCTGTGAGTGGTGAAGAGCTACTTCATGTAGTAAATCCATTCTGTCTATGAGTGGTGAAGAGCTACTTCATGTAGTAAATCCATTCTGTCTCTGAGTGGTGAAGAGCTACTTCATGTAGTAAATCCATTCTGTCTGTGAGTGGTGAAGAGCAACTTCATATAGTAAATCCATTCTGTCTATGAGTGGTGAAGAGCTACTTCATTTAGTAAATCCATTCTGTCTATGAGTGGTGAAGAGCAACTTCATGTAGTAAATACATTCTGTCTATGAGTGGTGAAGAGCTACTTCATGTGGTAAATCCATTCTGTCTCTGAGTGGTGAAGAGCTACTTCATTTAGTAAATCCATTCTGTCTATGAGTGGTGAAGAGCTACTTCATGTAGTAAATCCATTCTGTCTATGTGTGGTGAAGAGCTACTTCATTTAGTAAATCCATTCTGTTTGTGAGTGGTGAAGAGCAACTTCATGTAGTAAATCCATTCTGTCTCTGAGTGGTGAACAGCTACTTCATGTAGTAAATCCATTCTGTCTATGTGTGGTGAAGAGCTACTTCATGTAGTAAATCCATTCTGTCTATGTGTGGTGAAGAGCAACTTCATGTAGTAAATCCATTCTGTCCATGTGTGGTGAAGAGCTACTTCATTTAGTAAATCCATTCTGTCTATGTGTGGTGAAGAGCTACTTCATTTAGTAAATCCATTCTGTCTGTGAGTGGTGAAGAGCTACTTCATGTAGTAAATCCATTCTGTCTATCAATGGTGAAGAGCATCTTCATGTAGTAAATCCATTCTGTCTATAAATGGTGAAGAGCAACTTCATGTAGTAAATCCATTCTGTCCACGTGTGGTGAAGAGCTACTTCATTTAGTAACTCCATTCTGTCTATGTGTGGTGAAGAGCTACTTCATTTAGTAAATCCATTCTGTCTGTGAGTGGTGAAGAGCTACTTCATGTAGTAAATCCATTCTGTCTATCAATGGTGAAGAGCAACTTCATGTAGTAAATCCATTCTGTCTATCAATGGTGAAGAGCAACTTCATGTAGTAAATCCATTCTGTCTGTGAGTGGTGAAGAGCAACTTAACTTAGTAAATCCATTCTGTCTGTGAGTGGTGAAGAGCAACTTAATTTAGTAAAACCATTCTGTCTATGAGTGGCGAAGAGCAACTTAATTTAGTAAATCCATTCTGGCTATGAGTGGTGAAGAGCAACTTTATGTAGTAAATCCATTCTGTCTATCAATGGTGAGGAGCAACTTCATGTAGTAAATCCATTCTGTCTATCAATGGTGAGGAGCAACTTCATGTGGTAAATCCATTCTGTCTATGAATGGTGAGGAGCAACTTCATGTAGTAAATCCATTCTGTCTATCAATGGTGAGGAGCAACTTCATGTAGTAAATCCATTCTGTCTATGAATGGTGAAGAGCAACTTCGTGTAGTAAATCCATTCTGTCTATGAATAGTGAAGAGCAACTTCATGTAGTAAATCCATTCTGTCTATGAATGGTGAAGAGCAACTTCATGTAGTAAATCCATTCTGTCTATGAATGGTGAGGAGCAACTTCATGTAGTAAATCCATTCTGTCTATGAATGGTGAAGAGCAACTTCATGTAGTAAATGCATTCTGTCTGTGAATGGTGAAGAGTAACTTCATGTAGTAAATCCATTCTGTCTGTGAATGGTGAAGAGTAACTTCATGTAGTAAATCCATTCTGTCTGTGAGTGGTGAAGAGCTACTTCATGTAGTAAGTCCATTCTGTCTATGAGTGGTGAAGAGCTACTTCATGTAGTAAATCCATTCTGTCTATGAGTGGTGAAGAGCTACTTCATGTAGTAAATCCATTCTGTCTGTGAGCGGTGAAGAGCTACTTCATGTAGTAAATCCATTCTGTCTATGAATGGTGAAGAGCAACTTCATGTAGTAAATGCATTCTGTCTGTGAATGGTGAAGAGTAACTTCATGTAGTAAATCCATTCTGTCTGTGAATGGTGAAGAGTAACCTCATGTAGTAAATCCATTCTGTCTATGAGTGGTGAAGATCAACTTCATGTAGTAAATCCATTCTGTCTATGAGTGGTGAAGAGCAACTTCATGTAGTAAATCCATTCTGTCTGTGAGCGGTGAAGAGCAACTTCATATAGTAAATCCATTCTGTCTATGAGTGGTGAAGAGCAACTTCATGTAGTAAATCCATTTTGGCTATGAGTGGTGAAGAGCAACTTTATGTAGTAAATCCATTCTGTCTATGAGTGGTGAAGAGCAACCTCATGTAGTAAATCCATTCTGTCTATGAGTGGTGATGAGCAACTTCATGTAGTAAATCCATTCTGTTGGTGAGTGGTGAAGAGCAACTTCATGTAGTAAATCCATTCTGTCTTTGAGTGGTGAAGAGCAACTTCATGTGGTAAATCCATTCTGTCTTTGAGTGGTGAAGAGCAACTTCATGTAGTAAATCCATTCTGTCTATGAGTGGTGAACAGCAACTTCATGTAGTAAATGCATTCTGTCTGTGAATGGTGAAGAGTAACTTCATGTAGTAAATCCATTCTGTCTGTGAATGGTGAAGAGTAACTTCATGTAGTAAATCCATTCTGTCTGTGAGTGGTGAAGAGCAACTTCATGTAGTAAATCCATTCTGTCTATGAGTGGTGAAGAGCAATTTAATTTAGTATATCCATTCAGTCTATCAATTGTGAAGAGCAACTTCATGTAGTAAATCCATTCTGTCTATCAGTGGTGAACAGCAACTTCATGTAGTAAATCCGTTCTGTCTATGAATGGTGAAGAGCAACTTCATGTAGTAAATCCATTCTGTCTATGAATGGTGAAGAGCATCTTCATGTAGTAAATCCATTCTGTCTATCAGTGGTGAGGAGCAACCTCATGTAGTAAATCCATTCTGTCTATGAATGGTGAAGAGCAGCTTCATGTAGTAAATCCATTCTGTCTATGAATGGTGAAGAGCACCTTCATGTAGTAAATCCATTCTGTCTATCAGTGGTGAAGAGCACCTTCATGTAGTAAATCCATTCTGTCTATCAGTGGTGAGGAGCAACTTCATGTAGTAAATCCATTCTGTCTATGAATGGTGAAGAGCAACTTCATGTAGTGAATCCATTCTGTCTATATGTGGTGTAGAGCAACTTCATGTAGTGAATCCATTCTTTCTATGAGTGGTGAAGAGCAACTTCATGTAGTAAATCCATTCTGTCTAACAATGGTGAAGAGCAACTTCATGTAGTAAATCCATTTTGTCTATGAGTGGTGAAGATTAACTTCATGTAGTAAATCCATTCTGTCTATGAGTGGTGAAGAGCAACTTCATGTAGTAAATCCATTCTGTCTATGATTGGTGAAAGGCAACTTCATTTAGTAAAGCCATTCTGTCTGTGAGTGGTGAAGAGCAACTTCATGTAGTAAATCCATTCTGCTTATGAGTGGTGAAGAGCAACTTCATGTAGTAAATCCATTCTGTCTGTGAGTGGTGAAGAGCAACTTCATGTAGTAAATCCATTCTGTCTGTGAATGGTGAAGAGTAACTTAATTTAGTAAATCCATTCTGTCTATGAGTGGTGAAGAGCAACTTTATGTAGTAAATCCATTCTGTCTATGAGTGGTGAAGAGCAACTTTATTTAGTAAATCCATTCTGTCTATGAGTGGTGAAGATTAACTTCATTTAGTAAATCCATTCTGTCTATGAGTGGTTAAGAGCAACTTCATTAAATTAATCCATTCTATCTGTGAGTGGTGAAGATTAACTTCATGTAGTAAAACCATTCTGTGTATGAGTGTTGAAGAGCAACTTAATGTAGTAAATCCATTCTGTCTGTGAGTGGTGAAGATAAACTTGATGTAGTAAAACCATTCATTGTATGAGTGGTGAAGTGGAACTACATGTAGTAAAACCATTCTGTATGTGAGTGTTGAAGAGCAACTTCTTGTAGTATAACCATTCTGTCTATGATTGGTGAAGATTAACTTCATGTAGTAAAACCATTCTGTGTATGAGTGTTGAAGAGCAACTTCATATAGTAAATCCATTCTGTCTGTGAGTGGTGAAGATTAACTTCATGTAGTAAAACCATTCTGTCTGTGAGTGATGAAGAGCACCTTCATGTAGTAAGTCCATTCTGTCTGTGAATGGTGAAGGGTAACTTCATGCAGTAAATCCTTCCTGTTTGTAAATGGTGAATAGCAACTTCATTTAGTAAATCCATTCTGTGTATCAGTGGGAGGAGCGACTTCATGTAGTAAATCCATTCTGTGTGTGAATGGTGAAGAGCAACTTCATTTAGTAAATCCATTCCGTCTCTCAGTGGTGAAGAGCAATTTCATGTAGTAAATCCATTCTGTCTGTGAGTGGTGAAGAGCAACTTCATGTAGTAAACCATTCTGTCTGTGAGTGGTAAAGCAACTTCATTTAGTAAATCCATTCTGTCTATCAGTGGTGAAGAGCAACTACATGTAGTAAACCATTCTGTGTGTGAATGGTGAAGGGTAACATCATTTAGTAAATCCATTCTGTCTATCAGTGGTGAAGAGCAACTTCATGTAGTAAATCCATTCTGTCTACCAGTGGTGAAGAGCAACTTCATGTAGTAAATCCATTCTGTGTGTGAATGGTGAAGAGCAACTTCATTTAGTAACTCTTTTCTGTCTATGAGTAGTGAAGAGGTACTTCATGTAGTAAATCCATTCTTTCTCTGAGTGCTGAAGGGTAACTTCATGTAGTTAATCCATTCTGTCTAGGAGTGATGGAGAGCCACTTCATGTAGTAAATCCATTCTGTCTGTGAATGGTGAAGAGCAACTTCATGGAGTAAATCGATTCTGTCTATCAGTCGCCAAGAGCAACTTCATGTAGTAAATCCATTCTGTCTAGGAGTGGTGGAGAGCCACTTCATGTAGTAAATCCATTCTGTCTGTGAATGGTGAAGAGCAACTTCATGTAGTAAATCCATTCTGTCTATCAGTCGCCAAGAGCAACTTCATGTAGTAAATCCATTCTGTCTACGAGTGCTGAAGATTAACTTCATGTAGTAAATCCATTCTTTCTGTGAGTGGTGAAGGGTAACTTCATGTAGTAAATCCATTCTGTCTAGGAGTGGTGTAGAGCCACTTCATGTAGTAAATCCATTCTGTCTATCAGTCGCCAAGAGCAGCTTCATGTAGTAAATCCATTCTGTCTATGAGTGGTGAAGAGCAACTTCATGTGGTAAAACCATTCTGTGTATGAGTGGTGGAGAGCAACTTTATGTAGTAAATCCATTCTGGCTATGAGTGGTGGAGAGCAACTTTATGTAGTAAATCCATTCTGTCTATGAGTGGTGAAGAGCAACCTCATGTAGTAAATCCATTCTGTCTATGAGTGGTGATGAGCAACTTCATTTAGTAAATCCATTCTGTTGGTGAGTGGTGAAGAGACACTTCATGTAGTAAATCCATTCTGTCTATGAATGGTGAAGAGCACCTTCATGTAGTAAGTCCATTCTGTCTGTGAATGGTGAAGGGTAACTTCATGCAGTAAATCCTTCCTGTTTGTAAATGGTGAATAGCAACTTCATTTAGTAAATCCATTCTGTGTATCAGTGGGAGGAGCGACTTCATGTAGTAAATCCATTCTGTGTGTGAATGGTGAAGAGCAACTTCATTTAGTAAATCCATTCCGTCTCTCAGTGGTGAAGAGCAATTTCATGTAGTAAATCCATTCTGTCTGTGAGTGGTGAAGAGCAACTTCATGTAGTAAACCATTCTGTCTGTGAGTGGTAAAGCAACTTCATTTAGTAAATCCATTCTGTCTATCAGTGGTGAAGAGCAACTACATGTAGTAAACCATTCTGTGTGTGAATGGTGAAGGGTAACATCATTTAGTAAATCCATTCTGTCTATCAGTGGTGAAGAGCAACTTCATGTAGTAAATCCATTCTGTCTACCAGTGGTGAAGAGCAACTTCATGTAGTAAATCCATTCTGTGTGTGAATGGTGAAGAGCAACTTCATTTAGTAACTCTTTTCTGTCTATGAGTAGTGAAGAGGTACTTCATGTAGTAAATCCATTCTTTCTCTGAGTGCTGAAGGGTAACTTCATGTAGTTAATCCATTCTGTCTAGGAGTGATGGAGAGCCACTTCATGTAGTAAATCCATTCTGTCTGTGAATGGTGAAGAGCAACTTCATGGAGTAAATCGATTCTGTCTATCAGTCGCCAAGAGCAACTTCATGTAGTAAATCCATTCTGTCTAGGAGTGGTGGAGAGCCACTTCATGTAGTAAATCCATTCTTTCTGTGAGTGGTGAAGGGTAACTTCATGTAGTAAATCCATTCTGTCTAGGAGTGGTGTAGAGCCACTTCATGTAGTAAATCCATTCTGTCTATCAGTCGCCAAGAGCAGCTTCATGTAGTAAATCCATTCTGTCTATGAGTGGTGAAGAGCAACTTCATGTGGTAAAACCATTCTGTGTATGAGTGGTGGAGAGCAACTTTATGTAGTAAATCCATTCTGGCTATGAGTGGTGGAGAGCAACTTTATGTAGTAAATCCATTCTGTCTATGAGAGGTGAAGAGCAACCTCATGTAGTAAATCCATTCTGTCTATGAGTGGTGATGAGCAACTTCATTTAGTAAATCCATTCTGTTGGTGAGTGGTGAAGAGCAACTTCATGTAGTAAATCCATTCTGTCTATGAATGGTGAAGAGCAACTTCATGTAGTAAATCCATTCTGTCTTTGAGTGGTGAAGAGCAACTTCATGTAGTAAATCCATTCTGTCTTTGAGTGGTGAAGAGCAACTTCATGTAGTAAATCCATTCTGTCTATTAGTGGTGAACAGCAACTACATGTAGTAAATGCATTCTGTCTGTGAATGGTGAAGAGTAACTTCATGTAGTAAATCCATTCTGTATATCAGTGGTGAAGAGTAACTTCATGTAGTAAATCCAACCTGTCTGTGAATCGTGAAGAGTAACTTCATGTAGTAAATCCATTCTGTCTGTGAATGGTGAAGAGTAACTTCATGTAGTAAATCCATTCTGTCTGTGAGTGGTGAAGAGCAACTTCATGTAGTAAATCCATTCTGTCTATGAGTGGTGAAGAGCAACTTAATTTAGTAAATCCATTCTGTCTGTGAGTGGTGAAGAGCAACTTCATGGAGTAAATCCATTCTGTCTATCAGTGGTGAAAAGCACCTTCATGTAGTAAATCCATTCTGTCTATCAGTGGTGAAGAGCAACTTCATGTAGTAAATCCATTCTGTCTATGAGTGGTGAAGAGCAACTTCATGTAGTAAATCCATTCTGTCTATCAATTGTGAAGAGCAACTTCATGTAGTAAATCCATTCTGTCTATCAGTGGTGAACAGCAACTTCATGTAGTAAATCCGTTCTGTCTATGAATGGTGAAGAGTAACTTCATGTAGTAAATCCATTCTGTCTATGAATGGTGAAGAGCAACTTCATGTAGTAAATCCATTCTGTCTATGAATGGTGAAGAGCATCTTCATGTAGTAAATCCATTCTGTCTATGAATGGTGAAGAGCAACTTCATGTAGTAAATCCATTCTGTCTATGAATGGTGAAGAGCAACTTCATGTAGTAAATCCATTCTGTCTATCAATGGTGAAGAGCAACTTCATGTAGTAAGTCCATTCTGTCTATAAATGGTGAAGAGCAACTTCATGTAGTAAATCCATTCTGTCTATGAGTGGTGAAGAGCTACTTCATGTAATAAATCCATTTTGTCTATGAGTGGTGAAGATTAATTTTATGTAGTAAATCCATTCTGACTATGAATGGTGAAAGGCAACTTCATTTAGTAAAGCCATTCTGTCTATGTGTGGTGAAGAGCTACTTCATGTAGTAAATCCATTTTGTCTATGAGTGGTGAAGAACAACTTCATGTAGTAAATCTATTCTGTCTGTGAGCGGTGAAGAGCAACTTCATGTAGTAAATCCATTCTGTCTGTGAGTGGTGAAGAGCAACCTCATGTAGTAAATCCATTCTGTCTATGAGTGGTGATGAGCAACTTCATGTAGTAAATCCATTCTGTCTGTGAGTGGTGAAGAGCAACTTCATGTAGTAAATCCATTCTGTCTATGAGTGGTGAACAGCAACTTCATGTAGTAAATCCATTCTGTCTGTGAATGGTGAAGAGTAACTTCATGTAGTAAATCCATTCTGTCTGTGAGTGGTGAAGAGCAACTTCATGTAGTAAATCCATTCTGTCTATGAGTGGTGAAGGACAACTTAATTTAGTAAATCCATTCTGTCTGTGAGTGGTGAAGAGCAACTTCATGGAGTAAATCCATTCTGTCTATGAGTGGTGAAGAGCAACTTAATTTAGTATATCCATTCTGTCTCTGAGTGGTGAAGAGCAACTTCATTTAGTAAATCCTTTCTGTCAAGGAGTGGTGAAGGGCAACTTCATGTAGTAAATCCATTCTGTCTATGAGTGGTGAAGAGCAACTTCATTTAGTAAATCCATTCTGTCTGTGAGTGGTGAAGAGCAGCTTTATGTGGTAAATCCATTCAGACAAGGAGTGGTGGAGAGCCACTTCATGTAGTAAATCCATTCTGTCTGTGAATGGTGAAGAGCAACTTCATGTAGTAAATCCATTCTGTTTATCAGTGATGAAGAGGAACTTCATGTAGTAAACCATTCTGTGTGTGAATGGTGAAGGGTAACTTTATTTAGTAAATCCATTCTGTCTATCAGTGCTGAAGAGCGACTTCATGTAGTACATCCATTCTGTCTATCAGTGGTGAAGAGCAACTTCATGTAGTAAATCCATTCTGTGTGTGAATGGTGAAGAGCAACTTCATTTAATAAATCCATTCTGTCTATGAGTAGTGAAGAGTAACTTCATGTAGTAAATCCATTCTGTCTATCAGTGGTGAAGAGCCACTTCATGTAGTAAATCCATTATTTCTATGAGTGGTGAAGAGCAACTTCATGTAGTAAATCCATTCTGTTTATCAGTGGTGAAGAGCAACTTCATGTAGTAAATCCATTCTGTCTATGAATAGTGAAGAGCAACTTCATGTAGTAAATCCATTCTGTCTATGAATGGTGAAGAGCAACTTCATTTAGTAAATCCATTCTGTCTATCAGTGGTGAAGAGCAACTTCATGTAGTAAATCAATTCTGTCTATGAATGGTGAAGAGCAACTTCATTTAGTAAATCCATTCTGTCTATCAGTGGTGAAGAGCAACTTCATGTAGTAAATCAATTCTGTCTATCAGTGGTGAAGAGCAACTTCATGTAGTAAATCCATTCTGTGTGTGAATGGTGAAGAGCCACTTCATGTAGTAAATCCATTCTGTCTGTGAGTGGTGAAGATTAACTTCATGTAGTAAAACCATTCTGTGTATGAGTGTTGAGAGCAACTTCATGTAGTAAATCCATTTTGTCTATGAGTGGTGAAGAACAACTTCATGTAGTAAAACCATTCTGTGTATGAGTGTTGAGAGCAACTTCATGTAGTAAATCCATTTTGTCTATGAGTGGTGAAGAACATCTTCATGTAGTAAAACCATTCTGTGTATGAGTGTTGAGAGCAACTTCATGTAGTAAATCCATTTTGTCTGTGAGTGGTGAAGAGCAACTTCATGTAGTAAATCCATTCTGTGTGTGAATGGTGAAGACCCACTTCATGTAGTAAATCCATTCTGTCTGTGAGTGGTGAAGATTAACTTCATGTAGTAAAACCATTCTGTGTATGAGTGTTGAGAGCAACTTCATGTAGTAAATCCATTCTATCTGTGAGTGGTGAAGATTAACTTCATGTAGTAAATCCATTCTGTTTGTGAGTGGTGAAGATTAACTTCATGTAGTAAATCCATTCTGTTTGTGAGTGGTGAAGATTAACTTCATGTAGTAAATCCATTCTGTTTGTGAGTGTTGAGAGCAACTTCATGTAGTAAATCCATTCTGTTTGTGAGTGGTGAAGATTAACTTCATGTAGTAAATCCATTCTGTTTGTGAGTGTTGAAGAGCAACTTAATGTAGTAAATCCATTCTATCTGTGAGTGGTGAAGATTAACTTCATGTAGTAAAACCATTCTGTGTATGAGTGGTGAAGAACAACTTCATGTAGTAAATCCATTCTGTTTGTGAGTGGTGAAGAGCAACTTCATGTAGTAAATCCATTCTGTCTATGAGTGGTGAAGAACAACTTCATGTAGTAAATCCATTCTGTTTGTGAGTGGTGAAGAGCAACTTCATGTAGTAAATCCATTCTGTCTATGAGTGGTGAAGAACAACTTCATGTAGTAAAGCCATTCTGTCTGTGAGTGGTGAAGAGCTACTTCATGTAGTAAAGCCATTCTGTCTGTGAGTGGTGAAGAACAACTTCATGTAGTAAAGCCATTCTGTCTGTGAGTGGTGAAGAACAACTTCATGTAGTAAAGCCATTCTGTCTGTGAGTGGTGAAGAACAACTTCATGTAGTAAAGCCATTCTGTCTGTGAGTGGTGAAGAACAACTTCATGTAGTAAATCCATTCTGTCTGTGAGTGGTGAAGAACAACTTCATGTAGTAAATCCATTCTGTCTGTGAGTGGTGAAGAACAACTTCATGTAGTAAATCCATTCTGTCTGTGAGTGGTGAAGAACAACTTCATGTAGTAAAGCCATTCTGTCTGTGAGTGGTGAAGAACAACTTCATGTAGTAAATCCATTCTGTCTATGAGTGGTGAAGAACAACTTCATGTAGTAAATCCATTCTGTCTGTGAGTGGTGAAGAGCTACTTCATGTAGTAAAGCCATTCTGTCTGTGAGTGGTGAAGAGCAACTTCATGTAGTAAATCCATTCTGTTTGTGAGTGGTGAAGAACAACTTCATGTAGTAAATCCATTCTGTCTGTGAGTGGTGAAGAGCAACTTTATGTAGTAAATCCATTCTGTCTATCAGTGGTGAAGAGCTACTTCATGTAGTAAAGCCATTCTGTCTATCAGTGGTGAAGAACAACTTCATGTAGTAAAGCCATTCTGTCTATGAGTGGTGAAGAACAACTTCATGTAGTAAATCCATTCTGTCTATCAGTGGTGAAGAGCTACTTCATGTAGTAAAGCCATTCTGTCTATCAGTGGTGAAGAGCTACTTCATGTAGTAAATCCATTCTGTCTGTGAGTGGTGAAGAGCAACTTCATGTAGTAAATCCATTCTGTTTTTGAGTGGTGAAGAACAACTTCATGTAGTAAATCCATTCTGTCTGTGAGTGGTGAAGAGCAACTTCATGTAGTAAATCCATTCTGTCTGTGAGTGGTGAAGAACAACTTCATGTAGTAAATCCATTCTGTTTGTGAGTGGTGAAGAACAACTTCATGTAGTAAATCCATTCTGTTTGTGAGTGGTGAAGAACAACTTCATGTAGTAAATCCATTCTGTCTGTGAGTGGTGAAGAGCTACTTCATGTAGTAAATCCATTCATTTTGTGAGTGGTGAAGAACAACTTCATGTAGTAAATCCATTCTGTTTGTGAGTGGTGAAGAGCAACTTCATGTAGTAAATCCATTCTGTCTGTGAGTGGTGAAGAACAACTTCATGTAGTAAATCCATTCTGTTTGTGAGTGGTGAAGAGCAACTTCATGTAGTAAATCCATTCTGTTTGTGAGTGGTGAAGAACAACTTCATGTAGTAAATCCATTCTGTCTGTGAGTGGTGAAGAACAACTTCATGTAGTAAATCCATTCTGTTTGTGAGTGGTGAAGAACAACTTCATGTAGTAAATCCATTCTGTTTGTGAGTGGTGAAGAACAACTTCATGTAGTAAATCCATTCTGTTTGTGAGTGGTGAAGAACAACTTCATGTAGTAAATCCATTCTGTTTGTGAGTGGTGAAGAACAACTTCATGTAGTAAATCCATTCTGTTTGTGTGTGGTGAAGAGCAACTTCATGTAGTAAATCCATTCTGTTTGTGAGTGGTGAAGAGCAACTTCATGTAGTAAATCCATTCTGTTTGTGTGTGGTGAAGAGCAACTTCATGTAGTAAATCCATTCTGTTTGTGTGTGGTGAAGAGCAACTTCATGTAGTAAATCCATTCTGTTTGTGAGTGGTGAAGAACAACTTTATGTAGTAAATCCATTCTGGCTATGAATGGTGAAGAGCAACTCTATGTAGTAAATCCATTCTGTCTATGAATGGTGAAGAGCAACTTTATGTAGTAAATCCATTCTGGCTATGAATGGTGAAGAGCAACTTTATGTAGTAAATCCATTCTGTCTATTAATGGTGAAGAGCAACTTCATGTAGTAAATCCATTCTGTCTATGAGTGGTTAAGAGCAACTTCATGTAATTAATTCATTCTATCTGTGAGTGGTGAATATTAACTTCATGTAGTAAATCCATTCTGTGTATGAGTGTTGAAGAGCAACTTAATGTAGTAAATCCATTCTGTCTGTGAGTGGTGAAGATAAACTTCATGTAGTAAAACCATTCATTGTATGAGTGGTGAAGAGGAACTTCATGTAGTAAAACCATTCTGTATGTGAGTGTTGAAGAGCAACTTCTTGTAGTATAACCATTCTGTCTATGATTGGTGAAGATTAACTTCATGTAGTAAAACCATTCTGTGTATGAGTGTTGAAGAGCAACTCCATATAGTAAATCCATTCTGTCGTTGAGTGGTGAAGATTAACTTCATGTAGTAAAACCATTCTGTCTGTGAGTGATGAAGAGCACCTTCATGTAGTAAATCCATTCTGTCTGTGAGTGGTGAAGAGCAACTTCATGTAGTAAACTATTCTGTCTGTGAGTGGTAAAGCAACTTCATTTAGTAAATCCATTCTGTCTATCAGTCGCCAAGAGCAACTTCATGTAGTAAATCCATTCTGTCTGTGAGTGGTAAAGCAACTTCATTTAGTAAATCCATTCTGTCTATCAGTGGTGAAGAGCAACTACATGTAGTAAACCATTCTGTGTGTGAATGGTGAAGGGTAACATCATTTAGTAAATCCATTCTGTCTATCAGTGGTGAAGAGCAACTTCATGTAGTAAACCATTCTGTCTGTGAGTGGTAAAGCAACTTCATTTAGTAAATCCATTCTGTCTATCAGTGGTGAAGAGCAACTACATGTAGTAAACCATTCTGTGTGTGAATGGTGAAGGGTAACATCATTTAGTAAATCCATTCTGTCTATCAGTGGTGAAGAGCAACTTCATGTAGTAAATCCATTCTGTCTACCAGTGGTGAAGAGCAACTTCATGTAGTAAATCCATTCTGTGTGTGAATGGTGAAGAGCAACTTCATTTAGTAAATCTATTCTGTCTATGAGTAGTGAAAAGGTACTTCATGTAGTAAATCCATTCTGTCTCTCATAGGTGAAGAGCAACTTCATGTAGTAAATCCATTCATTCTATGAATGGTGAAGAGCAACTTCATGTAGTAAATCCATTCTGTCCATCAGTCGCCAAGAGCAATTTCATGTAGTAAATCCATTCTGTCTAGGAGTGGTGAAGAGCCACTTCATGTAGTAAATCCATTCTTTCTCTGAGTGCTGAAGGGTAACTTCATGTAGTTAATCCATTCTGTCTAGGAGTGATGGAGAGCCACTTCATGTAGTAAATCCATTCTGTCTGTGAATGGTGAAGAGCAACTTCATGGAGTAAATCCATTCTGTCTATCAGTCGCCAAGAGCAACTTCATGTAGTAAATCCATTCTGTCTAGGAGTGGTGGAGAGCCACTTCATGTAGTAAATCCATTCTGTCTGTGAATGGTGAAGAGCAACTTCATGTAGTAAATCCATTCTGTCTATCAGTCGCCAAGAGCAACTTCATGTAGTAAATCCATTCTGTCTACGAGTGCTGAAGATTAACTTCATGTAGTAAATCCATTCTTTCTGTGAGTGGTGAAGGGTAACTTCATGTAGTAAATCCATTCTGTCTAGGAGTGGTGTAGAGCCACTTCATGTAGTAAATCCATTCTGTCTATCAGTCGCCAGGAGCAGCTTCATGTAGTAAATCCATTCTGTCTATGAGTGGTGAAGAGCAACTTCATGTGGTAAAACCATTCTGTGTATGAGTGTTGAAGAGCAACTTAATGTAGTAAATCCATTCTATCTGTGAGTGGTGAAGATTAACTTCATGTAGTAAAACCATTCTGTGTATGAGTGTTGAGAGCAACTTCATGTAGTAAATCCATTCTGTCTATGAATGGTGAAGAGCAACTTCATGTAGTAAATCCATTTTGTCTATGAGTGGTGAAGAGCCACTTCATGTAGTGAATCCATTCTGTCTATTAATGCTGAAGGGCAACTTCATATAGTAGATCCATTCTGTCTATCAGTGGTGATGCGCCACTTCATGCAGTAAATCCATTCTGTCTATCAGTGGTGAAGAGCAATTTCATGTAGTAAATCCATTCTGTCTATTAATGGTGAAGAGCAACTTAATGTAGTAAATCCATTCTGTCTATGAATGGTAAAGAGCAACTTCATGTAGTAAATCCATTCTGTCTGTGACGGGTGAAGAGCAACTTCATGTAGTAAATCCATTCTGTCTATGAATGGTGAAGAGCAACTTTATGTAGTAAATCCATTCTGTCTGTGAATGGTGAAGAGCAACTTCATGTAGTAAATCCATTCTGTCTGTGAATGGTGAAGAGCAACTTCATGTAGTAAATCCATTCTGTCTGTGAATGGTGAAGAGCACCTATATGTAGTAAATCCATTCAGTCTAGGAGTGGTGGAGAGCCACCTCATGTAGTAAATCCATTCTTTCTCTGAGTGCTGAAGGGTAACTTCATGTAGTTAATCCATTCTGTCTATGAGTGGTGAAGAGCAACTTAATTTAGTAAATCCATTCTGTCTATGAGTGGTGAAGAGCACCTATATGTAGTAAATCCATTCAGTCTAGGAGTGGTGGAGAGCCACCTCATGTAGTAAATCCATTCTGTCTATGAGTGGTGAAGAGCAACTTAATTTAGTAAATCCATTCTGTCTATGAGTGGTGAAGAGCACCTATATGTAGTAAATCCATTCAGTCTAGGAGTGGTGGAGAGCCACCTCATGTAGTAAATCCATTCTTTCTCTGAGTGCTGAAGGGTAACTTCATGTAGTTAATCCATTCTGTCTAGGAGTGATGGAGAGCCACTTCATGTAGTAAATCCATTCTGTCTGTGAATGGTGAAGAGCAACTTCATGGAGTAAATCGATTCTGTCTATCAGTCGCCAAGAGCAACTTCATGTAGTAAATCCATTCTGTCTAGGAGTGGTGGAGAGCCACTTCATGTAGTAAATCCATTCTGTCTGTGAATGGTGAAGAGCAACTTCATGTAGTAAATCCATTCTGTCTATCAGTCGCCAAGAGCAACTTCATGTAGTAAATTCATTCTGTCTACGAGTGCTGAAGATTAACTTCATGTAGTAAATCCATTCTTTCTGTGAGTGGTGAAGAGCAACCTCATGTAGTAAATCCATTCTGTCTATCAGTCGCCAAGAGCAGCTTCATGTAGTAAATCCATTCTGTCTGTGAGCGGTGAAGAGCAACTTCATATAGTAAATCCATTCTGTCTATGAGTGGTGAAGAGCAACTTCATGTAGTAAATCCATTCTGGCTATGAGTGGTGGAGAGCAACTTTATGTAGTAAATCCATTCTGTCTATGAGTGGTGAAGAGCAACCTCATGTAGTAAATCCATTCTGTCTATGAGTGGTGATGAGCAACTTCATTTAGTAAATCCATTCTGTTGGTGAGTGGTGAAGAGCAACTTCATGTAGTAAATCCATTCTGTCTATGAATGGTGAAGAGCAACTTCATGTAGTAAATCCATTCTGTCTTTGAGTGGTGAAGAGCAACTTCATGTAGTAAATCCATTCTGTCTTTGAGTGGTGAAGAGCAACTTCATGTAGTAAATCCATTCTGTCTATGAGTGGTGAACAGCAACTACATGTAGTAAATGCATTCTGTCTGTGAATGGTGAAGAGTAACTTCATGTAGTAAATCCAACCTGTCTGTGATTCGTGAAGAGTAACTTCATGTAGTAAATCCATTCTGTCTGTGAATGGTGAAGAGTAACTTCATGTAGTAAATCCATTCTGTCTGTGAGTGGTGAAGAGCAACTTCATGTAGTAAATCCATTCTGTCTTTGAGTGGTGAAGAGCAACTTCATGTAGTAAATCCATTCTGTCTATGAGTGGTGAACAGCAACTACATGTAGTAAATCCAACCTGTCTGTGATTCGTGAAGAGTAACTTCATGTAGTAAATCCATTCTGTCTGTGAATGGTGAAGAGTAACTTCATGTAGTAAATCCATTCTGTCTGTGAGTGGTGAAGAGCAACTTCATGTAGTAAATCCATTCTGTCTATGAATGGTGAAGAGCAACTTCATGTAGTAAATCCATTCTGTCTTTGAGTGGTGAAGAGCAACTTCATGTAGTAAATCCATTCTGTCTTTGAGTGGTGAAGAGCAACTTCATGTAGTAAATCCATTCTGTCTATCAGTGGTGAAAAGCAACTACATGTAGTAAATCCAACCTGTCTGTGATTCGTGAAGAGTAACTTCATGTAGTAAATCCATTCTGTCTGTGAATGGTGAACAGCAACTACATGTAGTAAATCCAACCTGTCTGTGATTCGTGAAGAGTAACTTCATGTAGTAAATCCATTCTGTCTGTGAATGGTGAAGAGTAACTTCATGTAGTAAATCCATTCTGTCTGTGAGTGGTGAAGAGCAACTTCACGGAGTAAATCCATTCTGTCTATCAGTGGTGAAAAGCACCTTCATGTAGTAAATCCATTCTGTCTATCAGTGGTGAAGAGCAACTTAATGTAGTAAATCCATTCTGTCTATGAGTGGTGAAGAGCAACTTCATGTAGTAAATCCATTCTGTCTATCAGTGGTGAAAAGCAACTTCATGTAGTAAATCCATTCTGTCTATCAGTGGTGAAGAGCAACTTCATGTAGTAAATCCATTCTGTCTATGAGTGGTGAAGAGCAACTTCATGTAGTAAATCCATTCTGTCTATCAATTGTGAAGAGCAACTTCATGTAGTAAATCCATTCTGTCTATCAGTGGTGAACAGCAACTTCATGTAGTAAATCCGTTCTGTCTATGAATGGTGAAGAGCAACTTCATGTAGTAAATCCATTCTGTCTATGAATGGTGAAGAGCAACTTCATGTAGTAAATCCATTCTGTCTATGAATGGTGAAGAGCATCTTCATGTAGTAAATCCATTCTGTCTATCAGTGGTGAGGAGCAACTTCATGTAGTAAATCCATTCTGTCTATGAATGGTGAAGAGCAACTTCATGTAGTAAATCCATTCTGTCTATGAATGGTGAAGAGCAACTTCATGTAGTAAATCCATTCTGTCTATCAATGGTGAAGAGCAACTTCATGTAGTAAGTCCATTCTGTCTATAAATGGTGAAGAGCAACTTCATGTAGTAAATCCATTCTGTCTATGAGTGGTGAAGAGCTACTTCATGTAATAAATCCATTTTGTCTATGAGTGGTGAAGATTAATTTTATGTAGTAAATCCATTCTGACTATGAATGGTGAAAGGCAACTTCATTTAGTAAAGCCATTCTGTCTATGTGTGGTGAAGAGCTACTTCATGTAGTAAATCTATTCTGTCTATGAGTGGTGAAGAGCAACTTCATGTAGTAAATCCATTCTGTCTGTGAGCGGTGAAGAGCAACTTCATATAGTAAATCGAATCTGTCTATGAGTGGTGACGAGCAACTTCATGTAGTAAATCCATTCTGTCTATGAGTGGTGAAGAGCAACTTTATGTAGTAAATCCATTCTGTCTATGAGTGGTGAAGAGCAACCTCATGTAGTAAATCCATTCTGTCTATGAGTGGTGATGAGCAACTTCATGTAGTAAATCCATTCTGTCTGTGAGTGGTGAAGAGCAACTTCATGTAGTAAATCCATTCTGTCTATGAGTGGTGAACAGCAACTTCATGTAGTAAATCCATTCTGTCTGTGAATGGTGAAGAGTAACTTCATGTAGTAAATCCATTCTGTCTGTGAGTGGTGAAGAGCAACTTCATGTAGTAAATCCATTCTGTCTATGAGTGGTGAAGGACAACTTAACTTAGTAAATCCATTCTGTCTGTGAGTGGTGAAGAGCAACTTCATGGAGTAAATCCATTCTGTCTATGAGTGGTGAAGAGCAACTTAATTTAGTATATCCTTTCTGTCAAGGAGTGGTGAAGGGCAACTTCATGTAGTAAATCCATTCTGTCTATGAGTGGTGAAGAGCAACTTCATTTAGTATATCCTTTCTGTCAAGGAGTGGTGAAGAGCAACTTCATGGAGTAAATCCATTCTGTCTCTGAGTGGTGAAGAGCAACTTCATTTAGTAAATCCTTTCTGTCAAGGAGTGGTGAAGGGCAACTTCATGTAGTAAATCCATTCTGTCTATGAGTGGTGAAGAGCAACTTCATTTAGTAAATCCATTCTGTCTGTGAGTGGTGAAGAGCAGCTTTATGTGGTAAATCCATTCAGTCAAGGAGTGGTGGAGAGCCACTTCATGTAGTAAATCCATTCTGTCTGTGAATGGTGAAGAGCAACTTCATGTAGTAAATCCATTCTGTTTATCAGTGGTGAAGAGGAACTTCATGTAGTACATCCATTCTGTCTATCAGTGGTGAAGAGCAACTTCATGTAGTAAATCCATTCTGTGTGTGAATGGTGAAGGGTAACTTCATTTAGTAAATCCATTCTGTCTATCAGTGGTGAAGAGCGACTTCATGTAGTACATCCATTCTGTCTATCAGTGGTGAAGAGCAACTTCATGTAGTAAATCCATTCTGTGTGTGAATGGTGAAGAGCAACTTCATTTAATAAATCCATTCTGTCTATGAGTAGTGAAGAGTAACTTCATGTAGTAAATCCATTCTGTCTATCAGTGGTGAAGAGCCACTTCATGTAGTAAATCCATTATTTCTATGAGTGGTGAAGAGCAACTTCATGTAGTAAATCCATTATTTCTATGAGTGGTGAAGAGCAACTTCATGTAGTAAATCCATTCTGTTTATCAGTGGTGAAGAGCAACTTCATGTAGTAAATCCATTCTGTCTATCAGTGGTGAAGAGCAACTTCATGTAGTAAATCCATTCAGTCAAGGAGTGGTGGAGAGCCACTTCATGTAGTAAATCTATTCTGTCTGTGAATGGTGAAGAGCAACTTCATGTAGTAAATCCATTCTGTTTATCAGTGGTGAAGAGGAACTTCATGTAGTACATCCATTCTGTCTATCAGTGGTGAAGAGCAACTTCATGTAGTAAATCCATTCTGTGTGTGAATGGTGAAGGGTAACTTCATTTAGTAAATCCATTCTGTCTATCAGTGGTGAAGAGCGACTTCATGTAGTACATCCATTCTGTCTATCAGTGGTGAAGAGCCACTTCATGTAGTAAATCCATTATTTCTATGAGTGGTGAAGAGCAACTTCATGTAGTAAATCCATTATTTCTATGAGTGGTGAGGAGCAACTTCATGTAGTAAATCCATTCTGTTTATCAGTGGTGAAGAGCAACTTCATGTAGTAAATCCATTCTGTCTATCAGTGGTGAAGAGCAACTTCATGTAGTAAATCCATTCTGTCTATGAATGGTGAAGAGCAACTTCATTTAGTAAATCCATTCTGTCTATCAGTGGTGAAGAGCAACTTCATGAGGTAAATCCATTCTGTGTGTGAATGGTGAAGAGCCACTTCATGTAGTAAATCCATTCTGTCTGTGAGTGGTGAAGATTAACTTCATGTAGTAAATCCATTCTGTGTATGAGTGTTGAAGAGCAACTTAATGTAGTAAATCCATTCTGTGTATGAGTGTTGAAGAGCAACTTGATGTAGTAAATCCATTCTGTGTATGAGTGTTGAAGAGCAACTTAATATAGTAAATCCATTCTATCTGTGAGTGGTGAAGATTAACTTCATGTAGTAAAACCATTCTGTGTATGAGTGGTGAAGTACAACTTCATGTAGTAAATCCATTCTGTTTGTGAGTGGTGAAGAGCAACTTCATGTAGTAAATCCATTCTGTCTATGAGTGGTGAAGAACAACTTCATGTAGTAAATCCATTCTGTTTGTGAGTGGTGAAGAGCAACTTCATGTAGTAAATCCATTCTGTTTGTGAGTGGTGAAGAGCAACTTCATGTAGTAAATCCATTCTGTTTGTGAGTGGTGAAGAGCAACTTCATGTAGTAAATCCATTCTGTTTGTGAGTGGT
Organism: Deroplatys truncata; assembly: GCA_030765065.1. Classification (NCBI taxonomy): domain Eukaryota; kingdom Metazoa; phylum Arthropoda; class Insecta; order Mantodea; family Mantidae; genus Deroplatys; species Deroplatys truncata. The sequence goes on along the minus strand of CM060986.1, from coordinate 4,641,958 downwards.
GAAGAACAACTTCATGTAGTAAATCCATTCTGTCTATCAGTGGTGAAGAACAACTTCATGTAGTAAATCCATTCTGTCTATCAGTGGTGAAGAGCTACTTCATGTAGTAAATCCATTCTGTCTATGAGTGGTGAAGAACAACTTCATGTAGTAAAGCCATTCTGTCTATCAGTGGTGAAGAGCTACTTCATGTAGTAAATCCATTCTGTCTATCAGTGGTGAAGAACAACTTCATGTAGTAAAGCCATTCTGTCTGTGAGTGGTGAAGAGCTACTTCATGTAGTAAAGCCATTCTGTCTGTGAGTGGTGAAGAGCTACTTCATGTAGTAAATCCATTCTGTCTATGAGTGGTGAAGAAAAACTTCATGTAGTAAATCCATTCTGTCTATCAGTGGTGAAGAGCTACTTCATGTAGTAAATCCATTCTGTCTATGAGTGGTGAAGAACAACTTCATGTAGTAAAGCCATTCTGTCTATCAGTGGTGAAGCGCAACTTCATGTAGTAAAGCCATTCTGTCTATCAGTGGTGAAGAACAACTTCATGTAGTAAAGCCATTCTGTCTATCAGTGGTGAAGAGCAACTTCATGTAGTAAAGCCATTCTGTCTATCAGTGGTGAAGAGCAACTTCATGTAGTAAAGCCATTCTGTCTATCAGTGGTGAAGAACAACTTCATGTAGTAAATCCATTCTGTCAGTGGTGAAGAGCTACTTCATGTAGTAAATCCATTCTGTCTATGAGTGGTGAAGAACAACTTCATGTAGTAAAGCCATTCTGTCTATCAGTGGTGAAGAGCAACTTCATGTAGTAAATCCATTCTGTCTATGAGTGGTGAAGAGCAACTTCATGTAGTAAATCCATTCTGTCTATGAGTGGTGAAGAGCTACTTCATGTAGTAAATCCATTCTGTCTATCAGTGGTGAAGAGCTACTTCATATAGTAAATCCATTCTGTCTGTGAGTGGTGAAGAACAACTTCATGTAGTAAATCCCTTCTGTTTGTGAGTGGTGAAGAGCAACTTCATGTAGTAAATCCATTCTGTCTGTGAGTGGTGAAGAGCAACTTCATGTAGTAAATCCATTCTGTCTGTGAGTGGTGAAGAGCAACTTCATGTAGTAAATCCATTCTGTCTGTGAGTGGTGAAGAACAACTTCATGTAGTAAATCCATTCTGTCTGTGAGTGGTGAAGAGCAACTTCATGTAGTAAATCCATTCTGTCTGTGAGTGGTGAAGAGCTACTTCATGTAGTAAATCCATTCTGCTTATGAGTGGTGAAGAGCAACTTCATGTAATAAATCCATTCTGTCTGTGAGTGGTGAAGAGCAACTTCATGTAGTAAATCCATTCTGTCTGTGAATGGTGAAGAGTAACTTAATTTAGTAAATCCATTCTGTCTATGAGTGGTGAAGAGCAACTTTATGTAGTAAATCCATTCTGTCTATGAGTGGTGAAGAGCAACTTTATGTAGTAAATCCATTCTGTCTATGAGTGGTGAAGATTAACTTCATGTAGTCAATCCATTCTGTCTATGAGTGGTTAAGAGCAACTTCATGTAATTAATCCATTCTATCTGTGAGTGGTGAAGATTAACTTCATGTAGTAAAACCATTCTGTGTATGAGTGTTGAAGAGCAACTTAATGTAGTAAATCCATTCTGTCTGTGAGTGGTGAAGATAAACTTCATGTAGTAAAACCATTCATTGTATGAGTGGTGAAGAGGAACTACATGTAGTAAAACCATTCTGTATGTGAGTGTTGAAGAGCAACTTCTTGTAGTATAACCATTCTGTCTATGATTGGTGAAGATTAACTTCATGTAGTAAAACCATTCTGTGTATGAGTGTTGAAGAGCAACTTCATATAGTAAATCCATTCTGTCTGTGAGTGGTGAAGATTAACTTCATGTAGTAAAACCATTCTGTCTGTGAGTGATGAAGAGCACCTTCATGTAGTAAATCCATTCTGTCTGTGAATGGTGAAGGGTAACTTCATGCAGTAAATCCTTCCTGTTTGTAAATGGTGAAGAGCAACTTCATTTAGTAAATCCATTCTGTGTATCAGTGTGAGGAGCGACTTCATGTAGTAAATCCATTCTGTGTGTGAATGGTGAAGAGCAACTTCATATAGTAAATCCATTCTGTCTATCAGTGGTGAAGAGCAATTTCATGTAGTAAATCCATTCTGTCTGTGAGTGGTGAAGAGCAACTTCATGTAGTAAACCATTCTGTCTGTGAGTGGTAAAGCAACTTCATTTAGTAAATCCATTCTGTCTATCAGTGGTGAAGAGCAACTACATGTAGTAAACCATTCTGTGTGTGAATGGTGAAGGGTAACATCATTTAGTAAATCCATTCTGTCTATCCGTGGTGAAGAGCAACTTCATGTAGTAAATCCATTCTGTCTACCAGTGGTGAAGAGCAACTTCATGTAGTAAATCCATTCTGTGTGTGAATGGTGAAGAGCAACTTCATTTAGTAAATCTTTTCTGTCTATGAGTAGTGAAGAGGTACTTCATGTAGTAAATCCATTCTGTCTCTCATAGGTGAAGAGCAACTTCATGAAGTAAATCCATTCATTCTATGAATGGTGAAGAGCAACTTCATGTAGTAAATCCATTCTGTCTATCAGTCGCCAAGAGCAATTTCATGTAGTAAATCCATTCTGTCTAGGAGTGGTGAAGAGCCACTTCATGTAGTAAATCCATTCTTTCTCTGAGTGCTGAAGGGTAACTTCATGTAGTTAATCCATTCTGTCTAGGAGTGATGGAGAGCCACTTCATGTAGTAAATCCATTCTGTCTGTGAATGGTGAAGAGCAACTTCATGGAGTAAATCGATTCTGTCTATCAGTCGCCAAGAGCAACTTCATGTAGTAAATCCATTCTGTCTAGGAGTGGTGGAGAGCCACTTCATGTAGTAAATCCATTCTGTCTGTGAATGGTGAAGAGCAATTTCATGTAGTAAATCCATTCTGTCTATCAGTCGCCAAGAGCAACTTCATGTAGTAAATTCATTCTGTCTACGAGTGCTGAAGATTAACTTCATGTAGTAAATCCATTCTTTCTGTGAGTGGTGAAGGGTAACTTCATGTAGTAAATCCATTCTGTCTAGGAGTGGTGTAGAGCCACTTCATGTAGTAAATCCATTCTGTCTATCAGTCGCCAAGAGCAGCTTCATGTAGTAAATCCATTCTGTCTGTGAGCGGTGAAGAGCAACTTCATATAGTAAATCCATTCTGTCTATGAGTGGTGAAGAGCAACTTCATGTAGTAAATCCATTCTGGCTATGAGTGGTGGAGAGCAACTTTATGTAGTAAATCCATTCTGTCTATGAGTGGTGAAGAGCAACCTCATGTAGTAAATCCATTCTGTCTATGAGTGGTGATGAGCAACTTCATTTAGTAAATCCATTCTGTTGGTGAGTGGTGAAGAGCAACTTCATGTAGTAAATCCATTCTGTCTATGAATGGTGAAGAGCAACTTCATGTAGTAAATCCATTCTGTCTTTGAGTGGTGAAGAGCAACTTCATGTAGTAAATCCAACCTGTCTGTGATTCGTGAAGAGTAACTTCATGTAGTAAATCCATTCTGTTGGTGAGTGGTGAAGAGCAACTTCATGTAGTAAATCCATTCTGTCTGTGAGTGGTGAAGAGCAACTTCATGTAGTAAATCCATTCTGTCTTTGAGTGGTGAAGAGCAACTTCATGTAGTAAATCCAACCTGTCTGTGATTCGTGAAGAGTAACTTCATGTAGTAAATCCATTCTGTCTGTGAGTGGTGAAGAGCAACTTCATGTAGTAAATCCATTCTGTCTATGAATGGTGAAGAGCAACTTCATGTAGTAAATCCATTCTGTCTTTGAGTGGTGAAGAGCAACTTCATGTAGTAAATCCATTCTGTCTTTGAGTGGTGAAGAGCAACTACATGTAGTAAATGCATTCTGTCTTTGAGTGGTGAACAGCAACTACATGTAGTAAATGCATTCTGTCTGTGAGTGGTGAAGAGCAACTACATGTAGTAAATCCATTCTGTCTTTGAGTGGTGAAGAGCAACTACATGTAGTAAATCCATTCTGTCTTTGAGTGGTGAAGAGCAACTACATGTAGTAAATGCATTCTGTCTTTGAGTGGTGAACAGCAACTTCATGTAGTAAATCCATTCTGTCTGTGAGTGGTGAAGAGCAACTTCATGTAGTAAATCCATTCTGTCTATGAGTGGTGAACAGCAACTACATGTAGTAAATGCATTCTGTCTGTGAATGGTGAAGAGTAACTTCATGTAGTAAATCCATTCTGTATATCAGTGGTGAAGAGTAACTTCATGTAGTAAATCCAACCTGTCTGTGATTCGTGAAGAGTAACTTCATGTAGTAAATCCATTCTGTCTGTGAATGGTGAAGAGTAACTTCATGTAGTAAATCCATTCTGTCTGTGAGTGGTGAAGAGCAACTTCATGGAGTAAATCCATTCTGTCTATCAGTGGTGAAAAGCACCTTCATGTAGTAAATCCATTCTGTCTATCAGTGGTGAAGAGCAACTTCATGTAGTAAATCCATTCTGTCTATCAGTGGTGAAGAGCAACTTCATGTAGTAAATCCATTCTGTCTATGAGTGGTGAAGAGCAACTTCATGTAGTAAATCCATTCTGTCTATCAATTGTGAAGAGCAACTTCATGTAGTAAATCCATTCTGTCTATCAGTGGTGAACAGCAACTTCATGTAGTAAATCCGTTCTGTCTATGAATGGTGAAGAGCAACTTCATGTAGTAAATCCATTCTGTCTATGAATGGTGAAGAGCATCTTCATGTAGTAAATCCATTCTGTCTATCAGTGGTGAAAAGCACCTTCATGTAGTAAATCCATTCTGTCTATCAGTGGTGAAGAGCAACTTCATGTAGTAAATCCATTCTGTCTATCAGTGGTGAAGAGCAACTTCATGTAGTAAATCCATTCTGTCTATGAGTGGTGAAGAGCAACTTCATGTAGTAAATCCATTCTGTCTATCAATTGTGAAGAGCAACTTCATGTAGTAAATCCATTCTGTCTATCAGTGGTGAACAGCAACTTCATGTAGTAAATCCGTTCTGTCTATGAATGGTGAAGAGCAACTTCATGTAGTAAATCCATTCTGTCTATGAATGGTGAAGAGCATCTTCATGTAGTAAATCCATTCTGTCTATCAGTAGTGAGGAGCAACTTCATGTAGTAAATCCATTCTGTCTATGAATGGTGAAGAGCAACTTCATGTAGTAAATCCATTCTGTCTATGAATGGTGAAGAGCAACTTCATGTAGTAAATCCATTCTGTCTATCAATGGTGAAGAGCAACTTCATGTAGTAAGTCCATTCTGTCTATAAATGGTGAAGAGCAACTTCATGTAGTAAATCCATTCTGTCTATGAGTGGTGAAGAGCAACTTCATGTAGTAAATCCATTCTGTCTATGAGTGGTGAAGAGCTACTTCATGTAGTAAATCCATTCTGTCTATCAGTGGTGAAGAGCTACTTCATATAGTAAATCCATTCTGTCTGTGAGTGGTGAAGAACAACTTCATGTAGTAAATCCCTTCTGTTTGTGAGTGGTGAAGAGCAACTTCATGTAGTAAATCCATTCTGTCTGTGAGTGGTGAAGAGCAACTTCATGTAGTAAATCCATTCTGTCTGTGAGCGGTGAAGAGCAACTTCATATAGTAAATCGAATCTGTCTATGAGTGGTGACGAGCAACTTCATGTAGTAAATCCATTCTGTCTATGAGTGGTGAAGAGCAACTTTATGTAGTAAATCCATTCTGTCTATGAGTGGTGAAGAGCAACCTCATGTAGTAAATCCATTCTGTCTATGAGTGGTGAAGAGCAACTTCATGTAGTAAATCCATTCTGTCTGTGAGCGGTGAAGAGCAACTTCATATAGTAAATCGAATCTGTCTATGAGTGGTGACGAGCAACTTCATGTAGTAAATCCATTCTGTCTATGAGTGGTGAAGAGCAACTTTATGTAGTAAATCCATTCTGTCTATGAGTGGTGAAGAGCAACCTCATGTAGTAAATCCATTCTGTCTATGAGTGGTGATGAGCAACTTCATGTAGTAAATCCATTCTGTCTGTGAGTGGTGAAGAGCAACTTCATGTAGTAAATCCATTCTGTCTATGAGTGGTGAACAGCAACTTCATGTAGTAAATCCATTCTGTCTGTGAATGGTGAAGAGTAACTTCATGTAGTAAATCCATTCTGTCTGTGAGTGGTGAAGAGCAACTTCATGTAGTAAATCCATTCTGTCTATGAGTGGTGAAGGACAACTTAACTTAGTAAATCCATTCTGTCTGTGAGTGGTGAAGAGCAACTTCATGGAGTAAATCCATTCTGTCTATGAGTGGTGAAGAGCAACTTAATTTAGTATATCCTTTCTGTCAAGGAGTGGTGAAGGGCAACTTCATGTAGTAAATCCTTTCTGTCAAGGAGTGGTGAAGAGCAACTTCATGGAGTAAATCCATTCTGTCTCTGAGTGGTGAAGAGCAACTTCATTTAGTAAATCCTTTCTGTCAAGGAGTGGTGAAGGGCAACTTCATGTAGTAAATCCATTCTGTCTATGAGTGGTGAAGAGCAACTTCATTTAGTAAATCCATTCTGTCTGTGAGTGGTGAAGAGCAGCTTTATGTGGTAAATCCATTCAGTCAAGGAGTGGTGGAGAGCCACTTCATGTAGTAAATCCATTCTGTCTGTGAATGGTGAAGAGCAACTTCATGTAGTAAATCCATTCTGTTTATCAGTGGTGAAGAGGAACTTCATGTAGTACATCCATTCTGTCTATCAGTGGTGAAGAGCAACTTCATGTAGTAAATCCATTCTGTGTGTGAATGGTGAAGGGTAACTTCATTTAGTAAATCCATTCTGTCTATCAGTGGTGAAGAGCGACTTCATGTAGTACATCCATTCTCTATCAGTGGTGAAGAGCAACTTCATGTAGTAAATCCATTCTGTGTGTGAATGGTGAAGAGCAACTTCATTTAATAAATCCATTCTGTCTATGAGTAGTGAAGAGTAACTTCATGTAGTAAATCCATTCTGTCTATCAGTGGTGAAGAGCGACTTCATGTAGTACATCCATTCTCTATCAGTGGTGAAGAGCAACTTCATGTAGTAAATCCATTCTGTGTGTGAATGGTGAAGAGCAACTTCATTTAATAAATCCATTCTGTCTATGAGTAGTGAAGAGTAACTTCATGTAGTAAATCCATTCTGTCTATCAGTGGTGAAGAGCGACTTCATGTAGTACATCCATTCTCTATCAGTGGTGAAGAGCAACTTCATGTAGTAAATCCATTCTGTGTGTGAATGGTGAAGAGCAACTTCATTTAATAAATCCATTCTGTCTATGAGTAGTGAAGAGTAACTTCATGTAGTAAATCCATTCTGTCTATCAGTGGTGAAGAGCCACTTCATGTAGTAAATCCATTATTTCTATGAGTGGTGAAGAGCAACTTCATGTAGTAAATCCATTATTTCTATGAGTGGTGAAGAGCAACTTCATGTAGTAAATCCATTCTGTTTATCAGTGGTGAAGAGCAACTTCATGTAGTAAATCCATTCTGTCTATCAGTGGTGAAGAGCAACTTCATGTAGTAAATCCATTCTGTCTATGAATGGTGAAGAGCAACTTCATTTAGTAAATCCATTCTGTCTATCAGTGGTGAAGAGCAACTTCATGTAGTAAATCAATTCTGTGTGTGAATGGTGAAGAGCCACTTCATGTAGTAAATCCATTCTGTCTGTGAGTGGTGAAGATTAACTTCATGTAGTAAAACCATTCTGTGTATGAGTGTTGAGAGCAACTTCATGTAGTAAATCCATTCTGTCTATGAGTGGTGAAGAACAACTTCATGTAGTAAATCCATTCTGTGTATGAGTGTTGAGGAGCAACTTAATGTAGTAAATCCATTCTGTGTATGAGTGTTGAAGAGCAACTTAATGTAGTAAATCCATTCTGTGTATGAGTGTTGAAGAGCAACTTGATGTAGTAAATCCATTCTGTGTATGAGTGTTGAGGAGCAACTTAATGTAGTAAATCCATTCTATCTGTGAGTGGTGAAGATTAACTTCATGTAGTAAAACCATTCTGTGTATGAGTGGTGAAGAACAACTTCATGTAGTAAATCCATTCTGTTTGTGAGTGGTGAAGAGCAACTTCATGTAGTAAATCCATTCTGTCTGTGAGCGGTGAAGAGCAACTTCATATAGTAAATCCATTCTGTCTGTGTGCGGTGAAGAGCAACTTCATATAGTAAATCCATTCTGTCTATGAGTGGTGAAGAGCAACCTCATGTAGTAAATCCATTCTGTCTATGAGTGGTGAAGATTAATTTTATGTAGTAAATGCATTCTGTCTATGAATGGTGAAAGGCAACTTAATTTAGTAAAGCCATTCTGTCTATGTGTAGTGAAGAGCTACTTCATGTAGTAAATCCATTCTGTCTATGAGTGGTGAACAGCAACTTCATGTAGTAAATCCATTCTGTCTATGAGTGGTGAACAGCAACTTCATGTAGTAAATCCATTTTGTCTATGAGTGGTGAAGAACAACTTCATGTAGTAAATCCATTCTGTCAAGGAGTGGTGAAGAGCAACTTCATTTAGTAAATCCTTTCTGTCAAGGAGTGGTGAACAGCAACTTCATGTAGTAAATCCATTCTGTCAAGGAGTGGTGAAGAGCAACTTCATTTAGTAAATCCATTCTGTCTATGAGTGGTGAACAGCAACTTCATGTAGTAAATCCATTCTGTCTGTGAATGGTGAAGAGTAACTTCATGTAGTAAATCCATTGTGTTTATCAGTGGTGAAGAGTAACTTCATGTAGTAAATCCAACCTGTCTGTGAATCGTGAAGTGTAACTTCATGTAGTAAATCCATTCTGTCTGTGAGTGGTGAAGAGCAACTTCATGTAGTAAATCCATTCTGTCTATGAGTGGTGAAGAGCAACTTCATGTAGTAAATCCATTCTGTCTCTGAGTGGTGAAGAGAACTTCATGTAGTAAATCCATTCTGTCTGTGAGTGGTGAAGAGCAACTTCATTTAGTAAATCCATTCTGTCTCTGAGTGGTGAAGAGCAACTTAATTTAGTAAATCCATTCTGTCTCTGAGTGGTGAAGAGCAACTTAATTTAGTAAATCCATTCTGTCTCTGAGTGGTGAAGAGCATCTTTATGTAGTAAATCTATTCTGTCTATGAGTGGTGAAGAGCAACTTAATTTAGTAAATCCATTCTGTCTATGAGTGGTGAAGAGCACCTTTATGTAGTAAATCCATTCAGTCTAGGAGTGGTGGAGAGCCACCTCATGTAGTAAATCCATTCTGTCTGTGAATGGGGAAGGGTAACTTCATGTAGTAAATCGATTCTGTCAAGGAAGTGGTGTAGAGCAACTCTTTGTAGTGAATCCATTCTGTCTATGAGTGGTGAAGAGCAACTTTATGTAGTAAATCCATTCTGTCAAGGAGTGGTGGAGAGCCACTTCATGTAGTAAATCCATTCTGTCTATGAGTGGTGAAGAGCAACTTCATTTAGTAAATCCATTCTGTCAAGGAGTGGTGAAGAGCAACTTCATTTAGTAAATCCTTTCTGTCAAGGAGTGGTGAAGGGCAACTTCATGTAGTAAATTCATTCTGTCTATGAGTGGTGAAGAGCAACTTCATTTAGTAAATTCATTCTGTCTATGAGTGGTGAAGAGCAACTTCATGTAGTAAATTCATTCTGTCTATGAGTGGTGAAGAGCAACTTCATTTAGTAAATTCATTCTGTCTATGAGTGGTGAAGGGCAACTTCATGTAGTAAATTCATTCTGTCTATGAGTGGTGAAGAGCAACTTCATTTAGTAAATTCATTCTGTCTATGAGTGGTGAAGAGCAACTTCATTTAGTAAATTCATTGTGTCTATGAGTGGTGAAGAGCAACTTCATTTAGTAAATTCATTCTGTCTATGAGTGGTGAAGAGCAACTTCATTTAGTAAATTCATTCTGTCTATGAGTGCTGAAGGGCAACTTCATGTAGTAAATTCATTCTGTCTATGAGTGGTGAAGAGCAACTTCATGTAGTAAATTCATTCTGTCTATGAGTGGTGAAGAGCAACTTCATTTAGTAAATTCATTCTGTCTATGAGTGGTGAAGGGCAACTTCATGTAGTAAATTCATTCTGTCTATGAGTGGTGAAGAGCAACTTCATGTAGTAAATTCATTCTGTCTATGAGTGGTGAAGAGCAACTTCATGTAGTAAATTCATTCTGTCTATGAGTGGTGAAGAGCAACTTCATGTAGTAAATCCATTCAGTCAAGGAGTCGTGGAGAGCCACTTCATGTAGTAAATCGATTCTGTCTGTGAATGGTGAAGAGCAACTTCATGTAGTAAATCCATTCTGTTTATCAGTGGTGAAGAGCAACTTCATGTAGTAAACCATTCTGTGTGTGAATGGTGAAGAGCCACTTCATGTAGTAAATCCATTCTGTCTATCAGTGGTGAAGAGCGACTTCATGTAGTACATCCATTCTGTGTGTGAATGGTGAAGGGTAACTTCATTTAGTAAATCCATTCTGTCTATCAGTGGTGAAGAGCGACTTCATGTAGTACATCCATTCTGTGTGTGAATGGTGAAGAGCGACTTCATTTAGTACATCATTCTGTCTATCAGTGGTGAAGAGCAACTTCATGTAGTAAATCCATTCTGTGTGTGAATGGTGAAGAGCAACTTCATTTAATAAATCCATTCTGTCTATGAGTAGTGAAGAGTAACTTCATGTAGTAAATCCATTCTGTCTATCAGTGTGAAGAGCCGCTTCATGTAGTAAATCCATTCTGTGTGTGAATGGTGAAGAGCAACTTCATTTAATAAATCCATTCTGTCAATGAGTAGTGAAGAGTAACTTCATGTAGTAAATCCATTCTGTCTATGAGTGGTGAAGAGCAACTTCATTTAATAAATCCATTCTGTCTATGAGTGGTGAAGAATTACTTCATGTAGTAAATCCATTCTTTCTATGAGTGGTGAAGAGCAACTTCATGTAGTAAATCCATTCTGTCTATCAGTGGTGAAGAGCAACTTCATGTAGTAAATCCATTCTGTCTATGAATGGAGAAGAGCAACTTCATTTAGTAAATCCATTCTGTTTATCAGTGGTGAAGAGCAACTTCATGTAGTAAATCAATTCTGTCTATGAATGGAGAAGAGCAACTTCATTTAGTAAATCCATTCTGTTTATCAGTGGTGAAGAGCAACTTCATGTAGTAAATCCATTCTGTCTATGAATGGAGAAGAGCAACTTCATTTAGTAAATCCATTCTGTCTATCAGTGGTGAAGAGCAACTTCATGTAGTGAATCCATTCTGTCTATGAATGGTGAAGAGCAACTTCATGTAGTAAATCCATTCTGTCTATGAATGGTGAAGAGCAACTTCATGTAGTAAATCCATTCTGTCTATGAGTGGTGAAGAGCAACTTCATGTAGTAAATCCATTCTGTCTATGAATGGTGAAGAGCAACTTCATGTAGTAAATCCATTCTGTCTATGAATGGTGAAGAGCAACTTCATGTAGTAAATCCATTCTGTCTATGAATGGTGAAGAGCAACTTCATGTAGTAAATCCATTCTGTCTATGAATGGTGAAGAGCAACTTCATGTAGTAAATCCATTCTGTCTATGAGTGGTGACGAGCAACTTCATGTAGTAAATCCATTCTGTCTATGAGTGGTGAAGAGCAACTTCATGTAGTAAATCCATTCTGTTTATCAGTGGTGAAGAGCAACTTCATGTAGTAAATCCATTCTGTCTATGAGTGGTGAAGAGCAACTTCATTTAGTAAATCCATTCTGTTTATCAGTGGTGAAGAGCAACTTCATGTAGTAAATCCATTCTGTCTATGAATGGAGAAGAGCAACTTCATTTAGTAAATCCATTCTGTCTATCAGTGGTGAAGAGCAACTTCATGTAGTAAATCCATTCTGTCTATGAATGGTGAAGAGCAACTTCATGTAGTAAATCCATTCTGTCTATGAATGGTGAAGAGCAACTTCATGTAGTAAATCCATTCTGTCTATGAGTGGTGAAGAGCAACTTCATGTAGTAAATCCATTCTGTCTATGAATGGTGAAGAGCAACTTCATGTAGTAAATCCATTCTGTCTATGAATGGTGAAGAGCAACTTCATGTAGTAAATCCATTCTGTCTATGAATGGTGAAGAGCAACTTCATGTAGTAAATCCATTCTGTCTATGAGTGGTGACGAGCAACTTCATGTAGTAAATCCATTCTGTCTATGAGTGGTGAAGAGCAACTTCATGTAGTAAATCCATTCTGTCTATGAATGGTGAAGAGCAACTTCATGTAGTAAATCCATTCTGTCTATGTGTGGTGAAGAGCTACTTCATGTAGTAAATCCATTCTGTCTATGAATGGTGAAGAGCTACTTCATGTAGTAAATCCATTCTGTCTATCAGTGGTGAAGAGCTACTTCATGTAGTAAATCCATTCTGTCTATGAATAGTGAAGAGCTACTTCATGTAGTAAATCCATTCTGTCTATGAGTGGTGAAGAGCTACTTCATGTAGTAAATCCATTCTGTCTATGAGTGGTGAAGAGCAACTTCATGTAGTAAATCCATTCTGTCTATGTGTGGTGAAGAGCTACTTCATCTAGTAAATCCATTCTGTCTATGAATGGTGAAGAGCTACTTCATGTAGTAAATCCATTCTGTCTATCAGTGGTGAAGAGCTACTTCATGTAGTAAATCCATTCTGTCTATGTGTGGTGAAGAGCTACTTCATGTAGTGAATCCATTCTGTCTATCAGTGGTGAAGAGCAACTTCATGTAGTAAATCCATTCTGTCTATGTGTGGTGAAGACCTACTTCATGTAGTAAATCCATTCTGTCTATGTGTGGTGAAGAGCTACTTCATGTAGTAAATCCATTGTGTCTATGTGTGGTGAAGAGCTACTTCATGTAGTAAATCCATTCTGTCTATGAATGGTGAGGAGCTACTTCATGTAGTAAATCCATTCTGTCTATGAATGGTGAAGAGCAACTTCATGTAGTAAATCCATTCTGTCTCTGAGTGGTGAAAGGCAACTTCATGTAGTAAATCCATTCTGTCTATGAATGGTGAAGAGCTACTTCATGTAGTAAATCCATTCTGTTTATCAGTAGTGAAGAGCAACTTCATGTAGTAAATCCATTCTGTCTATGAATGGTGAAGAGCTACTTCATGTAGTAAATCCATTCTGTCTATCAGTGGTGAAGAGCTACTTCATGTAGTAAATCCATTCTGTCTCTGAGTGGTGAAAGGCAACTTCATGTAGTAAATCCATTCTGTGTATGAGTGTTGAAGAGCTACTTCATGTAGTAAATCCATTCTGTGTATGAGTGTTGAAGAGCAACTTCATGTAGTAAATCCATTCTGTGTATGAGTGTTGAAGAGCTACTTCATGTAGTAAATCCATTCTCTGTATGTTTGTTGAAGAGCAACTTCATGTAGTAAATCCATTCTGTGTATGAGTGTTGAAGAGCTACTTCATGTAGTAAATCCATTCTGTCTATGAATGTTGAAGAGCAACTTCATGTAGTAAATCCATTCTGTCTATGAATGGTGAAGAGCTACTTCATGTAGTAAATCCATTCTGTCTATGAGTGTTGAAGAGCAACTTCATGTAGTAAATCCATTCTGTCTATGTGTGGTGAAGAGCTACTTCATGTAGTAAATCCATTCTGTCTATGTGTGGTGAAGAGCAACTTCATGTAGTAAATCCATTCTGTCTATGTCTGTGTCAGAGCAACTTCATGTAGTAAATCCATTCTGTCTATGTGTGTTGAAGAGCAACTTCATGTAGTAAATCCATTCTGTCTATGTGTGGTGAAGAGCAACTTCATGTAGTAAATCCATTCTGTCTATGTGTGGTGAAGAGCTACTTCATGTAGTAAATCCATTCTGTCTATGTGTGGTGAAGAGCTACTTCATGTAGTAAATCCAGTCTGTCTATGTGTGTTGAAGAGCAACTTCATGTAGTAAATCCATTCTGTCTATGTGTGGTGAAGAGCAACTTCATGTAGTAAATCCATTCTGTCTATGTGTGGTGAAGAGCAACTTCATGTAGTAAATCCATTCTGTCTATGAGTGGTGAAGAGCTACTTCATGTGGTAAATCCAGTCTGTCTAAGTGTGGTGAAGAGCTACTTCATGTAGTAAATCCATTCTGTGTATGAGTGTTGAAGAGCTACTTCATGTAGTAAATCCATTCTGTCTGTGAGTGGTGAAGAGCTACTTCATGTAGTAAATCCATTCTGTCTATGAGTGGTGAAGAGATACTTCATGTAGTAAATCCATTCTGTCTATGAGTGGTGAAGAGCTACTTCATTTAGTAAATCCATTCTGTCTATGAGTGGTGAAGAGCTACTTCATGTAGTAAATCCATTCTGTCTAAGTGTGGTGAAGAGCTACTTCATGTAGTAAATCCATTCTGTGTATGAGTGGTGAAGAGATACTTCATGTAGTAAATCCATTCTGTCTATGAGTGGTGAAGAGCTACTTCATTTAGTAAATCCATTCTGTCTATGAGTGTTGAAGAGCTACTTCATGTAGTAAATCCATTCTGTCTGTGAGTGGTGAAGAGCTACTTCATGTAGTAAATCCATTCTGTCTCTGAGTGGTGAAAGGCAACTTCATGTAGTAAATCCATTCTGTGTATGAGTGTTGAAGAGCTACTTCATGTAGTAAATCCATTCTGTCTATGTGTGGTGAAGAGCTACTTCATTTAGTAAATCCATTCTGTCTATGAGTGGTGAAGAGCTACTTCATGTAGTAAATCCATTCTGTCTATGTGTGGTGAAGAGCTACTTCATGTAGTAAATCCATTCTATCTATGTGTGGTGAAGAGCTACTTCATGTAGTAAATCCATTCTGTCTATGTGTGGTGAAGAGCTACTTCATGTAGTAAATCCATTCTGTCTATGTGTGTTGAAGAGCTACTTCATGTAGTAAATCCATTCTGTCTCTGAGTGGTGAAGAGCTACTTCATGTAGTAAATCCATTCTGTCTATGTGTGGTGAAGAGCTACTTCATGTAGTAAATCCATTCTGTCTCTGAGTGGTGAAGAGCTACTTCATGTATTAAATCCATTCTGTCTATGAGTGGTGAAGAGCTACTTCATGTAGTAAATCCATTCAGTCTCTGAGTGGTGAAGAGCTACTTCATGTAGTAAATCCATTCTGTCTCTGAGTGGTGAAAGGCAACTTCATGTAGTAAATCCATTCTGTGTATGAGTGTTGAAGAGCTACTTCATGTAGTAAATCCATTCTGTCTATGTGTGGTGAAGAGCTACTTCATTTAGTAAATCCATTCTGTCTATGAGTGGTGAAGAGCTACTTCATGTAGTAAATCCATTCTGTCTATGTGTGGTGAAGAGCTACTTCATGTAGTAAATCCATTCTGTCTCTGAGTGCTGAAAGGCAACTTCATGTAGTAAATCCATTCTGTGTATGAGTGTTGAAGAGCTACTTCATTTAGTAAATCCATTCTGTGAATGTGTCATTTCTTTATTAATATGAGAATTGTTTGTTATTTATCAGGATGTGACAGTAGATATATCCATAACAGTCACAACCAAGTGAATGTGTTATGTCTTTATTAATATGAGAATTGTTTGTTAGTTATCAGGATGTTACTGTAGATATATCCAGAACAGTCACAACCAAGTGAATGTTTTATTTCTTTATTAATATGAGCATTGTTGTTATTTATCAGGATGTTACTGTAGATATATCCAGAACAGTCACAACCAAGTGAATGTGTTATGTCTTTATTAATATGAGAATTGTTTGTTATTTATCAGGATGTTACTGTAGATATATCCATAACAGTCACAACCAAGTGAATGTGTTATGTCTTTATTAATATGAGAATTGTTTGTTATTTATCAGTATGTTACTGTAGATATATCCAGAACAGTCACAACCAAGTGAATGTTTTATTTCTTTATTAATATGAGCATTGTTGTTATTTATCAGGATGTTACTGTAGATATGTCCAGAACAGTCACAACCAAGTGAATGTTTTATTTCTTTATTAATATGAGCATTGTTGTTATTTATCAGGATGTTACTGTAGATATGTCCAGAACAGTCACAACCAAGTAAATGTGTTATTTCTTTATTAATATGAGAATTGTTTGTTAGTTATCAGGATGTTACTGTAGATATATCCAGAACAGTCACAACCAAGTGAATGTGTTATGTCTTTATTAATATGAGAATTGTTTGTTATTTATCAGTATGTTACTGTAGATATGTCCAGAACAGTCACAACCAAGTGAATGTGTTATTTCTTTATTAATATGAGCATTGTTGTTATTTATCAGTATGTTACTGTAGATATATCCAGAACAGTCACAACCAAGTGAATGTGTTATGTCTTTATTAATATGAGAATTGTTTGTTATTTATCAGTATGTGACTGTAGATATGTCCAGAACAGTCACAACCAAGTGAATGTGTTATTTCTTTATTAATATGAGAATTGTTGTTATTTATCAGGATGTTACTGTAGATATGTCCAGAACAGTCACAACCAAGTGAATGTGTTATTTCTTTATTAATATGAGAATTGTTGTTATTTATCAGGATGTTACTGTAGATATGTCCAGAACAGTCACAACCAAGTGAATGTGTTATTTCTTTATTAATATGAGAATTGTTGTTATTTATCAGGATGTTACTGTAGATATGTCCAGAACAGTCACAACCAAGTGAATGTGTTATTTCTTTATTAATATGAGAATTGTTTGTTATTTATCAGTATGTGACTGTAGATATGTCCAGAACAGTCACAACCAAGTGAGTGTGTTATTTCTTTATTAATATGAGCATTGTTGTTATTTATCAGGATGTTACTGTAGATATATCCAGAACAGTCACAACCAAGTGAATGTGTCATTTCTTTATTAATATGAGAATTGTTGTTATTTATCAGGATGTGACAGTAGATATGTCCAGAACAGTCACAACCAAGTGAATATGTCATTTCTTTATTAATATGAGAATTGTTGTTATTTATCAGGATGTGACAGTAGATATGTCCAGAACAGTCACAACCAAGTGAATGTGTTATTCCTTTATTAATATGAGCATTGTTGTTATTTATCAGGATGTGACTGTAGATATGTCCAGAACAGTCACAACCAAGCTTATGTGTTATTTCTTTATTAATATGAGAATTGTTTGTTATTTATCAGGATGTGACTGTAGATATGTCCAGAACAGTCACAACCAAGTGAATGTGTCATTTCTTTATTAATATGAGAATTGTTGTTATTTATCAGGATGTGACAGTAGATATGTCCAGAACAGTCACAACCAAGTGAATATGTCATTTCTTTATTAATATGAGAATTGTTGTTATTTATCAGGATGTGACAGTAGATATGTCCAGAACAGTCACAACCAAGTGAATGTGTTATTCCTTTATTAATATGAGCATTGTTGTTATTTATCAGGATGTGACTGTAGATATGTCCAGAACAGTCACAACCAAGCTTATGTGTTATTTCTTTATTAATATGAGAATTGTTTGTTATTTATCAGGATGTGACTGTAGATATGTCCAGAACAGTCACAACCAAGTGAATGTGTTATTTCTTTATTAATATGAGCATTGTTGTTATTTATCAGGATGTGACTGTAGATATGTCCAGAACAGTCACAACCAAGTGAATGTGTTATTTCTTTATTAATATGAGCATTGTTGTTATTTATCAGGATGTGACTGTAGATATGTCCAGATCAGTCACAACCAAGCTTATGTGTTATTTATTTATTAATATGAGAATTGTTTGTTATTTATCAGGATGTGACTGTAGATATGTCCAGAACAGTCACAACCAAGTGAATGTGTTATTTCTTTATTAATATGAGAATTGTTTGTTATTTATCAGGATGTGACTGTAGATATGTCCAGAACAGTCACAACCAAGTGAATGTGTTATTTCTTTATTAATATGAGAATTGTTTGTTATTTATCAGGATGTGACTGTAGATATGTCCAGAACAGTCACAACCAAGTGAATATGTCATTTCTTTATTAATATGAGCATTGTTGTTATTTATCAGGATGTGACTGTAGATATGTCCAGAACAGTCACAACCAAGTGAATATGTCATTTCTTTATTAATATGATAATTGTTTGTTATTTATCAGGATGTGACTGTAGATATGTCCAGAACAGTCACAACCAAGTGAATATGTCATTTCTTTATTAATATGAGCATTGTTGTTATTTATCAGGATGTGACTGTAGATATGTCCAGAACAGTCACAACCAAGTGAATGTGTCATTTCTTTATTAATATGAGCATTGTTGTTATTTATCAGGATGTGAGTGTAGATATGTCCAGAACAGTCACAACCAAGTAAATATGTCATTTCTTTATTAATATGAGCATTGTTGTTATTTATCAGGATGTGACTGTAGATATGTCCAGAACAGTCACAACCAAGTGAATATGTCATTTCTTTATTAATATGAGCATTGTTGTTATTTATCAGGATGTGACTGTAGATATGTCCAGAACAGTCACAACCAATTAAATATGTCATTCCTTTATTAATATGAGCATTGTTGTTATTTATCAGGTTGTTACTGTAGATATGTCCAGAACAGTCACAACCAAGTGAGTGTGTCATTTCTTTATTAATATGAGCATTGTTGTTATTTATCAGGATGTGACTGTAGATATGTCCAGAACAGGCACAACCAAGTGAGTGTGTCATTTCTTTATTAATATGAGCATTGTTGTTATTTATCAGGATGTGACTGTAGATATGTCCAGAACAGTCACAACCAAGTGAGTGTGTCTATCTTTATTAATATGAGCATTGTTGTTATTTATCAGGATGTTACTGTAGATATGTCCAGAACAGTCACAACCAAGTGAGTGTGTCATTTCTTTATTAATATGAGCATTGTTGTTATTTATCAGGATGTGACTGTAGATATGTCCAGAACAGTCACAACCAAGTGAATGTGTTATTTCTTTATTAATATGAGCATTGTTGTTATTTATCAGGATGTGACTGTAGATATGTCCAGAACTGTCACAACCAAGTGAGTGTGTCATTTCTTTATTAATATGAGCATTGTTGTTATTTATCAGGATGTTACTGTAGATATGTCCAGAACAGTCACAACCAAGTAAATGTGTTATTTCTTTATTAATATGAGAATTGTTTGTTATTTATCAGTATGTGACTGTAGATATGTCCAGAACAGTCACAACCAAGTGAATGTGTTATTTCTTTATTAATATGAGAATTGTTTGTTATTTATCAGGATGTTACTGTAGATATGTCCAGAACAGTCACAACCAAGTAAATGTGTTATTTCTTTATTAATATGAGAATTGTTTGTTATTTATCAGGATGTGACTGTAGATATATCCATAACAGTCACAACCAAGTGAATGTGTCATTTCTTTATTAATATGAGAATTGTTTGTTATTTATCAGGATGTTACTGTAGATATATCCAGAACAGTCACAACCAAGTGAATGTGTCATTTCTTTATTAATATGAGCATTGTTGTTATTTATCAGGATGTGACTGTAGATATGTCCAGAACAGTCACAACCAAGTGAATGTGTTATTTCTTTATTAATATGAGCATTGTTGTTATTTATCAGGATGTTACTGTAGATATTTCCAGAACAGTCACAACCAAGTGAATGTGTTATTTCTTTATTAATATGAGCATTGTTGTTATTTATCAGGATGTTACTGTAGATATTTCCAGAACAGTCAGAACCAAGTAAGTGTGTCATTCCTTTATTAATATAAGCATTGTTGTTATTTATCAGGATGTGACTGTAGATATGTCCAGAACAGTCACAACCAAGTGAATGTGTTATTTCTTTATTAATATGAGAATTGTTTGTTATTTATCAGGATGTTACTGTAGATATGTCCAGAACAGTCACAACCAAGTGAATGTGTTATTTCTTTATTAATATGAGAATTGTTTGTTATTTATCAGGATGTTACTGTAGATATGTCCAGAACAGTCACAACCAAGTAAATGCGTTATTTCTTTATTAATATGAGAATTGTTTGTTATTTATCAGGATGTGACTGTAGATATGTCCAGAACAGTCACAACCAAGTGAATGTGTTATTTCTTTATTAATATGAGCATTGTTGTTATTTATCAGGATGTGACTGTAGATATGTCCAGAACAGTCACAACCAAGTGAATGTGTTATTTCTTTATTAATATGAGCATTGTTGTTATTTATCAGGATGTGACTGTAGATATGTCCAGAACAGTCACAAACAAGTAAATGTGTTATTTCTTTATTAATATGAGCATTGTTGTTATTTATCAGTATGTGACTGTAGATATGTCCAGAACAGTCACAACCAAGTGAATGTGTTATTTCTTTATTAATATGAGAATTGTTTGTTATTTATCAGGATGTGACTGTAGATATGTCCAGAACAGTCACAACCAAGTGAATGTGTTATTTCTTTATTAATATGAGAATTGTTTGTTATTTATCAGTATGTGACTGTAGATATGTCCAGAACAGTCACAACCAAGTGAATGTGTTATGTCTTTATTAATATGAGAATTGTTTGTTATTTATCAGGATGTGACTGTAGATATGTCCAGAACAGTCACAACCAAGTGAATGTGTTATCTCTTTATTAATATGAGAATTGTTTGTTATTTATCAGGATGTGAATGTAGATATGTCCAGAACAGTCACAACCAAGTGAATGTGTTATTTCTTTATTAATATGAGAATTGTTTGTTATTTATCAGTATGTGACTGTAGATATGTCCAGAACAGTCACAACCAAGTGAGTGTGTTATTTCTTTATTAATATGAGAATTGTTTGTTATTTATCAGGATGTGACTGTAGATATGTCCAGAACAGTCACAACCAAGTGAATGTGTTATTTCTTTATTAATATGAGAATTGTTTGTTATTTATCAGGATGTGACTGTAGATATGTCCAGAACAGTCACAACCAAGTGAATGTGTTATTTCTTTATTAATATGAGCATTGTTGTTATTTATCAGTATGTGACTGTAGATATGTCCAGAACAGCCACAACCAAGTGAGTGTGTCATTTCTTTATTAATATGAGAATTGTTTGTTATTTATCAGGATGTGACTGTAGATATGTCCAGAACAGTCACAACCAAGTGAATGTGTTATTTCTTTATTAATATGAGCATTGTTGTTATTTATCAGTATGTGACTGTAGATATGTCCAGAACAGTCACAACCAAGCTTATGTGTTATTTCTTTATTAATATGAGAATTGTTTGTTATTTATCAGGATGTGACTGTAGATATGTCCAGAACAGTCACAACCAAGTGAATGTGTTATTTCTTTATTAATATGAGCATTGTTGTTATTTATCAGGATGTGACTGTAGATATGTCCAGAACAGTCACAACCAAGTGAATGTGTTATTTCTTTATTAATATGAGAATTGTTTGTTATTTATCAGGATGTGACTGTAGATATGTCCAGAACAGTCACAACCAAGTGAGTGTGTCATTTCTTTATTAATATGAGCATTGTTGTTATTTATCAGGATGTGACTGTAGATATGTCCAGAACAGTCACAACCAAGTGAATGTGTTATTTCTTTATTAATATGAGCATTGTTGTTATTTATCAGTATGTGACTGTAGATATGTCCAGAACAGCCACAACCAAGTGAATGTGTTATTTCTTTATTAATATGAGCATTGTTGTTATTTATCAGTATGTGACTGTATATATGTCCAGAACAGCCACAACCAAGTGAGTGTGTCATTTCTTTATTAATATGAGCATTGTTGTTATTTATCAGTATGTGACTGTAGATATGTCCAGAACAGTCACAACCAAGTGAATGTGTTATTTCTTTATTAATATGAGCATTGTTGTTATTTATCAGGATGTGACTGTAGATATGTCCAGAACAGTCACAACCAAGTGAGTGTGTCATTTCTTTATTAATATGAGCATTGTTGTTATTTATCGGGATGTGACTGTAGATATGTCCAGAACAGTCACAACCAAGTGAATGTGTTATTTCTTTATTAATATGAGCATTGTTGTTATTTATCAGTATGTGACTGTAGATATGTCCAGAACAGCCACAACCAAGTGAGTGTGTCATTTCTTTATTAATATGAGCATTGTTGTTATTTATCAGGATGTGACTGTAGTTATGTCCAGAACAGTCACAACCAAGTGAGTGTGTCTTTCTTTATTAATATGAGCATTGTTGTTATTTATCAGGATGTGACTGTAGATATGTCCAGAACAGTCACAACCAAGTGAATGTGTTATTTCTTTATTAATATGAGAATTGTATTTATTTATCAGGATGTGACTGTAGATATGTCCAGAACAGTCACAACCAAGTGAATGTGTTATTTCTTTATTAATATGTGCATTGTTGTTATTTATCAGGATGTGACTGTAGATATGTCCAGAACAGTCACAACCAAGTGAATGTGTTATTTCTTTATTAATATGTGCATTGTTGTTATTTATCAGGATGTGACTGTAGATATGTCCAGAACAGTCACAACCAAGTGAATGTGTCATTTCTTTATTAATATGAGCATTGTTGTTATTTATCAGGATGTGACTGTAGATATGTCCAGAACAGTCACAACCAAGTGAATGTGTCATTTCTTTATTAATATGAGCATTGTTGTTATTTATCAGGATGTGACTGTAGATATGTCCAGAACAGTCACAACCAAGTGAATGTGTCATTTCTTTATTAATATGAGCATTGTTGTTATTTATCAGGATGTGACAGTAGATATGTCCAGAACAGTCACAACCAAGTGAATGTGTCATTTCTTTATTAATATGAGCATTGTTGTTATTTATCAGGATGTGACTGTAGATATGTCCAGAACAGTCACAACCAAGTGAGTGTGTCATTTCTTTATTAATATGAGCATTGTTGTTATTTATCAGGATGTGACAGTAGATATGTCCAGAACAGTCACAACCAAGTGAATGTGTCATTTCTTTATTAATATGAGCATTGTTGTTATTTATCAGGATGTGACAGTAGATATGTCCAGAACAGTCACAACCAAGTGAATGTGTTATGTCTTTATTAATATGAGAATTGTTTGTTATTTATCAGGATGTGACTGTAGATATGTCCAGAACAGTCACAAACAAGTGAATATGTCATTTCTTTATTAATATGAGCATTGTTGTTATTTATCAGTATGTGACTGTAGATATGTCCAGAACAGTCACAAACAAGTGAATATGTCATTTCTTTATTAATATGAGCATTGTTGTTATTTATCAGTATGTGACTGTAGATATGTCCAGAATAGTCACAAACAAGTGAATATGTCATTTCTTTATTAATATGAGCATTGTTGTTATTTATCAGTATGTGACTGTAGATATGTCCAGAACAGTCACAAACAAGTGAATATGTCATTTCTTTATTAATATGAGCATTGTTGTTATTTATCAGTATGTGACTGTAGATATGTCCAGAACAGTCACAACCAAGTGAATGTGTCATTTCTTTATTAATATGAGCATTGTTGTTATTTATCAGGATGTGACTGTAGATATGTCCAGAACAGTCACAACCAAGTGAATGTGTTATTTCTTTATTAATATGAGAATTGTTTGTTATTTATCAGGATGTGACTGTAGATATGTCCAGAACTGTCACAACCAAGTGAATGTGTTATTTCTTTATTAATATGAGCATTGTTGTTATTTATCAGTATGTGACTGTAGATATGTCCAGAACAGTCACAACCAAGTGAATGTGTTATTTCTTTATTAATATGAGAATTGTTTGTTATTTATCAGGATGTGACTGTAGATATGTCCAGAACAGTCACAACCAAGTGAATGTGTTATTTCTTTATTAATATGAGAATTGTTTGTTATTTATCAGGATGTTACTGTAGATATGTCCAGAACAGTCACAACCAAGTGAATGTGTTATTTCTTTATTAATATGAGAATTGTTTGTTATTTATCAGGATGTGACTGTAGATATGTCCAGAACAGTCACAACCAAGTGAATGTGTTATTTCTTTATTAATATGAGAATTGTTTGTTATTTATCAGGATGTGACTGTAGATATGTCCAGAACAGTCACAACCAAGTGAATGTGTTATTTCTTTATTAATATGAGAATTGTTTGTTATTTATCAGAATGTTACTGTAGATATGTCCAGAACAGTCACAACCAAGTGAATGTGTCATTGAGGTGAGAGCAGGTGCATTATGTACGATTAGTTTTGCCACAGTTCTAGTCATTTTATTAGATTGCTTCACGTTAACAGCACGTAACTTCCAGGTAGTATTCCTTATAAGACAGCAATTCCTGATGCACTATTTCATAGGAATCGAAGGAAACGGTGAGAAGGACCTTCACATGTGATCGAACTTGTCTCTTCAGGCAGTTTCCATTAGGACGATGTCATGCACCTGTTGTAACCTTCTTTAGAACTTCTGCATTGGTTTTTACTTTATTCAGCAATTCCTGAGGAGCAATGTCTATGCGATGTCGTTTTTGGTCGAAATTCAATAATTTTAGAACAATCTTTTTTGCTACACGTTTCATGCCAAAACAGCCGAAAAAATTGCTTGTCATGAGCCAAAATATGTGCCGACATCATCAGCAACCTTTCTGGTAGTGATTTAGCATATTTCAGAACCATTTTCTTTACTACTTCCACATTGTCGTCAGTAATTGACATGCTAGGACTTCCAGGGCGGTTGTCGTCTTCAATGTCTTCTCTAGCCTTTTTGAAACGTTTATACCACTTGTAAACTCTTGCCCTACTCATATTAGATTTTCCAAAAGTCACAGTCAACATTTCGAATTCATTGCTGCACCTTATTCCGTTTTTCAAGCAAAATTTAATGCAAATTCTTTGATCCATTTTTTTCGAAAGTAAAAATTTGCAGAGCACACAAAAACATGTATAACTTTTTCACCTGTCAACAATAAACTAAATATTCAAACTAGCTGAAATTGCAAACATGCATCAGGAACTTATGTATTAACAGGATAAAACAAAAGCTTTGAACATTGGATTTATAAATCTCGCGAAATATAAAAAAATTCCCTCTAATTTTTTATCACTCCTCATATATGTGATTTCCTTTGATTGCAGTCACCTTGGTGTGTTGCGCTAACTTACCTTGATGTCATATACTGACTGAATGGTGATTTTGTTGCCCAGGCACAATCAAGTGTGTGAATTCCTTTGACTGCAGTCACCTCAGTCTGTTTCACGATCTCAAGGCTACAGTTTATCGGCTGTGAATGTCAACTGTCACTTGCTACCTTCTGTTCATGCTGTAAAGACTAGGGTTTGTGCATTGTGGATCTCAAAAGTGAAAGCTTATTCTAACATCTGATTTATTTGTGAATTTATTTACAGTATTGTTATTAGTGTTGATGTTTTTTGCCTTCTTATTAATCCACTGAGATGCCTACCCAAAAATGCTCGTTTGAATAAAGAAATGTTATGCACAATCCATTAGTAAAAAGTAAATCATGTAGACACCTTGAGGAGATATTTGCTGCTGTTGCAGTTCCAAATAGAGATATATTGTTAATAACTTGCGTGACAAGGACTTGTTCTAACACAGGGAAAGATTGATAAATGAAGTCTATAAGACATGTAGGTATTTCAGAAACCTTTGCTCTTACTTTTAAAATTGAAACCTCATGATAACGAGGTGTTGTGCATATTATGGAGTTTCAGAATGGAAAACCCCTCATGTAGTAGACCATTGGCAGCAGTATGTTAACAAACTCTGCTGTCATTTCAGAATGACTCAACTACCTCAATACTGACATTTCACAGGAAATAAATGTTTTGAGGCCAACTAAACCATTCAAACATTTTTAGAAAAAGGTCCATAAGTTAAAAAGAAAAAGCTGTATTAGTAACAAAACTGGTGTTTAATTTAGTTTATTGTAAAGATGCAACTCAAAGATCTTCAAAAAGATTATTCCAACGCAAACTACCATTTGAATGGAAAAATATTTATTTTTAAAAAATTGCTGATATGATTTGATGGAAATATTTACATAACTAATAAAATGTATATCTTTAATTTGTGTGAAATCATCTTCATTGAAAAGAAATTGATACCCTAAGAGATAGTGAAAGAGCCTTGTTATACCCACAACGAAGCCTTCATAACATGTGTTCCATTTGCATGACTTGTTGTTAACACAAGACAAACCTTTGGGTATAAGCCAGTCGCCATGTCAGTGGAAGCTGTGCTTCACAAAAGTATAAAGCATTTGAAAATTCAAACCAATAAAAAGGAAAATCTCAGAAATGGTTAACAGTACAAAAAATTTTGTTTGACATAAATTTTATGGTTCAACAAGATCTATATTTGTTGTCTATCTCTTACAATTTACCATTTGTACAAAAGTCATTCAAAATGAAGAGGTCTGCAGAGGCAATTCCAGGAAATGCAAGTTATAAATTTTGTTTGTTACGAAAATAGCTTAAACATGTGGTATTTTAAATAAAATCATTATGGCCATTTTTGAGAAAATAATGAAACATTTTTCATGCAAGGGTGGGTGAGGGGAAATTTTCTTAAAGATCGTTGTTTTGCATTCTTGGAAGATGCTGTATTTAAATAGTAACTTTTGTGTTTAACCAACTTTTCATATTATGCTGTTCACAGAAAAATGGACCTTTTTCTAAAACTGCTTTCTTTGGATTTGAAAACATGTGTTTGATGTGAAATGTTGGTATTATACAATAAGTATGTAGTAGAGAAAGTAATTAAGTGAATGCATTGTTGTAGGTTTGATTTGAAGACGACTGCCAAGATAAATCTCTTGGACATACTGTTCATAGCAGCAATGGGAATCCCTGGCGGTAGTAGACAAGATGTTTACATGAGATTCCTGCGCCACTTCAACATCTACACCATCAGTCCTTTCTCAGAAGAGAGCATGCTCAAGATATTCAGCAACATGCTGCTCCTGGGTCTCAAGGTGAACACTTGTTGATATTTTCTGTAAGGGGCTGAGACAATTGCTGGGCTTACTATGGTAGGTATGTGCTCTGGATTGGGTTCCTCTAAAAAGTGCCAAACACCCAATGTACTTTGGTACATTGACCAACTACCAGTTACCTCTGTGAACACAGATAACACTGCGCAGGATGGAGTTGCAAAGGGTGACTGTATTAATAAACATCAGTCCCAGGAGGGGTCATTGCAAGGCCAACGTGTCCCTCTGTCTTTAAATTAGGAGTTGAGCAAGATCCAGGCCAGCATGCCATTGGAGACATCTGCAAAGGTGGAGGATTTAATTGCTATGGAAAACAAAAAATCCCTCCTAAAAACACTAAAAGTAAATGAGTCACTACTTAATACTTAGCAGAAGTGAGAAACTAAAGAAATTTACATCGGTGATTCAAAAGGGTCTGGTTAGCACTGCTGGTCCAGTTAAATAATGCATTAGATCTCGCAATGGCACGCTCCTTGTTAAAGCACATTCACCATCCCGGACAGCATTAATATTCACAGTAAATGCACCTATATGCATTTAGAGGCACAGGATCTTAAACTCCTCATGCAGTATGGTAAACACCCTTGCATTGGACAGTATAACCAAGCAAGAAATTCATGAAAATCTTGAAGATCAAGGTGTGACAGCAGAAAGAAAAAGGTGAATTCCTGCCCAGTTCCCTACCTTTGATCAGGTAGATGTCCTTCAAAATATTAAGGCGGGGTATGAAGCCAGTGAAGTAAGGCCATATATCTCGAACCTGCTGAGATACTATAAGTATCGGACACAACAATGATTTCTGCAATGGTGAAACTACATGTGTTAACTGTGTAGGCATCTTAAATGACGAAGCATGTTCATCAGCTCCAACTGGAGTGATGAACTTCCATCAAGCCCCCATTTTACAGAGGAAAGAGATCCGGTTTAGGGAGAAGGTGCCCTTCTCGGAAACTCCTGCGTATCCACCAACCCTCAGTCTGGTACCTATAGCTCAGTTGCAGATAAACCAGTACCGAATTGGGAAATCACAACTCAGACCAGTGCCACCATTTTAGAAAAGATTTTTGTGGCTAGATCACTTTCAAAGACTTCAAAATTGACATCTATGTCTGTGTCAAGTCTGTTACTGAAAAGACCACTTCTATACAATCACCACCAAAACCATTGACCTCAATCAATAAAACTGGAAAGCCCGTAATATATAATGCATCACTGATAAAGTTCAGGACCAACTATGAAAGAACTGACTTTTTGAACATAAGTGAAAAGTTTGCACCCAAAGCATCAAGTGTACAGCCACCTCCTCGGAGATCTGTACTAAGGACTTGGATCAGTGATCTACATCTTTGATTATCTCAATTTTCAATCGATTCGAAGTTCTCCAAGTGAAGTTTTCCATTGGAAAAGGGTCCTCCCTCATGGAGGAGGTAGAGCAGGAGGATTTTGCCCACACTGTCAAAACGACGGTGAAAAAGATATAGGATAAAACCTGCATTAAAAATGTTAGCCTGACACTGATTCAGTCACCGCAATCCTCAACATAGTGGACTCTTTATGATCCGCAAGTTATGCCATTATAATTACTATGGTTATCCTCTAAATGAGAATGAGCAAGAGACTAAGCTCCATCCGCAAAATAGCTTTCAAATCAGGCAGTATACCCTGTGAACATACAGCCAAAGAGAGTAATCCTGCATTATGATTCCTCATCAGAGATGATATATCCATACAATTTACCATTTGTAACATTTATGTGACAATCTCTCGCTCACTGATCTAGTTACCTTTCTTGTTGGTGCGAGACGTCAATGCCTCTCACTTAGGGCTTGTACAAGAGGCAAATTGATCACAGATTTCTTGGACAACTATAGCCTAGCTCTTCTGAACACCTCAGACTCCTTCAATATATTTTCACATCTTGATTTAACAGTTTGTTCACTACAGTTGGCAGTTTCCTTGCAATGGAATGTCATCTCTGATTTACACTCTAGTGACCACTTTCCATGTCTTATTAGTCTCTTAACACAATATATATATTTTCCACAAGTAGGTATAGATCAAGCCAACTTTACTCCGATTTGGCTGTGTTTAATTATAATGAGCACAACTTTGTGAATGTTTTAGCTGAACATTTTTCTGCTGCTGAGCATTCAGTGGTCAACTGCCCATGTTAATGCGTGTGGTCGGAAAATCGCTGCAGGAGCTGTTGTTGACGCATTGCCAGTGTTTTCGCTCAAGTGTCTAGTTCAGATAACTATTCGTCCGAATTCCTTCCCGTTAAGACTCTCATTTCTTCTGGAAACCTTGAAGATTACAATTGCCTTGTCACCATGGCGGAGTTAGAACCCATTATCTTTCATCCAGCTACCATCCTATTTCCCTCACCAGTTGCATTTGTAAGGTAATGGAACCCGTGGTCATTGCACGGTCGTTGGAAATTCACAAGCTACTGATCAACACCCACTGCAGTTTTCGACGACGCCATTCAACAGTGGCCCATTTCGTTTCACTATCAATGTAGATCATGAACAAATTCACAAAGAATTGTCCAACAATTCAGTTATTTTTCGACGTCGAGAAGGCTTATGATATGTGTTGGCGAGCAGAGATACTACACACCTGGAACACACGTCGATGCTTATACTGTTCATTCAGGAGCTTATGAAGGACCACGTTTTCTGAGTAAGGGTCTGCTCACTTTTTTCGAACAGTATTGTTCAGGGGAATGCCATGCCTCAGGGATGGGTGATAAGTGTTAAACTGTTTGCTTTAGTAATTAATTCGATGCCAATATGTGTTCGTTCAAGGACATCATATGCTTATTTGTAGATGATCTTGCCATCTATTGTACTTCTCAGCATATGTCACCTCTGAGCAAAATATCCGCTCTTTCACACCCAATATAGAATAGGACGTTAAGGACCATAGTAGTGAAAGAGTATCCATATATGAAACCCAGTTCAATTCAGCATATGGCATTTACAGCAATGTTTAGAAAATATTCGAGAATGGAGTTCTCAAAAATGACCTTCGTTCCTCAATTGAGAATTTAATCTGCGTTAATTTCTGGCACCGTAGGAGACGATTACCACCTTCGCTGCCATTCGGTCCAGATTTACTTGTATTTGCAGATTCGACGAGATTCTTGGGGTTGACCTTTGATAGGAAACTTAACTGGTCATCGCGTATAGTCCCCCAGGAGCCTACTACGGTAGGTACAGGATTGACACTCCCGGGAACCAGAGCCACACTCTCCATGGGTTCCTCTAAGAGGTGAGAGGGCTTATGCCAAACGCCCAATCAACCGTGGTCCACAAGCGTGTTTCACCAACGTCTAGTTACCTCCCTGATCACAGTCTGATGGATACCGTTGCACGGGACGGAGCAGGGGAGTTGCAAGGGGTGACTGGGAAATGCGTAACACCCAGCCCCTGAGTATCATGTAGCACTGTGTTCGTATCCGCTGATAAAGGTCAAACCCGGGGTGATGCCATTACACGAGCTGTTACACTCCTGAAGGCGATTGGGTCCCTCTATGTATTGGGAGCTGAGACCCTAAGGTAAGCAAGATCCAGGGCAGGACTCTCACCTAAGCTGGGGTGGCGCCCAGAATGTGAGCATGCCATCGGAGACAATTGTAATGGTGGAGGATCCAAGTGCTATGGATACAAAAAACACCAAAGTAGTTGTGAGAGAAGTACTCGAGTGTTGTGGTCCTCGCTACTTATCAGTAGAACTAAGGAAGGAAGGAAGTTCAGTACGGTTAGTCCATTCGCTATCCAAAAGGGTCTGGATAAACTTGCTGGTGCAGTAAAATCTTGTATTAGAACTCGCAATGGTACGCTCCTGGTTGCAGCACATTCAGCATCCCAGGCAGCTGTTATACAGAGAGCAAACATGTTAGCTAGCGACCCCATATGAGTTGAGAGGCACAAGACCTTGAACTCCTCACGCAGTGTTGTAAACACACGTGCATTGGACGGTATGTCCAATGAGGAGATTCAAGAGAATCTAGAAGATCAAGGTGTGACATCTGTATATCTGGTTCAACGGAGGGAAGGTGGTGAATTTGTGCTTACTTATACCCTGCTTCTTACCTTTGATCGGGTAGAACTACCTCAAAGGATTAAGGCAGGGTATGAAGCCATTGAAGTTAGGCCGTATATCCCCAACCCGCTCAGATGCTATAAGTGCCAGCGCTTTGGTCAAACAAGTGATTTCTGTAACGGTGAAGCTATCTGCGTTAACTGTGGGGAATTCTCACACAAGGGAGCATGTACACCAGCGCCAACATGAGTTAACTGCAGTAGTGAACATCCATCTAATTCCCGAGAATGCCCCCGTTTTGCAGAGGTAAAGGCTATCCAGGAGATCCGTGTTAGAGAGAAGGTTTCCTTCTCGGAAGCCCGGAAACCCCTGCGTGTCTGCCAACTCTCTGTCCCGAAGTTCGGTACCTACAGCTCAGTTGCAGCTAAACCGGTACCGAGTCGAAAAATCGCAACTCAAACGAGTGATATTAACGGGGCCACAATTTCAGAAAAGATTCTCTTAGCGAGATCACTTCCAAACCCCAAGAAGTCCACATCTACATCTGCAACAACAGTTGCAAAGATCCCTACACTAAATCCAACATCAAGTCCAACGACTTCAAGCAATAAGACTAGCAAGCCCGTAACCTACAATGCACCAGAGATAAAGTTCAATACCATCTATAACTGAACTGATTTGCTGAAAGGAAAGCAAACATCCAAGGAAAAGAAAAGTCCACAAACATCCCCTCGGAGATCCTCTTCTGAGGAATCTTCTGGGAAGATCTCGGATCAGCGATCAACATCTTCGCTGATCTTAACTTTTAATAGGTTCAAAGTTCTCGAACCGAGGTTTTCTATTTGAAAGGGATCTTCCCGCGTGGAGGAAATGCAGCAGGGGGAATCTGCCCACACTGCAAGAACGACAGTGAAAAAGAGGCAGGATAAACCATCCATTAAAGGTGTTACCTCGAAACCAAAGAAAAGGGGAAAACTGATTCGACCGCCACTTTCCACAACGTAGTAAACTTCTACGATTAAGAACTTATTTCATTATAGTTCTATTGGCTATCCTACAATGGAACATACGTGCCATTAGAACACATCGACCAGAGCTTGAACTTTTGTTCAACAAGTATGAGCCTTTGGTTGTATGTTTACGGGAGACTAAACTCCATCCGCAAGACATCGTCTAATATACCCTAGCATGATGTGATCTCACACCGGAAGAAGGTATTCCTGCGTACTATGATGCTCATCAGTGATGATATATTTGTAGCATCTGTATCCATAGTTTGACATCCAGTCAGTGGCTGCAAACATTAAACTGCCATCCATCCGATTTACCGTTTGTAACATTTATCTCCTCCATCCGATGACCTCTCGTTCACTGATTTAGGAGATCTAGTTTCCCAGTTAACAACGCCTTTTCTGTTGGTGGGAGACGTTAATGCCCATCACCCTCTTTGGGGCTCACCTTGGGCTTGTGTGAGAGGTAAATTAATTGCTGATTTTTGGACAATAACAACTTAACTCTTCTGAACATGGAGAGCCTACATTTCTCTCAGACTCCTACAACACCTTTTCACACCTTGATATTGCAGTTTGTTCACTAGTTAGCAGGTTCCTTGCAATGGAATGTCATCTCTGATTTACATTCTAGTGACCACTTTCCTTGTCTTATTAGTCTCTTAACACAAGATATATGTTCCACGCTTACCTAGATGGCGCTTAGACCAAGGCAAATGGAATCTTTACTCCCATTTGGCTATGATTAATTACAATGAGCACGATTGTGTGGATGTTTTGGTCCAATATCTCACAGAGAAGGTTCTTTCTGCTGCTGAGGAAGATATTCCACAGAGGACTGCTAACCCTCGTCGATTTCCAGTCCCTTGGTGGACGGAAGTGTGCCGAAATGCCATGCGTGCTCTTAGGGTTTTCCAGCGTCGGCCCACACTGGATAACCTAATCGAATACAAAAAAAAATGCGTGCCAGGTCTAGATACATCATAAATGATAGCAAAAATGCATCATGGAGCAAGTTTGCAGCTTCATTTAATCTACATACAGCTTCCTCTGTCGTTTGGGATAAGTTAAGGTGCGTGGCAGGAAAATTGACCCACATGCTGGTCTTAAAACAGCTGCAGGAGCTCTTGTTTATACATATGACGTGGCTAACACATTAGGCCATGCTTTTGCTCAAGTGTCTACCTCAGACAACTATTCCCCCAAACTCCTTCCTTTTAAGGCTCAGGTGGAATCACAAGGTTTCTGGTTTCGTTCAGGAAATCTTGAAGATTACAATCGCCTCTTCAGCATGACAGAGTTAGACACGCTCTTTCATCTTCACGACTATCAGCATCTGGACCTGATCGTATCCACATACAAATGTTGCAACAGCTCTCTCCTGAAGGTAAGGCTTTCCTACTCGAGGTCTATAATCCTGTTTGGGTTGATGCCACTCTTCCAGAAAAGCGGTGGAAGGGTACTGTCATACCCATTTTGAAAGCTGCAAAGGACCTTCATCAACCGTCCAGCTACTGTCCTATTTCCCTCACCAGTTTGGTTTGCAAGGTGATGGAACGTATGATCAATGGACGGTTGATATGGTGGTTGGAAACTCACAACCTGCTAACCAACACCCAGCGCGGTTTTCGGAGGCGCCGTTCAACATTAGGCCACCTTATGTCGTCGACACAGATCATGAACGGATTTATGAAGAATTGTCAAACCGTTGCGATATTTTTTGACCTCGAGAAGGCTTATGATACGTGTTGGCGAGCAGAGATACTATGTTTCCTACATGCCTGGAACATAAGTGGACGAATACCACTGTTGATTTAGGAGTTTATGAAGGATGACCTTTTCTGAGTAAGTGTCGGCTCGGCTTTTTCGAACCCTTTTGTTCAGGAGAACGGCGTCCCTCAGGGATTGGTACTAACCGTTACACTGTTTTCTATAGCGATTAATTGTATCTGGAAATGTGTTCCTCCAGGGGTATCGTCTTGCTTATTCGTAGACAACTTTGCCGTTTATTGTACTTCTCTGCGTACGCCGTATGCAGCAATGCTTAGATAATCTGCAAGAATGGAGTTGTAAACACTGCTTTCGTTTCTCAACTGAGGAGTCAATCTGCTTGAACTTCTGGCGCCGTAGGAGACGTTTACCACATTCGCTCTGATTCGGTCCAGATTTGTTACCATTGGCAGATTCTACAAGAATCCTGGGGTTGACATTAGATAGGAAACTTTGCTGGTCATCTCCTACAGCACAGCTGAAAGCACGTTGTGACCGTTCTCTGAATGTCTTGCGGATATTAAATAGCAAATATTTGGGAGCAGATCGGAATATTTTGTTGCGACTGTATCGCGCACTGATCCGATCAAAAATAGACTATGGGTGTGCTATTTATTCCACAGCACGACAATCTTAGCTGAGGAGATTAGACGCAGTCCATAAGCGTGGCTATTGGTGCTTTTCCCACTAGCCCAGTTATGAGTCTTTACGCCGAATCTGAAGAACCTTCTCTGCGTTATCGGTGTGATGTCCTCTTGGAAAGTTATGGCTGTACGCTTAAATTTATGCCTCAACATCCAACGTTCCCTTCGTTTTATCACACTGCGCTGGAGGAACGTTATAGGAATAGCTCTATTAAAACAAGGCCTGCAGG
The DNA here is from genome assembly GCA_030765065.1 of Deroplatys truncata. Taxonomy (NCBI): domain Eukaryota; kingdom Metazoa; phylum Arthropoda; class Insecta; order Mantodea; family Mantidae; genus Deroplatys; species Deroplatys truncata. The sequence goes on along the minus strand of CM060986.1, from coordinate 4,607,170 downwards.
TGTTCGTTTCCAGAAGCTTGTAAGAAAGCACGACATTGAAATGCCTAGCATGTATGCTAAGGGGGAGAGGGTGTTCCCCCCTTGGTTACGTGCGACATCTCATATAGATCTTGGGATGACAGTATACTGGAAGTTTACGATCCCTACGTTTAGTATCCGCTCCTGTTTTCTAAAATTTCTGTCAGGTTACAGTTACACCGATGGGTCTCAGTGCACCAACGCTATTGGATGTGCTTATGTTCATGGAACTGAACCCTATACATTCGGTTTTCACGATAGCATATCCATTTATAGTGCGGAGCTGTATGCCATATACCGAGTCATTTTACATGTGCACCGTCGAAAATTGGGAGACTGTCTCATTTTGAGTGATTCCCTAAGTGCCCATGAGAGCCTTCCTGAGCTGTACAACTACCACCCCATTGTTCAGCGAATCCAGGATGCCCTGCATGTGATACACGCTTCTGGCGTTAATGTGGAGTGTGCTGGGATACCTGGTCATGTTGGCTTGTCTGGAAATGAACTTGCTGATTTGGCAGCTAAGGCGGCAACCACGGAACCGAGTGTTACAAAACCTCTGGTAACATCGGATGACTTTAGCCTTCTTGTGCAGAGAGCGGTGCTGTCATTGCTGGCATGAGGAGTGGTTACCTCTTTGAAGAAATAAGCTTAGAGTAGTTAAAGACATTCCGATAAACTGGTTAAATTCCTCTCATGTGCCTCGTCGTAAGGAGCTGATTTTGGCTTGGTAGCATATTGGCCACTGCAGTTTAATGCACGGTTACCTTTTTAGGGCGACCCTGCTCCTATTTGTCCACTGTATAGTGAAGGTCGGTCGATGTCATGTGTTGTTGGAGTTTATAGCTCTAGTACATTTATCGGCCTCTTGGCAGATGCTATCCAAGCGGTCAATAAGGTTTTTTAAGTTTTTATGAAAGATAAGCTTTCAAATGAAGCTTTACTCACATTGATATCAAGCTTCTCATTCCGCGTTTTGTATATTCATCTTTACCTCTGACTCTTGCGTCATTTTAATTCATCCTTATCTGTTGCCTTTGCCATCATTTTTTATATTGAGTTTTATCTGTGGTATTTGCCATGATATGTTTCTTAAGAGCGCTAATGACCTTGAAGAGGAATGCCCTTAAACACAAATCAACGACCATATTTCTCTTAGTCTGAGAACTATCTGCACAGTTTCATACTGCCAGCACCATCTCCTGCTCACACCAGAGAACTATCCACAGAGTTTCATACTGCCAGCACCATCCCCTCGTTATACTGCAGAAATATCCACACTAATACTGCCAGCACCATATCCTTGTTATACTAGAGAACTATCTGCACAGTTTCATACTGCCAGCACCATCTCCTGCTCACACCAGAGAACTATCCACAGAGTTTCATACTGCCAGCACCATCTCCTTGTTATACTAGAGAACTATCTGCACAGTTTCATACTGCCAGCACCATCTCCTGCTCACACCAGAGAACTATCCACAGAGTTTCATACTGCCAGCACCATCCCCTTGTTATACTAGAGAACTATCCACACTAATACTGCCAGCACCATCTCCTTGTTATACTAGAGAACTATCTGCACAGTTTCATACTGCCAGCACCATCTCCTTGTTATACTAGAGAACTATCTGCACAGTTTCATACTGCCAGCACCATCTCCTTGTTATACTAGAGAACTATCTGCACAGTTTCATACTGCCAGCACCATCCCCTTGTTATACTAGAGAACTATCTGCACAGTTTCATACTGCCAGCACCATCCCCTTGTTATACTAGAGAACTATCTGCACAGTTTCATACTGCCAGCACCATCCCCTTGTTATACTAGAGAACTATCTGCACAGTTTCATACTGCCAGCACCATCTCCTTGTTATACTAGAGAACTATCTGCACAGTTTCATACTGCCAGCACCATCTCCTTGTTATACTAGAGAACTATCCACACTAATACTGCCAGCACCATCTCCTGCTCACACCAGAGAACTATTCACAGAGTTTCATACTGCCAGCACCATCCCCTTGTTATACTAGAGAACTATCCACACTTATACTGCCAGCACCATCTCCTTGTTATACTAGAGAACTATCTGCACAGTTTCATACTGCCAGCACCATCTCCTTGTTATACTAGAGAACTATCCACACTAATACTGCCAGCACCATCTCCTTGTTATACTAGAGAACTATCTGCACAGTTTCATACTGCCAGCACGATCTCCTTGTTATACTAGAGAAGTATCTGCACAGTTTCATACTGCCAGCACCATCTCCTTGTTATACTAGAGAACTATCTGCACAGTTTCATACTGCCAGCACCATCTCCTTGTTATACCAGAGAACTATCCACACAGTTTCATACTGCCAGCACCATCCCCTTGTTATACTAGAGAACTATCTGCACAGTTTCATACTGCCAGCACCATCTCCTTGTTATACCAGACAACTATCCACACAGTTTCATACTGCCAGCACCATCCCCTTGTTATACTAGAGAACTATCTGCACAGTTTCATACTGCCAGCACCATCTCCTTGTTATACCAGAGAACTCTCTGCACAGTTCCATACTGCCAGCACCATTCCCTTGTTATACTAGAGAACTATCTGCACAGTTTTATACTGCCAGCACCATGCCCTTGTTATACCAGAGAACCATCCACACAGTTTCATACTGCCAGCACCCTCCCCTTGTTATACTAGAGAACTATCCACACGGTTTCATACTGCCAGCACCATCTCCTTGTTATACGAGAGAACTATATACACTGTTTCATACTGCCAACACCATCTCCTTGTTATACTAGAGAACTATCTACACTGTTTCATACTGCCAGCACCATCTCCTTGTTATACGAGAGAACTATCCACACAGTTTCATACTGCCAGCACCATCCCCTTGTTATACTAGAGAAATATCCACACTAATACTGCCAGCACCATCTCCTTGTTATACTCGAGAACTATTCACACTGTTTGATACTGCTAGCAACATCCCCTTGTTATACTAAAAAACTATCTACACTGTTTCATACTGCCAGCAACATCACCTTGTACTAGATAACTATCTATACTGTTTGATATAGCCAGCAACATCTCCTTGTACTAGAGAACTATCCCCACTGTTTCATACTGCCAGCAACATCTCCTTGTTATACCAGAGAACCATCCACACTGTTTGATACTGCTAGCAACATCCCCTTGTTATACTGGAGAACTATCCACACTGTTTCATACTGCCAGCAACATCTCCTTGTACTAGATAACTATCTATACTGTTTGATATAGCCAGCAACATCTCCTTGTACTAGAGAACTATCCCCACTGTTTCATACTTCCAGCAACATCTCCTTGTACTAGAGAACTATCCCCACAGTTTCATACTGCCAGCACCATCTCCTTGTTATACCAGAGAACCATCCACACTGTATGATACTGCTAGCAACATCTCCTTGTTATACTGGAGAACTATCCACACTGTTTCATACTGCCAGCAACATCTCCTTGTTATACTAGAGAACTATCCACACTGTTTCATACTGCCAGCAACATCTCCTTGTTATACTGGAGAACTATCCACACTGTTTGATACTGCTAGCAACATCCCATTGTTATACTGGAGAACTATCCCCACTGTTTCATACTTCCAGCAACATCTCCTTGTACTAGAGAACTATCCCCACTGTTTCATACTGCCAGCAACATCTCCTTGTTATACTAGGGATCTATTCACACTGTTTGATATAGCCAGCAACATCTCCTTGTACTAGAGAACTATCCCCACTGTTTCATACTGCTAGCAACATCCCCTTGTTATACTAGGGAACTATCCACACTGTTTGATATAGCCAGCAACATCTCCTTGTACTAGAGAACTATCCCCACTGTTTCATACTGCTAGCAACATCCCCTGGTTATTCTGGAGAACTATCCCCACTGTTTCATACTTCCAGCAACATCTCCTTGTACTAGAGAACTATCCCCACTGTTTCATACTGCCAGCAACATCTCCTTGTTATACTAGGGGTCTATTCACACTGTTTGATATAGCCAGCAACATCTCCTTGTACTAGAGAACTATCCCCACTGTTTCATAATGCCAGCAACATCTCCTTGTACTAGATAACTATCCCCACTGTTTCATACTGCCAGCACCATCTCCTTGTACTAGAGAACTATCCCCACTGTTTCATACTGCCAGCAACATCTCCTTGTACTAGATAACTATCCCAGCTGTTTCATACTGCCAGTACCATCTCCTTGTTATACTAGAGAACTATCTATACTGTTTGATATAGCCAGCAACATCTCCTTGTTATACTAGAGAACTATCCCCACTGTTTCATACTGCCAGCAACATCTCCTTGTACTAGAGAACTATCTCCACTGTTTCATACTGCTAGCAACATCCCCTTGTTATACTAGAGAACTATCCCCACTGTTTCATACTGCCAGCAACATCTCCTTGTACTAGAGAACTATCCCCACTGTTTCATACTCCTAGCAACATCCCCTTGTTATGCTAGAGAACTATCCCCACTGTTTCATACTGCCAGCAACATCTCCTTGTACTAGAGAACTATCCCCACTGTTTCATACTGCCAGCAACATCTCCTTGTTGTACTAGGGATCTATTCACACTGTTTGGTATAGCCAGCAACATCTGCTTGTACTAGAGAACCATCCCCACTGTTTCATACTGCCTGCAACATCTCCTTGTACTAGAGAGCTATCTATCCTGTTTGATACTGCCAGCAACATCTCCTTGTTACAATAGAGAACTATCTATACTGTTTGATACTGCCAGCAACATCTTGTTATACTAGAGAACTATCAACACTGTTTCATACAGCCAGCAACATCTCCTTGTACTAGAGAGCTATCCACACTCTTTCATACTGCCAGCAACATCTCCTTGTTATACTAGAGAACTATCCACACTGTTTGATACAGCCAGCAACATCTCCTTGTACTAGAGAACTATCCGCACTGTTTCATACTGCCAGCAACATCTCGTTGTACTAGAGAACTATCTGTACTGTTTAATGCTGCCAGAACCATCTTCTTGTTGTACTAGAGATCTATCTATACTGTTTGATACTGCCAGCAACATCTCCTTGTTATACTAGAGAACTATCTATAATGTTTGATACTGCCAGCACCATCTCCTTGTTATACTACTGCATGCATGCATAGTTGTTTATTGTGCTAAGAGTTTTACAAATTTGATTGTCTACTGCATTTTGACCCTGGTCACTTATTCAGAAGACAATCACTACAGTTTAATTACATTTTACAATTTCTTGTCAATAAATTATCTTGCTCTTTTTTTTCATTCTTTTTTTTCATGTCCCATTTCCACTTTTTTTTCACTTTTCATTTATTGATTTCTTAACCATCACACATTCACTACAGTTTTCCATTCAAAGTAAGATGCACTACCTCTTACTTTTCTCTTTCCACTGTCCAAAGCAATTTATTTTTTACTTTAGAAAAAAACTGTTCAATGCTTCTAGCGTCCTTGCATATCATTTCAGTTATAAGTGTATTTCTATCCCCCTTCAACCACTTCTTATTAAAAATTGTTTTTTCCAATTTTCTGTTCCATGGCACTTAAATACTATGTGTTCAATGTCGTCATTACCACCACATATCGGACATTGGTTCTGAGGAATACCCTGTCTTAGCCCTTTTAGCCTCCCTGCTCCGGTTCATAACCGTGTAAAAGATTCTCTGTCTTCTTTATTTACCAAGTCTATATATTTTTCCCTACCCCATGTATTTTTCATTGGCCTATAATAAACTAATGAACTCTTTTCGGCAATCTCACTGAACATGATTTGTATTTCTATATATTCCAGTCTTATCCTTGCCTTTTTCCAAAAATGTTATACTAGAGAACTATCTATACTGTTTGATACTGCCAGCAACATCTCCTTGTTATAGTAGAGAACTATCTACACTGGTTGATGCTGCAAGCACCATCTCCTTGTTGTACTAGAGAACTATCTACACTGGTTGATGCTGCCAGCACCATCTCCTTGTTGTACTAGAGAACTATCCACACTGTTTGATGCTGCCAGCACCATCTCCTTGTTATACTAGAGAACTATCCACACTGTTTGATACTGCCGGCAACATCTCCTTGTTGTACTAGAGAACTATCTATACTGTTTGATAATGCCAGCAACATCTCCTTGTTATAGTAGAGAACTATCTACACTGTTTGATGCTGCCAGCAGCATCTCCTTGTTATACTAGAGAACTATCTACACTGGTTGATGCTGCCAGCACCATCTCCTTGTTGTACTAGAGAACTATCCACACTGTTTGATGCTGCCAGCACCATCTCCTTGTTATACTAGAGAACTATCTATACTGTTTGATGCTGCCAGCACCATCTCCTTGTTATACTTGAGAAATATCTACACTGTTTGATACTGCCAGCACCATCTCCTTGTTATAGTAGAGAACTATCTATACTGTTTGATACTGCCAGCAACATCTCCTTGTTATAGTAGAGAACTATCTATACTGTTTGATACTGCCAGCAACATCTCCTTGTTATAGTAGAGAACTATCTATACTGTTTGATACTGCCAGCAACATCTCCTTGTTATAGTAGAGAACTATCTACACTGGTTGATGCTGCAAGCACCATCTCCTTGTTGTACTAGAGAACTATCCACACTGTTTGATGCTGCCAGCACCATCTCCTTGTTGTACTAGAGAACTATCCACACTGTTTGATGCTGCCAGCAACATCTCCTTGTTATACTAGAGAACTATCCACACTGTTTGATGCTGCCAGCAACATCTCCTTGTTATACTAGAGAACTATCCATACTGTTTGATGCTGCCAGCAACATCTCCTTGTTCTTTGTTATACTAGAGAACTATCCACAATGTTTGATGCTGCCAGCAACATCTCCTTGTACTAGAGAACTATCTATACTGTTTGATGCTGCCAGCAACATCTCCTTGTTGTACTAGAGAACTAACCACACTGTTTGATGCTGCCAGCAAAATCTCCTTGTACTAGAGAACTATCCACACTGTTTGATGCTGCCAGCAACATCTCCTTGTTATACTAGAGAACTATCCACACTGTTTGATGCTGCCAGGAACATCTCCTTGTTATACTAGAGAACTATCCACACTGTTTGATGCTGCCAGCAACATCTCCTTGTTATACTAGAGAACTATCTACACTGTTTGATGGTGACAGCAACATCTCCTTGTTATACTAGAGAACTATCCACACTGTTTGATGCTGCCAGCAACATCTCCTTGTACTAGATAACTATCCACACTGTTTGATGCTGCCAACAACATCTCCTTGTTACACTAGAGAACTATCCACACTGTTTGATGCTGCCAGCAACATCTCCTTGTTATACTAGAGAACTATCCACACTGTTTGATGCTGCCAGGAACATCTCCTTGTTATACTAGAGAACTATCCACACTGTTTGATGCTGCCAGCAACATCTCCTTGTACTAGAGAACTATCCACACTGTTTGATGCTGCCAGCAACATCTCCTTGTTACACTAGAGAACTATCCACACTGTTTGATGCTGACAGCAACATCTCCTTGTTATACTTGAGAACTATCTACACTGTTTGATGCTGACAGCAACATCTCCTTGTACTAGAGAACTATCTATACTGTTTGATGCTCCAGCAACATCTCCTTGTTATACTAGAGAACTATCTACACTGTTTGATGCTGCCAGCAACATCTCCTTGTTATACTAGAGAAGTATCTACACTGTTTGATGCTGCCAGCAACATCTCCTTGTTATACTAGAGAACTATCTGTACTGTTTGATGCTGCCAGCAACATCTCCTTGTTATACTAGAGAACTATCTACACTGTTTGATGCTGCCAGCAGCATCTCCTTGTTATACTTGAGAAATATCTACACTGTTTGATGCTGCCAGCAACATCTCCTTGTTATACTAGAGATCTATCTGTACTGTTTGATGCTGCCAGCAACATCTCCTTGTTATACTAGAGAACTATCTGTACTGTTTGATGCTGCCAGCAACATCTCCTTGTTATACTAGAGAACTATCTGTACTGTTTGATGCTGCCAGCAACATCTCCTTGTTATACTAGAGAACTATCCATACTGTTTGATGCTGGCAGCAACATCTCCTTGTTATACTAGAGAACTATCTGTACTGTTTGATGCTGCCAGCAACATCCCTTGTTATACCAGAGAACTATCTGTACTGCTTGATACTGCCAGCAACATCTCCTGGTTATACTAGAGAACTATCTGTACTGTTTGATGCTGCCAGCAACTTCTCCTTGTACTAGAGAACTATCCACACTGTTTGATGCTGCCAGCAACATCTCCTTGTTACACTAGAGAACTATCCACACTGTTTGATGCTGCCAGCAACATCTCCTTGTTATACTTGAGAACTATCTACACTGTTTGATGCTGACAGCAACATCTCCTTGTTATACTAGAGAACTAGCTACACTGCTTGATGCTGACAGCAACATCTCCTTGTTCTACTAGAGAACTATCTGTACTGTTTAATGCTGCCAGCAACATCTCCTTGTTATACTAGAGAACTATCTGTACTGTTTGATGCTGACAGCAACATCTCCTTGTACTAGAGAACTATCTGTACTGTTTGATGCTGCCAGCAACATCTCCTTGTTATACTAGAGAACTAGCTACACTGTTTGATGGTGACAGCAACATCTCCTTGTTATACTAGAGAACTATCCACACTGTTTGATGCTGCCAGCAACATCTCCTTGTACTAGAGAACTATCCACACTGTTTGATGCTGCCAGCAACATCTCCTTGTTATACTAGAGAACTATCCACACTGTTAGATGCTGCCAGCAACATCTCCTTGTTATACTAGAGAACTATCCACACTGTTTGATGCTGCCAGCAACATCTCCTTGTACTAAAGAACTATCCACACTGTTTAATGCTGCCAGCAACATCTCCTTGTTATACTAGAGAACTATCTACACTGTTTGATGCAGCCAGCAACATCTCCTTGTTATACTAGAGAACTATCCACACTGTTTGATGCTGCCAGCAACATCTCCTTGTTATACTAGAGATCTATCTACACTGTTTGATACTGCCGGCAACATCTCCTTGTTATACTAGAGAACTATCCACACTGTTTGATGCTGACAGCAACATCTCCTTGTTATACTAGAGAACTATCCACACTGTTTGATGCTGCCAGCAACATCTCCTTGTTATACTAGAGAACTATCCACACTGTTTGATGCTGCCAGCAACATCTCCTTGTTATACTAGAGAACTATCCACACTGTTTGATGCTGCCAGCAACATCTCCTTGTTATACCAGAGAACTATCCACACAGTTTCATACTGCCAGCACCATCCCCTTGTTATACTAGAGAACTATCTGCACAGTTTCATACTGCCAGCACCATCTCCTTGTTATACCAGAGAACTATCCACACAGTTTCATACTGCCAGCACCATCCCCTTGTTATACTAGAGAACTATCTGCACAGTTTCATACTGCCAGCACCATCTCCTTGTTATACCAGAGAACTCTCTGCACAGTTCCATACTGCCAGCACCATTCCCTTGTTATACTAGAGAACTATCTGCACAGTTTTATACTGCCAGCACCATGCCCTTGTTATACCAGAGAACCATCCACACAGTTTCATACTGCCAGCACCCTCCCCTTGTTATACTAGAGAACTATCCACACGGTTTCATACTGCCAGCACCATCTCCTTGTTATACGAGAGAACTATATACACTGTTTCATACTGCCAACACCATCTCCTTGTTATACTAGAGAACTATCTACACTGTTTCATACTGCCAGCACCATCTCCTTGTTATACGAGAGAACTATCCACACAGTTTCATACTGCCAGCACCATCCCCTTGTTATACTAGAGATATATCCACACTAATACTGCCAGCACCATCTCCTTGTTATACTCGAGAACTATTCACACTGTTTGATACTGCTAGCAACATCCCCTTGTTATACTAAAAAACTATCTACACTGTTTCATACTGCCAGCAACATCACCTTGTACTAGATAACTATCTATACTGTTTGATATAGCCAGCAACATCTCCTTGTACTAGAGAACTATCCCCACTGTTTCATACTGCCAGCAACATCTCCTTGTTATACCAGAGAACCATCCACACTGTTTGATACTGCTAGCAACATCCCCTTGTTATACTGGAGAACTATCCACACTGTTTCATACTGCCAGCAACATCTCCTTGTACTAGATAACTATCTATACTGTTTGATATAGCCAGCAACATCTCCTTGTACTAGAGAACTATCCCCACTGTTTCATACTTCCAGCAACATCTCCTTGTACTAGAGAACTATCCCCACAGTTTCATACTGCCAGCACCATCTCCTTGTTATACCAGAGAACCATCCACACTGTATGATACTGCTAGCAACATCTCCTTGTTATACTGGAGAACTATCCACACTGTATCATACTGCCAGCAACATCTCCTTGTTATACTAGAGAACTATCCACACTGTTTCATACTGCCAGCAACATCTCCTTGTTATACTGGAGAACTATCCACACTGTTTGATACTGCTAGCAACATCCCATTGTTATACTGGAGAACTATCCCCACTGTTTCATACTTCCAGCAACATCTCCTTGTACTAGAGAACTATCCCCACTGTTTCATACTGCCAGCAACATCTCCTTGTTATACTAGGGATCTATTCACACTGTTTGATATAGCCAGCAACATCTCCTTGTACTAGAGAACTATCCCCACTGTTTCATACTGCTAGCAACATCCCCTTGTTATACTAGGGAACTATCCACACTGTTTGATATAGCCAGCAACATCTCCTTGTACTAGAGAACTATCCCCACTGTTTCATACTGCTAGCAACATCCCCTGGTTATTCTGGAGAACTATCCCCACTGTTTCATACTTCCAGCAACATCTCCTTGTACTAGAGAACTATCCCCACTGTTTCATACTGCCAGCAACATCTCCTTGTTATACTAGGGGTCTATTCACACTGTTTGATATAGCCAGCAACATCTCCTTGTACTAGAGAACTATCCCCACTGTTTCATAATGCCAGCAACATCTCCTTGTACTAGATAACTATCCCCACTGTTTCATACTGCCAGCACCATCTCCTTGTACTAGAGAACTATCCCCACTGTTTCATACTGCCAGCAACATCTCCTTGTACTAGATAACTATCCCCACTGTTTCATACTGCCAGTACCATCTCCTTGTTATACTAGAGAACTATCTATACTGTTTGATATAGCCAGCAACATCTCCTTGTTATACTAGAGAACTATCCCCACTGTTTCATACTGCCAGCAACATCTCCTTGTACTAGAGAACTATCTCCACTGTTTCATACTGCTAGCAACATCCCCTTGTTATACTAGAGAACTATCCCCACTGTTTCATACTGCCAGCAACATCTCCTTGTACTAGAGAACTATCCCCACTGTTTCATACTCCTAGCAACATCCCCTTGTTATGCTAGAGAACTATCCCCACTGTTTCATACTGCCAGCAACATCTCCTTGTACTAGAGAACTATCCCCACTGTTTCATACTGCCAGCAACATCTCCTTGTTGTACTAGGGATCTATTCACACTGTTTGGTATAGCCAGCAACATCTGCTTGTACTAGAGAACCATCCCCACTGTTTCATACTGCCTGCAACATCTCCTTGTACTAGAGAGCTATCTATCCTGTTTGATACTGCCAGCAACATCTCCTTGTTACAATAGAGAACTATCTATACTGTTTGATACTGCCAGCAACATCTTGTTATACTAGAGAACTATCAACACTGTTTCATACAGCCAGCAACATCTCCTTGTACTAGAGAACTATCCACACTCTTTCATACTGCCAGCAACATCTCCTTGTTATACTAGAGAACTATCCACACTGTTTGATACAGCCAGCAACATCTCCTTGTACTAGAGAACTATCCGCACTGTTTCATACTGCCAGCAACATCTCGTTGTACTAGAGAACTATCTGTACTGTTTGATGCTGCCAGAACCATCTTCTTCTTGTACTAGAGATCTATCTATACTGTTTGATACTGCCAGCAACATCTCCTTGTTATACTAGAGAACTATCTATACTGTTTGATACTGCCAGCACCATCTCCTTGTTATACTACTGCATGCATGCATAGTTGTTTATTGTGCTAAGAGTTTTACAAATTTGATTGTCTACTGCATTTTGACCCTGGTCACTTATTCAGAAGACAATCACTACAGTTTAATTACATTTTACAATTTCTTGTCAATAAATTATCTTGCTCTTTTTTTTCATTCTTTTTTTTCATGTCCCATTTCCACTTTTTTTTCACTTTTCATTTATTGATTTCTTAACCATCACACATTCACTACAGTTTTCCATTCAAAGTAAGATGCACTACCTCTTACTTTTCTCTTTCCACTGTCCAAAGCAATTTATTTTTTACTTTAGAAAAAAACTGTTCAATGCTTCTAGCGTCCTTGCATATCATTTCAGTTATAAGTGTATTTCTATCCCCCTTCAACCACTTCTTATTAAAAATTGTTTTTTCCAATTTTCTGTTCCATGGCACTTAAATACTATGTGTTCAATGTCGTCATTACCACCACATATCGGACATTGGTTCTGAGGAATACCCTGTCTTAGCCCTTTTAGCCTCCCTGCTCCGGTTCATAACCGTGTAAAAGATTCTCTGTCTTCTTTATTTACCAAGTCTATATATTTTTCCCTACCCCATGTATTTTTCATTGGCCTATAATAAACTAATGAACTCTTTTCGGCAATCTCACTGAACATGATTTGTATTTCTATATATTCCAGTCTTATCCTTGCCTTTTTCCAAAAATGTTATACTAGAGAACTATCTATACTGTTTGATACTGCCAGCAACATCTCCTTGTTATAGTAGAGAACTATCTACACTGGTTGATGCTGCAAGCACCATCTCCTTGTTGTACTAGAGAACTATCTACACTGGTTGATGCTGCCAGCACCATCTCCTTGTTGTACTAGAGAACTATCCACACTGTTTGATGCTGCCAGCAACATCTCCTTGTTATACTAGAGAACTATCTATACTGTTTGATACTGCCAGCAACATCTCCTTGTTATAGTAGAGAACTATCTACACTGGTTGATGCTGCAAGCACCATCTCCTTGTTGTACTAGAGAACTATCTACACTGGTTGATGCTGCCAGCACCATCTCCTTGTTGTACTAGAGAACTATCCACACTGTTTGATGCTGCCAGCAACATCTCCTTGTTATACTAGAGAACTATCTATACTGTTTGATACTGCCAGCAACATCTCCTTGTTATAGTAGAGAACTATCTACACTGGTTGATGCTGCAAGCACCATCTCCTTGTTGTACTAGAGAACTATCTACACTGGTTGATGCTGCCAGCACCATCTCCTTGTTGTACTAGAGAACTATCCACACTGTTTGATGCTGCCAGCAACATCTCCTTGTTATACTAGAGAACTATCTATACTGTTTGATACTGCCAGCAACATCTCCTTGTTATAGTAGAGAACTATCTACACTGGTTGATGCTGCCAGCACCATCTCCTTGTTGTACTAGAGAACTATCCACACTGTTTGATGCTGCCAGCACCATCTCCTTGTTGTACTAGAGAACTATCCACACTGTTTGATGCTGCCAGCAACATCTCCTTGTTATACTAGAGAACTATCCATACTGTTTGATGCTGCCAGCAACATCTCCTTGTTCTTTGTTATACTAGAGAACTATCCACAATGTTTGATGCTGCCAGCAACATCTCCTTGTACTAGAGAACTATCTATACTGTTTGATGCTGCCAGCAACATCTCCTTGTTGTACTAGAGAACTAACCACACTGTTTGATGCTGCCAGCAAAATCTCCTTGTACTAGAGAACTATCCACACTGTTTGATGCTGCCAGCAACATCTCCTTGTTATACTAGAGAACTATCCACACTGTTTGATGCTGCCAGGAACATCTCCTTGTTATACTAGAGAACTATCCACACTGTTTGATGCTGCCAGCAACATCTCCTTGTTATACTAGAGAACTATCTACACTGTTTGATGGTGACAGCAACATCTCCTTGTTATACTAGAGAACTATCCACACTGTTTGATGCTGCCAGCAACATCTCCTTGTACTAGATAACTATCCACACTGTTTGATGCTGCCAACAACATCTCCTTGTTACACTAGAGAACTATCCACACTGTTTGATGCTGCCAGCAACATCTCCTTGTTATACTAGAGAACTATCCACACTGTTTGATGCTGCCAGGAACATCTCCTTGTTATACTAGAGAACTATCCACACTGTTTGATGCTGCCAGCAACATCTCCTTGTACTAGAGAACTATCCACACTGTTTGATGCTGCCAGCAACATCTCCTTGTTACACTAGAGAACTATCCACACTGTTTGATGCTGACAGCAACATCTCCTTGTTATACTTGAGAACTATCTACACTGTTTGATGCTGACAGCAACATCTCCTTGTACTAGAGAACTATCTATACTGTTTGATGCTCCAGCAACATCTCCTTGTTATACTAGAGAACTATCTACACTGTTTGATGCTGCCAGCAACATCTCCTTGTTATACTAGAGAACTATCTACACTGTTTGATGCTGCCAGCAACATCTCCTTGTTATACTAGAGAACTATCTGTACTGTTTGATGCTGCCAGCAACATCTCCTTGTTATACTAGAGAACTATCTACACTGTTTGATGCTGCCAGCAGCATCTCCTTGTTATACTTGAGAAATATCTACACTGTTTGATGCTGCCAGCAACATCTCCTTGTTATACTAGAGATCTATCTGTACTGTTTGATGCTGCCAGCAACATCTCCTTGTTATACTAGAGAACTATCTGTACTGTTTGATGCTGCCAGCAACATCTCCTTGTTATACTAGAGAACTATCTGTACTGTTTGATGCTGCCAGCAACATCTCCTTGTTATACTAGAGAACTATCCATACTGTTTGATGCTGGCAGCAACATCTCCTTGTTATACTAGAGAACTATCTGTACTGTTTGATGCTGCCAGCAACATCCCTTGTTATACCAGAGAACTATCTGTACTGCTTGATACTGCCAGCAACATCTCCTGGTTATACTAGAGAACTATCTGTACTGTTTGATGCTGCCAGCAACATCTCCTTGTACTAGAGAACTATCCACACTGTTTGATGCTGCCAGCAACATCTCCTTGTTACACTAGAGAACTATCCACACTGTTTGATGCTGCCAGCAACATCTCCTTGTTATACTTGAGAACTATCTACACTGTTTGATGCTGACAGCAACATCTCCTTGTTATACTAGAGAACTAGCTACACTGCTTGATGCTGACAGCAACATCTCCTTGTTCTACTAGAGAACTATCTGTACTGTTTAATGCTGCCAGCAACATCTCCTTGTTATACTAGAGAACTATCTGTACTGTTTGATGCTGACAGCAACATCTCCTTGTACTAGAGAACTATCTGTACTGTTTGATGCTGCCAGCAACATCTCCTTGTTATACTAGAGAACTAGCTACACTGTTTGATGGTGACAGCAACATCTCCTTGTTATACTAGAGAACTATCCACACTGTTTGATGCTGCCAGCAACATCTCCTTGTACTAGAGAACTATCCACACTGTTTGATGCTGCCAGCAACATCTCCTTGTTATACTAGAGAACTATCCACACTGTTAGATGCTGCCAGCAACATCTCCTTGTTATACTAGAGAACTATCCACACTGTTTGATGCTGCCAGCAACATCTCCTTGTACTAAAGAACTATCCACACTGTTTAATGCTGCCAGCAACATCTCCTTGTTATACTAGAGAACTATCTACACTGTTTGATGCAGCCAGCAACATCTCCTTGTTATACTAGAGAACTATCCACACTGTTTGATGCTGCCAGCAACATCTCCTTGTTATACTAGAGATCTATCTACACTGTTTGATACTGCCGGCAACATCTCCTTGTTATACTAGAGAACTATCCACACTGTTTGATGCTGACAGCAACATCTCCTTGTTATACTAGAGAACTATCCACACTGTTTGATGCTGCCAGCAACATCTCCTTGTTATACTAGAGAACTATCCACACTGTTTGATGCTGCCAGCAACATCTCCTTGTTATACTAGAGAACTATCCACACTGTTTGATGCTGCCAGCAACATCTCCTTGTTATACCAGAGAACTATCCACACAGTTTCATACTGCCAGCACCATCCCCTTGTTATACTAGAGAACTATCTGCACAGTTTCATACTGCCAGCACCATCTCCTTGTTATACCAGAGAACTATCCACACAGTTTCATACTGCCAGCACCATCCCCTTGTTATACTAGAGAACTATCTGCACAGTTTCATACTGCCAGCACCATCTCCTTGTTATACCAGAGAACTCTCTGCACAGTTCCATACTGCCAGTACCATTCCCTTGTTATACTAGAGAACTATCTGCACAGTTTTATACTGCCAGCACCATGCCCTTGTTATACCAGAGAACCATCCACACAGTTTCATACTGCCAGCACCCTCCCCTTGTTATACTAGAGAACTATCCACACGGTTTCATACTGCCAGCACCATCTCCTTGTTATACGAGAGAACTATATACACTGTTTCATACTGCCAACACCATCTCCTTGTTATACTAGAGAACTATCTACACTGTTTCATACTGCCAGCACCATCTCCTTGTTATACGAGAGAACTATCCACACAGTTTCATACTGCCAGCACCATCCCCTTGTTATACTAGAGATATATCCACACTAATACTGCCAGCACCATCTCCTTGTTATACTCGAGAACTATTCACACTGTTTGATACTGCTAGCAACATCCCCTTGTTATACTAAAAAACTATCTACACTGTTTCATACTGCCAGCAACATCACCTTGTACTAGATAACTATCTATACTGTTTGATATAGCCAGCAACATCTCCTTGTACTAGAGAACTATCCCCACTGTTTCATACTGCCAGCAACATCTCCTTGTTATACCAGAGAACCATCCACACTGTTTGATACTGCTAGCAACATCCCCTTGTTATACTGGAGAACTATCCACACTGTTTCATACTGCCAGCAACATCTCCTTGTACTAGATAACTATCTATACTGTTTGATATAGCCAGCAACATCTCCTTGTACTAGAGAACTATCCCCACTGTTTCATACTTCCAGCAACATCTCCTTGTACTAGAGAACTATCCCCACAGTTTCATACTGCCAGCACCATCTCCTTGTTATACCAGAGAACCATCCACACTGTATGATACTGCTAGCAACATCTCCTTGTTATACTGGAGAACTATCCACACTGTATCATACTGCCAGCAACATCTCCTTGTTATACTAGAGAACTATCCACACTGTTTCATACTGCCAGCAACATCTCCTTGTTATACTGGAGAACTATCCACACTGTTTGATACTGCTAGCAACATCCCATTGTTATACTGGAGAACTATCCCCACTGTTTCATACTTCCAGCAACATCTCCTTGTACTAGAGAACTATCCCCACTGTTTCATACTGCCAGCAACATCTCCTTGTTATACTAGGGATCTATTCACACTGTTTGATATAGCCAGCAACATCTCCTTGTACTAGAGAACTATCCCCACTGTTTCATACTGCTAGCAACATCCCCTTGTTATACTAGGGAACTATCCACACTGTTTGATATAGCCAGCAACATCTCCTTGTACTAGAGAATTATCCCCACTGTTTCATACTGCTAGCAACATCCCCTGGTTATTCTGGAGAACTATCCCCACTGTTTCATACTTCCAGCAACATCTCCTTGTACTAGAGAACTATCCCCACTGTTTCATACTGCCAGCAACATCTCCTTGTTATACTAGGGGTCTATTCACACTGTTTGATATAGCCAGCAACATCTCCTTGTACTAGAGAACTATCCCCACTGTTTCATAATGCCAGCAACATCTCCTTTTACTAGATAACTATCCCCACTGTTTCATACTGCCAGCACCATCTCCTTGTACTAGAGAACTATCCCCACTGTTTCATACTGCCAGCAACATCTCCTTGTACTAGATAACTATCCCCACTGTTTCATACTGCCAGTACCATCTCCTTGTTATACTAGAGAACTATCTATACTGTTTGATATAGCCAGCAACATCTCCTTGTTATACTAGAGAACTATCCCCACTGTTTCATACTGCCAGCAACATCTCCTTGTACTAGAGAACTATCTCCACTGTTTCATACTGCTAGCAACATCCCCTTGTTATACTAGAGAACTATCCCCACTGTTTCATACTGCCAGCAACATCTCCTTGTACTAGAGAACTATCCCCACTGTTTCATACTCCTAGCAACATCCCCTTGTTATGCTAGAGAACTATCCCCACTGTTTCATACTGCCAGCAACATCTCCTTGTACTAGAGAACTATCCCCACTGTTTCATACTGCCAGCAACATCTCCTTGTTGTACTAGGGATCTATTCACACTGTTTGGTATAGCCAGCAACATCTGCTTGTACTAGAGAACCATCCCCACTGTTTCATACTGCCTGCAACATCTCCTTGTACTAGAGAGCTATCTATCCTGTTTGATACTGCCAGCAACATCTCCTTGTTACAATAGAGAACTATCTATACTGTTTGATACTGCCAGCAACATCTTGTTATACTAGAGAACTATCAACACTGTTTCATACAGCCAGCAACATCTCCTTGTACTAGAGAACTATCCACACTCTTTCATACTGCCAGCAACATCTCCTTGTTATACTAGAGAACTATCCACACTGTTTGATACAGCCAGCAACATCTCCTTGTACTAGAGAACTATCCGCACTGTTTCATACTGCCAGCAACATCTCGTTGTACTAGAGAACTATCTGTACTGTTTGATGCTGCCAGAACCATCTTCTTCTTGTACTAGAGATCTATCTATACTGTTTGATACTGCCAGCAACATCTCCTTGTTATACTAGAGAACTATCTATACTGTTTGATACTGCCAGCACCATCTCCTTGTTATACTACTGCATGCATGCATAGTTGTTTATTGTGCTAAGAGTTTTACAAATTTGATTGTCTACTGCATTTTGACCCTGGTCACTTATTCAGAAGACAATCACTACAGTTTAATTACATTTTACAATTTCTTGTCAATAAATTATCTTGCTCTTTTTTTTCATTCTTTTTTTTCATGTCCCATTTCCACTTTTTTTTCACTTTTCATTTATTGATTTCTTAACCATCACACATTCACTACAGTTTTCCATTCAAAGTAAGATGCACTACCTCTTACTTTTCTCTTTCCACTGTCCAAAGCAATTTATTTTTTACTTTAGAAAAAAACTGTTCAATGCTTCTAGCGTCCTTGCATATCATTTCAGTTATAAGTGTATTTCTATCCCCCTTCAACCACTTCTTATTAAAAATTGTTTTTTCCAATTTTCTGTTCCATGGCACTTAAATACTATGTGTTCAATGTCGTCATTACCACCACATATCGGACATTGGTTCTGAGGAATACCCTGTCTTAGCCCTTTTAGCCTCCCTGCTCCGGTTCATAACCGTGTAAAAGATTCTCTGTCTTCTTTATTTACCAAGTCTATATATTTTTCCCTACCCCATGTATTTTTCATTGGCCTATAATAAACTAATGAACTCTTTTCGGCAATCTCACTGAACATGATTTGTATTTCTATATATTCCAGTCTTATCCTTGCCTTTTTCCAAAAATGTTATACTAGAGAACTATCTATACTGTTTGATACTGCCAGCAACATCTCCTTGTTATAGTAGAGAACTATCTACACTGGTTGATGCTGCAAGCACCATCTCCTTGTTGTACTAGAGAACTATCTACACTGGTTGATGCTGCCAGCACCATCTCCTTGTTGTACTAGAGAACTATCCACACTGTTTGATGCTGCCAGCAACATCTCCTTGTTATACTTGAGAACTATCTATACTGTTTGATACTGCCAGCAACATCTCCTTGTTATAGTAGAGAACTATCTACACTGGTTGATGCTGCAAGCACCATCTCCTTGTTGTACTAGAGAACTATCTACACTGGTTGATGCTGCCAGCACCATCTCCTTGTTGTACTAGAGAACTATCCACACTGTTTGATGCTGCCAGCAACATCTCCTTGTTATACTAGAGAAATATCTATACTGTTTGATACTGCCAGCAACATCTCCTTGTTATAGTAGAGAACTATCTACACTGGTTGATGCTGCAAGCACCATCTCCTTGTTGTACTAGAGAACTATCCACACTGTTTGATGCTGCCAGCAACATCTCCTTGTTATACTAGAGAACTATCCATACTGTTTGATGCTGCCAGCAACATCTCCTTGTTCTTTGTTATACTAGAGAACTATCCACAATGTTTGATGCTGCCAGCAACATCTCCTTGTACTAGAGAACTATCTATACTGTTTGATGCTGCCAGCAACATCTCCTTGTTGTACTAGAGAACTAACCACACTGTTTGATGCTGCCAGCAAAATCTCCTTGTACTAGAGAACTATCCACACTGTTTGATGCTGCCAGCAACATCTCCTTGTTATACTAGAGAACTATCCACACTGTTTGATGCTGCCAGGAACATCTCCTTGTTATACTAGAGAACTATCCACACTGTTTGATGCTGCCAGCAACATCTCCTTGTACTAGATAACTATCCACACTGTTTGATGCTGCCAA
The DNA here is from genome assembly GCA_030765065.1 of Deroplatys truncata. Taxonomy (NCBI): domain Eukaryota; kingdom Metazoa; phylum Arthropoda; class Insecta; order Mantodea; family Mantidae; genus Deroplatys; species Deroplatys truncata. The sequence goes on along the minus strand of CM060986.1, from coordinate 4,586,355 downwards.
CAACATCTCCTTGTTACACTAGAGAACTATCCACACTGTTTGATGCTGCCAGCAACATCTCCTTGTTATACTAGAGAACTATCCACACTGTTTGATGCTGCCAGGAACATCTCCTTGTTATACTAGAGAACTATCCACACTGTTTGATGCTGCCAGCAACATCTCCTTGTACTAGAGAACTATCCACACTGTTTGATGCTACCAGCAACATCTCCTTGTTACACTAGAGAACTATCCACACTGTTTGATGCTGCCAGCAACATCTCCTTGTTATACTTGAGAACTATCTACACTGTTTGATGCTGACAGCAACATCTCCTTGTACTAGAGAACTATCTATACTGTTTGATGCTCCAGCAACATCTCCTTGTTATACTAGAGAACTATCTACACTGTTTGATGCTGCCAGCAACATCTCCTTGTTATACTAGAGAACTATCTACACTGTTTGATGCTGCCAGCAACATCTCCTTGTTATACTAGAGAACTATCTGTACTGTTTGATGCTGCCAGCAACATCTCCTTGTTATACTAGAGAACTATCTACACTGTTTGATGCTGCCAGCAGCATCTCCTTGTTATACTTGAGAAATATCTACACTGTTTGATGCTGCCAGCAACATCTCCTTGTTATACTAGAGAACTATCTGTACTGTTTGATGCTGCCAGCAACATCTCCTTGTTATACTAGAGAACTATCTGTACTGTTTGATGCTGCCAGCAACATCTCCTTGTTATACTAGAGAACTATCTGTACTGTTTGATGCTGCCAGCAACATCTCCTTGTTATACTAGAGAACTATCCATACTGTTTGATGCTGGCAGCAACATCTCCTTGTTATACTAGAGAACTATCTGTACTGTTTGATGCTGCCAGCAACATCCCTTGTTATACCAGAGAACTATCTGTACTGCTTGATACTGCCAGCAACATCTCCTGGTTATACTAGAGAACTATCTGTACTGTTTGATGCTGCCAGCAACATCTCCTTGTACTAGAGAACTATCCACACTGTTTGATGCTGCCAGCAACATCTCCTTGTTATACTAGAGAACTATCCACACTGTTTGATGCTGCCAGCAACATCTCCTTGTTATACTTGAGAACTATCTACACTGTTTGATGCTGACAGCAACATCTCCTTGTTATACTAGAGAACTAGCTACACTGCTTGATGCTGACAGCAACATCTCCTTGTTCTACTAGAGAACTATCTGTACTGTTTAATGCTGCCAGCAACATCTCCTTGTTATACTAGAGAACTATCTGTACTGTTTGATGCTGACAGCAACATCTCCTTGTACTAGAGAACTATCTGTACTGTTTGATGCTGCCAGCAACATCTCCTTGTTATACTAGAGAACTAGCTACACTGTTTGATGGTGACAGCAACATCTCCTTGTTATACTAGAGAACTATCCACACTGTTTGATGCTGCCAGCAACATCTCCTTGTTATACTAGAGAACTAACCACACTGTTTGATGCTGCCAGCAACATCTCCTTGTACTAGAGAACTATCCACACTGTTTGATGCTGCCAGCAACATCTCCTTGTTATACTAGAGAACTGTCCACACTGTTAGATGCTGCCAGCAACATCTCCTTGTTATACTAGAGAACTATCCACACTGTTTGATGCTGCCAGCAACATCTCCTTGTACTAAAGAACTATCCACACTGTTTAATGCTGCCAGCAACATCTCCTTGTTATACTAGAGAACTATCTACACTGTTTGATGCAGCCAGCAACATCTCCTTGTTATACTAGAGAACTATCCACACTGTTTGATGCTGCCAGCAACATCTCCTTGTTATACTAGAGATCTATCTACACTGTTTGATACTGCCGGCAACATCTCCTTGTTATACTAGAGAACTATCCACACTGTTTGATGCTGACAGCAACATCTCCTTGTTATACTAGAGAACTATCCACACTGTTTGATGCTGCCAGCAACATCTCCTTGTTATACTAGAGAACTATCCACACTGTTTGATGCTGCCAGCAACATCTCCTTGTTATACTAGAGAACTATCCACACTGTTTGATGCTGCCAGCAACATCTCCTTGTTATACCAGAGAACTATCCACACAGTTTCATACTGCCAGCACCATCCCCTTGTTATACTAGAGAACTATCTGCACAGTTTCATACTGCCAGCACCATCTCCTTGTTATACCAGAGAACTATCCACACAGTTTCATACTGCCAGCACCATCCCCTTGTTATACTAGAGAACTATCTGCACAGTTTCATACTGCCAGCACCATCTCCTTGTTATACCAGAGAACTCTCTGCACAGTACCATACTGCCAGCACCATTCCCTTGTTATACTAGAGAACTATCTGCACAGTTTTATACTGCCAGCACCATGCCCTTGTTATACCAGAGAACCATCCACACAGTTTCATACTGCCAGCACCCTCCCCTTGTTATACTAGAGAACTATCCACACGGTTTCATACTGCCAGCACCATCTCCTTGTTATACGAGAGAACTATATACACTGTTTCATACTGCCAACACCATCTCCTTGTTATACTAGAGAACTATCTACACTGTTTCATACTGCCAGCACCATCTCCTTGTTATACGAGAGAACTATCCACACAGTTTCATACTGCCAGCACCATCCCCTTGTTATACTAGAGATATATCCACACTAATACTGCCAGCACCATCTCCTTGTTATACTCGAGAACTATTCACACTGTTTGATACTGCTAGCAACATCCCCTTGTTATACTAAAAAACTATCTACACTGTTTCATACTGCCAGCAACATCACCTTGTACTAGATAACTATCTATACTGTTTGATATAGCCAGCAACATCTCCTTGTACTAGAGAACTATCCCCACTGTTTCATACTGCCAGCAACATCTCCTTGTTATACCAGAGAACCATCCACACTGTTTGATACTGCTAGCAACATCCCCTTGTTATACTGGAGAACTATCCACACTGTTTCATACTGCCAGCAACATCTCCTTGTACTAGATAACTATCTATACTGTTTGATATAGCCAGCAACATCTCCTTGTACTAGAGAACTATCCCCACTGTTTCATACTTCCAGCAACATCTCCTTGTACTAGAGAACTATCCCCACAGTTTCATACTGCCAGCACCATCTCCTTGTTATACCAGAGAACCATCCACACTGTATGATACTGCTAGCAACATCTCCTTGTTATACTGGAGAACTATCCACACTGTATCATACTGCCAGCAACATCTCCTTGTTATACTAGAGAACTATCCACACTGTTTCATACTGCCAGCAACATCTCCTTGTTATACTGGAGAACTATCCACACTGTTTGATACTGCTAGCAACATCCCATTGTTATACTGGAGAACTATCCCCACTGTTTCATACTTCCAGCAACATCTCCTTGTACTAGAGAACTATCCCCACTGTTTCATACTGCCAGCAACATCTCCTTGTTATACTAGGGATCTATTCACACTGTTTGATATAGCCAGCAACATCTCCTTGTACTAGAGAACTATCCCCACTGTTTCATACTGCTAGCAACATCCCCTTGTTATACTAGGGAACTATCCACACTGTTTGATGCTGCCAGCAACATCTCCTTGTACTAGAGAACTATCCCCACTGTTTCATACTGCTAGCAACATCCCCTGGTTATTCTGGAGAACTATCCCCACTGTTTCATACTTCCAGCAACATCTCCTTGTACTAGAGAACTATCCCCACTGTTTCATACTGCCAGCAACATCTCCTTGTTATACTAGGGGTCTATTCACACTGTTTGATATAGCCAGCAACATCTCCTTGTACTAGAGAACTATCCCCACTGTTTCATAATGCCAGCAACATCTCCTTGTACTAGATAACTATCCCCACTGTTTCATACTGCCAGCACCATCTCCTTGTACTAGAGAACTATCCCCACTGTTTCATACTGCCAGCAACATCTCCTTGTACTAGATAACTATCCCCACTGTTTCATACTGCCAGTACCATCTCCTTGTTATACTAGAGAACTATCTATACTGTTTGATATAGCCAGCAACATCTCCTTGTTATACTAGAGAACTATCCCCACTGTTTCATACTGCCAGCAACATCTCCTTGTACTAGAGAACTATCTCCACTGTTTCATACTGCTAGCAACATCCCCTTGTTATACTAGAGAACTATCCCCACTGTTTCATACTGCCAGCAACATCTCCTTGTACTAGAGAACTATCCCCACTGTTTCATACTCCTAGCAACATCCCCTTGTTATGCTAGAGAACTATCCCCACTGTTTCATACTGCCAGCAACATCTCCTTGTACTAGAGAACTTTTCCTACTGTTTCATACTGCCAGCAACATCTCCTTGTTGTACTAGGGATCTATTCACACTGTTTGGTATAGCCAGCAACATCTGCTTGTACTCGAGAACCATCCCCACTGTTTCATACTGCCTGCAACATCTCCTTGTACTAGAGAGCTATCTATCCTGTTTGATACTGCCAGCAACATCTCCTTGTTACAATAGAGAACTATCTATACTGTTTGATACTGCCAGCAACATCTTGTTATACTAGAGAACTATCAACACTGTTTCATACAGCCAGCAACATCTCCTTGTACTAGAGAACTATCCGCACTGTTTCATACTGCCAGCAACATCTCGTTGTACTAGAGAACTATCTGTACTGTTTGATGCTGCCAGAACCATCTTCTTCTTGTACTAGAGAGCTATCCACACTCTTTCATACTGCCAGCAACATCTCCTTGTTATACTAGAGAACTATCCACACTGTTTGATACAGCCAGCAACATCTCCTTGTACTAGAGAACTATCCGCACTGTTTCATACTGCCAGCAACATCTCGTTGTACTAGAGAACTATCTGTACTGTTTAATGCTGCCAGAACCATCTTCTTGTTGTACTAGAGATCTATCTATACTGTTTGATACTGCCAGCAACATCTCCTTGTTATACTAGAGAACTATCTATACTGTTTGATACTGCCAGCACCATCTCCTTGTTATACTACTGCATGCATGCATAGTTGTTTATTGTGCTAAGAGTTTTACAAATTTGATTGTCTACTGCATTTTGACCCTGGTCACTTATTCAGAAGACAATCACTACAGTTTAATTACATTTTACAATTTCTTGTCAATAAATTATCTTGCTCTTTTTTTTCATTCTTTTTTTTCATGTCCCATTTCCACTTTTTTTCACTTTTCATTTATTGATTTCTTAACCATCACACATTCACTACAGTTTTCCATTCAAAGTAAGATGCACTACCTCTTACTTTTCTCTTTCCACTGTCCAAAGCAATTTATTTTTTACTTTAGAAAAAAACTGTTCAATGCTTCTAGCGTCCTTGCATATCATTTCAGTTATAAGTGTATTTCTATCCCCCTTCAACCACTTCTTATTAAAAATTGTTTTTTCCAATTTTCTGTTCCATGGCACTTAAATACTATGTGTTCAATGTCGTCATTACCACCACATATCGGACATTGGTTCTGAGGAATACCCTGTCTTAGCCCTTTTAGCCTCCCTGCTCCGGTTCATAACCGTGTAAAAGATTCTCTGTCTTCTTTATTTACCAAGTCTATATATTTTTCCCTACCCCATGTATTTTTCATTGGCCTATAATAAACTAATGAACTCTTTTCGGCAATCTCACTGAACATGATTTGTATTTCTATATATTCCAGTCTTATCCTTGCCTTTTTCCAAAAATGTTATACTAGAGAACTATCTATACTGTTTGATACTGCCAGCAACATCTCCTTGTTATAGTAGAGAACTATCTACACTGGTTGGTGCTGCCAGCACCATCTCCTTGTTGTACTAGAGAACTACCCACACTGTTTGATGCTGCCAGCACCATCTCCTTGTTGTACTAGAGAACTATCCACACTGTTTGATGCTGCCAGCAACATCTCCTTGTTATACTAGAGAACTATCCATACTGTTTGATGCTGCCAGCAACATCTCCTTGTTCTTTGTTATACTAGAGAACTATCCACAATGTTTGATGCTGCCAGCAACATCTCCTTGTACTAGAGAACTATCTATACTGTTTGATGCTGCCAGCAACATCTCCTTGTTGTACTAGAGAACTAACCACACTGTTTGATGCTGCCAGCAAAATCTCCTTGTACTAGAGAACTATCCACACTGTTTGATGCTGCCAGCAACATCTCCTTGTTATACTAGAGAACTATCCACACTGTTTGATGCTGCCAGGAACATCTCCTTGTTATACTAGAGAACTATCCACACTGTTTGATGCTGCCAGCAACATCTCCTTGTACTAGATAACTATCCACACTGTTTGATGCTGCCAACAACATCTCCGTGTTACACTAGAGAACTATCCACACTGTTTGATGCTGCCAGCAACATCTCCTTGTTATACTAGAGAACTATCCACACTGTTTGATGCTGCCAGGAACATCTCCTTGTTATACTAGAGAACTATCCACACTGTTTGATGCTGCCAGCAACATCTCCTTGTACTAGAGAACTATCCACACTGTTTGATGCTGCCAGCAACATCTCCTTGTTACACTAGAGAACTATCCACACTGTTTGATGCTGCCAGCAACATCTCCTTGTTATACTTGAGAACTATCTACACTGTTTGATGCTGACAGCAACATCTCCTTGTACTAGAGAACTATCTATACTGTTTGATGCTCCAGCAACATCTCCTTGTTATACTAGAGAACTATCTACACTGTTTGATGCTGCCAGCAACATCTCCCTTTTATACTAGAGAACTATCTACACTGTTTGATGCTGCCAGCAACATCTCCTTGTTATACTAGAGAACTATCTGTACTGTTTGATGCTGCCAGCAACATCTCCTTGTTATACTAGAGAACTATCTACACTGTTTGATGCTGCCAGTAGCATCTCCTTGTTATACTTGAGAAATATCTACACTGTTTGATGCTGCCAGCAACATCTCCTTGTTATACTAGAGTACTATCTGTACTGTTTGATGCTGCCAGCAACATCTCCATGTTATACTAGAGAACTATCTGTACTGTTTGATGCTGCCAGCAACATCTCCTTGTTATACTAGAGAACTATCTGTACTGTTTGATGCTGCCAGCAACATCTCCTTGTTATACTAGAGAACTATCCATACTGTTTGATGCTGGCAGCAACATCTCCTTGTTATACTAGAGAACTATCTGTACTGTTTGATGCTGCCAGCAACATCCCTTGTTATACCAGGGAACTATCTGTACTGCTTGATACTGCCAGCAACATCTCCTGGTTATACTAGAGAACTATCTGTACTGTTTGATGCTGCCAGCAACATCTCCTTGTACTAGAGAACTATCCACACTGTTTGATGCTGCCAGCAACATCTCCTTGTTACACTAGAGAACTATCCACACTGTTTGATGCTGCCAGCAACATCTCCTTGTTATACTTGAGAACTATCTACACTGTTTGATGCTGACAGCAACATCTCCTTGTTATACTAGAGAACTAGCTACACTGCTTGATGCTGACAGCAACATCTCCTTGTTCTACTAGAGAACTATCTGTACTGTTTAATGCTGCCAGCAACATCTCCTTGTTATACTAGAGAACTATCTGTACTGTTTGATGCTGACAGCAACATCTCCTTGTACTAGAGAACTATCTGTACTGTTTGATGCTGCCAGCAACATCTCCCTGTTATACTAGAGAACTAGCTACACTGTTTGATGGTGACAGCAACATCTCCTTGTTATACTAGAGAACTATCTGTACTGTTTGATGCTGCCAGCAACATCTCCTTGTTGTACTAGAGAACTAACCACACTGTTTGATGCTGCCAGCAACATCTCCTTGTACTAGAGAACTATCCACACTGTTTGATGCTGCCAGCAACATCTCCTTGTTATACTAGAGAACTATCCACACTGTTTGATGCTGCCAGCAACATCTCCTTGTTATACTAGAGAACTATCCACACTGTTTGATGCTGCCAGCAACATCTCCTTGTTATACTAGAGAACTATCCACACTATTAGATGCTGCCAGCAACATCTCCTTGTTATACTAGAGAACTATCTACACTGTTTGATGCAGCCAGCAACATCTCCTTGTTATACTAGAGAACTATCCACACTGTTTGATGCTGCCAGCAACATCTCCTTGTTATACTAGAGATCTATCTACACTGTTTGATACTGCCGGCAACATCTCCTTGTTATACTAGAGAACTATCCACACTGTTTGATGCTGACAGCAACATCTCCTTGTTATACTAGAGAACTATCCACACTGTTTGATGCTGCCAGCAACATCTCCTTGTTATACTAGAGAACTATCCACACTGTTTGTTGCTGCCAGCAACATCTCCTTGTTATACTAGAGAACTATCCACACTGTTTGATGCTGCCAGCAACATCTCCTTGTTATACTAGAGAACTATCCACACTGTTTGATACTGCCAGCAACATCCCCTTGTTATACTAGAGAACTATCCACACTGTTTGATACTGCCAGCAACATCTCCTTGTTATACTAGAGAACTATCTACACTGTTTGATACTGCCAGCAACATCTCCTTGTTATACTAGAGAACTATCTACACTGTTTGATGCTGCCAGCAACATCCCCTTGTTATACTAGAGAACTATCCACACTGTTTGATACTGCCAGCAACATCCCCTCGTTATACTAGAGAACTATCCACACTGTTTGATACTGCCAGCAACATCTCCTTGTTATACTAGAGAACTATCCACACTGTTTGATACTGCCGGCAACATCTCCTTGTTATACTAGAGAACTATCTACACTGTTTGATACTGCCAGCAACATCTCCTTGTTATACTAGAGAACTATCTACACTGTTTGATACTGCCGGCAACATCTGCTTGTTATACTAGAGAACTATCTACACTGTTTGATGCTGCCGGCAACATCTCCTTGTTATACTAGAGAACTATCTACACTGTTTGATACTGCCAGCAACATCTCCTTGTTATACTAAAAAACTATCCACACTGTTTGATACTGCCAGCAACATCTCCTTGTTATACTAGAGAATTATCTACACTGTTTAATGCTGCCAGCAACATCTCCTTGTTATACTAGGGAACTATCTACACTATTTGATACTGCCAGCAACATCTCCTTGTTATACTAGAGAACTATCTGTACTGTTTAATGCTGCCAGCAACATCTCCTTGTTATACTATAGAACTATCTACACTGTTTGATGCTCCAGCAACATCTCCTTGTTATACTAGAGAACTATCTGTACTGTTTAATGCTGCCAGCAACATCTCCTTGTTATACTAGAGAACTATCTACACTGTTTGATACTGCCAGCAACATCTCCTTGTTATACTAGAGAACTATCTACACTGTTTAATGCTGCCAGCAACATCTCCTTGTTATACAAGAGAACTATCCACACTGTGTGATACTGCCAGCAACATCTCCTTGTTATACTAGAGAACTATCTGTACTGTTTAATGCTGCCAGCAACATCTCCTTGTTATACTAGAGAACTATCTACACTTTTTGATACTGCCAGCAACATCTCCTCTTTATACTAGAGAACTATCCACACTGTTTGATGCTGCCAGCAACATCTCCTTGTTATACTAGAGAACTATCTGCACTGTTTGATACTGCCAGCAACATCTCCTTGTTATACTAGAGAACTATCCACACTGTTTGATACTGCCGGCAACATCTCCTTGTTATACTAGAGAACTATCCACACTGTTTGATACTGCCAGCAACATCTCCTTGTTATACTAGAGAACTATCTACACTGTTTGATGCTGGCGGCAACATCTCCATGTTATACTAGAGAACTATCCACACTGTTTGATGCTCCAGCAACATCTCCTTGTTATACTAGAGAACTATCCACACTGTTTGATGCTGCCAGCAACATCTCCTTGTTATACTAGAGAACTATCCACACTGTTTGATGCTGCCAGCAACATCTCCTTGTTATACTAGAGAACTATCTACACTGTTTGATGCTGCCAGCAACATCTCCTTGTTATACTAGAGAACTATCCACACTGTTTGATGCTGCAGCAACATCTCCTTGTTTTACTAGAGAACTATCTACACTGTTTGATGCTGCAGCAACATCTCCTTGTTATACTAGAGAACTATCTACACTGTTTGATGCTCCAGCAACATCTCCTTGTTTTACTAGAGAACTATCCACACTGTTTGATGCTGCCAGCAACATCTCCTTGTTATACTAGGGGTCTATTCACACTGTTTGATATAGCCAGCAACATCTCCTTGTACTAGAGAACTATCCCCACTGTTTCATAATGCCAGCAACATCTCCTTGTACTAGATAACTATCCCCACTGTTTCATACTGCCAGCACCATCTCCTTGTACTAGAGAACTATCCCCACTGTTTCATACTGCCAGCAACATCTCCTTGTACTAGATAACTATCCCCACTGTTTCATACTGCCAGTACCATCTCCTTGTTATACTAGAGAACTATCTATACTGTTTGATATAGCCAGCAACATCTCCTTGTTATACTAGAGAACTATCCCCACTGTTTCATACTGCCAGCAACATCTCCTTGTACTAGAGAACTATCTCCACTGTTTCATACTGCTAGCAACATCCCCTTGTTATACTAGAGAACTATCCCCACTGTTTCATACTGCCAGCAACATCTCCTTGTACTAGAGAACAATCCCCACTGTTTCATACTCCTAGCAACATCCCCTTGTTATGCTAGAGAACTATCCCCACTGTTTCATACTGCCAGCAACATCTCCTTGTACTAGAGAACTATCCCCACTGTTTCATACTGCCAGCAACATCTCCTTGTTGTACTAGGGATCTATTCACACTGTTTGGTATAGCCAGCAACATCTGCTTGTACTAGAGAACCATCCCCACTGTTTCATACTGCCTGCAACATCTCCTTGTACTAGAGAGCTATCTATCCTGTTTGATACTGCCAGCAACATCTCCTTGTTACACTAGAGAACTATCTATACTGTTTGGTACTGCCAGCAACATCTTGTTATACTAGAGAACTATCAACACTGTTTCATACAGCCAGCAACATCTCCTTGTACTAGAGAACTATCCACACTCTTTCATACTGCCAGCAACATCTCCTTGTTATACTAGAGAACTATCCACACTGTTTGATACAGCCAGCAACATCTCCTTGTACTAGAGAACTATCCGCACTGTTTCATACTGCCAGCAACATCTCGTTGTACTAGAGAACTATCTGTACTGTTTAATGCTGCCAGAACCATCTTCTTGTTGTACTAGAGATCTATCTATACTGTTTGATACTGCCAGCAACATCTCCTTGTTATACTAGAGAACTATCTATACTGTTTGATACTGCCAGCACCATCTCCTTGTTATACTACTGCATGCATGCATAGTTGTTTATTGTGCTAAGAGTTTTACAAATTTGATTGTCTACTGCATTTTGACCCTGGTCACTTATTCAGAAGACAATCACTACAGTTTAGTTACATTTTACAATTTCTTGTCAATAAATTATCTTGCTCTTTTTTTTCATTCTTTTTTTTCATGTCCCATTTCCACTTTTTTTTCACTTTTCATTTATTGATTTCTTAACCATCACACATTCACTACAGTTTTCCATTCAAAGTAAGATGCACTACCTCTTACTTTTCTCTTTCCACTGTCCAAAGCAATTTATTTTTTACTTTAGAAAAAAACTGTTCAATGCTTCTAGCGTCCTTGCATATCATTTCAGTTATAAGTGTATTTCTATCCCCCTTCAACCACTTCTTATTAAAAATTGTTTTTTCCAATTTTCTGTTCCATGGCACTTAAATACTATGTGTTCAATGTCGTCATTACCACCACATATCGGACATTGGTTCTGAGGAATACCCTGTCTTAGCCCTTTTAGCCTCCCTGCTCCGGTTCATAACCGTGTAAAAGATTCTCTGTCTTCTTTATTTACCAAGTCTATATATTTTTCCCTACCCCATGTATTTTTCATTGGCCTATAATAAACTAATGAACTCTTTTCGGCAATCTCACTGAACATGATTTGTATTTCTATATATTCAAGTCTTATCCTTCCCTTTTTCCAAAAATGTTATACTAGAGAACTATCTATACTGTTTGATACTGCCAGCAACATCTCCTTGTTATAGTAGAGAACTATCTACACTGGTTGGTGCTGCCAGCACCATCTCCTTGTTGTACTAGAGAACTATCTACACTGGTTGATGCTGCCAGCACCATCTCCTTGTTGTACTAGAGAACTATCCACACTGTTTGATGCTGCCAGCACCATCTCCTTGTTATACTAGAGAACTATCCACACTGTTTGATACTGCCGGCAACATCTCCTTGTTGTACTAGAGAACTATCCATACTGTTTGATGCTGCCAGCACCATCTCCTTGTTGTACTAGAGAACTATCCACACTGTTTGATGCTGCCAGCAACATCTCCTTGTTGTACTAGAGAACTATCCACACTGTTTGATGCTGCCAGCACCATCTCCTTGTTGTACTAGAGAACTATCCACACTGTTTGATGCTGCCAGCAACATCTCCTTGTTGTACTAGAGAACTATCCACACTGTTTGATGCTGCCAGCACCATCTCCTTGTTGTACTAGAGAACTTTCCACACTGTTTGATGCTGCCAGCAACATCTCCTTGTTGTACTAGAGAACTATCCACACTGTTTGATGCTGCCAGCAACATCTCCTTGTTGTACTAGAGAACTATCCACACTGTTTGATGCTGCCAGCACCATCTCCTTGTTGTACTAGAGAACTATCCACACTGTTTGATGCTGCCAGCAACATCTCCTTGTTGTACTAGAGAACTATCCACACTGTTTGATGCTGCCAGCACCATCTCCTTGTTGTACTAGAGAACTATCCACACTGTTTGATGCTGCCAGCAACATCTCCTTGTACTAGAGAACTATCCACACTGTTTGATGCTGCCGGCAACATCTCCTTGTTATACTAGAGAACTATCTACACTGGTTGATGCTGCCAGCACCATCTCCTTGTTGTACTAGAGAACTATCCACACTGTTTGATGCTGCCAGCACCATCTCCTTGTTGTACTAGAGAACTATCCACACTGTTTGATGCTGCCAGCAACATCTCCTTGTTATACTAGAGAACTATCCATACTGTTTGATGCTGCCAACAACATCTCCTTGTTCTTTGTTATACTAGAGAACTATCCACAATGTTTGATCCTGCCAGCAACATCTCCTTGTACTAGAGAACTATCTATACTGTTTGATGCTGCCAGCAACATCTCCTTGTTGTACTAGAGAACTAACCACACTGTTTGATGCTGCCAGCAAAATCTCCTTGTACTAGAGAACTATCCACACTGTTTGATGCTGCCAGCAACATCTCCTTGTTATACTAGAGAACTATCCACACTGTTTGATGCTGCCAGGAACATCTCCTTGTTATACTAGAGAACTATCCACACTGTTTGATGCTGCCAGCAACATCTCCTTGTACTAGATAACTATCCACACTGTTTGATGCTGCCAACAACATCTCCTTGTTACACTAGAGAACTATCCACACTGTTTGATGCTGCCAGCAACATCTCCTTGTTATACTAGAGAACTATCCACACTGTTTGATGCTGCCAGGAACATCTCCTTGTTATACTAGAGAACTATCCACACTGTTTGATGCTGCCAGCAACATCTCCTTGTACTAGAGAACTATCCACACTGTTTGATGCTGCCAGCAACATCTCCTTGTTACACTAGAGAACTATCCACACTGTTTGATGCTGCCAGCAACATCTCCTTGTTATACTTGAGAACTATCTACACTGTTTGATGCTGACAGCAACATCTCCTTGTACTAGAGAACTATCTATACTGTTTGATGCTCCAGCAACATCTCCTTGTTATACTAGAGAACTATCTACACTGTTTGATGCTGCCAGCAACATCTCCTTGTTATACTAGAGAACTATCTACACTGTTTGATACCGCCAGCAACATCTCCTTGTTATACTAGAGAACTATCTACACTGTTTGATGCTGCCAGCAACATCTCCTTGTTATACTAGAGAACTATCTGTACTGTTTGATGCTGCCAGCAACATCTCCTTGTTATACTAGAGAACTATCTACACTGTTTGATGCTGCCAGCAACATCTCCTTGTTATACTAGAGAACTATCTACACTGTTTGATGCTGCCAGCAACATCTCCTTGTTATACTAGAGAACTATCTGTACTGTTTGATGCTGCCAGCAACATCTCCTTGTTATACTAGAGAACTATCTGTACTGTTTGATGCTGCCAGCAACATCTCCTTGTTATACTAGAGAACTATCTGTACTGTTTGATGCTGCCAGCAACATCTCCTTGTTATACTAGAGAACTATCCATACTGTTTGATGCTGGCAGCAACATCTCCTTGTTATACTAGAGAACTATCTGTACTGTTTGATGCTGCCAGCAACATCCCTTGTTATACCAGAGAACTATCTGTACTGCTTGATACTGCCAGCAACATCTCCTGGTTATACTAGAGAACTATCTGTACTGTTTGATGCTGCCAGCAACATCTCCTTGTACTAGAGAACTATCCACACTGTTTGATGCTGCCAGCAACATCTCCTTGTTACACTAGAGAACTATCCACACTGTTTGATGCTGCCAGCAACATCTCCTTGTTATACTTGAGAACTATCTACACTGTTTGATGCTGACAGCAACATCTCCTTGTTATACTAGAGAACTAGCTACACTGCTTGATGCTGACAGCAACATCTCCTTGTTCTACTAGAGAACTATCTGTACTGTTTAATGCTGCCAGCAACATCTCCTTGTACTAGAGAACTATCTGTACTGTTTGATGCTGCCAGCAACATCTCCTTGTTATACTAGAGAACTATCTGTACTGTTTGATGCTGCCAGCAACATCTCCTTGTTGTACTAGAGAACTAACCACACTGTTTGATGCTGCCAGCAACATCTCCTTGTACTAGAGAACTATCCACACTGTTTGATGCTGCCAGCAACATCTCCTTGTTATACTAGAGAACTATCCACACTGTTTGATGCTGCCAGCAACATCTCCTTGTTATACTAGAGAACTATCCACACTGTTTGATGCTGCCAGCAACATCTCCTTGTACTAAAGAACTATCCACACTGTTTGATGCTGCCAGCAACATCTCCCAATTATACTAGAGAACTATCTACACTGTTTGATGCAGCCAGCAACATCTCCTTGTTATACTAGAGAACTATCCACACTGTTTGATGCTGCCAGCAACATCTCCTTGTTATACTAGAGATCTATCTACACTGTTTGATACTGCCGGCAAAATCTCCTTGTTATACTAGAGAACTATCCACACTGTTTGATGCTGACAGCAACATCGCCTTGTTATACTAGAGAACTATCCACACTGTTTGATGCTGCCAGCAACATCTCCTTGTTATACTAGAGAACTATCCACACTGTTTGATGCTGCCAGCAACATCTCCTTGTTATACTAGAGAACTATCCACACTGTTTGATGCTGCCAGCAACATCTCCTTGTTATACTAGAGAACTATCCACACTGTTTGATACTGCCAGCAACATCCCCTTGTTATACTAGAGAACTATCCACACTGTTTGATACTGCCAGCAACATCCCCTCGTTATACTAGAGAACTATCCACACTGTTTGATACTGCCAGCAACATCTCCTTGTTATACTAGAGAACTATCCACACTGTTTGATACTGCCGGCAACATCTCCTTGTTATACTAGAGAACTATCTACACTGTTTGATACTGCCAGCAACATCTCCTTGTTATACTAGAGAACTATCTACACTGTTTGATACTGCCGGCAACATCTGCTTGTTATACTAGAGAACTATCTACACTGTTTGATGCTGCCGGCAACATCTCCTTGTTATACTAGAGAACTATCTACACTGTTTGATACTGCCAGCAACATCTCCTTGTTATACTAGAGAACTAACCACACTGTTTGATACTGCCAGCAACATCTCCTTGTTATACTAGAGAACTATCTACACTGTTTAATGCTGCCAGCAACATCTCCTTGTTATACTAGAGAACTATCTACACTATTTGATACTGCCAGCAACATCTCCTTGTTATACTAGAGAACTATCTGTACTGTTTAATGCTGCCAGCAACATCTCCTTGTTATACTATAGAACTATCTACACTGTTTGATGCTCCAGCAACATCTCCTTGTTATACTAGAGAACTATCTGTACTGTTTAATGCTGCCAGCAACATCTCCTTGTTATATGGGAGAACTATCTGTACTTTTTAATGCTGCCAGCAACATCTCCTTGTTATACTAGAGAACTAACTACACTGTTTGATACTGCCAGCAACATCTCCTTGTTATACTAGAGAACTATCTACACTGTTTAATGCTGCCAGCAACATCTACTTGTTATACTAGAGAACTATCCACACTGTTTGATACTGCCAGCAACATCTCCTTGTTATACTAGAGAACTATCTGTACTGTTTAATGCTGCCAGCAACATCTCCTTGTTATACTAGAGAACTATCTACACTGTTTGATACTGCCAGCAACATCTCCTCTTTATACTAGAGAACTATCCACACTGTTTGATGCTGCCAGCAACATCTCCTTGTTATACTAGAGAACTATCTGCACTGTTTGATACTGCCAGCAACATCTCCTTGTTATACTAGAGAACTATCCACACTGTTTGATACTGCCGGCAACATCTCCTTGTTATACTAGAGAACTATCCACACTGTTTGATACTGCCAGCAACATCTCCTTGTTATACTAGAGAACTATCTACACTGTTTGATGCTGGCGGCAACATCTCCATGTTATACTAGAGAACTATCCACACTGTTTGATGCTCCAGCAACATCTCCTTGTTATACTAGAGAACTATCCACACTGTTTGATGCTGCCAGCAACATCTCCTTGTTGTACTAGAGAACTATCCACACTGTTTGATGCTGCCAGCAACATCTCCTTGTTATACTAGAGAACTATCTACACTGTTTGATGCTGCCAGCAACATCTCCTTGTTATACTAGAGAACTATCCACACTGTTTGATGCTGCAGCAACATCTCCTTGTTTTACTAGAGAACTATCTACACTGTTTGATGCTGCAGCAACATCTCCTTGTTATACTAGAGAACTATCTACACTGTTTGATGCTCCAGCAACATCTCCTTGTTTTACTAGAGAACTATCCACACTGTTTGATGCTGCCAGCAACATCTCCTTGTTACACTAGAGAACTATCCACACTGTTTGATGCTCCAGCAACATCTCCTTGTTGTACTAGAGAACTATCCACACTGTTTGATACTGCCAGCAACATATCCTTGTTATACTAGAGAACTATCCACACTGTTTGATACTGCCAGCAACATCTCCTTGTTATACTAGAGAACTATCCACACTGTGTGATGCTGCAGCAACATCTCCTTGTTATACTAGAGAACTATCCACACTGTTTGATGCTGCAGCAATATCTCCTTGTTATACTAGAGAACTATCTACACTGTTTGATGCTCCAGCAACATCTCCTTGTTTTACTAGAGGACTATCTACACTGTTTGATGCTGCCGGCAACATCTCCTTGTTATACTAGAGAACTATCCACACTGTTTGATACTGCCAGCAACATCTCCTTGTTATACTAGAGAACTATCTGTACTGTTTGATGCTGCCAGCAACATCGCCTTGTTATACTAGAAAACTATCTACACTGTTTGATGCTGCCAGCAACATCTCCTTGTTATACTAGAAAACTATCTACACTGTTTGATGCTGCCAGCAACATCTCCTTGTTATACTAGACAACTATCCACACTGTTTGATACTGCCAGCAACATCGCCTGGTTATACTAGAGAACTATCCACACTGTTTGATGCTGACAGCAACATCTCCTTGTTATACTAGAGAACTATCCACACTGTTTGATGCTGCCAGCAACATCTCCTTGTTATACTAGAGATCTATCTACACTGTTTGATGCTGACAGCAACATCTCCTTGTTATACTAGAGGACTATCTATACTGTTTGATGCTGACAGCAACATCTCCTTGTTGTACTAGAGAACTATCTATACTGTTTGATGCTGACAGCAACATCTCCTTGTTATACTAGAGAACTATCCACACTGTTTCATACTGCCAGTACCATCAACTTGTTATACTGGAGAACTATCCACACTGTTTCATACTGCCAGTACCATCTCCTTGTTATACTAGAGAACTATCTACACTGTTTGATGCTGACAGCAACATCTCCTTGTTATACTAGAGAACTATCTTCACTGTTTGATGCTGCCAGCAACATCTCCTTGTTATACTAGAGGACTATCTACACTGTTTGATGCTGCCGACAACATCTCCTTGTTATACTAGAGAACTATCCACACTGGTTGATGCTGCCAGCAACATCTCCTTGTTATACTAGAGAACTATCCCCACTGTTTGATACTGCCAGCAACATCTCCTTGTTATAGTAGAGGACTATCTACACTGTTTGATGCTGCCGGCAACATCTCCTTGTTATACTAGAGAACTATCCACACTGTTTGATACTGCCAGCAACATCTCCTTGTTATACTAGAGAACTATCTGTACTGTTTGATGCTGCCAGCAACATCGCCTTGTTATACTAGAAAACTATCTACACTGTTTGATGCTGCCAGCAACATCTCCTTGTTATACTAGAAAACTATCTACACTGTTTGATGCTGCCAGCAACATCTCCTTGTTATACTAGACAACTATCCCCACTGTTTGATGCTGCCAGCAACATCTCCTTGTTATACTAGAGAAGTATCTGCACTGTTTGATACTGCCAGCAACATCTCCTTGTTATACTAGACAACTATCCACACTGGTTGATACTGCCAGCAACATCTCCTTGTTTTACTAGAGGACTATCTACACTGTTTGATGCTGCCGGCAACATCTCCTTGTTATACTAGAGAACTATCCACACTGTTTGATACTGCCAGCAACATCTCCTTGTTATACTAGAGAACTATCTGAACTGTTTGATGCTGCCAGCAACATCTCCTTGTTATACTAGAGAACTATCTACACTGTTTGATGCTGCCAGCAACATCTCCTTGTTATACTAGAGAACTATCTATACTGTTTGATGCTGCCAGCAACATCTCCTTGTTATACTAGAGAACTATCTGAACTGTTTGATGCTGCCAGCAACATCTCCTTGTTATACTAGAGAACTATCTTCACTGTTTGATGCTGCCAGCAACATCTCCTTGTTATACTAGAGGACTATGTACACTGTTTGATGCTGCCGACAACATCTCCTTGTTATACTAGAGAACTATCCACACTGTTTGATGCTGCCAGCAACATCTCCTTGTTATACTAGAGAACTATCCCCACTGTTTGATGCTGCCAGCAACATCTCCTTGTTATACTAGAGAAGTATCTGCACTGTTTGATACTGCCAGCAACATCTCCTTGTTATACTAGACAACTATCCACACCGTTTGATACTGCCAGCAACATCTCCTTGTTTTACTAGAGGACTATCTACACTGTTTGATGCTGCCGGCAACATCTCCTTGTTATACTAGAGAACTATCCACACTGTTTGATACTGCCAGCAACATCTCCTTGTTATACTAGAGAACTATCTGAACTGTTTGATGCTGCCAGCAACATCTCCTTGTTATACTAGAGAACTATCTACACTGTTTGATGCTGCCAGCAACATCTCCTTGTTATACTAGAGAACTATCTATACTGTTTGATGCTGCCAGCAACATCTCCTTGTTATACTAGAGAACTATCTGAACTGTTTGATGCTGCCAGCAACATCTCCTTGTTATACTAGAGAACCATCTACACTGTTTGATGCTCCAGCAACATCTCCTTGTTATACTAGAGAACTATCTACACTGTTTGATACTCCAGCAACATCTCCTTGTTATACTAGAGAACTATCTACACTGTTTGATGCTGCCAGCAACATCTCCTTGTTATACTAGAGAACTATCTACACTGTTTGATGCTGCCAGCAACATCTCCTTGTTATACTAGAGAACTATCTACACTGTTTGATGCTCCAGCAGCATCTCCTTGTTATACTAGAGAACTATCTACACTGTTTGATGCTCCAGCAACATCTCCTTGTTATACTAGAGAACTATCTACACTGTTTGATGCTCCAGCAACATTTCCTTGTTATACTAGAGAACTATCTACACTGTTTCATACTGCCAGCAACTTCTCCTTGTTATACTAGAGAACTATCTACATTGTTTGATGCTCCAGCAACATCTCCTTGATATACTAGAGAACTATCTACACTGTTTGATGCTCCAGCAACATCTCCTTGTTATACTAGAGAACTATCTACACTGTTTGATGCTCCAGCAACATCTCCTTGTTATACTAGAGAACTATCTACACTGTTTGATGCTGCCAGCAACATCTCCTTGTTATACTAGAGAACTATCCCCACTGTTTGATACTGCCAGCAACATCTCCTTGTTATACTAGAGAACTATCCACACTGTTTGATGCTCCAGCAACATCTCCTTGTTATACTAGAGAACTATCCACACTGTTTGATGCTCCAGCAACATCTCCTTGTTATACTAGAGAACTATCTACACTGTTTAATGCTGCCAGCAACATCTCCTTGTTATACTAGAGAACTATCTACACTGTTTGATGCTCCAGCAACATCTCCTTGATATACTAGAGAACTATCTACACTGTTTGATGCTCCAGCAACATCTCCTTGTTATACTAGAGAACTATCTACACTGTTTGATGCTCCAGCAACATCTCCTTGATATACTAGAGAACTATCTACACTGTTTGATGCTGCCAGCAACATCTCCATGTTATACTAGAGAACTATCTACACTGTTTGATACTCCAGCAACATCTCCTTGATATACTAGAGAACTATCTACACTGTTTGATGCTCCAGCAACATCTCCTTGTTATACTAGAGAACTATCTACACTGTTTGATGCTCCAGCAACATCTCCTTGTTATACTAGAGAACTATCTACACTGTTTCATACTGCCAGCAACATCTCCTTGTTATAGTAGAGAACTATCTACACTGTTTGATGCTCCAGCAACATCTCCTTGTTATACTAGAGAACTATCTACACTGTTTGATGCTCCAGCAACATCTCCTTGTTATACTAGAGAACTATCTACACTGTTTGATGCTCCAGCAACATCTCCTTGTTATACTAGAGGACTATCCATACTGTTTGATGCTCCAGCAACATCTCCTTGTTATACTAGAGAACTATCTACACTGTTTTATGCTCCAGCAACATCTCCTTGTTATACTAGAGAACTATCTACACTGTTTGATGCTCCAGCAACATCTCCTTGTTATACTAGAGAACTATCTACACTGTTTTATGCTCCAGCAACATGTCCTTGTTATACTAGAGAACTATCTACACTGTTTGATGCTCCAGCAACATCTCCTTGTTATACTAGAGAACTATCTACACCGTTTGATGCTCCAGCAACATCTCCTTGTTATACTAGAGAACTATCTACACTGTTTGATGCTGCCAGCAACATCTCCTTGTACTAGAGAACTATCCACACTGTTTGATGCTGCCAGCAACATCTCCTTGTTTACAAGAGAACTATCCACACTGTTTGATGCTCCAGCAACATCTCCTTGTTATACAAGAGAACTATCTACACTGTTTGATGCTCCAGCAACATTTCCTTGTTATACTAGAGATCTATCTACACTGTTTGATGCTCCAGCAACATCTCCTTGTTATACTAGAAAACTATCTACACTGTTTGATGCTCCAGCAATATCTCCTTGTTATACTAGAGAACTATCTGCACTGTTTGATGCTGCCAGCAACATCTCCTTGTTATACTAGAGGACTATCTACACTGTTTGATGCTCCAGCAACATCTCCTTGTTATACTAGAGAACTATCTACACTGTTTGATGCAGCCGGCAACATCTCCTTGTTATACTAGAGAACTATCTACACTGTTTGATGCTGCCAGCAACATCTCCTTGTTATACTAGAGATCTATCTGTACTGTTTGATGCTGCCAGCAACATCTCCTTGTTATACTAGAGAACTATCTGTACTGTTTGATGCTCCAGCAACATCTCCTTGTTATACTAGAGAACTATCTGTACTGTTTGATGCTGCCAGCAACATCTCCTTGTTATACTAGAGAACTATCTACACTGTTTGATGCTGCCAGCTACATCTCCTTGTTATACTAGAGAACTATCTACACTGTTTGATGCTGCCAGCAACATCTCCTTGTTATACTAGAGAACTATCTACACTGTTTGATGCTCCAGCAACATCTCCTTGTTATACTAGAGAACTATCTACACTGTTTGATGCTGCCAGCAACATCTCCTTGTTATACTAGAGAACTATCTACACTGTTTGATGCTCCAGCAACATCTCCTTGTTATACTAGAGAACTATCTACACTGTTTGATGCTCCAGCAACATCTCCTTGTTATACTAGAGGACTATCTACACTGTTTGATGCTCCAGCAACATCTCCTTGTTATACTAGAGAACTATCTACACTGTTTCATACTGCCAGCAACATCTCCTTGTTATACTAGAGAACTATCTACACTGATTGATGCTCCAGCAACATTTCCTTGTTATACTAGAGAACTATCTACACTGTTTGATGCTCCAGCAACATCTCCTTGTTATACTAGAGAACTATCTACACTGTTTGATGCTCCAGCAATATCTCCTTGTTATACTGGAGAACTATCTACACTGTTTGATGCTCCAGCAACATCTCCTTGTTATACTAGAGGACTATCTACACTGTTTGATGCTCCAGCAACATCTCCTTGTTATACTAGAGAACTATCTACACTGTTTCATACTGCCAGCAACATCTCCTTGTTATACTAGAGAACTATCTACACTGCTTGATGCTCCAGCAACATCTGCTTGTTATACTAGAGAACTATCTACACTGTTTGATGCTCCAGCAACATCTCCTTGTTATACTAGAGAACTATCTACACTGTTTGATGCTCCAGCAACATCTCCTTGTTATACTAGAGAACTATCTACACTGTTTGATGCTCCAGCAACATCTCCTTGTTATACTAGAGAACTATCTACACTGTTTGATGCTCCAGCAACATCTCCTTGTTATACTAGAGAACTATCTACACTGTTTGATGCTCCAGCAACATCTCCTTGTTATACTAGAGAACTATCTACACTGTGTGATGCTCCAGCAACATCTCCTTGTTGTACTTGAGAACTATCTACACTGTTTGATGCTGCCAGCAACATCTCCTTGTTATACTAGAGAACTATCTAC
Organism: Deroplatys truncata; assembly: GCA_030765065.1. Lineage (NCBI taxonomy): Eukaryota > Metazoa > Arthropoda > Insecta > Mantodea > Mantidae > Deroplatys > Deroplatys truncata. Next base: position 4,562,979 of record CM060986.1, on the reverse strand, counting down.
ACTGTTTGATACTGCCAGCAACATCTCCTTGTTATACTAGAGAACTATCTACACTGTTTGATGCTCCAGCAACATCTCCTTGTACTAGATAACTATCCACACTGTTTGATACTGCCAGCAACATCTCCTTGTTATACTAGAGAACTATCTACACTGTTTGATGCAGCCGGCAACATCTCCTTGTTGTACTAGAGAACTATCTACACTGTTTGATGCTCCAGCAACATCTCCTTGTTATACTAGAGAACTATCTACACTGTTTGATACTGCCAGCAACATCTCCTTGTTATACTAGAGAACTATCTACACTGTTTGATACTGCCAGCAACATCTCCTTGTTATACAAGAGAACTATCTACACTGTTTGATGCTCCAGCAACATCTCCTTGTTATACAAGAGAACTATCTACACTGTTTGATACTCCAGCAACATCTCCTTGTTTACAAGAGAACTATCCACACTGTTTGATGCTCCAGCAACATCTCCTTGTTATACAAGAGAACTATCTACACTGTTTGATGCTCCAGCAACATCTCCTTGTTGTACTAGAGAACTATCGACACTGTTTGATGCTCCAGCAACATCTCCTTGTTATACTAGAGAACTATCCACACTGTTTGATGCTCCAGCAACATCTCCTTGTTGTACTAGAGAACTATCCACACTGTTTGATGCTCCAGCAACATCTCCTTGTTATACAAGAGAACTATCCACACTGTTTGATGCTCCAGCAACATCTCCTTGTTGTACTAGAGAACTATCCACACTGTTTGATGCTCCAGCAACTTCTCCTTGTTATACTAGAGAACTATCTACACTGTTTGATGCTCCAGCAACATCTCCTTGTTGTACTAGAGAACTATCCACACTGTTTGATGCTCCAGCAACATCTCCTTGTTATACAAGAGAACTATCCACACTGTTTGATCCTCCAGCAACATCTCCTTGTTATACTAGAGAACTATCCACACTGTTTGATGCTCCAGCAACATCTTTGTTATACAAGAGAACTATCCACACTGTGTGATGCTCCAGCAACATCTCCTTGTTGTACTTGAGAACTATCTACACTGTTTGATGCTGCCAGCAACATCTCCTTGTTATACTAGAGAACTATCTACACTGTTTGATACTGCCAGCAACATCTCCTTGTTATACTAGAGAACTATCTACACTGTTTGATGCTCCAGCAACATCTCCTTGTACTAGATAACTATCCACACTGTTTGATACTGCCAGCAACATCTCCTTGTTATACTAGAGAACTATCTACACTGTTTGATGCAGCCGGCAACATCTCCTTGTTGTACTAGAGAACTATCTACACTGTTTGATGCTCCAGCAACATCTCCTTGTTATACTAGAGAACTATCTACACTGTTTGATACTGCCAGCAACATCTCCTTGTTATACTAGAGAACTATCTACACTGTTTGATACTGCCAGCAACATCTCCTTGTTATACAAGAGAACTATCTACACTGTTTGATGCTCCAGCAACATCTCCTTGTTATACAAGAGAACTATCTACACTGTTTGATACTCCAGCAACATCTCCTTGTTTACAAGAGAACTATCCACACTGTTTGATGCTCCAGCAACATCTCCTTGTTATACAAGAGAACTATCTACACTGTTTGATGCTCCAGCAACATCTCCTTGTTGTACTAGAGAACTATCGACACTGTTTGATGCTCCAGCAACATCTCCTTGTTATACTAGAGAACTATCCACACTGTTTGATGCTCCAGCAACATCTCCTTGTTGTACTAGAGAACTATCCACACTGTTTGATGCTCCAGCAACATCTCCTTGTTATACAAGAGAACTATCCACACTGTTTGATGCTCCAGCAACATCTCCTTGTTGTACTAGAGAACTATCCACACTGTTTGATGCTCCAGCAACTTCTCCTTGTTATACTAGAGAACTATCTACACTGTTTGATGCTGCCAGCAACATCTCCTTGTTATACTAGAGAACTATCTACACTGTTTGATGCTGCCAGCAACATCTCCTTGTTATACTAGAGAACTATCTGTACTGTTTGATGCTGCCAGCAACATCTCCTTGTTATACTAGAGAACTATCTGTACTGTTTGATGCTGCCAGCAACATCTCCTTGTTATACTAGAGAACTATCTGTACTGTTTGATGCTGCCAGCAACATCTCCTTGTTATACTAGAGAACTATCCATACTGTTTGATGCTGGCAGCAACATCTCCTTGTTATACTAGAGAACTATCTGTACTGTTTGATGCTGCCAGCAACATCCCTTGTTATACCAGAGAACTATCTGTACTGCTTGATACTGCCAGCAACATCTCCTGGTTATACTAGAGAACTATCTGTACTGTTTGATGCTGCCAGCAACATCTCCTTGTACTAGAGAACTATCCACACTGTTTGATGCTGCCAGCAACATCTCCTTGTTACACTAGAGAACTATCCACACTGTTTGATGCTGCCAGCAACATCTCCTTGTTATACTTGAGAACTATCTACACTGTTTGATGCTGACAGCAACATCTCCTTGTTATACTAGAGAACTAGCTACACTGCTTGATGCTGACAGCAACATCTCCTTGTTCTACTAGAGAACTATCTGTACTGTTTAATGCTGCCAGCAACATCTCCTTGTACTAGAGAACTATCTGTACTGTTTGATGCTGCCAGCAACATCTCCTTGTTATACTAGAGAACTATCTGTACTGTTTGATGCTGCCAGCAACATCTCCTTGTTGTACTAGAGAACTAACCACACTGTTTGATGCTGCCAGCAACATCTCCTTGTACTAGAGAACTATCCACACTGTTTGATGCTGCCAGCAACATCTCCTTGTTATACTAGAGAACTATCCACACTGTTTGATGCTGCCAGCAACATCTCCTTGTTATACTAGAGAACTATCCACACTGTTTGATGCTGCCAGCAACATCTCCTTGTACTAAAGAACTATCCACACTGTTTGATGCTGCCAGCAACATCTCCCAATTATACTAGAGAACTATCTACACTGTTTGATGCAGCCAGCAACATCTCCTTGTTATACTAGAGAACTATCCACACTGTTTGATGCTGCCAGCAACATCTCCTTGTTATACTAGAGATCTATCTACACTGTTTGATACTGCCGGCAAAATCTCCTTGTTATACTAGAGAACTATCCACACTGTTTGATGCTGACAGCAACATCGCCTTGTTATACTAGAGAACTATCCACACTGTTTGATGCTGCCAGCAACATCTCCTTGTTATACTAGAGAACTATCCACACTGTTTGATGCTGCCAGCAACATCTCCTTGTTATACTAGAGAACTATCCACACTGTTTGATGCTGCCAGCAACATCTCCTTGTTATACTAGAGAACTATCCACACTGTTTGATACTGCCAGCAACATCCCCTTGTTATACTAGAGAACTATCCACACTGTTTGATACTGCCAGCAACATCCCCTCGTTATACTAGAGAACTATCCACACTGTTTGATACTGCCAGCAACATCTCCTTGTTATACTAGAGAACTATCCACACTGTTTGATACTGCCGGCAACATCTCCTTGTTATACTAGAGAACTATCTACACTGTTTGATACTGCCAGCAACATCTCCTTGTTATACTAGAGAACTATCTACACTGTTTGATACTGCCGGCAACATCTGCTTGTTATACTAGAGAACTATCTACACTGTTTGATGCTGCCGGCAACATCTCCTTGTTATACTAGAGAACTATCTACACTGTTTGATACTGCCAGCAACATCTCCTTGTTATACTAGAGAACTAACCACACTGTTTGATACTGCCAGCAACATCTCCTTGTTATACTAGAGAACTATCTACACTGTTTAATGCTGCCAGCAACATCTCCTTGTTATACTAGAGAACTATCTACACTATTTGATACTGCCAGCAACATCTCCTTGTTATACTAGAGAACTATCTGTACTGTTTAATGCTGCCAGCAACATCTCCTTGTTATACTATAGAACTATCTACACTGTTTGATGCTCCAGCAACATCTCCTTGTTATACTAGAGAACTATCTGTACTGTTTAATGCTGCCAGCAACATCTCCTTGTTATACTAGAGAACTATCTGTACTTTTTAATGCTGCCAGCAACATCTCCTTGTTATACTAGAGAACTAACTACACTGTTTGATACTGCCAGCAACATCTCCTTGTTATACTAGAGAACTATCTACACTGTTTAATGCTGCCAGCAACATCTACTTGTTATACTAGAGAACTATCCACACTGTTTGATACTGCCAGCAACATCTCCTTGTTATACTAGAGAACTATCTGTACTGTTTAATGCTGCCAGCAACATCTCCTTGTTATACTAGAGAACTATCTACACTGTTTGATACTGCCAGCAACATCTCCTCTTTATACTAGAGAACTATCCACACTGTTTGATGCTGCCAGCAACATCTCCTTGTTATACTAGAGAACTATCTGCACTGTTTGATACTGCCAGCAACATCTCCTTGTTATACTAGAGAACTATCCACACTGTTTGATACTGCCGGCAACATCTCCTTGTTATACTAGAGAACTATCCACACTGTTTGATACTGCCAGCAACATCTCCTTGTTATACTAGAGAACTATCTACACTGTTTGATGCTGGCGGCAACATCTCCATGTTATACTAGAGAACTATCCACACTGTTTGATGCTCCAGCAACATCTCCTTGTTATACTAGAGAACTATCCACACTGTTTGATGCTGCCAGCAACATCTCCTTGTTGTACTAGAGAACTATCCACACTGTTTGATGCTGCCAGCAACATCTCCTTGTTATACTAGAGAACTATCTACACTGTTTGATGCTGCCAGCAACATCTCCTTGTTATACTAGAGAACTATCCACACTGTTTGATGCTGCAGCAACATCTCCTTGTTTTACTAGAGAACTATCTACACTGTTTGATGCTGCAGCAACATCTCCTTGTTATACTAGAGAACTATCTACACTGTTTGATGCTCCAGCAACATCTCCTTGTTTTACTAGAGAACTATCCACACTGTTTGATGCTGCCAGCAACATCTCCTTGTTACACTAGAGAACTATCCACACTGTTTGATGCTCCAGCAACATCTCCTTGTTGTACTAGAGAACTATCCACACTGTTTGATACTGCCAGCAACATATCCTTGTTATACTAGAGAACTATCCACACTGTTTGATACTGCCAGCAACATCTCCTTGTTATACTAGAGAACTATCCACACTGTGTGATGCTGCAGCAACATCTCCTTGTTATACTAGAGAACTATCCACACTGTTTGATGCTGCAGCAATATCTCCTTGTTATACTAGAGAACTATCTACACTGTTTGATGCTCCAGCAACATCTCCTTGTTTTACTAGAGGACTATCTACACTGTTTGATGCTGCCGGCAACATCTCCTTGTTATACTAGAGAACTATCCACACTGTTTGATACTGCCAGCAACATCTCCTTGTTATACTAGAGAACTATCTGTACTGTTTGATGCTGCCAGCAACATCGCCTTGTTATACTAGAAAACTATCTACACTGTTTGATGCTGCCAGCAACATCTCCTTGTTATACTAGAAAACTATCTACACTGTTTGATGCTGCCAGCAACATCTCCTTGTTATACTAGACAACTATCCACACTGTTTGATACTGCCAGCAACATCGCCTGGTTATACTAGAGAACTATCCACACTGTTTGATGCTGACAGCAACATCTCCTTGTTATACTAGAGAACTATCCACACTGTTTGATGCTGCCAGCAACATCTCCTTGTTATACTAGAGATCTATCTACACTGTTTGATGCTGACAGCAACATCTCCTTGTTATACTAGAGGACTATCTATACTGTTTGATGCTGACAGCAACATCTCCTTGTTGTACTAGAGAACTATCTATACTGTTTGATGCTGACAGCAACATCTCCTTGTTATACTAGAGAACTATCCACACTGTTTCATACTGCCAGTACCATCAACTTGTTATACTGGAGAACTATCCACACTGTTTCATACTGCCAGTACCATCTCCTTGTTATACTAGAGAACTATCTACACTGTTTGATGCTGACAGCAACATCTCCTTGTTATACTAGAGAACTATCTTCACTGTTTGATGCTGCCAGCAACATCTCCTTGTTATACTAGAGGACTATCTACACTGTTTGATGCTGCCGACAACATCTCCTTGTTATACTAGAGAACTATCCACACTGGTTGATGCTGCCAGCAACATCTCCTTGTTATACTAGAGAACTATCCCCACTGTTTGATACTGCCAGCAACATCTCCTTGTTATAGTAGAGGACTATCTACACTGTTTGATGCTGCCGGCAACATCTCCTTGTTATACTAGAGAACTATCCACACTGTTTGATACTGCCAGCAACATCTCCTTGTTATACTAGAGAACTATCTGTACTGTTTGATGCTGCCAGCAACATCGCCTTGTTATACTAGAAAACTATCTACACTGTTTGATGCTGCCAGCAACATCTCCTTGTTATACTAGAAAACTATCTACACTGTTTGATGCTGCCAGCAACATCTCCTTGTTATACTAGACAACTATCCCCACTGTTTGATGCTGCCAGCAACATCTCCTTGTTATACTAGAGAAGTATCTGCACTGTTTGATACTGCCAGCAACATCTCCTTGTTATACTAGACAACTATCCACACTGGTTGATACTGCCAGCAACATCTCCTTGTTTTACTAGAGGACTATCTACACTGTTTGATGCTGCCGGCAACATCTCCTTGTTATACTAGAGAACTATCCACACTGTTTGATACTGCCAGCAACATCTCCTTGTTATACTAGAGAACTATCTGAACTGTTTGATGCTGCCAGCAACATCTCCTTGTTATACTAGAGAACTATCTACACTGTTTGATGCTGCCAGCAACATCTCCTTGTTATACTAGAGAACTATCTATACTGTTTGATGCTGCCAGCAACATCTCCTTGTTATACTAGAGAACTATCTGAACTGTTTGATGCTGCCAGCAACATCTCCTTGTTATACTAGAGAACTATCTTCACTGTTTGATGCTGCCAGCAACATCTCCTTGTTATACTAGAGGACTATGTACACTGTTTGATGCTGCCGACAACATCTCCTTGTTATACTAGAGAACTATCCACACTGTTTGATGCTGCCAGCAACATCTCCTTGTTATACTAGAGAACTATCCCCACTGTTTGATGCTGCCAGCAACATCTCCTTGTTATACTAGAGAAGTATCTGCACTGTTTGATACTGCCAGCAACATCTCCTTGTTATACTAGACAACTATCCACACCGTTTGATACTGCCAGCAACATCTCCTTGTTTTACTAGAGGACTATCTACACTGTTTGATGCTGCCGGCAACATCTCCTTGTTATACTAGAGAACTATCCACACTGTTTGATACTGCCAGCAACATCTCCTTGTTATACTAGAGAACTATCTGAACTGTTTGATGCTGCCAGCAACATCTCCTTGTTATACTAGAGAACTATCTACACTGTTTGATGCTGCCAGCAACATCTCCTTGTTATACTAGAGAACTATCTATACTGTTTGATGCTGCCAGCAACATCTCCTTGTTATACTAGAGAACTATCTGAACTGTTTGATGCTGCCAGCAACATCTCCTTGTTATACTAGAGAACCATCTACACTGTTTGATGCTCCAGCAACATCTCCTTGTTATACTAGAGAACTATCTACACTGTTTGATACTCCAGCAACATCTCCTTGTTATACTAGAGAACTATCTACACTGTTTGATGCTGCCAGCAACATCTCCTTGTTATACTAGAGAACTATCTACACTGTTTGATGCTGCCAGCAACATCTCCTTGTTATACTAGAGAACTATCTACACTGTTTGATGCTCCAGCAGCATCTCCTTGTTATACTAGAGAACTATCTACACTGTTTGATGCTCCAGCAACATCTCCTTGTTATACTAGAGAACTATCTACACTGTTTGATGCTCCAGCAACATTTCCTTGTTATACTAGAGAACTATCTACACTGTTTCATACTGCCAGCAACTTCTCCTTGTTATACTAGAGAACTATCTACATTGTTTGATGCTCCAGCAACATCTCCTTGATATACTAGAGAACTATCTACACTGTTTGATGCTCCAGCAACATCTCCTTGTTATACTAGAGAACTATCTACACTGTTTGATGCTGCCAGCAACATCTCCTTGTTATACTAGAGAACTATCCCCACTGTTTGATACTGCCAGCAACATCTCCTTGTTATACTAGAGAACTATCCACACTGTTTGATGCTCCAGCAACATCTCCTTGTTATACTAGAGAACTATCCACACTGTTTGATGCTCCAGCAACATCTCCTTGTTATACTAGAGAACTATCTACACTGTTTAATGCTGCCAGCAACATCTCCTTGTTATACTAGAGAACTATCTACACTGTTTGATGCTCCAGCAACATCTCCTTGATATACTAGAGAACTATCTACACTGTTTGATGCTCCAGCAACATCTCCTTGTTATACTAGAGAACTATCTACACTGTTTGATGCTCCAGCAACATCTCCTTGATATACTAGAGAACTATCTACACTGTTTGATGCTGCCAGCAACATCTCCATGTTATACTAGAGAACTATCTACACTGTTTGATACTCCAGCAACATCTCCTTGATATACTAGAGAACTATCTACACTGTTTGATGCTCCAGCAACATCTCCTTGTTATACTAGAGAACTATCTACACTGTTTGATGCTCCAGCAACATCTCCTTGTTATACTAGAGAACTATCTACACTGTTTCATACTGCCAGCAACATCTCCTTGTTATAGTAGAGAACTATCTACACTGTTTGATGCTCCAGCAACATCTCCTTGTTATACTAGAGAACTATCTACACTGTTTGATGCTCCAGCAACATCTCCTTGTTATACTAGAGAACTATCTACACTGTTTGATGCTCCAGCAACATCTCCTTGTTATACTAGAGGACTATCCATACTGTTTGATGCTCCAGCAACATCTCCTTGTTATACTAGAGAACTATCTACACTGTTTTATGCTCCAGCAACATCTCCTTGTTATACTAGAGAACTATCTACACTGTTTGATGCTCCAGCAACATCTCCTTGTTATACTAGAGAACTATCTACACTGTTTTATGCTCCAGCAACATGTCCTTGTTATACTAGAGAACTATCTACACTGTTTGATGCTCCAGCAACATCTCCTTGTTATACTAGAGAACTATCTACACCGTTTGATGCTCCAGCAACATCTCCTTGTTATACTAGAGAACTATCTACACTGTTTGATGCTGCCAGCAACATCTCCTTGTACTAGAGAACTATCCACACTGTTTGATGCTGCCAGCAACATCTCCTTGTTTACAAGAGAACTATCCACACTGTTTGATGCTCCAGCAACATCTCCTTGTTATACAAGAGAACTATCTACACTGTTTGATGCTCCAGCAACATTTCCTTGTTATACTAGAGATCTATCTACACTGTTTGATGCTCCAGCAACATCTCCTTGTTATACTAGAAAACTATCTACACTGTTTGATGCTCCAGCAATATCTCCTTGTTATACTAGAGAACTATCTGCACTGTTTGATGCTGCCAGCAACATCTCCTTGTTATACTAGAGGACTATCTACACTGTTTGATGCTCCAGCAACATCTCCTTGTTATACTAGAGAACTATCTACACTGTTTGATGCAGCCGGCAACATCTCCTTGTTATACTAGAGAACTATCTACACTGTTTGATGCTGCCAGCAACATCTCCTTGTTATACTAGAGATCTATCTGTACTGTTTGATGCTGCCAGCAACATCTCCTTGTTATACTAGAGAACTATCTGTACTGTTTGATGCTCCAGCAACATCTCCTTGTTATACTAGAGAACTATCTGTACTGTTTGATGCTGCCAGCAACATCTCCTTGTTATACTAGAGAACTATCTACACTGTTTGATGCTGCCAGCTACATCTCCTTGTTATACTAGAGAACTATCTACACTGTTTGATGCTGCCAGCAACATCTCCTTGTTATACTAGAGAACTATCTACACTGTTTGATGCTCCAGCAACATCTCCTTGTTATACTAGAGAACTATCTACACTGTTTGATGCTGCCAGCAACATCTCCTTGTTATACTAGAGAACTATCTACACTGTTTGATGCTCCAGCAACATCTCCTTGTTATACTAGAGAACTATCTACACTGTTTGATGCTCCAGCAACATCTCCTTGTTATACTAGAGGACTATCTACACTGTTTGATGCTCCAGCAACATCTCCTTGTTATACTAGAGAACTATCTACACTGTTTCATACTGCCAGCAACATCTCCTTGTTATACTAGAGAACTATCTACACTGATTGATGCTCCAGCAACATTTCCTTGTTATACTAGAGAACTATCTACACTGTTTGATGCTCCAGCAACATCTCCTTGTTATACTAGAGAACTATCTACACTGTTTGATGCTCCAGCAATATCTCCTTGTTATACTGGAGAACTATCTACACTGTTTGATGCTCCAGCAACATCTCCTTGTTATACTAGAGGACTATCTACACTGTTTGATGCTCCAGCAACATCTCCTTGTTATACTAGAGAACTATCTACACTGTTTCATACTGCCAGCAACATCTCCTTGTTATACTAGAGAACTATCTACACTGCTTGATGCTCCAGCAACATCTGCTTGTTATACTAGAGAACTATCTACACTGTTTGATGCTCCAGCAACATCTCCTTGTTATACTAGAGAACTATCTACACTGTTTGATGCTCCAGCAACATCTCCTTGTTATACTAGAGAACTATCTACACTGTTTGATGCTCCAGCAACATCTCCTTGTTATACTAGAGAACTATCTACACTGTTTGATGCTCCAGCAACATCTCCTTGTTATACTAGAGAACTATCTACACTGTTTGATGCTCCAGCAACATCTCCTTGTTATACTAGAGAACTATCTACACTGTGTGATGCTCCAGCAACATCTCCTTGTTGTACTTGAGAACTATCTACACTGTTTGATGCTGCCAGCAACATCTCCTTGTTATACTAGAGAACTATCTACACTGTTTGATACTGCCAGCAACATCTCCTTGTTATACTAGAGAACTATCTACACTGTTTGATGCTCCAGCAACATCTCCTTGTACTAGATAACTATCCACACTGTTTGATACTGCCAGCAACATCTCCTTGTTATACTAGAGAACTATCTACACTGTTTGATGCAGCCGGCAACATCTCCTTGTTGTACTAGAGAACTATCTACACTGTTTGATGCTCCAGCAACATCTCCTTGTTATACTAGAGAACTATCTACACTGTTTGATACTGCCAGCAACATCTCCTTGTTATACTAGAGAACTATCTACACTGTTTGATACTGCCAGCAACATCTCCTTGTTATACAAGAGAACTATCTACACTGTTTGATGCTCCAGCAACATCTCCTTGTTATACAAGAGAACTATCTACACTGTTTGATACTCCAGCAACATCTCCTTGTTTACAAGAGAACTATCCACACTGTTTGATGCTCCAGCAACATCTCCTTGTTATACAAGAGAACTATCTACACTGTTTGATGCTCCAGCAACATCTCCTTGTTGTACTAGAGAACTATCGACACTGTTTGATGCTCCAGCAACATCTCCTTGTTATACTAGAGAACTATCCACACTGTTTGATGCTCCAGCAACATCTCCTTGTTGTACTAGAGAACTATCCACACTGTTTGATGCTCCAGCAACATCTCCTTGTTATACAAGAGAACTATCCACACTGTTTGATGCTCCAGCAACATCTCCTTGTTGTACTAGAGAACTATCCACACTGTTTGATGCTCCAGCAACTTCTCCTTGTTATACTAGAGAACTATCTACACTGTTTGATGCTCCAGCAACATCTCCTTGTTGTACTAGAGAACTATCCACACTGTTTGATGCTCCAGCAACATCTCCTTGTTATACAAGAGAACTATCCACACTGTTTGATCCTCCAGCAACATCTCCTTGTTATACTAGAGAACTATCCACACTGTTTGATGCTCCAGCAACATCTTTGTTATACAAGAGAACTATCCACACTGTTTGATGCTCCAGCAACATCTCCTTGTTATACAAGAGAACTATCCACACTGTTTGATGCTCCAGCAACATCTCCTTGTTGTACTAGAGAACTATCCACACTGTTTGATACTCCAGCAACATCTGCTTGTTATACAAGAGAACTATCCACACTGTTTGATGCTCCAGCAACATCTCCTTGTTGTACTAGAGAACTATCTACACTGTTTGATGCTCCAGCAACATCTCCTTGTTATACTAGAGAACTATCCACACTGTTTGATACTCCAGCAACATCTCCTTGTTATACTAGAGAACCATCTACACTGTTTGATACTGCCAGCAACATCTCCTTGTTATACTAGAGAACTATCTACACTGTTTGATACTGCCAGCAACATCTCCTTGTTATACTAGAGAACTATCTACACTGTTTGATGCTGCCAGCCACATCTCCTTGTTATACTAGAGAACTATCCACACTGTTTGATGCTGCCAGCCACATCTCCTTGTTATACTAGAGAACTATCCACACTGTTTGATGCTGCCAGCAACATCTCCTTGTTATACTAGAGAACTATCCACACTGTTTGATGCTGCCAGCCACATCTCCTTGTTATACTAGAGAACTATCTACACTGTTTGATGCTGCCAGCCACATCTCCTTGTTATACTAGAGAACTATCTACACTGTTTGATGCTGCCAGCCACATCTCCTTGTTCCTTGTTATACTAGAGAACTATCTACACTGTTTGATACTGGCAGCAACATCTCCTTGTTATACTAGAGATCTATCTACACTGTTTGATGCTGACAGCAACATCTCCTTGTTATACTAGAGATCTATCTACACTGTTTGATACTGCCAGCAACATCTCCTTGTTATACTAGAGGACTATCCACACTGTTTGATACTGCCACCAACATCTCCTTGTTATACTAGAGAACTATCTACACTGTTTTATGCTCCAGCAACATCTCCTTGTTATACTAGAGATCTATCTACAGTGTTTGATGCTGACAGCAACATCTTCTTGTTATACTAGAGATCTATCTACACTGTTCGATACTGCCAGCAACATCTCCTTGTTATACTAGAGATCTATCTACACTGTTTGATACTGCCAGCAACATCTCCTTGTTATACTAGAGGACTATCCACACTGTTTGATACTGCCAGCAACATCTCCTTGTTATACAAGAGATCTATCTACACTGTTTGATGCTGACAGCAACATCTCCTTGTTATACAAGACAACTATCTACACTGTTTGATGCTCCAGCAACATCTCCTTGTTATACTAGAGAACTATCTACACTGTTTGATGCTGACAGCAACATCTCCTTGTTATACTAGAGAACTATCCACACTGTTTGATGCTGCCAGCAACATCTCCTTGTTATACTAGAGAACTATCTACACTGTTTGATGCTCCAGCAACATCTCCTTGTTATACTAGAGAACTATCCGCACTGTTTGATACTGCCAGCAACACTTCCTTGTTATACTAGAGATCTATCTACACTGTTTGATACTGCCAGCAACATCTCCTTGTTATACAAGAGAACTATCTACACTGTTTGATGCTGACAGCAACATTTCCTTGTTATACAAGAGAACAATCTACACTGTTTGATGCTCCAGCAACATCTCCTTGTTATACTAGAGATCTATCTACACTGTTTGATACTGCCAGCAACATCTCCTTGTTGTACTAGAGAACTATCCACACTGTTTGATGCCCCAGCAACATCTCCTTGTTGTACTAGGGAACTATCCACAATTTGTGATGCTGCCAGCAACATCTCCTTGTACTAGAGAACTATCTACACTGTTTGATGCAGCCGGCAACATCTCCTTGTTGTACTAGAGAACTATCTACACTGTTTGATGCTCCAGCAACATCTCCTTGTTATACTAGAGAACTATCTACACTGTTTGATACTGCCAGCAACACCTCCTTGTTATACTAGAGAACTATCTACACTGTTTGATACTGCCAGCAACATCTCCTTGTTATATTAGAGAACTATCTACACTGTTTGATGCTCCAGCAACATTTCCTTGTTATACTAGAGATCTATCTACACTGTTTGATGCTCCAGCAACATCTCCTTGTTATACTAGAGAACTATCTACACTGTTTGATGCTCCAGCAATATCTCCTTGTTATACTAGAGAACTATCTGCACTGTTTGATGCTGCCAGCAATATCTCCTTGTTATACTAGAGGACTATCTACACTGTTTGATGCTCCAGCAACATCTCCTTGTTATACTAGAGAACTATCTGTACTGTTTGATGCTGCCAGCAACATCTCCTTGTTATACTAGAGAACTATCTGTACTGTTTGATGCTCCAGCAACATCTCCTTGTTATACTAGAGAACTATCTGTACTGTTTGATGCTGCCAGCAACATCTCCTTGTTATACTAGAGAACTATCTACACTGTTTGATGCTGCCAGCTACATCTCCTTGTTATACTAGAGAACTATCTACACTGTTTGATGCTGCCAGCAACATCTCCTTGTTATACTAGAGAACTATCTACACTGTTTGATGCTCCAGCAACATCTCCTTGTTATACTAGAGAACTATCTACACTGTTTGATGCTGCCAGCAACATCTCCTTGTTATACTAGAGAACTATCTACACTGTTTGATGCTCCAGCAACATCTCCTTGTTATACTAGAGAACTATCTACACTGTTTGATGCTCCAGCAACATCTCCTTGTTATACTAGAGGACTATCTACACTGTTTGATGCTCCAGCAACATCTCCTTGTTATACTAGAGAACTATCTACACTGTTTCATACTGCCAGCAACATCTCCTTGTTATACTAGAGAACTATCTACACTGATTGATGCTCCAGCAACATTTCCTTGTTATACTAGAGAACTATCTACACTGTTTGATGCTCCAGCAACATCTCCTTGTTATACTAGAGAACTATCTACACTGTTTGATGCTCCAGCAATATCTCCTTGTTATACTAGAGAACTATCTACACTGTTTGATGCTCCAGCAACATCTCCTTGTTATACTAGAGGACTATCTACACTGTTTGATGCTCCAGCAACATCTCCTTGTTATACTAGAGAACTATCTACACTGTTTCATACTGCCAGCAACATCTCCTTGTTATACTAGAGAACTATCTACACTGCTTGATGCTCCAGCAACATCTGCTTGTTATACTAGAGAACTATCTACACTGTTTGATGCTGCCAGCAACATCTCCTTGTTATACTAGAGAACTATCTACACTGTTTGATGCTCCAGCAACATCTCCTTGTTATACTAGAGAACTATCTACACTGTTTGATGCTCCAGCAACATCTCCTTGTTATACTAGAGAACTATCCACACTGTTTGATGCTCCAGCAACATCTCCTTGTTATACTAGAGAACTATCTACACTGTTTGATGCTCCAGCAACATCTCCTTGTTATACTAGAGAACTATCTACACTGTGTGATGCTCCAGCAACATCTCCTTGTTGTACTTGAGAACTATCTACACTGTTTGATGCTGCCAGCAACATCTCCTTGTTATACTAGAGAACTATCTACACTGTTTGATACTGCCAGCAACATCTCCTTGTTATACTAGAGAACTATCTACACTGTTTGATGCTCCAGCAACATCTCCTTGTACTAGATAACTATCCACACTGTTTGATACTGCCAGCAACATCTCCTTGTTATACTAGAGAACTATCTACACTGTTTGATGCAGCCGGCAACATCTCCTTGTTGTACTAGAGAACTATCTACACTGTTTGATGCTCCAGCAACATCTCCTTGTTATACTAGAGAACTATCTACACTGTTTGATACTGCCAGCAACATCTCCTTGTTATACTAGAGAACTATCTACACTGTTTGATACTGCCAGCAACATCTCCTTGTTATATTAGAGAACTATCTACACTGTTTGATGCTCCAGCAACATTTCCTTGTTATACTAGAGATCTATCTACACTGTTTGATGCTCCAGCAACATCTCCTTGTTATACTAGAGAACTATCTACACTGTTTGATACTGCCAGCAACATCTCCTTGTTATACTAGAGAACTATCTACACTGTTTGATGCTCCAGCAACATTTCCTTGTTATACTAGAGATCTATCTACACTGTTTGATGCTCCAGCAACATCTCCTTGTTATACTAGAGAACTATCTACACTGTTTGATACTGCCAGCAACATCTCCTTGTTATACTAGAGAACTATCTACACTGTTTGATGCTCCAGCAACATTTCCTTGTTATACTAGAGATCTATCTACACTGTTTGATGCTCCAGCAACATCCCCTTGTTATACTAGAGAACTATCTACACTGTTTGATACTGCCAGCAGCATCTCCTTGTTATACTAGAGAACTATCTACACCGTTTGATGCTCCAGCAACATCTCCTTGTTATACTAGAGAACTATCTACACTGTTTGATGCTCCAGCAACATCTCCTTGTTATACTAGAGATCTATCTACACTGTTTGATGCTCCAGCAACATCTCCTTGTTATACTAGAGAACTATCTACACCGTTTGATGCTCCAGCAACATCTCCTTGTTATACTAGAGAACTATCTACACTGTTTGATGCTCCAGCAACATCTCCTTGTTATACTAGAGATCTATCTACACTGTTTGATACTGCCAGCAACATCTCCTTGTTATACTAGGGAACTATCTACACTGTTTGATACTGCCAGCAACATCTCCTTGTTATACTAGAGAACTATCTACACTGTTTGATGCTCCAGCAACATCTCCTTGTTATACTAGAGAACTATCTACACTGTTTGATACTGCCAGCAACATCTCCTTGTTATACTAGAGAACTATCCACACAGTTTGATGCTGCCGGCAACATCTCCTTGTTATACTAGAGGACTATGCACACTGTTTGATGCTGCCGGAAACATCTCCTTGTTATACTAGAGGACTATCCACACTGTTTGATGCTGCCGGCAACATCTCCTTGTTATACTAGAGAACTATCTACACCGTTTGATACTGCCAGCAACATCTCCTTGTTATACTAGAGAACTATCCACACTGTTTGATACTGCCAGCAACATCTCCTTGATATACTAGAGAACTATCTACACTGTTTGATGCTCCAGCAACATCTCCTTGTTATACTAGAGAACTATCCACACTGTTTGATGCTGCCAGCAACATCTCCTTGTTATAACCTTCTACACTGTTTGATGCTCCAGCAACATCTCCTTGTTATACTAGAGAACTATCCACACTGTTTGATGCTCCAGCAACATCTCCTTGTTATACTAGAGAACTATCTACACTGTTTCATACTGCCAGCAACATCTCCTTGTTATACTAGAGATCTATCCACACTGTTTGATGCTCCAGCAACATCTCCTTGTTATACTAGGGAACTATCTACACTGTTTGATGCTCCAGCAACATCTCCTTGTTATACTAGAGAACTATCTACACTGTTTGATGCTCCAGCAACATCTCCTTGTTATACTAGAGAACTATCTACACTGTTTCATACTGCCAGCAACATCTCCTTGTTATACTAGAGATCTATCTACACTGTTTGATGCTCCAGCAACATCTCCTTGTTATACTAGGGAACTATCTACACTGTTTGATGCTCCAGCAACATCTCCTTGTTATACTAGAGAACTATCTACACTGTTTGATGCTCCAGCAACATCTCCTTGTTATACTAGAGAACTATCTACACTGTTTGATGCTCCAGCAACATCTCCTTGTTGTACTGGAGAACTATCCACACTGTTTGATACTACCAGCAACATCTCCTTGTTATACTAGAGAACTATCCACACTGTTTGATACTACCAGCAACATCTCCTTGTTATACTAGAGAACTATCTACACTGTTTGATGCTGCAGCAACATCTCCTTTTTATACTAGAGAACTATCTACACTGTTTGATACTCCAGCAACATCTCCTTGTTATACAAGAGAACTATCCACACTGTTTGATGCTCCAGCAACATCTCCTTGTTATACTAGAGAACTATCTACACTGTTTGATACTCCAGCAACATTTCCTTGTTATACTAGAGAACTATCTACACTGTTTGATGTTGCCAGCAACATCCCCTTGTTATACTAGAGAACTATCTGTATTGTTTGATACTGCCAGCAACATCTCCTTGTTATACTAGAGAACTATCTACACTGTTTGATGCTCCAGCAACATCTCCTTGTTATACAAGAGAACTATCTACACTGTTTGATGCTCCAGCAACATCTCCTTGTTATACAAGAGAACTATTCACACTGTTTGATGCTCCAGCAACATCTCCTTGTTGTACTAGAGAACTATCCACACTGTTTGATGCTCCAGCAACATCTCCTTGTTATACAAGAGAACTATCCACACTGTTTGATGCTCCAGCAACATCTCCTTGTTGTACTAGAGAACTATCCACACTGTTTGATGCTCCAGCAACATCTCCTTGTTATACAAGAGATCTATCCACACTGTTTGATGCTCCAGCAACATCTCCTTGTTGTACTAGAGAACTATCCACACTGTTTGATGCTCCAGCAACATCTCCTTGTTATACAAGAGAACTATCCACACTGTTTGATGCTCCAGCAACATCTCCTTGTTATACAAGAGAACTATCCACACTGTTTGATGCTCCAGCATCATCTCCTTGTTGTACTAGAGAACTATCCACACTGTTTGATGCTCCAGCAACATCTCCTTGTTATACTAGAGGACTGTCCACACTGTTTGATGCCCCAGCAACATTTCCTTGTTATACAAGAGATCTATCTACACTGTTTGATACTCCAGCAACATCTCCTTGTTATACAAGAGAACTATCCACACTGTTTGATGCTCCAGCAACATCTCCTTGTTGTACTAGAGAACTATCTACACTGTTTGATGCTCCAGCAACATCTCCTTGTTATACTAGAGAACTATCCACACTGTTTGATACTCCAGCAACATCTCCTTGTTATACTAGAGAACTATCCACACTGTTTGATACTCCAGCAACATCTCCTTGTTATACTAGAGAACTATCCACACTGTTTGATGCTGCCAGCAACATCTCCTTGTTATACTAGAGAACTATCCACACTGTTTGATGCTGCCAGCCACATCTCCTTTTTATACTAGAGAACTATCCACACTGTTTGATACTGCCAGCAACATCTCCTTGTTATACTAGAGAACTATCTACACTGTTTGATGCTGCCAGCCACATCTCCTTGTTATACTAGAGAACTATCCACACTGTTTGATGCTGCCAGCCACATCTCCTTGTTATACTAGAGAACTATCCACACTGTTTGATGCTGCCAGCAACATCTCCTTGTTATACTAGAGAACTATCCACACTGTTTGATGCTGCCAGCCACATCTCCTTGTTATACTAGAGAACTATCTACACTGTTTGATGCTGCCAGCCACATCTCCTTGTTATACTAGAGAACTATCTACACTGTTTGATGCTGCCAGCCACATCTCCTTGTTCCTTGTTATACTAGAGAACTATCTACACTGTTTGATACTGCCAGCAACATCTCCTTGTTATACTAGAGAACTATCTACACTGTTTGATGCTGCCAGCAACATCTCCTTGTTATACTAGAGAGCTATCTACACTTGTTGATGCTCCAGCTACATCTCCTTGTTATACTAGAGAACTATCTACACTGTTTGATGCTGCCAGCAACATCTCCTTGTTATACTAGAGAACTATCTACACTGTTTGATGCTGCCAGCAACATTTCCTTGTTATACTAGAGAACTATCTACACTGTTTGATGCTGCCAGCAACATCTCCTTGTTATACTAGAGAACTATCTACACTGTTTGATGCTGCCAGCAACATTTCCTTGTTATACTAGAGAACTATCTACACTGTTTGATGCTGCCAGCAACATCTCCTTGTTATACTAGAGAACTATCTACACTGTTTGATGCTGCCAGCAACATTTCCTTGTTATACTAGAGAACTATCTACACTGTTTGATGCTCCAGCAACATCTCCTTGTTATACTAGAGAACTATCCACACTGTTTGATGCTGCCAGCAACATCTCCTTGTTATACTAGAGAACTATCTATACTGTTTGATACTGCCAGCAACATCTCCTTGTTATACTAGAGAACTATCTACACTGTTTGATGCTCCAGCAACATTTCCTTGTTATACTAGAGAACTATCCACACTGTTTGATGCTCCAGCAACATCTCCTTGTTATACAAGAGAACTATCTACACTGTTTGATGCTCCAGCAACATCTCCTTGTTATACTAGAGAACTATCTGTACTGTTTGATGCTGCCAGCAACATCTCCTTGTTATACTAGAGAACTATCCACACTGTTTGATGCTCCAGCAACATCTCCTTGTTATACTAGAGAACTATCCACACTGTTTGATGCTCCAGCAACATCTCCTTGTTATACTAGAGAACTATCTGCACTGTTGATGCTCCAGCAGCATCTCCTTGTTATACTAGAGAACTATCCACACTGTTTGATGCTCCAGCAACATCTCCTTGTTATACTAGAGAACTATCTACACTGTTTGATGCAGCCGGCAACATCTCCTTGTTATACTAGAGAACTATCTACACTGTTTGATGCAGCCAGCAACATCTCCTTGTTATACTAGAAAACTATCTACACTGTTTGATGCTGACAGCAACATCTCCTTCTTATACTAGAGAACTATCTACACTGTTTGATGCTGCCAGCAACATCTCCTCGTTATACTAGAGAACTAACTACACTGTTTGATGCAGCCGGCAACATCTCCTTGTTATACTAGAGAACTATCTACACTGTTTGATGCAGCCGCAAACATCTCCTTGTTATACTAGAGAACTATCTACACTGTTTGATGCTGCCAGCAACATTTCCTTGTTATACTAGAGAACTATCTGTACTGTTTGATGCTGCCAGCAACATCTCCTTGTTATACTAGAGAACTATCTACACTGTTTGATGCTCCAGCAATATTTCCTTGTTATACTAGAGATCTATCTACACTGTTTGATGCTGCCAGCAACATCTCCTTGTTATCCTCGAGAACTATCTACACTGTTTGATGCTCCAGCAACATCTCCTTGTTATACTAGAGAACTATCTACACTGTTTGATGCTCCAGCAACATCTCCTTGTTATACTAGAGAACTATCTACACTGTTTGATGCAGCCGGCAACATCTCCTTGTTATACTAGAGAACTATCTGTACTTTTTGATACTGCCAGCAACATCTCCTTGTTATACTAGAGAACTATCTACACTGTTTGATGCTCCAGCAACATCTCCTTGTTATACTAGAGATCTATCTACACTGTTTGATGCTGACAGCAACATCTCCTTGTTATACTAGAGATCTATCTACACTGTTTGATACTGCCAGCAACATCTCCTTGTTATACTAGAGGACTATCCACACTGTTTGATACTGCCAGCAACATCTCCTTGTTATACTAGAGAACTATCTACACTGTTTTATGCTCCAGCAACATCTCCTTGTTATACTAGAGATCTATCTACACTGTTTGATGCTCCAGCAACATCTCCTTGTTATACTAGAGATCTATCTACACTGTTTGATACTGCCAGCAACATCTCCTTGTTATACTAGAGGACTATCCACACTGTTTGATACTGCCAGCAACATCTCCTTGTTATACAAGAGATCTATCTACACTGTTTATTGCTGACAGCAACATCTCCTTGTTATCCTAGAGAACTATCTACACTGTTTGATGCTCCAGCAACATCTCCTTGTTATACTAGAGATCTATCTACACTGTTTGATGCTGACAGCAACATCTCCTTGTTATACTAGAGATCTATCTACACTGTTTGATACTGCCAGCAACATCTCCTTGTTATACTAGAGAACTATCTACACTGTTTGATGCTCCAGCAACATCTCCTTGTTATACTAGAGAACTATCTACACTGTTTGATGCTCCAGCAACATCTCCTTGTTATACTAGAGAACTATCTACACTGTTTGATGCTCCAGCAACATCTCCTTGTTATACTAGAGAACTATCTACACTGTTTGATGCTCCAGCAACATCTCCTTGTTATACTAGAGAACTATCCGCACTGTTTGATACTGCCAGCAACACCTCCTTGTTATACTAGAGATCTATCTACATTGTTTGATACTGCCAGCAACATCTCCTTGTTATACAAGAGAACTATCTACACTGTTTGATGCTCCAGCAACATCTCCTTGTTGTACTAGGGAACTATCCACACTGTTTGATGCTGCCAGCAACATCTCCTTGTACTAGAGAACTATCCACACTGTTTGATACTGCCAGCAACATCTCCTTGTACTAGAGAACTATCTACACTGTTTGATGCTGCCAGCAACATCCCCTTGTACTAGAGAACTATCTACACTGTTTGATGCTCCAGCTACATCTCCTTGTTGTACTAGAGAACTATCTACACTGTTTGATGCTCCAGCAACATCTCCTTGTTATACTAGAGATCGATCTACACTGTTTGATACTGCTAGCAACATCTCCTTGTTATACTAGAGGACTATCTACACTTTTTGATGCTCCAGCAATATCTCCTTGTTTAACTAGAGAACTATCTACACTGTTTGATGCTGCCAGCAACATCTCCTTGTTATACTAGAGGACTATCTACACTGTTTGATGCTGCCAGCAACATCTCCTTGTTATACTAGAGAACTATCTACACTGTTTGATGCTCCAGCAACATCTCCTTGTTATACTGGAGAACTATCTACACTGTTTGATGCTGCCAGCAACATCTCCTTGTTATACTAGAGAACTATCTACACTGTTTCACACTGCCAGCAACATCTCCTTGTTATACTAGAGAACTATCTACACTGTTTGATGCTGCCAGCAACATCTCCTTGTTATACTAGAGAACTATCTACACTGTTTGATGCTTCAGCAACATCTCCTTGTTATACTAGAGAACTATCTACACTGTTTGATGCTGCCAGCAACATCTCCTTGTTATACTAGAGATCTATCTGTACTGTTTGATGCTGCCAGCAACATCTCCTTGTTATACTAGAGAACTATCTGTACTGTTTGATGCTCCAGCAACATCTCCTTGTTATACTACAGAACTATCTGTACTGTTTGATGCTGCCAGCAACATCTCCTTGTTATACTAGAGAACTATCTACACTGTTTGATGCTGCCAGCTACATCTCCTTGTTATACTAGAGAACTATCTACACTGTTTGATGCTGCCAGCAACATCTCCTTGTTATACTAGAGAACTATCTACACTGTTTGATGCTCCAGCAACATGTCCTTGTTATACTAGAGAACTATCTACACTGTTTGATGCTCCAGCAACATCTCCTTGTTATACTAGAGAACTATCTACACTGTTTGATGCTGCCAGCAACATCGTCTTGTTATACTAGAGAACTATCTACACTGTTTGATGCTCCAGCAACATCTCCTTGTTATACTAGAGGACTATCTACACTGTTTGATGCTCCAGCAACATCTCCTTGTTATACTAGAGAACTATCTACACTGTTTCATACTGCCAGCAACATCTCCTTGTTATACTAGAGAACTATCTACACTGTTTGATGCTCCAGCAACATCTCGTTGTTATACTAGAGAACTATCTACACTGTTTGATGCTCCAGCAACATCTCCTTGTTATACTAGAGAACTATCCACACTGTTTGATGCTCCAGCAACATCTCCTTGTTATACTAGAGAACTATCCACACTGTTTGATGCTCCAGCAACATCTCCTTGTTATACTAGAGAACTATCCACACTGTTTGATGCTCCAGCAACATCTCCTTGATATACTAGAGAACTATCCACACTGTTTGATACTGCCAGCAACATCTCCTTGTTATACTAGAGAACTATCCACACTGTTTGATGCTCCAGCAACATCTCCTTGTTATACTAGAGAACTATCCACACTATTTGATGCTCCAGCAACATCTCCTTGTTATACTAGAGAACTATCCACACTGTTTGATGCTCCAGAAACATCTACTCGCTATACTAGAGAACTATAGACACTGTTTGATGCTGCCAGCAACATCTCCTTGATATACTATAGAACTATCCACACTGTTTGATACTGCCAGCAACATCTCCTTGTTATACTAGAGAACTATCTACACTGTTTGATACTGCCAGCAACATCTCCTTGCTATACTAGAGAACCATCTACATTGTTTGATGCTCCAGCAACATCTCCTTGTTATACTAGAGATCTATCCACACTGTTTGATGCTCCAGCAACATCTCCTTGTTATACTGGAGAACTATCTACACTGTTTGATGCTCCAGCAACATCTCCTTGTTATACTGGAGAACTATCTACACTGTTTGATGCTCCAGCAACATCTCCTTGTTATACTAGAGATCTATCCACACTGTTTGATGCTCCAGCAACATCTCCTTGTTATACTAGAGAACTATCTACACTGTTTGATGCTCCAGCAACATCTCCTTGTTGTACTAGAGAACTATCTACACTGTTTGATACTACCAGCAACATCTCCTTGTTATACTAGAGAACTATCCACACTGTTTGATACTGCCAGCAACATCTCCTTGTTATACTAGAGAACTATCCACACTGTTTGATGCTGGCAGCAACATCTCCTTGTTATACAAGAGAACTATCTACACTGTTTGATACTCCAGCAACATCTCCTTGTTATACTAGAGAACTATCTACACTGTTTGATGCTGCAGCAACATCTCCTTGTTATACTAGAGAACTATCTACACTGTTTGATGCTGCAGCAACATCTCCTTTTTATACTAGAGAACTATCTACACTGTTTGATACTCCAGCAACATCTCCTTGTTATACTAGAGATCTATCTACACTGTTTGATACTCCAGCAACATCTCCTTTTTATACTAGAGAACTATCTACACTGTTTGATACTCCAGCAACATCTCCTTTTTATACTAGAGAACTATCTACATTGTTTGATACTGCCAGCAACATCTCCTTGTTATACAAGAGAACTATCCACACTGTTTGATGCTCCAGCAACATCTCCTTGTTATACTAGAGAACTATCTACACTGTTTAATGCTCCAGCAACATCTCCTTGTTATACTAGAGAACTATCTACACTGTTTGATACTCCAGCAACATTTCCTTGTTATACTAGAGAACTATCTACACTGTTTGATGTTGCCAGCGACATCCCCTTGTTATACTAGAGAACTATCTGTATTGTTTGATACTGCCAGCAACATCTCCTTGTTATACAAGAGAACTATCTACACTGTTTGATACTCCAGCAACATCTCCTTGTTATACAAGAGAACTATCTACACTGTTTGATACTCCAGCAACATCTCCTTGTTATACTAGAGATCTAGCTACACTGTTTGATGCTCAAGCAACATCTCCTTGTTATACTAGAGAACTATCTACACTGTTTGATGCTCCAGCAACATCTCCTTGATATACTAGAGAACTATCTACACTGTTTGATGCTCCAGCAACATCTCCTTGTTATACTAGAGAACTATCTACACTGTTTGATGCTGCCAGCAACATCTCCTTGTTATACTAGAGAACTATCTACACTGTTTGATGCTCCAGCAACATCTCCTTGTTATACTAGAGAACTATCTACACTGTTTGATACTGCCAGCAACATCTCCTTGTACTAGAGAACTATCTACACTGTTTGATGCTCCAGCAACATCTCCTTGTTATACTAGAGAACTATCTACACTGTTTGATGCTCCAGCAACATCTCCTTGTTATACTAGAGATCTAGCTACACTGTTTGATGCTCCAGCAACATCTCCTTGTTATACAAGAGAACTATCTACACTGTTTGATGCTCCAGCAACATCTCCTTGTTATACTAGAGATCTAGCTACACTGTTTGATGCTCCAGCAACATCTCCTTGTTGTACTAGAGAACTATCTACACTGTTTGATGCTCCAGCAACATCTCCTTGTTATACAAGAGAACTATCCACACTGTTTGATGCTCCAGCAACATCTCCTTGTTGTACTAGAGAACTATCCACACTGTTTGATGCTCCAGCAACATCTCCTTGTTGTACTAGAGAACTATCTACACTGTTTGATGCTCCAGCAACATCTCCTTGTTATACAAGAGAACTATCCACACTGTTTGATGCTCCAGCAACATCTCCTTGTTATACAAGAGATCTATCCACACTGTTTGATGCTCCAGCAACATCTCCTTGTTATACAAGAGAACTATCCACACTGTTTGATGCTCCAGCAACATCTCCTTGTTATACTAGAGAACTATCCACACTGTTTGATGCTCCAGCAACATCTCCTTGTTATACTAGAGAACTATCTACACTGTTTGATACTGCCAGCAACATCTCCTTGTTATACTAGAGAACTATCTACACTGTTTGATGCTGCCAGCCACATCTCCTTGTTATACTAGAGAACTATCCACACTGTTTGATGCTGCCAGCCACATCTCCTTGTTATACTAGAGAACTATCCACACTGTTTGATGCTGCCAGCAACATCTCCTTGTTATACTAGAGAACTATCCACACTGTTTGATGCTGCCAGCCACATCTCCTTGTTATACTAGAGAACTATCTACACTGTTTGATGCTGCCAGCCACATCTCCTTGTTATACTAGAGAACTATCTACACTGTTTGATGCTGCCAGCCACATCTCCTTGTTCCTTGTTATACTAGAGAACTATCTACACTGTTTGATACTGGCAGCAACATCTCCTTGTTATACTAGAGATCTATCTACACTGTTTGATGCTGACAGCAACATCTCCTTGTTATACTAGAGATCTATCTACACTGTTTGATACTGCCAGCAACATCTCCTTGTTATACTAGAGGACTATCCACACTGTTTGATACTGCCACCAACATCTCCTTGTTATACTAGAGAACTATCTACACTGTTTTATGCTCCAGCAACATCTCCTTGTTATACTAGAGATCTATCTACAGTGTTTGATGCTGACAGCAACATCTTCTTGTTATACTAGAGATCTATCTACACTGTTCGATACTGCCAGCAACATCTCCTTGTTATACTAGAGATCTATCTACACTGTTTGATACTGCCAGCAACATCTCCTTGTTATACTAGAGGACTATCCACACTGTTTGATACTGCCAGCAACATCTCCTTGTTATACAAGAGATCTATCTACACTGTTTGATGCTGACAGCAACATCTCCTTGTTATACAAGACAACTATCTACACTGTTTGATGCTCCAGCAACATCTCCTTGTTATACTAGAGAACTATCTACACTGTTTGATGCTGACAGCAACATCTCCTTGTTATACTAGAGAACTATCCACACTGTTTGATGCTGCCAGCAACATCTCCTTGTTATACTAGAGAACTATCTACACTGTTTGATGCTCCAGCAACATCTCCTTGTTATACTAGAGAACTATCCGCACTGTTTGATACTGCCAGCAACACTTCCTTGTTATACTAGAGATCTATCTACACTGTTTGATACTGCCAGCAACATCTCCTTGTTATACAAGAGAACTATCTACACTGTTTGATGCTGACAGCAACATTTCCTTGTTATACAAGAGAACAATCTACACTGTTTGATGCTCCAGCAACATCTCCTTGTTATACTAGAGATCTATCTACACTGTTTGATACTGCCAGCAACATCTCCTTGTTGTACTAGAGAACTATCCACACTGTTTGATGCCCCAGCAACATCTCCTTGTTGTACTAGGGAACTATCCACAATTTGTGATGCTGCCAGCAACATCTCCTTGTACTAGAGAACTATCTACACTGTTTGATGCAGCCGGCAACATCTCCTTGTTGTACTAGAGAACTATCTACACTGTTTGATGCTCCAGCAACATCTCCTTGTTATACTAGAGAACTATCTACACTGTTTGATACTGCCAGCAACATCTCCTTGTTATACTAGAGAACTATCTACACTGTTTGATACTGCCAGCAACATCTCCTTGTTATATTAGAGAACTATCTACACTGTTTGATGCTCCAGCAACATTTCCTTGTTATACTAGAGATCTATCTACACTGTTTGATGCTCCAGCAACATCTCCTTGTTATACTAGAGAACTATCTACACTGTTTGATGCTCCAGCAATATCTCCTTGTTATACTAGAGAACTATCTGCACTGTTTGATGCTGCCAGCAATATCTCCTTGTTATACTAGAGGACTATCTACACTGTTTGATGCTCCAGCAACATCTCCTTGTTATACTAGAGAACTATCTGTACTGTTTGATGCTGCCAGCAACATCTCCTTGTTATACTAGAGAACTATCTGTACTGTTTGATGCTCCAGCAACATCTCCTTGTTATACTAGAGAACTATCTGTACTGTTTGATGCTGCCAGCAACATCTCCTTGTTATACTAGAGAACTATCTACACTGTTTGATGCTGCCAGCTACATCTCCTTGTTATACTAGAGAACTATCTACACTGTTTGATGCTGCCAGCAACATCTCCTTGTTATACTAGAGAACTATCTACACTGTTTGATGCTCCAGCAACATCTCCTTGTTATACTAGAGAACTATCTACACTGTTTGATGCTGCCAGCAACATCTCCTTGTTATACTAGAGAACTATCTACACTGTTTGATGCTCCAGCAACATCTCCTTGTTATACTAGAGAACTATCTACACTGTTTGATGCTCCAGCAACATCTCCTTGTTATACTAGAGGACTATCTACACTGTTTGATGCTCCAGCAACATCTCCTTGTTATACTAGAGAACTATCTACACTGTTTCATACTGCCAGCAACATGTCCTTGTTATACTAGAGAACTATCTACACTGATTGATGCTCCAGCAACATTTCCTTGTTATACTAGAGAACTATCTACACTGTTTGATGCTCCAGCAACATCTCCTTGTTATACTAGAGAACTATCTACACTGTTTGATGCTCCAGCAATATCTCCTTGTTATACTAGAGAACTATCTACACTGTTTGATGCTCCAGCAACATCTCCTTGTTATACTAGAGGACTATCTACACTGTTTGATGCTCCAGCAACATCTCCTTGTTATACTAGAGAACTATCTACACTGTTTCATACTGCCAGCAACATCTCCTTGTTATACTAGAGAACTATCTACACTGCTTGATGCTCCAGCAACATCTGCTTGTTATACTAGAGAACTATCTACACTGTTTGATGCTCCAGCAACATCTCCTTGTTATACTAGAGAACTATCTACACTGTTTGATGCTCCAGCAACATCTCCTTGTTATACTAGAGAACTATCTACACTGTTTGATGCTCCAGCAACATCTCCTTGTTATACTAGAGAACTATCCACACTGTTTGATGCTCCAGCAACATCTCCTTGTTATACTAGAGAACTATCTACACTGTTTGATGCTCCAGCAACATCTCCTTGTTATACTAGAGAACTATCTACACTGTGTGATGCTCCAGCAACATCTCCTTGTTGTACTTGAGAACTATCTACACTGTTTGATGCTGCCAGCAACATCTCCTTGTTATACTAGAGAACTATCTACACTGTTTGATACTGCCAGCAACATCTCCTTGTTATACTAGAGAACTATCTACACTGTTTGATGCTCCAGCAACATCTCCTTGTACTAGATAACTATCCACACTGTTTGATACTGCCAGCAACATCTCCTTGTTATACTAGAGAACTATCTACACTGTTTGATGCAGCCGGCAACATCTCCTTGTTGTACTAGAGAACTATCTACACTGTTTGATGCTCCAGCAACATCTCCTTGTTATACTAGAGAACTATCTACACTGTTTGATACTGCCAGCAACATCTCCTTGTTATACTAGAGAACTATCTACACTGTTTGATACTGCCAGCAACATCTCCTTGTTATATTAGAGAACTATCTACACTGTTTGATGCTCCAGCAACATTTCCTTGTTATACTAGAGATCTATCTACACTGTTTGATGCTCCAGCAACATCTCCTTGTTATACTAGAGAACTATCTACACTGTTTGATACTGCCAGCAACATCTCCTTGTTATACTAGAGAACTATCTACACTGTTTGATGCTCCAGCAACATTTCCTTGTTATACTAGAGATCTATCTACACTGTTTGATGCTCCAGCAACATCTCCTTGTTATACTAGAGAACTATCTACACTGTTTGATACTGCCAGCAACATCTCCTTGTTATACTAGAGAACTATCTACACTGTTTGATGCTCCAGCAACATTTCCTTGTTATACTAGAGATCTATCTACACTGTTTGATGCTCCAGCAACATCCCCTTGTTATACTAGAGAACTATCTACACTGTTTGATACTGCCAGCAGCATCTCCTTGTTATACTAGAGAACTATCTACACCGTTTGATGCTCCAGCAACATCTCCTTGTTATACTAGAGAACTATCTACACTGTTTGATGCTCCAGCAACATCTCCTTGTTATACTAGAGATCTATCTACACTGTTTGATGCTCCAGCAACATCTCCTTGTTATACTAGAGAACTATCTACACCGTTTGATGCTCCAGCAACATCTCCTTGTTATACTAGAGAACTATCTACACTGTTTGATGCTCCAGCAACATCTCCTTGTTATACTAGAGATCTATCTACACTGTTTGATACTGCCAGCAACATCTCCTTGTTATACTAGGGAACTATCTACACTGTTTGATACTGCCAGCAACATCTCCTTGTTATACTAGAGAACTATCTACACTGTTTGATGCTCCAGCAACATCTCCTTGTTATACTAGAGAACTATCTACACTGTTTGATACTGCCAGCAACATCTCCTTGTTATACTAGAGAACTATCCACACAGTTTGATGCTGCCGGCAACATCTCCTTGTTATACTAGAGGACTATGCACACTGTTTGATGCTGCCGGAAACATCTCCTTGTTATACTAGAGGACTATCCACACTGTTTGATGCTGCCGGCAACATCTCCTTGTTATACTAGAGAACTATCTACACTGTTTGATACTGCCAGCAACATCTCCTTGTTATACTAGAGAACTATCCACACTGTTTGATACTGCCAGCAACATCTCCTTGATATACTAGAGAACTATCTACACTGTTTGATGCTCCAGCAACATCTCCTTGTTATACTAGAGAACTATCCACACTGTTTGATGCTGCCAGCAACATCTCCTTGTTATACTAGAGAACTATCTACACTGTTTGATGCTGCCAGCAACATCTCCTTGTTATACTAGAGGACTATCTACACTGTTTGATGCTGCCAGCAACATCTCCTTGTTATACTAGAGAACTATCTACACTGTTTGATGCTGCCAGCCACATCTCCTTGTTATACTAGAGAACTATCCACACTGTTTGATGCTGCCAGCCACATCTCCTTGTTATACTAGAGAACTATCCACACTGTTTGATGCTGCCAGCAACATCTCCTTGTTATACTAGAGAACTATCCACACTGTTTGATGCTGCCAGCCACATCTCCTTGTTATACTAGAGAACTATCTACACTGTTTGATGCTGCCAGCCACATCTCCTTGTTATACTAGAGAACTATCTACACTGTTTGATGCTGCCAGCCACATCTCCTTGTTCCTTGTTATACTAGAGAACTATCTACACTGTTTGATACTGGCAGCAACATCTCCTTGTTATACTAGAGATCTATCTACACTGTTTGATGCTGACAGCAACATCTCCTTGTTATACTAGAGATCTATCTACACTGTTTGATACTGCCAGCAACATCTCCTTGTTATACTAGAGGACTATCCACACTGTTTGATACTGCCACCAACATCTCCTTGTTATACTAGAGAACTATCTACACTGTTTTATGCTCCAGCAACATCTCCTTGTTATACTAGAGATCTATCTACAGTGTTTGATGCTGACAGCAACATCTTCTTGTTATACTAGAGATCTATCTACACTGTTCGATACTGCCAGCAACATCTCCTTGTTATACTAGAGATCTATCTACACTGTTTGATACTGCCAGCAACATCTCCTTGTTATACTAGAGGACTATCCACACTGTTTGATACTGCCAGCAACATCTCCTTGTTATACAAGAGATCTATCTACACTGTTTGATGCTGACAGCAACATCTCCTTGTTATACAAGACAACTATCTACACTGTTTGATGCTCCAGCAACATCTCCTTGTTATACTAGAGAACTATCTACACTGTTTGATGCTGACAGCAACATCTCCTTGTTATACTAGAGAACTATCCACACTGTTTGATGCTGCCAGCAACATCTCCTTGTTATACTAGAGAACTATCTACACTGTTTGATGCTCCAGCAACATCTCCTTGTTATACTAGAGAACTATCCGCACTGTTTGATACTGCCAGCAACACTTCCTTGTTATACTAGAGATCTATCTACACTGTTTGATACTGCCAGCAACATCTCCTTGTTATACTAGAGATCTATCTACACTGTTTGATACTGCCAGCAACATCTCCTTGTTGTACTAGAGAACTATCCACACTGTTTGATGCCCCAGCAACATCTCCTTGTTGTACTAGGGAACTATCCACAATTTGTGATGCTGCCAGCAACATCTCCTTGTACTAGAGAACTATCTACACTGTTTGATGCAGCCGGCAACATCTCCTTGTTGTACTAGAGAACTATCTACACTGTTTGATGCTCCAGCAACATCTCCTTGTTATACTAGAGAACTATCTACACTGTTTGATACTGCCAGCAACATCTCCTTGTTATACTAGAGAACTATCTACACTGTTTGATACTGCCAGCAACATCTCCTTGTTATATTAGAGAACTATCTACACTGTTTGATGCTCCAGCAACATTTCCTTGTTATACTAGAGATCTATCTACACTGTTTGATGCTCCAGCAACATCTCCTTGTTATACTAGAGAACTATCTACACTGTTTGATGCTCCAGCAATATCTCCTTGTTATACTAGAGAACTATCTGCACTGTTTGATGCTGCCAGCAATATCTCCTTGTTATACTAGAGGACTATCTACACTGTTTGATGCTCCAGCAACATCTCCTTGTTATACTAGAGAACTATCTGTACTGTTTGATGCTGCCAGCAACATCTCCTTGTTATACTAGAGAACTATCTGTACTGTTTGATGCTCCAGCAACATCTCCTTGTTATACTAGAGAACTATCTGTACTGTTTGATGCTGCCAGCAACATCTCCTTGTTATACTAGAGAACTATCTACACTGTTTGATGCTGCCAGCTACATCTCCTTGTTATACTAGAGAACTATCTACACTGTTTGATGCTGCCAGCAACATCTCCTTGTTATACTAGAGAACTATCTACACTGTTTGATGCTCCAGCAACATCTCCTTGTTATACTAGAGAACTATCTACACTGTTTGATGCTGCCAGCAACATCTCCTTGTTATACTAGAGAACTATCTACACTGTTTGATGCTCCAGCAACATCTCCTTGTTATACTAGAGAACTATCTACACTGTTTGATGCTCCAGCAACATCTCCTTGTTATACTAGAGGACTATCTACACTGTTTGATGCTCCAGCAACATCTCCTTGTTATACTAGAGAACTATCTACACTGTTTCATACTGCCAGCAACATCTCCTTGTTATACTAGAGAACTATCTACACTGATTGATGCTCCAGCAACATTTCCTTGTTATACTAGAGAACTATCTACACTGTTTGATGCTCCAGCAACATCTCCTTGTTATACTAGAGAACTATCTACACTGTTTGATGCTCCAGCAATATCTCCTTGTTATACTAGAGAACTATCTACACTGTTTGATGCTCCAGCAACATCTCCTTGTTATACTAGAGGACTATCTACACTGTTTGATGCTCCAGCAACATCTCCTTGTTATACTAGAGAACTATCTACACTGTTTCATACTGCCAGCAACATCTCCTTGTTATACTAGAGAACTATCTACACTGCTTGATGCTCCAGCAACATCTGCTTGTTATACTAGAGAACTATCTACACTGTTTGATGCTCCAGCAACATCTCCTTGTTATACTAGAGAACTATCTACACTGTTTGATGCTCCAGCAACATCTCCTTGTTATACTAGAGAACTATCTACACTGTTTGATGCTCCAGCAACATCTCCTTGTTATACTAGAGAACTATCCACACTGTTTGATGCTCCAGCAACATCTCCTTGTTATACTAGAGAACTATCTACACTGTTTGATGCTCCAGCAACATCTCCTTGTTATACTAGAGAACTATCTACACTGTGTGATGCTCCAGCAACATCTCCTTGTTGTACTTGAGAACTATCTACACTGTTTGATGCTGCCAGCAACATCTCCTTGTTATACTAGAGAACTATCTACACTGTTTGATACTGCCAGCAACATCTCCTTGTTATACTAGAGAACTATCTACACTGTTTGATGCTCCAGCAACATCTCCTTGTACTAGATAACTATCCACACTGTTTGATACTGCCAGCAACATCTCCTTGTTATACTAGAGAACTATCTACACTGTTTGATGCAGCCGGCAACATCTCCTTGTTGTACTAGAGAACTATCTACACTGTTTGATGCTCCAGCAACATCTCCTTGTTATACTAGAGAACTATCTACACTGTTTGATACTGCCAGCAACATCTCCTTGTTATACTAGAGAACTATCTACACTGTTTGATACTGCCAGCAACATCTCCTTGTTATATTAGAGAACTATCTACACTGTTTGATGCTCCAGCAACATTTCCTTGTTATACTAGAGATCTATCTACACTGTTTGATGCTCCAGCAACATCTCCTTGTTATACTAGAGAACTATCTACACTGTTTGATACTGCCAGCAACATCTCCTTGTTATACTAGAGAACTATCTACACTGTTTGATGCTCCAGCAACATTTCCTTGTTATACTAGAGATCTATCTACACTGTTTGATGCTCCAGCAACATCTCCTTGTTATACTAGAGAACTATCTACACTGTTTGATACTGCCAGCAACATCTCCTTGTTATACTAGAGAACTATCTACACTGTTTGATGCTCCAGCAACATTTCCTTGTTATACTAGAGATCTATCTACACTGTTTGATGCTCCAGCAACATCCCCTTGTTATACTAGAGAACTATCTACACTGTTTGATACTGCCAGCAGCATCTCCTTGTTATACTAGAGAACTATCTACACCGTTTGATGCTCCAGCAACATCTCCTTGTTATACTAGAGAACTATCTACACTGTTTGATGCTCCAGCAACATCTCCTTGTTATACTAGAGATCTATCTACACTGTTTGATGCTCCAGCAACATCTCCTTGTTATACTAGAGAACTATCTACACCGTTTGATGCTCCAGCAACATCTCCTTGTTATACTAGAGAACTATCTACACTGTTTGATGCTCCAGCAACATCTCCTTGTTATACTAGAGATCTATCTACACTGTTTGATACTGCCAGCAACATCTCCTTGTTATACTAGGGAACTATCTACACTGTTTGATACTGCCAGCAACATCTCCTTGTTATACTAGAGAACTATCTACACTGTTTGATGCTCCAGCAACATCTCCTTGTTATACTAGAGAACTATCTAGACTGTTTGATACTGCCAGCAACATCTCCTTGTTATACTAGAGAACTATCCACACAGTTTGATGCTGCCGGCAACATCTCCTTGTTATACTAGAGGACTATGCACACTGTTTGATGCTGCCGGAAACATCTCCTTGTTATACTAGAGGACTATCCACACTGTTTGATGCTGCCGGCAACATCTCCTTGTTATACTAGAGAACTATCTACACTGTTTGATACTGCCAGCAACATCTCCTTGTTATACTAGAGAACTATCCACACTGTTTGATACTGCCAGCAACATCTCCTTGATATACTAGAGAACTATCTACACTGTTTGATGCTCCAGCAACATCTCCTTGTTATACTAGAGAACTATCCACACTGTTTGATGCTGCCAGCAACATCTCCTTGTTATACTAGAGAACTATCTACACTGTTTGATGCTGCCAGCAACATCTCCTTGTTATACTAGAGGACTATCTACACTGTTTGATGCTGCCAGCAACATCTCCTTGTTATACTAGAGAACTATCTACACTGTTTGATACTGCCAGCAACATCTCCTTGTTATACTAGAGAACTATCTACACTGTTTGATGCTCCAGCAACATCTCCTTGTTATACTAGAGAACTATCTACACTGTTTGATGCTGCCAGCAACATCTCCTTGTTATACTAGAGATCTATCTACACTGTTTGATGTTGCCAGCAACATCTCCTTGTTATACTAGAGAACTATCTACACTGTTTGATGCTCCAGCAACATCTCCTTGTTATACTAGAGATCTATCTACACTGTTTGATACTGCCAGCAACATCTCCTTGTTATACTAGAGAACTATCTACACTGTTTGATACTGCCAGCAACATCTCCTTGTTATACTAGAGAACTATCTACACTGTTTGATACTCCAGCAACATCTCCTTGTTATACTAGAGAACTATCTACACTGTTTGATGCTCCAGCAACATCTCCTTGTTATACTAGAGAACTATCTACACTGTTTGATACTGCCAGCAACATCTCCTTGTTATACTAGAGAACTATCTACACTGTTTGATACTGCCAGCAACATCTCCTTGTTATACTAGAGAACTATCTACACTGTTTGATACTGCCAGCAACATCTCCTTGTTATACTAGAGATCTATCTACACTGTTTGATGCTCCAGCAACATCTCCTTGTTATACTAGAGAACTATCTACACTGTTTGATACTGCCAGCAACATCTCCTTGTACTAGAGAACTATCTACACTGTTTGATGCTCCAGCAACATCTCCTTGTTATACTAGAGAACTATCTACACTGTTTGATGCTCCAGCAACATCTCCTTGTTATACTAGAGAACTATCTACACTGTTTGATGCTGCCAGCAACATCTCCTTGTTATACTAGTGAACTATCTACACTGTTTGATGCTCCAGCAACATCTCCTTGTTATACTAGAGGACTATCTACACTGTTTGATGCTCCAGCAGCATTTCCTTGTTATACTAGAGAACTATCTACACTGTTTGATGCTGCCAGCAACATCTCCTTGTTATACTAGAGAACTATCTACACTGTTTCATACTGCCAGCAACATCTCCTTGTTATACTAGAGAACTATCTACACTGTTTGATGCTCCAGCAACATCTCCTTGTTATACTAGAGAACTATCTACACTGTTTGATGCTCCAGCAACATCTCCTTGTTATACTAGAGAACTATCTACACTGTTTGATGCTCCAGCAACATCTCCTTGTTATACTAGAGGACTATCCACACTGTTTGATGCTCCAGCAACATCTCTTTGTTATACTAGAGAACTATCTACACTGTTTTATGCTCCAGCAACATCTCCTTGTTATACTAGAGAACTATCTACACTGTTTGATGCTCCAGCAACATCTCCTTGTTAAACTTGAGAACTATCTACACTGTTTTATGCTCCAGCAACATGTTCTTGTTATACTAGAGAACTATCTACACTGTTTGATGCTCCAGCAACATCTCCTTGTTATACTAGAGAACTATCTACACCGTTTGATGCTCCAGCAACATCTCCTTGTTATACTAGAGAACTATCTACACTGTTTGATGCTGCCAGCAACATCTCCTTGTACTAGAGAACTATCCACACTGTTTGATGCTGCCAGCAACATCTCCTTGTTATACTACAGAACTATCTACACCGTTTGATGCTCCAGCTACATCTCCTTGTTGTACTAGAGAACTATCCACACTGTTTGATGCTCCAGCAACATCTCCTTGTTATACTAAAGAACTATCTACACTGTTTGATGCTCCAGCAACATCTCCTTGTTGTACTAGAGAACTATCCACAGTGTTTGATGCTCCAGCAACATCTCCTTGTTGTACTGGAGAACCATCCACACTGTTTGATGCTCCAGCAACATCTACTCGCTATACTAGAGAACTATCCACACTGTTTGATGCTGCCAGCAACATCTCCTTGATATACTAGAGAACTATCCACACTGTTTGATACTGCCAGCAACATCTCCTTGTTATACTAGAGAACTATCCACACTGTTTGATGCTCCAGCAACATCTCCTTGTGATACTAGAGAACTATCCACACTGTTTGATGCTCCAGCAACATCTCCTTGTTATACTAGAGAACTATCCACACTGTTTGATACTGCCAGCAACATCTCCTTGTTATACTAGAGAACTATCCACACTGTTTGATGCTCCAGCAACATCTCCTTGTTATACTAGAGAACTATCCACACTGTTTGATGCTCCAGCAACATCTCCTTGTTATACTAGAGAACTATCCACACTGTTTGATGCTCCAGCAACATCTCCTTGATATACTAGAGAACTATCCACACTGTTTGATACTGCCAGCAACATCTCCTTGTTATACTAGAGAACTATCCACACTGTTTGATGCTCCAGCAACATCTCCTTGTTATACTAGAGAACTATCCACACTATTTGATGCTCCAGCAACATCTCCTTGTTATACTAGAGAACTATCCACACTGTTTGATGCTCCAGCAACATCTACTCGCTATACTAGAGAACTATAAACACTGTTTGATGCTGCCAGCAACATCTCCTTGATATACTATAGAACTATCCACACTGTTTGATACTGCCAGCAACATCTCCTTGTTATACTAGAGAACTATCTACACTGTTTGATACTGCCAGCAACATCTCCTTGCTATACTAGAGAACCTTCTACACTGTTTGATGCTCCAGCAACATCTCCTTGTTATACTAGAGAACTATCCACACTGTTTGATGCTCCAGCAACATCTCCTTGTTATACTAGAGAACTATCTACACTGTTTCATACTGCCAGCAACATCTCCTTGTTATACTAGAGATCTATCCACACTGTTTGATGCTCCAGCAACATCTCCTTGTTATACTAGGGAACTATCTACACTGTTTGATGCTCCAGCAACATCTCCTTGTTATACTAGAGAACTATCTACACTGTTTGATGCTCCAGCAACATCTCCTTGTTATACTAGAGAACTATCTACACTGTTTCATACTGCCAGCAACATCTCCTTGTTATACTAGAGATCTATCTACACTGTTTGATGCTCCAGCAACATCTCCTTGTTATACTAGGGAACTATCTACACTGTTTGATGCTCCAGCAACATCTCCTTGTTATACTAGAGAACTATCTACACTGTTTGATGCTCCAGCAACATCTCCTTGTTATACTAGAGAACTATCTACACTGTTTGATGCTCCAGCAACATCTCCTTGTTGTACTAGAGAACTATCCACACTGTTTGATACTACCAGCAACATCTCCTTGTTATACTAGAGAACTATCCACACTGTTTGATACTACCAGCAACATCTCCTTGTTATACTAGAGAACTATCTACACTGTTTGATGCTGCAGCAACATCTCCTTTTTATACTAGAGAACTATCTACACTGTTTGATACTCCAGCAACATCTCCTTGTTATACAAGAGAACTATCCACACTGTTTGATGCTCCAGCAACATCTCCTTGTTATACTAGAGAACTATCTACACTGTTTGATACTCCAGCAACATTTCCTTGTTATACTAGAGAACTATCTACACTGTTTGATGTTGCCAGCAACATCCCCTTGTTATACTAGAGAACTATCTGTATTGTTTGATACTGCCAGCAACATCTCCTTGTTATACTAGAGAACTATCTACACTGTTTGATGCTCCAGCAACATCTCCTTGTTATACAAGAGAACTATCTACACTGTTTGATGCTCCAGCAACATCTCCTTGTTATACAAGAGAACTATTCACACTGTTTGATGCTCCAGCAACATCTCCTTGTTGTACTAGAGAACTATCCACACTGTTTGATGCTCCAGCAACATCTCCTTGTTATACAAGAGAACTATCCACACTGTTTGATGCTCCAGCAACATCTCCTTGTTGTACTAGAGAACTATCCACACTGTTTGATGCTCCAGCAACATCTCCTTGTTATACAAGAGATCTATCCACACTGTTTGATGCTCCAGCAACATCTCCTTGTTGTACTAGAGAACTATCCACACTGTTTGATGCTCCAGCAACATCTCCTTGTTATACAAGAGAACTATCCACACTGTTTGATGCTCCAGCAACATCTCCTTGTTATACAAGAGAACTATCCACACTGTTTGATGCTCCAGCATCATCTCCTTGTTGTACTAGAGAACTATCCACACTGTTTGATGCTCCAGCAACATCTCCTTGTTATACTAGAGGACTGTCCACACTGTTTGATGCCCCAGCAACATTTCCTTGTTATACAAGAGATCTATCTACACTGTTTGATACTCCAGCAACATCTCCTTGTTATACAAGAGAACTATCCACACTGTTTGATGCTCCAGCAACATCTCCTTGTTGTACTAGAGAACTATCTACACTGTTTGATGCTCCAGCAACATCTCCTTGTTATACTAGAGAACTATCCACACTGTTTGATACTCCAGCAACATCTCCTTGTTATACTAGAGAACTATCCACACTGTTTGATACTCCAGCAACATCTCCTTGTTATACTAGAGAACTATCCACACTGTTTGATGCTGCCAGCAACATCTCCTTGTTATACTAGAGAACTATCCACACTGTTTGATGCTGCCAGCCACATCTCCTTTTTATACTAGAGAACTATCCACACTGTTTGATACTGCCAGCAACATCTCCTTGTTATACTAGAGAACTATCTACACTGTTTGATGCTCCAGCAACATTTCCTTGTTATACTAGAGAACTATCCACACTGTTTGATGCTCCAGCAACATCTCCTTGTTATACAAGAGAACTATCTACACTGTTTGATGCTCCAGCAACATCTCCTTGTTATACTAGAGAACTATCTGTACTGTTTGATGCTGCCAGCAACATCTCCTTGTTATACTAGAGAACTATCCACACTGTTTGATGCTCCAGCAACATCTCCTTGTTATACTAGAGAACTATCCACACTGTTTGATGCTCCAGCAACATCTCCTTGTTATACTAGAGAACTATCTGCACTGTTGATGCTCCAGCAGCATCTCCTTGTTATACTAGAGAACTATCCACACTGTTTGATGCTCCAGCAACATCTCCTTGTTATACTAGAGAACTATCTACACTGTTTGATGCAGCCGGCAACATCTCCTTGTTATACTAGAGAACTATCTACACTGTTTGATGCAGCCAGCAACATCTCCTTGTTATACTAGAAAACTATCTACACTGTTTGATGCTGACAGCAACATCTCCTTCTTATACTAGAGAACTATCTACACTGTTTGATGCTGCCAGCAACATCTCCTCGTTATACTAGAGAACTAACTACACTGTTTGATGCAGCCGGCAACATCTCCTTGTTATACTAGAGAACTATCTACACTGTTTGATGCAGCCGCAAACATCTCCTTGTTATACTAGAGAACTATCTACACTGTTTGATGCTGCCAGCAACATTTCCTTGTTATACTAGAGAACTATCTGTACTGTTTGATGCTGCCAGCAACATCTCCTTGTTATACTAGAGAACTATCTACACTGTTTGATGCTCCAGCAATATTTCCTTGTTATACTAGAGATCTATCTACACTGTTTGATGCTGCCAGCAACATCTCCTTGTTATCCTAGAGAACTATCTACACTGTTTGATGCTCCAGCAACATCTCCTTGTTATACTAGAGAACTATCTACACTGTTTGATGCTCCAGCAACATCTCCTTGTTATACTAGAGAACTATCTACACTGTTTGATGCAGCCGGCAACATCTCCTTGTTATACTAGAGAACTATCTGTACTTTTTGATACTGCCAGCAACATCTCCTTGTTATACTAGAGAACTATCTACACTGTTTGATGCTCCAGCAACATCTCCTTGTTATACTAGAGATCTATCTACACTGTTTGATGCTGACAGCAACATCTCCTTGTTATACTAGAGATCTATCTACACTGTTTGATACTGCCAGCAACATCTCCTTGTTATACTAGAGGACTATCCACACTGTTTGATACTGCCAGCAACATCTCCTTGTTATACTAGAGAACTATCTACACTGTTTTATGCTCCAGCAACATCTCCTTGTTATACTAGAGATCTATCTACACTGTTTGATGCTCCAGCAACATCTCCTTGTTATACTAGAGATCTATCTACACTGTTTGATACTGCCAGCAACATCTCCTTGTTATACTAGAGGACTATCCACACTGTTTGATACTGCCAGCAACATCTCCTTGTTATACAAGAGATCTATCTACACTGTTTGTTGCTGACAGCAACATCTCCTTGTTATCCTAGAGAACTATCTACACTGTTTGATGCTCCAGCAACATCTCCTTGTTATACTAGAGATCTATCTACACTGTTTGATGCTGACAGCAACATCTCCTTGTTATACTAGAGATCTATCTACACTGTTTGATACTGCCAGCAACATCTCCTTGTTATACTAGAGAACTATCTACACTGTTTGATGCTCCAGCAACATCTCCTTGTTATACTAGAGAACTATCTACACTGTTTGATGCTCCAGCAACATCTCCTTGTTATACTAGAGAACTATCTACACTGTTTGATGCTCCAGCAACATCTCCTTGTTATACTAGAGAACTATCTACACTGTTTGATGCTCCAGCAACATCTCCTTGTTATACTAGAGAACTATCCGCACTGTTTGATACTGCCAGCAACACTTCCTTGTTATACTAGAGATCTATCTACATTGTTTGATACTGCCAGCAACATCTCCTTGTTATACAAGAGAACTATCTACACTGTTTGATGCTCCAGCAACATCTCCTTGTTGTACTAGGGAACTATCCACACTGTTTGATGCTGCCAGCAACATCTCCTTGTACTAGAGAACTATCCACACTGTTTGATACTGCCAGCAACATCTCCTTGTACTAGAGAACTATCTACACTGTTTGATGCTGCCAGCAACATCCCCTTGTACTAGAGAACTATCTACACTGTTTGATGCTCCAGCTACATCTCCTTGTTGTACTAGAGAACTATCTACACTGTTTGATGCTCCAGCAACATCTCCTTGTTATACTAGAGATCGATCTACACTGTTTGATACTGCTAGCAATATCTCCTTGTTATACTAGAGATCTATCTACACTGTTTGATGCTTCAGCAACATCTCCTTGTTATACTAGAGGACTATCTACACTTTTTGATGCTCCAGCAATATCTCCTTGTTTAACTAGAGAACTATCTACACTGTTTGATGCTGCCAGCAACATCTCCTTGTTATACTAGAGGACTATCTACACTGTTTGATGCTGCCAGCAACATCTCCTTGTTATACTAGAGAACTATCTACACTGTTTGATGCTCCAGCAACATCTCCTTGTTATACTGGAGAACTATCTACACTGTTTGATGCTGCCAGCAACATCTCTTTGTTATACTAGAGAACTATCTACACTGTTTCATACTGCCAGCAACATCTCCTTGTTATACTAGAGAACTATCTACACTGTTTGATGCTGCCAGCAACATCTCCTTGTTATACTAGAGAACTATCTACACTGTTTGATGCTTCAGCAACATCTCCTTGTTATACTAGAGAACTATCTACACTGTTTGATGCAGCCGGCAACATCTCCTTGTTATACTAGAGAACTATCTACACTGTTTGATGCTGCCAGCAACATCTCCTTGTTATACTAGAGATCTATCTGTACTGTTTGATGCTGCCAGCAACATCTCCTTGTTATACTAGAGAACTATCTGTACTGTTTGATGCTCCAGCAACATCTCCTTGTTATACTACAGAACTATCTGTACTGTTTGATGCTGCCAGCAACATCTCCTTGTTATACTAGAGAACTATCTACACTGTTTGATGCTGCCAGCTACATCTCCTTGTTATACTAGAGAACTATCTACACTGTTTGATGCTGCCAGCAACA
Source organism: Deroplatys truncata (assembly GCA_030765065.1). NCBI lineage: Eukaryota > Metazoa > Arthropoda > Insecta > Mantodea > Mantidae > Deroplatys > Deroplatys truncata. Next base: position 4,518,868 of record CM060986.1, on the reverse strand, counting down.
TCTCCTTGTTATACTAGAGAACTATCTACACTGTTTGATGCTCCAGCAACATGTCCTTGTTATACTAGAGAACTATCTACACTGTTTGATGCTCCAGCAACATCTCCTTGTTATACTAGAGAACTATCTACACTGTTTGATGCTGCCAGCAACATCGTCTTGTTATACTAGAGAACTATCTACACTGTTTGATGCTCCAGCAACATCTCCTTGTTATACTAGAGGACTATCTACACTGTTTGATGCTCCAGCAACATCTCCTTGTTATACTAGAGAACTATCTACACTGTTTCATACTGCCAGCAACATCTCCTTGTTATACTAGAGAACTATCTACACTGTTTGATGCTCCAGCAACATCTCGTTGTTATACTAGAGAACTATCTACACTGTTTGATGCTCCAGCAACATCTCCTTGTTATACTAGAGAACTATCCACACTGTTTGATGCTCCAGCAACATCTCCTTGTTATACTAGAGAACTATCCACACTGTTTGATGCTCCAGCAACATCTCCTTGATATACTAGAGAACTATCCACACTGTTTGATACTGCCAGCAACATCTCCTTGTTATACTAGAGAACTATCCACACTGTTTGATGCTCCAGCAACATCTCCTTGTTATACTAGAGAACTATCCACACTATTTGATGCTCCAGCAACATCTCCTTGTTATACTAGAGAACTATCCACACTGTTTGATGCTCCAGAAACATCTACTCGCTATACTAGAGAACTATAGACACTGTTTGATGCTGCCAGCAACATCTCCTTGATATACTATAGAACTATCCACACTGTTTGATACTGCCAGCAACATCTCCTTGTTATACTAGAGAACTATCTACACTGTTTGATACTGCCAGCAACATCTCCTTGCTATACTAGAGAACCATCTACATTGTTTGATGCTCCAGCAACATCTCCTTGTTATACTAGAGATCTATCCACACTGTTTGATGCTCCAGCAACATCTCCTTGTTATACTGGAGAACTATCTACACTGTTTGATGCTCCAGCAACATCTCCTTGTTATACTGGAGAACTATCTACACTGTTTGATGCTCCAGCAACATCTCCTTGTTATACTAGAGATCTATCCACACTGTTTGATGCTCCAGCAACATCTCCTTGTTATACTAGAGAACTATCTACACTGTTTGATGCTCCAGCAACATCTCCTTGTTGTACTAGAGAACTATCTACACTGTTTGATACTACCAGCAACATCTCCTTGTTATACTAGAGAACTATCCACACTGTTTGATACTGCCAGCAACATCTCCTTGTTATACTAGAGAACTATCCACACTGTTTGATGCTGGCAGCAACATCTCCTTGTTATACAAGAGAACTATCTACACTGTTTGATACTCCAGCAACATCTCCTTGTTATACTAGAGAACTATCTACACTGTTTGATGCTGCAGCAACATCTCCTTGTTATACTAGGGAACTATCTACACTGTTTGATGCTGCAGCAACATCTCCTTTTTATACTAGAGAACTATCTACACTGTTTGATACTCCAGCAACATCTCCTTGTTATACTAGAGATCTATCTACACTGTTTGATACTCCAGCAACATCTCCTTTTTATACTAGAGAACTATCTACACTGTTTGATACTCCAGCAACATCTCCTTTTTATACTAGAGAACTATCTACATTGTTTGATACTGCCAGCAACATCTCCTTGTTATACAAGAGAACTATCCATACTGTTTGATGCTCCAGCAACATCTCCTTGTTATACTAGAGAACTATCTACACTGTTTAATGCTCCAGCAACATCTCCTTGTTATACTAGAGAACTATCTACACTGTTTGATACTCCAGCAACATTTCCTTGTTATACTAGAGAACTATCTACACTGTTTGATGTTGCCAGCAACATCCCCTTGTTATACTAGAGAACTATCTGTATTGTTTGATACTGCCAGCAACATCTCCTTGTTATACAAGAGAACTATCTACACTGTTTGATACTCCAGCAACATCTCCTTGTTATACAAGAGAACTATCTACACTGTTTGATACTCCAGCAACATCTCCTTGTTATACTAGAGATCTAGCTACACTGTTTGATGCTCCAGCAACATCTCCTTGTTATACTAGAGAACTATCTACACTGTTTGATGCTCCAGCAACATCTCCTTGATATACTAGAGAACTATCTACACTGTTTGATGCTCCAGCAACATCTCCTTGTTGTACTAGAGAACTATCTACACTGTTTGATGCTGCCAGCAACATCTCCTTGTTATACTAGAGAACTATCTACACTGTTTGATGCTCCAGCAACATCTCCTTGTTATACTAGAGAACTATCTACACTGTTTGATACTGCCAGCAACATCTCCTTGTACTAGAGAACTATCTACACTGTTTGATGCTCCAGCAACATCTCCTTGTTATACTAGAGAACTATCTACACTGTTTGATGCTCCAGCAACATCTACTTGTTATACTAGAGATCTAGCTACACTGTTTGATGCTCCAGCAACATCTCCTTGTTATACAAGAGAACTATCTACACTGTTTGATGCTCCAGCAACATCTCCTTGTTATACTAGAGATCTAGCTACACTGTTTGATGCTCCAGCAACATCTCCTTGTTGTACTAGAGAACTATCTACACTGTTTGATGCTCCAGCAACATCTCCTTGTTATACAAGAGAACTATCCACACTGTTTGATGCTCCAGCAACATCTCCTTGTTGTACTAGAGAACTATCCACACTGTTTGATGCTCCAGCAACATCTCCTTGTTGTACTAGAGAACTATCTACACTGTTTGATGCTCCAGCAACATCTCCTTGTTATACAAGAGAACTATCCACACTGTTTGATGCTCCAGCAACATCTCCTTGTTATACAAGAGATCTATCCACACTGTTTGATGCTCCAGCAACATCTCCTTGTTATACAAGAGAACTATCCACACTGTTTGATGCTCCAGCAACATCTCCTTGTTATACTAGAGAACTATCCACACTGTTTGATGCTCCAGCAACATCTCCTTGTTATACTAGAGAACTATCCACACTGTTTGATACTCCAGCAACATCTCCTTGTTATAAAAGAGAACTATCCACACTGTTTGATGCTCCAGCAACATCTCCTTGTTATACAAGAGAACTATCCACACTGTTTGATGCTCCAGCAACATCTCCTTGTTGTACTAGAGAACTATCTACACTGTTTGATGCTCCAGCAACATGTGCTTGTTATACTAGAGAACTATCCACACTGTTTGATACTCCAGCAACATCTCCTTGTTATACAAGAGAACTATCTACACTGTTTGATGCTCCAGCAACATCTCCTTGTTATACAAGAGAACTATCCACACTGTTTGATGCTCCAGCAACATCTCCTTGTTGTACTAGAGAACTATCTGCACTGTTTGATGCTCCAGCAACATCTCCTTGTTATACTAGAGAACTATCCACACTGTTTGATGCTGCCAGCCACATCTCCTTGTTATACTAGAGAACTATCCACACTGTTTGATGCTGCCAGCAACATCTCCTTGTTATACTAGAGAACTATCCACACTGTTTGATGCTGCCAGCCACATCTCCTTGTTATACTAGAGAACTATCTACACTGTTTGATGCTGCCAGCCACATCTCCTTGTTATACTAGAGAACTATCTACACTGTTTGATGCTGCCAGCCACATCTCCTTGTTCCTTGTTATACTAGAGGACTATCTACACTGTTTGATACTGCCAGCAACATCTCCTTGTTATACTAGAGAACTATCTACACTGTTTGATGCTGCCAGCAACATCTCCTTGTTATACTAGAGAGCTATCTACACTGTTTGATGCTCCAGCTACATCTCCTTGTTATACTAGAGAACTATCTACACTGTTTGATGCTCCAGCAACATCTCCTTGTTATACTAGAGAACTATCCACACTGTTTGATGCTGCCAGCAACATCTCCTTGTTATACTAGAGAACTATCTATACTGTTTGATACTGCCAGCAACATCTCCTTGTTATACTAGAGAACTATCTACACTGTTTGATGCTCCAGCAACATTTCCTTGTTATACTAGAGAACTATCCACACTGTTTGATGCTCCAGCAACATCTCCTTGTTATACAAGAGAACTATCTACACTGTTTGATGCTCCAGCAACATCTCCTTGTTATACTAGAGAACTATCTGTACTGTTTGATGCTGCCAGCAACATCTCCTTGTTATACTAGAGAACTATCCACACTGTTTGATGCTCCAGCAACATCTCCTTGTTATACTAGAGAACTATCCACACTGTTTGATGCTCCAGCAACATCTCCTTGTTATACTAGAGAACTATCTGCACTGTTGATGCTCCAGCAGCATCTCCTTGTTATACTAGAGAACTATCCACACTGTTTGATGCTCCAGCAACATCTCCTTGTTATACTAGAGAACTATCTACACTGTTTGATGCAGCCGGCAACATCTCCGTGTTATACTAGAGAACTATCTACACTGTTTGATGCAGCCAGCAACATCTCCTTGTTATACTAGAGAACTATCCACACTGTTTGATACTACCAGCAACATCTCCTTGTTATACTAGAGAACTATCTACACTGTTTGATGCTGCAGCAACATCTCCTTTTTATACTAGAGAACTATCTACACTGTTTGATACTCCAGCAACATCTCCTTGTTATACAAGAGAACTATCCACACTGTTTGATGCTCCAGCAACATCTCCTTGTTATACTAGAGAACTATCTACACTGTTTGATACTCCAGCAACATTTCCTTGTTATACTAGAGAACTATCTACACTGTTTGATGTTGCCAGCAACATCCCCTTGTTATACTAGAGAACTATCTGTATTGTTTGATACTGCCAGCAACATCTCCTTGTTATACTAGAGAACTATCTACACTGTTTGATGCTCCAGCAACATCTCCTTGTTATACAAGAGAACTATCTACACTGTTTGATGCTCCAGCAACATCTCCTTGTTATACAAGAGAACTATTCACACTGTTTGATGCTCCAGCAACATCTCCTTGTTGTACTAGAGAACTATCCACACTGTTTGATGCTCCAGCAACATCTCCTTGTTATACAAGAGAACTATCCACACTGTTTGATGCTCCAGCAACATCTCCTTGTTGTACTAGAGAACTATCCACACTGTTTGATGCTCCAGCAACATCTCCTTGTTATACAAGAGATCTATCCACACTGTTTGATGCTCCAGCAACATCTCCTTGTTGTACTAGAGAACTATCCACACTGTTTGATGCTCCAGCAACATCTCCTTGTTATACAAGAGAACTATCCACACTGTTTGATGCTCCAGCAACATCTCCTTGTTATACAAGAGAACTATCCACACTGTTTGATGCTCCAGCATCATCTCCTTGTTGTACTAGAGAACTATCCACACTGTTTGATGCTCCAGCAACATCTCCTTGTTATACTAGAGGACTGTCCACACTGTTTGATGCCCCAGCAACATTTCCTTGTTATACAAGAGATCTATCTACACTGTTTGATACTCCAGCAACATCTCCTTGTTATACAAGAGAACTATCCACACTGTTTGATGCTCCAGCAACATCTCCTTGTTGTACTAGAGAACTATCTACACTGTTTGATGCTCCAGCAACATCTCCTTGTTATACTAGAGAACTATCCACACTGTTTGATACTCCAGCAACATCTCCTTGTTATACTAGAGAACTATCCACACTGTTTGATACTCCAGCAACATCTCCTTGTTATACTAGAGAACTATCCACACTGTTTGATGCTGCCAGCAACATCTCCTTGTTATACTAGAGAACTATCCACACTGTTTGATGCTGCCAGCCACATCTCCTTTTTATACTAGAGAACTATCCACACTGTTTGATACTGCCAGCAACATCTCCTTGTTATACTAGAGAACTATCTACACTGTTTGATGCTGCCAGCCACATCTCCTTGTTATACTAGAGAACTATCCACACTGTTTGATGCTGCCAGCCACATCTCCTTGTTATACTAGAGAACTATCCACACTGTTTGATGCTGCCAGCAACATCTCCTTGTTATACTAGAGAACTATCCACACTGTTTGATGCTGCCAGCCACATCTCCTTGTTATACTAGAGAACTATCTACACTGTTTGATGCTGCCAGCCACATCTCCTTGTTATACTAGAGAACTATCTACACTGTTTGATGCTGCCAGCCACATCTCCTTGTTCCTTGTTATACTAGAGAACTATCTACACTGTTTGATACTGCCAGCAACATCTCCTTGTTATACTAGAGAACTATCTACACTGTTTGATGCTGCCAGCAACATCTCCTTGTTATACTAGAGAGCTATCTACACTTGTTGATGCTCCAGCTACATCTCCTTGTTATACTAGAGAACTATCTACACTGTTTGATGCTGCCAGCAACATCTCCTTGTTATACTAGAGAACTATCTACACTGTTTGATGCTGCCAGCAACATTTCCTTGTTATACTAGAGAACTATCTACACTGTTTGATGCTGCCAGCAACATCTCCTTGTTATACTAGAGAACTATCTACACTGTTTGATGCTGCCAGCAACATTTCCTTGTTATACTAGAGAACTATCTACACTGTTTGATGCTGCCAGCAACATCTCCTTGTTATACTAGAGAACTATCTACACTGTTTGATGCTGCCAGCAACATTTCCTTGTTATACTAGAGAACTATCTACACTGTTTGATGCTCCAGCAACATCTCCTTGTTATACTAGAGAACTATCCACACTGTTTGATGCTGCCAGCAACATCTCCTTGTTATACTAGAGAACTATCTATACTGTTTGATACTGCCAGCAACATCTCCTTGTTATACTAGAGAACTATCTACACTGTTTGATGCTCCAGCAACATTTCCTTGTTATACTAGAGAACTATCCACACTGTTTGATGCTCCAGCAACATCTCCTTGTTATACAAGAGAACTATCTACACTGTTTGATGCTCCAGCAACATCTCCTTGTTATACTAGAGAACTATCTGTACTGTTTGATGCTGCCAGCAACATCTCCTTGTTATACTAGAGAACTATCCACACTGTTTGATGCTCCAGCAACATCTCCTTGTTATACTAGAGAACTATCCACACTGTTTGATGCTCCAGCAACATCTCCTTGTTATACTAGAGAACTATCTGCACTGTTGATGCTCCAGCAGCATCTCCTTGTTATACTAGAGAACTATCCACACTGTTTGATGCTCCAGCAACATCTCCTTGTTATACTAGAGAACTATCTACACTGTTTGATGCAGCCGGCAACATCTCCTTGTTATACTAGAGAACTATCTACACTGTTTGATGCAGCCAGCAACATCTCCTTGTTATACTAGAAAACTATCTACACTGTTTGATGCTGACAGCAACATCTCCTTCTTATACTAGAGAACTATCTACACTGTTTGATGCTGCCAGCAACATCTCCTCGTTATACTAGAGAACTAACTACACTGTTTGATGCAGCCGGCAACATCTCCTTGTTATACTAGAGAACTATCTACACTGTTTGATGCAGCCGCAAACATCTCCTTGTTATACTAGAGAACTATCTACACTGTTTGATGCTGCCAGCAACATTTCCTTGTTATACTAGAGAACTATCTGTACTGTTTGATGCTGCCAGCAACATCTCCTTGTTATACTAGAGAACTATCTACACTGTTTGATGCTCCAGCAATATTTCCTTGTTATACTAGAGATCTATCTACACTGTTTGATGCTGCCAGCAACATCTCCTTGTTATCCTAGAGAACTATCTACACTGTTTGATGCTCCAGCAACATCTCCTTGTTATACTAGAGAACTATCTACACTGTTTGATGCTCCAGCAACATCTCCTTGTTATACTAGAGAACTATCTACACTGTTTGATGCAGCCGGCAACATCTCCTTGTTATACTAGAGAACTATCTGTACTTTTTGATACTGCCAGCAACATCTCCTTGTTATACTAGAGAACTATCTACACTGTTTGATGCTCCAGCAACATCTCCTTGTTATACTAGAGATCTATCTACACTGTTTGATGCTGACAGCAACATCTCCTTGTTATACTAGAGATCTATCTACACTGTTTGATACTGCCAGCAACATCTCCTTGTTATACTAGAGGACTATCCACACTGTTTGATACTGCCAGCAACATCTCCTTGTTATACTAGAGAACTATCTACACTGTTTTATGCTCCAGCAACATCTCCTTGTTATACTAGAGATCTATCTACACTGTTTGATGCTCCAGCAACATCTCCTTGTTATACTAGAGATCTATCTACACTGTTTGATACTGCCAGCAACATCTCCTTGTTATACTAGAGGACTATCCACACTGTTTGATACTGCCAGCAACATCTCCTTGTTATACAAGAGATCTATCTACACTGTTTGTTGCTGACAGCAACATCTCCTTGTTATCCTAGAGAACTATCTACACTGTTTGATGCTCCAGCAACATCTCCTTGTTATACTAGAGATCTATCTACACTGTTTGATGCTGACAGCAACATCTCCTTGTTATACTAGAGATCTATCTACACTGTTTGATACTGCCAGCAACATCTCCTTGTTATACTAGAGAACTATCTACACTGTTTGATGCTCCAGCAACATCTCCTTGTTATACTAGAGAACTATCTACACTGTTTGATGCTCCAGCAACATCTCCTTGTTATACTAGAGAACTATCTACACTGTTTGATGCTCCAGCAACATCTCCTTGTTATACTAGAGAACTATCTACACTGTTTGATGCTCCAGCAACATCTCCTTGTTATACTAGAGAACTATCCGCACTGTTTGATACTGCCAGCAACACTTCCTTGTTATACTAGAGATCTATCTACATTGTTTGATACTGCCAGCAACATCTCCTTGTTATACAAGAGAACTATCTACACTGTTTGATGCTCCAGCAACATCTCCTTGTTGTACTAGGGAACTATCCACACTGTTTGATGCTGCCAGCAACATCTCCTTGTACTAGAGAACTATCCACACTGTTTGATACTGCCAGCAACATCTCCTTGTACTAGAGAACTATCTACACTGTTTGATGCTGCCAGCAACATCCCCTTGTACTAGAGAACTATCTACACTGTTTGATGCTCCAGCTACATCTCCTTGTTGTACTAGAGAACTATCTACACTGTTTGATGCTCCAGCAACATCTCCTTGTTATACTAGAGATCGATCTACACTGTTTGATACTGCTAGCAATATCTCCTTGTTATACTAGAGATCTATCTACACTGTTTGATGCTTCAGCAACATCTCCTTGTTATACTAGAGGACTATCTACACTTTTTGATGCTCCAGCAATATCTCCTTGTTTAACTAGAGAACTATCTACACTGTTTGATGCTGCCAGCAACATCTCCTTGTTATACTAGAGGACTATCTACACTGTTTGATGCTGCCAGCAACATCTCCTTGTTATACTAGAGAACTATCTACACTGTTTGATGCTCCAGCAACATCTCCTTGTTATACTGGAGAACTATCTACACTGTTTGATGCTGCCAGCAACATCTCTTTGTTATACTAGAGAACTATCTACACTGTTTCATACTGCCAGCAACATCTCCTTGTTATACTAGAGAACTATCTACACTGTTTGATGCTGCCAGCAACATCTCCTTGTTATACTAGAGAACTATCTACACTGTTTGATGCTTCAGCAACATCTCCTTGTTATACTAGAGAACTATCTACACTGTTTGATGCAGCCGGCAACATCTCCTTGTTATACTAGAGAACTATCTACACTGTTTGATGCTGCCAGCAACATCTCCTTGTTATACTAGAGATCTATCTGTACTGTTTGATGCTGCCAGCAACATCTCCTTGTTATACTAGAGAACTATCTGTACTGTTTGATGCTCCAGCAACATCTCCTTGTTATACTACAGAACTATCTGTACTGTTTGATGCTGCCAGCAACATCTCCTTGTTATACTAGAGAACTATCTACACTGTTTGATGCTGCCAGCTACATCTCCTTGTTATACTAGAGAACTATCTACACTGTTTGATGCTGCCAGCAACATCTCCTTGTTATACTAGAGAACTATCTACACTGTTTGATGCTCCAGCAACATGTCCTTGTTATACTAGAGAACTATCTACACTGTTTGATGCTCCAGCAACATCTCCTTGTTATACTAGAGAACTATCTACACTGTTTGATGCTGCCAGCAACATCGTCTTGTTATACTAGAGAACTATCTACACTGTTTGATGCTCCAGCAACATCTCCTTGTTATACTAGAGGACTATCTACACTGTTTGATGCTCCAGCAACATCTCCTTGTTATACTAGAGAACTATCTACACTGTTTCATACTGCCAGCAACATCTCCTTGTTATACTAGAGAACTATCTACACTGTTTGATGCTCCAGCAACATCTCGTTGTTATACTAGAGAACTATCTACACTGTTTGATGCTCCAGCAACATCTCCTTGTTATACTAGAGAACTATCCACACTGTTTGATGCTCCAGCAACATCTCCTTGTTATACTAGAGAACTATCCACACTGTTTGATGCTCCAGCAACATCTCCTTGATATACTAGAGAACTATCCACACTGTTTGATACTGCCAGCAACATCTCCTTGTTATACTAGAGAACTATCCACACTGTTTGATGCTCCAGCAACATCTCCTTGTTATACTAGAGAACTATCCACACTATTTGATGCTCCAGCAACATCTCCTTGTTATACTAGAGAACTATCCACACTGTTTGATGCTCCAGAAACATCTACTCGCTATACTAGAGAACTATAGACACTGTTTGATGCTGCCAGCAACATCTCCTTGATATACTATAGAACTATCCACACTGTTTGATACTGCCAGCAACATCTCCTTGTTATACTAGAGAACTATCTACACTGTTTGATACTGCCAGCAACATCTCCTTGCTATACTAGAGAACCATCTACATTGTTTGATGCTCCAGCAACATCTCCTTGTTATACTAGAGATCTATCCACACTGTTTGATGCTCCAGCAACATCTCCTTGTTATACTGGAGAACTATCTACACTGTTTGATGCTCCAGCAACATCTCCTTGTTATACTGGAGAACTATCTACACTGTTTGATGCTCCAGCAACATCTCCTTGTTATACTAGAGATCTATCCACACTGTTTGATGCTCCAGCAACATCTCCTTGTTATACTAGAGAACTATCTACACTGTTTGATGCTCCAGCAACATCTCCTTGTTGTACTAGAGAACTATCTACACTGTTTGATACTACCAGCAACATCTCCTTGTTATACTAGAGAACTATCCACACTGTTTGATACTGCCAGCAACATCTCCTTGTTATACTAGAGAACTATCCACACTGTTTGATGCTGGCAGCAACATCTCCTTGTTATACAAGAGAACTATCTACACTGTTTGATACTCCAGCAACATCTCCTTGTTATACTAGAGAACTATCTACACTGTTTGATGCTGCAGCAACATCTCCTTGTTATACTAGGGAACTATCTACACTGTTTGATGCTGCAGCAACATCTCCTTTTTATACTAGAGAACTATCTACACTGTTTGATACTCCAGCAACATCTCCTTGTTATACTAGAGATCTATCTACACTGTTTGATACTCCAGCAACATCTCCTTTTTATACTAGAGAACTATCTACACTGTTTGATACTCCAGCAACATCTCCTTTTTATACTAGAGAACTATCTACATTGTTTGATACTGCCAGCAACATCTCCTTGTTATACAAGAGAACTATCCACACTGTTTGATGCTCCAGCAACATCTCCTTGTTATACTAGAGAACTATCTACACTGTTTAATGCTCCAGCAACATCTCCTTGTTATACTAGAGAACTATCTACACTGTTTGATACTCCAGCAACATTTCCTTGTTATACTAGAGAACTATCTACACTGTTTGATGTTGCCAGCAACATCCCCTTGTTATACTAGAGAACTATCTGTATTGTTTGATACTGCCAGCAACATCTCCTTGTTATACAAGAGAACTATCTACACTGTTTGATACTCCAGCAACATCTCCTTGTTATACAAGAGAACTATCTACACTGTTTGATACTCCAGCAACATCTCCTTGTTATACTAGAGATCTAGCTACACTGTTTGATGCTCCAGCAACATCTCCTTGTTATACTAGAGAACTATCTACACTGTTTGATGCTCCAGCAACATCTCCTTGATATACTAGAGAACTATCTACACTGTTTGATGCTCCAGCAACATCTCCTTGTTGTACTAGAGAACTATCTACACTGTTTGATGCTGCCAGCAACATCTCCTTGTTATACTAGAGAACTATCTACACTGTTTGATGCTCCAGCAACATCTCCTTGTTATACTAGAGAACTATCTACACTGTTTGATACTGCCAGCAACATCTCCTTGTACTAGAGAACTATCTACACTGTTTGATGCTCCAGCAACATCTCCTTGTTATACTAGAGAACTATCTACACTGTTTGATGCTCCAGCAACATCTACTTGTTATACTAGAGATCTAGCTACACTGTTTGATGCTCCAGCAACATCTCCTTGTTATACAAGAGAACTATCTACACTGTTTGATGCTCCAGCAACATCTCCTTGTTATACTAGAGATCTAGCTACACTGTTTGATGCTCCAGCAACATCTCCTTGTTGTACTAGAGAACTATCTACACTGTTTGATGCTCCAGCAACATCTCCTTGTTATACAAGAGAACTATCCACACTGTTTGATGCTCCAGCAACATCTCCTTGTTGTACTAGAGAACTATCCACACTGTTTGATGCTCCAGCAACATCTCCTTGTTGTACTAGAGAACTATCTACACTGTTTGATGCTCCAGCAACATCTCCTTGTTATACAAGAGAACTATCCACACTGTTTGATGCTCCAGCAACATCTCCTTGTTATACAAGAGATCTATCCACACTGTTTGATGCTCCAGCAACATCTCCTTGTTATACAAGAGAACTATCCACACTGTTTGATGCTCCAGCAACATCTCCTTGTTATACTAGAGAACTATCCACACTGTTTGATGCTCCAGCAACATCTCCTTGTTATACTAGAGAACTATCCACACTGTTTGATACTCCAGCAACATCTCCTTGTTATAAAAGAGAACTATCCACACTGTTTGATGCTCCAGCAACATCTCCTTGTTATACAAGAGAACTATCCACACTGTTTGATGCTCCAGCAACATCTCCTTGTTGTACTAGAGAACTATCTACACTGTTTGATGCTCCAGCAACATGTGCTTGTTATACTAGAGAACTATCCACACTGTTTGATACTCCAGCAACATCTCCTTGTTATACAAGAGAACTATCTACACTGTTTGATGCTCCAGCAACATCTCCTTGTTATACAAGAGAACTATCCACACTGTTTGATGCTCCAGCAACATCTCCTTGTTGTACTAGAGAACTATCTGCACTGTTTGATGCTCCAGCAACATCTCCTTGTTATACTAGAGAACTATCCACACTGTTTGATGCTGCCAGCCACATCTCCTTGTTATACTAGAGAACTATCCACACTGTTTGATGCTGCCAGCAACATCTCCTTGTTATACTAGAGAACTATCCACACTGTTTGATGCTGCCAGCCACATCTCCTTGTTATACTAGAGAACTATCTACACTGTTTGATGCTGCCAGCCACATCTTCTTGTTATACTAGAGAACTATCTACACTGTTTGATGCTGCCAGCCACATCTCCTTGTTCCTTGTTATACTAGAGGACTATCTACACTGTTTGATACTGCCAGCAACATCTCCTTGTTATACTAGAGAACTATCTACACTGTTTGATGCTGCCAGCAACATCTCCTTGTTATACTAGAGAGCTATCTACACTGTTTGATGCTCCAGCTACATCTCCTTGTTATACTAGAGAACTATCTACACTGTTTGATGCTCCAGCAACATCTCCTTGTTATACTAGAGAACTATCCACACTGTTTGATGCTGCCAGCAACATCTCCTTGTTATACTAGAGAACTATCTATACTGTTTGATACTGCCAGCAACATCTCCTTGTTATACTAGAGAACTATCTACACTGTTTGATGCTCCAGCAACATTTCCTTGTTATACTAGAGAACTATCCACACTGTTTGATGCTCCAGCAACATCTCCTTGTTATACAAGAGAACTATCTACACTGTTTGATGCTCCAGCAACATCTCCTTGTTATACTAGAGAACTATCTGTACTGTTTGATGCTGCCAGCAACATCTCCTTGTTATACTAGAGAACTATCCACACTGTTTGATGCTCCAGCAACATCTCCTTGTTATACTAGAGAACTATCCACACTGTTTGATGCTCCAGCAACATCTCCTTGTTATACTAGAGAACTATCTGCACTGTTGATGCTCCAGCAGCATCTCCTTGTTATACTAGAGAACTATCCACACTGTTTGATGCTCCAGCAACATCTCCTTGTTATACTAGAGAACTATCTACACTGTTTGATGCAGCCGGCAACATCTCCGTGTTATACTAGAGAACTATCTACACTGTTTGATGCAGCCAGCAACATCTCCTTGTTATACTAGAAAACTATCTACACTGTTTGATGCTGACAGCAACATCTCCTTCTTATACTAGAGAACTATCTACACTGTTTGATGCTGCCAGCAACATCTCCTTGTTATACTAGAGAACTAACTACACTGTTTGATGCAGCCGGCAACATCTCCTTGTTATACTAGAGAACTATCTACACTGTTTGATGCAGCCGCAAACATCTCCTTGTTATACTAGAGATCTATCTACACTGTTTGATGCTGCCAGCAACATTTCCTTGTTATACTAGAGAACTATCTGTACTGTTTGATGCTGCAAGCAACATCTCCTTGTTATACTAGAGAACTATCTACACTGTTTGATGCTCCAGCAATATTTCCTTGTTATACTAGAGATCTATCTACACTGTTTGATGCTGCCAGCAACATCTCCTTGTTATCCTAGAGAACTATCTACACTGTTTGATGCTCCAGCAACATCTCCTTGTTATACTAGAGAACTATCTACACTGTTTGATGCTCCAGCAACATCTCCTTGTTATACTAGAGAACTATCTACACTGTTTGATGCAGCCGGCAACATCTCCTTGTTATACTAGAGCACTATCTGTACTTTTTGATACTGCCAGCAACATCTCCTTGTTATACTAGAGAACTATCTACACTGTTTGATGCTCCAGCAACATCTCCTTGTTATACTAGAGATCTATCTACACTGTTTGATACTGCCAGCAACATCTCCTTGTTATACTAGAGGACTATCCACACTGTTTGATACTGCCAGCAACATCTCCTTGTTATACTAGAGAACTATCTACACTGTTTTATGCTCCAGCAACATCTCCTTGTTATACTAGAGATCTATCTACACTGTTTGATGCTGACAGCAACATCTTCTTGTTATACTAGAGATCTATCTACACTGTTTGATACTGCCAGCAACATCTCCTTGTTATACTAGAGATCTATCTACACTGTTTGATACTGCCAGCAACATCTCCTTGTTATACTAGAGGACTATCCACACTGTTTGATACTGCCAGCAACATCTCCTTGTTATACAAGAGATCTATCTACACTGTTTGTTGCTGACAGCAACATCTCCTTGTTATACAAGAGAACTATCTACACTGTTTGATGCTCCAGCAACATCTCCTTGTTATACTAGAGAACTATCTACACTGTTTGATGCTCCAGCAACATCTCCTTGTTATACTAGAGGACTATCTACACTGTTTGATGCTGCCAGCAACATCTCCTTGTTATACTAGAGAGTTATCTACACTGTTTGATGCTCCAGCAACATCTCCTTGTTATACTAGAGAACTATCCGCACTGTTTGATAATGCCAGCAACACCTCCTTGTTATACTAGAGATCTATCTACATTGTTTGATACTGCCAGCAACATCTCCTTGTTATACAAGAGAACTATCTACACTGTTTGATGCTCCAGCAACATCTCCTTGTTGTACTAGGGAACTATCCACACTGTTTGATGCTGCCAGCAACATCTCCTTGTACTAGAGAACTATCCACACTGTTTGATACTGCCAGCAACATCTCCTTGTACTAGAGAACTATCTACACTGTTTGATGCTGCCAGCAACATCCCCTTGTACTAGAGAACTATCTACACTGTTTGATGCTCCAGCTACATCTCCTTGTTGTACTAGAGAACTATCTACACTGTTTGATGCTCCAGCAACATCTCCTTGTTATACTAGAGATCGATCTACACTGTTTGATACTGCTAGCAATATCTCCTTGTTATACTAGAGATCTATCTACACTGTTTGATGCTCCAGCAACATCTCCTTGTTATACTAGAGAACTATCTACACTGTTTGATGCTCCAGCAATATCTCCTTGTTTAACTAGAGAACTATCTACACTGTTTGATGCTGCCAGCAACATCTCCTTGTTATACTAGAGGACTATCTACACTGTTTGATGCTGCCAGCAACATCTCCTTGTTATACTAGAGAGTTATCTACACTGTTTGATGCTCCAGCAACATCTCCTTGTTATACTAGAGAACTATCTACACTGTTTGATGCTGCCAGCAACATCTCCTTGTTATACTAGAGAACTATCTACACTGTTTCATACTGCCAGCAACATCTCCTTGTTATACTAGAGAACTATCTACACTGTTTGATGCTGCCAGCAACATCTCCTTGTTATACTAGAGAACTATCTACACTGTTTGATGCTTCAGCAACATCTCCTTGTTATACTAGAGAACTATCTACACTGTTTGATGCAGCCGGCAACATCTCCTTGTTATACTAGAGAACTATCTACACTGTTTGATGCTGCCAGCAACATCTCCTTGTTATACTAGAGATCTATCTGTACTGTTTGATGCTGCCAGCAACATCTCCTTGTTATACTAGAGAACTATCTGTACTGTTTGATGCTCCAGCAACATCTCCTTGTTATACTACAGAACTATCTGTACTGTTTGATGCTGCCAGCAACATCTCCTTGTTATACTAGAGAACTATCTACACTGTTTGATGCTGCCAGCAACATCTCCTTGTTATACTAGAGAACTATCTACACTGTTTGATGCTCCAGCAACATCTCCTTGTTATACTAGAGAACTATCTACACTGTTTGATGCTGCCAGCAACATCTCCTTGTTATACTAGAGAACTATCTACATTGTTTGATGCTCCAGCAACATCTCCTTGTTATACTAGAGGACTATCTACACTGTTTGATGCTCCAGCAACATCTCCTTGTTATACTAGAGAACTATCTACACTGTTTCATACTGCCAGCAACATCTCCTTGTTATACTAGAGAACTATCTACACTGTTTGATGCTCCAGCAACATCTCCTTGTACTAGATAACTATCCACACTGTTTGATACTGCCAGCAACATCTCCTTGTTATACTAGAGAACTATCTACACTGTTTGATGCAGCCGGCAACATCTCCTTGTTGTACTAGAGAACTATCTACACTGTTTGATGCTCCAGCAACATCTCCTTGTTATACTAGAGAACTATCTACATTGTTTGATACTGCCAGCAACATCTCCTTGTTATACTAGAGAACTATCTACACTATTTGATACTGCCAGCAACATCTCCTTGTTATACTAGAGAACTATCTACACTGTTTGATGCTCCAGCAACATTTCCTTGTTATACTAGAGATCTATCTACACTGTTTGATGCTGCCAGCAACATCTCCTTGTTATACTAGAGAACTATCTACACTGTTTGATGCTCCAGCAACATCTCCTTGTTATACTAGAGAACTATCTACACTGTTTGATACTGCCAGCAACATCTCCTTGTTATACTAGAGAACTATCTACACTGTTTGATGCTCCAGCAACATTTCCTTGTTATACTAGAGATCTATCTACACTGTTTGATGCTCCAGCAACATCTGCTTGTTATACTAGAGAACTATCTACACTGTTTGATACTGCCAGCAACATCTCCTTGTTATACTAGAGAACTATCTACACTGTTTGATGCTCCAGCAACATTTCCTTGTTATACTAGAGATCTATCTACATTGTTTGATGCTCCAGCAACATCTCCTTGTTATACTAGAGAACTATCTACACTGTTTGATACTGCCAGCAACATCTCCTTGTTATACTAGAGAACTATCTACACTGTTTGATGCTCCAGCAACATCTCCTTGTTATACTAGAGAACTATCTACACTGTTTGATGCTCCAGAACATCTCCTTGTTATACTAGAGAACTATCTACACTGTTTGATATTGCCAGCAACATCTCCTTGTTATACTAGAGAACTATCTACACTGTTTGATATTGCCAGCAACATCTCCTTGTTATACTAGAGAACTATCTACACTGTTTGATATTGCCAGCAACATCTCCTTGTTATACTAGAGAACT
The DNA here is from genome assembly GCA_030765065.1 of Deroplatys truncata. NCBI lineage: Eukaryota > Metazoa > Arthropoda > Insecta > Mantodea > Mantidae > Deroplatys > Deroplatys truncata. Next base: position 4,500,389 of record CM060986.1, on the reverse strand, counting down.
ATCTACACTGTTTGATGCTCCAGCAACATCTCCTTGTTATACTAGAGAACTATCTACACTGTTTGATGCTCCAGCAACATCTCCTTGTTATACTAGAGAACTATCTACACTGATTGATATTGCCAGCAACATCTCCTTGTTATACTAGAGAACTATCTACACTGTTTGATATTGCCAGCAACATCTCCTTGTTATACTAGAGAACTATCTACACTGTTTGATATTGCCAGCAACATCTCCTTGTTATACTAGAGAACTATCTACACTATTTGATACTGCCAGCAACATCTCCTTGTTATACTAGAGAACTATCTACACTGTTTGATATTGCCAGCAACATCTCCTTGTTATACTAGAGAACTATCTACACTGTTTGATGCTCCAGCAACATTTCCTTGTTATACTAGAGAACTATCTACACTGTTTGATGCTCAAGCAACATCTCCTTGTTATACTAGAGAACTATCTACACTGTTTGATGCAGCCGGCAACATCTCCTTGTTATACTAGAGAACTATCTACACTGTTTGATGCTGCCAGCCACATCTCCTTGTTCCTTGTTATACTAGAGGACTATCTACACTGTTTGATACTGCCAGCAACATCTCCTTGTTATACTAGAGAACTATCTACACTGTTTGATGCTGCCAGCAACATCTCCTTGTTATACTAGAGAGCTATCTACACTGTTTGATGCTCCAGCTACATCTCCTTGTTATACTAGAGAACTATCTACACTGTTTGATGCTCCAGCAACATCTCCTTGTTATACTAGAGAACTATCCACACTGTTTGATGCTGCCAGCAACATCTCCTTGTTATACTAGAGAACTATCTATACTGTTTGATACTGCCAGCAACATCTCCTTGTTATACTAGAGAACTATCTACACTGTTTGATGCTCCAGCAACATTTCCTTGTTATACTAGAGAACTATCCACACTGTTTGATGCTCCAGCAACATCTCCTTGTTATACAAGAGAACTATCTACACTGTTTGATGCTCCAGCAACATCTCCTTGTTATACTAGAGAACTATCTGTACTGTTTGATGCTGCCAGCAACATCTCCTTGTTATACTAGAGAACTATCCACACTGTTTGATGCTCCAGCAACATCTCCTTGTTATACTAGAGAACTATCCACACTGTTTGATGCTCCAGCAACATCTCCTTGTTATACTAGAGAACTATCTGCACTGTTGATGCTCCAGCAGCATCTCCTTGTTATACTAGAGAACTATCCACACTGTTTGATGCTCCAGCAACATCTCCTTGTTATACTAGAGAACTATCTACACTGTTTGATGCAGCCGGCAACATCTCCGTGTTATACTAGAGAACTATCTACACTGTTTGATGCAGCCAGCAACATCTCCTTGTTATACTAGAAAACTATCTACACTGTTTGATGCTGACAGCAACATCTCCTTCTTATACTAGAGAACTATCTACACTGTTTGATGCTGCCAGCAACATCTCCTTGTTATACTAGAGAACTAACTACACTGTTTGATGCAGCCGGCAACATCTCCTTGTTATACTAGAGAACTATCTACACTGTTTGATGCAGCCGCAAACATCTCCTTGTTATACTAGAGATCTATCTACACTGTTTGATGCTGCCAGCAACATTTCCTTGTTATACTAGAGAACTATCTGTACTGTTTGATGCTGCCAGCAACATCTCCTTGTTATACTAGAGAACTATCTACACTGTTTGATGCTCCAGCAATATTTCCTTGTTATACTAGAGATCTATCTACACTGTTTGATGCTGCCAGCAACATCTCCTTGTTATCCTAGAGAACTATCTACACTGTTTGATGCTCCAGCAACATCTCCTTGTTATACTAGAGAACTATCTACACTGTTTGATGCTCCAGCAACATCTCCTTTTTATACTAGAGAACTATCTACACTGTTTGATGCAGCCGGCAACATCTCCTTGTTATACTAGAGCACTATCTGTACTTTTTGATACTGCCAGCAACATCTCCTTGTTATACTAGAGAACTATCTACACTGTTTGATGCTCCAGCAACATCTCCTTGTTATACTAGAGATCTATCTACACTGTTTGATACTGCCAGCAACATCTCCTTGTTATACTAGAGGACTATCCACACTGTTTGATACTGCCAGCAACATCTCCTTGTTATACTAGAGAACTATCTACACTGTTTTATGCTCCAGCAACATCTCCTTGTTATACTAGAGATCTATCTACACTGTTTGATGCTGACAGCAACATCTTCTTGTTATACTAGAGATCTATCTACACTGTTTGATACTGCCAGCAACATCTCCTTGTTATACTAGAGATCTATCTACACTGTTTGATACTGCCAGCAACATCTCCTTGTTATACTAGAGGACTATCCACACTGTTTGATACTGCCAGCAACATCTCCTTGTTATACAAGAGATCTATCTACACTGTTTGTTGCTGACAGCAACATCTCCTTGTTATACAAGAGAACTATCTACACTGTTTGATGCTCCAGCAACATCTCCTTGTTATACTAGAGAACTATCTACACTGTTTGATGCTCCAGCAACATCTCCTTGTTATACTAGAGGACTATCTACACTGTTTGATGCTGCCAGCAACATCTCCTTGTTATACTAGAGAGTTATCTACACTGTTTGATGCTCCAGCAACATCTCCTTGTTATACTAGAGAACTATCCGCACTGTTTGATAATGCCAGCAACACCTCCTTGTTATACTAGAGATCTATCTACATTGTTTGATACTGCCAGCAACATCTCCTTGTTATACAAGAGAACTATCTACACTGTTTGATGCTCCAGCAACATCTCCTTGTTGTACTAGGGAACTATCCACACTGTTTGATGCTGCCAGCAACATCTCCTTGTACTAGAGAACTATCCACACTGTTTGATACTGCCAGCAACATCTCCTTGTACTAGAGAACTATCTACACTGTTTGATGCTGCCAGCAACATCCCCTTGTACTAGAGAACTATCTACACTGTTTGATGCTCCAGCTACATCTCCTTGTTGTACTAGAGAACTATCTACACTGTTTGATGCTCCAGCAACATCTCCTTGTTATACTAGAGATCGATCTACACTGTTTGATACTGCTAGCAATATCTCCTTGTTATACTAGAGATCTATCTACACTGTTTGATGCTCCAGCAACATCTCCTTGTTATACTAGAGAACTATCTACACTGTTTGATGCTCCAGCAATATCTCCTTGTTTAACTAGAGAACTATCTACACTGTTTGATGCTGCCAGCAACATCTCCTTGTTATACTAGAGGACTATCTACACTGTTTGATGCTGCCAGCAACATCTCCTTGTTATACTAGAGAGTTATCTACACTGTTTGATGCTCCAGCAACATCTCCTTGTTATACTAGAGAACTATCTACACTGTTTGATGCTGCCAGCAACATCTCCTTGTTATACTAGAGAACTATCTACACTGTTTCATACTGCCAGCAACATCTCCTTGTTATACTAGAGAACTATCTACACTGTTTGATGCTGCCAGCAACATCTCCTTGTTATACTAGAGAACTATCTACACTGTTTGATGCTTCAGCAACATCTCCTTGTTATACTAGAGAACTATCTACACTGTTTGATGCAGCCGGCAACATCTCCTTGTTATACTAGAGAACTATCTACACTGTTTGATGCTGCCAGCAACATCTCCTTGTTATACTAGAGATCTATCTGTACTGTTTGATGCTGCCAGCAACATCTCCTTGTTATACTAGAGAACTATCTGTACTGTTTGATGCTCCAGCAACATCTCCTTGTTATACTACAGAACTATCTGTACTGTTTGATGCTGCCAGCAACATCTCCTTGTTATACTAGAGAACTATCTACACTGTTTGATGCTGCCAGCAACATCTCCTTGTTATACTAGAGAACTATCTACACTGTTTGATGCTCCAGCAACATCTCCTTGTTATACTAGAGAACTATCTACACTGTTTGATGCTGCCAGCAACATCTCCTTGTTATACTAGAGAACTATCTACACTGTTTGATGCTCCAGCAACATCTCCTTGTTATACTAGAGGACTATCTACACTGTTTGATGCTCCAGCAACATCTCCTTGTTATACTAGAGAACTATCTACACTGTTTCATACTGCCAGCAACATCTCCTTGTTATACTAGAGAACTATCTACACTGTTTGATGCTCCAGCAACATCTCCTTGTACTAGATAACTATCCACACTGTTTGATACTGCCAGCAACATCTCCTTGTTATACTAGAGAACTATCTACACTGTTTGATGCAGCCGGCAACATCTCCTTGTTGTACTAGAGAACTATCTACACTGTTTGATGCTCCAGCAACATCTCCTTGTTATACTAGAGAACTATCTACATTGTTTGATACTGCCAGCAACATCTCCTTGTTATACTAGAGAACTATCTACACTATTTGATACTGCCAGCAACATCTCCTTGTTATACTAGAGAACTATCTACACTGTTTGATGCTCCAGCAACATTTCCTTGTTATACTAGAGATCTATCTACACTGTTTGATGCTGCCAGCAACATCTCCTTGTTATACTAGAGAACTATCTACACTGTTTGATGCTCCAGCAACATCTCCTTGTTATACTAGAGAACTATCTACACTGTTTGATACTGCCAGCAACATCTCCTTGTTATACTAGAGAACTATCTACACTGTTTGATGCTCCAGCAACATTTCCTTGTTATACTAGAGATCTATCTACACTGTTTGATGCTCCAGCAACATCTGCTTGTTATACTAGAGAACTATCTACACTGTTTGATACTGCCAGCAACATCTCCTTGTTATACTAGAGAACTATCTACACTGTTTGATGCTCCAGCAACATTTCCTTGTTATACTAGAGATCTATCTACATTGTTTGATGCTCCAGCAACATCTCCTTGTTATACTAGAGAACTATCTACACTGTTTGATACTGCCAGCAACATCTCCTTGTTATACTAGAGAACTATCTACACTGTTTGATGCTCCAGCAACATCTCCTTGTTATACTAGAGAACTATCTACACTGTTTGATGCTCCAGAACATCTCCTTGTTATACTAGAGAACTATCTACACTGTTTGATATTGCCAGCAACATCTCCTTGTTATACTAGAGAACTATCTACACTGTTTGATATTGCCAGCAACATCTCCTTGTTATACTAGAGAACTATCTACACTGTTTGATATTGCCAGCAACATCTCCTTGTTATACTAGAGAACTATCTACACTGTTTGATGCTCCAGCAACATCTCCTTGTTATACTAGAGAACTATCTACACTGTTTGAAGCTCCAGCAACATCTCCTTGTTATACTAGAGAACTATCTACACTGATTGATATTGCCAGCAACATCTCCTTGTTATACTAGAGAACTATCTACACTGTTTGATATTGCCAGCAACATCTCCTTGTTATACTAGAGAACTATCTACACTGTTTGATATTGCCAGCAACATCTCCTTGTTATACTAGAGAACTATCTACACTATTTGATACTGCCAGCAACATCTCCTTGTTATACTAGAGAACTATCTACACTGTTTGATATTGCCAGCAACATCTCCTTGTTATACTAGAGAACTATCTACACTGTTTGATGCTCCAGCAACATTTCCTTGTTATACTAGAGAACTATCTACACTGTTTGATGCTCAAGCAACATCTCCTTGTTATACTAGAGAACTATCTACACTGTTTGATGCAGCCGGCAACATCTCCTTGTTATACTAGAGAACTATCTACACTGTTTGATGCAGCCAGCAACATCTCCTTGTTATACTAGAAAACTATCTACACTGTTTGATGCTGACAGCAACATCTCCTTCTTATACTAGAGAACTATCTACACTGTTTGATGCTGCCAGCAACATCTCCTTGTTATACTAGAGAACTAACTACACTGTTTGATGCAGCCGGCAACATCTCCTTGTTATACTAGAGAACTATCTACACTGTTTGATGCAGCCGCAAACATCTCCTTGTTATACTAGAGATCTATCTACACTGTTTGATGCTGCCAGCAACTTTTCCTTGTTATACTAGAGAACTATCTGTACTGTTTGATGCTGCCAGCAACATCTCCTTGTTATACTAGAGAACTATCTACACTGTTTGATGCTCCAGCAATATTTCCTTGTTATACTAGAGATCTATCTACACTGTTTGATGCTGCCAGCAACATCTCCTTGTTATCCTAGAGAACTATCTACACTGTTTGATGCTCCAGCAACATCTCCTTGTTATACTAGAGAACTATCTACACTGTTTGATGCTCCAGCAACATCTCCTTGTTATACTAGAGAACTATCTACACTGTTTGATGCAGCCGGCAACATCTCCTTGTTATACTAGAGCACTATCTGTACTTTTTGATACTGCCAGCAACATCTCCTTGTTATACTAGAGAACTATCTACACTGTTTGATGCTCCAGCAACATCTCCTTGTTATACTAGAGATCTTTCTACACTGTTTGATGCTGACAGCAATATCTCCTTGTTATACTAGAGATCTATCTACACTGTTTGATACTGCCAGCAACATCTCCTTGTTATACTAGAGGACTATCCACACTGTTTGATACTGCCAGCAACATCTCCTTGTTATACTAGAGAACTATCTACACTGTTTTATGCTCCAGCAACATCTCCTTGTTATACTAGAGATCTATCTACACTGTTTGATGCTGACAGCAACATCTTCTTGTTATACTAGAGATCTATCTACACTGTTTGATACTGCCAGCAACATCTCCTTGTTATACTAGAGATCTATCTACACTGTTTGATACTGCCAGCAACATCTCCTTGTTATACTAGAGGACTATCCACACTGTTTGATACTGCCAGCAACATCTCCTTGTTATACAAGAGATCTATCTACACTGTTTGTTGCTGACAGCAACATCTCCTTGTTATACAAGAGAACTATCTACACTGTTTGATGCTCCAGCAACATCTCCTTGTTATACTAGAGAACTATCTACACTGTTTGATGCTCCAGCAACATCTCCTTGTTATACTAGAGAACTATCTACACTGTTTGATGCTCCAGCAACATCTCCTTGTTATACTAGAGAACTATCCGCACTGTTTGATAATGCCAGCAACACCTCCTTGTTATACTAGAGATCTATCTACATTGTTTGATACTGCCAGCAACATCTCCTTGTTATACAAGAGAACTATCTACACTGTTTGATGCTCCAGCAACATCTCCTTGTTGTACTAGGGAACTATCCACACTGTTTGATGCTGCCAGCAACATCTCCTTGTACTAGAGAACTATCCACACTGTTTGATACTGCCAGCAACATCTCCTTGTACTAGAGAACTATCTACACTGTTTGATGCTGCCAGCAACATCCCCTTGTACTAGAGAACTATCTACACTGTTTGATGCTCCAGCTACATCTCCTTGTTGTACTAGAGAACTATCTACACTGTTTGATGCTCCAGCAACATCTCCTTGTTATACTAGAGATCGATCTACACTGTTTGATACTGCTAGCAACATCTCCTTGTTATACTAGAGATCTATCTACACTGTTTGATGCTCCAGCAACATCTCCTTGTTATACTAGAGAACTATCTACACTGTTTGATGCTCCAGCAATATCTCCTTGTTTAACTAGAGAACTATCTACACTGTTTGATGCTGCCAGCAACATCTCCTTGTTATACTAGAGGACTATCTACACTGTTTGATGCTGCCAGCAACATCTCCTTGTTATACTAGAGAGTTATCTACACTGTTTGATGCTCCAGCAACATCTCCTTGTTATACTAGAGAACTATCTACACTGTTTGATGCTGCCAGCAACATCTCCTTGTTATACTAGAGAACTATCTACACTGTTTCATACTGCCAGCAACATCTCCTTGTTATACTAGAGAACTATCTACACTGTTTGATGCTGCCAGCAACATCTCCTTGTTATACTAGAGAACTATCTACACTGTTTGATGCTTCAGCAACATCTCCTTGTTATACTAGAGAACTATCTACACTGTTTGATGCAGCCGGCAACATCTCCTTGTTATACTAGAGAACTATCTACACTGTTTGATGCTGCCAGCAACATCTCCTTGTTATACTAGAGATCTATCTGTACTGTTTGATGCTGCCAGCAACATCTCCTTGTTATACTAGAGAACTATCTGTACTGTTTGATGCTCCAGCAACATCTCCTTGTTATACTACAGAACTATCTGTACTGTTTGATGCTGCCAGCAACATCTCCTTGTTATACTAGAGAACTATCTACACTGTTTGATGCTGCCAGCAACATCTCCTTGTTATACTAGAGAACTATCTACACTGTTTGATGCTCCAGCAACATCTCCTTGTTATACTAGAGAACTATCTACACTGTTTGATGCTGCCAGCAACATCTTGTTATACTAGAGAACTATCTACACTGTTTGATGCTCCAGCAACATCTCCTTGTTATACTAGAGGACTATCTACACTGTTTGATGCTCCAGCAACATCTCCTTGTTATACTAGAGAACTATCTACACTGTTTCATACTGCCAGCAACATCTCCTTGTTATACTAGAGAACTATCTACACTGTTTGATGCTCCAGCAACATCTCCTTGTACTAGATAACTATCCACATTGTTTGATACTGCCAGCAACATCTCCTTGTTATACTAGAGAACTATCTACACTGTTTGATGCAGCCGGCAACATCTCCTTGTTGTACTAGAGAACTATCTACACTGTTTGATGCTCCAGCAACATCTCCTTGTTATACTAGAGAACTATCTACATTGTTTGATACTGCCAGCAACATCTCCTTGTTATACTAGAGAACTATCTACACTATTTGATACTGCCAGCAACATCTCCTTGTTATACTAGAGAACTATCTACACTGTTTGATGCTCCAGCAACATTTCCTTGTTATACTAGAGATCTATCTACACTGTTTGATGCTGCCAGCAACATCTCCTTGTTATACTAGAGAACTATCTACACTGTTTGATCTCCAGCAACATCTCCTTGTTATACTAGAGAACTATCTACACTGTTTGATACTGCCAGCAACATCTCCTTGTTATACTAGAGAACTATCTACACTGTTTGATGCTCCAGCAACATTTCCTTGTTATACTAGAGATCTATCTACACTGATTGATGCTCCAGCAACATCTGCTTGTTATACTAGAGAACTATCTACACTGTTTGATACTGCCAGCAACATCTCCTTGTTATACTAGAGAACTATCTACACTGTTTGATGCTCCAGCAACATTTCCTTGTTATACTAGAGATCTATCTACATTGTTTGATGCTCCAGCAACATCTCCTTGTTATACTAGAGAACTATCTACACTGTTTGATACTGCCAGCAACATCTCCTTGTTATACTAGAGAACTATCTACACTGTTTGATGCTCCAGCAACATCTCCTTGTTATACTAGAGAACTATCTACACTGTTTGATGCTCCAGCAACATCTCCTTGTTATACTAGAGAACTATCTACACTGTTTGATATTGCCAGCAACATCTCCTTGTTATACTAGAGAACTATCTACACTGTTTGATATTGCCAGCAACATCTCCTTGTTATACTAGAGAACTATCTACACTGTTTGATGCTCCAGCAACATCTCCTTGTTATACTAGAGAACTATCTACACTGTTTGATGCTCCAGCAACATCTCCTTGTTATACTAGAGAACTATCTACACTGTTTGATATTGCCAGCAACATCTCCTTGTTATACTAGAGAACTATCTACACTGTTTGATATTGCCAGCAACATCTCCTTGTTATACTAGAGAACTATCTACACTGTTTGATATTGCCAGCAACATCTCCTTGTTATACTAGAGAACTATCTACACTATTTGATACTGCCAGCAACATCTCCTTGTTATACTAGAGAACTATCTACACTGTTTGATATTGCCAGCAACATCTCCTTGTTATACTAGAGAACTATCTACACTGTTTGATGCTCCAGCAACATTTCCTTGTTATACTAGAGAACTATCTACACTGTTTGATACTGCCAGCAACATCTCCTTGTTATACTAGAGAACTATCCACACAGTTTGATGCTGCCGGCAACATCTCCTTGTTATACTAGAGGACTATCCACACTGTTTGATGCTGCCGGCAACATCTCCTTGTTATACTAGAGGACTATCCACACTGTTTGATGCTGCCGGCAACATCTCCTTGTTATACTAGAGAACTATCTACACTGTTTGATACTGCCAGCAACATCTCCTTGTTATACTAGAGAACTATCCACACTGTTTGATACTGCCAGCAACATCTCCTTGTTATACTAGAGAACTATCTACACTGTTTGATGCTCCAGCAACATCTCCTTGTTATACTAGAGAACTATCCACACTGTTTGATGCTGCCAGCAACATCTCCTTGTTATACTAGAGAACTATCTACACTGTTTGATGCTGCCAGCAACATCTCCTTGTTATACTAGAGGACTATCTACACTGTTTGATGCTGCCAGCAACATCTCCTTGTTATACTAGAGAACTATCTACACTGTTTGATACTGCCAGCAACATCTCCTTGTTATACTAGAGGACTATCTACACTGTTTGATGCTCCAGCTACATCTCCTTGTTGTACTAGAGAACTATCTACACTGTTTGATGCTCCAGCAACATCTCCTTGTTATACTAGAGAACTATCTACACTGTTTGATGCTGCCGGCAACATCCCCTTGTTATACTAGAGAACTATCTGTACTGTTTAATGCTGCCAGCAACATCTCCTTGTTATACTATAGAACTATCTACACTGTTTGATGCTCCAGCAACATCTCCTTGTTATACTAGAGATCTATCTACACTGTTTGATGCTGCCAGCAACATCTCCTTGTTATACTAGAGAGCTATCTACACTGTTTGATACTCCAGCAACATCTCCTTGTTATACTAGAGAACTATCTACACTGTTTGATGCTCCAGCAACATCTCCTTGTTATACTAGAGAACTATCTACACTGTTTGATGCAGCCGGCAACATCTCCTTGTTATACTAGAGAACTATCTACACTGTTTGATACTGCCAGCAACATCTCCTTGTTATACTAGAGAACTATCTACACTGTTTGATACTGCCAGCAACATTTCCTTGTTATACTAGAGAACTATCTACACTGTTTGATGCAGCCGGCAACATCTCCTTGTTGTACTAGAGAACTATCTACACTGTTTGATGCTCCAGCAACATCTCCTTGTTATACTAGAGAACTATCTACACTGTTTGATACTGCCAGCAACATCTCCTTGTTATACTAGAGAACTATCTACACTGTTTGATACTGCCAGCAACATCTCCTTGTTATACTAGAGAACTATCTACACTGTTTGATGCTCCAGCAATATCTCCTTGTTATACTAGAGATCTATCTACACTGTTTGATGCTCCAGCAATATTTCCTTGTTATACTAGAGATCTATCTACACTGTTTGATACTGCCAGCAACATCTCCTTGTTATACTAGAAAACTATCTACACTGTTTGATGCTCCAGCAACATTTCCTTGTTATACTAGAGAACTATCTACACAGTTTGATGCTCCAGCAACATCTCCTTGTTATACTAGAGAACTATCTACACTGTTTGATACTGCCAGCAACATCTCCTTGTTATACTAGAGAACTATCTACACTGTTTGATACTGCCAGCAACATTTCCTTGTTATACTAGAGAACTATCTACACTGTTTGATACTGCCAGCAACATCTCCTTGTTATACTAGAGAAATATCTACACTGTTTGATGCTCCAGCAACATCTCCTTGTTATACTAGAGAACTATCTACACTGTTTGATACTGCCAGCAACATCTCCTTGTTATACTAGAGAACTATCTACACTGTTTGATGCTCCAGCAACATTTCCTTGTTATACTAGAGATCTATCTACACTGTTTGATGCTCCAGCTACATCTGCTTGTTATACTAGAGAACTATCTACACTGTTTGATACTGCCAGCAACATCTCCTTGTTATACTAGAGAACTATCTACACTGTTTGATGCTCCAGCAACATTTCCTTGTTATACTAGAGATCTATCTACACTGTTTGATGCTCCAGCAACATCTCCTTGTTATACTAGAGAACTATCTACACTGTTTGATACTGCCAGCAACATCTCCTTGTTATACTAGAGAACTATCTACACTGTTTGATGCTCCAGCAACATCTCCTTGTTATACTAGAGAACTATCTACACTGTTTGATGCTCCAGCAACATCTCCTTGTTATACTAGAGAACTATCTACACTGTTTGATACTGCCAGCAACATCTCCTTGTTATACTAGAGAACTATCTACACTGTTTGATATTGCCAGCAACATCTCCATGTTATACTAGAGAACTATCTACACTGTTTGATGCTCCAGCAACATTTCCTTGTTATACTAGAGAACTATCTACACTGTTTGATACTGCCAGCAACATCTCCTTGTTATACTAGAGAACTATCCACACAGTTTGATGCTGCCGGCAACATCTCCTTGTTATACTAGAGGACTATCCACACTGTTTGATGCTGCCGGCAACATCTCCTTGTTATACTAGAGGACTATCCACACTGTTTGATGCTGCCGGCAACATCTCCTTGTTATACTAGAGAACTATCTACACTGTTTGATACTGCCAGCAACATCTCCTTGTTATACTAGAGAACTATCCACACTGTTTGATACTGCCAGCAACATCTCCTTGTTATACTAGAGAACTATCTACACTGTTTGATGCTCCAGCAACATCTCCTTGTTATACTAGAGAACTATCCACACTGTTTGATGCTGCCAGCAACATCTCCTTGTTATACTAGAGAACTATCTACACTGTTTGATGCTGCCAGCAACATCTCCTTGTTATACTAGAGGACTATCTACACTGTTTGATGCTGCCAGCAACATCTCCTTGTTATACTAGAGAACTATCTACACTGTTTGATACTGCCAGCAACATCTCCTTGTTATACTAGAGGACTATCTACACTGTTTGATGCTCCAGCTACATCTCCTTGTTGTACTAGAGAACTATCTACACTGTTTGATGCTCCAGCAACATCTCCTTGTTATACTAGAGAACTATCTACACTGTTTGATGCTGCCGGCAACATCCCCTTGTTATACTAGAGAACTATCTGTACTGTTTAATGCTGCCAGCAACATCTCCTTGTTATACTATAGAACTATCTACACTGTTTGATGCTCCAGCAACATCTCCTTGTTATACTAGAGATCTATCTACACTGTTTGATGCTGCCAGCAACATCTCCTTGTTATACTAGAGAGCTATCTACACTGTTTGATGCTCCAGCAACATCTCCTTGTTATACTAGAGAACTATCTACACTGTTTGATGCTCCAGCAACATCTCCTTGTTATACTAGAGAACTATCTACACTGTTTGATGCAGCCGGCAACATCTCCTTGTTATACTAGAGAACTATCTACACTGTTTGATACTGCCAGCAACATCTCCTTGTTATACTAGAGAACTATCTACACTGTTTGATACTGCCAGCAACATTTCCTTGTTATACTAGAGAACTATCTACACTGTTTGATGCAGCCGGCAACATCTCCTTGTTGTACTAGAGAACTATCTACACTGTTTGATGCTCCAGCAACATCTCCTTGTTATACTAGAGAACTATCTACACTGTTTGATACTGCCAGCAACATCTCCTTGTTATACTAGAGAACTATCTACACTGTTTGATACTGCCAGCAACATCTCCTTGTTATACTAGAGAACTATCTACACTGTTTGATGCTCCAGCAATATCTCCTTGTTATACTAGAGATCTATCTACACTGTTTGATGCTCCAGCAATATTTCCTTGTTATACTAGAGATCTATCTACACTGTTTGATACTGCCAGCAACATCTCCTTGTTATACTAGAAAACTATCTACACTGTTTGATGCTCCAGCAACATTTCCTTGTTATACTAGAGAACTATCTACACAGTTTGATGCTCCAGCAACATCTCCTTGTTATACTAGAGAACTATCTACACTGTTTGATACTGCCAGCAACATCTCCTTGTTATACTAGAGAACTATCTACACTGTTTGATACTGCCAGCAACATTTCCTTGTTATACTAGAGAACTATCTACACTGTTTGATACTGCCAGCAACATCTCCTTGTTATACTAGAGAACTATCTACACTGTTTGATGCTCCAGCAATATCTCCTTGTTATACTAGAGAACTATCTACACTGTTTGATACCGCCAGCAACATCTCCTTGTTATACTAGAGAACTATCTACACTGTTTGATGCTCCAGCAATATTTCCTTGTTATACTAGAGATCTATCTACACTGTTTGATGCTCCAGCAACATCTGCTTGTTATACTAGAGAACTATCTACACTGTTTGATGCTCCAGCAATATTTCCTTGTTATACTAGAGATCTATCTACACTGTTTGATGCTCCAGCAACATCTCCTTGTTATTCTAGAGAACTATCTACACTGTTTGATGCTCCAGCAACATTTCCTTGTTATACTAGAGATCTATCTACACTGTTTGATACTGCCAGCAACATCTCCTTGTTATACTAGAGAACTATCTACACTGTTTGATGCTCCAGCAACATTTCCTTGTTATACTAGAGATCTATCTACACTGTTTGATACTGCCAGCAACATCTCCTTGTTATACAAGAGAACTATCTACACTGTTTGATGCTGACAGCAACATTTCCTTGTTATACAAGAGAACTATCTACACTGTTTGATGCTCCAGCAACATCTCCTTGTTATACTAGAGAACTATCTACACTTTTTGATGCCTCAGCAACATTTCCTTGTTATACTAGAGATCTATCTACACTGTTTGATGCTCCAGCAACATCTCCTTGTTATACTAGAGATCTATCTACACTGTTTGATGCTCCAGCAACATTTCCTTGTTATACTAGAGATCTATCTACACTGTTTGATGCTCCAGCAACATCTCCTTGTTATACTAGAGAACTATCTACACTGTTTGATGCTCCAGCAACATCTCCTTGTTATACTAGAGATCTATCTACACTGTTTGATGCTCCAGCAACATCTCCTTGTTATACTAGAGATCTATCCACACTGTTTGATACTGCCAGCAACATCTCCTTGTTATACTAGAGATCTATCTACACTGTTTGATACTGCCAGCAACATCTCCTTGTTATACTAGAGAACTATCTACACTGTTTGATGCTCCAGCAACATCTCCTTGTTATACTAGAGAACTATCTGTACTGTTTGATGTTGCCAGCAACATCTCCTTGTTATACTAGAGAACTATCTACACTGTTTGATGCTCCAGCAACATCTCCTTGTTATACTAGAGATCTATCTACACTGTTTGATACTGCCAGCAACATCTCCTTGTTATACTAGAGAACTATCTACACTGTTTGATACTGCCAGCAACATCTCCTTGTTATACTAGAGAACTATCTACACTGTTTGATACTCCAGCAACATCTCCTTGTTATACTAGAGAACTATCTACACTGTTTGATGCTCCAGCAACATCTCCTTGTTATACTAGAGAACTATCTACACTGTTTGATACTGCCAGCAACATCTCCTTGTTATACTAGAGATCTATCTACACTGTTTGATGCTCCAGCAACATCTCCTTGTTATACTAGAGAACTATCTACACTGTTTGATACTGCCAGCAACATCTCCTTGTACTAGAGAACTATCTACACTGTTTGATGCTCCAGCAACATCTCCTTGTTATACTAGAGAATTATCTACACTGTTTGATGCTCCAGCAACATCTCCTTGTTATACTAGAGAACTATCTACACTGTTTGATGCTGCCAGCAACATCTCCTTGTTATACTAGAGAACTATCTACACTGTTTGATGCTCCAGCAACATCTCCTTGTTATACTAGAGAACTATCTACACTGTTTGATGCTCCAGCAACATCTCCTTGTTATACTAGAGAACTATCTACACTGTTTCATACTGCCAGCAACATCTCCTTGTTATACTAGAGAACTATCTACACTGTTTGATGCTCCAGCAACATCTCTCTCCCCTCAGGGGCTCACCTTATGTGAGTACGGGTTTTTGGCGCACCCGGGGGTTCCCGAGCCAATCATCGCCATATTCATCCCCTCACCCCCATCCGGTCGAGGTGGGTTCTTTAAGTGACCGGTGGACCCAAGGTAGGCTCTCGTGCGTTCTTTGCATTCCATCCATACCGCACCTCACCATCGTTTCTTTCTTCCCTAATCACTTTCCGGCCCTTTCGTACCACGACATTCGCATATCCCTTTTTCTTCCCCGCCGGCCTACCTTGCGTGCGAAACGCCCACACAGTTTTAGTTTCTTTTATCTTTTTATTTAAATCCTCCGTGGACACAGCCTGACGGATACCCGCGCACCGCGTGCGCAGCTGGGTGAGTGGGTAATGGCGTCATCCCCACCACCCGGGGTCGTCATGTAGGGTTGTTGTTCGTATCCGCTGTTCAACTGCAGTCCCGCGGGGGGGCCATTGCATGAGCTGCTGGCTTCCGACGGCGATTGGGTCCCTCTGTCAATGTTCTGGGAGGTGTGACCCTGGGGTGAGATCGGTATAGATAGGCCACTCACCCAAGCCGGGGTAACGCCCGGGAAGTCAGAGCCCGAGGTCGGAGACGGTTGCAATGGTGGAGGATTTCTTTTCGCTATGGAGCACCCTTTCTCCATTACTACAAACAAGCGCCGAAAAACTATTGTAACAGAAGTAGCACCGCCGACATCTGGTTGTTACTTAGTCATTTCAAGAACAGAAGAAGGACAAAATTTTGAGAAGGTGAACCCTTTTATCATTCAGAAGGGAATAGATGCTATTGCTGGTGCGGTTCAATCATGCACTCGTCTACGGAATGGTTCCTTATTGGCACAAACTAAGTCCGATCAGCAAAGTAAGACCTTGTTGCGCGCTACGCTTCTCCACGGTTACCCCATCCGTGTTGAGAAGCACCGCACATTGAACTCCTGTCGGGGCGTCGTTACCACCCATAGCCTCGATGGTATATCGAACGAGGATCTCGTAGAATATCTATCCGATCAAAAGGTGACTGCAGTGCATCGAGTGCAGGCCAAACGCGACGGCGTATTGGTACCCACTCGTACCCTGTTTATTACATTTGATGGCGTCGATCTGCCCACGAGCATTTCCGCAGGGTACGAACGGATTTCTGTGAGGCCTTATATTCCTAGACCTCTGCGTTGTTTTAAATGCCAACGTTTTGGGCATACGCAAGTCTCATGTAAGAGTGCCCTTAACATCTGTGCAACCTGTAGCCAGCCCTCACACGAAGGTACCTGTTCAACAGCCCCCGTCTGCGTTAATTGTAAAGGGTCTCATTCTGCTTCGTTTGCCGACTGTCCGCGGTACTTGGACGAGAAGGCGATCCAGGAGATCCGGGTAAAGGAAAAACTCTCCTTCGCTTAAGCCCGGAGGCGTTACCATGCGCGCCAACCTTCACTCCTGCGATCTGGCACATTTAGTTCTGTTGTTGCCTCGCCGGTACCACGAGTAGATGCCGAAACTCAGACCTGGACCTTGACTGGATTAACCGCCACTACCATCCGGCCGTCTATTAAGGCTACAGTTACCAAGCCGTATAAACCTGGTCCCAAGTCTATGAAGTCGCAAGCCGTTGAAAAGAAGCCCAAGCAGAAACTTCGTCGGGAAGATTTTTTGAAGGACCCTCCGCGTGCGCGCGGTAACAAAAGTTCACCTTCTCCTCCTCGGAGGTCGATGTCCCAGGATGGTCCTGGGACAAGCCGCGCTCAGCGGCACACTTCACCCATCGCCACCCAGAACCGATTCACGGCGCTTGAATCGGTTTCTGGCACTGAGCGCGTGGGCCCTCCCTCCGAGGAAGCTATGGAGTCTGACCAACTCCATACAAAAAGCCCGAGCCCAAAGGTTAAACAAAAGGTAATTTTAAGCCGCCCTTCTAAATAGAGAGTTTTTCCCCTTATTCTTAATGGCTATCCTGACCTGGAATGTACGTGGTGTACGATCGCATAGGGCGGAACTGCAACTTTTATTGCGTTCCCATTCGCCTATGGTCGTATGTCTGCAGGAGACTAAGCTTCGCCCTCACGATCCTTTTGATCTCCGAGGATATACTCCGGTTCGCTACGACCTTGAACCGGAGGAGGGTACTCCTGCTCATGGTGGTGTCATGATTTTGGTGCGTACTGACGTTCATTTTCAAACTATCACACTTACGTCCGACTTGCAAGCTGTTGCCATTAGACTGCAGTTACCCGGTTTTTTCTTTTCTGTTTGCTCTGTGTATACACCTCCATCGTCTCCCCTCGCTCCCGCGGACATTCGATCTCTCCTGTCCGCTCTCCCAACACCATTTCTTCTGTTGGGAGATTTTAATGCCCATCACCCACTATGGGGTTCGCCAAGGGCTTGTGCGAGGGGAACTCTTCTTTCCGACATTTTTTATCAGTTCAATCTTTCCATCCTCAATACAGGTGCACCTACTTTTATTTCTGATTCTTCTGGTACATTTTCTCACCTGGACCTTTCCATTTGCTCACTCCAGCTTGCACATCGTCTCCAGTGGAACGTCGTCGCTGACACCTACTCCAGCGACCATTACCCCTGCATCGTTTCTCTTCTGTCGCACCACGTACAGCATTCCAGAGTACCTACCTGGATATTCGCAAAAGCCGACTGGAGCTTGTATTCCAGCCTCGTGCATTTTGACGACCAGCCCTTCTCCGACATTAACCAACTAGTGCAGCACCTTACGTCTATTATTTTCTCTGCCGCCGAACGCGCAATACCCCGTTCATCCTCCCAACCTCGGCGGCCACCTGTTCCGTGGTGGAACGAGGATTGTCGGGACGCCGTTCGTGCCCGTAGGACTGCACTAAGGGTGTTTCGGCGCCACCCTACACTTGATAATTTGGTGACTTTTAAACAATCGCGCGCCAGGGCTCGTCGCATTATTCAGGATAGCAAGAAGGCATCTTGGGCTCGTTTTGTCGAGTCTTTTAATCGTTTTACGCCTTCATCCGTTGTTTGGGATAAACTTCGTCGCTTCTCAGGTAAAGTGTCACATTGTACTGTTTCTGGCCTTCAGGTTTCTACTGCCACCATAGTGGATCCGGCTGCCATCGCTAACACTCTGGGTGTTGCCTTTGAGGCGGTTTCCAGTTCAGACCATTATTCCGCCGGCTTTCGCTCTATTAAAGACCGGCTGGATTCCGCATCATATACTTTTCGGTCTGCTAATGATGAATGCTATAACGAACTATTCACAATGAGGGAGCTGGAGCACGCTCTTCATTGCTCTCGGCACTCCGCTCCCGGGCCGGACGGCATTCATGTCCTGATGTTAAAGAACCTTTCAGCCGACAGTAAACTATTTCTCTTACAGGTCTATAACCGTATTTGGCAAGACGGCATTTTTCCTTCCGTTTGGCGCGAAGCCACCATTGTCCCTATACTTAAGCCTGGGAAGGATCGCCAACTACCTTCCAGCTACCGCCCTATCTCCCTCACCAGTTGCATTTGTAAGGTGATGGAGCGCATGATCAACGGGCGGTTGACATGGTGGCTTGAGTCTCAGAAACTTCTAGCGAACGCTCAGTGCGGGTTTCGTCGCTATCGCTCTACCGTCGACCATCTGGTGTCCTTGTCGACGCATATTATGAATGGATTTCTGAGAAAGTGTCAAACCGTGGCTGTATTTTTTGACCTGGAGAAAGCTTATGACACTTGTTGGAGGGGCGGCATTTTACGTACACTTCACGATTGGAATATCCGCGGTCGTCTTCCCATATTTCTTCGGGAGTTTATGACGGACCGCGTCTTTCGTGTACGTGTGGGCTCGGTTTTATCTCGTCGTTTTATTCAAGAGAACGGAGTACCGCAGGGCTCTGTACTCAGTGTCACACTTTTTGCGATTGCTATCAACCCCATTGTTGATTGTATTCCACCTGGCATTTCATCGTCCCTTTTTGTTGACGATTTCGCTATTTATTGTAGTTCACGGCGGACCTGTCTACTCGAACGCCGTCTCCAGAGCTGTATCGACCGTCTCTACGCCTGGAGTAACGCCAACGGCTTTAATTTCTCCGCCGAGAAATCCGTCTGCATCAACTTCTGGCGCCGGAAGTATTTCCCTCCGCCCTCTCTCCATCTTGGGCCAGGGATACTTCCGTTTGCAGACGAGGCGAAATTTTTGGGGTTGATTTTTGACAGGAAGTTGTGTTGGACCTCGCACGTTTCCTTTTTAAAAGCAAAGTGTGACCGTTCTCTTAATATTTTACGTGTTTTAAGTGGCACATCCTGGGGAGCTGATCGGACCGTCCTTCTTCGCCTTTATCGCTCTTTGGTCCGATCCAAGCTTGATTACGGGTGTATTGTTTATTCGTCGGCACGTCCATCTGTGTTACGTCGATTGAATGCCATTCACCATCGTGGCATCAGAGTCGCTACAGGGGCCTTTCCAACTAGCCCTGTACCAAGTCTGTACGCAGAAGCTGCAGAGCCTCCGCTGTCCTTCAGGCGTGAGATGCTCTTGTGCAGCTATGCTTGTCGACTCTCAAGCTTGCCTAACCACCCGTCCTTCGAGTTATTTTTCGAGGAGTCACTTGATCGTCACTATTTTATTAGCTCCTCTGCCTTGCTCCCACCAGGGGTTCGCTTTCGACAGCTCCTTCGGCATTTAGACGTTCCGCCAGCGCCGGCCCTTCCACGGGGGGAAACGCGTTTTCCTCCATGGTCTCGCGCTGAGGCCCACTGTCACCTTGGGCTAACGTCGATGCCGAAGACTGAGACCCCTGCTTCAGTCTTTAGATCGGCTTTTTTAGAAGTACGGGCTCAATTCGGAGACTACTATTTTATCTTCACCGATGGATCTAAGACTGAAGCTGGAGTTGGATGTGCCTTTGTGTCTGGTCACTGTAGTTTTAAGTTTCGTTTACCTGGACAATGTTCAATTTTTACTGCCGAACTTTTTAGCATTTATCAATCTATTTTATACATTCAGCGGCACGCCTTACAGCACTGTTTTATTTGTACGGACTCTCTGAGTGCCCTTCAGACTATTACTGCGCTGTACCATTACCACCCGCTTGTACAGCGCATACATGACCTGCTCCACTCGCTTGGTGTCACTGGCATCAGCGTGTCCTTCATGTGGATTCCAGGTCATGTGGGCATCTCAGGTAATGAGTCTGCCGACGCCGCTGCGAAATCGGCGATTTTATTACCCAGATTTTTTACCTCTGTTGTTCCCTCGTCAGATTCGTGTGTTATTTTACGTCGCTGCATCCTCTCGCGCTGGCGCGATGAGTGGACGGCCCTCCGGGGGAACAAGTTGCGGGAGGTTAAGCCGCTCCCGTTAATCTGGGGTACCTCTTCTCGTTCTTCACGTCGGGAAGAGGTACTTTTAGCCCGTTTACGAATTGGACATTGTCGTTTTACTCATAGTTACCTGCTCAGTGGTGATCCCGCTCCGCTGTGTCAGCAGTGTGACGTGCCCTTAACGGTGCGTCACATTTTAACTGAGTGTCAAGTTTTAGCTCCACTGCGCGTTCGCCTGGGTCTGCCTGTTGGCATAGCCAACGTTTTGGCAGACGACGCGCATGCTGTAGAATGTCTTTTACGTTTTATAAGTGACATTGGTTTTAATCGTCGCATTTGATGCGCAGAGCGTCTTTTAGCTTTGTTATTTTATTCTGTATGTTTTAATAGGGACTTACTCCCCAGTGACGTATGGCGCTCATGTCCCTCGCATTCTACAGTCCTTGACACGTTTTAATCTTTTATTGGCTATGTTTGTAGTGTGTTGGTTTTTACGACATATTTATTGTTATTGTTATTATTGTTATTGTTTTTATTGTTATTGTTATTGTTATTCTATTGTTATTTTTAACTTTTTGACATCGCGGGTGTGTGTCCCGTTTTTTAATTATGCGGTTTTTTACCTGTCTTTTATTTTTTGACTTTATATTTTATACCTTGTAAGGGCGCTGATGACCTCAGCAGTTTAGCGCCCTTAAGCCGCATATCATCATCATCATCATCAGCAACATCTCCTTGTTATACTAGAGAACTATCTACACTGTTTGATGCTCCAGCAACATCTCCTTGTTATACTAGAGAACTATCTACACTGTTTGATGCTCCAGCAACATCTCCTTGTTATACTAGAGAACTATCTACACTGTTTGATGCTCCAGCAACATCTCCTTGTTATACTAGAGAACTATCTACACTGTTTGATGCTCCAGCAACATCTCCTTGTTATACTAGAGAACTATCTACACTGTTTGATGCTCCAGCAACATCTCCTTGTTATACTAGAGAACTATCTACACTGTTTGATGCTCCAGCAACATCTCCTTGTTATACTAGAGAACTATCTACACTGTTTGATGCTGCCAGCAACATCTCCTTGTACTAGAGAACTATCCACACTGTTTGATGCTCCAGCAATATTTCCTTGTTATACTAGAGATCTATCTACACTGTTTGATGCTCCAGCAACATCTCCTTGTTATACTAGAGAACTATCTACACTGTTTGATGCAGCCGGAAACATCTCCTTGTTATACTAGAGAACTATCTGTACTGTTTCATACTGCCAGCAACATTTCCTTGTTATACTAGAGAACTATCTGTACTGTTTGATGCTGCCAGCAACATCTCCTTGTTATACTAGAGAACTATCTACACTGTTTGATGCTCCAGCAATATTTCCTTGTTATACTAGAGAACTATCTACACTGTTTGATGCTCCAGCAACATCTCCTTGTTATACTAGAGAACTATCTACACTGTTTGATGCAGCCGGCAACATCTCCTTGTTATACTGGAGAACTATCTGTACTGTTTGATACTGCCAGCAACATCTCCTTGTTATACTAGAGACCTATCTACACTGTTTGATGCTCCAGCAACATCTTGTTATACTAGAGATCTATCTACACTTTTTGATGCTGACAGCAACATCTCCTTGTTATACTAGAGATCTATCTACACTGTTTGATAGTGCCAGCAACATCTCCTTGTTATACTAGAGGACTATCCACACTGTTTGATACTGCCAGCAACATCTCCTTGTTATACTAGAGAACTATCTACACTGTTTTATGCTCCAGCAACATCTCCTTGTTATCCTAGAAATCTATCTACACTGTTTGATGCTGACAGCAACATCTTCTTGTTATACTAGAGATCTATCTACACTGTTTGATACTGCCAGCAACATCTCCTTGTTATACTAGAGATCTATCTACACTGTTTGATACTGCCAGCAACATCTCCTTGTTATAATAGAGGACTATCCACACTGTTTGATACTGCCAGCAACATCTCCTTGTTATACAAGAGATCTATCTACACTGTTTGATGCTGACAGCAACATCTCCTTGTTATACTAGAGAACTATCTACACTGTTTGATGCTCCAGCAACATCTCCTTGTTATACTAGAGAACTATATACACTGTTTGATGCTCCAGCAACATCTCCTTGTTATACTCGAGAACTATCTACACTGTTTGATGCTCCAGCAACATCTCCTTGTTATACAAGAGAACAATCCGCACTGTTTGATACTGCCAGCAACACCTCCTTGTTATACTAGAGATCTATCTACACTGTTTGATACTGCCAGCAACATCTCCTTGTTATACAAGAGAACTATCTGCACTGTTTGATGCTGACAGCAACATTTCCTTGTTGTACAAGAGAACTATCTACACTGTTTGATGCTCCAGCAACATCTCCTTGTTATACTAGAGAACTATCCACACTGTTTGATACTGCCAGCAACATCTTCTTGTTATACTAGAGAACTATCTACACTGTTTCATACTGCCAGCAACATCTCCTTGTTATACTAGAGAACTATCTACACTGTTTGATACTGCCAGCAACATCTCCTTGTTATACTAGAGAACTATCTACACTGTTTGATACTGCCAGCAACATCTCCTTGTTATACTAGAGAACTATCTACACTGTTTGATACTGCCAGCAACATCTCCTTGTTATACTAGAGAACTATCTACACTGTTTGATACTGCCAGCAACATCTCCTTGTTGTACTAGAGAACTATCTACACTGTTTCATACTGCCAGCAACATCTCCTTGTTATACTAGAGAACTATCTACACTGTTTGATACTGCCAGCAACATCTCCTTGTTGTACTAGAGAACTATCCACACTGTTTGATACTGCCAGCAACATCTCCTTGTTATACTAGAGAACTATCTACACTGTTTGATGCTGCCAGCAACATCTCCTTGTTATACTAGAGAACTATCTACACTGTTTGATGCTCCAGCAACATCTCCTTGTTATACTAGAGAACTATCTACACTGTTTGATGCAGCCGGCAACATCTCCTTGTTATACTAGAGAACTATCTACACTGTTTGATGCTGCCAGCAACATCTCCTTGTTATACTAGAGATCTATCTGTACTGTTTGATGCTGCCAGCAACATCTCCTTGTTATACTAGAGAACTATCTGTACTGTTTGATGCTCCAGCAACATTTCCTTGTTATACTAGAGAACTATCTGTACTGTTTGATGCTGCCAGCAACATCTCCTTGTTATACTAGAGAACTATCTACACTGTTTGATGCTGCCAGCTACATCTCCTTGTTATACTAGAGAACTATCTACACTGTTTGATGCTGCCAAAAACATCTCCTTGTTATACTAGAGAACTATCTACACTGTTTGATGCTCCAGCAACATCTCCTTGTTATACTAGAGAACTATCTACACTGTTTGATGCTGCCAGCAACATCTCCTTGTTATACTAGAGAACTATCTACACTGTTTGATGCTATAGCAACATCTCCTTGTTATACTAGAGGACTATCTACACTGTTTGATGCTCCAGCAACATCTCCTTGTTATACTAGAGAACTATCTGTACTGTTTGATGCTGCCAGCAACATCTCCTTGTTATACTAGAGAACTATCCACACTGTTTGATACTGCCAGCAACATCTCCTTGTTATACTAGAGAACTATCTACACTGTTTGATGCTGGCGGCAACATCTCCTTGTTGTACTAGAGAACCATCTACACTGTTTCATACTGCCAGCAACATCTTGTTATACTAGAGAACTATCTACACTGTTTGATGCTCCAGCAACATCTCCTTGTTATACTAGAGAACTATCTACACTGTTTGATGCTCCAGCAACATCTCCTTGTTATACTAGAGAACTATCTTAACTGTTTGATGCTCCAGCAACATCTCCGTGTTATACTAGAGAACTATCTATACCGTTTGATGCTCCAGCAACATCTCCTTGTTATACTAGAGAACTATCTACACTGTTTGATGCTCCAGCAACATTTCCTTGTTATACTAGAGAACTATCTACACTGTTTGATGCTCCAGCAACATCTACTCGCTATACTAGAGAACTATCTACACTGTTTGATGCTCCAGCAACATCTCCTTGTTATACTAGAGAACTATCTACACTGTTTGATGCTCCAGCAACATCTACTCGCTATACTAGAGAACTATCTACACTGTTTGATGCTCCAGCAACATCTACTCGCTATACTAGAGAACTATCTACACTGTTTGATGCTCCAGCTACATCTCCTTGTTGTACTAGAGAACTATCTACACTGTTTGATGCTCCAGCAACATCTCCTTGTTATACTAGAGAACTATCTACACTGTTTGATGCTCCAGCAACATCTCCTTGTTATACTAGAGAACTATCTAGACTGTTTGATGCTCCAGCAACATCTCCTTGTTATACTAGAGAACTATCTACACTGTTTGATGCTGCCAGCAACATCTCCTTGTTATACAAGAGATCTATCTACACTGTTTGATACTGCCAGCAACATCTCCTTGTTATACTAGAGAACTATCTACACTGTTTGATGCTCCAGCAACATCTCCTTGTTATACTAGAGAACTATCTACACTGTTTGATACTGCCAGCAACATCTCCTTGTTATACTAGAGAACTATCTACACTGTTTGATGCTCCAGCAACATCTCCTTGTTATACTAGAGAACTATCTACACTGTTTGATGCTCCAGCAACATCTCCTTGTTATACTAGAGAACTATCTACACTGTTTGATACTGCCAGCAACATCTCCTTGTTATACTAGAGAACTATCTACACTGTTTGATGCTGCCAGCAACATCTCCTTGTTATACTAGAGAACTATCTACACCGTTTGATGCTGCCAGCAACATCTCCTTGTTATACTAGAGAACTATCTACACTGTTTGATGCTGCCAGCAACATCTCCTTGTTATACTAGAGAACTATCTACACCGTTTGATGCTGCCAGCAACATCTCCTTGTTATACTAGAGAACTATCTACACTGTTTCATACTGCCAGCAACATCTCCTTGTTATACTAGAGAACTATCTTAACTGTTTGATGCTCCAGCAACATCTCCTTGTTATACTAGAGAACTATCTTAACTGTTTGATGCTCCAGCAACATCTCCGTGTTATACTAGAGAACTATCTATACCGTTTGATGCTCCAGCAACATCTCCTTGTTATACTAGAGAACTATCTACACTGTTTGATGCTCCAGCAACATCTCCTTGTTATACTAGAGAACTATCTACACTGTTTGATGCTCCAGCAACATCTCCTTGTTATACTAGAGAACTATTTACACTGTTTGATGCTCCAGCAACATCTCCTTGTTATACTAGAGAACTATCTACACTGTTTGATGCTCCAGCAACATCTCCTTGTTGTACTTGAGAATTATCTACACTGTTTGATGCTGCCAGCAACATCACCTTGTTATACTAGAGAACTATCTACACTGTTTGATACTGCCAGCAACATCTCCTTGTTATACTAGAGAACTATCTACACTGTTTGATGCTCCAGCAACACCCCCTGTACTAGATAACTATCCACACTGTTTGATACTGCCAGCAACATCTCCTTGTTATAGTAGAGAACTATCTACACTGTTTGATGCAGCCGGCAACATCTCCTTGTTGTACTAGAGAACTATCTACACTGTTTGATGCTCCAGCAACATCTCCTTGTTATACTAGAGAACTATCTACACTGTTTGATACTGCCAGCAACATCTCCTTGTTATACTAGAGAACTATCTACACTGTTTGATACTGCCAGCAACATCTCCTTGTTATACTAGAGAACTATCTACACTGTTTGATGCTCCAGCAACATTTCCTTGTTATACTAGAGATCTATCTACACTGTTTGATGGTCCAGCAACATCTCCTTGTTAGACTAGAGAACTATCTACACTGTTTGATGCACCAGCAACATTTCCTTGTTATACTAGAGATCTATCTACACTGTTTGATGCTCCAGCAACACCTCCTTGTTATACTAGAGAACTATCTACACTGTTTGATACTGCCAGCAACATCTCCTTGTTATACTAGAGAACTATCTACACTGTTTGATGCTCCAGCAACATTTCCTTGTTATACTAGAGATCTATCTACACTGTTTGATGCTCCAGCAACATCTCCTTGTTATACTAGAGAACTATCTACACTGTTTGATACTGCCAGCAACATCTCCTTGTTATACTAGAGAACTATCTACACTGTTTGATGCTCCAGCAACATCTCCTTGTTATACTAGAGAACTATCTACACTGTTTGATGCTCCAGCAACATCTCCTTGTTATACTAGAGAACTATCTACACTGTTTGATACTGCCAGCAACATCTCCTTGTTATACTAGAGAACTATCTACCCTGTTTGATACTGCCAGCAACATCTCCTTGTTATACTAGAGAACTATCTACACTGTTTGATGCTCCAGGAACATCTCCTTGTTATACTAGAGATCTATCTACACTGTTTGATGCTGCCAGCAACATCTCCTTGTTATACTAGAGAACTATCTACACTGTTTGATACTGCCAGCAACATCTCCTTGTTATACTAGAGAACTATCCACACTGTTTCATACTGCCAGCAACATCTCCTTGTTATACTAGAGAACTATCCACACTGTTTGATGCTGCCGGCAACATCTCCTTGTTATACTAGAGGACTATCTACACTGTTTGATGCTGCCGGCAACATCTCCTTGTTATACTAGAGGACTATCCACACTGTTTGATGCTGCCGGCAACATCTCCTTGTTATACTAGAGAACTATCCACACTGTTTGATACTGCCAGCAACATCTCCTTGCTATACTAGAGGACTATCCACACTGTTTGATGCTGCCGGCAACATCTCCTTCTTATACTAGAGAACTATCCACACTGTTTGATAGTGCCAGCAACATCTCCTTGTTATACTAGAGAACTATCTACACTGTTTGATGCTGCCGGCAACATCTCCTTGTTATACTAGAGGACTATCCACACTCTTTGATGCTGCGGGCAACATCTCCTTGTTATACTAGAGGACTATCCACACTGTTTGATGCTGCCGGCAACATCTCCTTGTTATACTAGAGAACTATCTACACTGTTTGATACTGCCAGCAACATCTCCTTGTTATACTAGAGAACTATCCACACTGTTTGATACTGCCAGCAACATCTCCTTGTTATACTAGAGAACTATCTACACTGTTTGATGCTCCAGCAACATCTCCTTGTTATACTAGAGAACTATCCACACTGTTTGATGCTGCCAGCAACATCTCCTTGTTATACTAGAGAACTATCTACACTGTTTGATGCTGCCAGCAACATCTCCTTGTTATACTAGAGGACTATCTACACTGTTTGATGCTGCCAGCAACATCTCCTTGTTATACTAGAGATCTATCTACACTGTTTGATACTGCCAGCAACATCTCCTTGTTATACTAGAGAACTATCTACACTGTTTGATGCTGCCAGCAACATCTCCTTGTTATACTAGAGGACTATCTACACTGTTTGATGCTCCAGCTACATCTCCTTGTTGTACTAGAGAACTATCTACACTGTTTGATGCTCCAGCAACATCTCCTTGTTATACTAGAGAACTATCTACACTGTTTGATGCTGCCAGCAACATCCCCTTGTTATACTAGAGAACTATCTGTACTGTTTAATGCTGCCAGCAACATCTCCTTGTTATACTATAGAACTATCTACACTGTTTGATGCTCCAGCAACATCTCCTTGTTATACTAGAGAACTATCTGTACTGTTTAATGCTGCCAGCAACATCTCCTTGTACTAGAGAACTATCCACACTGTTTGATACTGCCAGCAACATCTCCTTGTTATACTAGAGAACTATCTACACTGTTTGATGCAGCCGGCAACATCTCCTTGTTGTATTAGAGAACTATCTACACTGTTTGATGCTCCAGCAACATCTCATTGTTATACTAGAGAACTATCTACACTGTTTGATACTGCCAGCAACATCTCCTTGTTATACTAGAGAACTATCTACACTGTTTGATACTGCCAGCAACATCTCCTTGTTATACTTGAGAACTATCTACACTGTTTGATGCTCCAGCAATATCTCCTTGTTATACTAGAGATCTATCTACACTGTTTGATGCTCCAGCAATATTTCCTTGTTATACTAGAGATCTATCTACACTGTTTGATACTGCCAGCAACATCTCCTTGTTATACTAGAGAACTATCTACACTGTTTGATGCTCCAGCAATATCTCCTTGTTATACTAGAGATCTAGCTACACTGTTTGATGCTCCAGCAACATCTCCTTGTTATACTAGAGAACTATCTACACTGTTTGATGCTCCAGCAACATCTCCTTGTTATACTAGAGAACTATCTACACTGTTTGATGCTCCAGCAATATTTCCTTGTTATACTAGAGATCTATCTACACTGTTTGATGCTCCAGCAACATCTCCTTGTTATACTAGAGATCTATCTACACTGTTTGATGCTCCAGCAACATTTCCTTGTTATACTAGAGATCTATCTACACCGTTTGATGCTCCACCAACATCTCCTTGTTATACTAGAGATCTATCTACACTGTTTGATGCTCCAGCAACATTTCCTTGTTATACTAGAGATCTATCTACACTGTTTGATGCTCCAGCAACATCTCCTTGTTATACTAGAGAACTATCTACACTGTTTGATACTGCCAGCAACATCTCCTTGTTATACTAGAGAACTATCTGTACTGTTTGATGTTGCCAGCAACATCTCCTTGTTATACTAGAGAACTATCTACACTGTTTGATGCTCCAGCAACATCTCCTTGTTATACTAGAGAACTATCTGTACTGTTTGATGCTCCAGCAACATCTCCTTGTTATACTAGAGAACTATCTACACTGTTTGATGCTCCAGCAACATCTCCTTGTTATACTAGAGAACTATCTGTACTGTTTGATGCTCCAGCAACATCTCCTTGTTATACTAGAGAACTATCTACACTGTTTGATGCTCCAGCAACATCTCCTTGTTATACTAGAGAACTATCTGTACTGTTTGATGCTCCAGCAACATCTCCTTGTTATACTAGAGAAATATCTACACTGTTTGATGCTCCAGCAACATCTCCTTGTTATACTAGAGAACTATCTGTACTGTTTGATGTTGCCAGCAACATTTCCTTGTTATACTAGAGATCTATCTACACTGTTTGATGCTCCAGCAACATCTCCTTGTTATACTAGAGATCTATCTACACTGTTTGATACTGCCAGCAACATCTCCTTGTTATACTAGAGAACTATCTACACTGTTTGATGCTCCAGCAACATCTCCTTGTTATACTAGAGAACTATCTGTACTGTTTGATGTTGCCAGCAACATCTCCTTGTTATACTAGAGAACTATCTACACTGTTTGATGCTCCAGCAACATCTCCTTGTTATACTAGAGATCTATCTACACTGTTTGATACTGCCAGCAACATCTCCTTGTTATACTAGAGAACTATCTACACTGTTTGATACTGCCAGCAACATCTCCTTGTTATACTAGAGAACTATCTACACTGTTTGATACTCCAGCAACATCTCCTTGTTATACTAGAGAACTATCTACACTGTTTGATGCTCCAGCAACATCTCCTTGTTATACTAGAGAACTATCTACACTGTTTGATACTGCCAGCAACATCTCCTTGTTATAATAGAGAACTATCCACACTGTTTCATACTGCCAGCAACATCTCCTTGTTATACTAGAGAACTATCCACACTGTTTCATACTGCCAGCAGCATCTCCTTGTTATACTAGAGAACTATCTACAGTGTTTGATGTTCCAGCAACATCTCCTTGCTATACTAGAGAATTATCCACACTGTTTGATACTGCCAGCAACATCTCCTTGTTATACTAGAGAACTATCTACACTGTTTGATGCTCCAGCAACATCTCCTTGTTATACTAGAGAACTATCTACACTGTTTGATGCTGCCAGCAACATCTCCTTGTTATACTAGAGAACTATCTACACTGTTTAATGCTCCAGCAACATCTCCTTGTTATACTAGAGAACTATCTACACTGTTTGATGCTCCAGCAACATCTCCTTGTTATACTAGAGAACTATCTACACTGTTTGATGCTCCAGCAACATCTCCTTGTTATACTAGAGAACTATCTACACTGTTTGATGCTCCAGCAACATCTCCTTGTTATACTAGAGAACTATCTATACTGTTTGATGCTCCAGCAACATCTCCTTGTTATACTAGAGAACTATCTACACTGTTTGATGCTCCAGCAACATCTCCTTGTTATACTAGAGAACTATCTACACTGTTTGATGCTGCCAGCAACATCTCCTTGTACTAGAGAACTATCCACACTGTTTGATGCTGCCAGCAACATCTCCTTGTTATACTAGAGAACTATCTACACTGTTTGATGCTCCAGCTACATCTCCTTGTTGTACTAGGGAACTATCCACACTGTTTGATGCTCCAGCAACATCTCCTTGTTATACTAGAGAACTATCTACACTGTTTGATGCTCCAGCAACATCTCCTTGTTGTACTAGAGAACTATCCACAGTGTTTGATGCTCCATCAACATCTTCTTGTTGTACCGGAGAAGTATCCACACTGTTTGATGCCCCAGCAACATCTCCTTGTTATACTAGAGAACTATCTACACTGTTTGATGCTCCAGCAACATCTCCTTGTTATACTAGAGAACTATATACACTGTTTGATGCTCCAGCAACATCTCCTTGTTATACTCGAGAACTATCTACTCTGTTTGATGCTCCAGCAACATCTCCTTGTTATACAAGAGAACTATCCGCACTGTTTGATACTGCCAGCAACACCTCCTTGTTATACTAGAGATCTATCTACACTGTTTGATACTGCCAGCAACATCTCCTTGTTATACAAGAGAACTATCTACACTGTTTGATGCTGACAGCAACATTTCCTTGTTGTACAAGAGAACTATCTACACTGTTTGATGCTCCAGCAACATCTCCTTGTTATACTAGAGAACTATCCACACTGTTTGATACTGCCAGCAACATCTTCTTGTTATACTAGAGAACTATCTACACTGTTTCATACTGCCAGCAACATCTCCTTGTTATACTAGAGAACTATCTACACTGTTTGATACTGCCAGCAACATCTCCTTGTTATACTAGAGAACTATCTACACTGTTTGATACTGCCAGCAACATCTCCTTGTTATACTAGAGAACTATCTACACTGTTTGATACTGCCAGCAACATCTCCTTGTTATACTAGAGAACTATCTACACTGTTTGATACTGCCAGCAACATCTCCTTGTTATACTAGAGAACTATCTACACTGTTTCATACTGCCAGCAACATCTCCTTGTTATACTAGAGAACTATCTAC
The DNA here is from genome assembly GCA_030765065.1 of Deroplatys truncata. Taxonomy (NCBI): domain Eukaryota; kingdom Metazoa; phylum Arthropoda; class Insecta; order Mantodea; family Mantidae; genus Deroplatys; species Deroplatys truncata. The sequence goes on along the minus strand of CM060986.1, from coordinate 4,467,533 downwards.
ACTGTTTGATACTGCCAGCAACATCTCCTTGTTGTACTAGAGAACTATCCACACTGTTTGATTTTGCCAGCAACATCTCCTTGTTATACTAGAGAACTATCTACACTGTTTGATGCTGCCAGCAACATCTCCTTGTTATACTAGAGAACTATCTACACTGTTTGATGCTCCAGCAACATCTCCTTGTTATACTAGAGAACTATCTACACTGTTTGATGCAGCCGGCAACATCTCCTTGTTATACTAGAGAACTATCTACACTGTTTGATGCTGCCAGCAACATCTCCTTGTTATACTAGAGATCTATCTGTACTGTTTGATGCTGCCAGCAACATCTCCTTGTTATACTAGAGAACTATCTGTACTGTTTGATGCTCCAGCAACATTTCCTTGTTATACTAGAGAACTATCTGTACTGTTTGATGCTGCCAGCAACATCTCCTTGTTATACTAGAGAACTATCTACACTGTTTGATGCTGCCAGCTACATCTCCTTGTTATACTAGAGAACTATCTACACTGTTTGATGCTGCCAAAAACATCTCCTTGTTATACTAGAGAACTATCTACACTGTTTGATGCTCCAGCAACATCTCCTTGTTATACTAGAGAACTATCTGTACTGTTTGATGTTGCCAGCAACATCTCCTTGTTATACTAGAGAACTATCTACACTGTTTGATGCTCCAGCAACATCTCCTTGTTATACTAGAGGACTATCTACACTGTTTGATGCTCCAGCAACATCTACTTGTTATACTAGAGAACTATCTGTACTGTTTGATGCTGCCAGCAACATCTCCTTGTTATACTAGAGAACTATCCACACTGTTTGATACTGCCAGCAACATCTCCTTGTTATACTAGAGAACTATCTACACTGTTTGATGCTGGCGGCAACATCTCCTTGTTGTACTAGAGAACTATCTACACTGTTTCATACTGCCAGCAACATCTTGTTATACTAGAGAACTATCTACACTGTTTGATGCTCCAGCAACATCTCCTTGTTATACTAGAGAACTATCTACACTGTTTGATGCTCCAGCAACATCTCCTTGTTATACTAGAGAACTATCTTAACTGTTTGATGCTCCAGCAACATCTCCGTGTTATACTAGAGAACTATCCATACCGTTTGATGCTCCAGCAACATCTCCTTGTTATACTAGAGAACTATCTACACTGTTTGATGCTCCAGCAACATTTCCTTGTTATACTAGAGAACTATCTACACTGTTTGATGCTCCAGCAACATCTACTCGCTATACTAGAGAACTATCTACACTGTTTGATGCTCCAGCAACATCTCCTTGTTATACTAGAGAACTATCTACACTGTTTGATGCTCCAGCAACATCTACTCGCTATACTAGAGAACTATCTACACTGTTTGATGCTCCAGCAACATCTACTCGCTATACTAGAGAACTATCTACACTGTTTGATGCTCCAGCTACATCTCCTTGTTGTACTAGAGAACTATCTACACTGTTTGATGCTCCAGCAACATCTCCTTGTTATACTAGAGAACTATCTACACTGTTTGATGCTCCAGCAACATCTCCTTGTTATACTAGAGAACTATCTAGACTGTTTGATGCTCCAGCAACATCTCCTTGTTATACTAGAGAACTATCTACACTGTTTGATGCTGCCAGCAACATCTCCTTGTTATACAAGAGATCTATCTACACTGTTTGATACTGCCAGCAACATCTCCTTGTTATACTAGAGAACTATCTACACTGTTTGATGCTCCAGCAACATCTCCTTGTTATACTAGAGAACTATCTACACTGTTTGATACTGCCAGCAACATCTCCTTGTTATACTAGAGAACTATCTACACTGTTTGATGCTCCAGCAACATCTCCTTGTTATACTAGAGAACTATCTACACTGTTTGATGCTCCAGCAACATCTCCTTGTTATACTAGAGAACTATCTACACTGTTTGATACTGCCAGCAACATCTCCTTGTTATACTAGAGAACTATCTACACTGTTTGATGCTGCCAGCAACATCTCCTTGTTATACTAGAGAACTATCTACGCCGTTTGATGCTGCCAGCAACATCTCCTTGTTATACTAGAGAACTATCTACACTGTTTGATGCTGCCAGCAACATCTCCTTGTTATACTAGAGAACTATCTACACCGTTTGATGCTGCCAGCAACATCTCCTTGTTATACTAGAGAACTATCTACACTGTTTCATACTGCCAGCAACATCTCCTTGTTATACTAGAGAACTATCTTAACTGTTTGATGCTCCAGCAACATCTCCTTGTTATACTAGAGAACTATCTTAACTGTTTGATGCTCCAGCAACATCTCCGTGTTATACTAGAGAACTATCTATACCGTTTGATGCTCCAGCAACATCTCCTTGTTATACTAGAGAACTATCTACACTGTTTGATGCTCCAGCAACATCTCCTTGTTATACTAGAGAACTATCTACACTGTTTGATGCTCCAGCAACATCTCCTTGTTATACTAGAGAACTATTTACACTGTTTGATGCTCCAGCAACATCTCCTTGTTATACTAGAGAACTATCTACACTGTTTGATGCTCCAGCAACATCTCCTTGTTGTACTTGAGAATTATCTACACTGTTTGATGCTGCCAGCAACATCACCTTGTTATACTAGAGAACTATCTACACTGTTTGATACTGCCAGCAACATCTCCTTGTTATACTAGAGAACTATCTACACTGTTTGATGCTCCAGCAACATCTCCTTGTACTAGATAACTATCCACACTGTTTGATACTGCCAGCAACATCTCCTTGTTATAGTAGAGAACTATCTACACTGTTTGATGCAGCCGGCAACATCTCCTTGTTGTACTAGAGAACTATCTACACTGTTTGATGCTCCAGCAACATCTCCTTGTTATACTAGAGAACTATCTACACTGTTTGATTATGCCAGCAACATCTCCTTGTTATACTAGAGAACTATCTACACTGTTTGATGCTCCAGCAACATTTCCTTGTTATACTAGAGATCTATCTACACTGTTTGATGGTCCAGCAACATCTCCTTGTTAGACTAGAGAACTATCTACACTGTTTGATGCACCAGCAACATTTCCTTGTTATACTAGAGATCTATCTACACTGTTTGATGCTCCAGCAACACCTCCTTGTTATACTAGAGAACTATCTACACTGTTTGATACTGCCAGCAACATCTCCTTGTTATACTAGAGAACTATCTACACTGTTTGATGCTCCAGCAACATTTCCTTGTTATACTAGAGATCTATCTACACTGTTTGATGCTCCAGCAACATCTCCTTGTTATACTAGAGAACTATCTACACTGTTTGATACTGCCAGCAACATCTCCTTGTTATACTAGAGAACTATCTACACTGTTTGATGCTCCAGCAACATCTCCTTGTTATACTAGAGAACTATCTACACTGTTTGATGCTCCAGCAACATCTCCTTGTTATACTAGAGAACTATCTACACTGTTTGATACTGCCAGCAACATCTCCTTGTTATACTAGAGAACTATCTACCCTGTTTGATACTGCCAGCAACATCTCCTTGTTATACTAGAGAACTATCTACACTGTTTGATGCTCCAGGAACATCTCCTTGTTATACTAGAGATCTATCTACACTGTTTGATGCTGCCAGCAACATCTCCTTGTTATACTAGAGAACTATCTACACTGTTTGATACTGCCAGCAACATCTCCTTGTTATACTAGAGAACTATCCACACTGTTTCATACTGCCAGTAACATCTCCTTGTTATACTAGAGAACTATCCACACTGTTTGATGCTGCCGGCAACATCTCCTTGTTATACTAGAGGACTATCTACACTGTTTGATGCTGCCGGCAACATCTCCTTGTTATACTAGAGGACTATCCACACTGTTTGATGCTGCCGGCAACATCTCCTTGTTATACTAGAGAACTATCCACACTGTTTGATACTGCCAGCAACATCTCCTTGCTATACTAGAGGACTATCCACACTGTTTGATGCTGCCGGCAACATCTCCTTCTTATACTAGAGAACTATCCACACTGTTTGATAGTGCCAGCAACATCTCCTTGTTATACTAGAGAACTATCTACACTGTTTGATGCTGCCGGCAACATCTCCTTGTTATACTAGAGGACTATCCACACTGTTTGATGCTGCGGGCAACATCTCCTTGTTATACTAGAGGACTATCCACACTGTTTGATGCTGCCGGCAACATCTCCTTGTTATACTAGAGAACTATCTACACTGTTTGATACTGCCAGCAACATCTCCTTGTTATACTAGAGAACTATCCACACTGTTTGATACTGCCAGCAACATCTCCTTGTTATACTAGAGAACTATCTACACTGTTTGATGCTCCAGCAACATCTCCTTGTTATACTAGAGAACTATCCACACTGTTTGATGCTGCCAGCAACATCTCCTTGTTATACTAGAGAACTATCTACACTGTTTGATGCTGCCAGCAACATCTCCTTGTTATACTAGAGGACTATCTACACTGTTTGATGCTGCCAGCAACATCTCCTTGTTATACTAGAGATCTATCTACACTGTTTGATACTGCCAGCAACATCTCCTTGTTATACTAGAGAACTATCTACACTGTTTGATGCTGCCAGCAACATCTCCTTGTTATACTAGAGGACTATCTACACTGTTTGATGCTCCAGCTACATCTCCTTGTTGTACTAGAGAACTATCTACACTGTTTGATGCTCCAGCAACATCTCCTTGTTATACTAGAGAACTATCTACACTGTTTGATGCTGCCAGCAACATCCCCTTGTTATACTAGAGAACTATCTGTACTGTTTAATGCTGCCAGCAACATCTCCTTGTTATACTATAGAACTATCTACACTGTTCGATGCTCCAGCAACATCTCCTTGTTATACTAGAGAACTATCTGTACTGTTTAATGCTGCCAGCAACATCTCCTTGTAGTAGAGAACTATCCACACTGTTTGATACTGCCAGCAACATCTCCTTGTTATACTAGAGAACTATCTACACTGTTTGATGCAGCCGGCAACATCTCCTTGTTGTATTAGAGAACTATCTACACTGTTTGATGCTCCAGCAACATTTCATTGTTATACTAGAGAACTATCTACACTGTTTGATACTGCCAGCAACATCTCCTTGTTATACTAGAGAACTATCTACACTGTTTGATACTGCCAGCAACATCTCCTTGTTATACTTGAGAACTATCTACACTGTTTGATGCTCCAGCAATATCTCCTTGTTATACTAGAGATCTATCTACACTGTTTGATGCTCCAGCAATATTTCCTTGTTATACTAGAGATCTATCTACACTGTTTGATACTGCCAGCAACATCTCCTTGTTATACTAGAGAACTATCTACACTGTTTGATGCTCCAGCAATATCTCCTTGTTATACTAGAGATCTAGCTACACTGTTTGATGCTCCAGCAACATCTCCTTGTTATACTAGAGAACTATCTACACTGTTTGATGCTCCAGCAACATCTCCTTGTTATACTAGAGAACTATCTACACTGTTTGATGCTCCAGCAATATTTCCTTGTTATACTAGAGATCTATCTACACTGTTTGATGCTCCAGCAACATCTCCTTGTTATACTAGAGATCTATCTACACTGTTTGATGCTCCAGCAACATTTCCTTGTTATACTAGAGATCTATCTACACTGTTTGATGCTCCAGCAACATCTCCTTGTTATACTAGAGAACTATCTACACTGTTTGATACTGCCAGCAACATCTCCTTGTTATACTAGAGAACTATCTGTACTGTTTGATGTTGCCAGCAACATCTCCTTGTTATACTAGAGAACTATCTACACTGTTTGATGCTCCAGCAACATCTCCTTGTTATACTAGAGAACTATCTGTACTGTTTGATGCTCCAGCAACATCTCCTTGTTATACTAGAGAACTATCTACACTGTTTGATGCTCCAGCAACATCTCCTTGTTATACTAGAGAACTATCTGTACTGTTTGATGCTCCAGCAACATCTCCTTGTTATACTAGAGAACTATCTACACTGTTTGATGCTCCAGCAACATCTCCTTGTTATACTAGAGAACTATCTGTACTGTTTGATGCTCCAGCAACATCTCCTTGTTATACTAGAGAAATATCTACACTGTTTGATGCTCCAGCAACATCTCCTTGTTATACTAGAGAACTATCTGTACTGTTTGATGTTGCCAGCAACATTTCCTTGTTATACTAGAGATCTATCTACACTGTTTGATGCTCCAGCAACATCTCCTTGTTATACTAGAGATCTATCTACACTGTTTGATACTGCCAGCAACATCTCCTTGTTATACTAGAGAACTATCTACACTGTTTGATGCTCCAGCAACATCTCCTTGTTATACTAGAGAACTATCTGTACTGTTTGATGTTGCCAGCAACATCTCCTTGTTATACTAGAGAACTATCTACACTGTTTGATGCTCCAGCAACATCTCCTTGTTATACTAGAGATCTATCTACACTGTTTGATACTGCCAGCAACATCTCCTTGTTATACTAGAGAACTATCTACACTGTTTGATACTGCCAGCAACATCTCCTTGTTATACTAGAGAACTATCTACACTGTTTGATACTGCCAGCAACATCTCCTTGTTATACTAGAGAACTATCTACACTGTTTGATGCTCCAGCAACATCTCCTTGTTATACTAGAGAACTATCTACACTGTTTGATACTGCCAGCAACATCTCCTTGTTATACTAGAGAACTATCCACACTGTTTCATACTGCCAGCAACATCTCCTTGTTATACTAGAGAACTATCCACACTGTTTCATACTGCCAGCAGCATCTCCTTGTTATACTAGAGAACTATCTACAGTGTTTGATGTTCCAGCAACATCTCCTTGCTATACTAGAGAATTATCCACACTGTTTGATACTGCCAGCAACATCTCCTTGTTATACTAGAGAACTATCTACACTGTTTGATGCTCCAGCAACATCTCCTTGTTATACTAGAGAACTATCTACACTGTTTGATGCTGCCAGCAACATCTCCTTGTTATACTAGAGAACTATCTACACTGTTTAATATTCCAGCAACATCTCCTTGTTATACTAGAGAACTATCTACACTGTTTGATGCTCCAGCAACATCTCCTTGTTATACTAGAGAACTATCTACACTGTTTGATGCTCCAGCAACATCTCCTTGTTATACTAGAGAACTATCTACACTGTTTGATGCTCCAGCAACATCTCCTTGTTATACTAGAGAACTATCTACACTGTTTGATGCTCCAGCAACATCTCCTTGTTATACTAGAGAACTATCTACACTGTTTGATGCTCCAGCAACATCTCCTTGTTATACTAGAGAACTATCTACACTGTTTGATGCTGCCAGCAACATCTCCTTGTACTAGAGAACTATCCACACTGTTTGATGCTGCCAGCAACATCTCCTTGTTATACTAGAGAACTATCTACACTGTTTGATGCTCCAGCTACATCTCCTTGTTGTACTAGGGAACTATCCACACTGTTTGATGCTCCAGCAACATCTCCTTGTTATACTAGAGAACTATCTACACTGTTTGATGCTCCAGCAACATCTCCTTGTTGTACTAGAGAACTATCCACAGTGTTTGATGCTCCAGCAACATCTTCTTGTTGTACCGGAGAAGTATCCACACTGTTTGATGCCCCAGCAACATCTCCTTGTTATACTAGAGAACTATCTACACTGTTTGATGCTCCAGCAACATTTCCTTGTTATACTAGAGATCTATCTACACTGTTTGATGGTCCAGCAACATCTCCTTGTTAGACTAGAGAACTATCTACACTGTTTGATGCACCAGCAACATTTCCTTGTTATACTAGAGATCTATCTACACTGTTTGATGCTCCAGCAACACCTCCTTGTTATACTAGAGAACTATCTACACTGTTTGATACTGCCAGCAACATCTCCTTGTTATACTAGAGAACTATCTACACTGTTTGATGCTCCAGCAACATTTCCTTGTTATACTAGAGATCTATCTACACTGTTTGATGCTCCAGCAACATCTCCTTGTTATACTAGAGAACTATCTACACTGTTTGATACTGCCAGCAACATCTCCTTGTTATACTAGAGAACTATCTACACTGTTTGATGCTCCAGCAACATCTCCTTGTTATACTAGAGAACTATCTACACTGTTTGATGCTCCAGCAACATCTCCTTGTTATACTAGAGAACTATCTACACTGTTTGATACTGCCAGCAACATCTCCTTGTTATACTAGAGAACTATCTACCCTGTTTGATACTGCCAGCAACATCTCCTTGTTATACTAGAGAACTATCTACACTGTTTGATGCTCCAGGAACATCTCCTTGTTATACTAGAGATCTATCTACACTGTTTGATGCTGCCAGCAACATCTCCTTGTTATACTAGAGAACTATCTACACTGTTTGATACTGCCAGCAACATCTCCTTGTTATACTAGAGAACTATCCACACTGTTTCATACTGCCAGTAACATCTCCTTGTTATACTAGAGAACTATCCACACTGTTTGATGCTGCCGGCAACATCTCCTTGTTATACTAGAGGACTATCTACACTGTTTGATGCTGCCGGCAACATCTCCTTGTTATACTAGAGGACTATCCACACTGTTTGATGCTGCCGGCAACATCTCCTTGCTATACTAGAGGACTATCCACACTGTTTGATGCTGCCGGCAACATCTCCTTCTTATACTAGAGAACTATCCACACTGTTTGATAGTGCCAGCAACATCTCCTTGTTATACTAGAGAACTATCTACACTGTTTGATGCTGCCGGCAACATCTCCTTGTTATACTAGAGGACTATCCACACTGTTTGATGCTGCGGGCAACATCTCCTTGTTATACTAGAGGACTATCCACACTGTTTGATGCTGCCGGCAACATCTCCTTGTTATACTAGAGAACTATCTACACTGTTTGATACTGCCAGCAACATCTCCTTGTTATACTAGAGAACTATCCACACTGTTTGATACTGCCAGCAACATCTCCTTGTTATACTAGAGAACTATCTACACTGTTTGATGCTCCAGCAACATCTCCTTGTTATACTAGAGAACTATCCACACTGTTTGATGCTGCCAGCAACATCTCCTTGTTATACTAGAGAACTATCTACACTGTTTGATGCTGCCAGCAACATCTCCTTGTTATACTAGAGGACTATCTACACTGTTTGATGCTGCCAGCAACATCTCCTTGTTATACTAGAGATCTATCTACACTGTTTGATACTGCCAGCAACATCTCCTTGTTATACTAGAGAACTATCTACACTGTTTGATGCTGCCAGCAACATCTCCTTGTTATACTAGAGGACTATCTACACTGTTTGATGCTCCAGCTACATCTCCTTGTTGTACTAGAGAACTATCTACACTGTTTGATGCTCCAGCAACATCTCCTTGTTATACTAGAGAACTATCTACACTGTTTGATGCTGCCAGCAACATCCCCTTGTTATACTAGAGAACTATCTGTACTGTTTAATGCTGCCAGCAACATCTCCTTGTTATACTATAGAACTATCTACACTGTTCGATGCTCCAGCAACATCTCCTTGTTATACTAGAGAACTATCTGTACTGTTTAATGCTGCCAGCAACATCTCCTTGTAGTAGAGAACTATCCACACTGTTTGATACTGCCAGCAACATCTCCTTGTTATACTAGAGAACTATCTACACTGTTTGATGCAGCCGGCAACATCTCCTTGTTGTATTAGAGAACTATCTACACTGTTTGATGCTCCAGCAACATTTCATTGTTATACTAGAGAACTATCTACACTGTTTGATACTGCCAGCAACATCTCCTTGTTATACTAGAGAACTATCTACACTGTTTGATACTGCCAGCAACATCTCCTTGTTATACTTGAGAACTATCTACACTGTTTGATGCTCCAGCAATATCTCCTTGTTATACTAGAGATCTATCTACACTGTTTGATGCTCCAGCAATATTTCCTTGTTATACTAGAGATCTATCTACACTGTTTGATACTGCCAGCAACATCTCCTTGTTATACTAGAGAACTATCTACACTGTTTGATGCTCCAGCAATATCTCCTTGTTATACTAGAGATCTAGCTACACTGTTTGATGCTCCAGCAACATCTCCTTGTTATACTAGAGAACTATCTACACTGTTTGATGCTCCAGCAACATCTCCTTGTTATACTAGAGAACTATCTACACTGTTTGATGCTCCAGCAATATTTCCTTGTTATACTAGAGATCTATCTACACTGTTTGATGCTCCAGCAACATCTCCTTGTTATACTAGAGATCTATCTACACTGTTTGATGCTCCAGCAACATTTCCTTGTTATACTAGAGATCTATCTACACTGTTTGATGCTCCAGCAACATCTCCTTGTTATACTAGAGAACTATCTACACTGTTTGATACTGCCAGCAACATCTCCTTGTTATACTAGAGAACTATCTGTACTGTTTGATGTTGCCAGCAACATCTCCTTGTTATACTAGAGAACTATCTACACTGTTTGATGCTCCAGCAACATCTCCTTGTTATACTAGAGAACTATGTGTACTGTTTGATGCTCCAGCAACATCTCCTTGTTATACTAGAGAACTATCTACACTGTTTGATGCTCCAGCAACATCTCCTTGTTATACTAGAGAACTATCTGTACTGTTTGATGCTCCAGCAACATCTCCTTGTTATACTAGAGAACTATCTACACTGTTTGATGCTCCAGCAACATCTCCTTGTTATACTAGAGAACTATCTGTACTGTTTGATGTTGCCAGCAACATTTCCTTGTTATACTAGAGATCTATCTACACTGTTTGATGCTCCAGCAACATCTCCTTGTTATACTAGAGATCTATCTACACTGTTTGATACTGCCAGCAACATCTCCTTGTTATACTAGAGAACTATCTACACTGTTTGATGCTCCAGCAACATCTCCTTGTTATACTAGAGAACTATCTGTACCGTTTGATGTTGCCAGCAACATCTCCTTGTTATACTAGAGAACTATCTACACTGTTTGATGCTCCAGCAACATCTCCTTGTTATACTAGAGATCTATCTACACTGTTTGATACTGCCAGCAACATCTCCTTGTTATACTAGAGAACTATCTACACTGTTTGATACTGCCAGCAACATCTCCTTGTTATACTAGAGAACTATCTACACTGTTTGATACTGCCAGCAACATCTCCTTGTTATACTAGAGAACTATCTACACTGTTTGATGCTCCAGCAACATCTCCTTGTTATACTAGAGAACTATCTACACTGTTTGATACTGCCAGCAACATCTCCTTGTTATACTAGAGAACTATCCACACTGTTTCATACTGCCAGCAACATCTCCTTGTTATACTAGAGAACTATCCACACTGTTTCATACTGCCAGCAGCATCTCCTTGTTATACTAGAGAACTATCTACAGTGTTTGATGTTCCAGCAACATCTCCTTGCTATACTAGAGAATTATCCACACTGTTTGATACTGCCAGCAACATCTCCTTGTTATACTAGAGAACTATCTACACTGTTTGATGCTCCAGCAACATCTCCTTGTTATACTAGAGAACTATCTACACTGTTTGATGCTGCCAGCATTATCTCCTTGTTATACTAGAGAACTATCTACACTGTTTAATATTCCAGCAACATCTCCTTGTTATACTAGAGAACTATCTACACTGTTTGATGCTCCAGCAACATCTCCTTGTTATACTAGAGAACTATCTACACTGTTTGATGCTCCAGCAACATCTCCTTGTTATACTAGAGAACTATCTACACTGTTTGATGCTCCAGCAACATCTCCTTGTTATACTAGAGAACTATCTACACTGTTTGATGCTCCAGCAACATCTCCTTGTTATACTAGAGAACTATCTACACTGTTTGATGCTCCAGCAACATCTCCTTGTTATACTAGAGAACTATCTACACTGTTTGATGCTGCCAGCAACATCTCCTTGTACTAGAGAACTATCCACACTGTTTGATGCTGCCAGCAACATCTCCTTGTTATACTAGAGAACTATCTACACTGTTTGATGCTCCAGCTACATCTCCTTGTTGTACTAGGGAACTATCCACACTGTTTGATGCTCCAGCAACATCTCCTTGTTATACTAGAGAACTATCTACACTGTTTGATGCTCCAGCAACATCTCCTTGTTGTACTAGAGAACTATCCACAGTGTTTGATGCTCCAGCAACATCTTCTTGTTGTACCGGAGAAGTATCCACACTGTTTGATGCCCCAGCAACATCTCCTTGTTATACTAGAGAACTATCCACACTGTTTGATGCTCCAGCAACATCTACTCGCTATACTAGAGAACTATCTACACTGTTTGATACTGCCAGCAACATCTCCTTGTTATACTAGAGAACTATCCACACTGTTTGATACTGCCAGCAACATCTCCTTATTATACTAGAGAACTATCCACACTGTTTGATACTGCCAGCAACATCTCCTTGCTATACTAGAGAACTATCTGCACTGTTTGATACTGCCAGCAACATCTCCTTGTTATACTAGAGAACTATCCACACTGTTTGATACTGCCAGCAACATCTCCTTGTTATACTAGAGAACTATCTACACTGTTTGATACTGCCAGCAACATCTCCTTGCTATACTAGAGAACTATCTACACTGTTTGATACTGCCAGCAACATCTCCTTGCTATACTAGAGAACTATCCACACTGTTTGATACTGCCAGCAACATCTCCTTGTTATACTAGAGAACTATCTACACTGTTTGATACTGCCAGCAACATCTCCTTGCTATACTAGAGAACCATCTACACTGTTTGATGCTCCAGCAACATCTCCTTGTTATACTAGAGATCTATCCACACTGTTTGATGCTCCAGCAACATCTCCTTGTTATACTGGAGAACTATCTACACTGTTTGATGCTCCAGCAACATCTCCTTGTTATACTAGAGAACTATCTACACTGTTTGATGCTCCAGCAACATCTCCTTGTTGTACTAGAGAACTATCCACACTGTTTGATACTACCAGCAACATCGCCTTGTTATACTAGAGAACTATCCACACTGTTTGATACTGCCAGCAACATCTCCTTGTTATACTAGAGAACTATCCACACTGTTTCATGCTGCCAGCAACATCTCCTTGTTATACTAGAGAACTATCTACACTGTTTGATGCTGCAGCAACATCTCCTTGTTATACAAGAGAACTATCTACACTGTTTGATACTGCCAGCAACATCTCCTTGTTATACTAGAGAACTATCCACACTGTTTGATACTGCCAGCAACATCTCCTTGTTATACTAGAGAACTATCTACACTGTTTGATACTGCCAGCAAGATCTCCTTGTTATACAAGAGAACTATCTACACTGTTTGATACTGCCAGCAACATCTCCTTGTTATACAAGAGAACTATCTACACTGTTTGATACTGCCAGCAACATCTCCTTGTTATACAAGAGAACTATCTACACTGTTTGATACTGCCAGCAACATCTCCTTGTTATACTAGAGAACTATCCACACTGTTTGATACTGCCAGCAACATCTCCTTGTTATACTAGAGAACTATCCACACTGTTTGATGCTCCAGCAACATCTCCTTGCTATACTACAGAACTATCCACACTGTTTGATACTGCCAGCAACATCTCCTTGTTATACTAGAGAACTATCTACACTGTTTGATGCTCCAGCAACATCTCCTTGTTATACTAGAGAACTATCTACACTGTTTGATGCTGCCAGCAACATCTCCTTGTTATACTAGAGAACTATCTACACTGTTCTCCAGCAACATCTCCTTGTTATACTGGAGAACTATCTACACTGTTTGATGCTCCAGCAACATCTCCTTGTTATACTAGAGAACTATCCACACTATTTGATACTGCCAGCAACATCTCCTTGTTATACTAGAGAACTATCTACACTGTTTGATACCTACAGTAACATCTCCTTGTTATACTAGAGAACTATCTATACTGTTTGATGCTGCCAGCAACATCTCCTTGTTATACCAGAGAACTATCTACACTGTTTGATGCTCCAGCAACATCTCCTTGTTATACTAGAGAACTATCCACACTGTTTGATGCTCCAGCAACATCTCCTTGTTGTACTAGAGAACTATTCACACTGTTTGATACTGCCAGCAACATCTCCTTGTTATACTAGAGAACTATCCACACTGTTTGATGCTGCCAGCAACATCTCCTTGTTATACTAGAGAACTATCTACACTGTTTGATGCTCCAGTAACATCTCCTTGTTGTACTTGAGAACTATCCACACTGTTTGATGCTCCAGCAACATCTCCTTGTTATACTAGAGAACTATCCACACTGTTTGATACTCCAGCAGCATCTCCTTGTTATACTAGAGAACTATCTACACTGTTTGATACTGCCAGCAACATCTGCTTGTTATACTAGAGAACTATCCACACTGTTTGATACTCCAGGAACATCTCCTTGTTATACTAGAGATCTATCTACACTGTTTGATGCTCCAGCAACATCTCCTTGTTATACTAGAGAACTATCGACACTGTTTGATGCTCCAGCAACATCTCCTTGCTATACTAGAGAACTATCTGCACTGTTTGATACTGCCAGCAACATCTCCTTGTTATACTAGAGAACTATCCACACTGTTTGATACTGCCAGCAACATCTCCTTGTTATACTAGAGAACTATCTACACTGTTTGATACTGCCAGCAACATCTCCTTGCTATACTAGAGACCTATCTACACTGTTTGATACTGCCAGCAACATCACCTTGCTATACTAGAGAACTATCCACACTGTTTGATACTGCCAGCAACATCTCCTTGTTATACTAGAGAACTATCTACACTGTTTGATACTGCCAGCAACATCTCCTTGCTATACTAGAGAACCATCTACACTGTTTGATGCTCCAGCAACATCTCCTTGTTATACTAGAGATCTATCCACACTGTTTGATGCTCCAGCAACATCTCCTTGTTATACTGGAGAACTATCTACACTGTTTGATGCTCCAGCAACATCTCCTTGTTATACTAGAGAACTATCTACACTGTTTGATGCTCCAGCAACATCTCCTTGTTGTACTAGAGAACTATCCACACTGTTTGATACTACCAGCAACATCGCCTTGTTATACTAGAGAACTATCCACACTGTTTGATACTGCCAGCAACATCTCCTTGTTATACTAGAGAACTATCCACACTGTTTCATGCTGCCAGCAACATCTCCTTGTTATACTAGAGAACTATCTACACTGTTTGATGCTGCAGCAACATCTCCTTGTTATACAAGAGAACTATCTACACTGTTTGATACTGCCAGCAACATCTCCTTGTTATACTAGAGAACTATCCACACTGTTTGATACTGCCAGCAACATCTCCTTGTTATACTAGAGAACTATCTACACTGTTTGATACTGCCAGCAAGATCTCCTTGTTATACAAGAGAACTATCTACACTGTTTGATACTGCCAGCAACATCTCCTTGTTATACAAGAGAACTATCTACACTGTTTGATACTGCCAGCAACATCTCCTTGTTATACAAGAGAACTATCTACACTGTTTGATACTGCCAGCAACATCTCCTTGTTATACTAGAGAACTATCCACACTGTTTGATACTGCCAGCAACATCTCCTTGTTATACTAGAGAACTATCCACACTGTTTGATGCTCCAGCAACATCTCCTTGCTATACTACAGAACTATCCACACTGTTTGATACTGCCAGCAACATCTCCTTGTTATACTAGAGAACTATCCACACTGTTTGATACTGCCAGCAACATCTCCTTGTTATACTAGAGAACTATCCACACTGTTTGATGCTCCAGCAACATCTCCTTGCTATACTACAGAACTATCCACACTGTTTGATACTGCCAGCAACATCTCCTTGTTATACTAGAGAACTATCCACACTGTTTGATGCTCCAGCAACATCTCCTTGCTATACTACAGAACTATCCACACTGTTTGATACTGCCAGCAACATCTCCTTTTTATACTAGAGAACTATCTACACTGCTTGATACTCCAGCAACATCTCCTTGTTATACAAGAGAACTATCCACACTGTTTGATACTGCCAGCAACATCTCCTTGCTATACTAGAGAACTATCTACACTGTTTGATGCTCCAGCAACATCTCCTTGTTATACTAGAGAACTATCCACACTGTTTGATGCTCCAGCAACATCTCCTTGTTATACTAGAGAACTATCCACACTGTTTGATGCTCCAGCAACATCTCCTTGTTATACTAGAGATCTATCTACACTGTTTGATACTGCCAGCAACATCGCCTTGTTATACTAGAGAACTATCCACACTGTTTGATGCTCCAGCAACATCTCCTTGCTATACTACAGAACTATCCACACTGTTTGATACTGCCAGCAACATCTCCTTGCTATACTAGAGAACTATCTACACTGTTTGATACTGCCAGCAACATCGCCTGGAGATACTAGAGATCTATCTACACTGTTTGATACTGCCAGCAACATCTCCTTGTTATACTAGAGAACTATGTACACTGTTTGATGCTCCAGCAACATCTCCTTGTTATGCTAGAGAACTATCTACACCGTTTGATGCTCCAGCAACATCTCCTTGTTATACTAGAGAACTATCTACACTGTTTGATACTGCCAGCAACATCTCCTTGTTATACTAGAGAACTATCCACACTGTTTCATACTGCCAGCAACATCTCCTTGTTATACTAGAGAACTATCTACACTGTTTGATGCTCCAGCAACATCTCCTTGCTATACTAGAGAACTATCCACACTGTTTGATACTGCCAGCAACATCTCCTTGTTATACTAGAGAACTATCTACACTGTTTGATGCTCCAGCAACATCTCCTTGTTATACTAGAGAACTATCTACACTGTTTGATACTGCCAGCAACATCTCCTTGTTATACTAGAGAACTATCTACACTGTTTGATACTGCCAGCAACATCTCCTTGTTATACTAGAGAACTATCCACACTGTCTCATACTGCCAGCAACATCTCCTTGTTATACTAGAGAACTATCCACACTGTTTCATACTGCCAGCAACATCTCCTTGTTATACTAGAGAACTATCTACACTGTTTGATGCTCCAGCAACATCTCCTTGCTATACTAGAGAACTATCCACACTGTTTGATACTGCCAGCAACATCTCCTTGTTATACTAGAGAACTATCTACACTGTTTGATGCTCCAGCAACATCTCCTTGCTATACTAGAGAACTATCTACACTGTTTGATGCTCCAGCAACATCTCCTTGCTATACTAGAGAACTATCTACACTGTTTGATGCTCCAGCAACATCTCCTTGCTATACTAGAGAACTATCTACACTGTTTGATGCTCCAGCAACATCTCCTTGTTATACTAGAGAACTATCTACACTGTTTGATACTGCCAGCAACATCTCCTTGTTATACTAGAGAACTATCCACACTGTTTCATACTGCCAGCAACATCTCCTTGTTATACTAGAGAACTATCTACACTGTTTGATGCTCCAGCAACATCTCCTTGCTATATTAGAGAACTATCCACACTGTTTGATACTGCCAGCAACATCTCCTTGTTATACTAGAGAACTATCTACACTGTTTGATACTGCCAGCAACATCTCCTTGCTATACTAGAGAACTATCTACACTGTTTGATGCTCCAGCAACATCTCCTTGTTATACTAGAGAACTATCTACACTGTTTGATACTGCCAGCAACATCTCCTTGCTATACTAGAGAACTATCCACACTGTTTGATACTGCCAGCAACATCTCCTTGTTATACTAGAGAACTATCTACACTGTTTGATACTGCCAGCAACATCTCCTTGCTATACTAGAGAACCATCTACACTGTTTGATGCTCCAGCAACATCTCCTTGTTATACTAGAGAACTATCCACACTGTTTGATGCTCCAGCAACATCTCCTTGTTATACTAGAGAACTATCTACACTGTTTCATACTGCCAGCAACATCTCCTTGTTATACAAGAGAACTATCTACACTGTTTGATACTCCAGCAACATCTCCTTGTTATACAAGAGAACTATCCACACTGTTTGATGCTCCAGCAACATCTCCTTGTTATACAAGAGAACTATCTACACTGTTTGATGCTCCAGCAACATCTCCTTGTTATACTAGAGAACTATCCACACTGTTTGATGCTCCAGCAACATCTCCTTGTTATACTAGAGAACTATCTACACTGTTTGATGCTCCAGCAACATCTCCTTGTTATACTAGAGAACTATCTACACTGTTTGATACTGCCAGCAACATCTCCTTGTTATACTAGAGAACTATCTACACTGTTTGATACTGCCAGCAACATCTGCTTGTTATACTAGAGAATTATCCACACTGTTTGATGCTCCAGGAACATCTCCTTGTTATACTAGAGATCTATCTACACTGTTTGATGCTCCAGCAACATCTCCTTGTTATACTAGAGAACTATCTACACTGTTTGATGCTCCAGCAACATCTCCTTGTTATACTAGAGAACTATCTACACTGTTTGATGCTCCAGCAACATCTCCTTGTTATACTAGAGAACTATCTATACTGTTTGATGCTCCAGCAACATCTCCTTGTTATACTAGAGAACTATCCACACTGTTTGATGCTCCAGCAACATCTTCTTGTTATACTAGAGAACTATCTACACTGTTTCATGCTCCAGCAACATCTCCTTGTTATACTAGAGAACTATCCACACTGTTTGATGCTGCCAGCCACATCTCCTTGTTATACTAGAGAACTATCCACACTGTTTGATGCTGCCAGCCACATCTCCTTGTTATACTAGAGAACTATCCACACTGTTTGTGCTGCCAGCAACATCTCTTTGTTATACTAGAGAACTATCCACACTGTTTGATGCTGCTAGCCACATCTCCTTGTTATACTAGAGAACTATCCACACTGTTTGATACTGCCAGCAACATCTCCTTGTTATACTAGAGAACTATCCACACTGTTTGATGCTGCCAGCAACATCTCCTTGTTATACTAGAGAACTATCCACACTGTTTGATACTGCCAGCAACATCTCCTTGTTATACTAGAGATCTATCTACACTGTTTGATGCTCCAGCAACATCTCCTTGTTATACAAGAGAACTATCCACACTGTTTGATACTGCCAGCAACATCTCCTTGTTATACTAGAGAACTATCCACACTGTTTGATGCTGCCAGCAACATCTCCTTGTTATACTAGAGAACTATCTACACTGTTTGATACTGCCAGCAACATCTCCTTGTTCCTTGTTATACTAGAGAACTATCTACACTGTTTGATACTCCAGCAACATCTCCTTGTTATACTAGAGAACTATCCACACTGTTTGATGCTCCTAGCCACATCTCCTTGTTATACTAGAGAACTATCCTCACTGTTTGATACTCCAGCAGCATCTCCTTGTTATACTTGAGATCTATTTACACTGTTTGATACTCCAGCAATATCTCCTTGTTATACTAGAGATCTATCTACACTGTTTCATGCTCCAGTAACATCTCCTTGTTATACTAGAGAACTATCTACACTGTTTGATGCTGCCAGAAACATCTCCTTGTTATACTAGATATCTATCTACACTATTTGATGCTCCAGCAGCATGTTGTTATACTAGAGATCTATCTACACTGTTTGATGCAGCCGGCAACATCTCCTTGTTATACTAGAGAACTATCCACACTATTTGATACTGCCAGCAACATCTCCTTGTTATACTAGAGAACTATCTACACTGTTTGATACCTACAGTAACATCTCCTTGTTATACTAGAGAACTATCTATACTGTTTGATGCTGCCAGCAACATCTCCTTGTTATACCAGAGAACTATCTACACTGTTTGATGCTCCAGCAACATCTCCTTGTTATACTAGAGAACTATCTACACTGTTTGATGCTCCAGCAACATCTCCTTGTTATACTAGAGAACTATCCACACTGTTTGATACCTACAGTAACATCTCCTTGTTATACTATAGAACTATCCACACTGTTTGATACCTACAGTAACATCTCCTTGTTATACTAGAGAACTATCCACACTGTTTGATGCTCCAGCAACATCTCCTTGTTATACTATAGAACTATCCACACTGTTTGATACCTACAGTAACATCTCCTTGTTATACTAGAGAACTATCCACACTATTTGATACTGCCAGCAACATCTCCTTGTTGTACTAGAGAACTATCCACACTATTTGATGCTGCCAGCAACATCTCCTTGTTGTACTAGAGAACTATCTACACTATTTGATACTGCCAGCAACATCTCCTTGTTGTACTAGAGAACTATCCACACTATTTGATGCTGCTAGCAACATGTCCTTGTTATACTAGAGAACTATCTATACTGTTTGATACCTACAGTAACATCTCATTGTTATACTAGAGAACTATCCACACTATTTGATACTGCCAGCAACATCTCCTTGTTATACTAGAGAACTATCTACACTGTTTGATACCTACAGTAACATCTCCTTGTTATACTAGAGAACTATCTATACTGTTTGATGCTGCCAGCAACATCTCCTTGTTATACCAGAGAACTATCTACACTGTTTGATGCTCCAGCAACATCTCCTTGTTATACTAGAGAACTATCCACACTGTTTGATGCTCCAGCAACATCTCCTTGTTGTACTAGAGAACTATTCACACTGTTTGATACTGCCAGCAACATCTCCTTGTTATACTAGAGAACTATCCACACTGTTTGATGCTGCCAGCAACATCTCCTTGTTATACTAGAGAACTATCTACACTGTTTGATGCTCCAGTAACATCTCCTTGTTGTACTTGAGAACTATCCACACTGTTTGATGCTCCAGCAACATCTCCTTGTTATACTAGAGAACTATCCACACTGTTTGATACTCCAGCAGCATCTCCTTGTTATACTAGAGAACTATCTACACTGTTTGATACTGCCAGCAACATCTGCTTGTTATACTAGAGAACTATCCACACTGTTTGATACTCCAGGAACATCTCCTTGTTATACTAGAGATCTATCTACACTGTTTGATGCTCCAGCAACATCTCCTTGTTATACTAGAGAACTATCGACACTGTTTGATGCTCCAGCAACATCTCCTTGTTATACTAGAGAACTATCTACACTGTTTGATGCTCCAGCAATATCTCCTTGTTATACTAGAGAACTATCCACACTGTTTGATGCTCCACCAACATCTCCTTGTTATACAAGAGAACTATCCACACTGTTTGATGCTCCAGCAACATCTCCTTGTTATACTAGAGAACTATCTATACTGTTTGATGCTCCAGCAACATCTCCTTGTTATACTAGAGAACTATCCACACTGTTTGATGCTCCAGCAACATCTTCTTGTTATACTAGAGAACTATCTACACTGTTTGATGCTCCAGCAACATCTCCTTGTTATACTAGAGAACTATCCACATTGTTTGATGCTCCAGCAACATCTTCTTGTTATACTGGAGAACTATCTACACTGTTTGATGCTCCAGCAACATCTCCTTGTTATACTAGAGAACTATCTATACTGTTTGATGCTCCAGCAACATCTCCTTGTTATACTAGAGAACTATCCACACTGTTTGATACTCCAGCAACATCTCCTTGTTATACTAGAGGACTATCCACACTGTTTGATGCTGCCAGCCACATCTCCTTGTTATACTAGAGAACTATCCACACTGTTTGATGCTGCCAGCAACATCTCCTTGTTATACTAGAGAACTATCCACACTGTTTGATGCTGCCAGCCACATCTCCTTGTTATACTAGATAACTATCCACACTGTTTGATACTGCCAGCAACATCTCCTTGTTATACTAGAGAACTATCTACACTGTTTGATGCTGCCAGCCACATCTCCTTGTTATACTAGAGAACTATCCACACTGTTTGATGCTGCCAGCCACATCTCCTTGTTATACTAGAGAACTATCCACACTGTTTGATGCTGCCAGCCACATCTCCTTGTTATACTAGAGAACTATCCACACTGTTTGATGCTGCCAGCCACATCTCCTTGTTATACTAGAGAACTATCCACACTGTTTGATGCTGCCAGCCACATCTCCTTGTTATACTAGAGAACTATCCACACTGTTTGATGCTCCACCAACATCTCCTTGTTATACAAGAGAACTATCCACACTGTTTGATGCTCCAGCAACATCTCCTTGTTATACTAGAGAACTATCTATACTGTTTGATGCTCCAGCAACATCTCCTTGTTATACTAGAGAACTATCCACACTGTTTGATGCTCCAGCAACATCTTCTTGTTATACTAGAGAACTATCTACACTGTTTGATGCTCCAGCAACATCTCCTTGTTATACTAGAGAACTATCCACATTGTTTGATGCTCCAGCAACATCTTCTTGTTATACTGGAGAACTATCTACACTGTTTGATGCTCCAGCAACATCTCCTTGTTATACTAGAGAACTATCTATACTGTTTGATGCTCCAGCAACATCTCCTTGTTATACTAGAGAACTATCCACACTGTTTGATACTCCAGCAACATCTCCTTGTTATACTAGAGGACTATCCACACTGTTTGATGCTGCCAGCCACATCTCCTTGTTATACTAGAGAACTATCCACACTGTTTGATGCTGCCAGCAACATCTCCTTGTTATACTAGAGAACTATCCACACTGTTTGATGCTGCCAGCCACATCTCCTTGTTATACTAGATAACTATCCACACTGTTTGATACTGCCAGCAACATCTCCTTGTTATACTAGAGAACTATCTACACTGTTTGATGCTGCCAGCCACATCTCCTTGTTATACTAGAGAACTATCCACACTGTTTGATGCTGCCAGCCACATCTCCTTGTTATACTAGAGAACTATCCACACTGTTTGATGCTGCCAGCCACATCTCCTTGTTATACTAGAGAACTATCCACACTGTTTGATGCTGCCAGCCACATCTCCTTGTTATACTAGAGAACTATCCACACTGTTTGATGCTGCCAGCCACATCTCCTTGTTATACTAGAGAACTGTCCACACTGTTTGATGCTGCCAGCCACATCTCCTTGTTGTACTAGAGAACTATCCACACTGTTTGATGCTGCTAGCCACATCTCCTTGTTATACTAGAGAACTATCCACACTGTTTGATGCTGCCAGCCACATCTCCTTGTTATACTAGAGAACTATCCACACTGTTTGATGCTGCCAGCCACATCTCCTTGTTATACTAGAGAACTATCCACACTGTTTGATGCTGCTAGCCACATCTCCTTGTTATACTAGAGAACTGTCCACACTGTTTGATGCTGCTAGCCACATCTCCTTGTTATACTAGAGAACTATCCACACTGTTTGATGCTGCCAGCCACATCTCCTTGTTATACTAGAGAACTATCCACACTGTTTGATGCTGCCAGCCACATCTCCTTGTTATACTAGAGAACTATCTACACTGTTTGTTGCTGCCAGCCACATCTCCTTGTTATACTAGAGAACTATCCACACTGTTTGATGCTGCCAGCCAATTCTCCTTGTTATACTAGAGAACTATCTACACTGTTTGATGCTGCCAGCCACATCTCCTTGTTATACTAGAGAACTATCCACACTGTTTGATGCTGCCAGCCACATCTCCTTGTTATACTAGAGAACTATCCACACTGTTTGATGCTGCCAGCAACATCTCTTTGTTATACTAGAGAACTATCCACACTGTTTGATGCTGCTAGCCACATCTCCTTGTTATACTAGAGAACTATCCACACTGTTTGATACTGCCAGCAACATCTCCTTGTTATACTAGAGAACTATCCACACTGTTTGATGCTGCCAGCAACATCTCCTTGTTATACTAGAGAACTATCCACACTGTTTGATACTGCCAGCAACATCTCCTTGTTATACTAGAGATCTATCTACACTGTTTGATGCTCCAGCAACATCTCCTTGTTATACAAGAGAACTATCCACACTGTTTGATACTGCCAGCAACATCTCCTTGTTATACTAGAGAACTATCCACACTGTTTGATGCTGCCAGCAACATCTCCTTGTTATACTAGAGAACTATCTACACTGTTTGATACTGCCAGCAACATCTCCTTGTTCCTTGTTATACTAGAGAACTATCTACACTGTTTGATACTCCAGCAACATCTCCTTGTTATACTAGAGAACTATCCACACTGTTTGATGCTCCTAGCCACATCTCCTTGTTATACTAGAGAACTATCCTCACTGTTTGATACTCCAGCAGCATCTCCTTGTTATACTTGAGATCTATTTACACTGTTTGATACTCCAGCAACATCTCCTTGTTATACTAGAGATCTATCTACACTGTTTCATGCTCCAGTAACATCTCCTTGTTATACTAGAGAACTATCTACACTGTTTGATGCTGCCAGAAACATCTCCTTGTTATACTAGAGATCTATCTACACTATTTGATGCTCCAGCAGCATGTTGTTATACTAGAGATCTATCTACACTGTTTGATGCAGCCGGCAACATCTCCTTGTTATACTAGAGAACTATCCACACTATTTGATACTGCCAGCAACATCTCCTTGTTATACTAGAGAACTATCTACACTGTTTGATACCTACAGTAACATCTCCTTGTTATACTAGAGAACTATCTATACTGTTTGATGCTGCCAGCAACATCTCCTTGTTATACCAGAGAACTATCTACACTGTTTGATGCTCCAGCAACATCTCCTTGTTATACTAGAGAACTATCTACACTGTTTGATGCTCCAGCAACATCTCCTTGTTATACTAGAGAACTATCCACACTGTTTGATACCTACAGTAACATCTCCTTGTTATACTATAGAACTATCCACACTGTTTGATACCTACAGTAACATCTCCTTGTTATACTAGAGAACTATCCACACTGTTTGATGCTGCCAGCAACATCTCCTTGTTATACTATAGAACTATCCACACTGTTTGATACCTACAGTAACATCTCCTTGTTATACTAGAGAACTATCCACACTATTTGATACTGCCAGCAACATCTCCTTGTTGTACTAGAGAACTATCCACACTATTTGATGCTGCCAGCAACATCTCCTTGTTGTACTAGAGAACTATCTACACTATTTGATACTGCCAGCAACATCTCCTTGTTGTACTAGAGAACTATCCACACTATTTGATGCTGCTAGCAACATGTCCTTGTTATACTAGAGAACTATCTATACTGTTTGATACCTACAGTAACATCTCATTGTTATACTAGAGAACTATCCACACTATTTGATACTGCCAGCAACATCTCCTTGTTATACTAGAGAACTATCTACACTGTTTGATACCTACAGTAACATCTCCTTGTTATACTAGAGAACTATCTATACTGTTTGATGCTGCCAGCAACATCTCCTTGTTATACCAGTGAACTATCTACACTGTTTGATGCTCCAGCAACATCTCCTTGTTATACTAGAGAACTATCCACACTGTTTGATGCTCCAGCAACATCTCCTTGTTGTACTAGAGAACTATTCACACTGTTTGATACTGCCAGCAACATCTCCTTGTTATACTAGAGAACTATCCACACTGTTTGATGCTGCCAGCAACATCTCCTTGTTATACTAGAGAACTATCTACACTGTTTGATGCTCCAGTAACATCTCCTTGTTGTACTTGAGAACTATCCACACTGTTTAATGCTCCAGCAACATCTCCTTGTTATACTAGAGAACTATCCACACTGTTTGATACTCCAGCAGCATCTCCTTGTTATACTAGAGATCTATCTACACTGTTTGATACTCCAGCAACATCTCCTTGTTATACTAGAGATCTATCTACACTGTTTCATGCTCCAGTAACATCTCCTTGTTATACTAGAGAACTATCTACACTGTTTTATGCTCCAGCAGCATCTTGTTATACTAGAGATCTATCTACACTGTTTGATACTCCAGCAGCATCTCCTTGTTATACTAGAGATCTATCTACACTGTTTGATACTCCAGCAACATCTCCTTGTTATACTAGAGATCTATCTACACTGTTTCATGCTCCAGTAACATCTCCTTGTTATACTAGAGAACTATCTACACTGTTTTATGCTCCAGCAGCATCTTGTTATACTAGAGATCTATCTACACTGTTTGATACTCCAGCAGCATCTCCTTGTTATACTAGAGATCTATCTACACTGTTTGATACTCCAGCAACATCTCCTTGTTATACTAGAGATCTATCTACACTGTTTCATGCTCCAGTAACATCTCCTTGTTATACTAGAGAACTATCTACACTGTTTGATGCTCCAGCAACATCTCCTTGTTATACTAGAGGACTATCTACACTGTTTGATGCTCCAGCAACATCTCCTTGTTATACTAGAGGACTATCTACACTGTTTGATGCAGCCGGCAACATCTCCTTGTTATACTAGAGGACTATCTACACTGTTTGATGCTCCAGCAACATCTCCTTGTTATACTAGAGGACTATCCACACTGTTTGATGCTGCCAGCAACATCTCCTTGTTATACTAGAGATCTATCTACACTGTTTGATACTCCAGCAACATCTCCTTGTTATACTAGAGGACTATCCACACTGTTTGATGCTGCCAGCAACATCTCCTTGTTATACTAGAGATCTATCTACACTGTTTGATGCTCCAGCAACATCTCCTTGTTATACTAGAGGACTATCCACACTGTTTGATGCTGCCAGCAACATCTCCTTGTTATACTAGAGATCTATCTACACTGTTTGATGCTGCCAGCAACATCTCCTTGTTATACTAGAGATCTTTCTACACTGTTTGATGCTCCAGCAACATCTCCTTGTTATACTAGAGAACTATCTACACTGTTTGATGCTGCAGCAACATCTCCTTGTTATACAAGAGAACTATCTACACTGTTTGATGCTGCCAGGAACACCTCCTTGTTATACTAGAGAACTATCTACACTGTTTGATGCTGCCAGGAACACCTCCTTGTTATACTAGAGAACTATCTACACTGTTTGATGCTCCAGCAACATCTCCTTGTTATACTAGAGAACTATCTACACTGTTTGATGCTCCAGCAACATCTCCTTGTTATACTAGAGAACTATCTACACTGTTTGATGCTCCAGCAACATCTCCTTGTTATACTAGAGAACTATCTACACTGTTTGATGCTGCCAGGAACACCTCCTTGTTATACTAGAGAACTATCTACACTGTTTGATGCTGCCAGCAACATCTCCTTGTTATACTAGAGGACTATCTACACTGTTTGATGCAGCCGGCAACATCTCCTTGTTATACTAGAGATCTATCTACACAGTTTGATGCAGCCGGCAACATCTCCTTGTTATACTAGAGATCTATCTACACTGTTTGATACTCCAGCAACATCTCCTTGTTATACTAGAGATCTATCTACACTATTTTATGCTCCAGCAGCATCTTGTTATACTAGAGATCTATCTACACTGTTTGATGCAGCCGGCAACATCTCCTTGTTATACTAGAGATCTATCTACACTGTTTGATGCAGCCGGCAACATCTCCTTGTTATACTAGAGATCTATCTACACTGTTTGATGCCCCAGCAACATCTCCTTGTTATACTAGAGATCTATCTACACTGTTTGATACTGCCAGCAACATCTCCTTGTTATACTAGAGAACTATCTACACTGTTTGATGCTCCAGCAACATCTCCTTCCCCTCAGGGGCTCACCTTATGTGAGTACGGGTTTTTGGCGCACCCGGGGGTTCCCGAGCCAATCATCGCCACATTCATCTTCTCACCCCCATCCGGTCGAGGTGGGTTCTTCTCGTGACCGGTGGACCCAAGGTAGGCTCTCGTGCGTTCTTTGCATTCCATCCATACCGCACCTCACCATCGTTTCTTTCTTCCCTTATCACTTTCCGGCCATTTCGCACCACGACATTCGCATATCTCTCTTTTTCTTCCCCGCCGGCCTACCTTGCGTGCGAAACGCCCACACAGTTTTAGTTTCTTTTATCCTTTTATTTAAATCCTCCGTGGACACAGCCTGACGGATACCCGCGCACCGCGTGCGCAGCTGGGTGAGTGGGTAATGGCGTCATCCCCACCACCCGGGGTCGTCATGTAGGGTTGTTGTTCGTATCCGCTGTTCAACTGCAGTCCCGCGGGGGGGGGGGGCCATTGCATGAGCTGCTGGCTTCCGACGGCGATTGGGTCCCTCTGTCTATGTTCTGGGAGGTGTGACCCTGGGGTGAGCTAGGTATAGATAGGCCACTCACCCAAGCCGGGGTAACGCCCGGGAAGTCAGAGCCCGAGGTCGGAGACGGTTGCAATGGTGGAGGATTTCTTTTCGCTATGGAGCACCCTTTCTCCATTAATACAAACTAGCGCCGAAAAACTATTGTAACAGAAGTAGCACCGCCGACATCTTGTTGTTACTTAGTCATTTCAAGAACCGAAGAAGGACAAAGCTTTGAGAAGGTGAACCCTTTCATCATTCAAAAGGGCATTGATGCAATTGCTGGTGCGGTTCAGTCCTGCACTCGTCTACGGAATGGTTCCTTATTAGCCCAAACGAAATCCGATCAGCAAAGTAAGACCTTGTTGCGCGCTACGCTTCTCCACGGCTATCCCATCCGTGTGGAGAAGCACCGCACATTGAACTCCTGTCGAGGCGTTATTACCACCCATAGCCTCGATGGTATATCGGACGAGGACCTGGTAGAATATCTTGCAGACCAGAAGGTGACAGCGGTCCATCGAGTGCAGGCCAAACGCGACGGCGTATTGGTACCCACTCGTACCCTGTTTATTACGTTTGATGGCGTCGATCTGCCCACGAGCATTTCCGCAGGGTACGAACGGATTTCTGTGAGGCCTTATATTCCTAGACCTCTGCGTTGTTTTAAATGCCAACGTTTTGGGCATACGCAAGTCTCCTGTAAGAGTGCCGTTAACATATGTGCAACATGTAGCCAGCCCTCACACGAAGGTACCTGTTCAACAGCCCCCGTCTGCGTTAATTGTAAAGGGTCACATTCTGCTTCGTTTGCCGACTGTCCGCGGTATTTGGACGAGAAGGCGATCCAGGAGATCCGGGTAAAGGAAAAACTCTCCTTCGCTGAAGCCCGGAGGCGTTTCCATGCGCGCCAACCTTCACTCCTGCGATCTGGCACATTTAGTTCTGTTGTTGCCTCGCCAGTACCACGAGTAGATGCCGAAACTCAGACCTGGACCTTGACTGGATTAACCGCCACTACCATCCGGCCGTCTATAAAGGCTACAGTTACCAAGCCGTATAAACCTGGTCCCAAGTCAATGAAGTCGCAAGCCGTTGAAAAGAAGCCCAAGCAGAAACTTCGTAGGGAAGATTTTTTAAAAGACCCTCCGCGTGCGCGCGGTAACAAAGGTTCACCTTCTCCTCCTCGGAGGTCGCTGTCCCAGGATGGTCCTGGGACAAGCCGCGCTCAGCGGCACCCTTCACCCATCGCCACCCAGAACCGATTCACGGCGCTTGAATCGGTTTCTGGCACTGAGCGCGTGGGCCCTCCCTCCGAGGAAGCTATGGAGTCTGACCAACTCCATACAAAAAGCCCGAGCCCAAAGGTTAAACAAAAGGTAATTTTAAGCCGCCCTTCTAAATAGACAGTTTATCCCCTTATTCTTAATGGCTATCCTGACCTGGAATGTACGTGGTGTACGATCGCATAGGGCGGAACTGCAACTTTTATTGCGTTCCCATTCGCCTATGGTCGTATGTTTGCAGGAGACTAAGCTTCGCCCTCACGATCCTTTTGATCTCCGAGGATATACTCCGCTTCGCTACGACCTTGAACCGGAGGAGGGTACTCCTGCTCATGGTGGTGTCATGATTTTGGTGCGTAATGACGTTCATTTTCAAACTATCACACTTACGTCCGACTTGCAAGCTGTTGCCATTAGACTGCAGTTACCCGGTTTTTTCTTTTCTGTTTGTTCTGTGTATACACCTCCATCGTCTCCCCTCGCTCCCGCGGACATTCGATCTCTCCTGTCCGCTCTCCCAACACCATTTCTTCTGTTGGGAGATTTTAATGCCCATCACCCACTATGGGGTTCGCCAAGGGCTTGTGCGAGGGGAACTCTTCTTTCCGACATTTTGTATCAGTTCAATCTTTCCATCCTCAATACAGGTGCACCTACTTTCATTTCTGATTCTTCTGGTACATTTTCTCACCTGGACCTTGCAATTTGCTCACTCCAGCTTGCACGTCGTCTTCAGTGGAACGTCGTCGCTGACACCTACTCCAGCGACCATTACCCCTGCATCGTTTCTCTTCTGTCGCACCACGTACAGCATTCCAGAGTACCTACCTGGATATTCGCAAAAGCCGACTGGAGCTTGTATTCCAGCCTCGTGCATTTTGACGACCAGCCCTTCTCCGACATTCACCAACTAGTGCAGCACCTTACGTCTATTATTTTCTCTGCCGCCGAACGCGCAATACCCCGTTCATCCTCTCAACCTCGGCGGCCACCTGTTCCGTGGTGGAACGAGGATTGTCGGGACGCCGTTCGTGCCCGTAGGACTGCACTTAGGGTGTTTCGGCGCCACCCTACACTTGATAATTTGGTGACTTTTAAACAATCGCGCGCCAGGGCTCGTCGCATTATTCAGGATAGCAAGAAGGCATCTTGGGCTCGTTTTGTCGAGTCTTTTAATCGTTTTACGCCTTCATCCGTTGTTTGGGATAAACTTCGTCGCTTCTCAGGTAAAGTGTCACATTGTACTGTTTCTGGCCTTCAGGTTTCTAATGCCACCATAGTGGATCCGGCTGCCATCGCTAACACTCTGGGTTCTGCCTTTGAGGCGGTTTCCAGTTCAGACCATTATTCCGCCGGCTTTCGCTCTATTAAACACCGGCAGGATTCCGCATCATATACTTTTCGGTCTGCTAATGATGAATGCTATAACGAACTATTCACAATGAGGGAGCTGGAGCACGCTCTTCATTGCTCTCTGCACTCCGCTCCCGGGCCGGACGGCATTCATGTCCTGATGTTAAAGAACCTTTCAGCCGACAGTAAACTATTTCTCTTACAGGTCTATAACCGTATTTGGCAAGACGGCATTTTTCCTTCCGTCTGGCGCGAAGCCACCATTGTCCCTATACTTAAGCCTGGGAAGGATCGCCAACTACCTTCCAGCTACCGCCCTATCTCCCTCACCAGTTGCATTTGTAAGGTGATGGAGCGCATGATCAACGGGCGGTTGACATGGTGGCTTGAGTCTCAGAAACTTCTAGCGAACGCTCAGTGCGGGTTTCGTCGCTATCGCTCTACCGTCGACCATCTGGTGTCCTTGTCGACGCATATTATGAATGGATTTCTGAGAAAGTGTCAAACCGTGGCTGTATTTTTTGACCTGGAGAAAGCTTATGACACTTGTTGGAGGGGCGGCATTTTACGTACACTTCACGATTGGAATATCCGCGGTCGTCTTCCCATATTTCTTCGGGAGTTTATGACGGACCGCGTCTTTCGTGTACGTGTGGGCTCGGTTTTATCTCGTCGTTTTATTCAAGAGAACGGAGTACCGCAGGGCTCTGTACTCAGTGTCACACTTTTTGCGATTGCTATCAACCCCATTGTTGATTGTATTCCACCTGGCATTTCATCGTCCCTTTTTGTTGACGATTTCGCTATTTATTGCAGTTCACGGCGGACCTGTCTACTCGAACGCCGTCTCCAGAGCTGTATCGACCGTCTCTACGCCTGGAGTAACGCCAACGGCTTTAATTTCTCCGCCGAGAAATCCGTCTGCATCAACTTCTGGCGCCGGAAGTATTTCCCTCCGCCCTCTCTCCATCTTGGGCCAGGGATACTTCCGTTTGCAGACGAGGCGAAATTTTTGGGGTTGATTTTTGATAGGAAGTTGTGTTGGACCTCGCACGTTTCCTTTTTAAAAGCAAAGTGTGACCGTTCTCTTAATATTTTACGTGTTTTAAGTGGCACATCCTGGGGAGCTGATCGGACCGTCCTTCTTCGCCTTTATCGCTCTTTGGTCCGATCCAAGCTTGATTACGGGTGTATTGTTTATTCGTCGGCACGTCCATCTGTGTTACGTCGATTGAATGCCATTCACCATCGTGGCATCAGAGTCGCTACAGGGGCCTTTCCAACTAGCCCTGTACCCAGTCTGTACGCAGAAGCTGCAGAGCCTCCGCTGTCCTTCAGGCGTGAGATGCTCTTGTGCAGCTATGCTTGTCGACTCTCAAGCTTGCCTAACCACCCGTCCTTCGAGTTATTTTTCGAGGAGTCACTTGATCGTCACTATTTTATTAGCTCCTCTGCCTTGCTCCCACCAGGGGTTCGCTTTCGACAGCTCCTTCGGCATTTAGACGTTCCGCCAGCGCCGGCCCTTCCACGGGGGGAAACGCGTTTTCCTCCATGGTCTCGCGCTGAGGCCCACTGTCACCTTGGGCTAACGTCGATGCCGAAGACTGAGACCCCTGCTTCAGTCTTTAGATCGGCTTTTTTAGAAGTACGGGCTCAATTCGGAGACTACTATTTTATCTTCACCGATGGATCTAAGACTGAAGCTGGAGTTGGATGTGCCTTTGTGTCTGGTCACTGTAGTTTTAAGTTTCGTTTACCTGGACAATGTTCAATTTTTACTGCCGAACTTTTTAGCATTTATTAATCTATTTTATACATTCAGCGGCACGCCTTACAGCACTGTTTTATTTGTACGGACTCTCTGAGTGCCCTTCAGACTATTACTGCGCTGTACCATTACCACCCGCTTGTACAGCGCATACATGACCTGCTCCACTCGCTTGGTGTCACTGGCATCAGCGTGTCCTTCATGTGGATTCCAGGTCATGTGGGCATCTCAGGTAATGAGTCTGCCGACGCCGCTGCGAAATCGGCGATTTTATTACCCAGATTTTTACCTCTGTTGTTCCCTCGTCAGATTCGTGTGTTATTTTACGTCGCTGCATCCTCTCGCGCTGGCGCGATGAGTGGACGGCCCTCCGGGGGAACAAGTTGCGGGAGGTTAAGCCGCTCCCGTTAATCTGGGGTACCTCTTCTCGTTCTTCACGTCGGGAAGAGGTACTTTTAGCCCGTTTACGAATTGGACATTGTCGTTTTACTCATAGTTACCTGCTCAGTGGTGATCCCGCTCCGCTGTGTCAGCAGTGTGACGTGCCCTTAACGGTGCGTCACATTTTAACTGAGTGTCAAGTTTTAGCTCCACTGCGCGTTCGCCTGGGTCTGCCTGTTGGCATAGCCAACGTTTTGGCAGACGACGCGCATGCTGTAGAATGTCTTTTACGTTTTATAAGTGACCTTGATTTTAATCGTCGCATTTGATGCGCTGAGCGTCTTTTAGCTTTGTTATTTTACTCTGTATGTTTTCATAGGGACTTACTCCCCAGTGACAAATGGCGCTCATGTCCCGCATTCTACAGTTCTTGACACGTTTTAATCTTTTATTGGGTATGCTTTTAGTGTGTTGGTTTTTGAGATATATTTATTGTTATCATTGTTGTTATTGTTATTCTTGTTGTTATTTTTATTATTGTTATTGTTATTGTTATTCTATTGTTAGTTTTAACTTTTTGGACATCGCGGGTTTGTGTACCGTTTTTAATTATGCGGTTTTTTTTTTACCTTTTATATTTTGACTTTATATTTTACACATTGAAAGGGCGCTGATGACCCTAGCAGTTTAGCGCCCTTAAACCGCATATCATCATCATCATCATCATCAACATCTCCTTGTTATACTAGAGAACTATCTGTACTGTTTGATGTTGCCAGCAACATCTCCTTGTTATACTAGAGAACTATCTGTACTGTTTGATGCTCCAGCAACATCTCCTTGTTATACTAGAGAACTATCTACACTGTTTGATGCTCCAGCAACATCTCCTTGTTATACTAGAGAACTATCTACACAGTTTGATGCAGCCGGCAACATCTCCTTGTTATACTAGAGATCTATCTGTACTGTTTGATGCTCCAGCAACATCTCCTTGTTATACTAGAGAACTATCTACACTGTTTGATACTCCAGCAACATCTCCTTGTTATACTAGAGATCTATCCACACTGTTTGATGCTCCAGCAACATCTCCTTGTTATACTAGAGAACTATCTACACTGTTTGATACTCCAGCAACATCTCCTTGTTATACTAGAGATCTATCCACACTGTTTGATGCTCCAGCAACATCTCCTTGTTATACTAGAGAACTATCTACACTGTTTGATACTCCAGCAACATCTCCTTGTTATACTAGAGATCTATCTACACTGTTTGATGCTCCAGCAACATCTCTTTGTTATACTAGAGAACTATCTACACTGTTTGATGCTCCAGCAACATCTCCTTGTTATACTAGAGATCTATCCACACTGTTTGATGCTCCAGCAACATATCCTTGTTATACTAGAGAACTATCTACACTGTTTGATACTCCAGCAACATCTCCTTGTTATACTAGAGATCTATCTACACTGTTTGATGCAGCCAGCAACATCTCCTTGTTATACTAGAGATCTATCTACACTGTTTCATACTGCCAGCAACATCTCCTTGTTATACTAGAGATCTATCTACACTGTTTGATGCAGCCGGCAACATCTCCTTGTTATACTAGAGATCTATCTACACAGTTTGATGCAGCCGGCAACATCTCCTTGTTATACTAGAGATCTATCTACACTGTTTGATACTGCCAGCAACATCTCCTTGTTATACTAGAGAACTATCTACACAGTTTGATGCTCCAGCAACATCTCCTTGTTATACTAGAGAACTATCCACACTGTTTGATGCTGCAGCAACATCTCCTTGTTATACAAGAGATCTATCTACACTGTTTGATGCAGCCGGCAACATCTCCTTGTTATACTAGAGATCTATCTACACTGTTTGATGCTGCCAGCAACATCTCCTTGTTATACTAGAGAACTATCCACACTGTTTGATGCTCCAGCAACATCTCCTTGTTATACAAGAGAACTATCTACACTGTTTGATGCTCCAGCAACATCTCCTTGTTATACAAGAGATCTATCTACACTGTTTGATGCAGCCAGCAACATCTCCTTGTTATACTAGAGATCTATCTACACTGTTTGATGCTCCAGCAACATCTCCTTGTTATACTAGAGATCTATCTACACTGTTTGATACTGCCAGCAACATCTCCTTGTTATACTAGAGAACTATCTACACTGTTTGATGCAGCCGGCAACATCTCCTTGTTATACTAGAGATCTATCTACACAGTTTGATGCTCCAGCAACATCTCCTTGTTATACTAGAGATCTATCTACACTGTTTGATGCTGCCAGCAACATTTCCTTGTTATACTAGAGAACTATCTGTACTGTTTGATGCTGCCAGTAACATCTCCTTGTTATACTAGAGATCTATCTACACTGTTTGATGCTGCCAGCAACATTTCCTTGTTATACTAGAGATCTATCTACACTGTTTGATACTCCAGCAACATCTCCTTGTTATACTAGAGATCTATCTGTACTGTTTGATGCTGCCAGCAACATCTCCTTGTTATACTAGAGAACTATCTACACTGTTTGATGCAGCCAGCAACATCTCCTTGTTATACTAGAGGACTATCCACACTGTTTGATGCTGCCAGCAACATCTCCTTGTTATACTAGAGAACTATCTACACTGTTTGATGCAGCCGGCAACATCTCCTTGTTATACTAGAGATCTATCCACACTGTTTGATGCTGCCAGCAACATCTCCTTGTTATACTAGAGATCTATCTACACTATTTTATGCTCCAGCAGCATCTTGTTATACTAGAGATCTATCTACACTGTTTGATGCTGCCAGCAACATCTCCTTGTTATACTAGAGGACTATCTACACTGTTTGATGCTCCAGCTACATCTCCTTGTTATACTAGAGAACTATCTACACTGTTTGATGCTCCAGCTACATCTCCTTGTTATACTAGAGAACTATCTACACTGTTTGATGCTCCAGCTACATCTCCTTGTTATACTAGAGGACTATCCACACTGTTTGATGCTGCCAGCAACATCTCCTTGTTATACTAGAGAACTATCTACACTGTTTGATGCAGCCGGCAACATCTCCTTGTTATACTAGAGGACTATCCACACTGTTTGATGCTGCCAGCAACATCTCCTTGTTATACTAGAGAACTATCTACACTGTTTGATGCTCCAGCAATATCTCCTTGTTTAACTAGAGAACTATCTACACTGTTTGATGCTGCCAGCAACATCTCCTTCTTATACTAGAGGACTATCTACACTGTTTGATGCTGCCAGCAACATCTCCTTGTTATACTAGAGAACTATCTACAATGTTTGATGCTCCAGCAACATCTCCTTTTTATACTAGAGAACTATCTACACTGTTTGATACTCCAGCAACATCTCCTTGTTATACAAGAGAACTATCCACACTGTTTGATGCTCCAGCAACATCTCCTTGTTATACTAGAGAACTATCTACACTGTTTGATGCTCCAGCAACATCTCCTTGTTATACTAGAGAACTATCTACACTGTTTGATACTCCAGCAACATTTCCTTGTTATACTAGAGAACTATCTACACTGTTTGATGCTGCCAGCCACATCTCCTTGTTATACTAGAGAACTATCCACACTGTTTGATGCTGCCAGCAACATCTCCTTGTTATACTAGAGAACTATCCACACTGTTTGATGCTGCCAGCCACATCTCCTTGTTATACTAGAGAACTATCTACACTGTTTGATGCTGCCAGCCACATCTCCTTGTTATACTAGAGAACTATCTACACTGTTTGATGCTGCCAGCCACATCTCCTTGTTCCTTGTTATACTAGAGAACTATCTACACTGTTTGATACTGCCAGCAACATCTCCTTGTTATACTAGAGAACTATCTACACTGTTTGATGCTGCCAGCAACATCTCCTTGTTATACTAGAGAACTATCTACACTGTTTGATGCTCCAGCTACATCTCCTTGTTATACTAGAGAACTATCTACACTGTTTGATGCTCCAGCAACATCTCCTTGTTATACTAGAGAACTATCCACACTGTTTGATGCTGCCAGCAACATCTCCTTGTTATACTAGAGAACTATCTATACTGTTTGATACTGCCAGCAACATCTCCTTGTTATACTAGAGAACTATCTACACTGTTTGATGCTCCAGCAACATTTCCTTGTTATACTAGAGAACTATCCACACTGTTTGATGCTCCAGCAACATCTCCTTGTTATACAAAAGAACTATCTACACTGTTTGATGCTCCAGCAACATCTCCTTGTTATACTAGAGAACTATCTGTACTGTTTGATGCTGCCAGCAACATCTCCTTGTTATACTAGAGAACTATCCACACTGTTTGATGCTCCAGCAACATCTCCTTGTTATACTAGAGAACTATCCACACTGTTTGATGCTCCAGCAACATCTCCTTGTTATACTAGAGAACTATCTGCACTGTTGATGCTCCAGCAGCATCTCCTTGTTATACTAGAGAACTATCCACACTGTTTGATGCTCCAGCAACATCTCCTTGTTATACTAGAGAACTATCTACACTGTTTGATGCTCCAGCTACATCTCCTTGTTATACTAGAGAACTATCTACACTGTTTGATGCAGCCAGCAACATCTCCTTGTTATACTAGAAAACTATCTACACTGTTTGATGCTGACAGCAACATCTCCTTCTTATACTAGAGAACTATCTACACTGTTTGATGCTGCCAGCAACATCTCCTTGTTATACTAGAGAACTAACTACACTGTTTGATGCAGCCGGCAACATCTCCTTGTTATACTAGAGAACTATCTACACTGTTTGATGCAGCCGCAAACATCTCCTTGTTATACTAGAGAACTATCTACACTGTTTGATGCTGCCAGCAACATTTCCTTGTTATACTAGAGAACTATCTGTACTGTTTGATGCTGCCAGCAACATCTCCTTGTTATACTAGAGAACTATCTACACTGTTTGATGCTCCAGCAATATTTCCTTGTTATACTAGAGATCTATCTACACTGTTTGATGCTGCCAGCAACATCTCCTTGTTATACTAGAGAACTATCTACACTGTTTGATGCTCCAGCAACATCTCCTTGTTATACTAGAGAACTATCTACACTGTTTGATGCTCCAGCAACATCTCCTTGTTATACTAGAGAACTATCTACACTGTTTGATGCAGCCGGCAACATCTCCTTGTTATACTAGAGAACTATCTACACTGTTTGATGCTCCAGCAACATCTCCTTGTACTAGATAACTATCCACACTGTTTGATACTGCCAGCAACATCTCCTTGTTATACTAGAGAACTATCTACACTGTTTGATGCAGCCGGCAACATCTCCTTGTTGTACTAGAGAACTATCTACACTGTTTGATGCTCCAGCAACATCTCCTTGTTATACTAGAGAACTATCTACACTGTTTGATACTGCCAGCAACATCTCCTTGTTATACTAGAGAACTATCTACACTGTTTGATACTGCCAGCAACATCTCCTTGTTATACTAGAGAACTATCTACACTGTTTGATGCTCCAGCAACATTTCCTTGTTATACTAGATATCTATCTACACTGTTTGATGCTGCCAGCAACATCTCCTTGTTATACTAGAGAACTATCTACACTGTTTGATGCTCCAGCAACATCTCCTTGTTATACTAGAGAACTATCTACACTGTTTGATACTGCCAGCAACATCTCCTTGTTATACTAGAGAACTATCTACACTGTTTGATGCTCCAGCAACATTTCCTTGTTATACTAGAGATCTATCTACACTGTTTGATGCTCCAGCAACATCTGCTTGTTATACTAGAGAACTATCTACACTGTTTGATACTGCCAGCAACATCTCCTTGTTATACTAGAGAACTATCTACACTGTTTGATGCTCCAGCAACATTTCCTTGTTATACTAGAGATCTATCTACACTGTTTGATGCTCCAGCAACATCTCCTTGTTATAATAGAGAACTATCTACACTGTTTGATACTGCCAGCAACATCTCCTTGTTATAATAGAGAACAATCTACACTGTTTGATGCTCCAGCAACATCTCCTTGTTATACTAGAGAACTATCTACACTGTTTGATGCTCCAGCAACATCTCCTTGTTATACTAGAGAACTATCTACACTGTTTGATACTGCCAGCAACATCTCCTTGTTATACTAGAGAACTATCTACACTGTTTGATGCTCCAGCAACATCTCCTTGTTATACTATAGAACTATCTACACTGTTTGATACTGCCAGCAACATCTCCTTGTTATACTAGAGAACTATCCACACAGTTTGATGCTGCCGGCAACATCTCCTTGTTATACTAGAGGACTATCCACACTGTTTGATGCTGCCGGCAACATCTCCTTGTTATACTAGAGGACTATCCACACTGTTTGATGCTGCCGGCAACATCTCCTTGTTATACTAGAGAACTATCTACACTGTTTGATACTGCCAGCAACTTCTCCTTGTTATACTAGAGAACTATCCACACTGTTTGATACTGCCAGCAACATCTCCTTGTTATACTAGAGAACTATCTACACTGTTTGATGCTCCAGCAACATCTCCTTGTTATACTAGATAACTATCCACACTGTTTGATGCTGCCAGCAACATCTCCTTGTTATACTAGAGAACTATCTACACTGTTTGATGCTGCCAGCAACATCTCCTTGTTATACTAGAGGACTATCTACACTGTTTGATGCTGCCAGCAACATCTCCTTGTTATACTAGAGAACTATCTACACTGTTTGATACTGCCAGCAACATCTCCTTGTTATACTAGAGGACTATCTACACTGTTTGATGCTCCAGCTACATCTCCTTGTTTTACTAGAGAACTATCTACACTGTTTGATGCTCCAGCAACATCTCCTTGTTATACTAGAGAACTATCTACACTGTTTGATGCTGCCGGCAACATCCCCTTGTTATACTAGAGAACTATCTGTACTGTTTAATGCTGCCAGCAACATCTCCTTGTTATACTATAGAACTCTCTACACTGTTTGATGCTCCAGCAACATCTCCTTGTTATACTAGAGATCTATCTACACTGTTTGATGCTGCCAGCAACATCTCCTTGTTATACTAGAGAGCTATCTACACTGTTTGATGCTCCAGCAACATCTCCTTGTTATACTAGAGAACTATCTACACTGTTTGATGCTCCAGCAACATCTCCTTGTTATACTAGAGAACTATCTACACTGTTTGATGCAGCCGGCAACATCTCCTTGTTATACTAGAGAACTATCTACACTGTTTGATACTGCCAGCAACATCTCCTTGTTATACTAGAGAACTATCTACACTGTTTGATACTGCCAGCAACATTTCCTTGTTATACTAGAGAACTATCTACACTGTTTGATGCAGCCGGCAACATCTCCTTGTTGTACTAGAGAACTATCTACACTGTTTGATGCTCGAGCAACATCTCCTTGTTATACTAGAGAACTATCTACACTGTTTGATACTGCCAGCAACATCTCCTTGTTATACTAGAGAACTATCTACACTGTTTGATACTGCCAGCAACATCTCCTTGTTATACTAGAGAACTATCTACACTGTTTGATGCTCCAGCAATATCTCCTTGTTATACTAGAGATCTATCTACACTGTTTGATGCTCCAGCAATATTTCCTTGTTATACTAGAGATCTATCTACACTGTTTGATACTGCCAGCAACATCTCCTTGTTATACTAGAGAACTATCTACACTGTTTGATGCTCCAGCAACATTTCCTTGTTATACTAGAGAACTATCTACACAGTTTGATGCTCCAGCAACATCTCCTTGTTATACTAGAGAACTATCTACACTGTTTGATACTGCCAGCAACATCTCCTTGTTATACTAGAGAACTATCTACACTGTTTGATACTGCCAGCAACATTTCCTTGTTATACTAGAGAACTATCTACACTGTTTGATACTGCCAGCAACATCTCCTTGTTATACTAGAGAACTATCTACACTGTTTGATGCTCCAGCAATATTTCCTTGTTATACTAGAGATCTATCTACACTGTTTGATGCTCCAGCAACATCTCCTTGTTATACTAGAGAACTATCTACACTGTTTGATGCTCCAGCAACATCTCCTTGTTATACTAGAGATCTATCTACACTGTTTGATACTGCCAGCAACATCTCCTTGTTATACTAGAGATCTATCTACACTGTTTGATGCTCCAGCAACATCTCCTTGTTATACTAGAGAACTATCTACACTGTTTGATGCTCCAGCAATATTTCCTTGTTATACTAGAGATCTATCTACACTGTTTGATGCTCCAGCAACATCTCCTTGTTATACTAGAGAACTATCTACACTGTTTGATGCTCCAGCAACATTTCCTTGTTATACTAGAGATCTATCTACACTGTTTGATACTGCCAGCAACATCTCCTTGTTATACTAGAGAACTATCTACACTGTTGGATGCTCCAGCAACATTTCCTTGTTATACTAGAGATCTATCTACACTGTTTGATACTGCCAGCAACATCTCCTTGTTATACAAGAGAACTATCTACACTGTTTGATGCTGACAGCAACATTTCCTTGTTATACAAGAGAACTATCTACACTGTTTGATGCTCCAGCAACATCTCCTTGTTATACTAGAGAACTATCTACACTTTTTGATGCCTCAGCAACATTTCCTTGTTATACTAGAGATCTATCTACACTGTTTGATGCTCCAGCAACATCTCCTTGTTATACTAGAGATCTATCTACACTGTTTGATGCTCCAGCAACATTTCCTTGTTATACTAGAGATCTATCTACACTGTTCGATGCTCCAGCAACATCTCCTTGTTATACTAGAGAACTATCTACACTGTTTGATGCTCCAGCAACATCTGCTTGTTATACTAGAGATCTATCTACACTGTTTGATGCTCCAGCAACATCTCCTTGTTATACTAGAGATCTATCCACACTGTTTGATACTGCCAGCAACATCTCCTTGTTATACTAGAGATCTATCTACACTGTTTGATACTGCCAGCAACATCTCCTTGTTATACTAGAGAACTATCTACACTGTTTGATGCTCCAGCAACATCTCCTTGTTATACTAGAGAACTATCTGTACTGTTTGAAGTTGCCAGCAACATCTCCTTGTTATACTAGAGAACTATCTACACTGTTTGATGCTCCAGCAACATCTCCTTGTTATACTAGAGATCTATCTACACTGTTTGATACTGCCAGCAACATCTCCTTGTTATACTAGAGAACTATCTACACTGTTTGATACTCCAGCAACATCTCCTTGTTATACTAGAGAACTATCTACACTGTTTGATGCTCCAGCAACATCTCCTTGTTATACTAGAGAACTATCTACACTGTTTGATACTGCCAGCAACATCTCCTTGTTATACTAGAGAACTATCCACACTGTTTCATACTGCCAGCAACATC
This sequence comes from Deroplatys truncata, assembly GCA_030765065.1. NCBI lineage: Eukaryota > Metazoa > Arthropoda > Insecta > Mantodea > Mantidae > Deroplatys > Deroplatys truncata. Next base: position 4,424,841 of record CM060986.1, on the reverse strand, counting down.
TCCTTGTTATACTAGAGAACTATCCACACTGTTTCATACTGCCAGCAGCATCTCCTTGTTATACTAGAGAACTATCTACACTGTTTGATGTTCCAGCAACATCTCCTTGCTATACTAGAGAACTATCCACACTGTTTGATACTGCCAGCAACATCTCCTTGTTATACTAGAGAACTATCTACACTGTTTGATGCTCCAGCAACATCTCCTTGTTATACTAGAGAACTATCTACACAGTTTGATGCTGCCAGCAACATCTCCTTGTTATACTAGAGAACTATCTACACTGTTTGATGCTCCAGCAACATCTCCTTGTTATACTAGAGAACTATCTACACTGTTTGATGCTCCAGCAACATCTCCTTGTTATACTAGAGAACTATCTACACTGTTTGATGCTCCAGCAACATCTCCTTGTTATACTAGAGAACTATCTACACTGTTTGATGCTCCAGCAACATCTCCTTGTTATACTAGAGAACTATCTACACTGTTTGATGCTCCAGCAACATCTCCTTGTTATACTAGAGAACTATCTACACTGTTTGATGCTCCAGCAACATCTCCTTGTTATACTAGAGAACTATCTACACTGTTTGATGCTCCAGCAACATCTCCTTGTTATACTAGAGAACTATCTACACTGTTTGATGCTGCCAGCAACATCTCCTTGTACTAGAGAACTATCCACACTGTTTGATGCTGCCAGCAACATCTCCTTGTTATACTAGAGAACTATCTACACTGTTTGATGCTCCAGCTACATCTCCTTGTTGTACTAGGGAACTATCCACACTGTTTGATGCTCCAGCAACATCTCCTTGTTATACTAGAGAACTATCTACACTGTTTGATGCTCCAGCAACATCTCCTTGTTGTACTAGAGAACTATCCACAGTGTTTGAAGCTCCAGCAACATCTCCTTGTTGTACCGGAGAACTATCCACACTGTTTGATGCCCCAGCAACATCTCCTTGTTATACTAGAGAACTATCCACACTGTTTGATGCACCAGCAACATCTACTCGCTATACTAGAGAACTATCTACACTGTTTGATACTGCCAGCAACATCTCCTTGTTATACTCGAGAACTATCCACACTGTTTGATACTGCCAGCAACATCTCCTTGTTATACTAGAGAACTATCCACACTGTTTGATACTGCCAGCAACATCTCCTTGCTATACTAGAGAACTATCTGCACTGTTTGATACTGCCAGCAACATCTCCTTGTTATACTAGAGAACTATCCACACTGTTTGATACTGCCAGCAACATCTCCTTGGTATACTAGAGAACTATCTACACTGTTTGATACTGCCAGCAACATCTCCTTGCTATACTAGAGAACTATCTACACTGTTTGATACTGCCAGCAACATCTCCTTGCTATACTAGAGAACTATCCACACTGTTTGATACTGCCAGCAACATCTCCTTGTTATACTAGAGAACTATCTACACTGTTTGATACTGCCAGCAACATCTCCTTGCTATACTAGAGAACCATCTACACTGTTTGATGCTCCAGCAACATCTCCTTGTTATACTAGAGATCTATCCACACTGTTTGATACTGCCAGCAACATCTCCTTGTTATACAAGAGAACTATCTACACTGTTTGATGCTCCAGCAACATCTCCTTGTTATACTGGAGAACTATCTACACTGTTTGATGCTCCAGCAACATCTCCTTGTTATACTAGAGAACTATCTACACTGTTTGATGCTCCAGCAACATCTCCTTGTTGTACTAGAGAACTATCCACACTGTTTGATACTACCAGCAACATCTCCTTGTTATACTAGAGAACTATCCACACTGTTTGATACTGCCAGCAACATCTCCTTGTTATACTAGAGAACTATCCACACTGTTTCATGCTGCCAGCAACATCTCCTTGTTATACTAGAGAACTATCTACACTGTTTGATGCTGCAGCAACATCTCCTTGTTATACAAGAGAACTATCTACACTGTTTGATACTGCCAGCAACATCTCCTTGTTATACTAGAGAACTATCCACACTGTTTGATACTGCCAGCAACATCTCCTTGTTATACTAGAGAACTATCTACACTGTTTGATACTGCCAGCAACATCTCCTTGTTATACAAGAGAACTATCTACACTGTTTGATACTGCCAGCAACATCTCCTTGTTATACAAGAGAACTATCTACACTGTTTGATACTGCCAGCAACATCTCCTTGTTATACAAGAGAACTATCTACACTGTTTGATACTGCCAGCAACATCTCCTTGTTATACTAGAGAACTATCCACACTGTTTGATACTGCCAGCAACATCTCCTTGTTATACAAGAGAACTATCTACACTGTTTGATACTCCAGCAACATCTCCTTGTTATACTAGAGAACTATCTACACTGTTTGATGCTGCAGCAACATCTCCTTTTTATACTAGAGAACTATCTACACTGCTTGATACTCCAGCAACATCTCCTTGTTATACAAGAGAACTATCCACACTGTTTGATACTGCCAGCAACATCTCCTTGCTATACTAGAGAACTATCTACACTGTTTGATACTGCCAGCAACATCGCCTGGTTATACTAGAGAACTATCTACACTGTTTGATGCTGCAGCAACATCTCCTTGCTATACTAGAGAACTATCTACACTGTTTGATACTGCCAGCAACATCGCCTGGTTATACTAGAGATCTATCTACACTGTTTGATACTGCCAGCAACATCGCCTTGTTATACTAGAGAACTATCTACACTGTTTGATACTGCCAGCAACATCGCCTGGTTATACTAGAGATCTATCTACACTGTTTGATACTGCCAGCAACATCGCCTTGTTATACTAGAGAACTATCTACACTGTTTGATGCTCCAGCAACATCTCCTTGCTATACTAGAGAACTATCCACACTGTTTGATGCTCCAGCAACATCTCCTTGTTATACTAGAGAACTATCTACACTGTTTGATGCTCCAGCAACATCTCCTTGTTACACTAGAGATCTATCTACACTGTTTGATACTGCCAGCAACATCGCCTTGTTATACTAGAGAACTATCCACACTGTTTGATGCTCCAGCAACATCTCCTTGCTATACTAGAGAACTATCCACACTGTTTGATACTGCCAGCAACATCTCCTTGCTATACTAGAGAACTATCTACACTGTTTGATACTGCCAGCAACATCGCCTGGAGATACTAGAGATCTATCTACACTGTTTGATGCTCCAGCAACATCTCCTTGCTATACTAGAGAACTATCTACACTGTTTGATACTGCCAGCAACATCTCCTTGTTATACTAAAGAACTATCTACACTGTTTGATGCTGCAGCAACATCTCCTTTTTATACTAGAGAACTATCCACACAGTTTGATGCTGCCGGCAACATCTCCTTGTTATACTAGAGGACTATCCACACTGTTTGATGCTGCCGGCAACATCTCCTTGTTATACTAGAGGACTATCCACACTGTTTGATACTGCCAGCAACATCTCCTTGTTATACTAGAGAACTATCTACACTGTTTGATGCTCCAGCAACATCTCCTTGTTATACTAGAGAACTATCTACACTGTTTGATACTGCCAGCAACATCTCCTTGTTATACTAGAGAACTATCTACACTGTTTGATACTGCCAGCAACATCTCCTTGTTATACTAGAGAACTATCCACACTGTTTCATACTGCCAGCAACATCTCCTTGTTATACTAGAGAACTATCCACACTGTTTCATACTGCCAGCAACATCTCCTTGTTATACTAGAGAACTATCTACACTGTTTGATGCTCCAGCAACATCTCCTTGCTATACTAGAGAACTATCCACACTGTTTGATACTGCCAGCAACATCTCCTTGTTATACTAGAGAACTATCTACACTGTTTGATGCTCCAGCAACATCTCCTTGTTATACTAGAGAACTATCTACACTGTTTGATACTGCCAGCAACATCTCCTTGTTATACTAGAGAACTATCCACACTGTTTCATACTGCCAGCAACATCTCCTTGTTATACTAGAGAACTATCTACACTGTTTGATGCTCCAGCAACATCTCCTTGCTATACTAGAGAACTATCCACACTGTTTGATACTGCCAGCAACATCTCCTTGTTATACTAGAGAACTATCTACACTGTTTGATACTGCCAGCAACATCTCCTTGCTATACTAGAGAACTATCTACACTGTTTGATGCTCCAGCAACATCTCCTTGTTATATTAGAGAACTATCTACACTGTTTGATACTGCCAGCAACATCTCCTTGCTATACTAGAGAACTATCCACACTGTTTGATACTGCCAGCAACATCTCCTTGTTATACTAGAGAACTATCTACACTGTTTGATACTGCCAGCAACATCTCCTTGCTATACTAGAGAACCATCTACACTGTTTGATGCTCCAGCAACATCTCCTTGTTATACTAGAGAACTATCCACACTGTTTGATGCTCCAGCAACATCTCCTTGTTATACTAGAGAACTATCTACACTGTTTCATACTGCCAGCAACATCTCCTTGTTATACAAGAGAACTATCTACACTGTTTGATACTCCAGCAACATCTCCTTGTTATACAAGAGAACTATCTACACTGTTTGATACTCCAGCAACATCTCCTTGTTATACTAGAGAACTATCTACACTGTTTGATACTCCAGCAACATCTCCTTGTTATACAAGAGAACTATCCACACTGTTTGATGCTCCAGCAACATCTCCTTGTTATACAAGAGAACTATCTACACTGTTTGATGCTCCAGCAACATCTCCTTGTTATACTAGAGAACTATCCACACTGTTTGATGCTCCAGCAACATCTCCTTGTTATACTAGAGAACTATCTACACTGTTTGATGCTCCAGCAACATCTCCTTGTTATACTAGAGAACTATCTACACTGTTTGATACTGCCAGCAACATCTCCTTGTTATACTAGAGAACTATCTACACTGTTTGATACTGCCAGCAACATCTGCTTGTTATACTAGAGAACTATCCACACTGTTTGATGCTCCAGGAACATCTCCTTGTTATACTAGAGATCTATCTACACTGTTTGATGCTCCAGCAACATCTCCTTGTTATACTAGAGAACTATCTACACTGTTTGATGCTCCAGCAACATCTCCTTGTTATACTAGAGAACTATCTACACTGTTTGATGCTCCAGCAACATCTCCTTGTTATACTAGAGAACTATCCACACTGTTTGATGCTCCACCAACATCTTCCCCTCAGGGGCTCACCTTATGTGAGTACGGGTTTTTGGCGCACCCGGGGGTTCCCGAGCCACTCATCGCCACCTTCATCCCCTCACCCCCATCCGGTCGAGGTGGGTTCTTCAAGTGACCGGTGGACCCAAGGTAGGCTCTCGTGCGTTCTTTGCATTCCATCCATACTGCACCTCACCATCGTTTCTTTCTTCCCTTATCACTTTCCGGCCATTTCGCACCACGACATTCGCATATCTCTCTTTTTCTTCCCCGCCGGCCTACCTTGCGTGCGAAACGCCCACACAGTTTTAGTTTCTTTTATCTTTTTATTTAAATCCTCCGTGGACACAGCCTGACGGATACCCGCGCACCGTGTGCGCAGCTGGGTGAGTGGGTAATGGCGTCATCCCCACCACCCGGGGTCGTCATGTAGGGTTGTTGTTCGTATCCGCTGTTCAACTGCAGTCCCGCGGGGGGGCCATTGCATGAGCTGCTGGCTTCCGACGGCGATTGGGTCCCTCTGTCTATGTTCTGGGAGGTGTGACCCTGGGGTGAGCTAGGTATAGATAGGCCACTCACCCAAGCCGGGGTAACGCCCGGGAAGTCAGAGCCCGAGGTCGGAGACGGTTGCAATGGTGGAGGATTTTTTTTTCGCTATGGAGCACCCTTTCTCCATTATTAACAACAAGCGCCGTAAAACTTTAGTAACAGAAGTAGCACCGCCAACAGCTGGTTGTTACTTAGTGATTACCCGTACCGAGGAGGGACAATCATTCGAGAAGGTGAACCCTTTTATTATCCAGAAGGGCATTGACTCAATTGCTGGTCCGGTTCTTTCCTGCACTCGGCTTCGTAATGGTTCGTTGCTAGTTCAAAGCAAATCCGAGGCACAAAGTAAGTCCTTGTTGAGCGCCACGCTTCTCCACGGTTATCCTATCCGTGTTGAGAAGCACCGCACCTTGAATTCTTGTAGAGGCGTTGTCACCACGCATAGCCTCGATGGTATCTCTGACGAAGACCTGGTGGAATATCTTGCAGACCAGAGGGTGACAGCGGTTCATCGAGTGCAGGCCAAACGCGACGGCGTATTGGTACCCACTCGTACCCTGTTTATTACATTTGATGGCGTCGATCTGCCCACGAGCATTTCCGCAGGGTACGAACGGATTTCTGTGAGGCCTTATATTCCTAGACCTCTGCGTTGTTTTAAATGCCAACGTTTTGGGCATACGCAAGTCTCATGTAAGAGTGCCGTTAACATCTGTGCAACATGTAGCCAGCCCTCACACGAAGGTACCTGTTCAACAACCCCCGTCTGCGTTAATTGCAAAGGGTCTCATTCTGCTTCGTTTGCCGACTGTCCGCGGTACTTGGACGAGAAGGCGATCCAGGAGATCCGGGTAAAGGAAAAACTCTCCTTCGCTGAAGCCCGGAGGCGTTACCATGCGCGCCAACCTTCCCTCCTGCGATCTGGCACATTTAGTTCTGTTGTTGCCTCGCCAGTACCACGAGTAGATGCTGAAACTCAGACCTGGACCTTGACTGGATTAACCGCCACTACCATCCGGCCGTCTATTAAAGCTACTGTTACCAAGCCTTATAAACCTGGTCCAAAGTCAATGAAGTCGCAAGCCGCTGAAAAGAAGCCCAAGCAGAAACTACGTAGGGAAGATTTCTTGAAAGACCCTCCGCGTGCGCGCGGTAGCAAAAGTTCACCTTCTCCTCCTCGGAGGTCGCTGTCCCAGGAAGGTCCTGGGACAAGCCGCGCTCAGCGGCACCCCTCACCCATCGCCACCCAGAACCGATTCACGGCGCTTGAATCGGTTTCTGGCACTGAGCGCGTGGGCCCTCCCTCCGAGGAAGCTATGGAGTCTGACCAACTCCATACAAAAAGCCCGAGCCCAAAGGTTAAACAAAAGGTAATTTTAAGCCGCCCTTCTAAGTAGACAGTTTATCCCTTTTATTCATGGCTATCCTGAGCTGGAATGTACGTGGTGTACGATCGCATAGGGCGGAACTGCAACTTTTATTGCGTTCCCATTCACCTATGGTCGTGTGTTTGCAGGAGACCAAGCTTCGCCCTCACGACCCTTTCGATCTCCGAGGGTACACTCCGGTTCGCTACGATCTTGAACCGGAGGAGGGTGCTCCTGCTCATGGAGGTGTTATGTTGTTGGTGCGTAATGACGTTCATTTTCAAACTATCACACTTACGTCCGACTTGCAAGCTGTTGCCATTAGACTGCAGTTACCCGGTTTTTTCTTTTCTGTTTGTTCTGTGTATACACCTCCATCGTCTCCCCTCGCTCCCGCGGACATTCGATCTCTCCTGTCCGCTCTCCCAACACCATTTCTTCTGTTGGGAGATTTTAATGCCCATCACCCACTATGGGGTTCGCCAAGGGCTTGTGCGAGGGGAACTCTTCTTTCCGACATTTTTTATCAGTTCAATCTTTCCATCCTCAATACAGGTGCACCTACTTTTATTTCTGATTCTTCTGGTACATTTTCTCACCTGGACCTTTCCATTTGCTCACTCCAGCTTGCACATCGTCTCCAGTGGAACGTCGTCGCTGACACCTACTCCAGCGACCATTACCCCTGCATCGTTTCTCTTCTGTCGCACCACGTACAGCATTCCAGAGTACCTACCTGGATATTCGCAAAAGCCGACTGGAACTTGTATTCCAGCCTCGTGCATTTTGACGACCAGCCCTTCTCCGACATTAACCAACTAGTGCAGCACCTTACGTCTATTATTTTCTCTGCCGCCGAACGCGCAATACCCCGTTCATCCTCCCAACCTCGGCGGCCACCTGTTCCGTGGTGGAACGAGGATTGTCGGGACGCCGTTCGTGCTCGTAGGGCTGCACTTAGGGTGTTTCGGCGCCACCCTACACTTGCTAATTTGGTGACTTTTAAACAATCGCGCGCCAGGGCTCGTCGCACTATTCAGGATAGCAAGAAGGCGTCGTGGGCTCGTTTTGTCGAGTCTTTTAATCGCTTTACGCCTTCATCTGTTGTTTGGGATAAACTTCGTCGCTTCTCAGGTAAAGTGTCGCATTGTACTGTTTCTGGCCTACAGGTTTCTAATGCCACCATAGTGGATCCGGCTGCCATCGCTAACACTCTGGGTGCTGCCTTTGAGGCGGTATCCAATTCGGACCATTATTCCGCCGGCTTTCGCTCTATCAAAGACCGGCTGGATTCCGACACCTTTAATTTTCGATCTGCTAATATTGAGTGTTATAATGAACTTTTCACAATGAGGGAGCTGGAGCATGCTCTTCATTGCTCTCGGCACTCCGCTCCTGGGCCGGACGGCATTCATGTCCTGATGTTAAAGAACCTTTCAGCCGACAGTAAACTCTTTCTCTTACAGGTCTATAACCGTATTTGGCAGGACGGCATTTTTCCTTCCGTTTGGCGCGAAGCCACCATTGTCCCTATACTTAAGCCTGGGAAGGATCGCCAACTACCTTCCAGCTACCGCCCTATCTCCCTCACCAGTTGCATTTGCAAGGTGATGGAGCGCATGATCAACGGGCGGTTGACATGGTGGCTTGAGTCTCAGAAACTTCTAGCGAACGCTCAGTGCGGGTTTCGTCGCTATCGCTCTACCGTCGACCATCTGGTGTCCTTGTCGACGCATATTATGAATGGATTTCTGAGAAAGTGTCAAACCGTGGCAGTATTTTTTGACCTGGAGAAAGCTTATGACACTTGTTGGAGGGGCGGCATTTTACGTACACTTCACGATTGGAATATCCGCGGTCGTCTTCCCATATTTCTTCGGGAGTTTATGACGGACCGCGTCTTTCGTGTACGTGTGGGCTCGGTTTTATCTCGTCGTTTTATTCAAGAGAACGGAGTACCGCAGGGCTCTGTACTCAGTGTCACACTTTTTGCGATTGCTATCAACCCCATTGTTGATTGTATTCCACCTGGCATTTCATCGTCCCTTTTTGTTGACGATTTCGCTATTTATTGCAGTTCACGGCGGACCTGTCTACTCGAACGCCGTCTCCAGAGCTGTATCGACCGTCTCTACGCCTGGAGTAACGCCAACGGCTTTAATTTCTCCGCCGAGAAATCCGTCTGCATCAACTTTTGGCGCCGGAAGTATTTCCCTCCGCCCACTCTCCATCTTGGGCCAGGGATACTTCCGTTTGCAGACGAGGCGAAATTTTTGGGGTTGATTTTTGACAGGAAGTTGTGTTGGACCTCGCACGTTTCCTTTTTAAAAGCAAAGTGTGACCGTTCTCTTAATCTTTTACGTGTTTTAAGTGGCACATCCTGGGGAGCTGATCGGACCGTCCTTCTTCGCCTTTATCGCTCTTTGGTCCGATCCAAGCTTGATTACGGGTGTATTGTTTATTCGTCGGCACGTCCATCTGTGTTACGTCGATTGAATGCCATTCACCATCGTGGCATAAGAGTCGCTACAGGGGCCTTTCCAACTAGCCCTGTACCCAGTCTGTACGCAGAAGCTGCAGAGCCTCCGCTGTCCTTCAGGCGTGAGATGCTCTTGTGCAGCTATGCTTGTCGACTCTCAAGCTTGCCTAACCACCCGTCCTTCGATGTATTTTACGAGGATTCGCTTGACCGGCAATATTTAGTTCGCTCCTCTGCATTGCTCCCTCCAGGGGTTCGATTTCGACTGCTACTTCGGCATTTGGACGTTACGCCAGCGCCGGCCCTTCCACGGGGGGAAACGCGTTTTCCTCCATGGTCCCGCGCTGAGGCCCACTGTCACCTTGGGCTAACGTCAATGTCGAAGACTGAGACCCCTGCTTCAGTCTTTAGATCGGCTTTTTTAGAAGTACGGGCTCAATTCGGGGACTTCCATTTTATCTTTACCGATGGATCTAAGACTGAAGCTGGAGTTGGATGTGCCTTTGTTTCTGGTCACTGTAGTTTTAAGTTTCGTTTACCTGCACAATGTTCAATTTTTACCGCCGAACTTTTTAGCATTTATCAATCTATTTTATACATTCAGCGGCACGCCTTACAGCACTGTTTTATTTGTACGGACTCTCTGAGTGCCCTTCAGACTATTACTGCGCTGTACCATTACCACCCGCTTGTACAGCGCATACATGACCTGCTCCACTCGCTTGGTGTCTCTGGCATCAGCGTGTCCTTCATGTGGATTCCAGGTCATGTGGGCATCTCAGGGAATGAGTCTGCCGACGCCGCTGCGAAATCGGCGATTTTATTACCCAGATTTTTTACTTCTGTTGTTCCCTCGTCTGATTCGTGTATTATTTTACGTCGCCGCATCCTCTCGCGCTGGCGCGATGAGTGGACGGCCCTCCGGGGGAACAAATTGCGGGAAGTTAAGCCTTTCCCGTTGATCTGGGATACCTCTTCTCGTTCTTGTCGTCGGGAAGAGGTAATTTTAGCTCGTCTACGGATTGGACATTGTGTTTTTAGTCATAGGTATTTGCTCAGTGGTGACCCCGCACCACTCTGTGGGCAGTGTGTCGTGCCCTTAACGGTGCGTCACATTTTAACAGAGTGTCAGGTTTTAGCTGCATTGCGTGCTCGTGTGGGTCTGCCTGTTGGCCTAGCCAACGTTTTGGCAGACGACACGCGTGCTGTAGAATGTGTTTTACGTTTTATTCATGACAGTGATTTTAATCTGCGCATTTAATGCGTTGGGCGCCTGTTGGCTTAGTACTTTTATTCTGTCTGTTTTTATGGGAACTCTTATCCCCAGTGGACATTTGGCGCTCATGTCCCTCGCATTCTACAGTTCCTGACACGTTTTAATCGTTTCTTGCCCTTGCTTTTAGTGTGTTGATTTTTCAGAACTTTGTATTGTTATTGTTATTCTTGTTGTTCTTGTTATTATTGTTGTTATTGTTATAGTTATTGTTGTTATTGTTATTTTGTTATTGTTCTGTTGTTAGTTTTAGCTTTTTGAACATCGCGGGTTTGTGTCCCGTTTTTAACTATGCGGTTTTTTACTTGTTTTATATTGTGACCTTATCTTTTATACATTGTAAGGGCGCTGATGACCGTAGCAGTTTAGCGCCCTTAAACCGCATATCATCATCATCATCATCACACCAACATCTCCTTGTTATACAAGAGAACTATCCACACTGTTTGATGCTCCAGCAACATCTCCTTGTTATACTAGAGAACTATCTATACTGTTTGATGCTCCAGCAACATCTCCTTGTTATACTAGAGAACTATCCACACTGTTTGATGCTCCAGCAACATCTTCTTGTTATACTAGAGAACTATCTACACTGTTTGATGCTCCAGCAACATCTCCTTGTTATACTAGAGAACTATCCACACTGTTTGATGCTCCAGCAACATCTTCTTGTGATACTAGAGAACTATCTACACTGTTTGATGCTCCAGCAACATCTGCTTGTTTTACTAGAGAACTATCCACACTGTTTGATGCTCCAGCAACATCTTCTTGTTATACTAGAGAACTATCTACACTGTTTGATGCTCCAGCAACATCTCCTTGTTATACTAGAGAACTATCCACACTGTTTGATGCTCCAGCAACATCTCCTTGTTATACTAGAGAACTATCCACACTGTTTGATACTCCAGCAACATCTCCTTGTTATACTAGAGGACTATCCACACTGTTTGATGCTGCCAGCCACATCTCCTTGTTATACTAGAGAACTATCCACACTGTTTGATGCTGCCAGCAACATCTCCTTGTTATACTAGAGAACTATCCACACTGTTTGATGCTGCCAGCCACATCTCCTTGTTATACTAGATAACTATCCACACTGTTTGATACTGCCAGCAACATCTCCTTGTTATACTAGAGAACTATCTACACTGTTTGATGCTGCCAGCTACATCTCCTTGTTATACTAGAGAACTATCCACACTGTTTGATGCTGCCAGCCACATCTCCTTGTTATACTAGAGAACTATCCACACTGTTTGATGCTGCCAGCCACATCACCTTGTTATACTAGAGAACTATCCACACTGTTTGATGCTGCCAGCAACATCTCCTTGTTATACTAGAGATCTATCCACACTGTTTGATACTGCCAGCAACATCTCCTTGTTATACTAGAGATCTATCTACACTGTTTGATACTGCCAGCAACATCTCCTTGTTGTACTAGAGAACTATCTACACTGTTTGATACTGCCAGCAACATCTCCTTGTTATACTAGAGAACTATCCACAGTGTTTCATACTGCCAGCAACATCTCCTTGTTATACTAGAGAACTATCCACACTGTTTCATACTGCCAGCAGCATCTCCTTGTTATACTAGAGAACTATCTACACTGTTTGATGTTCCAGCAACATCTCCTTGCTATACTAGAGAACTATCCACACTGTTTGATACTGTCAGCAACATCTCCTTGTTATACTAGAGAACTATCTGTACTGTTTGGTGTTGCCAGCAACATCTCCTTGTTATACTAGAGAACTATCTACACTGTTTGATGCTCCAGCAACATCTCCTTGTTATACTAGAGATCTATCTACACTGTTTGATACTGCCAGCAACATCTCCTTGTTATACTAGAGAACTATCTACACTGTTTGATACTCCAGCAACATCTCCTTGTTATACTAGAGAACTATCTACACTGTTTGATGCTCCAGCAACATCTCCTTGTTATACTAGTGAACTATCTACACTGTTTGATACTGCCAGCAACATCTCCTTGTTATACTAGAGAACTATCCACAGTGTTTCATACTGCCAGCAACATCTCCTTGTTATACTAGAGAACTATCCACACTGTTTCATACTGCCAGCAGCATCTCCTTGTTATACTAGAGAACTATCTACACTGTTTGATGTTCCAGCAACATCTCCTTGCTATACTAGAGAACTATCCACACTGTTTGATACTGTCAGCAACATCTCCTTGTTATACTAGAGAACTATCTACACTGTTTGATGCTCCAGCAACATCTCCTTGTTATACTAGAGAACTATCTACACTGTTTGATGCTGCCAGCAACATCTCCTTGTTATACAAGAGAACTATCTACACTGTTTGATACTGTCAGCAACATCTCCTTGTTATACTAGAGAACTATCTACACTGTTTGATACTGCCAGCAACATATCCTTGTTATACTAGAGAACTATCTACACTGTTTGATACTGTCAGCAACATTTCCTTGTTATACTAGAGAACTATCTACACTGTTTGATGCTCCAGCAACATCTCCTTGTTATACTAGAGAACTATCTACACTGTTTGATGCTCCAGCAACATCTCCTTGTTATACTAGAGAACTATCTACACTGTTTGATGCTCCAGCAACATCTCCTTGTTATACTAGAGAACTATCTACACTGTTTGATGCTCCAGCAACATCTCCTTGTTATACTAGAGAACTATCTACACTGTTTGATGCTCCAGCAACATCTCCTTGTTATATTAGAGAACTATCTACACTGTTTGATGCTGCCAGCAACATCTCCTTGTACTAGAGAACTATCCACACTGTTTGATGCTGCCAGCAACATCTCCTTGTTATACTAGAGAACTATCTACACTGTTTGATGCTCCAGCTACATCTCCTTGTTGTACTAGGGAACTATCCACACTGTTTGATGCTCCAGCAACATCTCCTTGTTATACTAGAGAACTATCTACACTGTTTGATGCTCCAGCAACATCTCCTTGTTATACAAGAGAACTATCCACACTGTTTGATGCTCCAGCAACATCTCCTTGTTATACAAGAGAACTATCTACACTGTTTGATGCTCCAGCAACATCTCCTTGTTATACTAGAGAACTATCCACACTGTTTGATGCTCCAGCAACATCTCCTTGTTATACTAGAGAACTATCTACACTGTTTGATGCTCCAGCAACATCTCCTTGTTATACTAGAGAACTATCTACACTGTTTGATACTGCCAGCAACATCTCCTTGTTATACTAGAGAACTATCTACACTGTTTGATACTGCCAGCAACATCTCCTTGTTATACTAGAGAACTATCCACACTGTTTCATACTGCCAGCAACATCTCCTTGTTATACTAGAGAACTATCCACACTGTTTCATACTGCCAGCAACATCTCCTTGTTATACTAGAGAACTATCTACACTGTTTGATGCTCCAGCAACATCTCCTTGCTATACTAGAGAACTATCCACACTGTTTGATACTGCCAGCAACATCTCCTTGTTATACTAGAGAACTATCTACACTGTTTGATGCTCCAGCAACATCTCCTTGTTATACTAGAGAACTATCTACACTGTTTGATACTGCCAGCAACATCTCCTTGTTATACTAGAGAACTATCCACACTGTTTCATACTGCCAGCAACATCTCCTTGTTATACTAGAGAACTATCTACACTGTTTGATGCTCCAGCAACATCTCCTTGCTATACTAGACCCCTCAGGGGCTCACCTTATGTGAGTACGGGTTTTTGGCGCACCCGGGGGTTCCCGAGCCAATCATCGCCACATTCATCCCCTCACCCCCATCCGGTCGCGGTGGGTTCTTCAAGTGACCGGTGGACCCAAGGTAGGCTCTCGTGCGTTCTTTACATTCCATTCATACCGCACCTCACCGTCGTTTCTTTCTTCCCTTATCACTTTCCGGCCATTTCGCACCACGACATTCGCATATCTCTCTTTTTCTTCCCCGCCGGCCTACCTTGCGTGCGAAACGCCCACACAGTTTTAGTTTCTTTTATCTTTTTATTTAAATCCTCCGTGGACACAGCCTGACGGATACCCGCGCACCGCGTGCGCAGCTGGGTGAGTGGGTAATGGCGTCATCCCCACCACCCGGGGTCGTCATGTAGGGTTGTTGTTCGTATCCGCTGTTCAACTGCAGTCCCGCGGGGGGGCCATTGCATGAGCTGCTGGCTTCCGACGGCGATTGGGTCCCTCTGTCTATGTTCTGGGAGGTGTGACCCTGGGGTGAGCTAGGTATAGATAGGCCACTCACCCAAGCCGGGGTAACGCCCGGGAAGTCAGAGCCCGAGGTCGGAGACGGTTGCAATGGTGGAGGATTTTTTTCGCTATGGAGCACCCTTTCTCCATTGTTAACAACAAGCGCCGCAAAGTTTTTGTAACAGAAGTAGCACCGCCAACAGCTGGTTGTTACTTAGTGATTACCCGTACAGAGGAGGGACAATCATTCGAGAAGGTGAACCCTTTTATTATCCAGAAGGGCATTGACTCAATTGCTGGTCCGGTTCTTTCCTGCACTCGTCTTCGTAATGGTTCGTTGCTAGTTCAAAGCAAATCCGAGGCACAAAGTAAGTCCTTGTTGAGCGCCACGCTTCTCCACGGTTATCCTATCCGTGTTGAGAAGCACCGCACCTTGAATTCTTGTAGAGGCGTTGTCACCACGCATAGCCTCGATGGTATCTCTGACGAAGACCTGGTGGAATATCTTGCAGACCAGAGGGTGACAGCGGTTCATCGAGTGCAGGCCAAACGCGACGGCGTGTTGGCACCCACTCGTACCCTGTTTATTACATTTGATGGCGTCGATCTGCCCACGAGCATTTCCGCAGGGTACGAACGGATTTCTGTGAGGCCTTATATTCCTAGACCTCTGCGTTGTTTTAAATGCCAACGTTTTGGGCATACGCAAGTCTCATGTAAGAGTGCCGTTAACATCTGTGCAACCTGTAGCCAGCCCTCACACGAAGGTACCTGTTCAACAGAACCCGTCTGCGTTAATTGTAAAGGGTCTCATTCTGCTTCGTTTGCCGACTGTCCGCGGTACTTGGACGAGAAGGCGATCCAGGAGATCCGGGTAAAGGAAAAACTCTCCTTCGCTGAAGCCCGGAGGCGTTACCATGCGCGCCAACCTTCACTCCTGCGATCTGGCACATTTAGTTCTGTTGTTGCCTCGCCAGTACCACGCGTAGATGCCGAAACTCAGACCTGGACCTTGACTGGATTAACCGCCACTACCATCCGGCCGTCTATTAAGGCTACAGTTACCAAGCCGTATAAACCTGGTCCCAAGTCAATGAAGTCGCAAGCCGTTGAAAAGAAGCCCAAGCAGAAATTACGTAGGGAAGATTTTTTGAAAGACCCTCCGCGTGCGCGCGGTAAGAAAAGTTCACCTTCTCCTCCTCGGAGGTCGCTGTCCCAGGAAGGTCCTGGGACAAGCCGCGCTCAGCGGCACCCTTCACCCATCGCCACCCAGAACCGATTCACGGCGCTTGAATCGGTTTCTGGCACTGAGCGCGTGGGCCCTCCCTCCGAGGAAGCTATGGAGTCTGACCAACTCCATACAAAAAGCCCGAGCCCAAAGGTTAAACAAAAGGTAATTTTAAGCCGCCCTTCTAAATAGACAGTTTATCCCCTTATTTTTAATGGCTATCCTGACCTGGAATGTACGTGGTGTACGATCGCATAGGGCGGAACTGCAGCTTTTATTGCGTTCCCATTCACCTATGGTCGTATGTTTGCAGGAGACTAAGCTTCGCCCTCACGATCCTTTTGATTTCCGAGGATATACTCCGGTTCGCTACGACCTTGAACCGGAGGAGGGTACTCCTGCTCATGGTGGTGTCATGATTTTGGTGCGTAATGACGTTCATTTTACACCTGTCACACTTACATCTGACTTGCATGCTGTTGCCGTTCGCCTTCACTTACCCGGCTTTTTGTTTTCTGTTTGCTCTGTGTATACACGTCCATCGTCTCCCCTCGCTCCCGCGGACATTCGATCTCTCCTGTCCGCTCTCCCAACACCATTTCTTCTGTTGGGAGATTTTAATGCCCATCACCCACTATGGGGTTCGCCAAGGGCTTGTGCGAGGGGAACTCTTCTTTCCGACATTTTTTATGAGTTCGATCTTTCCATCCTCAATACAGGTGCACCTACTTTTATTTCTGATTCTTCTGGTACATTTTCTCACCTGGACCTTGCAATTTGCTCACTCCAGCTTGCACGTCGTCTTCAGTGGAACGTCGTCGCTGACACCTACTCCAGCGACCATTACCCCTGCATCGTTTCTCTTCTGTCGCACCACGTACAGCATTCCAGAGTACCTACCTGGATATTCGCAAAAGCCGACTGGAGCTTGTATTCCAGCATCGTGCATTTTGACGACCAGCCCTTCTCCGACATTCACCAACTAGTGCAGCACCTTACGTCTGTTATTTTCTCTGCCGCCGAACGCGCAATACCCCGTTCATCCTCCCAACCTCGGCGGCCACCTGTTCCGTGGTGGAACGAGGATTGTCGGGACGCCGTTCGTGCCCGTAGGACTGCACTTAGGGTGTTTCGGCGACACCCTACACTTGATAATTTGGTGACTTTTAAACAATCGCGCGCCAGGGCTCGTCGCATTATTCAGGATAGCAAGAAGGCATCTTGGGCTCGTTTTGTCGAGTCTTTTAATCGTTTTACGCCTTCATCCGTTGTTTGGGATAAACTTCGTCGCTTCTCAGGTAAAGTGTCACATTGTACTGTTTCTGGCCTTCAGGTTTCTAATGCGACCATAGTGGATCCGGCTGCCATCGCTAACACTCTGGGTTCTGCCTTTGAGGCGGTTTCCAGTTCAGACCATTATTCCGCCGGCTTTCGCTCTATTAAAGACCGGCAGGATTCCGCATCATATACTTTTCGGTCTGTTAATGCTGAATGCTATAACGAACTATTCACAATGAGGGAGCTGGAGCACGCTCTTCATTGCTCTCGGCACTCCGCTCCCGGGCCGGACGGCATTCATGTCCTGATGTTAAAGAACCTTTCAGCCGACAGTAAACTATTTCTCTTACAGGTCTATAACCGTATTTGGCAAGACGCCATTTTTCCTTCCGTTTGGCGCGAAGCCACCATTGTCCCTATACTTAAGCCTGGGAAGGATCGCCAACTACCTTCCAGCTACCGCCCTATCTCCCTCACCAGTTGCATTTGCAAGGTGATGGAGCGCATGATCAACGGGCGGTTGACATGGTGGCTTGAGTCTCAGAAACTTCTAGCGAACGCTCAGTGCGGGTTTCGTCGCTATCGCTCTACCGTCGACCATCTGGTGTCCTTGTCGACGCATATTATGAATGGATTTCTGAGAAAGTGTCAAACCGTGGCTGTATTTTTTGACCTGGAGAAAGCTTATGACACTTGTTGGAGGGGCGGCATTTTACGTACACTTCACGATTGGAATATGCGCGGTCGTCTTCCCATATTTCTTCGGGAGTTTATGACGGACCGCGTCTTTCGTGTACGTGTGGGCTCGGTTTTATCTCGTCGTTTTATTCAAGAGAACGGAGTACCGCAGGGCTCTGTACTCAGTGTCACACTTTTTGCGATTGCTATCAACCCCATTGTTGATTGTATTCCACCTGGCATTTCATCGTCCCTTTTTGTTGACGATTTCGCTATTTATTGCAGTTCACGGCGGACCTGTCTACTCGAACGCCGTCTCCAGAGCTGTATCGACCGTCTCTACGCCTGGAGTAACGCCAACGGCTTTAATTTCTCCGCCGAGAAATCCGTCTGCATCAACTTTTGGCGCCGGAAGTATTTCCCTCCGCCCACTCTCCATCTTGGGCCAGGGATACTTCCGTTTGCAGACGAGGCGAAATTTTTGGGGTTGATTTTTGACAGGAAGTTGTGTTGGACCTCGCACGTTTCCTTTTTAAAAGCAAAGTGTGACCGTTCTCTTAATCTTTTACGTGTTTTAAGTGGCACATCCTGGGGAGCTGATCGGACCGTCCTTCTTCGCCTTTATCGCTCTTTGGTCCGATCCAAGCTTGATTACGGGTGTATTGTTTATTCGTCGGCACGTCCATCTGTGTTACGTCGTTTGAATGCCATTCACCATCGTGGCATAAGAGTCGCTACAGGGGCCTTTCCAACTAGCCCTGTACCCAGTCTGTACGCAGAAGCTGCAGAGCCTCCGCTGTCCTTCCGGCGTGAGATGCTTTTGTGCAGCTATGCTTGTCGACTCTCAAGCTTGCCTAACCACCCGTCCTTCGATGTATTTTACGAGGATTCGCTTGACCGGCAATATTTAGTTAGCTCCTCTGCATTGCTCCCTCCAGGGGTTCGATTTCGACTGCTACTTCGGCATTTGGACGTTACGCCAGCGCCGGCCCTTCCACGGGGGGAAACGCGTTTTCCTCCATGGTCCCGCGCTGAGGCCCACTGTCACCTTGGGCTAACGTCAATGCCGAAGACTGCGACCCCTGCTTCAGTCTTTAGATCGGCTTTTTTAGAAGTACGGGCTCAATTCGGGGACTTCCATTTTATCTTTACCGACGGATCTAAGACTGAAGCTGGAGTTGGATGTGCCTTTGTTTCTGGTCACTGTAGTTTTAAGTTTCGTTTACCTGCACAATGTTCGATCTTTACCGCCGAACTTTTTAGCATTTATCAATCCGTTTTATACATTCAGCGGCACGCCTTACAGCACTGTTTTATTTGTACGGACTCTCTGAGTGCCCTTCAGACTATTACTGCGCTGTACCATTACCACCCGCTTGTACAGCGCATACATGACCTGCTCCACTCGCTTGGTGTCTCTGGCATCAGCGTGTCCTTCATGTGGATTCCAGGTCATGTGGGCATCTCAGGGAATGAGTCTGCCGACGCCGCTGCGAAATCGGCGATTTTATTACCCAGATTTTTTACCTCTGTTGTTCCCTCGTCAGATTCGTGTGCTATTTTACGTCGCCGCATCCTCTCGCGCTGGCGCGATGAGTGGACGGCCCTCCGGGGGAACAAGTTGCGGGAGGTTAAGCTTCTCCCGTTAATCTGGGGTACCTCTTCTCGTTCTTGTCGTCGGGAAGAGGTAATTTTAGCTCGTCTACGGATTGGACATTGTGTTTTTAGTCATAGGTATTTGCTCAGTGGTGACCCCGCACCACTCTGTGGGCAGTGTGACGTGCCCTTAACGGTGCGTCACATTTTAACAGAGTGTCAGGTTTTAGCTGCATTGCGTGCTCGTGTGGGTCTGCCTGTTGGCCTAGCCAACGTTTTGGCAGACGACACGCGTGCTGTAGAATGTGTTTTACGTTTTATTCATGACAGTGATTTTAATCTGCGCATTTAATGCGTTGGGCGTCTGTTGGCTTAGTACTTTTATTCTGTCTGTTTTATGGGAACTCTTATCCCCAGTGGACATATGACGCTCATGTCCCTCGCATTCTACAGTTCCTGAACCGTTTTAATCTTTTATAGCCCTTGCTTTTAGTGTGTTGGTTTTTCAGACCTTTGTATTGTTGTTATTGTTATTCTTGTTGTTCTTGTTATTATTGTTGTTCTTGTTATTGTTATTGTTATTATTGTTATTGTTATTGTTATTATTGTTGTTATTGTTATTTTGTTATTGTTCTGTTGTTGGTTTTAGCTATTTGAACATTGCGGGTTTGTGTCCCGTTTTTAACTATGCGGTTCTTTTACCTGTTTTATATTTTGACATTATCTTTTATACATTGTAAGGGCGCTGATGACCGTAGCAGTTTAGCGCCCTTAAACCGCATATCATCATCATCATCATTGCTATACTAGAGAACTATCCACACTGTTTGATACTGCCAGCAACATCTCCTTGTTATACTAGAGAACTATCTACACTGTTTGATACTGCCAGCAACATCTCCTTGCTATACTAGAGAACTATCTACACTGTTTGATGCTCCAGCAACATCTCCTTGTTATATTAGAGAACTATCTACACTGTTTGATACTGCCAGCAACATCTCCTTGCTATACTAGAGAACTATCCACACTGTTTGATACTGCCAGCAACATCTCCTTGTTATACTAGAGAACTATCTACACTGTTTGATACTGCCAGCAACATCTCCTTGCTATACTAGAGAACCATCTACACTGTTTGATGCTCCAGCAACATCTCCTTGTTATACTAGAGAACTATCCACACTGTTTGATGCTCCAGCAACATCTCCTTGTTATACTAGAGAACTATCTACACTGTTTCATACTGCCAGCAACATCTCCTTGTTATACAAGAGAACTATCTACACTGTTTGATACTCCAGCAACATCTCCTTGTTATACAAGAGAACTATCTACACTGTTTGATACTCCAGCAACATCTCCTTGTTATACTAGAGAACTATCTACACTGTTTGATACTCCAGCAACATCTCCTTGTTATACAAGAGAACTATCCACACTGTTTGATGCTCCAGCAACATCTCCTTGTTATACAAGAGAACTATCTACACTGTTTGATGCTCCAGCAACATCTCCTTGTTATACTAGAGAACTATCCACACTGTTTGATGCTCCAGCAACATCTCCTTGTTATACTAGAGAACTATCTACACTGTTTGATGCTCCAGCAACATCTCCTTGTTATACTAGAGAACTATCTACACTGTTTGATACTGCCAGCAACATCTCCTTGTTATACTAGAGAACTATCTACACTGTTTGATACTGCCAGCAACATCTGCTTGTTATACTAGAGAACTATCCACACTGTTTGATGCTCCAGGAACATCTCCTTGTTATACTAGAGATCTATCTACACTGTTTGATGCTCCAGCAACATCTCCTTGTTATACTAGAGAACTATCTACACTGTTTGATGCTCCAGCAACATCTCCTTGTTATACTAGAGAACTATCTACACTGTTTGATGCTCCAGCAACATCTCCTTGTTATACTAGACAACTATCCACACTGTTTGATGCTCCACCAACATCTCCTTGTTATACAAGAGAACTATCCACACTGTTTGATGCTCCAGCAACATCTCCTTGTTATACTAGAGAACTATCTATACTGTTTGATGCTCCAGCAACATCTCCTTGTTATACTAGAGAACTATCCACACTGTTTGATGCTCCAGCAACATCTTCTTGTTATACTAGAGAACTATCTACACTGTTTGATGCTCCAGCAACATCTCCTTGTTATACTAGAGAACTATCCACACTGTTTGATGCTCCAGCAACATCTTCTTGTGATACTAGAGAACTATCTACACTGTTTGATGCTCCAGCAACATCTCCTTGTTATACTAGAGAACTATCCACACTGTTTGATGCTCCAGCAACATCTTCTTGTTATACTAGAGAACTATCTACACTGTTTGATGCTCCAGCAACATCTCCTTGTTATACTAGAGAACTATCCACACTGTTTGATGCTCCAGCAACATCTCCTTGTTATATTCCCTCAGGGGCTCACCTTATGTGAGTACGGGTTTTTGGCGCACCCGGGGGTTCCCGAGCCACTCATCGCCACATTCATCCTCTCACCCCCATCCGGTCGAGGTGGGTTCTTCTCGTGACCGGTGGACCCAAGGTAGGCTCTCGTGCGTTCTTTGCATTCCATCCATACCGCACCTCACCATCGTTTCTTTCTTCCCTTATCACTTTCCGGCCATTTCGCACCACGACATTCGCATATCTCTCTTTTTCTTCCCCGCCGGCCTACCTTGCGTGCGAAACGCCCACACAGTTTTAGTTTCTTTTATCTTTTTATTTAAATCCTCCGTGGACACAGCCTGACGGATACCCGCGCACCGCGTGCGCAGCTGGGTGAGTGGGTAATGGCGTCATCCCCACCACCCGGGGTCGTCATGTAGGGTTGTTGTTCGTATCCGCTGTTCAACTGCAGTCCCGCGGGGGGGCCATTGCATGAGCTGCTGGCTTCCGACGGCGATTGGGTCCCTCTGTCTATGTTCTGGGAGGTGTGACCCTGGGGTGAGCTAGGTATAGATAGGCCACTCACCCAAGCCGGGGTAACGCCCGGGAAGTCAGAGCCCGAGGTCGGAGACGGTTGCAATGGTGGAGGATTTTTTTTCGCTATGGAGCACCCTTTCTCCATTGTTAACAACAAGCGCCGCAAAGTTTTTGTAACAGAAGTAGCACCGCCAACAGCTGGTTGTTACTTAGTGATTACCCGTACAGAGGAGGGACAATCATTCGAGAAGGTGAACCCTTTTATTATCCAGAAGGGCATTGACTCAATTGCTGGTCCGGTTCTTTCCTGCACTCGTCTTCGTAATGGTTCGTTGCTAGTTCAAAGCAAATCCGAGGCACAAAGTAAGTCCTTGTTGAGCGCCACGCTTCTCCACGGTTATCCTATCCGTGTTGAGAAGCACCGCACCTTGAATTCTTGTAGAGGCGTTGTCACCACGCATAGCCTCGATGGTATCTCTGACGAAGACCTGGTGGAATATCTTGCAGACCAGAGGGTGACAGCGGTTCATCGAGTGCAGGCCAAACGCGACGGCGTGTTGGTACCCACTCGTACCCTGTTTATTACATTTGATGGCGTCGATCTGCCCACGAGCATTTCCGCAGGGTACGAACGGATTTCTGTGAGGCCTTATATTCCTAGACCTCTGCGTTGTTTTAAATGCCAACGTTTTGGGCATACGCAAGTCTCATGTAAGAGTGCCGTTAACATCTGCGCAACCTGTAGCCAGCCCTCACACGAAGGTACCTGTTCAACAGCCCCCGTCTGCGTTAATTGTAAAGGGTCTCATTCTGCTTCGTTTGCCGACTGTCCGCGGTACTTGGACGAGAAGGCGATCCAGGAGATCCGGGTAAAGGAAAAACTCTCCTTCGCTGAAGCCCGGAGGCGTTACCATGCGCGCCAACCTTCACTCCTGCGATCTGGCACATTTAGTTCTGTTGTTGCCTCGCCAGTACCACGCGTAGATGCCGAAACTCAGACCTGGACCTTGACTGGATTAACCGCCACTACCATCCGGCCGTCTATTAAGGCTACAGTTACCAAGCCGTATAAACCTGGTCCCAAGTCAATGAAGTCGCCAGCCGTTGAAAAGAAGCCCAAGCAGAAACTACGTAGGGAAGATTTTTTGAAAGACCCTCCGCGTGCGCGCGGTAAGAAAAGTTCACCTTCTCCTCCTCGGAGGTCGCTGTCCCAGGAAGGTCCTGGGACAAGCCGCGCTCAGCGGCACCCTTCACCCATCGCCACCCAGAACCGATTCACGGCGCTTGAATCGGTTTCTGGCACTGAGCGCGTGGGCCCTCCCTCCGAGGAAGCTATGGAGTCTGACCAACTCCATACAAAAAGCCCGAGCCCAAAGGTTAAACAAAAGGTAATTTTAAGCCGCCCTTCTAAATAGACAGTTTATCCCCTTATTTTTAATGGCTATCCTGACCTGGAATGTACGTGGTGTACGATCGCATAGGGCGGAACTGCAGCTTTTATTGCGTTCCCATTCACCTATGGTCGTATGTTTGCAGGAGACTAAGCTTCGCCCTCACGATCCTTTTGATCTCCGAGGATATACTCCGGTTCGCTACGACCTTGAACCGGAGGAGGGTACTCCTGCTCATGGTGGTGTCATGATTTTGGTGCGTAATGACGTTCATTTTACACCTGTCACACTTACATCTGACTTGCAAGCTGTTGCCGTTCGCCTTCACTTACCCGGCTTTTTGTTTTCTGTTTGCTCTGTGTATACACCTCCATCGTCTCCCCTCGCTCCCGCGGACATGCGATCTCTCCTGTCCGCTCTCCCAACACCATTTCTTCTGTTGGGAGATTTTAATGCCCATCACCCACTATGGGGTTCGCCAAGGGCTTGTGCGAGGGGAACTCTTCTTTCCGACATTTTTTATCAGTTCAATCTTTCCATCCTCAATACAGGTGCACCTACTTTTATTTCTGATTCTTCTGGTACATTTTCTCACCTGGACCTTGCAATTTGCTCACTCCAGCTTGCACGTCGTCTTCAGTGGAACGTCGTCGCTGACACCTACTCCAGCGACCATTACCCCTGCATCGTTTCTCTTCTGTCGCACCACGTACAGCATTCCAGAGTACCTACCTGGATATTCGCAAAAGCCGACTGGAGCTTGTATTCCAGCCTCGTGCATTTTGACGACCAGCCCTTCTCCGACATTCACCAACTAGTGCAGCACCTTACGTCTGTTATTTTCTCTGCCGCCGAACGCGCAATACCCCGTTCATCCTCCCAACCTCGGCGGCCACCTGTTCCGTGGTGGAACGAGGATTGTCGGGACGCCGTTCGTGCCCGTAGGACTGCACTTAGGGTGTTTCGGCGCCACCCTACACTTGATAATTTGGTGACTTTTAAACAATCGCGCGCCAGGGCTCGTCGCATTATTCAGGATAGCAAGAAGGCATCTTGGGCTCGTTTTGTCGAGTCTTTTAATCGTTTTACGCCTTCATCCGTTGTTTGGGATAAACTTCGTCGCTTCTCAGGTAAAGTGTCACATTGTACTGTTTCTGGCCTTCAGGTTTCTAATGCCACCATAGTGGATCCGGCTGCCATCGCTAACACTCTGGGTACTGCCTTTGAGGCCGTATCCAGTTCGGACCATTATTCCGCCGGCTTTCGCTCTATCAAAGACCGGCTGGATTTCGACACCTTTCATTTTCGGTCTGCTAATAATGAGTGTTATAATGAACTTTTCACACTGAGGGAGCTGGAGCGCGCTCTTAATTGCTCTAGGCACTCCGCTCCTGGCCCGGACGGCATTCATGTCCTGATGTTAAAGAACCTTTCAGCCGACAGTAAACTATTTCTCTTACAGGTCTATAACCGTATTTGGCAAGACGGCATTTTTCCTTCCGTTTGGCGCGAAGCCACCATTGTCCCTATTCTTAAGCCTGGGAAGGATCGGCAACTACCTTCCAGCTACCGCCCTATCTCCCTCACCAGTTGCATTTGCAAGGTGATGGAGCGCATGATCAACGGGCGGTTGACATGGTGGCTTGAGTCTCAGAAACTTTTAGCGAACGCTCAGTGCGGATTTCGTCGCTATCGCTCTACCGTCGACCATCTGGTGTCCCTGTCGACGCATGTTATGAATGGATTTCTGAGAAAGTGTCAAACCGTGGCTGTATTTTTTGACCTGGAGAAAGCTTATGACACTTGTTGGAGGGGCGGCATTTTACGTACACTTCACGATTGGAATTTACGCGGTCGTCTTCCCATATTTCTTCGGGAGTTTATGACGGACCGCGTCTTTCGTGTACGTGTGGGCTCGGTTTTATCTCGTCGTTTTATTCAAGAGAACGGAGTACCGCAGGGCTCTGTACTCAGTGTCACACTTTTTGCGATTGCTATCAACCCCATTGTTGATTGTATTCCACCTGGCATTTCATCGTCCCTTTTTGTTGACGATTTCGCTATTTATTGCAGTTCACGGCGGACCTGTCTACTCGAACGCCGTCTCCAGAGCTGTATCGACCGTCTCTACGCCTGGAGTAACGCCAACGGCTTTAATTTCTCCGCCGAGAAATCCGTCTGCATCAACTTCTGGCGCCGGAAGTATTTCCCTCCGCCCTCTCTCCATCTTGGGCCAGGGATACTTCCGTTTGCAGACGAGGCGAAATTTTTGGGGTTGATTTTTGACAGGAAGTTGTGTTGGACCTCGCACGTTTCCTTTTTAAAAGCCAAGTGTGACCGTTCTCTTAATCTTTTACGTGTTTTAAGTGGCACATCCTGGGGAGCTGATCGGACCGTCCTTCTTCGCCTTTATCGCTCTTTGGTCCGATCCAAACTTGATTACGGGTGTATAGTTTATTCTTCGGCACGTCCATCTGTGTTACGTCGTTTGAATCCCATTCATCATCGTGGTATTAGAGTCGCTACAGGGGCCTTTCCAACTAGCCCCGTGCCCAGTCTTTACGCTGAGGCTGCAGAGCCTCCGCTGTCTTTCAGGCGTGAGCTGCTCTTATGTAGCTATGCTTGTCGGCTCTCAAGCTTGCCTAACCACCCGTCCTTCGATGTCTTTTACGAGGATTCGCTAGATCGTCAATATTTCGTTAGCTCCTCTGCATTGCTCCCCCCAGGGGTTCGATTTCGACTGCTACTTCGGCATTTGGACGTTACGCCAGCGCCGGCCCTTACCCGAGGGGAAACGCGTTTTCCTCCATGGTCGCGCGCTGAGGCCCACATCCACCTTGGGCTAACGTCGATGCCGAAAAATGCGACCCCTGCTTCTGTTCTTAGATCCGCCTTTTTAGAACTACAGGCGCAGTTCGGGGACTGTCATTTTATATATACTGATGGGTCTAAGACTGATGTTGGAGTAGGATGTGCCTTTGTTTTTGGTGTACAGAGTTTTACTTTTCGTTTACCTCAACAATGTTCAATTTTTACGGCCGAACTTTTTAGCATTTATCAATCTGTTTTATTCATTCAGCGGCACGCCTTACGGCACTGTTTTATTTGTACGGACTCTCTGAGTGCCCTTCAGGCTATTCATGCGCTGTACCATTACCACCCACTCGTACAGCGCATACATGACCTGCTCCACTCGCTCGGTGTCTCTGGCATCAGCGTCTCCTTCATGTGGATTCCAGGTCATGTGGGCATCTCAGGTAACGAGTCTGCCGACGCCGCTGCGAAATCGGCGATTTTATTACCCAGATTTTTTACCTCTGTAGTTCCCTCGTCAGATTCGTGTGCTATTTTACGTCGCCGCATCCTCTCGCGCTGGCGCGATGAGTGGACGGCCCTCCGGGGGAACAAGTTGCGGGAGGTTAAGCCTCTCCCGTTAATCTGGGGTACCTCTTCTCGTTCTTCACGTCGGGAGGAGGTACTTTTAGCCCGTTTACGAATTGGACATTGTGTTTTTAGTCATAGGTATTTGCTCAGGGTGACCCCGCACCACTCTGTGGGCAGTGTGACGTGCCCTTAACGGTGCGTCACATTTTAACAGAGTGTCAGGTTTTAGCTGCATTGCGTGCTCGTGTAGGTCTGCCTGTTGGCTTAGCCAACGTTTTGGCAGACGACACGCATGCTGTGGACTGTGTTTTACGTTTTATTCATGACAGTGATTTTAATCTGCGCATTTAATGCGTTGAGCGTCTTTTAACTTATTACTTTTATTCTGTCAGTTTTTATGGGGACTCTATTCCCCAGTGGACATATGGCGCTCATGTCCCTCGCATTCCATAGTTCTTGACACGTTTTAATCGTTTATTGCCTATGCTTTTAGTGTGTTGGTTTTTTCAGATATTTGTATTGTTATTGTTGTTGTTATTGATTTTATTGTTGTTATTGTTATTCTTGTTGTTACTGTTATCATTATAGTTATTGTTCTCTTATTGTTATTTTTAGCCTTTTGGACATCGCGGGTTTACGTCCCGTTTTTTAATTATGCGGTTCTTTTACTTGTTTTTATCTTTTGACTTTATATTTTATACATTGTAAGGGCGCTGATGACCTCAGCAGTTTAGCGCCCTTAAGCCGCATATCATCATCATCATCATCCTTGTTATACTAGAGAACTATCCACACTGTTTGATACTCCAGCAACATCTCCTTGTTATACTAGAGGACTATCCACACTGTTTGATGCTGCCAGCCACATCTCCTTGTTATACTAGAGAACTATCCACACTGTTTGATGCTGCCAGCAACATCTCCTTGTTATACTAGAGAACTATCCACACTGTTTGATGCTGCCAGCCACATCTCCTTGTTATACTAGATAACTATCCACACTGTTTGATACTGCCAGCAACATCTCCTTGTTATACTAGAGAACTATCTACACTGTTTGATGCTGCCAGCTACATCTCCTTGTTATACTAGAGAACTATCCACACTGTTTGATGCTGCCAGCCACATCTCCTTGTTATACTAGAGAACTATCCACACTGTTTGATGCTGCCAGCCACATCTCCTTGTTATACTAGAGAACTATCCACACTGTTTGATGCTGCCAGCAACATCTCCTTGTTATACTAGAGATCTATCCACACTGTTTGATACTGCCAGCAACATCTCCTTGTTATACTAGAGATCTATCTACACTGTTTGATACTGCCAGCAACATCTCCTTGTTGTACTAGAGAACTATCTACACTGTTTGATACTGCCAGCAACATCTCCTTGTTATACTAGAGAACTATCCACAGTGTTTCATACTGCCAGCAACATCTCCTTGTTATACTAGAGAACTATCCACACTGTTTCATACTGCCAGCAGCATCTCCTTGTTATACTAGAGAACTATCTACACTGTTTGATGTTCCAGCAACATCTCCTTGCTATACTAGAGAACTATCCACACTGTTTGATACTGTCAGCAACATCTCCTTGTTATACTAGAGAACTATCTGTACTGTTTGGTGTTGCCAGCAACATCTCCTTGTTATACTAGAGAACTATCTACACTGTTTGATGCTCCAGCAACATCTCCTTGTTATACTAGAGATCTATCTACACTGTTTGATACTGCCAGCAACATCTCCTTGTTATACTAGAGAACTATCTACACTGTTTGATACTCCAGCAACATCTCCTTGTTATACTAGAGAACTATCTACACTGTTTGATGCTCCAGCAACATCTCCTTGTTATACTAGTGAACTATCTACACTGTTTGATACTGCCAGCAACATCTCCTTGTTATACTAGAGAACTATCCACAGTGTTTCATACTGCCAGCAACATCTCCTTGTTATACTAGAGAACTATCCACACTGTTTCATACTGCCAGCAGCATCTCCTTGTTATACTAGAGAACTGTCTACACTGTTTGATGTTCCAGCAACATCTCCTTGCTATACTAGAGAACTATCCACACTGTTTGATACTGTCAGCAACATCTCCTTGTTATACTAGAGAACTATCTACACTGTTTGATGCTCCAGCAACATCTCCTTGTTATACTAGAGAACTATCTACACTGTTTGATGCTGCCAGCAACATCTCCTTGTTATACAAGAGAACTATCTACACTGTTTGATACTGTCAGCAACATCTCCTTGTTATACTAGAGAACTATCTACACTGTTTGATACTGCCAGCAACATATCCTTGTTATACTAGAGAACTATCTACACTGTTTGATACTGTCAGCAACATCTCCTTGTTATACTAGAGAACTATCTACACTGTTTGATGCTCCAGCAACATCTCCTTGTTATACTAGAGAACTATCTACACTGTTTGATGCTCCAGCAACATCTCCTTGTTATACTAGAGAACTATCTACACTGTTTGATGCTCCAGCAACATCTCCTTGTTATACTAGAGAACTATCTACACTGTTTGATGCTCCAGCAACATCTCCTTGTTATACTAGAGAACTATCTACACTGTTTGATGCTCCAGCAACATCTCCTTGTTATATTAGAGAACTATCTACACTGTTTGATGCTGCCAGCAACATCTCCTTGTACTAGAGAACTATCCACACTGTTTGATGCTGCCAGCAACATCTCCTTGTTATACTAGAGAACTATCTACACTGTTTGATGCTCCAGCTACATCTCCTTGTTGTACTAGGGAACTATCCACACTGTTTGATGCTCCAGCAACATCTCCTTGTTATACTAGAGAACTATCTACACTGTTTGATGCTCCAGCAACATCTCCTTGTTGTACTAGAGAACTATCCACAGTGTTTGATGCTCCAGCAACATCTCCTTGTTATACTAGAGATCTATCCACACTGTTTGATGCTCCAGCAACATCTCCTTGTTATACTGGAGAACTATCTACACTGTTTGATGCTCCAGCAACATCTCCTTGTTGTACTAGAGAACTATCCACACTGTTTGATACTACCAGCAACATCTCCTTGTTATACTAGAGATCTATCCACACTGTTTGATGCTCCAGCAACATCTCCTTGTTATACTGGAGAACTATCTACACTGTTTGATGCTCCAGCAACATCTCCTTGTTATACTAGAGAACTATCTACACTGTTTGATGCTCCAGCAACATCTCCTTGTTGTACTAGAGAACTATCCACACTGTTTGATACTGCCAGCAACATCTCCTTGTTATACTAGAGAACTATCCACACTGTTTGATACTGCCAGCAACATCTCCTTGCTATACTAGAGAACTATCTGCACTGTTTGATACTGCCAGCAACATCTCCTTGTTATACTAGAGAACTATCCATACTGTTTGATACTGCCAGCAACATCTCCTTGTTATACTAGAGATCTATATACACTGTTTGATACTGCCAGCAACATCTCCTTGCTATACTAGAGAACTATCTACACTGTTTGATACTGCCAGCAACATCTCCTTGCTATACTAGAGAACTATCTACACTGTTTGATGCTGCAGCAACATCTCCTTTTTATACTAGAGAACTATCTACACTGCTTGATACTCCAGCAACATCTCCTTGTTATACAAGAGAACTATCCACACTGTTTGATACTGCCAGCAACATCTCCTTGCTATACTAGAGAACTATCTACACTGTTTGATACTGCCAGCAACATCGCCTGGTTATACTAGAGAACTATCTACACTGTTTGATGCTGCAGCAACATCTCCTTGCTATACTAGAGAACTATCTACACTGTTTGATACTGCCAGCAACATCGCCTGGTTATACTAGAGATCTATCTACACTGTTTGATACTGCCAGCAACATCGCCTTGTTATACTAGAGAACTATCTACACTGTTTGATACTGCCAGCAACATCGCCTGGTTATACTAGAGATCTATCTACACTGTTTGATACTGCCAGCAACATCGCCTTGTTATACTAGAGAACTATCTACACTGTTTGATGCTCCAGCAACATCTCCTTGCTATACTAGAGAACTATCCACACTGTTTGATGCTCCAGCAACATCTCCTTGTTATACTAGAGAACTATCTACACTGTTTGATGCTCCAGCAACATCTCCTTGTTACACTAGAGATCTATCTACACTGTTTGATACTGCCAGCAACATCGCCTTGTTATACTAGAGAACTATCCACACTGTTTGATGCTCCAGCAACATCTCCTTGCTATACTAGAGAACTATCCACACTGTTTGATACTGCCAGCAACATCTCCTTGCTATACTAGAGAACTATCTACACTGTTTGATACTGCCAGCAACATCGCCTGGAGATACTAGAGATCTATCTACACTGTTTGATGCTCCAGCAACATCTCCTTGCTATACTAGAGAACTATCTACACTGTTTGATACTGCCAGCAACATCCCCTTGTTATACTAAAGAACTATCTACACTGTTTGATGCTGCAGCAACATCTCCTTTTTATACTAGAGAACTATCCACACAGTTTGATGCTGCCGGCAACATCTCCTTGTTATACTAGAGGACTATCCACACTGTTTGATGCTGCCGGCAACATCTCCTTGTTATACTAGAGGACTATCCACACTGTTTGATACTGCCAGCAACATCTCCTTGTTATACTAGAGAACTATCTACACTGTTTGATGCTCCAGCAACATCTCCTTGTTATACTAGAGAACTATCTACACTGTTTGATACTGCCAGCAACATCTCCTTGTTATACTAGAGAACTATCTACACTGTTTGATACTGCCAGCAACATCTCCTTGTTATACTAGAGAACTATCCACACTGTTTCATACTGCCAGCAACATCTCCTTGTTATACTAGAGAACTATCCACACTGTTTCATACTGCCAGCAACATCTCCTTGTTATACTAGAGAACTATCTACACTGTTTGATGCTCCAGCAACATCTCCTTGCTATACTAGAGAACTATCCACACTGTTTGATACTGCCAGCAACATCTCCTTGTTATACTAGAGAACTATCTACACTGTTTGATGCTCCAGCAACATCTCCTTGTTATACTAGAGAACTATCTACACTGTTTGATACTGCCAGCAACATCTCCTTGTTATACTAGAGAACTATCCACACTGTTTCATACTGCCAGCAACATCTCCTTGTTATACTAGAGAACTATCTACACTGTTTGATGCTCCAGCAACATCTCCTTGCTATACTAGAGAACTATCCACACTGTTTGATACTGCCAGCAACATCTCCTTGTTATACTAGAGAACTATCTACACTGTTTGATACTGCCAGCAACATCTCCTTGCTATACTAGAGAACTATCTACACTGTTTGATGCTCCAGCAACATCTCCTTGTTATATTAGAGAACTATCTACACTGTTTGATACTGCCAGCAACATCTCCTTGCTATACTAGAGAACTATCCACACTGTTTGATACTGCCAGCAACATCTCCTTGTTATACTAGAGAACTATCTACACTGTTTGATACTGCCAGCAACATCTCCTTGCTATACTAGAGAACCATCTACACTGTTTGATGCTCCAGCAACATCTCCTTGTTATGCTAGAGAACTATCCACACTGTTTGATGCTCCAGCAACATCTCCTTGTTATACTAGAGAACTATCTACACTGTTTCATACTGCCAGCAACATCTCCTTGTTATACAAGAGAACTATCTACACTGTTTGATACTCCAGCAACATCTCCTTGTTATACAAGAGAACTATCTACACTGTTTGATACTCCAGCAACATCTCCTTGTTATACTAGAGAACTATCTACACTGTTTGATACTCCAGCAACATCTCCTTGTTATACAAGAGAACTATCCACACTGTTTGATGCTCCAGCAACATCTCCTTGTTATACAAGAGAACTATCTACACTGTTTGATGCTCCAGCAACATCTCCTTGTTATACTAGAGAACTATCCACACTGTTTGATGCTCCAGCAACATCTCCTTGTTATACTAGAGAACTATCTACACTGTTTGATGCTCCAGCAACATCTCCTTGTTATACTAGAGAACTATCTACACTGTTTGATACTGCCAGCAACATCTCCTTGTTATACTAGAGAACTATCTACACTGTTTGATACTGCCAGCAACATCTGCTTGTTATACTAGAGAACTATCCACACTGTTTGATGCTCCAGGAACATCTCCTTGTTATACTAGAGATCTATCTACACTGTTTGATGCTCCAGCAACATCTCCTTGTTATACTAGAGAACTATCTACACTGTTTGATGCTCCAGCAACATCTCCTTGTTATACTAGAGAACTATCTACACTGTTTGATGCTCCAGCAACATCTCCTTGTTATACTAGAGAACTATCCACACTGTTTGATGCTCCACCAACATCTCCTTGTTATACAAGAGAACTATCCACACTGTTTGATGCTCCAGCAACATCTCCTTGTTATACTAGAGAACTATCTATACTGTTTGATGCTCCAGCAACATCTCCTTGTTATACTAGAGAACTATCCACACTGTTTGATGCTCCAGCAACATCTTCTTGTTATACTAGAGAACTATCTACACTGTTTGATGCTCCAGCAACATCTCCTTGTTATACTAGAGAACTATCCACACTGTTTGATGCTCCAGCAACATCTTCTTGTGATACTAGAGAACTATCTACACTGTTTGATGCTCCAGCAACATCTCCTTGTTATACTAGAGAACTATCCACACTGTTTGATGCTCCAGCAACATCTTCTTGTTATACTAGAGAACTATCTACACTGTTTGATGCTCCAGCAACATCTCCTTGTTATACTAGAGAACTATCCACACTGTTTGATGCTCCAGCAACATCTCCTTGTTATACTAGAGAACTATCCACACTGTTTGATACTCCAGCAACATCTCCTTGTTATACTAGAGGACTATCCACACTGTTTGATGCTGCCAGCCACATCTCCTTGTTATACTAGAGAACTATCCACACTGTTTGATGCTGCCAGCAACATCTCCTTGTTATACTAGAGAACTATCCACACTGTTTGATGCTGCCAGCCACATCTCCTTGTTATACTAGATAACTATCCACACTGTTTGATACTGCCAGCAACATCTCCTTGTTATACTAGAGAACTATCTACACTGTTTGATGCTGCCAGCCACATCTCCTTGTTATACTAGAGAACTATCCACACTGTTTGATGCTGCCAGCCACATCTCCTTGTTATACTAGAGAACTATCTACACTGTTTGATGCTCCAGCAACATCTCCTTGTTATACTAGAGAACTATCTGTACTGTTTGGTGTTGCCAGCAACATCTCCTTGTTATACTAGAGAACTATCTACACTGTTTGATGCTCCAGCAACATCTCCTTGTTATACTAGAGATCTATCTACACTGTTTGATACTGCCAGCAACATCTCCTTGTTATACTAGAGAACTATCTACACTGTTTGATACTCCAGCAACATCTCCTTGTTATACTAGAGAACTATCTACACTGTTTGATGCTCCAGCAACATCTCCTTGTTATACTAGTGAACTATCTACACTGTTTGATACTGCCAGCAACATCTCCTTGTTATACTAGAGAACTATCCACAGTGTTTCATACTGCCAGCAACATCTCCTTGTTATACTAGAGAACTATCCACACTGTTTCATACTGCCAGCAGCATCTCCTTGTTATACTAGAGAACTATCTACACTGTTTGATGTTCCAGCAACATCTCCTTGCTATACTAGAGAACTATCCACACTGTTTGATACTGTCAGCAACATCTCCTTGTTATACTAGAGAACTATCTACACTGTTTGATGCTCCAGCAACATCTCCTTGTTATACTAGAGAACTATCTACACTGTTTGATGCTGCCAGCAACATCTCCTTGTTATACAAGAGAACTATCTACACTGTTTGATACTGTCAGCAACATCTCCTTGTTATACTAGAGAACTATCTACACTGTTTGATACTGCCAGCAACATCTCCTTGTTATACTAGAGAACTATCTACACTGTTTGATACTGTCAGCAACATCTCCTTGTTATACTAGAGAACTATCTACACTGTTTGATGCTCCAGCAACATCTCCTTGTTATACTAGAGAACTATCTACACTGTTTGATGCTCCAGCAACATCTCCTTGTTATACTAGAGAACTATCTACACTGTTTGATGCTCCAGCAACATCTCCTTGTTATACTAGAGAACTATCTACACTGTTTGATGCTCCAGCAACATCTCCTTGTTATACTAGAGAACTATCTACACTGTTTGATGCTCCAGCAACATCTCCTTGTTATATTAGAGAACTATCTACACTGTTTGATGCTGCCAGCAACATCTCCTTGTACTAGAGAACTATCCACACTGTTTGATGCTGCCAGCAACATCTCCTTGTTATACTAGAGAACTATCTACACTGTTTGATGCTCCAGCTACATCTCCTTGTTGTACTAGGGAACTATCCACACTGTTTGATGCTCCAGCAACATCTCCTTGTTATACTAGAGAACTATCTACACTGTTTGATGCTCCAGCAACATCTCCTTGTTGTACTAGAGAACTATCCACAGTGTTTGATGCTCCAGCAACATCTCCTTGTTATACTAGAGATCTATCCACACTGTTTGGTGCTCCAGCAACATCTCCTTGTTATACTGGAGAACTATCTACACTGTTTGATGCTCCAGCAACATCTCCTTGTTATACTAGAGAACTATCTACACTGTTTGATGCTCCAGCAACATCTCCTTGTTGTACTAGAGAACTATCCACACTGTTTGATACTGCCAGCAACATCTCCTTGTTATACTAGAGAACTATCCACACTGTTTGATACTGCCAGCAACATCTCCTTGCTATACTAGAGAACTATCTGCACTGTTTGATACTGCCAGCAACATCTCCTTGTTATACTAGAGAACTATCCACACTGTTTGATACTGCCAGCAACATCTCCTTGTTATACTAGAGATCTATATACACTGTTTGATACTGCCAGCAACATCTCCTTGCTATACTAGAGAACTATCTACACTGTTTGATACTGCCAGCAACATCTCCTTGCTATACTAGAGAACTATCCACACTGTTTGATACTGCCAGCAACATCTCCTTGTTATACTAGAGAACTATCTACACTGTTTGATACTGCCAGCAACATCTCCTTGCTATACTAGAGAACTATCCACACTGTTTGATGCTCCAGCAACATCTCCTTGTTATACTAGAGATCTATCCACACTGTTTGATGCTCCAGCAACATCTCCTTGTTATACTGGAGAACTATCTACACTGTTTGATGCTCCAGCAACATCTCCTTGTTATACTAGAGAACTATCTACACTGTTTGATGCTCCAGCAACATCTCCTTGTTGTACTAGAGAACTATCCACACTGTTTGATACTACCAGCAACATCTCCTTGTTATACTAGAGATCTATCCACACTGTTTGATGCTCCAGCAACATCTCCTTGTTATACTGGAGAACTATCTACACTGTTTGATGCTCCAGCAACATCTCCTTGTTATA
Organism: Deroplatys truncata; assembly: GCA_030765065.1. Taxonomy (NCBI): domain Eukaryota; kingdom Metazoa; phylum Arthropoda; class Insecta; order Mantodea; family Mantidae; genus Deroplatys; species Deroplatys truncata. The sequence goes on along the minus strand of CM060986.1, from coordinate 4,387,610 downwards.
CTAGAGAACTATCCACACTGTTTGATGCTCCTAGCCACATCTCCTTGTTATACTAGAGAACTATCCTCACTGTTTGATACTCCAGCAGCATCTCCTTGTTATACTAGAGATCTATCTACACTGTTTGATACTCCAGCAACATCTCCTTGTTATACTAGAGATCTATCTACACTGTTTCATGCTCCAGTAACATCTCCTTGTTATACTAGAGAACTATCTACACTGTTTGATGCTGCCAGAAACATCTCCTTGTTATACTAGAGATCTATCTACACTATTTGATGCTCCAGCAGCATGTTGTTATACTAGAGATCTATCTACACTGTTTGATGCTCCAGCAACATCTCCTTGTTATACTAGAGAACTATCTACACTGTTTGATACTGCCAGCAACATCTCCTTGTTCCTTGTTATACTAGAGAACTATCTACACTTTTTGATACTCCAGCAACATCTCTTTGTTATACTAGAGAACTATCCACACTGTTTGATGCTCCTAGCCACATCTCCTTGTTATACTAGAGAACTATCCTCACTGTTTGATACTCCAGCAGCATCTCCTTGTTATACTAGAGATCTATCTACACTGTTTGATACTCCAGCAACATCTCCTTGTTATACTAGAGATCTATCTACACTGTTTCATGCTCCAGTAACATCTCCTTGTTATACTAGAGAACTATCTACACTGTTTGATGCTGCCAGAAACATCTCCTTGTTATACTAGAGATCTATCTACACTATTTGATGCTCCAGCAGCATGTTGTTATACTAGAGATCTATCTACACTGTTTGATGCAGCCGGCAACATCTCCTTGTTATACTAGAGAACTATCTACACTGTTTGATGCAGCCGGCAACATCTCCTTGTTATACTAGAGAACTATCTGTACTGTTTGATGCTCCAGCCACATCTCCTTGTTATACTAGAGAACTATCCACACTATTTGATACTGCCAGCAACATCTCCTTGTTATACTAGAGAACTATCTACACTGTTTGATACCTACAGTAACATCTCCTTGTTATACTAGAGAACTATCTATACTGTTTGATGCTGCCAGCAACATCTCCTTGTTATACTAGAGAACTATCTACACTGTTTGATACTGCTAGCAACATCTCCTTGTTATACTAGAGGACTATCTACACTGTTTCATACTGCCAGCAACATCTCCTTGTTATACTAGAGAACTATCTACACTGTTTGATGTTCCAGCAACATCTCCTTGCTATACTAGAGAACTATCCACACTGTTTGATGGTCCAGCAACATCTCCTTGTTATACTAGAGAACTATCTACACTGTTTCATGCTCCAGTAACATCTCCTTGTTATACTAGAGAACTATGTACACTGTTTGATGCTGCCAGCAGCATCTCCTTGTTATACTAGAGAACTATCTACACTGTTTCATGCTCCAGTAACATCTCCTTGTTATACTAGAGAAGTATCTACACTGTTTGATACTGCCAGCAACATCTCCTTGTTCCCCTCAGGGGCTCACCTTATGTGAGTACGGGTTTTTGGCGCACCCGGGGGTTCCCGAGCCAATCATCGCCATATTCATCCCCTCACCGCCATCCGGTCGAGGTGGGTTCTTCAAGTGACCGGTGGACACAAGGTAGGCTCTCGTGCGTTCGTTACATTCCATTCATACCGCACCTCACCATCGTTTCTTTCTTCTCTTGTCACTTTCCGGCCATTTCGCACCACGACATTCGCATATCTCTCTTTTTCTTCCCCGCCGGCCTACCTTGCGTGCGAAACGCCCACACAGTTTTAGTTTCTTTTATCTTTTTATTTAAATCCTCCGTGGACACAGCCTGACGGATACCCGCGCACCGCGTGCGCAGCTGGGTGAGTGGGTAATGGCGTCATCCCCACCACCCGGGGTCGTCATGTAGGGTATGTGTTCGTATCCGCTGTTCAACTGCAGTCCCGCGGGGGGGCCATTGCATGAGCTGCTGACTTCTGACGGCGATTGGGTCCCTCTGTCTATGTTCTGGGAGGTGTGACCCTGGGGTGAGTCTGGTATAGATAGGCCACTCACCCAAGCCGGGGTAACGCCCGAGAAGTCAGAGCCCGAGGTCGGAGACGTTTGCAATGGTGGAGGATTTATTTCGCTATGGAGCACCCTTCCTCCATTACTACTAACAAGCGCCGAAAAGTCTATGTAACAGAAGTGACACCACCGACAACTGGTTGTTACTTGGTCATTTCACGAACCGAAGAAGGACAAAGCTTTGAGAAGGTGAACCCTTTCATTATTCAAAAGGGCATTGATGCAATTGCTGGTGCGGTTCAGTCCTGCACTCGTCTACGGAATGGTTCCTTATTAGCCCAAACGAAATCCGATCTGCAAAGTAAGACCTTGTTGCGCGCTACGCTTCTCCACGGCTATCCTATCCGTGTCGAGAAGCACCGCACATTGAATTCCTGTCGAGGCGTTATTACCACCCATAGCCTCGATGGTATATCGGACGAGGACCTGGTAGAATATCTTGCAGACCAGAAGGTGACAGCGGTCCATCGAGTGCAGGCCAAACGCGACGGCGTATTGGTACCCACTCGTACCCTGTTTATTACATTTGATGGCGTCGATCTGCCCACGAGCATTTCCGCAGGGTACGAACGGATTTCTGTGAGGCCTTATATTCCTAGACCTCTGCGTTGTTTTAAATGCCAACGTTTTGGGCATACGCAAGTCTCATGTAAGAGTGCCGTTAACATCTGTGCAACATGTAGCCAGCCCTCACACGAAGGTACCTGTTCAACAGCCCCCGTCTGCGTTAATTGCAAAGGGTCTCATTCTGCTTCGTTTGCCGACTGTCCGCGGTACTTGGACGAGAAGGCGATCCAGGAGATCCGGGTAAAGGAAAAACTCTCCTTCGCTGAAGCCCGGAGGCGTTACCATGCGCGCCAACCTTCACTCCTGCGATCTGGCACATTTAGTTCTGTTGTTGCCTCGCCAGTACCACGAGTAGATGCCGAAACTCAGACCTGGACCTTGACTGGATTAACCGCCACTACCATCCGGCCGTCTATTAAAGCTACTGTTACCAAGCCTTATAAACCTGGTCCAAAGTCAATGAAGTCGCAAGCCGCTGAAAAGAAGCCCAAGCAGAAACTACGTAGGGAAGATTTCTTGAAAGACCCTCCGCGTGCGCGCGGTAGCAAAAGTTCACCTTCTCCTCCTCGGAGGTCGCTGTCCCAGGAAGGTCCTGGGACAAGCCGCGCTCAGCGGCACCCCTCACCCATCGCCACCCAGAACCGATTCACGGCGCTTGAATCGGTTTCTGGCACTGAGCGCGTGGGCCCTCCCTCCGAGGAAGCTATGGAGTCTGACCAACTCCATACAAAAAGCCCGAGCCCAAAGGTTAAACAAAAGGTAATTTTAAGCCGCCCTTCTAAGTAGACAGTTTATCCCTTTTATTCATGGCTATCCTGACCTGGAATGTACGTGGTGTACGATCGCATAGGGCGGAACTGCAACTTTTATTGCGTTCCCATTCACCTATGGTCGTGTGTTTGCAGGAGACCAAGCTTCGCCCTCACGACCCTTTCGATCTCCGAGGGTACACTCCGGTTCGCTACGATCTTGAACCGGAGGAGGGTGCTCCTGCTCATGGAGGTGTCATGTTGTTGGTGCGTAATGACGTTCATTTTCATCCTATCACACTTACGTCCGACTTGCAAGCTGTTGCCATTAGACTGCAGTTACCCGGTTTTTTCTTTTCTGTTTGTTCTGTGTATACACCTCCATCGTCTCCCCTCGCTCCCGCGGACATTCGATCTCTCCTGTCCGCTCTCCCAACACCATTTCTTCTGTTGGGAGATTTTAATGCCCATCACCCACTATGGGGTTCGCCAAGGGCTTGTGCGAGGGGAACTCTTCTTTCCGACATTTTTTATCAGTTCAATCTTTCCATCCTCAATACAGGTGCACCTACTTTTATTTCTGATTCTTCTGGTACATTTTCTCACCTGGACCTTGCAATTTGCTCACTCCAGCTTGCACGTCGTCTTCAGTGGAACGTCGTCGCTGACACCTACTCCAGCGACCATTACCCCTGCATCGTTTCTCTTCTGTCGCACCACGTACAGCATTCCAGAGTACCTACCTGGATATTCGCAAAAGCCGACTGGAGCTTGTATTCCAGCCTCGTGCATTTTGACGACCAGCCCTTCTCCGACATTCACCAACTAGTGCAGCACCTTACGTCTGTTATTTTCTCTGCCGCCGAACGCGCAATACCCCGTTCATCCTCCCAACCTCGGCGGCCACCTGTTCCGTGGTGGAACGAGGATTGTCGGGACGCCGTTCGTGCCCGTAGGACTGCACTTAGGGTGTTTCGGCGACACCCTACAGTTGATAATTTGGTGACTTTTAAACAATCGCGCGCCAGGGCTCGTCGCATTATTCAGGATAGCAAGAAGGCATCTTGGGCTCGCTTTGTCGAGTCTTTTAATCGTTTTACGCCTTCATCCGTTGTTTGGGATAAACTTCGTCGCTTCTCAGGTAAAGTGTCACATTGTACTGTTTCTGGCCTTCAGGTTTCTAATGCGACCATAGTGGATCCGGCTGCCATCGCTAACACTCTGGGTTCTGCCTTTGAGGCGGTTTCCAGTTCAGACCATTATTCCGCCGGCTTTCGCTCTATTAAAGACCGGCAGGATACCGCATCATATACTTTTCGGTCTGTTAATGATGAATGCTATAACGAACTATTCACAATGAGGGAGCTGGAGCACGCTCTTCATTGCTCTCGGCACTCTGCTCCCGGGCCGGACGGCATTCATGTCCTGATGTTAAAGAACCTTTCAGCCGACAGTAAACTATTTCTCTTACAGGTCTATAACCGTATTTGGCAAGACGGCATTTTTCCTTCCGTTTGGCGCGAAGCCACCATTGTCCCTATACTTAAGCCTGGGAAGGATCGCCAACTACCTTCCAGCTACCGCCCTATCTCCCTCACCAGTTGCATTTGCAAGGTGATGGAGCGCATGATCAACGGGCGGTTGACATGGTGGCTTGAGTCTCAGAAAGTTCTAGCGAACGCTCAGTGCGGGTTTCGTCGCTATCGCTCTACCGTCGACCATCTGGTGTCCTTGTCGACGCATATTATGAATGGATTTCTGAGAAAGTGTCAAACCGTGGCAGTATTTTTTGACCTGGAGAAAGCTTATGACACTTGTTGGAGGGGCGGCATTTTACGTACACTTCACGATTGGAATATCCGCGGTCGTCTTCCCATATTTCTTCGGGAGTTTATGACGGACCGCGTCTTTCGTGTACGTGTGGGCTCGGTTTTATCTCGTCGTTTTATTCAAGAGAACGGAGTACCGCAGGGCTCTGTACTCAGTGTCACACTTTTTGCGATTGCTATCAACCCCATTGTTGATTGTATTCCACCTGGCATTTCATCGTCCCTTTTTGTTGACGATTTCGCTATTTATTGCAGTTCACGGCGGACCTGTCTACTCGAACGCCGTCTCCAGAGCTGTATCGACCGTCTCTACGCCTGGAGTAACGCCAACGGCTTTAATTTCTCCGCCGAGAAATCCGTCTGCATCAACTTTTGGCGCCGGAAGTATTTCCCTCCGCCCACTCTCCATCTTGGGCCCGGGATACTTCCGTTTGCAGACGAGGCGAAATTTTTGGGGTTGATTTTTGACAGGAAGTTGTGTTGGACCTCGCACGTTTCCTTTTTAAAAGCAAAGTGTGACCGTTCTCTTAATATTTTACGTGTTTTAAGTGGCACATCCTGGGGAGCTGATCGGACCGTCCTTCTTCGGCTTTATCGCTCTTTGGTCCGATCCAAGCTTGATTACGGGTGTATTGTTTATTCGTCGGCACGTCCATCTGTGTTACGTCGATTGAATGCCATTCACCATCGTGGCATAAGAGTCGCTACAGGGGCCTTTCCAACTAGCCCTGTACCCAGTCTGTACGCAGAAGCTGCAGAGCCTCCGCTGTCCTTCAGGCGTGAGATGCTCTTGTGCAGCTATGCTTGTCGACTCTCAAGCTTGCCTAACCACCCGTCCTTCGATGTATTTTACGAGGATTCGCTTGACCGGCAATATTTAGTTCGCTCCTCTGCATTGCTCCCTCCAGGGGTTCGATTTCGACTGCTACTTCGGCATTTGGACGTTACGCCAGCGCCGGCCCTTCCACGGGGGGAAACGCGTTTTCCTCCATGGTCCCGCGCTGAGGCCCATTGTCACCTTGGGCTAACGTCAATGTCGAAGACTGAGACCCCTGCTTCAGTCTTTAGATCGGCTTTTTTAGAAGTACGGGCTCAATTCGGGGACTTCCATTTTATCTTTACCGATGGATCTAAGACTGAAGCTGGAGTTGGATGTGCCTTTGTTTCTGGTCACTGTAGTTTTAAGTTTCGTTTACCTGCACAATGTTCAATTTTTACCGCCGAACTTTTTAGCATTTATCAATCTATTTTATACATTCAGCGGCACGCCTTACAGCACTGTTTTATTTGTACGGACTCTCTGAGTGCCCTTCAGACTATTACTGCGCTGTACCATTACCACCCGCTTGTACAGCGCATACATGACCTGCTCCACTCGCTTGGTGTCTCTGGCATCAGCGTGTCCTTCATGTGGATTCCAGGTCATGTGGGCATCTCAGGGAATGAGTCTGCCGACGCCGCTGCGAAATCGGCGATTTTATTACCCAGATTTTTTACTTCTGTTGTTCCCTCGTCTGATTCGTGTATTATTTTACGTCGCCGCATCCTCTCGCGCTGGCGCGATGAGTGGACGGCCCTCCGGGGGAACAAATTGCGGGAAGTTAAGCCTTTCCCGTTGATCTGGGATACCTCTTCTCGTTCTTGTCGGCGGGAAGAGGTAATTTTAGCTCGTCTACGGATTGGACATTGTGTTTTTAGTCATAGGTATTTGCTCAGTGGTGACCCCGCACCACTCTGTGGGCAGTGTGTCGTGCCCTTAACGGTGCGTCACATTTTAACAGAGTGTCAGGTTTTAGCTGCATTGCGTGCTCGTGTGGGTCTGCCTGTTGGCCTAGCCAACGTTTTGGCAGACGACACGCGTGCTGTAGAATGTGTTTTACGTTTTATTCATGACAGTGATTTTAATCTGCGCATTTAATGCGTTGGGCGCCTGTTGGCTTAGTACTTTTATTCTGTCTGTTTTTATGGGAACTCTTATCCCCAGTGGACATATGGCGCTCATGTCCCTCGCATTCTACAGTTCCTGACACGTTTTAATCGTTTCTTGCCCTTGCTTTTAGTGTGTTGATTTTTCAGAACTTTGTATTGTTATTGTTATTCTTGTTGTTCTTGTTATTATTGTTGTTATTGTTATAGTTATTGTTGTTATTGTTATTTTGTTATTGTTCTGTTGTTAGTTTTAGCTTTTTGAACATCGCGGGTTTGTGTCCCGTTTTTAACTATGCGGTTTTTTACCTGTTTTATATTGTGACCTAATTTTTATACATTGTAAGGGCGCTGATGACCGTAGCAGTTTAGCGCCCTTAAACCGCATATCATCATCATCATCATCATCATCATCTCCTTGTTATACTAGAGATCTATCTACACTGTTTGATCCTCCAGCAACATCTCCTTGTTATACTAGAGAACTATCTACACTGTTTGATGCTCCAGCAACATCTCCTTGTTATACTAGAGAACTATCCACACTGTTTGATACCTACAGTAACATCTCCTTGTTATACTAGAGAACTATCCACACTATTTGATACTGCCAGCAACATCTCCTTGTTGTACTAGAGAACTGTCCACACTATTTGATGCTGCTAGCAACATGTCCTTGTTATACTAGAGAACTATCTATACTGTTTGATACCTACAGTAACATCTCCTTGTTATACTAGAGAACTATCCACACTATTTGATACTGCCAGCAACATCTCCTTGTTATACTAGAGAACTATCTACACTGTTTGATACCTACAGTAACATCTCCTTGTTATACTAGAGAACTATCTATACTGTTTGATGCTGCCAGGAACATCTCCTTGTTATACCAGAGAACTATCTACACTGTTTGATGCTCCAGCAACATCTCCTTGTTATACTAGAGAACTATCCACACTGTTTGATGCTCCAGCAACATCTCCTTGTTGTACTAGAGAACTATTCACACTGTTTGATACTGCCAGCAACATCTCCTTGTTATACTAGAGAACTATCCACACTGTTTGATGCTGCCAGCAACATCTCCTTGTTATACTAGAGAACTATCTACACTGTTTGATGCTCCAGTAACATCTCCTTGTTGTACTTGAGAACAATCCACACTGTTTGATGCTCCAGCAACATCTCCTTGTTATACTAGAGAACTATCCACACTGTTTGATACTCCAGCAGCATCTCCTTGTTATACTAGAGATCTATCTACACTGTTTGATACTCCAGCAACATCTCCTTGTTATACTAGAGATCTATCTACACTGTTTCATGCTCCAGTAACATCTCCTTGTTATACTAGAGAACTATCTACACTGTTTGATGCTGCCAGCAACATCTCCTTGTTATACTAGAGATCTATCTACACTATTTTATGCTCCAGCAGCATCTTGTTATACTAGAGATCTATCTACACTGTTTGATGCTCCAGTAACATCTCCTTGTTATACTAGAGATCTATCTACACTGTTTGATACTCCAGCAGCATCTTGTTATACTAGAGATCTATCTACACTGTTTGATGCAGCCGGCAACATCTCCTTGTTATACTAGAGATCTATCTACACTGTTTGATGCAGCCGGCAACATCTCCTTGTTATACTAGAGATCTATTTACACAGTTTGATGCTGCCAGCAACATCTCCTTGTTATACTAGAGAACTATCCACACTGTTTGATACTGCCAGCAACATCTCCTTGTTATACTAGAGAACTATCTGTACTGTTTGATGCAGCCGGCAACATCTCCTTGTTATACTAGAGATCTATCTACACTGTTTGATGCAGCCGGCAACATCTGCTTGTTATACTAGAGATCTATCTACACAGTTTGATGCTGCCAGCAACATCTCCTTGTTATACTAGAGATCTATCTACACTGTTTGATACTCCAGCAACATCTCCTTGTTATACTAGAGAACTATCTACACTGTTTGATGCAGCCGGCAACATCTCCTTGTTATACTAGAGAAGTATCCACACTATTTGATACTGCCAGCAACATCTCCTTGTTATACTAGAGGACTATCCACACTGTTTGATGCTGCCAGCAACATCTCCTTGTTATACTAGAGAACTATCTACACTGTTTGATGCAGCCGGCAACATCTCTTTGTTATACTAGAGAACTATCCACACTGTTTGATGCTGCCAGCAACATCTCCTTGTTATACTAGAGAACTATCTACACTGTTTGATGCAGCCGGCAACATCTCCTTGTTATACTAGAGAACTATCTACACTGTTTGATGCAGCCGGCAACATCTCCTTGTTATACTAGAGAACTATCTACACTGTTTGATGCAGCCGGCAACATCTTCTTGTTATACTAGAGAACTATCCACACTGTTTGATGCAGCCGGCAACATCTCCTTGTTATACTAGAGAACTATCCACACTGTTTGATGCAGCCAGCAACATCTCCTTGTTATACTAGAGAACTATCTACACTGTTTGATGCTGCCAGCAACATCTCCTTGTTATACTAGAGAACTATCTACACTGTTTGATGCTCCAGCAACATCTCCTTGTTATACTAGAGATCTATCTACACTGTTTGATGCTCCAGCAACATTTCCTTGTTATACTAGAAAACTATCTACACTGTTTGATGCTGCCAGCAACATCTCCTTGTTATACTAGAGAACTATCCACACTGTTTGATGCTCCAGCAACATCTCCTTGTTATACTAGAGAACTATCTACACTGTTTGATGCAGCCGGCAACATCTCCTTGTTATACTAGAGGACTATCCACACTGTTTGATGCTGCCAGCAACATCTCCTTGTTATACTAGAGAACTATCCACACTGTTTGATGCTGCCAGCAACATCTCCTTGTTATATTAGAGAACTATCTACACTGTTTGATGCTGCCAGCAACATCTCCTTTTTATACTAGAGAACTATCTACACTGTTTGATACTCCAGCAGCATCTCCTTGTTATACAAGAGAACTATCCACACTGTTTGATGCTCCAGCAACATCTCCTTGTTATACTAGAGAACTATCTACACTGTTTGATGCTCCAGCAACATCTCCTTGTTATACTAGAGAACTATCTACACTGTTTGATACTCCAGCAACATTTCCTTGTTATACTAGAGAACTATCTACACTGTTTGATGTTGCCAGCAACATCCCCTTGTTATACTAGAGAACTATCTGTATTGTTTGATACTGCCAGCAACATCTCCTTGTTATACTAGAGGACTATCCACACTGTTTGATGCTGCCAGCAACATCTCCTTGTTATACTAGAGAACTATCTACACTGTTTGATGCAGCCGGCAACATCTCCTTGTTATACTAGAGGACTATCCACACTGTTTGATGCTGCCAGCAACATCTCCTTGTTATACTAGAGATCTATCTACACTGTTTGATGCTCCAGCAACATCTCCTTGTTATACTAGAGATCTATCTACACTATTTTATGCTCCAGCAGCATCTTGTTATACTAGAGATCTATCTACACTGTTTGATGCAGCCGGCAACATCTCCTTGTTATACTAGAGATCTATCTACACAGTTTGATGCAGCCGGCAACATCTCCTTGTTATACTAGAGAACTATCTGTACTGTTTGATGCTGCCAGCAACATCTCCTTGTTATACTAGAGAACTATCTGTACTGTTTGATGCTGCCAGCAACATCTCCTTGTTATACTAGAGAACTATCTACACTGTTTGATGCAGCCAGCAACATCTCCTTGTTATACTAGAGGACTATCCACACTGTTTGATGCTGCCAGCAACATCTCCTTGTTATACTAGAGAACTATCTACACTGTTTGATGCAGCCGGCAACATCTCCTTGTTATACTAGAGGACTATCCACACTGTTTGATGCTGCCAGCAACATCTCCTTGTTATACTAGAGAACTATCTACACTGTTTGATGCAGCCGGCAACATCTCCTTGTTATACTAGAGGACTATCCACACTGTTTGATGCTGCCAGCAACATCTCCTTGTTATACTAGAGAACTATCTACACTGTTTGATGCAGCCGGCAACATCTCCTTGTTATACTAGAGGACTATCCACACTGTTTGATGCTGCCAGCAACATCTCCTTGTTATACTAGAGAACTATCCACACTGTTTGATGCTGCCAGCAACATCTCCTTGTTATACTAGAGGACTATCCACACTGTTTGATGCAGCCGGCAACATCTCCTTGTTATACTAGAGAACTATCTACACTGTTTGATGCTGCCAGCAACATCTCCTTGTTATACTAGAGGACTATCCACACTGTTTGATGCAGCCGGCAACATCTCCTTGTTATACTAGAGAACTATCTACACTGTTTGATGCTGCCAGCAACATCTCCTTGTTATACTAGAGAACTATCTACACTGTTTCATACTGCCAGTACCATTTCCTTGTTATACTAGAGAACTATCTACACTGTTTGATACTGCCAGCAACATCCCCTTGTTATACTAGAGAACTATCTACACTATTTGATGCTCCAGCAGCATCTCCTTGTTATACTAGAGATCTATCTACACTGTTTGATGCTGCCAGCAACATCTCCTTGTTATACTAGAGAACTATCTACACTGTTTCATACTGCCAGTACCATTTCCTTGTTATACTAGAGAACTATCTACACTGTTTGATACTGCCAGCAACATCCCCTTGTTATACTAGAGAACTATCTACACTATTTGATGCTCCAGCAGCATCTCCTTGTTATACTAGAGAACTATCCACACTGTTTGATGCTGCCAGCAACATCTCCTTGTTATACTACAGGACTATCCACACTGTTTGATGCAGCCGGCAACATCTCCTTGTTATACTAGAGAACTATCTACACTGTTTGATGCTGCCAGCAACATCTCCTTGTTATACTAGAGAACTATCTACACTGTTTCATACTGCCAGTACCATTTCCTTGTTATACTAGAGAACTATGTACACTGTTTGATACTGCCAGCAACATCCCCTTGTTATACTAGAGAACTATCTACACTATTTGATGCTCCAGCAGCATCTCCTTGTTATACTAGAGATCTATCTACACTGTTTGATGCAGCCGGCAACATCTCCTTGTTATACTAGAGAACTATCTATACTGTTTGATACTGCCAGCAACATCTCCTTGTTATACTAGAGGACTATCCACACTGTTTCATACTGCCAGAACCATCTCCTTGTTATACTAGAGAACTATCTACACTGTTTGATACTGCCAGCAACATCTCCTTGTTATACTAGAGGACTATCCACAGTGTTTCATACTGCCAGTACCATCTCCTTGTTATACTAGAGAACTATCTATACTTTTTGATACTGCCAGCAACATCTCCTTGTTATACTAGAGGACTATCCACACTGTTTCATACTGCCAGTACCATCTCCCTTTTATACTAGAGAACTATCTACACTGTTTGATACTGCCAGCAACATCCCCTTGTTATACTAGAAAACTATTCACAATGTTTGATGCAGCCGGCACCATCTCTTAGTCAGTCTGATAACTTTGTGAATTACCTCAAGGAGGAGAACATTTATTCTTTATTTTGACAAAATGTTTTTACTTTGCAGTTAATTGAACAGTTTGTTGTGCTGGGTTTGTTGTTGAAATGTTGTAACACTTGCAGCGCACTGGCTTCTCCATGGACGTGATGGCTGTCTCAAAGCAAATAGTTGTAGCAACTCTAGATGTTTACCAGGCTGCAACAGACGAACTTCGTCCAACACCAGCAAAGTCGCATTATGTGTTCAACCTGAGAGATGTGTCGAGAGTTGTAATGGGATGTGCGCAGCTGAGGAAGGAGTCTGCTGAGGGCAAGAAGGTGTTTATCAAGTAAGTCTTCCATGTATGTGTGTTATATTGTAGAACTATTCAACTGATTTGGAAAATTCTTTCACTAGTGAAGAGCCCCCTGTTTCCAGATGGTCACAGTATATATAATGTTTTCCACATTTAAAATCTGAGGGGTTAAGATTTTGTTTTTCATATTCATGTCACCAATTTTCAGTCCAGTTTTGTCGAATATGAGTATAGGAGGTTACTTTGATACTTAATTGCAAATATGGGACATTTTAATTACATTGAGCCTAATTGGGTAAATAGGGTGGCTTAAAGTATTTATAATTGAGTTTTTTTAGGGGGATTATGTTTATTTCATATCAGCATGATTCCCTCAAATTTTACTGAAGTTTTACGAAGTGATTATTTTGGTAGATTTTGACAAAACCTGGTACATTTGGATGATTTTGGAAACTGGCAAAAATGATAAGCTACCCTTAGATTCAATCCCTACTTTCCACCTCTAGCATATGAATCAACACTCTTTCGCCTATGTAGATAAAACTTTGTACACTTATACTATTGGGTCAAACAAAAATTATAGGCTACCATACAACGTTAAAAACCACTCCTACCATGGTTTCAAACCCTTATGTATATACCAGCACTGTTTAAACCATATGATAAAAATATTGCACAACACAAGTCGGCAAAAATCGAACGTTATGTTCCAAAAACTTCCATGTAATTCTTATTTGGAATTATATAGTAAAAGTTATTGTTACTTTCTTTTAACCCCTTATAGGTAAAAATATTACTGCTTCCTCAATCATATTTGTGTACTATAGGACTTGACGGATATTGAGCTACAACTACCCACACTCAATCTCTTATGTGAATATATAATATCACTTTTCAATATCTTGACCAAACAAAGTAAAACACTAAGCACTATTGAGAGTTGAGTAAACAAGTGGCCTGGTTGTCTACAATCTTTAAAGGTATACTGTCCGTTTTAAATTATATTACCAATTCCCCAAGATTATTTCTTTCCTCCATTTTATATTAACTTTGACCAGATACTCCCCAAGGGTTTCGTGCCTTCATTTCAAGTTCATCAACTTTTTTCCCTTTATCTCTATTGGTAGGTTATTCCATTTCTCAATTCTAAGTTTTCCTGTCCTTATTTTGGTTTCTTTGCATTCCAGAATTGTATGCCTTCCCCACATTGGACAGTCATCTATTTTGAGACCCCTTTCACTACCCCTGTTCATGCCCATGCAGGAGCCTCCCATGGCCTTTTATCCACACAGTTCTCTCTACCCAACATTTTCTTTATTTCCCTGTATATCGTCAACAACTTTTTGTTGCTGAAACTATTAAATATCCCTGGATTTCAATGTCATCAATTCTTTGTTTAACTTCTTACCAAAAACCCCCCTGTTTAACCTCTCTGTCACACCACATTATATAGAATCTGATTTTTTCCATGGTGTCTATTAACTGAGATATTACCATAAAACTAATAATTAAAATTAAGTGTTTAAAACAGTGGAGCATGTCAGTAAGATGTTAAAACACTGGTCGGCAGATTAAAAACTCTTGTTGCTCCACTTACTTAAAATTCCTATTCGAACATGTTTCGAAGAGACGTGCTCTTCATCTTCAGCGAGCCGGCTGACTGATGTAAGCGTCAGGTACTTCATCCTCAGTGGAGCCGGCTGACTGATGTACACGTCAGGTAACTTCATCCTCAATGTGAGCCGGCTGACTGATGTACACGTCAGGTAACTTCATCCTCAGTGAGCCGGCTGACTGATGTACACGTCAGGTAACTTCATCCTCAGTGAGCCGGCTGACTGATGTACACGTCAGGTAACTTCATCCCCTCAGGGGCTCACCTTATGTGAGTACGGGTTTTTGGCGCACCCGGGGGTTCCCGAGCCAGTCATCGCCACCTTCATCCCCTCACCCCCATCCGGTCGAGGTGGGTTCTTCAAGTGACCGGTGGACCCAAGGTAGGCTCTCGTGCGTTCTTTGCATTCCAATACATACCGCACCTCACCATCGTTTCTTTCTTCCCTTATCACTTTCCGACCATTTCGCACCACGACATTCGCATATCTCTTTTTCTTCCCCGCCGGCCTACCTTGCGTGCGAAACGCCCACACTGTTTTAGTTTCTTTTATCCTTTTATTTAAATCCTCCGTGGACACAGCCTGACGGATACCCGCGCACCAGGTGCGCAGCTGGGTGAGTGGGTAATGGCGTCATCCCCACCACCCGGGGTCGTCATGTAGGGTTTGTGTTCGTATCCGCTGTTCAACTGCAGTCCCGCGGGGGGGCCATTGCATGAGCTGCTGACTTCTGACGGCGATTGGGTCCCTCTGTCTATGTTCTGGGAGGTGTGACCCTGGGGTGAGTCTGGTATAGATAGGCCACTCACCCAAGCCGGGGTAACGCCCGAGAAGTCAGAGCCCGAGGTCGGAGACGGTTGCAATGGTGGAGGATTTATCTCGCTATGGAGCACCCTTCCTCCATTAATACAAACAAGCGCCGAAAAGTTATTGTAACAGAAGTAGCACCGCCGTCATCTGGTTGTTACTTGGTCATTTCGAGAACAGAAGAAGGACAAAACTTTGAGAAGGTGAACCCTTTTATAATTCAGAAGGGCATAGATGCTATTGCTGGTGCGGTTCAATCATGCACTCGTCTACGGAATGGTTCCTTATTGGCACAAACTAAGTCCGATCAGCAAAGTAAGACCTTGTTGCGCGCTACGCTTCTCCACGGTTACCCCATCCGTGTTGAGAAGCACCGCACATTGAACTCCTGTCGGGGCGTCGTTACCACCCATAGCCTCGATGGTATATCGGACGAGGATCTCGTAGAATATCTCTCTGATCAAAAGGTGACTGCAGTGCATCGAGTGCAGGCCAAACGCGACGGCGTATTGGTACCCACTCGTACCCTGTTTATTACGTTTGATGGCGTCGATCTGCCCACGAGCATTTCCGCAGGGTACGAACGGATTTCTGTGAGGCCTTATATTCCTAGACCTCTGCGTTGTTTTAAATGCCAACGTTTTGGGCATACGCAAGTCTCCTGTAAGAGTGCCGTTAACATCTGTGCAACATGTAGCCAGCCCTCACACGAAGGTACCTGTTCAACAGCCCCCGTCTGCGTTAATTGTAAAGGGTCACATTCTGCTTCGTTTGCCGACTGTCCGCGGTATTTGGACGAGAAGGCGATCCAGGAGATCCGGGTAAAGGAAAAACTCTCCTTCGCTGAAGCCCGGAGGCGTTTCCATGCGCGCCAACCTTCACTCCTGCGATCTGGCACATTTAGTTCTGTTGTTGCCTCGCCAGTACCACGAGTAGATGCCGAAACTCAGACCTGGACCTTGACTGGATTAACCGCCACTACCATCCGGCCGTCTATTAAGGCTACAGTTACCAAGCCGTATAAACCTGGTCCCAAGTCAATGAAGTCGCAAGCCGTTGAAAAGAAGCCCAAGCAGAAACTTCGTAGGGAAGATTTTTTAAAAGACCCTCCGCGTGCGCGCGGTAACAAAGGTTCACCTTCTCCTCCTCGGAGGTCGCTGTCCCAGGATGGTCCTGGGACAAGCCGCGCTCAGCGGCACCCTTCACCCATCGCCACCCAGAATCGATTCACGGCGCTTGAATCGGTTTCTGGCACTGAGCGCGTGGGCCCTCCCTCCGAGGAAGCTATGGAGTCTGACCAACTCCATACAAAAAGCCCGAGCCCAAAGGTTAAACAAAAGGTAATTTTAAGCCGCCCTTCTAAATAGACAGTTTATCCCCTTATTCTTAATGGCTATCCTGACCTGGAATGTACGTGGTGTACGATCGCATAGGGCGGAACTGCAACTTTTATTGCGTTCCCATTCGCCTATGGTCGTATGTTTGCAGGAGACTAAGCTTCGCCCTCACGATCCTTTTGATCTCCGAGGATATACTCCGGTTCGCTACGACCTTGAACCGGAGGAGGGTGCTCCTGCTCATGGTGGTGTCATGATTTTGGTGCGTAATGACGTTCATTTTACACCTGTCACACTTACATCTGACTTGCAAGCTGTTGCCGTTCGCCTTCACTTACCCGGCTTTTTGTTTTCTGTTTGCTCTGTGTATACACCTCCATCGTCTCCCCTCGCTCCCGCGGACATTCGATCTCTCCTGTCCGCTCTCCCAACACCATTTCTTCTGTTGGGAGATTTTAATGCCCATCACCCACTATGGGGTTCGCCAAGGGCTTGTGCGAGGGGAACTCTTCTTTCCGACATTTTTTATCAGTTCAATCTTTCCATCCTCAATACAGGTGCACCTACTTTTATTTCTGATTCTTCTGGTACATTTTCTCACCTGGACCTTGCAATTTGCTCACTCCAGCTTGCACGTCGTCTTCAGTGGAACGTCGTCGCTGACACCTACTCCAGCGACCATTTCCCCTGCATCGTTTCTCTTCTGTCGCACCACGTACAGCATTCCAGAGTACCTACCTGGACATTCGCCAAAGCCGACTGGAGCTTGTATTCCAGCCTCGTGCATTTTGACGACCAGCCCTTCTCCGACATTAATCAACTAGTGCAGCACCTTACGTCTATTATTTTCTCAGCTGCCGAACGTGCAATACCCCGTTCATCCTCCCAACCTCGGCGGCTACCTGTTCCGTGGTGGAACGAGGATTGTCGGGACGCCGTTCGTGCCCGTAGGACTGCACTTAGGGTGTTTCGGCGCCACCCTACACTTGATAATTTGGTGACTTTTAAACAATCGCGCGCCAGGGCTCGTCGCATTATTCAGGATAGCAAGAAGGCATCTTGGGCTCGTTTTGTCGAGTCTTTTAATCGTTTTACGCCTTCATCCGTTGTTTGGGATAAACTTCGTCGCTTCTCAGGTAAAGTGTCACATTGTACTGTTTCTGGGCTTCAGGTTTCTAATGCCACCATAGTGGATCCGGCTGCCATCGCTAACACTCTGGGTTCTGCCTTTGAGGCGGTTTCCAGTTCAGACCATTATTCCGCCGGCTTTCGCTCTATTAAAGACCGGCAGGATTCCGCATCATATACTTTTCGGTCTGTTAATGCTGAATGCTATAACGAACTATTCACAATGAGGGAGCTGGAGCACGCTCTTCATTGCTCTCGGCACTCCGCTCCCGGGCCGGACGGCATTCATGTCCTGATGTTAAAGAACCTTTCAGCCGACAGTAAACTATTTCTCTTACAGGTCTATAACCGTATTTGGCAAGACGGCATTTTTCCTTCCGTTTGGCGCGAAGCCACCATTGTCCCTATACTTAAGCCTGGGAAGGATCGCCAACTACCTTCCAGCTACCGCCCTATCTCCCTCACCAGTTGCATTTGCAAGGTGATGGAGCGCATGATCAACGGGCGGTTGACATGGTGGCTTGAGTCTCAGAAACTTCTAGCGAACGCTCAGTGCGGGTTTCGTCGCTATCGCTCTACCGTCGACCATCTGGTGTCCTTGTCGACGCATATTATGAATGGATTTCTGAGAAAGTGTCAAACCGTGGCTGTATTTTTTGACCTGGAGAAAGCTTATGACACTTGTTGGAGGGGCGGCATTTTACGTACACTTCACGATTGGAATATCCGCGGTCGTCTTCCCATATTTCTTCGGGAGTTTATGACGGACCGCGTCTTTCGTGTACGTGTGGGCTCGGTTTTATCTCGTCGTTTTATTCAAGAGAACGGAGTACCGCAGGGCTCTGTACTCAGTGTCACACTTTTTGCGATTGCTATCAACCCCATTGTTGATTGTATTCCACCTGGCATTTCATCGTCCCTTTTTGTTGACGATTTCGCTATTTATTGTAGTTCACGGCGGACCTGTCTACTCGAGCGCCGTCTCCAGAGCTGTATCGACCGTCTCTACGCCTGGAGTAACGCCAACGGCTTTAATTTCTCCGCCGAGAAATCCGTCTGCATCAACTTTTGGCGCCGGAAGTATTTCCCTCCGCCCTCTCTCCATCTTGGGCCAGGGATACTTCCGTTTGCAGACGAGGCGAAATTTTTGGGGTTGATTTTTGACAGGAAGTTGTGTTGGACCTCGCACGTTTCCTTTTTAAAAGCAAAGTGTGACCGTTCTCTTAATATTTTACGTGTTTTAAGTGGCACATCCTGGGGAGCTGATCGGACCGTCCTTCTTCGCCTTTATCGCTCTTTGGTCCGATCCAAGCTTGATTACGGGTGTATTGTTTATTCGTCGGCACGTCCATCTGTGTTACGTCGATTGAATGCCATTCACCATCGTGGCATAAGAGTCGCTACAGGGGCCTTTCCAACTAGCCCTGTACCCAGTCTGTACGCAGAAGCTGCAGAGCCTCCGCTGTCCTTCCGGCGTGAGATGCTTTTGTGCAGCTATGCTTGTCGACTCTCAAGCTTGCCTAACCACCCGTCCTTCGATGTATTTTACGAGGATTCGCTCGATCGCCAATATTTTGTTAGCTCCTCTGCATTGCTCCCTCCAGGGGTTCGATTTCGACTGCTACTTCGGCATTTGGACGTTACGCCAGCGCCGGCCCTTACCCGAGGGGAAACGCGCTTTCCTCCATGGTCGCGCGCTGAGGCCCACATCCACTTTGGGCTAACGTCGATGCCGAAGAATGAGACCCCTGCTTCAGTCCTTAGATCCGCATTTTTAGAACTTCAGGCAACATTCGGAGACTGTAATTTTATTTATACTGATGGGTCTAAGACTGATGTTGGAATAGGATGTGCCTTTGTTTTAGGTGCGCATAGTTTTACTTTTCGTTTACCCGGGCAATGTTCGATTTATACCGCCGAACTTTTTAGTATCTATCAATGTGTTTTATACATTCAGCGGCATGTTTTACGGCGTTGTGTTGTTTGTTCGGACTCTCTGAGTGCCCTTCAGAGTATTAACGCGCTGTACTCTTACCACCCCCTCGTACAGCGCATTCATGACCTGCTCCATTCGCTGGGTGCCTCTGGCATCAGCGTCTCTTTTATGTGGATTCCAGGTCATGTGGGTATCTCAGGGAATGAGTCGGCCGACGCCGCTGCGAAATCGGCGATTTTATTACCCAGATTTTTTACTTCTGTTGTTCCCTCGTCAGATTCGTGTGTTATTTTACGTCGCCGCATCCTCTCGCGCTGGCGCGATGAGTGGACGGCCCTCCGGGGGAACAAGTTGCGGGAGGTTAAACCTCTTCCGCTAGTCTGGGCTACCTCTTCCCGTGCTTCTCGTCGGGAAGAGGTACTTTTAACACGCCTTCGTATCGGACATTGCCTTTTTAGTCATAGCTACCTGTTAAGTGGTGATCCCGCACCTGTGTGTGGTCAGTGTGACGTGCCCTTAACGGTCCGTCACATTTTAACCGAGTGTCAAGTTTTAGCTCCACTGCGCGTTCGCGTGGGTCTGCCTGTTGGCCTAGCCAACGTGTTGGCAGACGACGCGCATGCTGTAGAATGTCTTTTACGTTTTATCACTGACATTGGTTTTAGCCGTCGCATTTGATGCGCTGAGCGCCTTTTAGCTGTTTGATTTTATATTGTTAGTTTTAATGGGGCCCTTCTCCCCGGACATAAGGCGCTCATGTTCCTTGCATTCTACAGTTCTTGACACGTTTTATTCTTTTAGTGACCATGATTTTAGTGTGTTGGTTTTACAGATATATTTATTGTTATTCTTGTTATTGTTATTATTGTTATTGTTTTTATTGTTATTGTTATTATTGTTATTGTTTTTATTGTTATTGTTATTCTTGTTATTGTTATTGTATTGTTATTTTTAACGTTTTTGACATCGCGGGTTTGTGTCCCGTTTTTTAATTATGCGGTTTTTTACCTGTTTTTTTTTATATTGTGACCTTCTATTTTACTCATTGTAAGGGCGCTGATGACCGCAGCAGTTTAGCGCCCTTAAACCGCATTTCATCATCATCATCATCAGGTAACTTCATCCTCAGTGAGCCGGCTGACTGATGTACACGTCAGGTAACTTCATCCTCAGTGAGCCGGCTGACTGATGTACACGTCAGGTAACTTCATCCTCAGTGAGCCGGCTGACTGATGTACACGTCAGGTAACTTCATCCTCAGTGGAGCCGGCTGACTGATGTACACGTCAGGTAACTTCATCCTCAGTGAGCCAGCTGACTGATGTACACGTCAGGTAACTTCATCCTCAGTGAGCCGGCTGACTGATGTACACGTCAGGTAACTTCATCCTCAGTGAGCCGGCTGTCTGATGTACACGTCAGGTAACTTCATCCTCAGTGAGCCGGCTGACTGATGTACACGTCAGGTAACTTCATCCTCAGTGGAGCCGGCTGACTGATGTACACGTCAGGTAACTTCATCCTCAGTGAGCCGGCTGACTGATGTAAGCGTCAGGTAACTTCATCCTCAGTGGAGCCGGCTGACTGATGTACACGTCAGGTAACTTTATCCTCAGTGAGCCGGCTGACTGATGTAAGCGTCAGGTAACTTCATCCTCAGTGGAGCCGGCTGACTGATGTAAGCGTCAGGTAACTTCATCCTCAGTGAGCCGGCTGACTGATGTACACGTCATGTAACTTCATCCTCAGTGAGCCGGCTGACTGATGTAAGCGTCAGGTAACTTCATCCTCAGTGAGCCGGCTGACTGATGTAAGCGTCAGGTAACTTCATCCTCAGTGAGCCGGCTGACTGATGTAAGCGTCAGGTAACTTCATCCTCAGTGGAGCCGGCTGACTGATGTACACGTCAGGTAACTTCATCCTCAGTGAGCCGGCTGACTGATGTAAGCGTCAGGTAACTTCATCCTCAGTGAGCCGGCTGACTGATGTAAGCGTCAGGTAACTTCATCCTCAGTGAGCCGGCTGACTGATGTAAGCGTCAGGTAACTTCATCCTCAGTGGAGCCGGCTGACTGATGTACACGTCAGGTAACTTCATCCTCAGTGAGCCGGCTGACTGATGTAAGCGTCAGGTAACTTCATCCTCAGTGGAGCCGGCTGACTGATGTACACGTCAGGTAACTTCATCCTCAGTGAGCCGGCTGATTGATGTACACGTCAGGTAACTTCATCCTCAGCGAGCCGGCTGACTGATGTAAGCGTCAGGTAACTTCATCCTCAGTGAGCCGGCTGACTGATGTACACGTCAGGTAACTTCATCCTCAGTGAGCCGGCTGACTGATGTACACGTCAGGTAACTTCATCCTCTGCGAGCCGGCTGACTGATGATAGCGTCAGGTAACTTCATCCTCAGTGAGCCGGCTGACTGATGTAAGCGTCAGGTAACTTCATCCTCAGTGAGCCGGCTGACTGATGTACACGTCAGATAACTTCATCCTCAGTGAGCCGGCTGACTGATGTACACGTCAGGTAACTTCATCCTCAGCGAGCCGGCTGACTGATGTAAGCGTCAGGTAACATCATCCTCAGTGAGCCGGCTGACTGATGTAAGCGTCAGGTAACTTCATCCTCAGCGAGCCGGCTGACTGATGTAAGCGTCAGGTAACTTCATCCTCAGTGAACCGGCTGACTGATGTACACGTCAGGTAACTTCATCCTCAGTGAGCCGGCTGACTGATGTAAGCGTCAGGTAACATCATCCTAAGCGAGCCGGCTGACTGATGTAAGCGTCAGGTAACTTCATCCTCAGCGAGCCGGCTGACTGATGTAAGCGTCAGGTAACATCATCCTCAGCGAGCCGGCTGACTGATGTACACGTCAGGTAACTTCATCCTCAGCGAGCCGGCTGACTGATGTAAGCATCAGGTAACATCATCCTCAGTGAGCCGGCTGACTGATGTAAGCGTCAGGTAACTTCATCCTCAGCGAGCCGGCTGACTGATGTAAGCGTCAGGTAACTTCATCCTCAGCGAGCCGGCTGACTGATGTAAGCGTCAGGTAACTTCATCCTCAGTGAGCCGGCTGACTGATGTACACGTCAGGTAACTTCATCCTCAGTGAGCCGGCTGACTGATGCACACGTCAGGTAACTTCATCCTCAGTGAGCTGGCTGACTGATGAACAGGTCAGGTAACTTCATCTTCAGCGAGCCGGCTGACTGATGAACAGGTCAGGTAACTTCATCCTCAGCGAGCCGGCTGACTGATGAACAGGTCAGGTAACTTCATCCTCAGCGAGCCAGCTGACTGATGAACAGGTAAGGTAACTTCATCCTCAGTGAGCCGGCTGACTGATGAACAGGTCAGGTAACTTCATCTTCAGCGAGCCGGCTGACTGATGAACAGGTCAGGTAACTTCATCCTCAGTGAGCCGGCTGACTGATGAAGAGGTCAGGTAACTTCATCCTCAGCGAGCCAGCTGACTGATGAACAGGTAAGGTAACTTCATCCTCAGTGAGCCGGCTGACTGATGAACAGGTCAGGTAACTTCATCTTCAGCGAGCCGGCTGACTGATGAACAGGTCAGGTAACTTCATCCTTAGTGAGCCGGCTGACTGATGTACACGTCAGGTAACTTCATCCTCAGTGAGCCGGCTGACTGATGAACAGGTAAGGTAACTTCATCCTCAGTGAGCCGGCTGACTGATGAACAGGTCAGGTAACTTCATCTTCAGCGAGCCGGCTGACTGATGAACAGGTCAGGTAACTTCATCCTTAGTGAGCCGGCTGACTGATGTACACGTCAGGTAACTTCATCCTCAGTGAGCCGGCTGACTGATGAACAGGTCAGGTAACTTTATCTTCAGCGAGCCGGCTGACTGATGTACAGGTCAGGTAACTTCATCTTCAGTGAGCCGGCTGACTGATGAACAGGTCAGGTAACTTCATCCTCAGTGAGCCGGCTGACTGATGTGCACGTCAGGTAACTTTATCCTCAGCAAACCAGCTGACTGATGTACAGGTCAGGTAACTTCATCCTCAGCGAACCGGCTGACTGATGAACAGGTCAGGTAACTTCATCCTCAGTGAGCCGGCTGACTGATGAACAGGTCAGGTAACTTCATCCTCAGTGAGCCGGCTGACTGATGAACAGGTCAGGTAACTTCATCCTCAGCGAGCCAGCTGACTGATGAACAGGTCAGGTAACTTCATCCTCAGCGAACCAGCTGACTGATGAACAGGTCAGGTAACTTCATCCTGAGTGAACCGGCTGACTGATGTACAGGTCAGGTAACTTCATCCTCAGTGAGCCGGCTGACTGATGAACAGGTCAGGTAACTTCATCCTCAGTGAACCGGCTGACTGATGTACAGGTCAGGTAACTTCATCCTCAGTGAACCGGCTGACTGATGTACAGGTCAGGTAACTTCATCCTCAGTGAACCGGCTGACTGATGAACAGGTCAGGTAACTTCATCCTCAGCGAGCCAGCTGATTGATGAACAGGTCAGGTAACTTCATCCTCAGTGAACCGGCTGAGTGATGTACAGGTCAGGTAACTTCATCCTCAGTGAACCGGCTGACTGATGTACAGGTCAGGTTACTTTATCCTCAGCGAGCCAGCTGACTGATGAACAGGTCAGGTAACTTCATCCTCAGTGAACCGGCTGACTGATGTACAGGTCAGGTAACTTCATCCTCAGCGAGCCAGCTGACTGATGAACAGGTCAGGTAACGTCATCCTCAGCGAGCCAGCTGACTGATGAACAGGTCAGGTAACTTCATCCTCATCGAGCCCGCTGACTGATGAACAGGTCAGTTTACTTCATCCTCAGTGAGCCGGCTGACTGATGAACAGGTCAGGTAACTTCATCCTCAGCGAGCCAGCTGACTGATGAACAGGTCAGGTAACTTCATCCTCAGCGAGCCAGCTGACTGATGAACAGGTCAGGTAACTTCATCCTCAGTGAACCGGCTGACTGATGTACAGGTCAGGTAACTTCATCCTCAGTGAGCCTGCTGACTTATGTACACGTCAGGACACTTCCTCCTCAGTGAGCTGACCGACTGATGTACAGGTCAGGTAAGTTCATTCTGATCGAGCCGGCTGACTCATGTACATTTAACCTAACTTCATCCTGAGCGAGCTGGCTCGACGTCTCTTGGAATAAGAATTTTAAGTAAGTTGAGCAACAAGTGTTTTAACTGCTCATTTTTTTGGGTTGAGAATTCAGCCAATATCGCAAGAAGTTGTTGATCTTAAACCAGTACTTCAGTGTTCTTGTCTCTACCTAGTTCAGTTTGTTTGTAGAAATTCCTGTGAATTGAATCAATGTTTAGCCATACCTCATATTTCAGTCCCATGGCCTCTACTACTGTCGAAGAATATATTCTCTCCTCCCAGTGTATTCCTGGCAGTTTGTGCCTGCAGGCACTAATGACTTTTAAAGCTAACCTTCCCTTAGCTACCAGCTTATTCTTTTGTTCCCTCCAACCCTGTTACTGCTAAGTGTTATGCCAGAATAATCAAATTTATTGACTACTTCATTTCTATTTCTTCCCAATTCTATTTTTCATTATTTTATAACTTGTTTCCTTTCTTAAATAGGTACCATGATTTTTCATTTTCATGTATTTATTTTTAAACCCCATTCCTTACAGAATTTGGACATTGCTTCAATCGACTTCCCTAAGTCAATGTTGGTAATTGATCCCACTACTAGGTCATCGGTAAATAATAGTCCTGGAATCCAAACAGTCGGCATGTGAATGTTAGCTTTACTAACTTCTTCTAAAATGACATTTATGAATAGGTTAAACTTAACTAACTGACACCCTTGTGTTCATATTACTTGTAGTCCCCATAGCGTGTTCCAGAATAGATTTTATAAACTTGTCACTCACTCCTATCCCATTCAGTTGTAACCATAGTGCATTACCATTAATTGTGTCAAATCCATTTTCAAAATTCACGAACAGCAGATATTTCTCTGGCATTGTGTTTATTATGAAATTTTGTCTATTTTTCCTGAAACCTGCTTGAAATTCTTTCTGCCAGAATGACAGTACACAACCAACAATAACCTAATTCCTCTATAGTTAACTGTCTTGTTTATATCACATTTTCCTTTAAATATTGGTTCTCCAACTTTTGGAACTTTACCCTCTGGCCAGATTATATTAAGTATCTGTGCCAATAACACACAACCCCCATGACCTCCAGCAATCCCATCAATACCACTAACTTTATTGCGTTTTATTCCTTTATTTCATTTATGTCAATCTGTCTGTCCAAATACTCTACATTTAATGTATCCTTTCTTAGTTGCTTACCCTGATGTGTTAAAATATACACGCAATTGCTCTGAATTAATATTATTTTCATTTTTTCTCTTGTTATGTAATCTCTTAACCATTACCCATATTGTTTTATTGTCATCTGTTGTATTTGCTGCCTGTATTCTCTTGCAAATTTTCTCCCCCACTCCTTCCCCTCAGGGGCTCACCTTATGTGAGTACGGGTTTTTGGCGCACCCGGGGGTTCCCGAGCCAATCATCGCCACATTCATCCCCTCACCCCCATCCGGTCGAGGTGGGTTCTTCAAGTGACCGGTGGACCCAAGGTAGGCTCTCGTGCGTTCTTTGCATTCCATACATACTGCACCTCACCATCGTTCCTTTCTTCCCTTATCACTTTCCGGCCATTTCGCACCACGACATTCGCATATCTCTCTTTTTCTTCCCCGCCGGCCTACCTTGCGTGCGAAACGCCCACACAGTTTTAGTTTCTTTTATCTTTTTATTTAAATCCTCCGTGGACACAGCCTGACGGATACCCGCGCACCGCGTGCGCAGCTGGGTGAGTGGGTAATGGCGTCATCCCCACCACCCGGGGTCGTCATGTAGGGTTGTTGTTCGTATCCGCTGTTCAACTGCAGTCCCGCGGGGGGGCCATTGCATGAGCTGCTGGCTTCCGACGGCGATTGGGTCCCTCTGTCTATGTTCTGGGAGGTGTGACCCTGGGGTGAGCTAGGTATAGATAGGCCACTCACCCAAGCCGGGGTAACGCCCGGGAAGTCAGAGCCCGAGGTCGGAGACGGTTGCAATGGTGGAGGATTTTTTTCGCTATGGAGCACCCTTTCTCCATTGTTAACAACAAGCGCCGCAAAGTTTTAGTAACAGAAGTAGCACCGCCAACAGCTGGTTGTTACTTAGTGATTACCCGTACAGAGGAAGGACAATCATTCGAGAAGGTGAACCCTTTTATCATCCAGAAGGGCATTGACTCAATTGCTGGTCCGGTTCTTTCCTGCACTCGGCTTCGTAATGGTTCGTTGTTAGTGCAAAGCAAATCCGAGGCACAAAGTAAGTCCTTGTTGAGCGCCACGCTTCTCCACGGTTATCCTATCCGTGTTGAGAAGCACCGCACCTTGAATTCTTGTAGAGGCGTTGTCACCACGCATAGCCTCGATGGTATCTCTGACGAAGACCTGGTGGAATATCTTGCAGACCAGAGGGTGACAGCGGTTCATCGAGTGCAGGCCAAACGCGACGGCGTGTTGGTACCCACTCGTACCCTGTTTATTACATTTGATGGCGTCGATCTGCCCACGAGCATTTCCGCAGGGTACGAACGGATTTCTGTGAGGCCTTATATTCCTAGACCTCTGCGTTGTTTTAAATGCCAACGTTTTGGGCATACGCAAGTCTCATGTAAGAGTGCCCTTAACATCTGTGCAACCTGTAGCCAGCCCTCACACGAAGGTACCTGTTCAACAGCCCCCGTCTGCGTTAATTGTAAAGGGTCTCATTCTGCTTCGTTTGCCGACTGTCCGCGGTACTTGGACGAGAAGGCGATCCAGGAGATCCGGGTAAAGGAAAAACTCTCCTTCGCTGAAGCCCGGAGGCGTTACCATGCGCGCCAACCTTCACTCCTGCGATCTGGCACATTTAGTTCTGTTGTTGCCTCGCCGGTACCACGAGTAGATGCCGAAACTCAGACCTGGACCTTGACTGGATTAACCGCCACTACCATCCGGCCGTCTATTAAGGCTACAGTTACCAAGCCGTATAAACCTGGTCCCAAGTCAATGAAGTCGCAAGCCGTTGAAAAGAAGCCCAAGCAGAAACTTCGTAGGGAAGATTTTTTGAAAGACCCTCCGCGTGCGCGCGGTAACAAAAGTTCACCTTCTCCTCCTCGGAGGTCGCTGTCCCACAAAGGTCCTGGGACAAGCCGCGCTCAGCGGCACCCTTCACCCATCGCCACCCAGAACCGATTCACGGCGCTTGAATCGGTTTCTGGCACTGAGCGCGTGGGCCCTCCCTCCGAGGAAGCTATGGAGTCTGACCAACTCCATACAAAAAGCCCGAGCCCAAAGGTTAAACAAAAGGTAATTTTAAGCCGCCCTTCTAAATAGACAGTTTATCCCCTTATTCTTAATGGCTATCCTGACCTGGAATGTACGTGGTGTACGATCGCATAGGGCGGAACTGCAGCTTTTATTGCGTTCCCATTCGCCTATGGTCGTATGTTTGCAGGAGACTAAGCTTCGCCCTCACGATCCTTTTGATCTCCGAGGATATACTCCGGTTCGCTACGACCTTGAACCGGAGGAGGGTACTCCTGCTCATGGTGGTGTCATGATTTTGGTGCGTAATGACGTTCATTTTCAAACTATCACACTTACGTCCGACTTGCAAGCTGTTGCCATTAGACTGCAGTTACCCGGTTTTTTCTTTTCTGTTTGTTCTGTGTATTCACCTCCATCGTCTCCCCTCGCTCCCGCGGACATTCGATCTCTCCTGTCCGCTCTCCCAACACCATTTCTTCTGTTGGGAGATTTTAATGCCCATCACCCACTATGGGGTTCGCCAAGGGCTTGTGCGAGGGGAACTCTTCTTTCCGACATTTTTTATCAGTTCAATCTTTCCATCCTCAATACAGGTGCACCTACTTTTATTTCTGATTCTTCTGGTACATTCTCTCACCTGGACCTTGCCATTTGCTCCCTCCAGCTTGCTAGTCGTCTGCTGTGGAACGTCGTCGCTGACACCTACTCCAGCGACCATTACCCCTGCATCGTTTCTCTTCTGTCACACCACGTCCAACATTCCAGAGTACCTACCTGGATATTCCCAAAAGCCGACTGGAGTTTGTATTCCAGCCTCGTGCATTTTGACTACCAGCCCTTCACCGACATTAACGAACTAGTGCAGTACCTTACGTCTACTCTTTTCTCTGCTGCCGAACGCGCCATTCCCCGTTCATCCTCTCAACCTCGGCGAATGCCTGTTCCGTGGTGGAACGAGGATTGTCGGGCCGCCGTTCGTGCTCGTAGGGCTGCACTTAGGGTGTTTCGGCGCCACCCTACACTTGATAATTTGGTGACTTTTAAACAATCGCGCGCCAGGGCTCGTCGCACTATTCAGGATAGCAAGAAGGCGTCGTGGGCTCGTTTTGTCGAGTCTTTTAATCGCTTTACGCCTTCATCTGTTGTTTGGGATAAACTTCGTCGCTTCTCAGGTAAAGTGTCGCATTGTACTGTTTCTGGCCTACAGGTTTCTAATGCCACCATAGTGGATCCGGCTGCCATCGCTAACACTCTGGGTGCTGCCTTTGAGGCGGTATCCAACGGACCATTATTCCGCCGGCTTTCGCTCTATCAAAGACCGGCTGGATTCCGACACCTTTAATTTTCGATCTGCTAATATTGAGTGTTATAATGAACTTTTCACAATGAGGGAGCTGGAGCACGCTCTTCATTGCTCTCGGCACTCCGCTCCTGGACCGGACGGCATTCATGTCCTGATGTTAAAGAACCTTTCAGCCGACAGTAAACTCTTTCTCTTACAGGTCTATAACCGTATTTGGCAGGACGGCATTTTTCCTTCCGTTTGGCGCGAAGCCACCATTGTCCCTATACTTAAGCCTGGGAAGGATCGCCAACTACCTTCCAGCTACCGCCCTATCTCCCTCACCAGTTGCATTTGCAAGGTGATGGAGCGCATGATCAACGGGCGGTTGACATGGTGGCTTGAGTCTCAGAAACTTCTAGTGAACGCTCAGTGCGGGTTTCGTCGCTATCGCTCTACCGTCGACCATCTGGTGTCCTTGTCGACGCATATTATGAATGGATTTCTGAGAAAGTGTCAAACCGTGGCTGTATTTTTTGACCTGGAGAAAGCTTATGACACTTGTTGGAGGGGCGGCATTTTACGTAGACTTCACGCATGGAATATCCGCGGTCGTCTTCCCATATTTCTTCGGGAGTTCATGACGGACCGCGTCTTTCGTGTACGTGTGGGCTCGGTTTTATCTCGTCGTTTTATTCAAGAGAACGGAGTACCGCAGGGCTATGTACTCAGTGTCACACTTTTTGCGATTGCTATCAACCCCATTGTTGATTGTATTCCACCTGGCATTTCATCGTCCCTTTTTGTTGACGATTTCGCTATTTATTGTAGTTCACGGCGGACCTGTCTACTCGAACGCCGTCTCCAGAGCTGTATCGACCGTCTCTACGCCTGGAGTAACGCCAACGGCTTTAATTTCTCCGCCGAGAAATCCGTCTGCATCAACTTTTGGCGCCGGAAGTATTTCCCTCCGCCCTCTCTCCATCTTGGGCCAGGGATACTTCCATTTGCAGACGAGGCGAAATTTTTGGGGTTGATTTTTGACAGGAAGTTGTGTTGGACCTCGCACGTTTCCTTTTTAAAAGCAAAGTGTGACCGTTCTCTTAATATTTTACGTGTTTTAAGTGGCACATCCTGGGGAGCTGATCGGACCGTCCTTCTTCGCCTTTATCGCTCTTTGGTCCGATCCAAGCTTGATTACGGGTGTATTGTTTATTCGTCGGCACGTCCATCTGTGTTACGTCGATTGAATGCCATTCACCATCGTGGCATAAGAGTCGCTACAGGGGCCTTTCCAACTAGCCCTGTACCCAGTCTGTACGCAGAAGCTGCAGAGCCTCCGCTGTCCTTCCGGCGTGAGATGCTTTTGTGCAGCCATGCTTGTCGACTCTCAAGCTTGCCTAACCACCCGTCCTTCGATGTCTTTTACGAGGATTCGCTTGATCGCCAATATTTCGTTAGCTCCTCTGCATTGCTCCCTCCAGGGGTTCGATTTCGACTGCTACTTCGGCATTTGGACGTTACGCCAGCGCCGGCCCTTACCCGAGGGGAAACGCGCTTTCCTCCATGGTCGCGCGCTGAGGCCCACTTCCACCTTGGGCTAACGTCGATGCCGAAGAATGAGACCCCTGCTTCAGTCCTTAGATCCGCATTTTTAGAACTTCAGGCAACATTCGGAGACTGTAATTTTATTTATACTGATGGGTCTAAGACTGATGTTGGAGTAGGATGTGCCTTTGTTTTAGGTGCGCATAGTTTTACTTTTCGTTTACCCGGGCAATGTTCGATTTATACCGCCGAACTTTTTAGTATCTATCAATGTGTTTTATACATTCAGCGGCATGTCTTACGGCGTTGTGTTGTTTGTTCGGATTCTCTGAGTGCCCTTCAGAGTATTAACGCGCTGTACTCTTACCACCCCCTCGTACAGCGCATTCATGACCTGCTCTATTCGCTAGGTGCCTCTGGCATCAGCGTCTCTTTTATGTGGATTCCAGGTCATGTGGGTATCTCAGGGAATGAGTCGGCCGACGCCGCTGCGAAATCGGCGATTTTATTACCCAGATTTTTTACTTCTGTTGTTCCCTCGTCAGATTCGTGTGTTATTTTACGTCGCCGCATCCTCTCGCGCTGGCGCGATGAGTGGACGGCCCTCCGGGGGAACAAGTTGCGGGAGGTTAAACCTCTTCCGCTAGTCTGGGCTACCTCTTCCCGTGCTTCTCGTCGGGAAGAGGTACTTTTAACACGCCTTCGTATCGGACATTGCCTTTTTAGTCATAGATACCTGTTAAGTGGTGATCCCGCACCTCTGTGTGGTCAGTGTGACGTGCCCTTAACGGTCCGTCACATTTTAACCGAGTGTCAAGTTTTAGCTCCACTGCGCGTTCGCGTGGGTCTGCCTGTTGGCCTAGCCAACGTGTTGGCAGACGACGCGCGTGCTGTAGAATGTCTTTTACGTTTTATCACTGACATTGGTTTTAGCCGTCGCATTTGATGCGCTGAGCGCCTTTTAGCTGTTTGATTTTATATTGTTAGTTTTAATGGGGCCCTTGTCCCCTGACATAAGGCGCTCATGTTCCTTGCATTCTACAGTTCTTGACACGTTTTATTCTTTCAGTGACCATGATTTTAGTGTGTTAGTTTTTCAGATATATTTATTGTTATTCTTGTTATTGTTATTATTGTTATTGTTTTTATTGTTATTATTGTTATTGTTATTCTATTGTTATTTTTAACCTTTTTGACATTGCGGGTTTGTGTCCCGTTTTTTAATTATGCGGTTTTTTACCTGTCTTTTATATTGTGACCTTATATTTTACTCATTGTAAGGGCGCTGATGACCGCAGCAGTTTAGCGCCCTTAAACCGCATATCATCATCATCACACCCCCACTCCTTCTTGTTTTCTTCCATTACAAATTTGTATCCATGTCATTCAACCATAAAATTTTCCCTTTCCTGCTGTTCCCCTGTTTGTCTCCATTTTCTCTGCTCTCTGTTTAGCAATTGTACAGCCCTCCTGTAACTTGTTACTCAATCCTTTCACTCTCATCTTGTTGTCTGCTTGTTTGACCAACCTCTGTAGTTTCTGAATCATTTCCACTGTTTTCTTTTCCTTCATTACTGTATCTTATTATCGTTAAATGCTGCAATTTAGCTTCTAGCTCTCCTATAAATCCTGCTACTTGTTTATCTTTCCATTTATATCTCTCGCTGGTAATTGCAACGTGTTCTTTGGATCTTGACACTTTGCTATACTTATTTTTAAATTTCCCTATTAGTGGAAAATAGCTGCTAGTACACACTACATCCACAACTTGGAAGTCTGTCAGATATACATCAACTTTCCTCTAGTGCCATTACGAATTATCAAGTTGTGTTTTCACCGATAACCTAGCTCCTTCCCTGTTATATATTTTATCGTTACCTACTGACTCTTCCCATATCAGTCTGTCCTCCCCTATTCTTGCTATAATAAAGTTGTTATATATGTATTTAGTTTGCAGAGTCTCTATGTCCTTTCCTAGGTTAAAAAACAGATTAGGATTATAAAACTCCGAGGTGTTGGGTGATGCTATACCACCTATTTCACACCATAGAGTTGAAATGTCATGTAAATCATTGAATACTTTCACTGCACCAATTCTTCCTGATAACCAACCCTTGTCTTTCTTCTTACTGCCTGCTTTACATAAAAGTTGTAGCCACTTTTATCACCACAAGCCTCAGCACTCCCTCTACACTCTGCTCACTTCCCTCCACATGTGCAGATGACATATCTTGTTTTGTTTTAACTTCTTACTGACACTTTTGGTTCTTGCAAGTCTATCCATAGCTGAAGTCCTCGAACAAATGCCCTGGATTTTCTCATTTCTGTTATCACAAGATATTCCTGTAATCATTTTCAAGAATTATATGGGAATCTTTTAACGTTTGATATTCATAGTAATGAGTTTCACTATTATTGGTCGTCGGTTTGTTCTTGCTTACGAGTTGCATGCCTAGTTTTTTGTGAAAATTGCCATGTCCATTTATCCCTTACTTCCTGCACTCCAAATATAATAATGTTAATTTTCTGCTGCTCTTCCTGTCTTTTACATTCTTCTACTTCCTCGCGTAGCTGTCCTGCACAATTTTTCAGTTTCCTTTACTCCTTCTATTCTGTTACTAATTTTTTCATCCATCTTGTTTTTCATCTATCTTAAATAAGTTAGGTCTACTGCGATGGTTTTAAGTGTTTCCAAAATGTGTTCTATTTCTGGCTCCAGATTCAACTCAACTCCTGTGATCACCAACAATGTTGCCACATTAAAGCAGCTAGACCTCTGCAATATGTTTGTACTATTCAATAGCCCAATTGTTGCCTGATACGTCTGTATTTACACCCACTCTTGTAAATACCTCCCTCTGTAAGTTCAACCTCTTATGTACAAGTTGTCACTATTTGACCAATCTGGACCACATTTTGGACATGTACGCTTTAGGTACAAGTAAATATTACAGGCTATTTACCACTTTCAAAAATCATCCTGTCGCTATTTTCAACCCCGTACATAGTTGAATGGGAATGCAATATTGGGTAAGATAGTAATTGTATAAAGAGAGAAGAATAACTAATATTTTGTAATTAACAACTGAGAAGATTCTTGATGATCATAAACTATGTGACTTTTCCAAAGAGGTTAACTTGGTGGCCGGGGAATCTTCATATTCTATAGCTTCATTGTATATGTCAAGGGTTTGTTCATTATGTTATTATCTGTACAAAACAAGGAGCTAGATAACGCTGGTAAAAGTTGCTCAGCTAATAGTTCTAGAGCAAAGTTGCCGCACGGTATCGCTGTAGACCACAGTTTCTCCTTTTCAATTGCACTGTTTAAAGTTGTTAATACTCATTATTTATAGTATTATAGCTGAGCATGGCTAAAACTTATAAATCAGGCTGTCCAAACTGTGTCTCTACAGTTATGTGTCAAAGCAGATGTAAGACCTTGACCATTGTACACCACTGCAAGTGCAGTTGAGTTGTAAGAAGTGAAGATGTGTCAACCTTGCCTCTAATTTACCTTTCAGACAGTGTACTTACACGCAAAAGCATTTTTTAGATAAGCTTAAAGTTTTAAAGTTAGTGTTATAAGTGTAGTGGTTTTAATTAAGTATTTACAATGATGCCCGCTGGACTCTGCGCCAAGTGACTGGGGTGAATGAGTATGCTACTTCACGCTGTGTGTGTCTGTCACACTCATAAACCATCTGCCAACACAGCGCTTGCTTCAGATTCCTTCTCGTTTTGTACGGATTTTAACTACAGGACCAAGGAGAAGGTACAGCTGAGCTTTAAAACTTCACCTTCCTCGACAATTCTGATCAGACATTTGAGTTTATACAGCATCAGCTATGCTTTGTAAAGTGAAGTGACTGTGCAACTGAGCTAGGTCACAATAGTAAAGTGAAG
Source organism: Deroplatys truncata (assembly GCA_030765065.1). NCBI lineage: Eukaryota > Metazoa > Arthropoda > Insecta > Mantodea > Mantidae > Deroplatys > Deroplatys truncata. The sequence goes on along the minus strand of CM060986.1, from coordinate 4,352,723 downwards.
TGACTGTGAAAGTGAGCTAGGTCACAATAGTAAAGTGAAGTGACTGTGAAACTGAGCTAGGTCACAATAGTAAAGTGAAGTGACTGTGAAACTGAACTAAGTCTCAATAGTAAAGTGAAGTGACTGTGAAACTCAGCTAGGTCACAATAGTAAAGTGAAGTGACTGTGAAACTGAGCTAGGTCACAATAGTAAAGTGAAGTGACTGTGAAACTCAGCTAGGTCACAATAGTAAAGTGAAGTGACTGTGAAACTGAGCTAGGTCACAATAGTAAAGTGAAGTGACTGTGAAACTGAGCTAGGTCACAATAGTAAAGTGAAGTGACTGTGAAACTGAACTAAGTCACAATAGTAAAGTGAAGTGACTGTGTAACTGAAGTAAGTCACAATAGTAAAGTGAAGTACCTGTGAAACTGAGCTAGGTCACAATAGTAAAGTGAAGTGACTGTGAAACTGAACTAGGTCACAATAGTAAAGTGAAGTGACTGTGAAACTGAGCTAGGTCACAATAGTAAAGTGAAGTAACTGTGAAACTGAACTAAGTCACAATAGTAAAGTGAAGTGACTGTGAAACTGAGCTAGGTCACAATAGTAAAGTGAAGTACCTGTGAAACTGAACTAGGTCACAATAGTAAAGTGAAGTGACTGTGAAACTGAGCTAGGTCACAATAGTAAAGTGAAGTAACTGTGAAACTGAACTAAGTCACAATAGTAAAGTGAAGTGACTGTGAAACTGAGCTAGGTCACAATAGTAAAGTGAAGTACCTGTGAAACTGAACTAGGTCACAATAGTAAAGTGAAGTGACTGTGAAACTGAGCTAGGTCACAATAGTAAAGTGAAGTAACTGTGAAACTGAACTAAGTCACAATAGTAAAGTGAAGTGACTGTGAAACTGAGCTAGGTCACAATAGTAAAGTGAAGTGACTGTGAAACTGAACTAGGTCACAATAGTAAAGTGAAGTGACTGTGAAACTGAGCTAGGTCACAATAGTAAAGTGAAGTGACTGTGTAACTGAGCTAGGTCACAATAGTAAAGTGAAGTGACCGTGAAACTGAACTAAGTCACAATAGTAAAGTGAAGTGACTGTGTAACTGAGCTAGGTCACAATAGTAAAGTGAAGTGACTGTGAAACTGAACTAAGTCACAATAGTAAAGTGAAGTGACTGTGTAACTGAGCTAGGTCACAATAGTAAAGTGAAGTAACTGTGAAACTGAACTAAGTCACAATAGTAAAGTGAAGTAACTGTGAAACTGAACTAGGTCACAATAGTAAAGTGAAGTACCTGTGAAACTGAACTAAGTCACAATAGTAAAGTGAACTAACTGTGAAACTGAACTAGGTCACAATAGTAAAGTGAAGTGACTGTGAAACTGAGCTAGGTCACAATAGTAAAGTGAAGTAACTGTGTAACTGAGCTAGGTCACAATAGTAAAGTGAAGTAACTGTGAAACTGAACTAAGTCACAATAGTAAAGTGAAGTGACTGTGAAACTGAACTAAGTCACAATAGTAAAGTGAAGTGACTGTGTAACTGAGCTAGGTCACAATAGTAAAGTGAAGTAACTGTGAAACTGAACTAAGTCACAATAGTAAAGTGAAGTAACTGTGAAACTGAACTAGGTCACAATAGTAAAGCGAAGTACCTGTGAAACTGAACTAGGTCACAATACTAAAGTGAAGTACCTGTGAAACTGAGCTAGGTCACAATAGTAAAGTGAAGTGACTGTGAAACTGAGCTAGGTCACAATAGTAAAGTGAAGTAACTGTGAAACTGAACTAAGTCACAATAGTAAAGTGAAGTAACTGTGAAACTGAACTAGGTCACAATAGTAAAGCGAAGTACCTGTGAAACTGAGCTAGGTCACAATACTAAAGTGAAGTACCTGTGAAACTGAGCTAGGTCACAATAGTAAAGTGAAGTGACTGTGAAACTGAGCTAGGTCACAATAGTAAAGTGAGTTGACTGTGAAACTGAACTAAGTCACAATAGTAAAGTGAAGTGACTGTGTAACTGAACTAAGTCACAATAGTAAAGTGAAGTGACTGTGAAACTGAACTAGGTCACAATAGTAAAGTGAAGTACCTGTGAAACTGAGCTAGGTCACAATAGTAAAGTGAAGTACCTGTGAAACTGAGCTAGGTCACAATAGTAAAGTGAAGTGACTGTGAAACTGAGCTAGGTCACAATAGTAAAGTGAAGTACCTGTGAAACTGAGCTAGGTCACAATAGTAAAGTGAAGTGACTGTGAAACTGAGCTAGGTCACAATAGTAAAGTGAAGTGACTGTGAAACTGAGCTAGGTCACAATAGTAAAGTGAAGTGACTGTGAAACTGAGCTAGGTCACAATAGTAAAGTGAGTTGACTGTGTAACTGAACTAAGTCACAATAGTAAAGTGAAGTACCTGTGAAACTGAACTAAGTCACAATAGTAAAGTGAAGTGACTGTGAAACTGAGCTAGGTCACAATAGTAAAGTGAAGTAACTGTGAAACTGAACTAAGTCACAATAGTAAAGCGAAGTACCTGTGAAACTGAGCTAGGTCACAATACTAAAGTGAAGTACCTGTGAAACTGAGCTAGGTCACAATAGTAAAGTGAAGTGACTGTGAAACTGAGCTAGGTCACAATAGTAAAGTGAGTTGACTGTGAAACTGAACTAAGTCACAATAGTAAAGTGAAGTGACTGTGTAACTGAACTAAGTCACAATAGTAAAGTGAAGTACCTGTGAAACTGAGCTAGGTCACAATAGTAAAGTGAAGTACCTGTGAAACTGAGCTAGGTCACAATAGTAAAGTGAGTTGACTGTGAAACTGAACTAAGTCACAATAGTAAAGTGAAGTGACTGTGTAACTGAACTAAGTCACAATAGTAAAGTGAAGTGACTGTGAAACTGAACTAAGTCACAATAGTAAAGTGAAGTGACTGTGAAACTGAGCTAGGTCACAATAGTAAAGTGAAGTAACTGTGAAACTGAACTAAGTCACAATAGTAAAGCGAAGTACCTGTGAAACTGAGCTAGGTCACAATACTAAAGTGAAGTACCTGTGAAACTGAGCTAGGTCACAATAGTAAAGTGAAGTGACTGTGAAACTGAGCTAGGTCACAATAGTAAAGTGAGTTGACTGTGAAACTGAACTAAGTCACAATAGTAAAGTGAAGTGACTGTGTAACTGAACTAAGTCACAATAGTAAAGTGAAGTACCTGTGAAACTGAGCTAGGTCACAATAGTAAAGTGAAGTACCTGTGAAACTGAGCTAGGTCACAATAGTAAAGTGAGTTGACTGTGAAACTGAACTAAGTCACAATAGTAAAGTGAAGTGACTGTGTAACTGAACTAAGTCACAATAGTAAAGTGAAGTGACTGTGAAACTGAACTAAGTCACAATAGTAAAGTGAAGTGACTGTGAAACTGAGGTAGGTCACAATAGTAAAGTGAAGTGACTGTGAAACTGAACTAAGTCACAATAGTAAAGTGAAGTGACTGTGAAACTGAGCTAGGTCACAATAGTAAAGTGAAGTGACTGTGAAACTGAACTAAGTCACAATAGTAAAGTGAGTTGACTGTGTAACTGAACTAAGTCACAATAGTAAAGTGAAGTACCTGTGAAACTGAACTAAGTCATAATAGTAAAGTGATGTGACTGTGAAACTGAACTAAGTCACAATAGTAAAGTGAAGTGACTGTGTAACTGAACTAAGTCACAATAGTAAAGTGAAGTGACTGTGAAACTGAGCTAGGTCACAATAGTAAAGTGAAGTACCTGTGAAACTGAGCTAGGTCACAATAGTAAAGTGAAGTGACTGTGAAACTGAGCTAGGTCACAATAGTAAAGTGAGTTGACTGTGAAACTGAACTAAGTCATAATAGTAAAGTGATGTGACTGTGAAACTGAACTAAGTCACAATAGTAAAGTGAAGTGACTGTGTAACTGAACTAAGTCACAATAGTAAAGTGAAGTGACTGTGAAACTGAACTAAGTCACAATAGTAAAGTGAAGTGACTGTGAAACTGAACTAAGTCACAATAGTAAAGTGAAGTGACTGTGAAACTGAGCTAGGTCACAATAGTAAAGTGAAGTGACTGTGAAACTGAACTAAGTCACAATAGTAATGTGAAGTGACTGTGAAACTGAACTAAGTCACAATAGTAATGTGAAGTGACTGTGAAACTGAACTAAGTCACAATAGTAAAGTGAAGTGACTGTGAAACTGAACTAGGTCACAATAGTAAAGTGAAGTGACTGTGAAACTGAACTAAGTCACAATAGTAAAGTGAAGTGACTGTGAAACTGAGCTAGGTCACAATAGTAAAGTGAAGTGACTGTGAAACTGAACTAAGTCACAATAGTAAAGTGAAGTGACTGTGAAACTGAACTAAGTCACAATAGTAAATTGAAGTGACTGTGAAACTGAACTAGGTCACAATAGTAAAGTGAAGTGACTGTGAAACTGAGCTAGGTCACAATAGTAAAGTGAAGTGACTGTGAAACTGAACTAAGTCACAATAGTAAAGTGAAGTGACTGTGAAACTGAACTAAGTCACAATAGTAAAGTGAAGTGACTGTGAAACTGAACTAAGTCACAATAGTAAAGTGAAGTGACTGTGAAACTGAACTAGGTCACAATAGTAAAGTGAAGTGACTGTGAAACTGAACTAAGTCACAATAGTAAAGTGAAGTGACTGTGTAACTGAACTAAGTCACAATAGTAAAGTGAAATGACTGTGAAACTGAGCTAGGTCACAATAGTAAAGTGAAGTGACTGTGAAACTGAGCTAGGTCACAATAGTAAAGTGAAGTGACTGTGAAACTGAACTAAGGTGTCAGCCACATATTTGAGCTAGAGTGCTAGTATGAGACTGCCGTCCGTGAAGGTGTTTGCAGCCACTGTTGAGAGCGGAGCCCATTGCTGTTCCTGAAATGGGTGAATGTTAGGTAGTGCTCTACTAGATCTGAAAGTAATCCGTAGCTTTCAAGTTTGTGTGTGTGATGATTTATGGAGTGTCTGGTGAAAAGTGAATGAGAATGTGTGTACAAAATGAGCATCATGAACACAAGGTTTTGGTTTTTCCCACCATGTTGAACGAATGGCACTCCTGAATTTTAGTAGACATAAATAGAGGGGATTTGATCCATGTGGGATCAGGTCTCAGGGATGGAAGAGGATTTTATCAAAAGTGTTGTGTTTGTTTGGGTGTAGGATTCTTGTGTATTTGTGTGTAGATGAGGAGGCTGAACATTTTGTGATGGTAGTTGTAGGTGTTCAGTGACATTACCTTTATTGGCTGCTAGCATTGTCACATCCAGATTTGATACCATCAACCAAAGTGCCTTGTGTCATGTTACCTTTTGGTGGTTTAGCCTTAGTAGTGATTTGGGTGTCGCTGTTTGGTCTGGAAGGACTATTTCTAGTCGTGATATGATTTCTTCAGTGCCATGCTGAGACCTTTTGCTAGGATGGGCTCATCAATGAGTGTGTCGGATGTTGATATTGTTGAAACTTCTTCTGTTGCTGTTGGTGGTGTGATCTGCGAGGATGGTTGTGGCATGCTTTTCCATAGGAATCCTCATGCTTGGTATAGCTCAAGATCTGTGTGAATTGTTGTCTCTATAGATTAGCTTATCTGTGGGTTGCACAAGATAATGTTCCAGACACTGGGATCACTTATGCAGGATCTTCATTTATTTGTTATTTTCTCTAAAATGGCTTTAGAGTTTTGATTAAACTACTGTAGATTTAAGTTATTTGTATGACATTGAATCTTCTGTGAAGTCGTCTTCATTCTGAATGAATTTTTCATAATGTTGTATAATTGGTAAACCGTAAGAAAAAGATAAAAGCTTACCACACAAAGGAATATAAATATCATATCAAACTTTTTCATACCATTAACCATTTACGAGATTTGTTGCTATTTATGTTACTTTATCATATTTTAGTTGAACTAATAAGTCACCATATGTTGTGCAAAATGTTTGAATTTGAAAGCTAGCATATAGAGACCTGCTTACTATCTCTTGTATCTATAATGTGAACTGTTTGATTTGCAGACTCTGGGTTCATGAGGTGCTGAGAGTGTTCTACGACCGTCTTATTGAGGATACAGACAGAAAGTGGCTGTACAACAAGCTGCGTTATTGTGTCAAGGAAGTGTTCAAGGATTTCTTTGATCAGGTTCTGGACACACTGCAGGACGAAGAGGGCAAGGTAATTTGTCAAGAATAAACTCAAGTGGAATACAAGTAGTAGGTAAATATCTTGCCTTTATGTTAGCATATTCCTGGTGTAATCAGCTGTAGTTGCAATGGCAATAAACACTTATCTACAAGCAGAGAAAGTACTATACTCGTTCCCTGAATGTGTGTATTTACAGGCCTAAGTTCAGGGTACCTCCACTGTCATCCAATGTGCCAAACGTGGTATTCAAGTTAGGTATTTAACACCAACAGTTTCAAGAAAATCCCTCCCCCCCCCAGTACTCTTCACATGTATGAAAACTTTTGTTCATGTTTTATTTTCTTAAAATGCCTCTAATGAGTTCGATTAAAATATATGTTTAAGATTTGAAGTTGTTGAAAATACTCAGTGTGTAAAGTGCTGTTCATTTTGAATGGCTTTTGTAAATCAAAAACGAGTGCAAAAACAATGTAGATCAACACACATGTACTGATATTGAGTTGAATTTTCAAATAAGTATGTGCAGAGATAGTTGGTAACACATCACATATTTGAGGCTCTGTATGTTGCAATATAAACAGAAGAAATTGGACCAGCATAACAACATAAATAATTTGATAATTGAGAACACTATTTTCCTTCTTCCTGCTCATATTCACCTGTTTATGTGAAAACTGTGTAGCAAAGTTTAAACTTTCATCTACTGGATTAGCTAAGAAAATCAGAAATATACACATGATAGGGCTGTAAAGGCAAGGATTCACCAGAAAAATCTTGTAGCTAATTGTACAATAAGAGGACAATAAATTAAATTCATATTGCCAGCTACTGGTTAATGTACCTATTGGCCCAAATATAAGATGACTGACTTTTTGGAAAGTTTTCACCCCCAAAAAAAATAAAAAAGAATCATCTAAATAATGAATGCAATTAAAAAATATTGACGACATATGGGAAAGCCCTGATTTTGTTTTCCCTGCTCAAATTGAGTGACAATGTATCAACTTCATGAAATTCCCCTGCATACATCTTGTATTGTTCCATTTAGTTGCCACATTTAACATCTAGGGTCATGTTGGCAGCAGTGGTACTTCCGAACTCTAAGGAGCATAGGGAATAAATAGTCCCAGATAAACAAGAATTGCCACCCCCAGGACCTCCAAATGGCAACCAACCACCACACCCACTCTGTACGTACTATTGTAGTCTCTCCATCTGCCATGAGACAGCTCTACAGTCCATCATGAAAGTGAGTAACAGCATTTTAAAGTGAAAGAGATTGTGTTATATTCAGGCCAGTACAGTCCATCATGAAAGTGAGTAACAACATTTTAAAGTGAAAGAGATTGTGTTATATTCAGGCCAGTACAGTCCATCATGAAAGAGAGTAACAACATTTTAAAGTAAAAGAGATTGTGTTATATTCAGGCCAGTACAGTCCATCATGAAAGAGAGTAACAACATTTTAAAGTGAAAGAGATTGTGATATATTCAGGCCAGTACAGTCCATAATGAAAGTGAGTAACAACATTTTAAAGTGAAAGAGATTGTGTTATATTCAGGCCAGTACAGTCCATCATGAAAGAGAGTAACAACATTTTAAAGTGAAAGAGATTGTGTTATATTCAGGCCAGTACAGTCCATAATGAAAGTGAGTAACAACATTTTAAAGTGAAAGAGATTGTGTTATATTCAGGCCAGTACAGTACATCATGAAAGTGAGTAACACATTTTAAAGTAAAAGAGATTGTGTTATATTCAGGCCAGTACAGTCCATCATGAAAGTGAGTAACAACATTTTAAAGTGAAAGAGATTGTGTTATATTCAGGCCAGTACAGTCCATAATGAAAGTCAGTAACAACATTTTAAAGTGAAAGAGATTGTGTTATATTCAGGCCAGTACTGTCCATCATGAAAGTGACTAACAACATTTTAAAGTGAAAGAGATTGTGTTTTATTCAGGCCAGTACAGTCCATCATGAAAGTGACTAACAACATTTTAAATTGAAAGAGATTGTGTTATATTCAGGCCAGTACAGTCCATCATGAAAGTGACTAACAACATTTTAAAGTGAAAGAGATTGTGTTATATTCAGGCCAGTACAGTCCATAATGAAAGTGAGTAACACATTTTAAAGTGAAAGAGATTGTGTTATATTCAGGCCAGTACAGTCCATCATGAAAGTGAGTAACACATTTTAAAGTGAAAGAGATTGTGTTATATTCAGGCCAGTACAGTCCATCATGAAAGTGAGTAACACATTTAAAAGTGAAAGAGATTGTGTTATATTCAGGCCAGTACAGTCCATCATGAAAGTGAGTAACACATTTTAAAGTGAAAGAGATTGTGTTATATTCAGGCCAGTACAGTCCATCATGAAAGTGAGTATACATTTTAAAGTGAAAGAGATTGTGTTATATTCAGGCCAGTACAGTCCCTCATGAAAGTGAGTAACACATTTTAAAGTGAAAGAGATTGTGTTATATTCAGGCCAGTACAGTCCATCATGAAAGTGAGTAAAACATTTTAAAGTGAAAGAGATTGTGTTATATTCAGGCCAGTACAGTCCATCATGAAAGTGAGTAACACATTTTAAAGTGAAAGAGATTGTGTTATATTCAGGCCAGTACAGTCCATCATGAAAGTGAGTAACACATTTTAAAGTGAAAGAGATTGTGTTATATTCAGCCAGTACAGTCCATCATGAAAGTGAGTAACACATTTTAAAGTGAAAGAGATTGTGTTATATTCAGGCCAGTACAGTCCATCATGAAAGTAACAAGATTTTAAAGTGAAAGAGATTGTGTTATATTCAGGCCAGTACAGTCCATCATGAAAGAGAGTAACAACATTTTAAAGTAAAAGAGATTGTGTTATATTCAGGCCAGTACAGTCCATCATGAAAGAGAGTAACAACATTTTAAAGTGAAAGAGATTGTGTTATATTCAGGCCAGTACAGTCCATAATGAAAGTGAGTAACAACATTTTAAAGTGAAAGAGATTGTGTTATATTCAGGCCAGTACAGTCCATCATGAAAGAGAGTAACAACATTTTAAAGTGAAAGAGATTGTGTTATATTCAGGCCAGTACAGTCCATAATGAAAGTGAGTAACAATATTTTAAAGTGAAAGAGATTGTGTTATATTCAGGCCAGTACAGTACATCATGAAAGTGAGTAACACATTTTAAAGTAAAAGAGATTGTGTTATATTCAGGCCAGTACAGTCCATCATGAAAGTGAGTAACAACATTTTAAAGTGAAAGAGATTGTGTTATATTCAGGCCAGTACAGTCCATAATGAAAGTCAGTAACAACATTTTAAAGTGAAAGAGATTGTGTTATATTCAGGCCAGTACTGTCCATCATGAAAGTGACTAACAACATTTTAAAGTGAAAGAGATTGTGTTTTATTCAGGCCAGTACAGTCCATCATGAAAGTGACTAACAACATTTTAAATTGAAAGAGATTGTGTTATATTCAGGCCAGTACAGTCCATCATGAAAGTGACTAATAACATTTTAAAGTGAAAGAGATTGTGTTATATTCAGGCCAGTACAGTCCATAATGAAAGTGAGTAACACATTTTAAAGTGAAAGAGATTGTGTTAAATTCAGGCCAGTACAGTCCATCATGAAAGTGAGTAACACATTTTAAAGTGAAAGAGATTGTGTTATATTCAGGCCAGTACAGTCCATCATGAAAGTGAGTACCACATTTAAAAGTGAAAGAGATTGTGTTATATTCAGGCCAGTACAGTCCATCATGAAAGTGAGTAACACATTTTAAAGTGAAAGAGATTGTGTTATATTCAGGCCAGTACAGTCCATCATGAAAGTGAGTATACATTTTAATGTGAAAGAGATTGTGTTATATTCAGGCCAGTACAGTCCTTCATGAAAGTGAGTAACACATTTTAAAGTGAAAGAGATTGTGTTATATTCAGGCCAGTACAGTCCATCATGAAAGTGAGTAAAACATTTTAAAGTGAAAGAGATTGTGTTATATTCAGGCCAGTACAGTCCATCATGAAAGTGAGTAACACATTTTAAAGTGAAAGAGATTGTGTTATATTCAGGCCAGTACAGTCCATCATGAAAGTGAGTAACACATTTTAAAGTGAAAGAGATTGTGTTATATTCAGCCAGTACAGTCCATCATGAAAGTGAGTAACACATTTTAAAGTGAAAGAGATTGTGTTATATTCAGGCCAGTACAGTCCATCATGAAAGTAACAACATTTTAAAGTGAAAGAGATTGTGTTATATTCAGGCCAGTACAGTCCATCATGAAAGTGAGTAACAACATTTTAAAGTGAAAGAGATTGTGTTATATTCAGGCCAGTACAGTCCATCATGAAAGTGAGTAACACATTTTAAAGTGAAAGAGATTGTGTTATATTCAGGCCAGTACAGTCCATCATGAAAGTGAGTAACACATTTTAAAGTGAAAGAGATTGTGTTATATTCAGGCCAGTACAGTCCATCATGAAAGTAACAACATTTTAAAGTGAAAGAGATTGTGTTATATTCAGGCCAGTACAGTCCATCATGAAAGTGAGTAACAACATTTTAAAGTGAAAGAGATTGTGTTATATTCAGGCAGTACAGTCCTTCATGAAAGTGAGTAACACATTTTAAAGTGAAAGAGATTGTGTTATATTCAGGCCAGTACAGTCCATCATGAAAGTGAGTAACACATTTTAAAGTGAAAGAGATTGTGTTATATTCAGGCCAGTACAGTCCATCATGAAAGTGAGTAACACATTTTAAAGTGAAAGAGATTGTGTTATATTCAGGCCAGTACAGTCCATCATGAAAGTGAGTAACACATTTTAAAGTGAAAGAGATTGTGTTATATTCAGGCCGGTACAGTCCATCATGAAAGTGAGTAAAATATTTTAAAGTGAAAGAGATTGTGTTATATTCAGGCCAGTACAGTCCATCATGAAAGTGACTAACAACATTTTAAAGTGAAAGAGGTTGTGTTATATTCAGGCCAGTACAGTCCATCATGAAAGTAACAACATTTTAAAGTGAAAGAGATTGTGTTATATTCAGGCCAGTACAGTCCATCATGAAAGTGAGTAACAACTTTTTAAAGTGAAAGAGATTGTGTTATATTCAGGCCAGTACAGTCCATCATGAAAGTAAGTAACAAGATTTTAAAGTGAAAGAGATTGTGTTATATTCAGGTCAGTACAGTCCATCATGAAGGTAAGTAACACATTTTAAAGTGAAAGAGATTGTGTTATATTCAGGCCAGTACAGTCCATCATGAAAGTAACAACATTTTAAAGTGAAAGAGATTGTGTTATATTCAGGCCAGTACAGTCCATCATGAAAGTGAGTAACTACATTTTAAAGTGAAAGAGATTGTGTTATATTCAGGCCAGTACAGTCCATCATGAAAGTGAGTAACACATTTTAAAGTGAAAGAGATTGTGTTATATTCAGGCCAGTACAGTCCATCATGAAAGTGAGTAACACATTTTAAAGTGAAAGAGATTGTGTTATATTCAGGCCAGTACAGTCCATCATGAAAGTGAGTAACACATTTTAAAGTGAAAGAGATTGTGTTATATTTAGGCCAGTACAGTCCATCATGAAAGTGACTAACAACATTTTAAAGTGAAAGAGATTGTGTTATATTCAGGCCAGTACAGTCCATCATGAAAGTGAGTAACAACATTTTAAAGTGAAAGAGATTGTGTTATATTCAGGCCAGTACAGTCCTTCATGAAAGTGAGTAACACATTTTAAAGTGAAAGAGATTGTGTTATATTCAGGCCAGTACAGTCCATCATGAAAGTGAGTAACAACATTTAAAAGTGAAAGAGATTTTGTTATATTCAGGCCAGTACAGTCCATCATGAAAGTGAGTAACAACACTTTAAAGTGAAAGAGATTGTGTTATATTCAGGCCAGTACAGTCCATCATGAAAGTGAGTAACACATTTTAAAGTGAAGGAGATTGTGTTATATTCAGGCCAGTTCAGTCCATCATGAAAGTGACACATTTTAAAGTGAAAGAGATTGTGTTATATTCAGGCCAGTACAGTCCATCATGAAAGTGAGTAACACATTTTAAAGTGAAAGAGATTGTGTTATATTCAGGCCAGTACAGTCCATCATGAAAGTGACACATTTTAAACTAAAAGAGATTGTGTTATATTCAGGCCAGTACAGTCCATCATGAAAGTGAGTAACACATCTTAAAGTGAAAAAGATTGTGTTATATTCAGGCCAGTAAAGTCCATCATGAAAGTGAGTAACACATTTTAAAGTGAAAGAGATTGTGTTATATTCAGGCCAGTACAGTCCATCATGAAACTAACAAGATTTTAAAGTGAAAGAGATTGTGTTATATTCAGGCCAGTACAGTCCATCATGAAAGTGAGTAACTACATTTTAAAGTGAAAGAGATTGTGTTATATTCAGGCCAGTACAGTCCATCATGAAAGTGAGTAACACATTTTAAAGTGAAAGAGATTGTGTTATATTCAGGCCAGTACAGTCCATCATGAAAGTGAGTAACACATTTTAAAGTGAAAGAGATTGTGTTATATTCCACCCAGTACAGTCCATCATGAAAGTGAGTAACAAGATTTTAAAGTGAAAGAGATTGTGTTATATTCAGGCCAGTACAGTCCATCATGAAAGTAACAACATTTTAAAGTGAAAGAGATTGTGTTATATTCAGGCCAGTACAGTCCATCATGAAAGTGAGTAACAACATTTTAAAGTGAAAGAGATTGTGTTATATTCAGGCCAGTACAGTCCATCATGAAAGTGAGTAACAACATTTTAAAGTGAAAGAGATTGTGTTATATTCAGGCCAGTACAGTCCATCATGAAAGTGAGTAACAACACTTTAAAGTGAAAGAGATTGTGTTATATTCAGGCCAGTACAGTCCATCATGAAAGTGAGTAACACATTTTAAAGTGAAGGAGATTGTGTTATATTCAGGCCAGTTCAGTCCATCATGAAAGTGACACATTTTAAAGTGAAAGAGATTGTGTTATATTCAGGCCAGTACAGTCCATCATGAAAGTGAGTAACACATTTTAAAGTGAAAGAGATTGTGTTATATTCAGGCCAGTACAGTCCATCATGAAAGTGACACATTTTAAACTAAAAGAGATTGTGTTATATTCAGGCCAGTACAGTCTATCATGAAAGTGAGTAACACATTTTAAAGTGAAAGAGATTGTGTTATATTCAGGCCAGTACAGTCCATCATGAAAGTAACAACATTTTAAACTGAAAGAGATTGTGTTATATTCAGGCCAGTACAGTCCATCATGAAAGTGAGTAACTACATTTTAAAGTGAAGGAGATTGTGTTATATTCAGGCCAGTACAGTCCTACATGGAAGTGACACATTTTAAAGTGAAAGAGATTGTGTTATATTCAGGCCAGTACAGTCCATCATGAAAGTGAGTAACACATTTTAAAGTGAAAGAGATTGTGTTATATTGAGGCCAGTACAGTCCATCATGAAAGTGACACATTTTAAACTGAAAGAGATTGTGTTATATTCAGGCCAGTACAGTCCATCATGAAAGTGAGTAACACATTTTAAAGTGAAAGAGATTGTGTTATATTCAGGCCAGTACAGTCCATCATGAAAGTGAGTAACACATTTTAAAGTGAAAGAGATTGTGTTATATTCAGGCCAGTACAGTCCATCATGAAAGTAACAAGATTTTAAAGTGAAAGAGATTGTGTTATATTCAGGTCAGTACAGTCCATCATGAAAGTGAGTAACACATTTTAAAGTGAAAGATGTTGTGTTAAATTCAGGCCAGTACAGTCCATCATGAAAGTGACTAACACATTTTAAAGTGAAAGAGATTGTGTTATATTCAGGCCAGTACAGTCCATCATGAAAGTGAGTAACACATTTTAAAGTGAAAGAGATTGTTTATATTCAGGCCAGTGCAGTCCATCATGAAAGTGAGTAACAACACTTTAAAGTGAAAGAGATTGTGTTATATTGAGGCCAGTACAGTCCATCATGAAAGTGACACATTTTAAACTGAAAGAGATTGTGTTATATTCAGGCCAGTACAGTCCATCATGAAAGTGAGTAACACATTTTAAAGTGAAAGAGATTGTGTTATATTCAGGCCAGTACAGTCCATCATGAAAGTGAGTAACACATTTTAAAGTGAAAGAGATTGTGTTATATTCAGGCCAGTACAGTCCATCATGAAAGTAACAAGATTTTAAAGTGAAAGAGATTGTGTTATATTCAGGTCAGTACAGTCCATCATGAAAGTGAGTAACACATTTTAAAGTGAAAGATGTTGTGTTAAATTCAGGCCAGTACAGTCCATCATGAAAGTGACTAACACATTTTAAAGTGAAAGAGATTGTGTTATATTCAGGCCAGTACAGTCCATCATGAAAGTGAGTAACACTTTTTAAAGTGAAAGAGATTGTGTTATATTCAGGCCAGTGCAGTCCATCATGAAAGTGAGTAACAACACTTTAAAGTGAAAGAGATTGTGTTATATTCAGGCCAGTACAGTCCATCATGAAAGTGAGTAACACATTTTAAAGTGAAGGAGATTGTGTTATATTCAAGCCAGTACAGTCCATCATGAAAGTGACACATTTTAAAGTGAAAGAGATTGTGTTATATTCAGGCCAGTACAGTCCATCATGAAAGTGAGTAACACATTTTAAAGTGAAAGAGATTGTGTTATATTCAGGCCAGTACAGTCCATCATGAAAGTGACACATTTTAAACTGAAAGAGATTGTGTTATATTCAGGCCAGTACAGTCCATCATGAAAGTGAGTAACACATTTTAAAGTGAAAGAGATTGTGTTATATTCAGGCCAGTACAGTCCATCATGAAAGTGAGTAACACATTTTAAAGTGAAAGAGATTGTGTTATATTCAGGCCAGTACAGTCCATCATGAAAGTGAGTAACACATTTTAAAGTGAAAGAGATTGTGTTATATTCAGGACAGTACAGTCCATCATTAAAGTGAGTAACACATTTTAAAGTGAAAGAGATTGTGTTATATTCAGGCCAGTAAAGTCCATCATGAAAGTGAGTAGCACATTTTAAAGTGAAAGAGATTGTGTTATATTCAGCCCAGTACAGTCCATCATGAAAGTGAGTAACACATTTTAAAGTGAAAGAGATTGTGTTATATTCAGGCCAGTACAGTCCATCATGAAAGTGAGTAACACATTTTAAAGTGAAAGAGATTGTGTTATATTCAGGTCGGTACAGTCCATCATGAAAGTGAGTAAAATATTTTAAAGTGAAAGAGATTGTGTTATATTCAGGCCAGTAGAGTCCATCATGAAAGTGACTAACAACATTTTAAAGTGAAAGAGGTTGTGTTATATTCAGGCCAGTACAGTCCATCATGAAAGTAACAACATTTTAAAGTGAAAGAGATTGTGTTATATTCCACCCAGTACAGTCCATCATGAAAGTGAGTAACAAGATTTTAAAGTGAAAGAGATTGTGTTATATTCAGGCCAGTACAGTCCATCATGAAAGTAACAACATTTTAAAGTGAAAGAGATTGTGTTATATTCCACCCAGTACAGTCCATCATGAAAGTGAGTAACAAGATTTTAAAGTGAAAGAGATTGTGTTATATTCAGGCCAGTACAGTCCATCATGAAAGTGAGTAACAACATTTTAAAGTGAAAGAGATTGTGTTATATTCAGGCCAGTACAGTCCATCATGAAAGTGAGTAACAAGATTTTAAACTGAAAGAGATTGTGTTATATTCAGGCCAGTACAGTACATCATGAAAGTGAGTAACACATTTTAAAGTGAAAGAGATTGTGTTATATTCAGGCCAGTACAGTCCATCATAAAAGTGAGTAACAACATTTTAAAGTGAAAGAGATTGTGTTATATTCAGGCCAGTACAGTCCATCATGAATGTGAGTAACAAGATTTTAAACTGAAAGAGATTGTGTTATATTCAGGCCAGTACAGTCCATCATGAAAGTGAGTAACAACATTTTAAACTGAAAGAGATTGTGTTATATTCAGGCCAGTACAGTCCATCATGAAAGTGAGTAACAAGATTTTAAACTGAAAGAGATTGTGTTATATTCAGGCCAGTACAGTCCATCATAAAAGTGAGTAACAACATTTTAAAGTGAAAGAGATTGTGTTATATTCAGGCCAGTACAGTCCATCATAAAAGTGAGTAACAACATTTTAAAGTGAAAGAGATTGTGTTATATTCAGGCCAGTACAGTCCATCATGAAAGTGAGTAACACATTTTAAAGTGAAAGAGATCGTGTTATATTCAGGCCAGTACAGTCCATCATGAAAGTGAGTAACAACATTTTAAAGTGAAAGATATTGTGTTATATTCAGGCCAGGACAGTCCATCATGAAAGTGAGTAACAGCATTTTAAAGTGAAAGATATTGTGTTATATTCAGGCCATTACAAAAACACCCCAAGAAGCAGTCTAGATGTAAACAAATTCACTTAGGACACCTTTGAAGTGAATAAAAATGGTGTGTATTATCAAGCTTCTTGTATTTAAAACAATAGCAATGACATCCACAGCATTTTGTTAAACATTCCTGTGGTTGAGCACAGAATCGCATCCTTTCTCTGTTGAGTTCTCCCAAAACTATGTGATGTGATGTTTCTATGACGATCATTGCTGAAGTCATGGTTTAAAATGAAAATTGCTCCCCACCAAGGAACAGATGCATTGCACTAACACATGTGTGAGGGCGAGCAGTTTGTTTTCCAGAAGGTTAGCATAAAGTGTTCCACTCCAGTTGGCAACAGCTGACATTTTTTATGTATGTTTAACTCCTGTTCTTAGTGCATACAGTGACACATGAAATGAAATGTTCTATTCCTAAGTTTAGGCATTTGCCAATTGTGCGGACAGAGTAAAATCTCGAAACTATCTTCTGTCACACGCCTCAAGTGTGTGCCTTAATGACCTCGGCTACCCATGTTGGTAGTGGTGGAGAACCTTGGTGCTTCCATTGCTTAGATGTTGTTTCAGGTGTGTAGTAGTGCATCATATGTTACAAATTGGTGCGAGCCAAACTTTGCTCAGATTTATGCAGACACTTTTTGCTCTCCTCCCAAAATGTGAAACACATGTTCCCCTGAATTGCCCAGATCTTCAGGAATTTCAACACTAGTAGATAGTTTCTCTATTGTTGTGGCCACAAGCTTAAACTCTACAATCTACTTGTGTTGTATTCATAACCACTTGTGGGCCATGAGCCTTATACATAAATAATGTATTGATGATTCCAGGTACCAATAGAAGCTTTACCTGAGTTAATGTTTACCAAAGTGCTCGACGTTGATGCTCTTGAGGAGGAGAAGAAATATGAGGAGATAACAAACATAAACAATTTATTGGATATTGCTCGCAGTGCCATGGAGGATTATAATGCTACTCACAAGACCAAGATGGATATCATACTGTTCGAGTATGTGTTTCCTGCTGGAGGGCGAGAGTGTGTTAGGGAGTACGTCGCAGAGAGCATAATAGGGAGAGGAAAGGAATCTGTGAGAGACAGAAACAGTATATGAGAGATGAAAAGGATGTATCTCTGTAAGAGGAAGAGAGGAGTGTGTGATAGAGAGTGGAAGTATGGGGTTGTGTGTGGGAGAGAGAGAGGAGGAGAAAGGGAGAGGGTGTGTCTGTACGAGAGGGAGAGAGAGTATGAAGGATGTGTGTGAGAAAAAGTACGAGAGAAAGAGAGCATGTAATAGAGCGACAGAGTGGGTGGGAGAAAAACTATAAGAGAGAGGCTGTGTATGAGGGAGAGAGAGAGAGCGTGTGAAAGGTAGGGGAGAGAGAGAGGGACAGTATGAGAGAGAATGTCAAATAGGGGGCAGAAGTGCATGTAAGATTGAGAGGGTGTGTGAGAGATAGAGTGTGTATGCCAGAGTTGGTGTGTTTGTGAGAGACTGTGAAGGAGAGAGAAACAGAATGTGTGAGAGAGGTAGATAGCGTGTGTGAGATATAGTGTATGCGAGGTATAGAAGGTGTGTGTGTGAGAGAGAGTATGTGTATGTGTGTGTGTCAGAGAAATAGAGTGTGAGAGGTATAGAGTGTGTGAGAGAGGTAATGTGTATGTGTGTGTGTGTGTGTGAGAGAGAGAGATATAGAGTGTGTGTGAGAGATAGAGTGTGTATGACAGAGTTGGTATGTTTGTGGGAGACAGAGAGAGACTGTGTGTGTATGTGATAGAGGGAGTGTTTCATAGTGTGTGTAAGAGACAGAGTATGTGTGAGAGATAGAGTGTGTGTGACAGTTGGTGTGTTTGTGAGAGAGAGAAAGAGAATGTGTGAGAGAGGTAGATACTGTATGTGAGAGATGGTGTATGAGAGTTATAGAGTGTGTGTGTGAGAGAGAGAGTATGTGTGTGTGTGTCAGAGAAATAGAGTGTGTCAGAGAGGTAGTATGTGTGTGTGAGAGAGATATATAGAGTGTGTGTGAGAGATAGAGTGTGTATGACAGAGTTGGTATGTTTGTGGGAGACAGAGAGAGACTGTGTGTGTATGTAATAGAGGGAGTGTTTCATAGTGTGTGTAAGAGATACAGTGTGTGTGAGAGATAGAGTGTGCGTGAGAGATAGAGTGTGTATGATAGAGTTGGTATGTTTGTAGGAGACAGAGAGAGACTGTGTGTGTGATAGAGGGAGTGTTTCATAGTGTGTGTAAGAGATAGAGTGTGTGTGTGAGAGATAGAGTGTGTGTGACAGAGTTGGTATGTTTATGGGAGACAGAGAGACTGTGTGTGTGTGATAGAGGGAGTGTTTCATAGTGTGTTTAAGAGATAGAGTGTGTGTGAGAGATAGAGTGTGTATGACAGAGTTGGTATGTTTGTGGGAGACAGAGAGACTGTGTGTGTGTGTGATAGAGGGAGTGTTTCATAGTGTGTGTAAAAGATAGAGTATGTGTGAGAGGTAGAGTGCGTGTGTGAGAGGTAGACTGTGTGTAAGAGATAGAGTGTGTATGACAGAGCAGGTATGTTTGTGGGAGACAGAGAGAGACTGTATGTGTGATAGAGGGAGTGTTTCATAGTGTGTGTAAGAGATAGAGTGTGTGAAAGAGATAGAGTGTGTATGATAGGGTTGGTATGTTTGTGGGAGACAGAGAGAGACCGTGTGTGTGTGATAGAGTGAGTGTTTCATAGTGTGTGTAAGAGATAGAGTGTGTGTGAGAGGTAGAGCGTGAGTGAGAGGTGAAGTGTGTGTGAGAGGTGGAGTGTGTATGATAGAGTTGGTATGTTTGTGGGAGACATAGAGAGAAAGTGTGTGTGTGTGTGATAGAGGGAGTGTTTCATAGTGTGTGTAAGAAATAGAGTGTGTGTGAGAGGTGGAGTGTGTATGATAGAGTTGGTATGTTTGTGGGAGACAGAGAGAGACTGTGTGTGTGTGATAGAGGGAGTGTTTCATAGTGTGTGTAAGAGATACAGTGTGTGTGAGAGATACAGTGTGTGTGAGAGGTAGAGTGTGTGTAAGAATTAGAGTGTGTGTGAGAGATAGAGAGTATATGACAGAGTTGGTATGTTTGTAGGATACAGAGAGAGACTGTGTGTGTGTGTGTGTGTGTGTGTGATAGAGGGAGTGTTTCATAGTGTGTGTAAGAGATAGAGTGTGTGTGAGAGAGATAGAGTGTGTGTGAGAGGTGGAGTGTGTATGATAGAGTCGGTATGTTTGTGGGAGAGAGAGAGAGACTCTGTGTGTGTGTGTGTGTGTGTGTGTGTGATAGAGGGAGTGTTTCATAGTGTGTGTGAAAGGTAGAGTGTGTGTGAGAGGTAGAGTGTGTGTGAGAGAGAGAGTGTATATGACAGAGTTGGTATGTTTGTGGGAGACAGAGAGACTGTGTGTGTGATAGAGGGAGTGTTTCATAGTGTGTGTAAGAGATACAGTGTGTGTGAGAGATAGAGTGTGTGTGAGATGTAGAGTGTGTGTAAGAATTAGAGTGTGTGTGAGAGGTAGAGTGTGTGTGAGAGATAGAGAGTATATGACAGAGTTGGTATGTTTGTAGGAGACAGAGAGAGACTGTGTGTGTGTGTGTGTGTGTGTGATAGAGGGAGTGTTTCATAGTGTGTGTAAGAGATAGAGTGTGTGTGAGAGATAGAGTGTGTGTGAGAGGTGGAGTGTGTATGATAGAGTCGGTATGTTTATGGGAGACAGAGAGAGACTCTGTGTGTGTGTGTGATAGAGGGAGTGTTTCATAGTGTGTGTGAAAGGTAGAGTGTGTGTGAGAGAGAGAGTGTATATGACAGAGTTGGTATGTTTGTGGGGGACAGAGAGAGACTGTGTGTGTGATAGAGGGAGTGCTTCATAGTGTGTGTGAGAGATAGAGTGTGTGTGTGAGAGATAGAGTGTGTGTGAGAGGTAGAGTGTGTGTAAGAGATAGAATGTGTGTGAGAGGTGGAGTGTGTATGATAGAGTTGGTATGTTTATGGGAGACAGAGTGAGACTGTGTGGGTTTGATAGAGGGAGTGTATCATAGTGTGTGTAAGAGATAGTGTGTGTGTGTGAGAGATAGAGTGTGTGTGAGAGATGGACTGTGTGTAAGAGATAGAATGTGTGTGAGAGTTGGAGTGTATATGATAGAGTTGGTATGTTTGTGGGAGACAGTGAGAGACTGTGTGTGTGTGTGTGTGTGTGTGATAGAGGGAGTGCTTCATATTGTGTGTGAGAGGTAGAGTGTGTGTAAGAGATAGACTGTGTGTGAGAGGTGGAGTGTGTGTGCGACATAGAGTGTGTGTGAGAGGTGGAGTATGTGTAAGAGATAGAGTGTGTGTGAGAGGTAGACTGTGTGTGAGAGGTAGAGTGTGTGTGAAAGCTAGAGAGTGTGTGAGAGATGGAGATTGTATGATAGAGTGTTATGTTTGTGGGAGACAGAGAGAGACTGTGTGTGTGATAGAGGGAGCCTTTCATAGTGTGTGTAAGAGATAGAGTGTGCGTGAGAGGTAGAGTGTGTATAAGAGATAGGGTGTGTGTGAGAGATAGAGTGTGTGAGAGGTAGAGTGAGTGTAAGAGGTAGAGTGTGTGTGAGAGATAGAGTGTGTGTGAGAGATAGAGTGTGTGTGAGAGGTAGATTTTGTGTAAGAGGTAGAATGTGTGTGAGAGATAGAGTGCGTGTGAGAGGTAGAGTGTGTGTAAGAGATAGAGTGCATGTGAAAGGTAGAGTGTTTTTGAGAGATGGAGTGTGTGTGAGAGATAGAGTGTGTGTGAGAGATAGAGTGTGTGTAAGAGATAGAGCATGTGTAGGATCTAGAGTGTGTGTAAGACATAGTGTGTGTGTGAGAGGTAGAGTGTTTATGACAGAGTTGGTATGTTTGTGAGACACTGTGAGAGAGAGAGAGAGAAAGAAAGAGATAGTGTCTGAGAGGTATAAAGTGTGTGTGTGTGTGAGAGAGAGAGTGTGTGTGTGATAGAGGGAGTGTTTTATAGTGTGTGAGATGTAGAGTGTGTGTGAGAGATAGTGAGTATGGTAGAGTTGGTATGTTTGTGAGAGACTGTGAGAGAGAGAAAGAGAATGTGTGTGAGAGATATTGTCTGAGAGGTATAAAGTGTGTGTGTGTATGTAAGAGAGAGAGTGTGTGTGTGATGGAGTGTTTTATAGTGTGTGTGTGAGAGATAGAGTGTGTATGGTAGAGTTGGTATGTTTGTGAGAGACTGTGGGAGAGAGAAAGAGAATGTGTGTGAGAGATAGTGTCTGAGAGGTATAAAGTGTGTGTGAGTGTGATAGAGGGAGTGTTTCATAGTGTGAGTAAGAGATAGCGTGTGTGTAAGAGATAGAGTGTGCGTTCAAGTGAGAGCTAAAACATGTGTAGGATCTAGAGTGTTATGAGAGGTAGAGTAGGTGTTCATGTGAGAGATAGCATGTGTGTAGGATCTAGAGTGTCTGTGAGCGATAGAGTGTGTGTTCTAGTTAGAGCTAGAATGTGTGTAGGATCTAGAGTGTGTGTAAGAGATAGAGTGTGTGTGAGAGATAGAGTGTGTGTTCATGTGAGTAATAGAACATGAGTTGGTTCTAGAGGGTGTGTGAGAGATAGAGTGTGTGTGACAGAAAGGGTGTGTGTAAGAGCCAGCGTGTGTGTTCATGTGAGAACTAGAATATGTGTAGTATCTAGAGTGTGTGTGATAAATACAGTGTTTGTGTGAGATAGAGTGTGTGTGAGAGTTAGTGGGTGTAAGAGATAGAGTGTGTGTAAGAGATAGACTTTGTGTTCATGTGAGGACTAAAACATGTGTAGGATCTACTGTTTGTTCATGTGCGAGCTAGAACGTGTGTAGGATCTAGAGTATGTGTGAGAGGTGAGAGATAGAGTGTGTGTAAAGGATAGATTGTGTGTGAGAGATAGAGTGTGTGTGAGAGATAGAGTGTGTATGACAGAGTTGGTATGTTTGTGGGAGACATAGAGACTGTGTGTGTGTTATAGAGGGGGTGTTTCTTAGTGTGTGTAAGAGATAGAGTGTGTGTGAGAGGTAGAGTGTGTGTGTGAGAGGTAGAGTGTGTGTAAGGGATAGAGGTTGTATGACAGAGCAGGTATGTTTGTGGGAGACAGAGAGAGACTGTATGTGTGATAGAGGGAGTGTTTAATAGTGTGTGTAAGAGATAGAGTGAGTGTGGGAGGTACAGTGTGTGTAAGAGATAGAGTGTGTATGATAGAGTTGGTATGTTTGTGGGAGACAGAGAGAGACTGTATGTGTGATAGAGGGAGTGTCTCATATTGTGTGTAAGAGATAGAGTGTGTGTGAGAGGTAGAGCGTGTGTTAGAGGTGGAGTGTGTGTGAGAGGTGGAGTGTGTATGATAGAGTTGGTATTTTTGTGGGAGACAGAGAGAGAAAGTGTGTGTGTGTGTGTGTGTGTGTGTGTGTGTGATAGAGGGAGTGTTTCATATTGTGTGTAAGAGATAGAGTGTGTGTGAGAGGTAGAGTGTGTGTGAGAGGTGGAGTCTGTGTGATAGAGTTGGTATGTTTGTGGGAGACAGAGAGAGACTGTGTGTGTGTGTGATAGAGGGAGTGTTTCATAGTGTGTGTAAGAGATACAGTTTTTGTGAAAGCTAGAGTGTGTGTGAGAGGTAGAGTGTGTGTGAGAGATAGAGTGTATATGACAGAGTTGGTATGTTTGTGAGAGACAGAGAGAGACTGTGTGTGTGTGATAGAGGGCGTGTTTCATAGTGTGTGTAAGAGATAGAGTGTGTGTGTGAGATAGAGTGTGTGTGAGAGATAGAGTGTGTGTGAGAGATAGAGTGTGTGTGAGAGATAGCGTGTGTGTAAGAGATAGAGTGTGTGTCAGAGATAGAGTGTGTGTGAGAGATAGAGTGTGTGTGAGAGATAGAGTGTGTGTGAGAGATAGAGTGTGTGTGAGAGATAGAGTGTGTGTGAGAGGTAGAGTGTGTGTAAGAGATAGAGTGTGTGTGAGAGATAGCATGTGTGTGAGAGATAGAGTGTGTGTGAGAGATAGAGTGTGTGTGAGAGATAGAGTGTGTGTGAGAGAAGGCGTGTGTGTGAGAGATAGAGTGTGTGTGAGAGATAGAGTGTGTGTGAGAGATAGAGTGTGTGTGAGAGATAGAGTGTGTGTGAGAGATAGAGTGTGTGTGAGAGGTAGAGTGTGTGTAAGAGATAGAGTGTGTGTGAGAGATAGCATGTGTGTGAGAGATAGAGTGTGTGTGAGAGATAGAGTGTGTGTGAGAGATAGAGTGTGTGTGAGAGATAGCGTGTGTGTGAGAGATAGAGTGTGTGTGAGAGATAGAGTGTGTGTGAGAGATAGAGTGTGTGTGAGAGATAGCGTGTGTGTGAGAGATAGAGTGTGTGTGAGAGATAGAGTGTGTGTGAGAGATGGAGTGTGTGTGAGAGATAGCGTGTGTGTGAGAGATAGAGTGTGTGTGAGAGGTAGAGTGTGTGTAAGAGATAGAATGTGTGTGAGAAGTGGAGTGTGTATGATTCAGTTGGTATGTTTGTGGGAGACAGAGAGAGACTGTGTGTGTGTGTGATAGAGGGAGTGTTTCATAGTGTGTGTGAGAGGTAGAGTGTGTGTGAGAGATAGAGTGTTTGTGAGAGTTAGAGTGTGTGTGAGAGGTGGAGTGTATATGACATATTTGGTATGTTTGTGGGAGACAGAGAGAGACTGTGTGTGTGATAGAGGGAGTGTCTCATAGTGTGTGTAAGAGATAGAATGTGTGTGAGAGGTAGAGCGTGTGTGAGAGGTGGAGTTTGTGTGAGAGGTGGAGTGTGTATGATAGAGTTGATGTGTTTGTGGGAGACAGAGAGAGAAAGTGTGTGTGTGATAAAGGGAGTGTTTCATAGTGTGTGTAAGAGATGGAGTGTGTGTGAGAGGTAGAGTGTGTGTGAGAGGTGGAGTGTGTATGATAGAGTTGTTAAGTTTGTGGGAGACAGAGAGAGATTGTGTGTGTGATAGAGGGAGTGTTTCATAGTGTGTGTAAGAGATACAGTGTGAGTGAGAGATAGAGTGCGTGTGAGAGATAGAGTGTGTGTGAGAGGTAGAGTGTGTGTAAGAATTAGAGTGTATTTGAGACGTAGATTGTGTGTGAGAGATTGAGTGTATATGACAGAGTTGGTATGTTTGTGGTAGACAGATTGAGACTGTGTGTGTGTGATAGAGGGAGTGTTTCATAGTGTGTGTGTTAGAGATAGAGAGTGTGTAGGATCTAGAGTGCGTGTAAGAGATAGTGTGTGTGTGAGAGGTAGAGTGTGTATGACAGATTTGGTATGTTTGTGAGAGAGTGTGAGAGAGAGAAAGAGAATGTGTGTGAGAGATAGTTTCTGAGAGGTATAAAGTGTGTGTGTAAGAGAGAGAGAGTGTGTGTGTGATAGAGGGAGTGTTTTATAGTGTGTGTGTGTGTGTGTGTGAGAGGTAGTGTGAGTGTGAGAGATAGAGTGTGTGTGAGAGATAGAGTGTGTATGACAGAGTTGGTATGTTTGTGGGAGACAGAGAGACTGTGTGTGTGTGATAGAGGGAGTGTTTCATAGTGTGTGTAAAAGATAGAGTATGTGTGAGAGGTAGAGTGCGTGTGTGAGAGGTAGACTGTGTGTAAGAGATAGAGTGTGTATGACAGAGCAGGTATGTTTGTGGGAGACAGAGAGAGACTGTATGTGTGATAGAGGGAGTGTTTCATAGTGTGTGTAAGAGATAGAGTGTGTGAAAGAGATAGAGTGTGTATGATAGGGTTGGTATGTTTGTGGGAGACAGAGAGAGACTGTGTGTGTGTGATAGAGTGAGTGTTTCATAGTGTGTGTAAGAGATAGAGTGTGTGTGAGAGGTAGAGCGTGAGTGAGAGGTGAAGTGTGTGTGAGAGGTGGAGTGTGTATGATAGAGTTGGTATGTTTGTGGGAGACATAGAGAGAAAGTGTGTGTGTATGTGTGTGTGATAGAGGGAGTGTTTCATAGTGTGTGTAAGAAATAGAGTGTGTGTGAGAGGTGGAGTGTGTATGATAGAGTTGGTATGTTTGTGGGAGACAGAGAGAGACTGTGTGTGTGTGATAGAGGGAGTGTTTCATAGTGTGTGTAAGAGATACAGTGTGTGTGAGAGATACAGTGTGTGTGAGAGGTAGAGTGTGTGTAAGAATTAGAGTGTGTGTGAGAGATAGAGAGTATATGACAGAGTTGGTATGTTTGTAGGATACAGAGAGAGACTGTGTGTGTGTGTGTGTGTGTGATAGAGGGAGTGTTTCATAGTGTGTGTAAGCGATAGAGTGTGTGTGAGAGAGATAGAGTGTGTGTGAGAGATAGAGTGTGTGTGAGAGGTGGAGTGTGTATGATAGAGTCGGTATGTTTGTGGGAGAGAGAGAGAGACTCTGTGTGTGTGTGTGATAGAGGGAGTGTTTCATAGTGTGTGTGAAAGGTAGAGTGTGTGTGAGAGGTAGAGTGTGTGTGAGAGAGAGAGTGTATATGACAGAGTTGGTATGTTTGTGGGAGACAGAGAGACTGTGTGTGTGATAGAGGGAGTGTTTCATAGTGTGTGTAAGAGATACAGTGTGTGTGAGAGATAGAGTGTGTGTGAGATGTAGAGTGTGTGTAAGAATTAGAGTGTGTGTGAGAGGTAGAGTGTGTGTGAGAGATAGAGAGTATATGACAGAGTTGGTATGTTTGTAGGAGACAGAGAGAGACTGTGTGTGTGTGTGTGTGTGTGTGATAGAGGGAGTGTTTCATAGTGTGTGTAAGAGATAGAGTGTGTGTGAGAGATAGAGTGTGTGTGAGAGGTGGAGTGTGTATGATAGAGTCGGTATGTTTATGGGAGACAGAGAGAGACTCTGTGTGTGTGTGTGATAGAGGGAGTGTTTCATAGTGTGTGTGAAAGGTAGAGTGTGTGTGAGAGAGAGAGTGTATATGACAGAGTTGGTATGTTTGTGGGGGACAGAGAGAGACTGTGTGTGTGATAGAGGGAGTGCTTCATAGTGTGTGTGAGAGATAGAGTGTGTGTGTGAGAGATAGAGTGTGTGTGAGAGGTAGAGTGTGTGTAAGAGATAGAATGTGTGTGAGAGGTGGAGTGTGTATGATAGAGTTGGTATGTTTATGGGAGACAGAGTGAGACTGTGTGGGTTTGATAGAGGGAGTGTATCAAAGTGTGTGTAAGAGATAGTGTGTGTGTGTGAGAGATAGAGTGTGTGTGAGAGATGGACTGTGTGTAAGAGATAGAATGTGTGTGAGAGTTGGAGTGTATATGATAGAGTTGGTATGTTTGTGGGAGACAGTGAGAGACTGTGTGTGTGTGTGTGTGTGTGATAGAGGGAGTGCTTCATATTGTGTGTGAGAGGTAGAGTGTGTGTAAGAGATAGACTGTGTGTGAGAGGTGGAGTGTGTGTGCGACATAGAGTGTGTGTGAGAGGTGGAGTATGTGTAAGAGATAGAGTGTGTGTGAGAGGTAGACTGTGTGTGAGAGGTAGAGTGTGTGTGAAAGCTAGAGAGTGTGTGAGAGATGGAGATTGTATGATAGAGTGTTATGTTTGTGGGAGACAGAGAGAGACTGTGTGTGTGATAGAGGGAGCCTTTCATAGTGTGTGTAAGAGATAGAGTGTGCGTGAGAGGTAGAGTGTGTATAAGAGATAGGGTGTGTGTGAGAGATAGAGTGTGTGAGAGGTAGAGTGAGTGTAAGAGGTAGAGTGTGTGTGAGAGATAGAGTGTGTGTGAGAGATAGAGTGTGTGTGAGAGGTAGATTTTGTGTAAGAGGTAGAATGTGTGTGAGAGATAGAGTGCGTGTGAGAGGTAGAGTGTGTGTAAGAGATAGAGTGCATGTGAAATGTAGAGTGTTTTTGAGAGATGGAGTGTGTGTGAGAGATAGAGTGTGTGTGAGAGATAGAGTGTGTGTAAGAGATAGAGCATGTGTAGGATCTAGAGTGTGTGTAAGACATAGTGTGTGTGTGAGAGGTAGAGTGTTTATGACAGAGTTGGTATGTTTGTGAGAGACTGTGAGAGAGAGAGAGAGAAAGAAAGAGATAGTGTCTGAGAGGTATAAAGTGTGTGTGTGTGAGAGAGAGAGTGTGTGTGTGATAGAGGGAGTGTTTTATAGTGTGTGAGATGTAGAGTGTGTGTGAGAGATAGTGAGTATGGTAGAGTTGGTATGTTTGTGAGAGACTGTGAGAGAGAGAAAGAGAATGTGTGTGAGAGATATTGTCTGAGAGGTATAAAGTGTGTGTGTGTATGTAAGAGAGAGAGTGTGTGTGTGATGGAGTGTTTTATAGTGTGTGTGTGAGAGATAGAGTGTGTATGGTAGAGTTGGTATGTTTGTGAGAGAATGTGGGAGAGAGAAAGAGAATGTGTGTGAGAGATAGTGTCTGAGAGGTATAAAGTGTGTGTGAGTGTGATAGAGGGAGTGTTTCATAGTGTGAGTAAGAGATAGCGTGTGTGTAAGAGATAGAGTGTGCGTTCAAGTGAGAGCTAAAACATGTGTAGGATCTAGAGTGTTATGAGAGGTAGAGTAGGTGTTCATGTGAGAGATAGCATGTGTGTAGGATCTAGAGTGTCTGTGAGCGATAGAGTGTGTGTTCTAGTGAGAGCTAGAATGTGTGTAGGATCTAGAGTGTGTGTAAGAGATAGAGTGTGTGTGAGAGATAGAGTGTGTGTTCATGTGAGAAATAGAACATGAGTTGGATCTAGAGGATGTGTGAGAGATAGAGTGTGTGTGACAGAAAGGGTGTGTGTAAGAGACAGCGTGTGTGTTCATGTGAGAACTAGAATATGTGTAGTATCTAGAGTGTGTGTGATAAATACAGTGTTTGTGTGAGATAGAGTGTGTGTGAGAGTTAGTGGGTGTAAGAGATAGAGTGTGTGTAAGAGATAGACTTTGTGTTCATGTGAGGACTAAAACATGTGTAGGATCTACTGTGTGTTCATGTGCGAGCTAGAACGTGTGTAGGATCTAGAGTATGTGTGAGAGGTTGAGAGATAGAGTGTGTGTAAAGGATAGATTGTGTGTGAGAGATAGAGTGTGTGTGAGAGATAGAGTGTGTGTGAGAGATAGAGTGTGTATGACAGAGTTGGTATGTTTGTGGGAGACATAGAGACTGTGTGTGTGTTATAGAGGGGGTGTTTCTCAGTGTGTGTAAGAGATAGAGTGTGTGTGAGAGGTAGAGTGTGTGTGTGAGAGGTAGAGTGTGTGTAAGGGATAGAGGTTGTATGACAGAGCAGGTATGTTTGTGGGAGACAGAGAGAGACTGTATGTGTGATAGAGGGAGTGTTTAATAGTGTGTGTAAGAGATAGAGTGAGTGTGGGAGGTACAGTGTGTGTATGATAGAGTTGGTATGTTTGTGGGAGACAGAGAGAGACTGTATGTGTGATAGAGGGAGTGTCTCATATTGTGTGTAAGAGATAGAGTGTGTGTGAGAGGTAGAGCGTGTGTTAGAGGTGGAGTGTGTGTGAGAGGTGGAGTGTGTATGATAGAGTTGGTATTTTTGTGGGAGACAGAGAGAGAAAGTGTGTGTGTGTGTGTGTGTGTGATAGAGGGAGTGTTTCATATTGTGTGTAAGAGATAGAGTGTGTGTGAGAGGTAGAGTGTGTGTGAGAGGTGGAGTCTGTGTGATAGAGTTGGTATGTTTGTGGGAGACAGAGAGAGACTGTGTGTGTGTGTGTGATAGAGGGAGTGTTTCATAGTGTGTGTAAGAGATACAGTTTTTGTGAAAGCTAGAGTGTGTGTGAGAGGTAGAGTGTGTGTGAGAGATAGAGTGTATATGACAGAGTTGGTATGTTTGTGAGAGACAGAGAGAGACTGTGTGTGTGTGATAGAGGGCGTGTTTCATAGTGTGTGTAAGAGATAGAGTGTGTGTGTGAGATAGAGTGTGTGTGAGAGATAGAGTGTGTGTGAGAGATAGAGTGTGTGTGAGAGATAGCGTGTGTGTAAGAGATAGAGTGTGTGTAAGAGATAGAGTGTGTGTGAGAGATAGAGTGTGTGTGAGAGATAGAGTGTGTGTGAGAGATAGAGTGTGTGTGAGAGATAGCGTGTGTGTGAGAGATAGAGTGTGTGTGAGAGATAGAGTGTGTGTGAGAGATAGAGTGTGTGTGAGAGGTAGAGTGTGTGTAAGAGATAGAGTGTGTGTGAGAGATAGCGTGTGTGTGACAGATAGAGTGTGTGTGAGAGATAGAGTGTGTGTGAGAGATAGAGTGTGTGTGAGAGATAGCGTGTGTGTGAGAGATAGAGTGTGTGTGAGAGATAGAGTGTGTGTGAGAGATAGAGTGTGTGTGAGAGATAGCGTGTGTGTGAGAGATAGAGTGTGTGTGAGAGATAGAGTGTGTGTGAGAGATAGCGTGTGTGTGAGAGATAGAGTGTGTGTGAGAGGTAGAGTGTGTGTAAGAGATAGAATGTGTGTGAGAATTGGAGTGTGTATGATACAGTTGGTATGTTTGTGGGAGACAGAGAGAGACTGTGTGTGTGTGTGATAGAGGGAGTGTTTCATAGTGTGTGTGAGAGGTAGAGTGTGTGTGAGAGATAGAGTGTTTGTGAGAGTTAGAGTGTGTGTGAGAGGTGGAGTGTATATGACAGATTTGGTGTGTTTGTGGGAGACACAGAGAGACTGTGTGTGTGATAGAGGGAGTGTCTCATAGTGTGTGTAAGAGATAGAATGTGTGTGAGAGGTAGGGCGTGTGTGAGAGGTGGAGTTTGTGTGAGAGGTGGAGTGTGTATGATAGAGTTGATGTGTTTGTGGGAGACAGAGAGAGAAAGTGTGTGTGTGATAAAGGGAGTGTTTCATAGTGTGTGTAAGAGATGGAGTGTGTGTGAGAGGTAGAGTGTGTGTGAGAGGTGGAGTGTGTATGATAGAGTTGTTAAGTTTGTGGGAGACAGAGATAGATTGTGTGTGTGATAGAGGGAGTGTTTCATAGTGTGTGTAAGAGATACAGTGTGAGTGAGAGATAGAGTGTGTGTGAGAGATAGAGTGTGTGTGAGAGGTAGAGTGTGTGTAAGAATTAGAGTGTATTTGAGACGTAGATTGTGTGTGAGAGATTGAGTGTATATGACAGAGTTGGTATGTTTGTGGTAGACAGATTGAGACTGTGTGTGTGTGATAGAGGGAGTGTTTCATAGTGTGTGTGTTAGAGATAGAGTGTGTGTGAGAGATAGAGAGTGTGTAGGATCTAGAGTGCGTGTAAGAGATAGTGTGTGTGTGAGAGGTAGAGTGTGTATGACAGATTTGGTATGTTTGTGAGAGAGTGTGAGAGAGAGAAAGAGAATGTGTGTGAGAGATAGTTTCTGAGAGGTATAAAGTGTGTGTGTAAGAGAGAGAGTGTGTGTGTGATAGAGGGAGTGTTTTATAGTGTGTGTGTGTGTGTGAGAGGTAGTGTGAGTGTGAGAGATAGAGTGTGTATGGTAGAGTTGGTATGTTTGTGTGAGACTGTGCGAAAGAGAAAGAAAATGTGTGTGAGAGATAGTGTCTGAGAGGTATAAAGTGTGTGTGAGTGAAGAGAGTGTGTGATAGAGGGAGTGTTTCATAGTGTGAGTATGAGATTGCGTGTGTGTAAGAGAGAGTGTATGTTCATGTGAGAGCTAGAACATGTGTAGGATCTGGAGTGTTATGAGAGGTAGAGTGTGTGTTCATGTGAGAGATAGAACATGTTTAGGCTCTAGAGTGTCTGTGAGCGATAGAGTGTGTGTTCTTGTGAGAGCTAGATAATGTGTAGGATCTAGAGTGTGTGTGAGAGATAGAGTTTGTGTTCATTTGAGAACTAGAACATGTGTAGGATCTAGGGTGTATGTGAGAGATAGAGTGTGTGTTTGAGAGATAGAGTGTGTGTGAGAGATAGAGTGTATGTAAGAGATAGGGTGTATGTAAGAGATAGAGTGTGCGTGAGAGATACAGTGTGTGTAAGAGATAGAGTGTGTGTAAGAGATAGAGTGTGTGTGAGAGATAGAATGTGTGTTTGAGAGATAGAGTGTGTGTGAGAGATAGAGTGTGTGTAAGAGATAGGGTGTATGTGAGAGATAGAGTGTGTGTTTGAGAGATAGAGTGTGTGTGAGAGATAGAGTGTGTGTGAGAGATAGAGTGTGTGTAAGAGATAGAGTGTGTGTAAGAGATAGAGTGTGTGTGAGAGATAGAATGTGTGTTTGAGAGATAGAGTGTGTGTGAGAGATAGAGTGTGTGTAAGAGATAGGGTGTATGTGAGAGATAGAGTGTGTGTTTGAGAGATAGAGTGTGTGTGAGAGATAGAGTGTGTGTGAGAGATAGAGTGTGTGTAAGAGATAGAGTGTGTGTAAGAGATAGAGCGTGTGTTCATGTGAGAACTAGACCAAGAGTCAGATCTAGAGGGTGTGTGAGAGTTAGAGTGTGTGTGAGAGATACAGTGTGTGTGAAAGATAGAGTGTGTGTGAGAGATACAGTGTGTGTGACAGAAACCGTGTGTGTAAGAGATAGAGTTTGTGTTTAGGTGAGAACTAGAATATGTGTAGGATCTAGAGTGTGTGTAAGAGATAGAGTTTGTGTGAGAGATAGAGTGTGTGTAAGAGATAGAGTGTGTGTTCATGTGAGAACTAGAACATGTGTCGGATCTAGAGTGTGTGTGAGAGATAGAGTGTGTGTTTAGGTGAGAACTAGAATATGTGTAGGATCTAGAGTGTGTGTAAGAGATAGAGTTTGTGTGAGAGATAGAGTGTGTGTAAGAGATAGAGTGTGTGTTCATGTGAGAACTAGAACATGTGTCGGATCTAGAGTGTGTGTGAGAGATAGAGTGTGTGTTCATGTGAGAACTAGAACATGTGTCGGATCTAGAGTGTGTGTGAGAGGTAGAGTGTGTGTTCATGTCAGAACTAGAACATGTGTCGGATCTAGAGTGTGTGTGAGAGATAGAGTGTGTGTTTAGGTGAGAACTAGAATATGTGTAGGATCTAGAGTGTGTGTAAGAGATAGAGTTTGTGTGAGAGATAGAGTGTGTGTAAGAGATAGAGTGTGTGTTCATGTGAGAACTAGAACATGTGTAGGATCTAGAGTGTGTGTGAGAGATAGAGTGTGTGTGAGAGATAGAGTGTGTGTAAGAGATAGAGTGTGTGTTCATGTTGGAACTAGAACATGTGTAGGATCTAGAGTGTGTGTGAGAGATAGAGTGTGTGTGAGAGATAGAGTGTGTGTGAGAGATGGAGTGTGTGTGAGAGATAGAGTGTGTGTGAGAGATAGAGTGTGTGTGAGAGATAGTGTGTGTGTTTAGGTGAGAACTAGAACATGTGTAGGATCTAGAGTGTGTGTAAGAGATAGAGTGTGTGTGAGAGATAGAGTGTGTGTAAGAGATAGAGTGTGTGTTCATGTGAGAACTAGAACATGTGTCGGATCTAGAGTGTGTGTGAGAGATAGAGTGTGTGTTTAGGTGAGAACTAGAACATGTGTCGGATCTAGAGTGTGTGTGAGAGATAGAGTGTGTGTTCATGTGAGAACTAGAACATGTGTCGGATCTAGAGTGTGTGTGAGAGATAGAGTGTGTGTTCATGTGAGAACTAGAACATGTGTCGGATCTAGAGTGTGTGTGAGAGATAGAGTGTGTGTTCATGTGAGAACTAAAACATGTGTAGGATCTAGAGTGTGTGTGAGAGATAGAGTGTGTGTTCATGTAAGAGCTAGAACATCTGTAGGATCTAGAGTTTGTGTGAGAGATAGAATGTGAGTGAGAGATAGAGTGTGTGTGAGAAATAGAGTGTGTGTTCATGTGAGAACTAGAACATGTGTTGGATCTAGAGTGTGTGTGAGAGGTAGAGTGTGTATGAATGAGTTGGTATGTTTGTGGGAGACAGAGAGAGACTGTGTGTATGTGAGAGGTAGAGTGTATATGATAGAGTTGGTATGTTTTTGGGAGACAGAGAGACTGTGTGTGTGTGTGTTAGAGGGAGTGTTTCTTAGTGTGTGTAAGAGATAGAGTGTGTGTAGGACATAGAAGGTGTGTGAGGGAAAGAGTGTGTATGAGTGAGTTGGTATGTTTGCGGGAGACAGAGAGAGACTGTGTGATTAGAGGGAGTGTTTCATAGTGTGAGTAAGAGATAGAATGTGTGTGAAAGATAGAGTGTGTATGATAGATGGAGTGTGTGTGATAGAGGGAGTGTTTTATAGTGTGTGTGAAAGGTGGAGTGTGTGTAAGAGATAGAATGTGTGTGAGAGGTGGAGTGTGTATGATAGAGTTGTTATGTTTGTGGGAGACAGAGAGAGACTGTGTGTGTGTGCGTGTGTGTGTGTTTGTGTGTGATAGAGGGAGTGCTTCATATTGTGTGTGAGAGGTAGAGTGTGTGTGAGAGATAGACTGTGTGTGAGAGGTGGAGTGTGTGTGTGTGACATAGAGTGTGTGTGAGAGGTAGCGTATGTGTAAGAGATAGAGTGTGTGTGAGAGGTTGACAGTGTGTGAGAGGTAGAGTGTGTGTGAAAGCTAGAGGGTGTGTGAGAGATGGAGATTGTATGATAGAGTGGTATGTTTGTGGGAGACAGAGAGAGACTGTGTGTGTGATAGAGGGAGTGTTTCATAGTGTGTGTAAGAGATAGAGTGTGCGTGAGAGGTAGAGTGTGTATAAGAGATAGGGTGTGTGTGAGAGATAGAGTGGGTGTGAGAGGTAGAGTGAGTAT
The DNA here is from genome assembly GCA_030765065.1 of Deroplatys truncata. Taxonomy (NCBI): domain Eukaryota; kingdom Metazoa; phylum Arthropoda; class Insecta; order Mantodea; family Mantidae; genus Deroplatys; species Deroplatys truncata. Next base: position 4,318,491 of record CM060986.1, on the reverse strand, counting down.
AAGAGGTAGAGTGTGTGTGAGAGATAGAGTGTTTGTGAGAGGTAGAGGGTGTGTGAGAGGTAGATTGTGTGTAAGATGTAGAATGTGTGAGAGAGATAGAGTGCGTGTGAGAGGTAGAGTGTGTGTGAGAGATAGAGTGCATGTGAGAGGTAGAGTGTTTTAGAGAGATGGAGTGTGTGTGAGAGATAGAGCGTGTGTAGTATCTAGAGTGTGTGTAAGAGATAGTGTGTGTGTGAGAGGTAGAGTGTTTATGACAGAGATGGTATGTTTGTGAGAGACTGTGAGAGAGAGAAAGAGAATGTGTGTGAGAGAGTGTGTGTGTGATAGAGGGAGTGTTTCCTAGTGTAAGTAAGAGATAGCGTGTGTGAAAGAGATAGAGTGTGTGTTCATGTGAGAGCAAGAACATGTGTAGGATCTAGAGTGTTATGAGAGGTAGAGTAGGTGTTCATGTGAGAGATAGAATGTGTATAGGATCTACAGTGTCTGCGAGCGATAGAGTGTGTGTTCTTGTGAGAGCTAGAATGTGTGTAGGATCTAGAGTGTGTGTGAGAGATGGAGTGTGTGTGAGAGATAGAGTGTGTGTTCATGTGAGAATTAGAACATGAGTCGGATCTAGAGGGTGTGTGAGAGATAGAGTGTGTGTGACAGAAAGGGTGTGTGTAAGAGACAGCGTGTGTGTTCATGTGAGAACTAGAATATGTGTAGTATCTAGAGTGTGTGTGATAAATAGAGTGTTTGTGAGAGAGTGTGTGTGAGAGTTAGTGTGTGTAAGAGATAGAGTTTGTGTTCATGTGAGAACTAAAACATGTGTAGGATCTACTGTGTGCTCATGTGCGAGCTAGAATGTGTGTAGTATCTAGAGTGTGTGTGATAAATAGAGTGTTTGTGAGAGAGTGTGTGTGAGAGTTAGTGTGTGTAAGAGATAGAGTTTGTGTTCATGTGAGAACTAAAACATGTGTAGGATCTGCTGTGTGCTCATGTGCGAGCTAGAATGTGTGTAGGATCTAGAGTATTTGTGAGAGATAGAGTATGTGTGAGAGGTGAGAGATAGAGTGTGTGTAAAGGATAGAGTGTGTGTGAGAGATAGAGTGTGTATGATAGAGTTGGTATGTTTGTGGGAGACAGAGAGACTGTGTGTGTATGTGAAGGAGGGAGTGTTTCATAGTGTGTGTAAGAGATAGAGAGTGTGTGAGAGATAGAGTGTGTATGACAGAGTTGGTATGTTTGTGGGAGACAGAGGGCCTGTGTGTGTGTGTGTGTGTGTGTGATAGAGGTAGTGTTTCTTAGTGTGTGTAAGAGATAGAGTGTGTGGTTGAGAGTTAGAGTGTGTGTAAGAGATAGAGTGTGTATGACAGAGCAGGTATGTTTGTGGGAGAAGGAGAGAGACTGTATGTGTGATAGAGGAAGTGTTTAATAGTGTGTGTAAGAGATAGAGTGTGTGTGAGAGGTACAGTGTGTGTAAGAGATAGAGTGTGTATGACAGAGCAGGTATGTATGTGGGAGACAGAGAGAGACTGTATGTGTGATAGAGGGTGTGTCTCATATTGTGTGTAAGAGATAGAGTGTGTGTGAGAGGAAGAGCGTGTGTGAGAGGTGGAGTGTGTGTGAGAGATGGAGTGTGTATGATAGAGTTGGTATGTTTGTGGGACACAGAGAGAGAAAGTGTGTGTGTATGTGTGTTTGTGTGTGTGTGTGATAGAGGGAATGTTTCATAGTGTGTGTAAGAGATAGAGTGTGTGTAAGAGGTAGAGTGTGTGTGAGAGGTGGAGTGTTTATGATAGAGTTGGTATGTTTGTGGGAGACAGAGAGAGACTGTGTGTGTTTGTGTGTGTGTTAGAGGGAGTGTTTCATAGTGTGTGAAAGAGATACAGTTTGTGTGAGCGGTAGAGTGTGTGTAAGAATTAGAGTGTGTGTGAGAGATAGAGTGTGTATGACAGAGTTGGTATGTTTGTGGGAGACAGAGAGAGACTGTGTGTGTGATAGAGGGAGTGTTTCATAGTGTGTGTGAGAGGTAGAGTGTGTGTGTGAGAGGTAGGGTGTGTGTGAGAGATAGAGTGTTTGTGAGAGGTAGAGTTTGTGTGAGAGGTGGAGTGTGTATGATAGAGTTGGTATGTTTGTGGGAGACAGAGAGAGACTGTGTGTGTGTGATAGAGGGAGTGTTTCATAGTGTGTGTAAGAGATGCAGTGTGTGTGAGCGGTAGAGTGTGTGTGAGCGGTAGAGTGTGTGTGAGAGATAGGGTGTATATGACAGATTTGGTATGTTTGTGGGAGACAGAGAGAGACTGTGTGTGTTATAGAGGGAGTGTTTCATAGTGTGTGTAAGAGATAGAGTGTGTGTCAGCGATGGAGTGTGTATGATAGATTTGGTATGTTTTGGGGAGACAGAGAGATACTGTGTGTGTCATAGAGGGAATGTTTCATAGTGTGTGTAAGAGATAGAGTGTGTGTGAGAGGTAGAGTGTGTATAAGAGATAGAGTGTGTGAGAGGTAGTCTGTGTGTGAGTGGTAGAGTGTGTGTAAGAGTTAGAGTGTGTGTGAGAGGTAGAGTGAGTGTGAAAGTTAGAGTGTGTGTGAGAGATGGAGTGTGTATGATAGGGTTGGTATGTTTGTGGGAGACAGGGAGAGACTGTTTGTGTGATAGAGGGAATGTTTCATAGTGTGTGTAAGAGATAGAGTGTGTGTGAGAGGTAGAGTGTGTATAAGAGATAGAGTGTGTGAGAGGTAGTCTGTGTGTGAGTGGTAGAGTGTGTGTAAGAGTTAGAGTGTGTGTGAGAGGTAGAGTGAGTGTGAAAGTTAGAGTGTGTGTGAGAGATGGAGTGTGTATGATAGGGTTGGTATGTTTGTGGGAGACAGGGAGAGACTGTTTGTGTGATAGAGGGAATGTTTCATAGTGTGTGTAAGAGATAGAGTGTGTGTGAGAGGAAGAGTGTGTATAAGAGATAGAGTGTGTGAGAGGTAGTCTGTGTGTGAGTGGTAGAGTGTGTGTAAGAGTTAGAGTATGTGTGAGCGATAGAGTGTGTGTGAGAGGTGGAGTGTGTGAGAGATAGAGTGTGTGTCAGATGTAGAGTGTTTGTGAGAGATAAGAGTGTGTGTGAGAGGTAGAGTGTGTGTGACAGAGTTTGAGACAGAGAGAGAAAGAAAGAAATAGTGTCTGACAGGTATAAAGTGTGTGTGTGAGAGAGAGAGTGTGTGTGTGATAGAGGGAGTGTTTTACAATGTGTAAGAGATAGAGTGTTTGTAAGAGATAGAGTGTGTGTGAGAGTTAGAGTGTGTGTTCATGTGAGAACTAGAACGTGTGTAGGATGTAGACTGTGTGTGAAAGATAGAGTGTGTGTTCATGTGAGGGCTAGAAGGTGTGTAGGATCTGGAGTGTGTGTGAGAGATAGAGTGTGTGTGAGAGATAGGGTGTGTGTAAGAGATAGAGTGTGTGTGAGAGATAGAGTGTGTGTTCATTGTGAGAGCTAGTACGTGTGTAGGTGCTAGAGTGTGCGTGAGCGGTAGAGTGTGTGTTCATGTGAGAGCTAGTACGTGTGTAGGATCTAGAGTGTGCGTGAGAGGTGGAGTGTGTGTTCATGTGAGAGCCAGTACATGTGTAGGATCTACAGTGTGCGTGAGAGGTAGAGCGTGTGTAAGATGTAGAGATTGTGTTCATGTGAGAGCTAGAACATGTGTAGGATCTAGAGTGTGTGTGAGAGGTAGAGCGTGTGTAAGAGGTAGAGTGTGTGTTCATGTGAGAGCTAGAACGTGTGTAGGATCTAGAGTGTGTGTGAGAGGTAGAGCGTGTGTAAGAGGTAGAGTGTGTGTTCATGTGAGAGCTAGAACATGTGTAGGACCTAGAGTGTGTGTTAGAGGCAGAGTGTCTTTTCATGTTAGAGCTAGAACGTGTTTAGGATCTGGAGTGTGTTTGAGAGGTAGAGTGTGTGATTATGTGAGAGCTAGAACGTGTGTAGTATCTAGAGTGTGTTAGAGATAGATAGTATGTTCATTTGGGTGCTAGAACTTGTGTAGGATCTAGAATTTGTGTGAAAGGTAGAGTGTGTGTTCATGTGAGAGCTAGAACGTGTGTAGGATCCAAAGTGTGTGTGAGAGGTAGAGTGTGTGTTCATGTGAGAACTAGAACGTGTGTAGGATCTAAAGTGTGTGTGAGAGGTAGAGTGTGTGTTCATGTGAGAGCTAGAACGTGTGTAGGATCTAAAGTGTGAGTGAGAGATAGAGTGTGTGTTCATGTGAGAGCTAGAACGTGTGTAGGATCTAAACTGTGTGTGAGAGGTATAGTGTGTGTTCATGTGAGAGCTAGAACGTGTGTAGGATCTAGAGTGTGTGTTCATGTGAGAGCTAGAACGTGTGTAGCATCTAGAGTGTGTGTTCATGTGAGAGCTAGAACATGTGTAGGATCTAGAGTGTGTGAGAGGTAGAGTGTGTGCTCATGTGAGAACTAGAACATGTGTAGGATCTAGTGTGTGTGTTCATGTGAGAGCTAGAACATGTGTAGGATCTAGAGTGTTTGAGAAGTAGAGTGTATGTTCATGTGAGAACTAGAACATGTGTAGGATCTGGAGTGTGTGTGAGAGGTAGAGTTTGTGTTCATGTGAGAACTAGAACATGTGTGGGATCTAGAGTGTGTGTGATAAATAGATTGTGTGTTCATGTGAGTACTAGAACATGTATAGGATCTAGAGTGTTTGAGAGGTAGAATGTGTGTTCATGTGAGAACTAGAATATGCTTAGGATCTAGAGTGTGTGAGAGGTAGAGTGTGTGTTCATGTGAGAACTAGAACATGTGTAGGATCTGGAGTGTGTGTGAGAGGTAGAGTGTGTGTTCATGTGAGAACTAGAACATGTGTAGGATCTAGAGTGTGTGTGAGAGGTGGAGTGTGTGTTCATGTGAGAACTAGAACATGTGTAGGACCTAGAGTGTGTGAGAGGTAGAGTGTGTGTTCATGTGAGAACTAGAACATGTGTAGGATCTAGAGTGTGTGTGAGAGGTGGAGTGTGTGTTCATGTGAGAACTAGAACATGTGTAGGATCTAGAGTGTGTGTGAGAGGTGGAGTGTGTGTTCATATGAGATATGGGCATGTGTAGGACCTAGAGTGTGTGAGAGGTAGAGTGTGTGTTCATGTGAGAACTAGAACATGTGTAGGATCTGGAGTGTGTGTGAGAGGTGGAGTGTGTGTTCATGTGAGAACTAGAACATGTGTAGGATCTAGAGTGTGTGAGAGGTGGAGTGTGTGTTCATGTGAGAACTAGAACATGTATATGATCTAGAGTATTTGTTCATGTGAGAACTAGAACATGTGTATGATCTAGAGTGTGTGTGAGAGGTGGAGTGTGTGTTCATGTGAGAACTAGAACATGTGTATGATCTAGAGTGTGTGTGAGAGGTGGAGTGTGTGTTCATGTGAGAACTAGAACATGTGTATGATCTAGAGTGTGTGTGAGAGGTGGAGTGTGTGTTCATGTGAGAACTAGAACATGTATATGATCTAGAGTGTTTGTTCATGTGAGAACTAGAACATGTGTAGGATCTAGAGTGTGTGTGAGTTGTAGAGTGATTGTTCATGTGAGAACTAGAACATGTATATGATCTAGAGCTTGTGTGAGAGATAGAGTGTATGTTCATTTTAGAACTAGAACATGTATATGATCTAGAGTGTGTGTTCATGTGAGAACTAGTACATGTATATGATCTAGAGTGTGTGTTCATGTGAGAACTAGAACATGTATATGATCTAGAGTGTGTGTTCATGTTAGAACTAGAACATGTATATGATCTAGTGTGTGTGTTCGTGTGAGAACTAGAACATGTATATGATCTAGAGTGTGTGTTCATGTGAGAACTAGAATATGTATATGATCTAGAGTGTGTGTTCATGTGAGAACTAGAAATTGTGTAGGATCTAGAGTGTGTATTCATGTGAGAACTAGAACATGTATATGATATAGAGTGTGTGTTCATGTGAGAACTAGAACATGTATATGATCTAGAGTGTGTGTTCATGTGAGAACTAGAACATGTATATGATCTAGAGTGTGTGTTCATGTGAGAACTAGAACATGTATATGATCTAGAGTGTGTGTTCATGTGAGAACTAGAACATGTATATGATCTAGAGTGTGTGTTCATGTGAGAACTAGAACATGTATATGATCTAGAGTGTGTGTTCATGTGAGAACTAGAACATGTATATGATCTAGAGTGTGTGTTCATGTGAGAACTAGAACATGTATATGATCTAGAGTGTGTGTTCATGTGAGAACTAGAACATGTATATGATCTAGAGTGTGTGTTCATGTGAGAACTAGAACATGTATATGATCTAGAGTGTGTGTTCATGTGAGAACTAGAAATTGTGTAGGATCTAGAGTGTGTGTTCATGTGAGAACTAGAACATGTATATGATCTAGAGTGCGTGTTCATGTGAAAACTAGAACATGTATATGATCTAGAGTGCGTGTTCATGTGAGAACTAGAACATGTATATGATCTAGAGTGCGTGTTCATGTGAGAACTAGAACATGTGTATGATCTAGAGTGTGTGTTCATGTGAGAACTAGAACATGTATATGATCTAGTGTGTGTGTTCATGTGAGAACTAGAACATGTATATGATCTAGAGTGTGTGTTCATGTGAGAACTAGAACATGTGTATGATCTAGTGTGTGTGTTCGTGTGAGAACTAGAACATGTATATGATCTAGAGTGTGTGTTCATGTGAGAACTAGAACATGTATATGATCTAGAGTGTGTGTTCATGTGAGAACTAGAAATTGTGTAGGATCTAGAGTGTGTGTTCATGTGAGAACTAGAACATGTGTATGATCTAGAGTGTGTGTTCATGTGAGAACTAGAACATGTGTATGATCTAGAGTGCGTGTTCATGTGAGAACTAGAACATGTGTATGATCTAGAGTGTGTGTTCATGTGAGAACTAGAACATGTATATGATCTAGTGTGTGTGTTCATGTGAGAACTAGAACATGTATATGATCTAGGGTGTGTGTTCATGTGAGAACTAGAACATGTGTATGATCTAGTGTGTGTGTTCGTGTGAGAACTAGAACATGTATATGATCTAGAGTGTGTGTTCATGTGAGAACTAGAACATGTATATGATCTAGAGTGTGTGTTCATGTGAGAACTAGAAATTGTGTAGGATCTAGAGTGTGTGTTCATGTGAGAACTAGAACATGTATATGATTTAGAGTGTGTGTTCATGTGAGAACTAGAACATGTATATGATCTAGAGTGTGTGTTCATGTGAGAACTAGAACATGTATATGATCTAGAGTGTGTGTTCATGTGAGAACTAGAACATGTATATGATCTAGAGTGTGTGTTCATGTGAGAACTAGAACATGTATATGATCTAGAGTGTGTGTTCATGTGAGAACTAGAAATTGTGTAGGATCTAGAGTGTGTGTTCATGTGAGAACTAGAACATGTATATGATCTAGAGTGCGTGTTCATGTGAGAACTAGAACATGTATATGATCTAGAGTATTTGTTCATGTGAGAACTAGAACATGTGTATGATCTAGAGTGTGTGTGAGAGGTGGAGTGTGTGTTCATGTGAGAACTAGAACATGTGTATGATCTAGAGTGTGTGTGAGAGGTGGAGTGTGTGTTCATGTGAGAACTAGAACATGTGTATGATCTAGAGTGTGTGTGAGATGTACAGTGTGTGTTCATGTGAGAACTAGAACATGTATATGATCTAGAATGTGTGTTCATGTGAGAACTAGAACATGTATGGGATCTAGAGTGTGTGAGAGATAGAGTGTGTGTTCATGTGAGAACTAGAACATGTGCATGATCTAGAGTGTGTGTGAGAGATAGAGTGTGTGTTCATGTGAGAACTAGAAAATGTGTAGGATCTAGAGTTTGTGTGAGAGGTACAGTGTGTGTTCATGTGAGAACTAGAACATGTGTAGGATCTAGAGTTTGTGTGAGTGATAGAGTGTGTGTTCATGTGAGAGCTAGAACATGTGTGGGATCTAGAGTGTGTGTGAGAGATAGAGTGTGTGTTCATGTGAGAACTAGAACATGTGTGGGATCTAGAGTGTGTGAGAGATAGAGTGTGTGTTCATGTGAGAACTAGAACATGTGCATGATCTGGAGTGTGTGTGAGAGGTACAGTGTGTGTTCATGTGAGAACTAGAACATGTGTAGGATCTAGAGTTTGTGTGAGTGATAGAGTGTGTGTTCGTGTGAGAGCTAGAACCTGTGCAGCATCTAGAGTGTGTGTGAGAGATAGAGTGTGTGTTCATGTGAGAGCTAGAACATGGGTAGGATCTAGAGTGTGTGTAAGAGATAGAGTGTGTGTTCTTGTGAGAACTAGAACATTTGTAGGAATTAGAGTGTGTGTGAGAGGTACAGTGTGTGTTCATGTGAGAACTAGAACATATGCAGGATCTAGAGTGTGTGTGAGGGGTAGAGTGTGTGTTCTTGTTAGAACTAGAGCATGTGTAGCATCTAGTGTGTGTGTGAGAGATAGAGTGTGTGTTCATCTGAGAACTAGAACATGTGTAGGATCTAGAGTGTGTGTAAGAGATAGAGTGGTGTTCATGTGAGGGCTAGAACATGTGTAGGATCTGGAGTGTGTGTGATAGATAGAGTGTGTGTTGGTGTGAGAACTAGAACATGTGTAGGATCTAGAGTGTGTGTTCTCCAGGGAACTAAACATGTGTAGGATCTAGAGTGTGTGTGAGAGATAGAGTGTGTGTTCATGTGAGAACTAGAACTTGTGTAGCATCTAGAGTGTGTGTGAGAGATAGAGTGGTGTTCATGTGAGAACTAGAACATGTGTAGGTTCTGGAGTGTGTGTGAGAGGTGGAGTGTGTGTTGATGTGAAAACTAGAACATGTGTAGGATCTAGAGTGTGTGTGATAGATAGAGTGTGTGTTGGTGTGAGAACTAGAACATGTGTAGGTTCTGGAGTGTGTGTGATAGATAGAGTGTGTGTTTATGTGAGAACTAGAACATGTGTAGGTTCTGGAGTGTGTGTGATAGATAGAGTGTGTGTTGGTGTGAGAACTAGAACATGTGTAGGATCTAGAGTGTGTGTTCTCCAGAGAACTAAACATGTGTAGGATCTAGAGTGTGTGTGAGAGATAGAGTGTGTGTTCATGTGAGAGCTAGAACTTGTGTAGCATCTAGAGTGTGTGTGAGAGATAGAGTGGTGTTCATGTGAGAACTATAACATGTGTAAGATCTAGAGTTTGTGTGAGAAATAGAGTGGTGTTCATGTGAGAACTAGAACATGTGTAGGATCTAGAGTGTGTGTGAGAGGTGGAGTGTGTGTTCATGTGAGAACTAGAACATGTATATGATCTATAGTGTGTGTTCATGTGAGAACTAGAACATGTATATGATCTATAGTGTGTGTTCATGTGAGAACTAGAACATGTGTAGGATCTAGAGTGTGTGTGAGAGGTGGAGTGTGTGTTCATGTGAGAAGTAGAACATGTGTAGGATCTAGAGTGTGTGTGAGAGGTATAGTGTGTGTTCATGTGAGAACTAGAACATGTGTAGGATCTAGAGTGTGTGTGAGAGGTGGAGTGTGTGTTCATGTGAGAACTAGAACATGTGTAGGTTCTAGAGTGTGTGTGAGAGGTGGAGTGTGTGTTCATGTGAGAACTAGAACATGTATATGATCTATAGTGTGTGTTCATGTGAGAACTAGAACATGTATATGATCTATAGTGTGTGTTCATGTGAGAACTAGAACAGGTGTAGGATCTAGAGTGTGTGTGAGAGGTGGAGTGTGTGTTCATGTGAGAACTAGAACATGTGTAGGATCTAGAGTGTGTGTGAGAGGTGGAGTGTGTGTTCATGTGAGAACTAGAACATGTGTAGGATCTAGAGTGTGTGTGAGAGGTGGAGTGTGTGTTCATGTGAGAACTAGAACATGTGTAGGATCTAGAGTGTGTGTGAGAGGTGGAGTGTGTGTTCATGTGAGAACTAGAACATGTGTAGGATCTAGAGTGTGTGTGAGAGGTGGAGTGTGTGTTCATGTGAGAACTAGAACATGTGTAGGATCTAGAGTGTGTGTGAGAGGTGGAGTGTGTGTTCATGTGAGAACTAGAACATGTATATGATCTATAGTGTGTGTTCATGTGAGAACTAGAACATGTATATGATCTATAGTGTGTGTTCATGTGAGAACTAGAACATGTGTAGGATCTAGAGTGTGTGTGAGAGGTGGAGTGTGTGTTCATGTGGGAACTAGAACATGTGTAGGATCTAGAGTGTGTGTGAGAGGTGGAGTGTGTGTTCATGTGAGAACTAGAACATGTGTAGGATCTAGAGTGTGTGTGAGAGGTGGAGTGTGTGTTCATGTGAGAACTAGAACATGTGTAGGATCTAGAGTGTGTGTGAGAGGTGGAGTGTGTGTTCATGTGAGAACTAGAACATGTGTAGGATCTAGAGTGTGTGTGAGAGGTGGAGTGTGTGTTCATGTGAGAACTAGAACATGTGTAGGATCTAGAGTGTGTGTGAGAGGTGGAGTGTGTGTTCATGTGAGAACTAGAACATGTATATGATCTATAGTGTGTGTTCATGTGAGAACTAGAACATGTGTAGGATCTAGAGTGTGTGTGAGAGATAGAGTGTGTGTTCATGTGAGAACTAGAACTTGTGTGGCATCTAGAGTGTGTGTGAGAGATAGAGTGGTGTTCATGTGAGAACTAGAACATGTGTAGGTTCTGGAGTGTGTGTGATAGATAGAGTGTGTGTTGATGTGAAAACTAGAACATGTGTAGGATCTAGAGTGTGTGTGATAGATAGAGTGTGTGTTGGTGTGAGAACTAGAACATGTGTAGGTTCTGGAGTGTGTGTGATAGATAGAGTGTGTGTTGGTGTGAGAACTAGAACATGTGTAGGATCTAGAGTGTGTGTTCTCCAGAGAACTAAACATGTGTAGGATCTAGAGTGTGTGTGAGAGATAGAGTGTGTGTTCATGTGAGAGCTAGAACTTGTGTAGCATCTAGAGTGTGTGTGAGAGATAGAGTTTGTGTTCATGTGAGAACTAGAACTTGTGTAGCATCTAGAGTGTGTGTGAGAGATAGAGTGTGTGTGAGAGATAGAGTGTGTGTTCTCCAGAGAACTAGAACATGTGTAGCATCTAGAGTGTGTGTGAGAGATAGAGTGTGTGTTCATGTGAGAGCTAGAACTTGTGTAGCATCTAGAGGGTGTGTGAGAGATAGAGTGTGTGTTCTCCAGAGAACTAGAACATGTGTAGCATCTAGAGTGTGTGTTCATGTGAGAGCTAGAACTTGTGTAGCATCTAGAGTGTGTGTGAGAGATAGAGTGGTGTTCATGTGAGAACTAGAACATGTGTAGGTTCTGGAGTGTGTGTGATAGATAGAGTGGTGTTGATGTGAAAACTAGAACATGTGTAGGATCTAGAGTGTGTGTTCTCCAGAGAACTAGAACATGTGTAGCATCTTGAGTGTGTGTGAGAGATAGAGTGTGTGTTCATGTGAGAGCTAGAACTTGTGTAGCATCTAGAGTGTGTGTGAGAGATAGAGTGGTGTTCATGTGAGAACTAGAACATGTGTAGGTTCTGGAGTGTGTGTGATAGATAGAGTGGTGTTGATGTGAAAACTAGAACATGTGTAGGATCTAGAGTGTGTGTGAGATATAGTGTGTGTTCATGTGAGAACTAGAACGTGTGTAGGGTGTGTGTGAGAGATGGTGCGAGAGAAAGCATTTGAGTGTGTGTGTAAGGGATAGAGTGCTTATGAGGAATGTGTTTAAGAGCATGTGAGAGAGTATGTGCAAGGGAGAGAGTATTTGAGGGTGTGTGAGATAAGGACAGAGACTGTATTAGAGAGTGTGAGAGAGACAGAGAGAGAGGGAGAGAGAGAGAGAACTTTTAAACTAATATCTTGACCTTGTTTTAGATATGCAAGGAATACCAAAAACCAAAAAATTGTCAGTTTTAGTTTGCTTAATACCTGTAATATCAGAGAGGACATATTGGAAGTAGCTTCTAGGCTTGTATGCCATGATCTGTTGGAGAAGGTGTTTAAGACTGATATCTTTTGTTGCATGTCCTCGGAGAAGGTATTGCTGCATCACCTTATGTTTTCTTTTTTTGAGTGGAGGGAAAGTGCTTCTTATGCACTAACGCCAGCTGAAGCTGAGAGGATGGTACTTGCAAGAGTAGGTGAACCTACTAAGAAACAGCCCTCCACAGGAAGAAAGTGTTTCTTGAGAAGCAAGGCAGTGGTACCGCTATTGCACCTGTGCTTTCAGATATATTGACCAGCCCAAATTTTAAATGGGAGCCAGGACCTTGCTTATGCCCTAGGGAATTTGGAGTGATAGATTTAGTAAATGTTGCCAGTACCCCCAGCAATTCTTGTAGAATCCAGTGATCAGAGTGGATACTGGAGCTGCGGGCAAGCATCATCTGATGGATCTGCAACTTAACATGTCCAGCAGAAACCTGATGTCATGGCTAGAGTGGATGTGGAGTTGTTAATTTGTGCCTGATTATGCTCCACACTCATCTGATCCATAAAGTTGCACAACACACGCCACACTTATGGCAGTGGTATGAGATCTAGCGATGGAAGTGCTGTGATAGCACCCTCTGGATGACTGGTGGGAGGGGACTCTTCTCTCTGATTGGCTTATATTGTATTACGTTTTCTGGATGCCAGTAGTTTCAGAGCATTATTGGAAAGTTTGTAAATTTCAATAGCTTCTTGCCGTAGTCGGGCATGGTAATGTGTTGTTGATGAGAGGATGTAATGATGTGTTCGCCCTCCACTTCAATGGCAACCACAGACTTTTTCTATGTGGCCCAGACAGCAGCTCAGTAAGCCTGGTGTTAACGCTCTGCTGTGTAGACCAAACCACAAGAACAAGGAAAACTCACCACCCGCTTCACCTCTATCACACACAAACTATTTCAAACACGAACAATTCCAAAATTATATTTCCACTAATAACATTCGGCACTGGATCAGCCACTAGCAACACAGGCTCCCAGGGGCCTACTACGGTAGGTACGGGATTTGCGCTCCCGAGCCACACTCTCCATGGGTTCCTCTAAGAGATGAGAGGGTCAACTGTGTTTGACCAACGTCTAGTTACCTCCCTGAACACTGTCTGACAGATACCGCTGCGCGGGATGAAAGAGGAGAGGCGCAAGGGGTGATGTGTAACTCCCAGCCCCTGAGTATCATGTAGCACTGATAAAGGTCATCATAAGAGCTGTTGCACTCCTGAAGGTGGTTGGGTCCCTCTATCTGATAATTGGGAGGTGAGGACTGTCACCCACGATGTGAGACATTTGTAATGGTGGAGGATTTATTGCTATGGATCAAAAAAATTAAAAAAAATCTGATGTGTTACACTCACATGACTTTCTCTAGTCTTGTACAAACTTTTTTTACAAATGCTTATTCTCCATATGCTTCGTGTTAATCGAGATATCAGGATGTCAGACTTATTGCTAATTTCCATGTAGATGCAATGGGAATATGGTAGGTTTTAAGCGATAGTCAAATATTTTAAGCGCTGGTTGCTATCTGGCGCATTCCATTCTCTTTGCATGTCCAGGACATAAATAAAATGAATAACGAATTTGAGAAAAAGTATAAGTATTGGAAAATTTAAAGGAATAACAAGCAATATCTCAAAAACGGTTCACTCACCCAAAAAAAATGTATATGACATAAATTTTGTATTTTAACACGATCTACATTTTTTGTGTAGTAAAATTTTCTCTATCTCTTATGGTTTACCAGTTATACAAAAGTCGTTCACAATGAAGAATACTTTTGGAGACATTCCCAGAAAATTCGAGATATACATTTCATTTCTCATGAAAATATCTTAAACATATGATATTTTAATCAAAATCGTTAGAGCCATTTTTGATTAAATTAAAATTTTCGAAAAATGTTCCATGTAAAGGGTAGTCTGGGGTGGGGGGGATTTTCTTGAAAATCTTTGTGTCGCATCTCTGGAAGATACTGAACCTAAATACCAAGTTTGGTGTTTATCCGACTGTTCGTTCCTGAGTTATGCTGTTCACAGACACACACACACGGACATGTTTCCAAAAATGCTTTTTTTGGATTCAGGGGTTCTCAAAACATGTATTTCCGGTGAAATCTCGGTATCGAATTTTTCGGTGGAATACAATACTTCCCCTACTTACTATATGTAGTAGAGAAAGTAAAAACACACACCAAGATTAATGTTAAAGAAGTAGTCGAGTGTTGTGGTCCTCGCTACTTAGTTATCAGTAGAACTGAGGAAGGAAGTTTACTACACTGAGTCCATTCGCTATTCAAAACGGTCTGGATAAACTTGCTGGTGCAGTAAAATCCTGTATTAGAACTCGTGAAGGCACGCTCCTGGTTGCAGCACATTCGGCATCCCAGGCAACTGTTATACAGAAAGCAAACATGTTAGCTAGCGACCCCATACGAGCTGAGATGCACAAGACCTTGAATTCCTCGCGCGGTGTGGTAAACACTCGTGCATTGGACGTTATGTCCAATGAGGAGATTCAAGAGAATCTAGAAGATCAAGGTGTGACATCTGTATATCTGGTTCAACGGAGGGAAGGTGGTGAATCTGTGCCTACTCGTACCCTGTTTCTTACCTTTGATTGGGTAAAGCTATCTCAAAGGATTAAGGCAGGGTATGAAGCCATTGAAGTTAAGCTATATATCCCCAACCCACTCAGATGCTTTAAGTGCCAGTGCTTTGGTTACATAAGTGATTTATGTAACTGTGAGGCTACCAGCGTTAACTGTGGAGAATTCCCATATGAGGGAGCATGCACATCAGTTCCAACGTACGTCAATTGCTACAGTGAACATCCACCTAGTTCCCTAGAATGCCCCCATTTTACAGAGGAAAGGGCGATCCAGGAGATCCAGGTTAGGGAGAAGGTTTCTTTCTCCGAGGCCCGGAAATTCCTGCGCATCCCTCAACCCTCTGTCCCAAAGTCCGGTACGTACAGTTCAGTTGCAGCTAAACCGGGAAATCGCAACTCAAACCAGCGATGTTAATGGGGTTACAATTTCAGAAAAGATTCTCGTAGACAGATCATTTCCAAAGCCCACGAAATCAACATATACACCTGCCAGGTCTGTTACTGACAAGATCCCTTCAGTAAGGTCATCATCAAGACCATCGACCTCAAGCAATAAGACGGGCAAGCCCGTAACTTATAATGCACCACAGATAAAGCTCAAGACAAGCTATAACCGAACTGACCCCCGAGCATCCAAGGGAAAGAAGGGTTTATGAGCATCTCCTCGGAGATCATCTTCTGGGAAGGACACGGATTGGCGATATACATCAGCGGTCCTCTCCCGTGGAGTGGATAGAGCAGGAGGATTCTGCCCACACTGCGAGAACGACAGTGAAAATGAGGCAGGATCTTTCCTCCGCTAAAGGTGCTACCTCGTCAACGAAAAAGGGAAGGACAAATTGATTCGACCACTGTCATCCTTAAAGTAGTGAACTCTCAGGATTGAAAACTTATCCCATTATGAATACCATGGCTATCCTTAAATGGGATTAGAACAAATCGACAGAGCTTCAACTTTTACTCAAAGAGAATAATCCTTTGGTCATATGTTTGCAAGAGACTAAGCTCCGTCCACAGGATAGCTTTTAAATCAGGCGGTATATCCCAGTACGGTGTGATCTTTCACCCAAATAGGGCATTCCTGTGCCCGGGGGCACTGTGAAGCACATCAGATATGATATATTTGCTGAATCTGTGACCATACAGTCTGACATCCAGTCAGTGGCTGTAAGGATTAAACTGCCATCCCCCCGATTTACTATTTGTAACATTAATCTGCCTCCATTCGATAACTTCCCGCTCACGGATTTAGAAGATCTAGTTTCCCACTTGCCAATGCCTTTTCTGTTGGTGGGAGACGTTAATGCACATCACCCTCTTTGGGGCTCACCTCGGTCTTGTGCGAGAGGTAAATTAATTGCCGATTTTTTGGACAATTATAACTTAGCTCTTCTGAACACCGAAGAGCCTACATTTCTCTCAGACTCCCACAACGCTTTTACACACCTTGATATTGCAGTTTGTTCACTACAGTTAGCACTTTCCTTGCAACGGAATGTCATCTCTGATTTGCACTCTAGTGACCACTTTCCATACCTTATTAGTCTCTTAACAGTATATATGTTTCACACGTTTGCCTAGATGGGCTTGGCTCAAGGCAACTGGAACCTTTACTCCCAGTTGGCTGTGCTTAATCACAATGAACACGACTGGTGGAAGTTTTGGTCGAACATCTCACAGAGTCAATTAAACCTATTCCTCGGTCGACTGCCCAGCGCCGTCGAATTCCGGTTCCTTGGTAGACCGACACCATCCGTGCTCTTAGGATTTTCTAGCGTCGCCCTATACTCGATATCCTGATCCAGTATAAGAAAATGCGTACCAAGTCTAGACAAATCATTAAGGATAACAAAAAGATATCATGGAGCAAGTTTGTAGCTTCATTTAGTCGACATACACCTTCCTGTTGTTTGGGATAAGTTAAGGTGTGTGGCGGGAAAATCGACCCACATGCCAATTGCCGGTCTTAAAACAGCTGCAGGAGCTGTTGTTGATACATTTGACCGTGCTTTCGCTCAGGTGTCTAGTTCAGGTAACCATTCGCCCGAGTTCCTTCCTGTTAAGACTCAGGTGGAATCTCAAGGTTTCTGGTTTCGTTCAGGAAATCTGAGTATTACAATCGCCTCTTCGCGATGGCGGAGTTAGAACACGCTCTTTCATCTTCGCGACTATCAGCACCAGGACCTGAAACACGTACAAATGTTGCAACAGCTCTCTCCTGAAGGCAAGGCTTCCCTACTCGAGGTCTATAATCGTGTTTGGGTTGATGCCACTTTTCCAGAAAAGTGGTGGGAGGCCACTGTCCTGTTCATTTTGAAAGCTGGAAAGGACCGTCATCTCCCGTCCAGCTACCATCCTATTTCCCTCACCAGTTGCGTTTGCAAAGTGATGGAACGCGTGATTAATGGACGGTTGGTATGGTGGTTGGAAACTCACAATCTGCTGACCAACATCCTGTGCGGTTTTCGAAGATGCCGTTCAACAGTGGACCACCTTGTGTCGTCATCATTGACACAGATCATGAACGGATTCATGAAGAATTGTCAAATCGTTGCGATATTTTTTTTACCTTGAGAAGGCTTATGATACGTGTTGGCGAGTAGGGATACTACGTTCCCTACACACCTGGAGCATACGTGGACGTTATCGCTGTTCATTCAGGAGTTTATGAAGGACCGCGTTTTCTGTGTAAGGGTCGGTTCGGTTTTTTCGAACCTTTTTGTTCAGGAGAACAGAGTACCTCAGGGATCGGTACTAAGCGTTACATTGTTTGCTATAGCAATTCTATCTCGAAATGTGTTACTCCAGGGGTATCGTCATGTTTATTCATAGACGACTTCGCCGTTTATTGTACTTTTCAGCTCATGCTGTTTTTGGAACGCAGTATGCAGCATTGAGTCAATTACCTTCAAGAATAGAGTTCTAAAAATGGCTTTAGTTTCTCAACTGAAAGGTCAATCTGCGTTAACTTCTGGTGCCGTAGGAGACGATTACCACCTTCGCTCCGATTCGATCCAGATTTACTACAATTCACAGTTTCGACGAGATTCCTGGTGTTGACGTTTGATAGGAAACTTAGCATATAGCACAGTTGAAAGCGCGATGTGACCGTTCTCTGAATATCTTGCGGATATTAAATGACAAATCTTCGGGAGCAGATCGACAGTTTTTTTAGACTCTACCTCACACTGATCCGATCAAAAATAGACTATGGGTGTATCATTTATTCCTCAGCACGACCATCTGTGGCGAGGAGATAAGACACAGTCCATAATCGGGGCATTCGAGTGGCTATTGGTGCTGTTCCCATTAGCCCAGTTATGAGTCTACGCCAAATCGGCAGATCCTCCTCTGTGATATCGGCGTGATGTCCTCTTAGGAAATTATGGCTGTGCACTTAAATGTATGCCAAAACATCTAACGTTCGTTTCTTTTTTCTCACCGTGCTGGACGAACGTTATAGGAATACCTTCATTAATTCTTAGCATGAAGGTGTTCGTTTCCGGGAGCTTCTTAGAAAGCACGACATTGAATTGCCTAGCATGTTTGCTAAGAGGAGAGGATGTTCCTCTTTGGCTGCGTGCGACATCTCGCGTAGATCTTGGGATGACGGTGTACTGGAAATCTACAATTCCTACATTTAGTATCCGCAGTTGTTTTTTAAGAATTTTTTTGAGGTTATAGTGACTGAAGTTTATCTACACGGATAGATCTAAGAGCACCAACGGTGTTGGATGTTCATAGAACCGAGCCCCATACATTCAGTTTCCATGATAGCACATCCATTTATAGTGTAGAGCTGTATGTCATTTATCGAGCCATATTGTATGTGTACTGTCCAAAATGGGGAGACTGTCTCATTTGCAGTGATTCCCTTAGTGCACTTCAGAGCCTTCGTGAGCTGTACAACTACCACTCCATTGTTCAGCAAATCCAGGATGCCCGCCATGTTTTACACGCTTCTGGCGTTAATGTGGAGTGTGCTTGGATACCTGGTCACGTTGGCTTGCCGGGAAATGAGCTTGTGGGTTTGGCAGCTAAGGCAGCGACCAGAGAACCGAGCGTTACCTCGTGTAACGTCGGAAGACTTTAGGCTTGTTGTGCGGAGAGCAGTGCTGGCGCGCGGAGTGGTTAGCTCTCTGCAGAAATAACCTTAGAGTAGTGAAGTTCATTCCGGTAAACTGGATAACTGCCTCTCGAGTATCTCGTCGTGAGGAGGTGATTTTGGTCGGTTGCGTATTGTTCACTGCAATTTTACGCAGGTTATCATTTTAAGGGCGACCCTGCTCCGCTTTGTAGCGAGGGTCCGTCACGTATTGCTAGAGTGCATTACTCTATGAATCTTCAGGACCCTGTGCAACTGCCGGCCAGCCTTGCAGAAATCTTAGCGCTTGATAGGGTTTTTAACTTTGTGTCAAAGTTAAATTTCCAAATGCGGATTTAGTCATCTTTACAGCAGGTGTTTCATACTGCTCGGTTTAGTTTTATATATTTATTTATGACTTGTGCTATGATTATTATATTGATATTTATCTCTGGCGTTTGCCATGATAGCAACACATAACCCAGCAGAGTCACTACACTCCGTGAGCACCAGGCTCACAAAAAAGCTTCTCCCAGCATCCCTGCAGCTCCATTAATAATCATTGCCAATGGATACTTACGCAAGCTCTTGCAGAACCATGTTTTCAGTTCTGCATTAGCACTTTTTAATGGATGATTAAAGACAAACCTCTCTCTCTCTCTCTCCCACCCTCCCTTTCCTTTCACCAAACACCTCACCACTTTGCTATGGCTATAGGCTAGCTTACTGCTGCCCTTATGGCGACAGCAAACACTTCCCGCTACTTACAGTGGTGCTTTCTTGGAACTCCCCAAATTCCCATGACTTTGTGTTATCTTTATCCTTTTGACGTCTGTCTTTTTTCACTTTTTATAAAAGGCTAATTCGACATAATGGGAAGAAAGAAGAAACGAGATGTCACAGCAGTTGCAAGCTCTCCAGTGGAGAATACTGAAAATGCCAGCAGGGCTCATGAGCCTGCCATTCCAACAGCCAACCTCACAACACAGGCCATCATCACCTCATTGGAACCAGACCTCACATCACTACTTGAGCCACACAACCAGCGACACCTAACAGACACTCTGCTGTGACAGCCGCATCCACACAGCAAGAGAACTGTTGCCGCTGGTCAGACTGGAATTTTGGGACGGGGTGGACTGCTGGCACTAATGTGGTGCCAGAACTTTGACAAGCAACGACCTGGCACAGAACCCCATCTACTGTGCAACATGTGACAAGTGGTGTGCCTGATGCCATCAACTTGAATGCCTCACAAAAGCTACTATCACTCAACGCAGTCTATCCACACTCCTGACGTGGATCTACAGAACATGTGCATGCAGGGTCTGGCCTCACAACATGGGAGGAAACACACTCTATCAGAGTCCGTCCATACCAAAAATAATGTAGCCAGAGTTAGCCACTATGTCAATGCCTGATGACATAAAGGAGCTTCTCCACCCACCACATGTGTTTGTTTCTCTGTATAAGCAGGTCTGCCCAGTTGGTACATGAAGTTTAGGTTTGCATATGCAGTACCGGATACCATAGCATTATTTGTACTTACAGCCAAGGAAGCTTTGACTCCAGCATTGAAGATGTCCACGAAACATCTGGAACACCACAGCATTAAGAGCCCAGAAGATACTTCCAATTCTATTTGCATCGCCAGCAGTTTGTTCTTTCAGCACTTATTGTATTCCACCCAAGATCTCTCTCTCTCTCTCTCTCTCTCTCTCTCTGAGAGAGAACAGCACAATTCACTCAAAAACCAAAAGTCAGTGAGATACCCAAACTTGTGGTATGTACATATGTTTTGAGTATTTTGAAATATACCACATGGAGGTTTTCAAGAAAACCCCAGGTTACTATAAATGTTTGTTATTTTCCCAAAAGTTGCTCTAAGTATTTTCGAAAAGAGAGTTACTATGAAGAGCAAACTTGTGCATTTGCAAAGGTGTTGTACACCACGACACTTTTCTGCTGCCACATGCACCAAATCCTTCCTTAATTTGAAGAAATGTCTTGCTGGACAGAGATTAACGGAAACTCTTATTTTGGGACAACTCAAGGTATAAGAGTGTTGTTGTTTAAATGTACAAAGTTGAAAACATGTTGTGTTTTGTTTGGAGGGTGAGGTCTCCTTTAGAGTGAGATTGAGTAATTGTGCAGAAAGTAGATAAAAAGAGCTGTTATAACACTACTTGCAGGTTTGCCTTGCACCACCTGTCAAGGATCTGTCGTGTCCTAACAATGCCTGCTGGAAGTACACTGCTTGTTGGTATTGGTGGTTCAGGGAGACAGTCCCTGACAAAACTGGCAACCGTTGTTACAGGAAACCAGTTCTTCCAACCACTCATCACTAAGACATATGGTAAGTTTATCTATCTGTTTTAAGAATGAAGGCTTCAGCAGGATCTTGTACTTGACAATTTTGTTTACAGGAGTGTCGGAATGGAGAGATGATTTAAAGAAGGTTCTTCAAGAAGCAGGTGGCAGAGGCCGTGAGACTACATTTCTCTTCACCGAGAGTCAGATAACCCACGAAACTTTCCTTCAAGATATTGACTCAATATTAAACTCTGGAGAAGTGCCAAATCTTTATGCAATAGATGAGCAAACTGCAATAGCTGAGGTATGTATCACTCTTATTACTTGCTATAGATGGAACAAACATAGAGTCCATAGCTACTTTTAATATCTGCAATAGATACAGTTCATAAAATCTGGCATCGTAACAGTGATTTCTCAGCATAACTGCTTTAAGTGTTATCACAAGTATTCTAGTTTTTCAATGCAAATGAGGAAACTATGAAGCACCACCTACCTGCAGTAGGTAGATGAAGGATTCTATGGCCCCTGAACCCAAAGCAGGTATTTTTAGGAAAGTTCTTATGTGCCTATGAAAACTTTATTAAATACCATTAGTATTTAAATTCAGCATCCTCCAAACATGCGACACAAAGGTTCCCCCCTCCCAAATCACACTGTAAATGAAAGAATTTGTTGTTAGTTTTTATTTTCACAAAAACACATCTTACGGTTTTGATTAGTTGTGTATATTTAAAATATTAAACATGAAGCCGCCAGGGGCCTACTATGGCGCTCCATAGTCTGCAGCCACACTCTCGATTGTATTCCTCTAAGAGGTGAGAGGGCTTTCGCCCAATCAACTTTGGTCTACAAGTGTGTAGACCAGCTACCTCCCTGAACACAGGATGGGGGATGGGATTCGCAAAGGGGTAATGCATAACTCCAAGCCTCTGAGTATCATGTAGGACTGTTCATATCCGCTGATAAAGGTCAATCCCGAGAAGAGGCCACTGCATGAGATCTTACACTCCTGAAGGCGATTCGGTTCCTCTGTCTATGAATTGGGAAGTGAGGCCCTAAGGTGAGCAAGATCTAGGCCAGGACTCTCACCTAGCTGGCTTGGCACCCAGGATGAGAGACATTTGTAATGGTGGAGGATGTTAGCACCATGAATAATAAAAAAAGACTGTGAAAGCCAATGGAAGAGAAGTAGTTGAATGTTGTGGTTGGTTATTAACAGAACAGAGAAAGGAAGAAAAGTTACATTGGTGAACTCCATTGCAGTTCAAAAGGGTCTCGATAAAATTGCCGGTCCTGTTAAGTCATGTTCTTGGTTGAAGCAATTATCTTGAAAACAAATATGTTAGCCAGCTATCCAATAAAATGCACAAGACCTTGACCTCTTCGTGCGGAGTTGTAAACACCCGTGCATTGGACGGAGGAGATTCAAGAGAAACTGGAAAACCAAGGTGTGATGCGTATATCAGGTTCAGCGGAAAGAAAGAGGTGAATTTGTGCCAATTCGTACTCTGTTCCTTACCTTTGATCGGGTAGATCTCCCTCAAAGGATTAAGGCAGGGTATGAAGTCATTGAGGTTAGCCATATACAGGGTGAATCACCTAAAACTTGCACCGCAAATATTTCGCAAATGGAAAGTGCTATTGATGTGCACTTTTCACAGAATTGATTGGTAGTCAGTACATTTAGCCTATAAACAGATTTTAATAATACTGAGAAAGTGTATTTTTTGAGCAAACATACAATTTTTTAAATGGAACAATGCCTAGTTACATCAACAGAATAAAGGTAGGGTAAATTAGAATGTCAATAGTCTTTGTTGCAGGATTCTAGTGCAAGTGGTTTACGAGAAATTATATTTTGAAAAGTTTCCACCCCAACAATTGTTTGTCCCACTCAACCTGCTTAGTTGCTAGGTACGATGTTATTATGTTTGTTTGCATTGTGTTTTCTGTTCATTGATTGCATTGCAACTTTCTGATCAGTTAGTTTGTGACAGTTCAAGCAGTAAGTCGCAAGTGGAGGATGGGGTTTACTAATGCAGAAAAAGTTGACATGCTCATGGTGTATGGAGAGTGTAGGAAGAATGCAGTTCGTTCCTGTATGGTGTATGCGGAAACATATCCCAATAGGCATCAACCTTCTCAGCAATTATTTATCAACCTCTTCAACCAATTATGTGAAAGTGGTACTGTAACACCTAGAAAACATAACAGAAACAAACAAGTGACTGGCGAAGAGGCAGAAATTAATGTTTTGGCTGCCATTGCAGTAGATCCACAAATTAGTTTCCGCACAATCGCTCGTGGAAGTGGCATAACTCAGGCAAGTGTACTGCACATTCTCCATCGACATAGGTTCCATTCATATCACATTTCTCTCCATCAAGAGCTGCATGGAAACGATTTTGAGAATCGTGTAAACTTTTGTACACGGGCATTAAGACATGATACTCCAGATTCATCATGTATCTTGTTTAGTGATGAGGCAACATTTACTAATCATGGCCAGGTACATGCACTATTGGTCTGTTGACAATCCCCGTTGGCTTCTTCGTCAGGTGGAACGTCAGCATCCATGGAGTTTAAACGTTTGGTGTGGGATAGTGAACCATCAGCTCATAGGCCCTTTGTTCATAGAAGGAACAATGAAGTAGCACAAGTATCGCAGCCTCCTGACAGACCATCTGCCACAGATGCTAGAAGACGTTCCTTTGCAGACTAGGAGGAACCTGTGCTACCAGCATGATGGCTCTCCAGCCCATAGTGCACGAAGTACTACAGCTTGTCTTAACAGATTGTTTCCAATCGTTGGAATGGACGAAGAGGACCTGTACCTTGGCCGGCCCGTTCACCGGATCTGACCCCTTTAGACTTTTTTTCTGTGGAGAAGGCTGAAAGATAGTCTACAAGGATGTACCAACTATACTAGACGATATGAAACTATGTATTACTGCTGCCTGCTCTGAAATTTCCGCTGAAATGCTAGAACGTGTGCAACAGCATTTCCACAGCAGACTGTAAATGTGTAGTGAAGCTGCCGGTGGTCATTTTGAACACAACCTTTGAAGGGCTATGTTCTCTTTACTTGTAAGAATCTACAGAAGTATAGTAATTCCCTTTTGTTTTTATTTAGTTTGTGCTACCACAGGTTGTACAAGTGTCGGTGCATGCAAGTTTCAAAATAAGATTTCTCGTAAACCACTTGCACTAGAATTTTGCAACAAAGACCATTGACATTTTAATTTACCCTACCTTTATTCCTTTGACGTAACTAGGCATTGTTCCATTTAAAAAATGGTATGTTTGCTCAAAAAATACACTTTCTCAGCATTAATATAATCTGTTTATAGGCTAAATGTGCGAGCCCCTGACTACTAATCAATGCTGTGAAAAGTGCACATCAATAGCACTTTCCATTTCCGAAATATTTGCGGTGCAAGTTTTAGGTGATTCACCCTGTATACCGAATCCGCTGAGATGCTATAAGTAATAGCGCTTTGGGCACACGTGCGTTAACTGTGGAGACATCTCTCACAATGAAGCATGTACAACTGCTGCAACGGTGAACATCCATCAAGTTCCCGAGAATGCCTCCGTTTAGCAGAGGAAAGAGCGATCGAGGAGATGCGGATTAGAGAGAAGGTGTCCTTCTTGGAAGCCCACGTATCCGCCAAGACTGTGTCCTGAAGTCCGGTACCTAAAACTCAGTAGCAGCTAAATGGGAAATTGCAACTCAGACTAGCGATATCAACGGGGCCAGATTCTTGTAACTAGAACGCACCTAAAGCCTTGAAAATCAACACCGACGACACCATCAACAAGTCCGCTACTCAAAAGACCAATCGGTAAAACCACCATCAAGACCGTCGAACTCAACCAACAAGACTAAAAGCCCGTAATACATCGCCAATCACCAAAGAAGTTCAGGACCAGCTTTGAAAGAACTAACTTCCTTAAGGTGTGTCTACAGCCAGAGCATCTCCTCTGAGGAATATTTCAGGACTCACATCAGCGATCTACATCTTCCCAGATCTCAACTTCCAACGGTTTGAGGTTGTTTCTATTGGAAAAGGGTCCTTTCTCGTGGAGGAGGAGGAGGATTCTGCCAGAACGACAGAGACAAGATAAACCCTCCGTTAAAGGTGTTAGCCCGACCACCGCTTTCCACAACGTAGTAAACTGACAATTAAGAACTTATCCCGCTATAACTGTAATGGCTATTCTACAATGGAACATAACGTGGAATTAGAGTTTGAACTTTTGCTCAACAAGCATGTTCCTTTGGTCGTATGTTTACTTGAAATGCACCATGATGGCTTTAAAATCAGTCACTATTTGAAATTACAATGTGATATTATACCGGAGGAGGGGGGCACTATGATGTGTTCATGGAATCTGTCGCTGTAAGAATTAAACTGCTATCCATCCGAGTTACCATTTGCAACATTTATCTGACGACCTCTCGCTTATTGATTTATAAATCTAGTTTCCCAGTTCCAACGCCTTTTCTGTTGGCGCGTCACCCTCTTTGGGTCTCACCTCGGCTTGTGCGAGAGATAAATTAATTGCTGATTTTTTTGATAATTATAACTTAGCTCTTGTGAACACCACAGAGCCTACATCTCTCTCAGACTGCTTTAATACTTTTTCACACCTTGATATAGCAGTTTCGTTACAATGAAATGCCATCTGTGATTTACACTCTAGTGACCACTTTCCATGTCTTACTAGTTTCTTAACACAATATATATGTTCCACACGCTTACAACAAGCCAGCTGGAATCTTTACTCCACGTGTACGACTCTGTGAATGTTTTGGTTGAACATCATCTCACAGAGAGGATTCTTTCTGCTCGGTCGACTGCCAACCCCCGTCCGTGGAAAAATACCGAAATGCCATTCCTGCTCTTATGCCTTTCCAGCGTCGCCCTACCTACACTGAATAACCTAATCAAATACAAGGTCTACATATGTTAAAAAGGATAGCAAAAAGACATCATGCAGCAAGTTTAATCGACATACACCTTCTTCTGTCGTTTGGGATAAGTGGCCGGACCCACATGCCAATTGCCGCTCTTAAAACAGCTGCAGGAGCTGTTGTTGATACATTTGACCGTGCTTTCGCTCAAGTGTCTAGTTCAGGTAACCATTCGCCCGAGTTCCTTCCTGTTAAGACTCAGGTGGAATCTCAAGGTTTCTGGTTTCGTTCAGGAAATCTGAGGATTACAATCGCCTCTTCGCGATGGCTGAGTTAGAACACGCTCTTTCATCTTCGCGACTATCAGCACCAGGACCTGATCGTATACACGTACAAATGTTGCAACAGCTCTCTCCTGAAGGTAAGGCTTTCCTACTCGAGGTCTATAATCGTGTTTGGGTTGATGCCACTTTTCCAGAAAAGTGGTGGGAGGCCACTGTCCTGTTCATTTTGAAAGCTGGAAAGGACCGTCCTCTCCCGTCCAGCTACCATCCTATTTCCCTCACCAGTTGCGTTTGCAAAGTGATGGAACGCGTGATTAATGGACGGTTGGTATGGTGGTTGGAAACTCACAATCTGCTGACCAACATCCTGTGCGGTTTTCGAAGATGCCGTTCAACAGTGGACCACCTTGTGTCGTCATCATTGACACAGATCATGAACGGATTCATGAAGAATTGTCAAATCGTTGCGATATTTTTTTACCTTGAGAAGGCTTATGATACGTGTTGGCGAGCAGGGATACTACGTTCCCTACACACCTGGAGCATACGTGGACGTTATCGCTGTTCATTCAGGAGTTTATGAAGGACCGCGTTTTCTGTGTAAGGGTCGGTTCGGTTTTTTCGAACCTTTTTGTTCAGAAGAACAGAGTACCTCAGGGATCGGTACTAAGCGTTACATTGTTTGCTATAGCAATTCTATCTCGAAATGTGTTACTCCAGGGGTATCGTCATGTTTATTCATAGACGACTTCGCCGTTTATTGTACTTTTCAGCTCATGCTGTTTTTGGAACGCAGTATGCAGCATTGAGTCAATTACCTTCAAGAATAGAGTTCTAAAAATGGCTTTCGTTTCTCAACTGAAAGGTCAATCTGCGTTAACTTCTGGTGCCGTAGGAGACGATTACCACCTTCGCTCCGATTCGATCCAGATTTACCACAATTCACAGTTTCGACGAGATTCCTGGTGTTGACGTTTGATAGGAAACTTAGCATATAGCACAGTTGAAAGCGCGATGTGACCGTTCTCTGAATATCTTGCGGATATTAAATGACAAATCTTCGGGAGCAGATCGACAGTTTTTTTAGACTCTACCTCACACTGATCCGATCAAAAATAGACTATGGGTGTATCATTTATTCCTCAGCACGACCATCTGTGGCGAGGAGATAAGACACAGTCCATAATCGGGGCATTCGAGTGGCTATTGGTGCTGTTCCCATTAGCCCAGTTATGAGTCTACGCCAAATCGGCAGATCCTCCTCTGTGATATCGGCGTGATGTCCTCTTAGGAAATTATGGCTGTGCACTTAAATGTATGCCAAAACATCTAACGTTCGTTTCTTTTGTCTCACCGTGCTGGACGAACGTTATAGGAATAGCTTCATTAATTCTTAGCATGAAGGTGTTCATTTCCGGGAGCTTCTTAGAAAGCACGACATTGAATTGCCTAGCATGTTTGCTAAGAGGAGAGGGTGTTCCTCTTTGGCTGCGTGCGACATCTCGTGTAGATCTTGGGATGACGGTATACCGGAAGTCTACAATTCCTACATTTAGTATCCGCAGTTGTTTTTTAAGATTTTTTTTGAGGTTACAGTGACTGAAGTTTATCTACACTGATAGATCTAAGAGCACCAACGGTGTTGGATGTTCATAGAACCGAGCCCCATACATTCAGTTTCCATGATAGCACATCCATTTATAGTGTAGAGCTGTATGTCATTTATCGAGCCATATTGTATGTGTGCTGTCCAAAATGGGGAGACTGTCTCATTTGCAGTGATTCCCTTAGTGCACTTCAGAGCCTTCGTGAGCTGTACAACTACCACTCCATTGTTCAGCAAATCCAGGATGCCCGCCATGTTTTACACGCTTCTGGCGTTAATGTGGAGTGTGCTTGGATACCTGGTCACGTTGGCTTGCCGGGAAATGAACTTGTGGGTTTGGCAGCTAAGGCAGCTACCAGAGAACCGAGCGTTACCTCGTGTAACGTCGGAAGACTTTAGGCTTGTTGTGTGGAGAGCAGTGCTGTCATGCTGGCGCGCGGAGTGGTTAGCTCTCTGCAGAAATAACCTTAGAGTAGTGAAGGTCATTCCGATAAATTCTATATTTTCCTCTCGTGTATCTCATTGCATGGAGGTGATTTTGGCTGGGATGTGTATTGACCACTGCAATTTTACACATGGTTATCTTTTTACTTTCTCTACGTATAGTAAGTAGGGGAAGTATTGTATTCCACCCAAAAATTCGATACCGAGATTTCATCGGAAATACATGTTTTGAGACCCCCTGAATCCAAAAAAAAAGCATTTTTGGAAACATGTCCGTGTGTGTGTCTGTGTGTGTGTCTGTCTGTGAACAGCATAACTCAGAATTGAACAGTCGGATAAACACCAAACTTGGTATGTAGGTCTAGTATCTTCCAAGGATGCGACACTAAGGTTTTCAAGAAAATCCCCCCAGCCCAGATTACCCTTTACATGGAAGATTTTAATTTTCTCAAAAATGGCTCTAACGATTTTGATTAAAATATAATATGTTTAAGATATTTTTATGACAAATAAAATGTATATCTTGAATTTCCTGGGAATGTCTCCAAAAGTATTCTTCATTGTGAACGACTTTTGCATAACTGGTAAACCATAAGAGATAGACAAAATTTTACTACACAAAAAATGTGGATTGCATTAAAATACACAATTTATGTCATATACATTTTTTTTTGTTGAGTGAACCATTTTCGAGATATTACCTGTTATTCCCTTAAATTTTTCAATACTTATTTTCTCAAATGGGAATTTGTTATTCATTTTTTTGTCTTGGATATGCAAAGAGTATTAATCTGTGGCAAAGGGAATGGTGCTGCACCTAGCAACCAGCTATTAAGAGATATGTATGTGCTTAAAGGCTACTGTATTTCTATATTGTCCTTAAAAATATATATTCCCCTTACATCTACAAGAAAATTAGCAATAAGATAGACTCTGCAAATGTTTATCTCGATTAACATGAAGTAGATGGAGAATAAGCGTTTGTATAAATAATTTGTACAAGAGTAGAGAAAGTCATGTGAGTGTAACACATCAGATTTTTAAGGATTACCATGCTCATATTTGTACACTTTGTAGTGAAGGTCTGTTGGTCCATCCATGTTGCTAGAGTGTATTGCTCTAGCACATCTTCAGGAGTCTCTGGTTAGTTTGGCAGAGGTCCTAGCAGACTACAATATAACGGTTGATAGGTTTTTAAGTTTGTGTCAAAGGTAAATTTTCAAGTGCAGATTTAGTCATATGATATCAGGTGTTTCATTCTTCTCGGTTCGGTTTTATGTATTTGTGTTTATTTCTGAATTTTGCTATGATTTGTATATCCATCTTTATCTTTGTCCTCTGCCATGATGTGTTTTACAACGGCGCTAATGATGTAACACAAATCATCATCATGATAAATAAGATGAATTTTGTGGGAAATCCTGTTTATTCTGAGTCACTTTTGTGTAATATGTTATACAAAATTATCTGTTTGTAAAGCAAAGTAAAAATATGAAGTGAATTGATTGACTTTGGATAATGTTAATTTTAATTAATTCATATACACAAACATTTGCTATATATTGAGAAAAGTGGCAATTTTTGTCTTGAGGCAACGCACTATAACTGCAGCGGCAACACCAGAGCACCCTCGTTATATTGTAATAATGTGTTGACAATTGCCAGACAACTGTTCAGATATGCTCTAAACTAACCACAAATACAGACATTTGTTTGTGCATGCACTTAGATTCCTAATTCATGAGCCATGAAACATTCATAGTAATGAACCTAATATAAATGAGATCACAGATTCAGCCTTATAGAGGTAGTAAGTACAGAATCGCATGACACTACAACCCATTACATTTTTGTATCACATAAAAGACACTTTCTATGTAGAAACTTTCAAGATACGTTGTGAAAGAGTTTTTGCTCCAAGTCATTTTATTTTCTAGAGATTATTTGAATGACATAACACAAAACATAGCCCTTTAAAAAGAATTTTACTATTTTTAATGATAAATGGTGCCTTAATAGCGTATTCAGCATATGTATATGCCTATATATTTTATTTTATTTTCCTTCTTTCTTTTATTTAGTTGCAGAAATTCCAAATTGGTAAAACCATAAAGCTTCTATAAAATAATGATGAAAACAAGCAATAACCACCCAGTGATATAAAATAAAGCTGCCTCATTTATTACTAGAAAAGGCTTGTTATTATAGAAAAGTTCTCACTACATTAAATATAATACATGTGTGACTTATATAGACAATATAAAACAAGTTCTTACTATATTCAATATACTACATGTGTGACTTATATAAACAATATAAAACAAGTTCTTGCTGTATTCAATATAATACATGTGTGACTTATATAGACAATATAAAACAAGTTCTTACTGTATTCAATTAAATACATCTGTGACTTATATAACACAATATAAAACAAGTTCTTACTGTATTCAATTAGATACATCTGTGACTTATATAGACAATATGAAACAAGTTCTTACTATATTCAATTAAATACATCTGTGACTTATATAGACAATATGAAACAAGTTCTTACTGTATTCAATATGATACATGTGTGACTTATATAGAAAATATAAAACAAGTTCTTACTGTATTCAATATAATACATCTGTGACTTATATAGACAATATAAAACAAGTTCTTACTGTATTCAATATCATACATGTGTGACTTATATAGACAATATGAAACAAGTTCCTACTATATTCAATTAAATACATCTGTGACTTATATAGACAATATGAAAGAAGTTCTTACTGTATTCAATATGATACATGTGTGACTTATATAGACAATATAAAACAAGTTCTTACTGTATTCAATATAATACATCTGTGACTTATATAGACAATATAAAACAAGTTCTTACTGTATTCAATTAAATACATCTGTGACTTATATAACACAATATGAAACAAGTTCTTACTGTAATCAATATAATACATCTGTGACTTATATAGACAATATAAAACAAGTTCTTACTGTATTCAATATCATACATCTGTAACTTATATAGACAATATAAAACAAGTTCTTACTGTATTCAATATAATACATCTGTGACTTATATAGACAATATAAAACAAGTTCTTACTGTATTCAATATAATACATCTGTGACTTATATAGACAATATAAAACAAGTTCCTACTGTATTCAATATGATACATCTGTGACTTATATAGACAATATAAAACAAGTTCTTACTGTATTCAATATAATACATCTGTGACTTATATAGACAATATAAAAAAAGTTCTTACTTTATTCAATATAATACATCTGTGACTAATACAGACAATATAGAACAAGTTCTTGATGTATTCAATATAATACATCTGTGACTTATATAGACAATATAAAACAAGTTCTTACTGTATTCAATATAATTCATCTGTGACTTATATAGACAATATAAACCAAGTTCTTACTGTATTCAATTAAATACATCTGTGACTTATATAGACAATATGAAACAAGTTCTTACTGTATTCAATTAAATACATCTGTGACTTATATAGACAATATGAAACAAGTTCTTACTGTATTCAATTAAATACATCTGTGACTTATATAGACAATATGAAACAAGTTCTTACTGTATTCAATTAAATACATCTGTGACTTATATAGACAATATAAAACAAGTACTTATTGTATTCAATTAAATACATCTGTGACTTATATAGACAATATGACACAAGTTCTTATGTATTCAATTAAATACATCTGTGACTTATATAGACAATATAAAACAAGTTCTTACTGTATTCAATTAAATACATCTGTGACTTATATAGACAATATAACACAAGTTCTTACTGTATTCAATTAAATACATCTATCACTTATATAGACAATATAAAACAAGTTCTTACTGTATTCAATTAAATACATCTGTGACTTATATAGACAATATGAAAGAAGTTCTTACTGTATTCAATATGATACATGTGTGACTTATATAGACAATATGAAACAGGTTCTTATTGTATTCAATATAATACATCTGTGACTTATATAGACAATGTAAAAGAAGTTCTTACTGTATACAATTAAATACATCTGTGACTTATATAAACAATATAAAACAAGCTCTTACTGTATTCCATTAAATACATCTGTGACTTATATAGACAATATGAAGCAAGTTCTTACTGTATTCAATTAAATACTTCTGTGACTTATATAGACAATATAAAACAAGTTCTTACTGTATTCAATTAAATACATCTGTGACTTATATAGACAATATGAAACAAGTTCTTACTATATTCAATTAAATACATCTGTGCCTTATATAGACAATATGAAACAAGTTCTTACTATACTCAATTAAATACATCTGTGACTTATATAGACAATATGAAACAAGTTCTTACTGTATTCAATTAAATACATCTGTGACTTATATAGACAATATGAAACAAGTTCTTACTATATTATATTAAATACATCTGTGACTTATATAGACAATATGAAACAAGTTCTTACTATATTATATTAAATACATCTGTGACTTATATAGACAATATGAAACAAGTTCTTACTGTATTCAATATAATACATCTGTGACTTATATAGACAATATGAAACAAGTTCTTACTGTATTCAATTAAATACATCTTTGACTTATATAGACAATATAAAACAAGTTCTTACTGTATTCAATTAAATACATCTATGACTTATATAGACAATATAAAACAAGTTCTTACTGTATTCAATATAATACATCTGTGACTTATATAGACAATATAAAACAAGTTCTTACTATATTCAAATAAATACATCTGTGACTTATATAGACAATATGAAAGAGGTTCTTACTGTATTCAATTAAACACATTTGTGACTTATATAGACAATATGAAACAAGTTCTTACTATAGTCAATTAAATACATCTGTGACTTATATAGACAATATCAAAGAAGTTCTTACTGTATTCAATTAAGTACATCTGTGACTTATATAGACAATATGAAGCAAGTTCTTACTGTATTCAATATAATACATCTGTGGGTTATATAGACAATATAAAACAAGTTCTTACTGTATTCAATATAATACATCTGTGACTTATAAAGAAAATACGAAACAAATTCTTACTGTATTCAATATAATACATGTGTGACTTATATAGACAATATGAAACAAGTTCTTACTGTATTCAGTATGATACATATGTTACTTATATAGATAATATGAAACAAGTTCTTACTGTATTCAATATAATACATGTGTGACTTATATAGACAATATGAAACAAGTTCTTACTGTATTCAATATAATACATCTGTGACGTATATAGAAAATATGTAACAAGTTCTTACTGTATTCAATTAAATACATCTGTGACTTATATAGACAATATGAAACAAGTTCTTACTGTATTCAATATAATACATCTGTGACTTATATAGACAATATGAAACAAGTTCTTACTGTATTCAATTAAATACATCTGTGACTTATATAGACAATATGAAACAAGTTCTTACTGTATTCAATTAAATACATCTGTGACTTATATAGACAATATGAAACAAGTTCTTACTGTATTCAATTAAATACATCTGTGACTTATATAGACAATATAAAACAAGTACTTATTGTATTCAATTAAATACATCTGTGACTTATATAGACAATATGACACAAGTTCTTATGTATTCAATTAAATACATCTGTGACTTATATAGACAATATAAAACAAGTTCTTACTGTATTCAATTAAATACATCTGTGACTTATATAGACAATATAACACAAGTTCTTACTGTATTCAATTAAATACATCTATCACTTATATAGACAATATAAAACAAGTTCTTACTGTATTCAATTAAATACATCTGTGACTTATATAGACAATATGAAAGAAGTTCTTACTGTATTCAATATGATACATGTGTGACTTATATAGACAATATGAAACAGGTTCTTATTGTATTCAATATAATACATCTGTGACTTATATAGACAATATAAAAGAAGTTCTTACTGTATACAATTAAATACATCTGTGACTTATATAAACAATATAAAACAAGCTCTTACTGTATTCCATTAAATACATCTGTGACTTATATAGACAATATGAAGCAAGTTCTTACTGTATTCAATTAAATACTTCTGTGACTTATATAGACAATATAAAACAAGTTCTTACTGTATTCAATTAAATACATCTGTGACTTATATAGACAATATGAAACAAGTTCTTACTATATTCAATTAAATACATCTGTGCCTTATATAGACAATATGAAACAAGTTCTTACTATACTCAATTAAATACATCTGTGACTTATATAGACAATATGAAACAAGTTCTTACTGTATTCAATTAAATACATCTGTGACTTATATAGACAATATGAAACAAGTTCTTACTATATTCAATTAAATACATCTGTGACTTATATAGACAATATGAAACAACTTCTTACTGTATTCAATTAAATACATCTGTGACTTATATAGACAATATGAAACAAGTTCTTACTATATTATATTAAATACATCTGTGACTTATATAGACAATATGAAACAAGTTCTTACTATATTATATTAAATACATCTGTGACTTATATAGACAATATGAAACAAGTTCTTACTGTATTCAATATAATACATCTGTGACTTATATAGACAATATGAAACAAGTTCTTACTGTATTCAATTAAATACATCTTTGACTTATATAGACAATATAAAACAAGTTCTTACTGTATTCAATTAAATACATCTATGACTTATATAGACAATATAAAACAAGTTCTTACTGTATTCAATATAATACATCTGTGACTTATATAGACAATATAAAACAAGTTCTTACTATATTCAAATAAATACATCTGTGACTTATATAGACAATATGAAAGAGGTTCTTACTGTATTCAATTAAACACATTTGTGACTTATATAGACAATATGAAACAAGTTCTTACTATAGTCAATTAAATACATCTGTGACTTATATAGACAATATCAAAGAAGTTCTTACTGTATTCAATTAAGTACATCTGTGACTTATATAGACAATATGAAGCAAGTTCTTACTGTATTCAATATAATACATCTGTGGGTTATATAGACAATATAAAACAAGTTCTTACTGTATTCAATATAATACATCTGTGACTTATAAAGAAAATACGAAAAAAAATTCTTACTGTATTCAATATAATACATGTGTGACTTATATAGACAATATGAAACAAGTTCTTACTGTATTCAGTATGATACATATGTTACTTATATAGATAATATGAAACAAGTTCTTACTGTATTCAATATAATACATGTGTGACTTATATAGACAATATGAAACAAGTTCTTACTGTATTCAATATAATACATCTGTGACGTATATAGAAAATATGTAACAAGTTCTTACTGTATTCAATTAAATACATCTGTGACTTATATAGACAATATGAAACAAGTTCTTACTGTATTCAATATAATACATCTGTGACTTATATAGACAATATAAAACAAGTTCTTACTGTATTCAATATAATACATCTGTGACTTATAAAGAAAATATGAAACAAGTTCTTACTATATTCAAAATGACATGTGTGACTTATAGAGTCAATATGAAACAAGTTCTTACTGTATTCAATATGATACATGTGTGAGTTATATAGACAATATGAAACAAGTTCTTACTGTATTCAATATGATACATGTGTGACTTATATAGACAATATGAAACAAGTTCTTACTGTATTCAATATGATACATGTGTGAGTTATATAGACAATATGAAACAAGTTCTTACTGTATTCAATAACATACATGTGTGACTTATATAGACAATATGAAACAAGTTCTTACTGTGTTCAATATCATACATGGGTGACTTATATAGACAATATCAAACAAGTTCTTACTGTATTCAATATGATACATGTGTGAGTTATATAGACAATATGAAACATGTTCTTACTGTATTCAATATCATACATGTGTGACTTATATAGACAATATGAAACAAGTTCTTACTATATTCAATATGACATGTGTGACTTATAAAGACAATATGAAACAAGTTCTTACTGTATTCAATATGATACATGTATGACTTATAGACAGAAGCTAAAACAAGCTCTTACTATATTCAATATGACATTTGTGACTTATATAGACAATATGAAAAGAGTTCTTACTGTATTCAATATGACATGTGAGACTTATATAGACAATATGAAACAAGTTCTTACTATATTCAATATGACATGTGTGACTTATATAGACAATATGAAACAAGTTCTTATAGTATTTAATATGACATGTGTGACTTATATAGACAAAATGAAACAAGTTCTTACTATATTCATTATGACATGTGTGACTTATTTAGACAATATGAAACAAGTTCTTACTGTATTCAATATGACATGTGTGACTTATATAGACAATATGAAACAAGTTCTTACTGTATTCAATATGATACATGTGTGACTTATATAGCCAATATGAAACAAGTTCTTACTGTATTCAATATGATACATGTGTGAGTTATATAGACAATATAAACAGGTTGTTACTGTATTCAGTATGATACATGTGTGACTTATAGACAGAAGCTGAAACAAGTTCTTACTATATTCAATATAATACATGTGTGACTTATATAGACAATATGAAACAAGTTCTTACTGTATTCAATATCATACATGGGTGACTTATATAGACAATATGAAACAAGTTCTTACTGTATTCAATATAATACATGTGTGACTTATATAGACAACATGAAACAAGTTCCTACTGTATTCAATATGATACATGTGTGAGTTATATAGACAATATAAAACAACTTCTTACTATATTCAATATGACATGTGTGACTTATATAGACAGTATGAAACAAGTTCCTACTGTATTCAATATGATACATGTGTGACTTATATAGACAATATGAAACAAGTTCTTACTGTATTCAATATGATACATGTGTGAGTTATATAGACAATATGAAACAAGTTCTTACTGTATTCAATATGATACATGTGTGACTTATATAGACAATATGAAACAAGTTCTTACTTTATTCGATATGACATGTGTGACTTATATAGTCAATATGAAACAAGTTCTTACTGTATTCAATATGATACATGTGTGAGTTATATAGACAATATGAAACAGGTTCTTACTGTATTCAATATGATACATGTGTGACTTATATAGACAATATGAAACGACTTCTTACTGTATTCAAAATGATACATGTGTGAGTTATATAGACAATATGAAACAAGTTCTTACTGTATTCAATATGATACATGTGTGACTTATATAGACAATATGAAACACCATCTTGCTGTATTCAATATTATACATGTGTGACTTATAGACAGAAGCTGAAACAAGTTCTTACTATATTCAATATGACATGTGTGACTTATATACACAATATGAAACAAGTTCTTACATTATTAAGCATGAGGAATGTGTGACTTATAGACACAAGATGAGACAATTTCTTACAGTAGTCAGCATGAGGAATGTGTGACTTATAGAGACAAGAT
This sequence comes from Deroplatys truncata, assembly GCA_030765065.1. Classification (NCBI taxonomy): domain Eukaryota; kingdom Metazoa; phylum Arthropoda; class Insecta; order Mantodea; family Mantidae; genus Deroplatys; species Deroplatys truncata. The sequence continues at coordinate 4,280,639 of CM060986.1, read as the reverse complement.
GAAACAAGCTCTTACTGTATTCAGCATGAGAAATGTATGATTTATAGAGACAAGATGAAACAAGCTCTTACTGTATTCAGCATGAGGAATGTGTGGCTTATACAGACAAGATAAAAACAGGTTCTTACTCTATTCAGCATGAGGAATGTGTGAGTTATAGAGAGAAGATGAAACAAGTTCTTACTGTATTCACCAGAGGGAATGTGTGACTTATAGAGACAAGATGAAGCAAGTTCTTACTGTATTCACCAGAAGGAATGTGTGACTTATAGAGACAAAATGAGACACGTTCTTACTGTATTCACCAGAAGGAATGTTTGACTTATAGACACAAGATGAGACAAATTCTTACTGTATTCAGCATGAGGAATGTGTGACTTATAGAGAAGGATGACACAAGTTCTTACTGTATTCACCAGAAGGAATGTTTGACTTATAGACAAAAGATGATACAAGTTCTTACTGTATTCAGCATGAGGAATGTGTGACTTATAGAGACAAGATGAAACAAGTTCTTACTGTATTCAGCATGAGGAATGTGTGGATTATAGAGAAAAGATGAGACAAGTTCTTACTGTTTTCCGCATGAGGAATGTGTCACTTATAGACACAAGATGAGACAAGTTCTTACTGTATTCAGCATGAGAAATGTGTGACTTATAGAGATTAGATGAAACAAGTTCTTGCTGTATTCAATATGATACATGTGTGACTTATATAGACATAATGAAACAAGTTGTTACTGTATTCAATATGATACATGTATGACTTATATAGACAATATGAAAAAAGTTCTTACTGTATTCAATGCGATACATGTGTGACTTATATAGACAAGATGAAACACGTTCTTACTGTATTCTGCATAGGGAATATGTGACTTACATAGACAATATTAATCAAGTTTTTACTGTATTCAGCATTACGAATGTGTGACTTATATAGGCAAGATGAAACAAGCTCTTACTGTATTCAGCATAGGGAATGTGTGAATTATATAGACAATATTAATCAAGTTCTTACTGTATTCAGCATGGGGAATGTATGACTTATATAAACAAGATGAAACAAGTTCTTGCTGTATTCAATATGATACATGTGTGACTTATATAGACATAATGAAACAAGTTCTTACTGTATTCAATATGATACATGTGTGAGTTATATAGACAATATGAAACAAGTTCTTACTGTATTCAATATCATACATGTGTGACTTATATAGACAATATGAAACACGTTCTTACTATATTCAATATGACATGTGTGACTTATAAAGACAATATGAAACAAGTTCTTACTGTATTCAATTTGATACATGTGTGACTTATAGACAGAAGCTGAAACAAGCTCTTACTATATTCAATATGACATTTGTGACTTATATAGACAATATGAAAAGAGTTCTTACTGTATTCAATATGACATGTGAGACTTATATAGACAATATGAAACAAGTTCTTACTATATTCAATATGACATGTGTGACTTATGTAGACAATATGAAACAAGTTCTTATTGTATTTAATATGACATGTGTGACTTATATAGACAATATGAAACAAGTTCTTACTATATTCATTATGACATGTGTGACTTATTTAGACAATATGAAACAAGTTCTTACTGTATTCAATATGACATGTGTGACTTATATAGACAATATGAAACAAGTTCTTACTGTATTCAATATGATACATGTGTGACTTATATAGCCAATATGAAACAAAGTCTTACTGTATTCAATATGATACATGTGTGAGTTATATAGACAATATAAACAGGTTGTTACTGTATTCAGTATGATACATGTGTGAGTTATATAGACAATATCAAACAAGTTCTTACTGTATTCAATATGACATGTGTGACTTATATAGACAATATGAAACAACTTCTTACTATATTCAATATGACATGTGTGACGTATATAGACAGTATGAAACAAGTTCCTACTGTATTCAATATGATGCATGTGTGACTTATATAGACAATATGAAACAAGTCCTTACTGTATTCAATATGATACATGTATGAGTTATATAGACAATATGAAACAAGTTCTTACTGTATTCAATATGATACATGTGTGACCTATATAGAGAATATAAAACAAGTTCTTACTTTATTCAATATGACATGTGTGACTTATATAGTCAATATGAAACAAGTTCTTACTGTATTCAATATGATACATGTGTGAGTTATATAGACAATATGAAACAGGTTCTTACTGTATTCAATATGATACATGTGTGACTTATATAGACAATATGAAACGAGTTCTTACTGTATTCAAAATGATACATGTGTGAGTTATATAGACAATATGAAACAAAATCTTACTGTATTCAATATGATACATGTGTGACTTATATAGACAATATGAAACACGTTCTTGCTGTATTCAATATGATACATGTGTGACTTATATAGACAATATGAAACACGTTCTTGCTGTATTCAATATGATACATGTGTGACTTATATAGACAATATGAAACACGTTCTTGCTGTATTCAATATGATACATGTGTGACTTATATAGACAATATGAAACACGTTCTTGCTGTATTCAATATGATACATGTGTGACTTATATAGACAATATGAAACACGTTCTTGCTGTATTCAATATGATACATGTGTGACTTATATAGACAATATGAAACACGTTCTTGCTGTATTCAATATGATACATGTGTGACTTATATAGACAATATGAAACACGTTCTTGCTGTATTCAATATTATACATGTGTGACTTTTAGACAGAAGCTGAAACAAGTTCTTACTATATTGAATATGACATGTGTGACTTATATACACAATATGAAACAAGTTCTTACATTATTAAGCATGAGGAATGTATTACTTATAGACACAAGATGAGACAATTTCTTACAGTAGTCAGCATGAGGAATGTGTGACTTATAGAGACAAGATGAAACAAGCTCTTACTGTATTCAGCATGAGAAATGTATGATTTATAGAGACAAGATGAAACAAGCTCTTACTGTATTCAGCATGAGGAATGTGTGACTTATAGAGACAAGATAAAAACAGGTTCTTACTCTATTCAGCATGAGGAATGTGTGACTTATAGAGAGAAGATGAAACAAGTTCTTACTGTATTCACCAGAAGGAATGTGTGACTTATAGAGACAAGATGAAGCAAGTTCTTACTGTATTCACCAGAAGGAATGTGTGACTTATAGAGACAAAATGAGACACGTTCTTACTGTATTCACCAGAAGGAATGTTTGACTTATAGACACAAGATGAGACAAGTTCTTACTGTAATCAGCATGAGGAATGTGTGACTTATAGAGACAAGATGACACAAGTTCTTACTGTATTCACCAGAAGGAATGTTTGACTTATAGACAAAAGATGAGACAAGTTCTTACTGTATTCAGCATGAGGAATGTGTCACTTATAGACACAAGATGAGACAAGTTCTTACTGTATTCAATATGATACATGTGTGACTTATATAGACAATATGAAACAAGCTATTATTGTATTCAATATGATACATGTGTGACTTATATAGCCAATATGAAACAAGTTCTTTCTGTATTCAATATGATACATGTGTGACTTATATAGACAATATGAAACAAGGTATTATTGTATTCAATATGATACATGTGTGACTTATATAGACAATATGAAACAACTTCTTACTATATTCCATATAACATGTGTGACTTATATAGACAATATGAAACAAGTTCTTACTGTATTCAATATGACACGTGTGACTTATATAGACAATATGAAACAAGTTCTTACTGTATTCAATATGACATGTGTGACTTATATAGACAATATGAAACAAGTTCTTACTGTATTCAATATGACACGTGTGACTTATATAGACAATATGAAACAAGTTCTTACTGTATTCAATATGACACGTGTGACTTATATAGACAATATGAAACAAGTTCTTACTGTATTCAATATGACACGTGTGACTTATATAGACAATATGAAACAAGTTCTTACTGTATTCAATATGACACGTGTCACTTATATAGACAATATGAAACAAGTTCTTACTGTATTCAATATGACACGTGTGACTTATATAGACAATATGAAACAAGTTCTTACTGTATTCAATATGACACGTGTCACTTATATAGACAATATGAAACAAGTTCTTACTGTATTCAATATGACACGTGTGACTTATATAGACAATATGAAACAAGTTCTTACTATATTCCATATGACATGTGTGACTTATATAGACAATATGAAACAACTTCTTACTGTATTTAATATGACACGTGTGACTTATATAGACAATATGAAACAAGTTCTTACTGTATTCAATATGACACGTGTCACTTATATAGACAATATGAAACAAGTTCTTACTGTATTCAAAATGATACATGTGTGAGTTATATAGACAATATGAAACAAGTTCTTACTGTATTCAATATGACACGTGTCACTTATATAGACAATATGAAACAAGTTCTTACTGTATTCAATATGACACGTGTGACTTATATAGACAATATGAAACAACTTCTTACTGTATTCAATATGACATGTGTGACTTATATAGACAATATGAAACAAGTTCTTACTGTATTCAATATGACATGTGTGACTTATATAGACAATATGAAACAAGTTCTTACTGTATTCAATATGACATGTGTGACTTATAGACAGAAGCTGAAACACGTTCTTACTATATTCAGTATGACATGTGTGAATTATATAGACAATATGAAACAAGTTCTTACTGTATTCAATATGACACGTGTGACTTATAGACAGAAGCTGAAACACGTTCTTACTGTATTCAATATGACATGTGTGACTTATATAGACAATATGAAACAACTTCTTACTGTATTCAATATGACATGTGTGACTTAAATAGACAATATGAAACAAGTTCTTACTGTATTCAGTATGACATGTGTGAATTATATAGACAATATGAAACAAGTTCTTACTGTATTCAATATGACACGTGTGACTTATATAGACAATATGAAACAAGTTCTTACTATATTCCATATGACATGTGTGACTTATATAGACAATATGAAACAACTTCTTACTGTATTCAATATGACACGTGTGACCTATATAGACAATATGAAAAAACTTCTTAGTATATTCCATATAACATGTGTGACTTATATAGACAATATGAAACAAGTTCTTAGTGTATTCAATATGACACGTGTGACTTATATAGACAATATGAAACAAGTTCTTACTATAATCCATATGACATGTGTGACTTATATAGACAATATGAAACAACTTCTTACTGTATTCAATATGACACGTGTGACTTATATAGACCCTATGAAACAAGTTCTTAGTGTATTCAATATGATATGTGTGACTTATAGACAGAAGCTGAAACACGTTCTTACTATATTCAGTATGACATGTGTGACTTATATAGACAATATGAAACAAGTTCTTACTGTATTCAATATGACATGTGTGACTTGTATAGACAATATGAAACAAGTTCTTACTGTATTCAATATGACATGTGTGACATATATAGACAATATGAAAAAACTTCTTACTGTATTCAATATGACATGTGTGACTTATAGACAATATGAAACAAGTTCTTACTGTATTCAATATGACATGTGTGACTTATAGACAGAAGCTGAAACACGTTCTTACTATATTCAGTATGGCATGTGTGACTTATATAGACAATATGAAACAAGTTCTTACTGTATTCAATATCATACATGTGGGACTTATAGACAGAAACTGAAACAAGTTCTTACTATATTTAATATGACATGTGTGACTTATATAGACAATATGAAACAAGTTCTTGCTGTATTCAATATGATACATGTGTGACTTATAGCCACAACTTGAAACAAGTTCTTACTATATTCAATATGACATGTGTGACTTATATACACAACATGAAACAAGTTCTTACTATATTCAATATGACATGTGTGACTTATAGACATAAGCTGAAACAAGTTCTTACTCTATTCAATATGATACATGTGTTACTTATATAGACAATATGAAACAAGTTCTTACTGTATTCAATATCATACATGGGTGACTTATATAGACAATATGAAACAAGTTCTTACTGTATTCAATATCATACATGGGTGACTTATATAGACAATATGAAACAAGTTCTTACTATATTCAATTTGACATGTGTGACTTATATAGACAATATGACACAAGTTCTTACTATATTCAGTATGATACGTGTGTGACTTGTATAGAAAATATAAAACAAGTTCTTACTATAATCAGTATGATACATGTGTGACTAATATGGACAAGATGAAACAACTTCTTAGTGTATTCAATATGATACATGTATGACTTATATAGACAAGATGAAACAAGTTCTTGCTGTATTCAATATGATACATGTGTGACTTATATAGACATAATGAAACAAGTTCTTGCTGTATTCAATATGATACATGTGTGACTTATATAGACATAATAAAACAAGTTCTTACTGTATTCAATATGATACATGTGTGACTTATATAGACATAATGAAACAAGTTCTTGCTGTATTCAGTATGATACATCTGTGACTTATAGAGACAAGATGATACAGGTTCTTACTGTATTCACCAGAAGGAATGTTTGAGTTATAGACACAAGATGAGACAAGTTCTTACTGTATTCAGCATGAGGAATGTGCGACTTATAGTGACAAGATGAGACAAGTTCTTACTGTATTCAATTTGAGGAATGTGTGACTTATAGAGACAAGATGAGACAATTCCTTACTGTATTCACCAGAAGCAATGTTTGACTTATAGACACAAGATGAGACAATTTCTTACTGTATTCAGCATGAGGAATGTGTGACTTATAGAGACAAGATGAAGTAAGCTCTCACTGTTTTCAGCATCAGGAATGTGTGACTTATAGAGACAAGATGAAATAAGTTCTTACTGTATGCACCAGAAGTACTGCTATACTTATAGACACAAAATGACATAACTTCTTACTGTATTCACCAAAAGGAATGTTTGACTTATAGACATAAGATGAGAGAAGTTCTTACTGTATTCAGCATGAGGAATGTGTGACCTATAGAGACAAAATGAGACAAGTTCTTACTGTATTCAGCATGAGGAATGTGTGACTTATAGAGACAAGGTGAAACAAGTTCTTACTGTATTCAGCATGAGGGATGTGTGGCTTATAAAGACAAGATGAGACAAGCTCTTACTGAATTCAGCATGAGGAATGTGTGACTTATAGGGGCAAGATGAAACAAGCTCTTACTGCATATATCATGAGGAATGTGTGACTTATAGAAACAAGATGAAACAAGCGCTTACTGTATACACCAGAAGGAATGTTTGACTTATAGACACAAGATGAGACAAGTTCTTACTTTATTCTGCATGAGGAATGTGTGACTTATAGAGACAATATGAGACAAGCTGTTACTTTATTGAGCATGAGGAATGTGTGACTTATATAGACAAGATGAGACAAGCTGTTACGTTATTGAGCATGAGGAATGTTTGACTTATATAGACCAGATGAAACCAGCTGTTACTTTACTCAGCATGAGGAATGTGTGACTTATAGAGACAAGATGAGACAAGCTGTTACTTTATACAGCATGAGGAATGTGTGACTTATGGAGACAAGATGAGACAAGCTGTTACTTTATTCAGCATGAGGAATGTCTGACTTATAGAGACAAGATGAGACAAGCTGTTACTTTATTGAGCATGAGGAATATGTGACTTATAGAGACAAGATGAGACAAGCTGTTACTTTATTGAGCATGAGGAATGTGTGACTTATAGAGACAAGATGAGACAAGCTGTTACTTTATTGAGCATGAGGAATGTGTGACTTATAGAGACAAGATGAGACAAGCTGTTACTTTATTCAGAATGAGGAATGTGTGACCTATAGAGACAAGATGAGACAAGCTGTTACTTTATTCAGCATGAGGAATGTGTGACTTATAGTGACAAGATGAATTAAGTTCTTACTGTATTCACCAGAAGGAATGTTTGACTTATAGACACCAGATGAGACAAGTTCTTACTGTATTCATCATGAGGAATGTGTGACTTATAGAGACAAGATGACACAAATTCTTACTGTATTCACCAGAAGGAATGCTTGACTTATAGACACAAGATGAGACAAGTTCTTACTGTATTCAGCACCAGGAATGTGTGACTTATAGAGACAAGATGAAACAAGTTGTTACTGTATTCAGCATGAGGAATGTGTGGCTTATAGAGACAAGATGAGACAAGTTCTTACTGTATTGAGCATGAGGAATGTGTCACTTATAGACACAAGATGAGACAAGTTCTTACTGTATTCAGCATGAGGAATGTGTGACTTATAGAGCCAAGACGAGACATGCTCTTACTGTATTCAGCATGAGAAATGTCTAATTTATAGAGACAAGATGCAACAAGCTCTTACTGTATAGTGCATGAGGAATGTGTGACTAATAGAGACAAGATGAGAGAAGTTCTTACTGTATTCACCAGAAGGAATGTTTGACTTATAGACACAAGATGAGACAAGTTCTTACTGTATTCAGCATGAGGAATGTGTGACTTATAGAGACAAGATGAATTAAGCTCTCACTGTTTTCAGCATGAGAAATGTGTGACTTATAGAGACGAGATGAAACAAGTTCTTACTGTATTCAGCATGAGGAATGCGTGACTTATAGAGACAAGATGAGACAGGTTCTTACTGTATTCACCAGTAGGAATGTTTGACTTATAGACACAAGATGAGACAATTTCTTACTGTATTCAGCATTAGGAATGTGTGACTTATAGAGACAAGATGAATTAACCTCTCACTGTTTTCAGCATCAGGAATGTGTGACTTATAGAGACAAGATGAATTAAGCTCTCACTGTTTTCAGCATGAGAAATGTGTGACTTATAGAGACGAGATGAAACAAGTTCTTACTGTATTCAGCATGAGGAATTCGTGACTTATAGAGACAAGATGAGACAGGTTCTTACTGTATTCACCAGAAGGAATGTTTAACTTATAGACACCAGATGAGACAAGTTCTTACTGTATTCATCATGAGGAATGTGTGACTTATAGAGACAAGATGACACAAGTTCTTACTGTATTCACCAAAAGGAATGCTTGACTTATATTCACAAGATGAGAAAAGTTCTTAGTGTATTCAGCATGAGGAATGTGTGACTTATAGAGACAAGATTGAGACAAGTTCTTACTGTATTCAGCATGAGGAATGTGTGGCTTATAGAGACAAGATTGAGACAAGTTCTTACTGTATTCAGCATGAGGAATGTGTGGCTTATAGAGACAAGATTGAGACAAGTTCTTACTGTATTCAGCATGAGGAATGTGTCACTTATAGACACAAGATGAAACAAGTTCTTACTGTATTCAGCATGAGGAATGTGTGTCTTATAGAGACAAGAAGAAACAAGCTCTTACTGTATTCAGCATGAGAAATGTGTAATTTATAGAGACAAGATGCAACAAGCTCTTACTGTATTCAGCATGAGGAATGTGTGACTTATAGAGACAAGATGAGAGAAGTTCTTATTGTATTCACCAGAGGGAATGTTTGACTTATAGACACAAGATGAGACAAGTTCTTACTGTATTCAGCATGAGGAATGTGTGACTTAAGGAGACAAGATGAATTAAGCTCTCACTGTTTTCAGCATGAGGAATGTGTGACTTACAGAGACGAGATGAAACAAGTTCTTACTGTATTCAGCATGAGGAATGTGTGACTTATAGAGACAAGATGAGACAGGTTCTTACTGTATTCACCAGAAGGAATGTGTTACTTATAGACAGAAGATGAGACAAGTTTTTACTGTATTCAGCATGAGGAATGTGTGACTTATAGAGACAAGATGACACAAGTTCTTACTGTATTCACCAGAGGGAATGTGTGACTTATAGGCACAAGATTAGACAAGTTTTTACTGTATTCAGCATGAGGAATGTGTGACTTATAGCGACAAGATGAGAGAAGTTGTTACTGTATTCAATTTGAGGAATGTGTGACTTATAGAGACAAGATGGGACAAGTTCTTACTGTATTCAGCATGAGGAATGTGTGACTTATAGAGACAAGATGAATTAAGCTCTCACTGTTTTCAGCATCAGGAATGTGTGACTTATAGAGACAAGATGAAATAAGTTCTTACTGTATTCAGCATGAGGAATGTATGACTTTAAGAGACAAGATGAATTAAGCTCTTACTGTTTTCAGCATGAGGAATGTGTGACTTATAGAGACAAGATGAAATAAGTTCTTACTGTATTCAGCTTGAGGAATGTATGACTTTAAGAGACAAGATGAATTAAGCTCTTACTGTTTTCAGCATGAGGAATGTGTGACTTATAGAGACAAGATGAATTAAGCTCTTACTGTTTTCAGCATGAGGAATGTGTGACTTATAGAGACAAGATGATACAGGTTCTTACTGTATTCACCAGAAGGAATGTTTGACTTATAGACACAAGATGAGACAAGTTCTTACTGTATTCAGCATGAGGAATTTGTGACTTATAGAGACAAGATGAGACAAGTTCTTACCGTATTCACCAGAAGGAATGTTTGACTTATAGACACAAGATGAGATAATTTCTTACTGTATTCACCAAAAGGAATGTTTGACTTATAGACACAAGATGAGAGAAGTTCTTACTGTATTCAGTATAAGGAATGTGTGACTTATAGAGACAAAATGAGACAAGTTCTTACTGTATTCAGCATGAGGAATGTGTGACTTATAGAGACAAGATGAAACAAGTTCTTACTGTATTCAGCATGAGGGATGTGTGGCTTATAGAGACAAGATGAAACAAGCTCTTACTGAATTCAGCATGAGGAATGTGTGCCTTATAGAGACAAGATGAAACAAGTTCTTACTGTATTCAGCATGAGGAATGTGTGACTTGTAGGGGCAAGATGAATCAAGCTCTTATTGTATATATCATGAGGAATGTGTGACTTATAGAAACAAGATGAGACAAGTTCTTATTGTATTCAGCATGAGGAATGTGTGACTTATAGAGACAAGATGAAACTAGCACTTACTGTATACACCAGAAGGAATGTTTGACTTATAGACACAAGTTGAGACAAATTCTTGCTTTATTCTGCTTGAGGAATGTGTGACTTATAGAGACAAGATGAGACAAGCTGTTACTTTATTGAGCATGAGGAATGTGTGACTTATAAAGACAAGATGAGACAAGCTCTTACTGTATTCAGCATGAGGAATGTGTAACTTATAGAGACAAGATGAGACAAGCTGTTACGTTATTGAGCATGAGGAATGTTTGACTTATATAGGCAAGATGAAACAAGCTGTTACTGTACTCAGCATGAGGAATGTGTGACCTAAAGAGACAAGATGAGACAAGCTGTTACTTTATACAGCATGAGGAATGTGTGACTTATGGAGACAAGATGAGACAAGCTGTTACTTTATTCAGCATCAGGAATGTGTGACTTATAGAGACAAGATGAGAAGGGTTGTTACTTTATTGAGCATGAGGAATGTGTGACTTATAGAGACAAGATGAGACAAGCTGTTACTTTATTCAGCATGAAAAATGTGTGACTTATAGAGACAAGATGAGACAAGCTGATACGTCATTGAGCATGAGGAATGTTTGTTTTATATAGGCAAGATGAAACAAGCTGTTACTGTACTCAGCATGAGGAATGTGTGACTTAAAGAGACAACATGAGACAAGCTGTTACTTTATACAGCATGAGGAATGTGTGACTTATGGAGTCAAGATGAGACAGGCTGTTATTTTATTCAGCATCAGGAATGTCTGAATTATAGAGACCAGATGAGACAAGCTGTTACTTTATTGAGCATGAGGAATGTGTGACTTATAGAGACAAGATGAGACAAGCTGTTACTTTATTGAGCATGAGGAATGTGTGACTTATAGAGACAAGATGAGACAAGCTGTTACTTTATTGAGCATGAGGAATGTGTGAATTATAGAGACCAGATGAGACAAGCTGTTACTTTATTGAGCATGAGGAATGTGTGACTTATAGAGACAAGATGAGACAAGCTGTTACTTTATTGAGCATGAGGAATGTGTGACTTATAGAGACAAGATGAGACAAGCTGTTACTTTATTGAGCATGAGGAATGTGTGAATTATAGAGACCAGATGAGACAAGCTGTTACTTTATTCAGCATGAGGAATGTGTGACTTATAGAGACAAGATGAGACAAGCTGTTACTTTATTGAGCATAAGGAATGTGTGACTTATAGAGACAAGATGAGACAAGCTGTTACTTTATTGAGCATGAGGAATGTGTGAATTATAGAGACCAGATGAGACAAGCTGTTACTTTATTGAGCATGAGGAATGTGTGAATTATAGAGACCAGATGAGACAAGCTGTTACTTTATTGAGCATGAGGAATGTGTGAATTATAGAGACAAGATGAGACAAGCTGTTACTTTATTGAGCATGAGGAATGTGTGAATTATAGAGACCAGATGAGACAAGCTGTTACTTTATTCAGCATGAGGAATGTGTGACTTATAGAGACAAGATGAGACAAGCTGTTACTTTATTGAGCATGAGGAATGTGTGACTTATAGAGACAAGATGAGACAAGCTGTTACTTTATTGAGCATGAGGAATGTGTGAATTATAGAGACCAGATGAGACAAGCTGTTACTTTATTGAGCATGAGCAATGTGTGACTTATAGAGACAAGATGAGAAGGGTTGTTACTTTATTGAGCATGAGGAATGTGTGACTTATAGAGACAAGATGAGACAAGCTGTTACTTTATTCAGCATGAAGAATGTGTGAGTTATAGAAACAAGATGAGACAAGCTGTTACTTTTTTGAGCATGAGGAATGTGTGACTTATAGAGACAAGATGAGACAAGCTGTTACTTTATTGAGCATGAGGAATGTGTGACTTATAGAGACAAGATGAGACAAGCTGCTACTTTATTGAGCATGAGGAATGTGTGACTTATAGGGACAAGATGAGACAAGCTGTTACTTTATTCAGCATGAGGAATGTGTGACCTATAGAGACAAAATGAGACAAGCTGTTACTTTATTGAGCATGAGGAATGTGTGACTTATATAGACAAGATGAAACAAGCTCTTACTTTATTGAGCATGAGGAATGTGTGACTTATATAGACAAGATGAAACAAGCTCTTACTTTATTAAGCATGAGGGATGTGTGACTTATATAGACAAGATGAAACAAGCTCTTACGGTATTCAGCATGAGGATGTGACATATGCATACAAGATGAAACAAGCTCTTACTGTATTGAGCATGAAAAATGTGACTTATGCATACAAGATGAAACAAGCTCTTACTGTATTCAGCATGAGGAATGTGTGACTTATAGAGACAAGATGAAACAAGCTCTTACTGTATTGAGCATGAGGAATGTGTAACTTATAGAGACAAGATGAAACAAGCTCTTACTGTATTGAGCATGAGGAATGTGTGACTTATAGAGACAAGATGAAACAAGCTCTTACTGTATTGAGCATGAGGAATGTGTAACTTATAGAGACAAGATGAAACAAGCTCTTACTGTATTGAGCATGAGGAATGTGTAACTTATAGAGACAAGATGAAACAAGCTCTTACTGTATTGAGCATGAGGAATGTGACTTATGCATACAAGATGAAACAAGCTCTTACTGTATTGAGCATGAGGAATGTGTAACTTATGCATACAAGATGAAACAAGTTCTTACATAATTCAGCATGAGGAATGTGTGACTTATACATACAAGATGAAACAAGTTCTTACATAATTCAGCATGAGGAATGTGTGACTTATACATACAAGATGAAACAAGCTCTTACATAATTCAGCATGAGGAATGTGTGCCTTATACATACAAGAGGAAACAAGTTCTTACATAATTCAGCATGAGGAATGTGTGACTTATACATACAAGATGAAACAAGCTCTTACTGTATTCAGCATGAGGAATGTGTGACTTATACATACAAGATGAAACAAGCTCTTACAGTATGGAGCATGAGGAATGTGTGACTTATACATACAAGATGAAACAAGCTCTTACTGTATTCAGCATGAGGAATGTGTGACTTATACATACAAGATGAAACAAGCTCTTACTGTATTCAGCATGAGGAATGTGTGACTTATACATACAAGAGGAAACAAACTCTTACTGTATTAAGCATGAGGAATGTGTGACTTATACATACAAGATGAAACAAGCTCTTACTGTATTAAGCATGAGGAATGTGTGACTTATACATACAAGATGAAACAAGCTCTTACTGTATTAAGCATGAGGAATGTGTGCCTTATACATACAAGATGAAACAAGCTCTTACTGTATTCAGCATGAGGAATGTGTGCCTTATACATACAAGATGAAACAAGCTCTTACTGTATTAAGCATGAGGAATGTGTGCCTTATACATACAAGATGAAACAAGCTCTTACTGTATTAAGCATGAGGAATGTGTGCCTTATACATACAAGATGAAACAAGCTCTTACTGTATTAAGCATGAGCAATGTGTAACTTATACATACAAGATGAAACAAGCTCTTACTGTATTAAGCATGAGGAATGTGTGCCTTATACATACAAGATGAAACAAGCTCTTACTTTATTCAGCATGAGGAATGTGTGCCTTATACATACAAGATGAAACAAGCTGTTACTGTATTCAGCATGAGGAATGTGTAACTTATACATACAAGATGAAACAAGCTCTTACTGTATTAAGCATGAGGAATGTGTGCCTTATACATACAAGATGAAACAAGCTCTTACTGTATTCAGCATGAGGAATGTGTAACTTATACATACAAGATGAAACAAGCTCTTACTGTATTAAGCATGAGGAATGTGTGCCTTATACATACAAGATGAAACAAGCTCTTACTGTATTAAGCATGAGGAATGTGTGACTTATACATACAAGAGGAAACAAGCTCTTACTGTATGGAGCATGAGGAATGTGTAACTTATACATACAAGATGAAACAAGCTCTTACTGTATGGAGCATGAGGGATGTGTAACTTATACATACAAGATGAAACAAGCTCTTACTGTATGGAGCATGAGGGATGTGTGACTTATATATACAAGAAGAAACAAGCTCTTACTGTATGGAGCATGAGGAATGTGTAACTTATACATACAAGATGAAACAAGCTCTTACTGTATGGAGCATGAGGGATGTGTGACTTATACATACAAGATGAAACAAGCTCTTACTGTATTAAGCATGAGGAATGTGTAACTTATACAACAAGATGAAACAAGCTCTTACTGTATTAAGCATGAGGAATGTGTAACTTATACATACAAGATGAAACAAGCTCTTACTGTATTAAGCATGAGGAATGTGTGCCTTATACATACAAGAGGAAACAATCTCTTACATAATTCAGCATGAGGAATGTGTGACTTATACATACAAGAGGAAACAAGCTCTTACTGTATGGAGCATGAGGAATGTGTGCCTTATACATACAAGAGGAAACAATCTCTTACATAATTCAGCATGAGGAATGTGTGACTTATACATACAAGATGAAACAAGCTCTTACTGTATGGAGCATGAGGAATGTGTGACTTATAGAGACAAGATGAGACAAGCTGTTACGTTATTGAGCATGAGGAATGTTTGACTTATATAGGCAAGATGAAACAAGCTGTTACTGTACTCAGCATGAGGAATGTGTGACCTAAAGAGACAAGATGAGACAAGCTGTTACTTTATACAGCATGAGGAATGTGTGACTTATGGAGACAAGATGAGACAAGCTGTTACTTTATTCAGCATCAGGAATGTGTGACTTATAGAGACAAGATGAGAAGGGTTGTTACTTTATTGAGCATGAGGAATGTGTGACTTATAGAGACAAGATGAGACAAGCTGTTACTTTATTCAGCATGAAAAATGTGTGACTTATAGAGACAAGATGAGACAAGCTGATACGTCATTGAGCATGAGGAATGTTTGTTTTATATAGGCAAGATGAAACAAGCTGTTACTGTACTCAGCATGAGGAATGTGTGACTTAAAGAGACAACATGAGACAAGCTGTTACTTTATACAGCATGAGGAATGTGTGACTTATGGAGTCAAGATGAGACAGGCTGTTATTTTATTCAGCATCAGGAATGTCTGAATTATAGAGACCAGATGAGACAAGCTGTTACTTTATTGAGCATGAGGAATGTGTGACTTATAGAGACAAGATGAGACAAGCTGTTACTTTATTGAGCATGAGGAATGTGTGACTTATAGAGACAAGATGAGACAAGCTGTTACTTTATTGAGCATGAGGAATGTGTGAATTATAGAGACCAGATGAGACAAGCTGTTACTTTATTGAGCATGAGGAATGTGTGACTTATAGAGACAAGATGAGACAAGCTGTTACTTTATTGAGCATGAGGAATGTGTGACTTATAGAGACAAGATGAGACAAGCTGTTACTTTATTGAGCATGAGGAATGTGTGAATTATAGAGACCAGATGAGACAAGCTGTTACTTTATTCAGCATGAGGAATGTGTGACTTATAGAGACAAGATGAGACAAGCTGTTACTTTATTGAGCATAAGGAATGTGTGACTTATAGAGACAAGATGAGACAAGCTGTTACTTTATTGAGCATGAGGAATGTGTGAATTATAGAGACCAGATGAGACAAGCTGTTACTTTATTGAGCATGAGGAATGTGTGAATTATAGAGACCAGATGAGACAAGCTGTTACTTTATTGAGCATGAGGAATGTGTGAATTATAGAGACAAGATGAGACAAGCTGTTACTTTATTGAGCATGAGGAATGTGTGAATTATAGAGACCAGATGAGACAAGCTGTTACTTTATTCAGCATGAGGAATGTGTGACTTATAGAGACAAGATGAGACAAGCTGTTACTTTATTGAGCATGAGGAATGTGTGACTTATAGAGACAAGATGAGACAAGCTGTTACTTTATTGAGCATGAGGAATGTGTGAATTATAGAGACCAGATGAGACAAGCTGTTACTTTATTGAGCATGAGCAATGTGTGACTTATAGAGACAAGATGAGAAGGGTTGTTACTTTATTGAGCATGAGGAATGTGTGACTTATAGAGACAAGATGAGACAAGCTGTTACTTTATTCAGCATGAAGAATGTGTGAGTTATAGAAACAAGATGAGACAAGCTGTTACTTTTTTGAGCATGAGGAATGTGTGACTTATAGAGACAAGATGAGACAAGCTGTTACTTTATTGAGCATGAGGAATGTGTGACTTATAGAGACAAGATGAGACAAGCTGCTACTTTATTGAGCATGAGGAATGTGTGACTTATAGGGACAAGATGAGACAAGCTGTTACTTTATTCAGCATGAGGAATGTGTGACCTATAGAGACAAAATGAGACAAGCTGTTACTTTATTGAGCATGAGGAATGTGTGACTTATATAGACAAGATGAAACAAGCTCTTACTTTATTGAGCATGAGGAATGTGTGACTTATATAGACAAGATGAAACAAGCTCTTACTTTATTAAGCATGAGGGATGTGTGACTTATATAGACAAGATGAAACAAGCTCTTACGGTATTCAGCATGAGGATGTGACATATGCATACAAGATGAAACAAGCTCTTACTGTATTGAGCATGAAAAATGTGACTTATGCATACAAGATGAAACAAGCTCTTACTGTATTCAGCATGAGAAATGTGTGACTTATAGAGACAAGATGAAACAAGCTCTTACTGTATTGAGCATGAGGAATGTGTAACTTATAGAGACAAGATGAAACAAGCTCTTACTGTATTGAGCATGAGGAATGTGTGACTTATAGAGACAAGATGAAACAAGCTCTTACTGTATTGAGCATGAGGAATGTGTAACTTATAGAGACAAGATGAAACAAGCTCTTACTGTATTGAGCATGAGGAATGTGTAACTTATAGAGACAAGATGAAACAAGCTCTTACTGTATTGAGCATGAGGAATGTGACTTATGCATACAAGATGAAACAAGCTCTTACTGTATTGAGCATGAGGAATGTGTAACTTATGCATACAAGATGAAACAAGTTCTTACATAATTCAGCATGAGGAATGTGTGACTTATACATACAAGATGAAACAAGTTCTTACATAATTCAGCATGAGGAATGTGTGACTTATACATACAAGATGAAACAAGCTCTTACATAATTCAGCATGAGGAATGTGTGCCTTATACATACAAGAGGAAACAAGTTCTTACATAATTCAGCATGAGGAATGTGTGACTTATACATACAAGATGAAACAAGCTCTTACTGTATTCAGCATGAGGAATGTGTGACTTATACATACAAGATGAAACAAGCTCTTACAGTATGGAGCATGAGGAATGTGTGACTTATACATACAAGATGAAACAAGCTCTTACTGTATTCAGCATGAGGAATGTGTGACTTATACATACAAGATGAAACAAGCTCTTACTGTATTCAGCATGAGGAATGTGTGACTTATACATACAAGAGGAAACAAACTCTTACTGTATTAAGCATGAGGAATGTGTGACTTATACATACAAGATGAAACAAGCTCTTACTGTATTAAGCATGAGGAATGTGTGACTTATACA
Organism: Deroplatys truncata; assembly: GCA_030765065.1. Taxonomy (NCBI): domain Eukaryota; kingdom Metazoa; phylum Arthropoda; class Insecta; order Mantodea; family Mantidae; genus Deroplatys; species Deroplatys truncata. Next base: position 4,261,949 of record CM060986.1, on the reverse strand, counting down.
TACAAGATGAAACAAGCTCTTACTGTATTAAGCATGAGGAATGTGTGCCTTATACATACAAGATGAAACAAGCTCTTACTGTATTCAGCATGAGGAATGTGTGCCTTATACATACAAGATGAAACAAGCTCTTACTGTATTAAGCATGAGGAATGTGTGCCTTATACATACAAGATGAAACAAGCTCTTACTGTATTAAGCATGAGGAATGTGTGCCTTATACATACAAGATGAAACAAGCTCTTACTGTATTAAGCATGAGCAATGTGTAACTTATACATACAAGATGAAACAAGCTCTTACTGTATTAAGCATGAGGAATGTGTGCCTTATACATACAAGATGAAACAAGCTCTTACTTTATTCAGCATGAGGAATGTGTGCCTTATACATACAAGATGAAACAAGCTGTTACTGTATTCAGCATGAGGAATGTGTAACTTATACATACAAGATGAAACAAGCTCTTACTGTATTCAGCATGAGGAATGTGTAACTTATACATACAAGATGAAACAAGCTCTTACTGTATTAAGCATGAGGAATGTGTGCCTTATACATACAAGATGAAACAAGCTCTTACTGTATTAAGCATGAGGAATGTGTGACTTATACATACAAGAGGAAACAAGCTCTTACTGTATGGAGCATGAGGAATGTGTAACTTATACATACAAGATGAAACAAGCTCTTACTGTATGGAGCATGAGGGATGTGTAACTTATACATACAAGATGAAACAAGCTCTTACTGTATGGAGCATGAGGGATGTGTGACTTATATATACAAGAAGAAACAAGCTCTTACTGTATGGAGCATGAGGAATGTGTAACTTATACATACAAGATGAAACAAGCTCTTACTGTATGGAGCATGAGGGATGTGTGACTTATACATACAAGATGAAACAAGCTCTTACTGTATTAAGCATGAGGAATGTGTAACTTATACAACAAGATGAAACAAGCTCTTACTGTATTAAGCATGAGGAATGTGTAACTTATACATACAAGATGAAACAAGCTCTTACTGTATTAAGCATGAGGAATGTGTGCCTTATACATACAAGAGGAAACAATCTCTTACATAATTCAGCATGAGGAATGTGTGACTTATACATACAAGAGGAAACAAGCTCTTACTGTATGGAGCATGAGGAATGTGTGCCTTATACATACAAGAGGAAACAATCTCTTACATAATTCAGCATGAGGAATGTGTGACTTATACATACAAGATGAAACAAGCTCTTACTGTATGGAGCATGAGGAATGTGTGACTTATATATACAAGAAGAAACAAGCTCTTACTGTATGGAGCATGAGGAATGTGTAACTTATACATACAAGATGAAACAAGCTCTTACAGTATGGAGCATGAGGAATGTGTAACTTATACATACAAGATGAAACAAGCTCTTACTGCATGGAGCATGAGGAATGTGTAACTTATACATACAAGATGAAACAAGTTCTTACTGTATGGAGCATGAGGAATGTGTGACTTATACATACAAGATGAAACAAGCTCTTACTGTATTAAGCATGAGGAATGTGTAACTTATACATACAAGATGAAACAAGCTCTTACTGTATTAAGCATGAGGGATGTGTGACTTATATATACAAGAAGAAACAAGCTCTTACTGTATTCAGCATGAGCAATGTGTAACTTATACATACAAGAGGAAACAAGCTCTTACTGTATGGAGCATGAGGAATGTGTAACTTATACATACAAGAGGAAACAAGTTCTTACTGTATGGAGCATGAGGAATGTGTGACTTATACATACAAGATGAAACAAGCTCTTACTGTATTCAGCATGAGGAATGTGTAACTTATACATACAAGATGAAACAAGCTCTTACTGTATTCAGCATGAGGAATGTGTAACTTATACATACAAGAGGAAACAAGCTCTTACTGTATGGAGCATGAGGAATGTGTAACTTATACATACAAGAGGAAACAAGTTCTTACTGTATGGAGCATGAGGAATGTGTGACTTATACATACAAGATGAAACAAGCTCTTACTGTATTGAGCATGAGGAATGTGTAACTTATACATACAAGATGAAACAAGCTGTTACAGTATGGAGCATGAGGAATGTGTAACTTATACATACAAGATGAAACAAGCTCTTACTGTATTAAGCATGAGGAATGTGTAACTTATACATACAAGATGAAACAAGCTCTTACTGTATTAAGCATGAGGAATGTGTGCCTTATACATACAAGATGAAACAAGCTCTTACTGTATTAAGCATGAGCAATGTGTAACTTATACATACAAGAAGAAACAAGCTCTTACTGTATTAAGCATGAGGAATGTGTGCCTTATACATACAAGAAGAAACAAGCTCTTACTGTATTAAGCATGAGGAATGTGTAACTTATACATACAAGATGAAACAAGCTCTTACTGTATTAAGCATGAGGAATGTGTGCCTTATACATACAAGAAGAAACAAGTTCTTACATAATTCAGCATGAGGAATGTGTGCCTTATACATACAAGAGGAAACAAGCTCTTACAGTATGGAGCATGAGGAATGTGTGCCTTATACATACAAGAAGAAACAAGTTCTTACATAATTCAGCATGAGGAATGTGTGCCTTATACATACAAGAGGAAACAAGCTCTTACTGTATGGAGCATGAGGAATGTGTGCCTTATACATACAAGAGGAAACAAGCTCTTACTGTATGGAGCATGAGGAATGTGTGCCTTATACATACAAGAAGAAACAAGCTCTTACTGTATGGAGCATGAGGAATGTGTGACTTATACATACAAGATGAAACAAGCTCTTACAGTATTCAGCATGAGCAATGTGTGACTTATACATACAAGATGAAACAAGCTCTTACAGTATGGAGCATGAGGAATGTGTGACTTATACATACAAGATGAAACAAGCTCTTACTGTATTAAGCATGAGGAATGTGTGACTTATACATACAAGATGAAACAAGCTCTTACAGTATTCAGCATGAGGAATGTGTGACTTATACATACAAGAAGAAACAAGCTCTTACTGTATGGAGCATGAGGAATGTGTGACTTATACATACAAGATGAAACAAGCTCTTACAGTATTCAGCATGAGCAATGTGTGACTTATACATACAAGATGAAACAAGCTCTTACAGTATGGAGCATGAGGAATGTGTGACTTATACATACAAGATGAAACAAGCTCTTACTGTATTAAGCATGAGGAATGTGTGACTTATACATACAAGATGAAACAAGCTCTTACAGTATTCAGCATGAGGAATGTGTGACTTATACATACAAGAGGAAACAAGCTCTTACTGTATTAAGCATGAGGAATGTGTGACTTATACATACAAGATGAAACAAGCTCTTACAGTATGGAGCATGAGGAATGTGTGACTTATACATACAAGATGAAACAAGCTCTTACAGTATGGAGCATGAGGAATGTGTGCCTTATACATACAAGAAGAAACAAGTTCTTACATAATTCAGCATGAGGAATGTGTGACTTATACATACAAGAGGAAACAAGCTCTTACTGTATGGAGCATGAGGAATGTGTGCCTTATACATACAAGAGGAAACAAGTTCTTACTGTATTAAGCATGAGGAATGTGTGACTTATACATACAAGAGGAAACAAGCTCTTACTGTATGGAGCATGAGGAATGTGTGCCTTATACATACAAGAGGAAACAAGTTCTTACTGTATTAAGCATGAGGAATGTGTGACTTATACATACAAGAGGAAACAAGCTCTTACTGTATGGAGCATGAGGAATGTGTGCCTTATACATACAAGAGGAAACAAGTTCTTACTGTATTAAGCATGAGGAATGTGTGACTTATACATACAAGAGGAAACAAGTTCTTACTGTATTAAGCATGAGGAATGTGTGACTTATACATACAAGAGGAAACAAGCTCTTACAGTATGGAGCATGAGGAATGTGTGCCTTATACATACAAGAGGAAACAAGTTCTTACATAATTCAGCATGAGGAATGTGTAACTTATACATACAAGATGAAACAAGCTCTTACTGTATGGAGCATGAGGAATGTGTAACTTATACATACAAGAGGAAACAAGCTCTTACTGTATTAAGCATGAGGAATGTGTGACTTATACATACAAGAGGAAACAAGCTCTTACTGTATTAAGCATGAGGAATGTGTGCCTTATACATACAAGAGGAAACAAGTTCTTACATAATTCAGCATGAGGAATGTGTGACTTATACATACAAGATGAAACAAGCTCTTACTGTATGGAGCATGAGGAATGTGTAACTTATACATACAAGAGGAAACAAGCTCTTACTGTATTAAGCATGAGGAATGTGTGCCTTATACATACAAGAGGAAACAAGTTCTTACATAATTCAGCATGAGGAATGTGTGACTTATACATACAAGAGGAAACAAGCTCTTACAGTATTCAGCATGAGGAATGTGTAACTTATACATACAAGAGGAAACAAGTTCTTACATAATTCAGCATGAGGAATGTGTAACTTATACATACAAGAAGAAACAAGTTCTTACATAATTCAGCATGAGGAATGTGTAACTTATACATACAAGAGGAAACAAGTTCTTACATAATTCAGCATGAGCAATGTGTGCCTTATACATACAAGAGGAAACAAGTTCTTACATAATTCAGCATGAGCAATGTGTGACTTATACATACAAGAGGAAACAAGTTCTTACATAATTCAGCATGAGGAATGTGTAACTTATACATACAAGAGGAAACAAGTTCTTACATAATTCAGCATGAGGAATGTGTAACTTATACATACAAGAAGAAACAAGCTCTTACATAATTCAGCATGAGGAATGTGTGACTTATACATACAAGATGAAACAAGCTCTTACAGTATGGAGCATGAGGAATGTGTGCCTTATACTTACAAGATGAAACAAGCTCTTACTGTATTCAGCATGAGGAATGTGTGCCTTATACTTACAAGATGAAACAAGCTCTTACGGTATTCAGCATGAGGAATGTGTGACTTATACATACAAGATACAACAAGCTCTTACTGTATTCAGCATGAGGAATGTGTGCCTTATACCTACAAGATGAAACAAGCTCTTACTGTATTCAGCATGAGCAATGTGTGACTTATATAGACAAGATGAAACAAGCTCTTACTGTATTCAGCATGAGGAATGTGTAACTTATACATACAAGATGAAACAAGCTCTTATTGTATTCAGCATGAGGAATGTGTGCCTTATACTTACAAGATGAAACAAGCTCTTACTGTATGGAGCATGAGGAATGTGTGACTTATATAGACAAGATGAAACAAGCTCTTACTGTATTTAGCATGAGGAATGTGTGCCTTATACTTACAAGATGAAACAAGCTCTTACTGTATGGAGCATGAGGAATGTGTGACTTATATAGACAAGATGAAACAAGCTCTTACTGTATTCAGCATGAGCAATGTGTGACTTATATAGACAAGATGAAACAAGCTCTTACTGTATTCAGCATGAGGAATGTGTAACTTATACTTACAAGATGAAACAAGCTCTTACTGTATTCAGCATGAGGAATGTGTGCCTTATACTTACAAGATGAAACAAGCTCTTACTGTATGGAGCATGAGGAATGTGTGACTTATATAGACAAGATGAAACAAGCTCTTACTGTATTCAGCATGAGGAATGTGTGACTTATATAGACAAGATGAAACAAGCTCTTACTGTATTCAGCATGAGCAATGTGTGACTTATATAGACAAGATGAAACAAGCTCTTACTGTATTCAGCATGAGGAATGTGTAACTTATACATACAAGATGAAACAAGCTCTTACTGTATGGAGCATGAGGAATGTGTGACTTATATAGACAAGATGAAACAAGCTCTTATTGTATTAAGCATGAGCAATGTGTGACTTATATACACAAGATGAAACAAGCTCTTACTGTATTCAGCATGAGCAATGTGTGACTTATATACACAAGATGAAACAAGCTCTTACAGTATTCAGCATGAGCAATGTGTGCCTTATACATACAAGATGAAACAAGCTCTTACAGTATTCAGCATGAGCAATGTGTGCCTTATACATACAAGATGAAACAAGCTCTTACAGTATTCAGCATGAGGAATGTGTGCCTTATACATACAAGATGAAACAAGCTCTTACAGTATTCAGCATGAGCAATGTGTGCCTTATACATACAAGATGAAACAAGCTCTTACAGTATTCAGCATGAGGAATGTGTGACTTATACATACAAGAAGAAACAAGCTCTTACTTTATTGAGCATGAGGAATGTGTGACTTATACATACAAGAAGAAACAAGCTCTTACTTTATTGAGCATGAAGAATGTGTGACTTATACATACAAGAAGAAACAAGCTCTTACTTTATTGAGCATGAGGAATGTGTGACTTATACATACAAGAAGAAACAAGCTCTTACTTTATTGAGCATGAGGAATGTGTAACTTATACATACAAGAAGAAACAAGCTCTTACTGTATGGAGCATGAGAAATGTGTGACTTATACATACAAGAAGAAACAAGCTCTTACTGTATGGAGCATGAGGAATGTGTGACTTATACATACAAGAAGAAACAAGCTCTTACTTTATTGAGCATGAGGAATGTGTGACTTATACATACAAGAAGAAACAAGCTCTTACTGTATTCAGCATGAGGAATGTGTGACTTATACATACAAGATGAAACAAGCTGTTACAGTATTCAGCATGAGCAATGTGTAACTTATACATACAAGAAGAAACAAGCTCTTACTGTATGGAGCATGAGGAATGTGTGACTTATACATACAAGAAGAAACAAGCTCTTACTTTATTGAGCATGAGGAATGTGTGACTTATACATACAAGAAGAAACAAGCTCTTACTGTATGGAGCATGAGGAATGTGTGACTTATACATACAAGAAGAAACAAGCTCTTACTGTATGGAGCATGAGGAATGTGTGACTTATACATACAAGAAGAAACAAGCTCTTACTTTATTGAGCATGAGGAATGTGTGACTTATACATACAAGAAGAAACAAGCTCTTACTGTATGGAGCATGAGGAATGTGTGACTTATACATACAAGAAGAAACAAGCTCTTACTTTATTGAGCATGAGGAATGTGTGACTTATACATACAAGATGAAACAAGCTCTTACTGTATGGAGCATGAGGAATGTGTAACTTATACATACAAGAAGAAACAAGCTCTTACTGTATTAAGCATGAGGAATGTGTGCCTTATACATACAAGAAGAAACAAGCTCTTACTGTATTAAGCATGAGGAATGTGTGACTTATACATACAAGATGAAACAAGCTGTTACAGTATGGAGCATGAGGAATGTGTGCCTTATACATACAAGAGGAAACAAGTTCTTACATAATTCAGCATGAGGAATGTGTGACTTATACATACAAGAGGAAACAAGTTCTTACTGTATGGAGCATGAGGAATGTGTGACTTATACATACAAGATGAAACAAGCTCTTACTGTATTAAGCATGAGGAATGTGTGACTTATACATACAAGATGAAACAAGCTCTTACTGTATTAAGCATGAGGAATGTGTGACTTATACATACAAGATGAAACAAGCTCTTACAGTATGGAGCATGAGGAATGTGTGCCTTATACATACAAGATGAAACAAGTTCTTACTGTATTAAGCATGAGGAATGTGTGACTTATACATACAAGATGAAACAAGCTCTTACAGTATTCAGCATGAGGAATGTGTGACTTATACATACAAGATGAAACAAGCTCTTACAGTATTCAGCATGAGGAATGTGTAACTTATACATACAAGATGAAACAAGCTCTTACAGTATTCAGCATGAGGAATGTGTGCCTTATACATACAAGATGAAACAAGCTCTTACTGTATTCAGCATGAGGAATGTGTGACTTATACATACAAGATGAAACAAGCTCTTACAGTATGGAGCATGAGGAATGTGTGCCTTATACATACAAGATGAAACAAGCTCTTACAGTATGGAGCATGAGGAATGTGTGACTTATACATACAAGATGAAACAAGCTCTTACTTTATTGAGCATGAGGAATGTGTGACTTATACATACAAGATGAAACAAGCTCTTACTTTATTGCGCATGAGGAATGTGTGACTTATACATACAAGATGAAACAAGCTCTTACTTTATTGAGCATGAGGAATGTGTGACTTATACATACAAGATGAAACAAGCTCTTACTTTATTGAGCATGAGGAATGTGTGACTTATACATACAAGATGAAACAAGCTCTTACTTTATTGAGCATGAGGAATGTGTGACTTATACATACAAGATGAAACAAGCTCTTACTGTATTAAGCATGAGGAATGTGTGCCTTATACATACAAGATACAACAAGCTCTTACTGTATTAAGCATGAGGAATGTGTGACTTATACATACAAGATACAACAAGCTCTTACTGTATTCAGCATGAGGAATGTGTGACTTATACATACAAGATACAACAAGCTCTTACTGTATTCAGCATGAGGAATGTGTGACTTATACATACAAGATGAAACAAGCTCTTACTGTATTCAGCATGAGGAATGTGTGACTTATACATACAAGATACAACAAGCTCTTACTGTATTCAGCATGAGGAATGTGTGACTTATACATACAAGATACAACAAGCTCTTACTGTATTCAGCATGAGGAATGTGTGACTTATACATACAAGATACAACAAGCTCTTACTTTATTGAGCATGAGGAATGTGTGACTTATACATACAAGATACAACAAGCTCTTACTGTATTCAGCATGAGGAATGTGTGACTTATACATACAAGATACAACAAGCTCTTACTGTATTCAGCATGAGGAATGTGTGACTTATACATACAAGATACAACAAGCTCTTACTGTATTCAGCATGAGGAATGTGTGACTTATACATACAAGATACAACAAGCTCTTACTGTATTCAGCATGAGGAATGTGTGACTTATACATACAAGATACAACAAGCTCTTACTGTATTCAGCATGAGGAATGTGTGACTTATACATACAAGATGAAACAAGTTCTTACATAATTCAGCATGAGGAATGTGTGCCTTATACATACAAGAGGAAACAAGTTCTTACATAATTCAGCATGAGGAATGTGTAACTTATACATACAAGAGGAAACAAGTTCTTACATAATTCAGCATGAGGAATGTGTGCCTTATACATACAAGATGAAACAAGCTCTTACTGTATTAAGCATGAGGAATGTGTAACTTATACATACAAGAGGAAACAAGTTCTTACATAATTCAGCATGAGGAATGTGTGCCTTATACATACAAGATGAAACAAGCTCTTACTGTATTAAGCATGAGGAATGTGTGCCTTATACATACAAGATGAAACAAGTTCTTACATAATTCAGCATGAGGAATGTGTGCCTTATACATACAAGATGAAACAAGCTCTTACTGTATTCAGCATGAGGAATGTGTGACTTATACATACAAGATGAAACAAGCTCTTACTGTATTAAGCATGAGGAATGTGTAACTTATACATACAAGAGGAAACAAGTTCTTACATAATTCAGCATGAGGAATGTGTGCCTTATACATACAAGATGAAACACGCTCTTACTGTATTAAGCATGAGGAATGTGTGCCTCATACATACAAGATGAAACAAGTTCTTACATAATTCAGCATGAGGAATGTGTGCCTTATACATACAAGATGAAACAAGCTCTTACATAATTCAGCATGAGGAATGTGTAACTTATACATACAAGAGGAAACAAGTTCTTACTGTATTAAGCATGAGGAATGTGTAACTTATACATACAAGATGAAACAAGCTCTTACTTTATTCAGCATGAGGAATGTGTAACTTATACATACAAGATGAAACAAGCTCTTACTGTATTAAGCATGAGGAATGTGTAACTTATACATACAAGATGAAACAAGCTCTTACTTTATTCAGCATGAGGAATGTGTAACTTATACATACAAGATGAAACAAGCTCTTACTGTATTAAGCATGAGGAATGTGTGCCTTATACATACAAGATACAACAAGCTCTTACTGTATTAAGCATGAGGAATGTGTGACTTATACATACAAGATACAACAAGCTCTTACTGTATTCAGCATGAGGAATGTGTGACTTATACATACAAGATACAACAAGCTCTTACTGTATTCAGCATGAGGAATGTGTGACTTATACATACAAGATGAAACAAGCTCTTACTGTATTCAGCATGAGGAATGTGTGACTTATACATACAAGATACAACAAGCTCTTACTGTATTCAGCATGAGGAATGTGTGACTTATACATACAAGATACAACAAGCTCTTACTGTATTCAGCATGAGGAATGTGTGACTTATACATACAAGATACAACAAGCTCTTACTTTATTGAGCATGAGGAATGTGTGACTTATACATACAAGATACAACAAGCTCTTACTGTATTCAGCATGAGGAATGTGTGACTTATACATACAAGATACAACAAGCTCTTACTGTATTCAGCATGAGGAATGTGTGACTTATACATACAAGATACAACAAGCTCTTACTGTATTCAGCATGAGGAATGTGTGACTTATACATACAAGATACAACAAGCTCTTACTGTATTCAGCATGAGGAATGTGTGACTTATACATACAAGATGAAACAAGTTCTTACATAATTCAGCATGAGGAATGTGTGCCTTATACATACAAGAGGAAACAAGTTCTTACATAATTCAGCATGAGGAATGTGTAACTTATACATACAAGAGGAAACAAGTTCTTACATAATTCAGCATGAGGAATGTGTGCCTTATACATACAAGATGAAACAAGCTCTTACTGTATTAAGCATGAGGAATGTGTAACTTATACATACAAGAGGAAACAAGTTCTTACATAATTCAGCATGAGGAATGTGTGCCTTATACATACAAGATGAAACAAGCTCTTACTGTATTAAGCATGAGGAATGTGTGCCTTATACATACAAGATGAAACAAGTTCTTACATAATTCAGCATGAGGAATGTGTAACTTATACATACAAGATGAAACAAGCTCTTACTGTATTAAGCATGAGGAATGTGTGCCTTATACATACAAGATGAAACAAGCTCTTACTGTATTCAGCATGAGGAATGTGTGACTTATACATACAAGATGAAACAAGCTCTTACTGTATTAAGCATGAGGAATGTGTAACTTATACATACAAGAGGAAACAAGTTCTTACATAATTCAGCATGAGGAATGTGTGCCTTATACATACAAGATGAAACAAGCTCTTACTGTATTAAGCATGAGGAATGTGTGCCTCATACATACAAGATGAAACAAGTTCTTACATAATTCAGCATGAGGAATGTGTGCCTTATACATACAAGATGAAACAAGCTCTTACTGTATTAAGCATGAGGAATGTGTAACTTATACATACAAGATGAAACAAGCTCTTACTGTATTAAGCATGAGGAATGTGTGCCTTATACATACAAGATGAAACAAGCTCTTACTGTATTAAGCATGAGGAATGTGTAACTTATACATACAAGATGAAACAAGCTCTTACTTTATTAAGCATGAGGAATGTGTGCCTTATACATACAAGAGGAAACAAGCTCTTACTTTATTAAGCATGAGGAATGTGTAACTTATACATACAAGATGAAACAAGCTCTTACTGTATTAAGCATGAGGAATGTGTGCCTTATACATACAAGAGGAAACAAGCTCTTACTTTATTAAGCATGAGGAATGTGTGCCTTATACATACAAGATGAAACAAGCTCTTACTGTATTAAGCATGAGGAATGTGTAACTTATACATACAAGATGAAACAAGCTCTTACTTTATTAAGCATGAGGAATGTGTGCCTTATACATACAAGAGGAAACAAGCTCTTACTTTATTAAGCATGAGGAATGTGTAACTTATACATACAAGATGAAACAAGCTCTTACTGTATTAAGCATGAGGAATGTGTGCCTTATACATACAAGAGGAAACAAGCTCTTACTGTATTCAGCATGAGGAATGTGTAACTTATACATACAAGATGAAACAAGTTCTTACATAATTCAGCATGAGGAATGTGTAACTTATACATACAAGAGGAAACAAGCTCTTACATAATTCAGCATGAGGAATGTGTAACTTATACATACAAGATGAAACAAGTTCTTACATAATTCAGCATGAGGAATGTGTAACTTATACATACAAGATGAAACAAGCTCTTACTGTATGGAGCATGAGGAATGTGTGCCTTATACATACAAGATGAAACAAGCTCTTACTGTATTCAGCATGAGGAATGTGTAACTTATACATACAAGATGAAACAAGCTCTTACTGTATGGAGCATGAGGAATGTGTAACTTATACATACAAGATGAAACAAGCTCTTACAGTATTCAGCATGAGGAATGTGTAACTTATACATACAAGATGAAACAAGTTCTTACTGTATGGAGCATGAGGAATGTGTAACTTATACATACAAGATGAAACAAGCTCTTACAGTATTCAGCATGAGGAATGTGTAACTTATACATACAAGATGAAACAAGCTCTTACAGTATTCAGCATGAGGAATGTGTAACTTATACATACAAGATGAAACAAGCTCTTACTTTATTGAGCATGAGGAATGTGTAACTTATACATACAAGATGAAACAAGTTCTTACTGTATGGAGCATGAGGAATGTGTAACTTATACATACAAGATGAAACAAGTTCTTACTGTATTCAGCATGAGGAATGTGTAACTTATACATACAAGATGAAACAAGCTCTTACAGTATTCAGCATGAGGAATGTGTAACTTATACATACAAGATGAAACAAGCTCTTACAGTATTCAGCATGAGGAATGTGTAACTTATACATACAAGATGAAACAAGCTCTTACTGTATTCAGCATGAGGAATGTGTGCCTTATACATACAAGATGAAACAAGCTCTTACTTTATTGAGCATGAGGAATGTGTACCTTATACATACAAGATGAAACAAGCTCTTACTTTATTGAGCATGAGGAATGTGTAACTTATACATACAAGATGAAACAAGCTCTTACTTTATTGAGCATGAGGAATGTGTAACTTATACATACAAGATGAAACAAGCTCTTACTTTATTGAGCATGAGGAATGTGTAACTTATACATACAAGATGAAACAAGCTCTTACTGTATTAAGCATGAGGAATGTGTAACTTATACATACAAGATGAAACAAGCTCTTACTGTATTAAGCATGAGGAATGTGTAACTTATACATACAAGATGAAACAAGCTCTTACTGTATTAAGCATGAGGAATGTGTAACTTATACATACAAGATGAAACAAGCTCTTACTGTATTCAGCATGAGCAATGTGTGACTTATACATACAAGATGAAACAAGCTCTTACAGTATTCAGCATGAGCAATGTGTGACTTATACATACAAAGGGAAACAAGTTCTTACTGTATTCAGCATGAGGAATGTGTGACTTATACATACAAGATGAAACAAGCTCTTACTTTATTCAGCATGAGGAATGTGTAACTTATACATACAAGATGAAACAAGCTCTTACTGTATTAAGCATGAGGAATGTGTAACTTATACATACAAGATGAAACAAGCTGTTACTGTATTCAGCATGAGGAATGTGTAACTTATACATACAAGATGAAACAAGCTCTTACTGTATTCAGCATGAGGAATGTGTAACTTATACATACAAGATGAAACAAGCTCTTACTGTATTGAGCATGAGGAATGTGTAACTTATACATACAAGATGAAACAAGCTCTTACTGTATTGAGCATGAGGAATGTGTAACTTATACATACAAGATGAAACAAGCTGTTACTGTATTCAGCATGAGGAATGTGTAACTTATACATACAAGATGAAACAAGCTCTTACTGTATTCAGCATGAGGAATGTGTAACTTATACATACAAGATGAAACAAGCTCTTACTGTATTCAGCATGAGGAATGTGTAACTTATACATACAAGATGAAACAAGCTCTTACTGTATTCAGCATGAGGAATGTGTAACTTATACATACAAGATGAAACAAGCTCTTACTGTATTCAGCATGAGGAATGTGTAACTTATACATACAAGATGAAACAAGCTCTTACTGTATTCAGCATGAGGAATGTGTAACTTATACATACAAGATGAAACAAGCTCTTACTTTATTCAGCATGAGGAATGTGTGACTTATACATACAAGATGAAACAAGCTCTTACTGTATTCAGCATGAGGAATGTGTAACTTATACATACAAGATGAAACAAGCTCTTACTGTATTCAGCATGAGGAATGTGTGACTTATACATACAAGATGAAACAAGCTCTTACTTTATTCAGCATGAGGAATGTGTAACTTATACATACAAGATGAAACAAGCTCTTACTTTATTCAGCATGAGGAATGTGTGACTTATACATACAAGAGGAAACAAGTTCTTACTGTATTCAGCATGAGGAATGTGTAACTTATACATACAAGATGAAACAAGCTCTTACAGTATTCAGCATGAGGAATGTGTAACTTATACATACAAGATGAAACAAGTTCTTACTGTATTCAGCATGAGGAATGTGTAACTTATACATACAAGATGAAACAAGTTCTTACATAATTCAGCATGAGGAATGTGTGCCTTATACATACAAGAGGAAACAAGTTCTTACATAATTCAGCATGAGGAATGTGTGCCTTATACATACAAGAGGAAACAAGCTGTTACTGTATTCAGCATGAGCAATGTGTGCCTTATACATACAAGAGGAAACAAGCTGTTACTGTATTCAGCATGAGCAATGTGTGCCTTATACATACAAGATGAAACAAGCTCTTACATAATACAGCATGAGCAATGTGTAACTTATACATACAAGAGGAAACAAGTTCTTACATAATTCAGCATGAGCAATGTGTAACTTATACATACAAGAGGAAACAAGTTCTTACATAATTCAGCATGAGGAATGTGTAACTTATACATACAAGAGGAAACAAGTTCTTACATAATTCAGCATGAGGAATGTGTAACTTATACATACAAGATGAAACAAGTTCTTACATAATTCAGCATGAGGAATGTGTAACTTATACATACAAGATGAAACAAGTTCTTACATAATTCAGCATGAGCAATGTGTAACTTATACATACAAGATGAAACAAGCTCTTACATAATTCAGCATGAGCAATGTGTAACTTATACATACAAGATGAAACAAGTTCTTACATAATTCAGCATGAGGAATGTGTAACTTATACATACAAGATGAAACAAGTTCTTACATAATTCAGCATGAGGAATGTGTAACTTATACATACAAGAGGAAACAAGCTCTTACTGTATTCAGCATGAGGAATGTGTAACTTATACATACAAGAGGAAACAAGCTCTTACTGTATTAAGCATGAGGAATGTGTAACTTATACATACAAGAGGAAACAAGTTCTTACATAATTCAGCATGAGCAATGTGTAACTTATACATACAAGAGGAAACAAGTTCTTACATAATTCAGCATGAGGAATGTGTAACTTATACATACAAGATGAAACAAGCTCTTACTTTATTCAGCATGAGGAATGTGTAACTTATACATACAAGATGAAACAAGCTCTTACTTTATTCAGCATGAGGAATGTGTAACTTATACATACAAGATGAAACAAGCTCTTACTGTATTGAGCATGAGGAATGTGTAACTTATACATACAAGATGAAACAAGCTCTTACTGTATTCAGCATGAGGAATGTGTAACTTATACATACAAGATGAAACAAGCTCTTACTGTATTCAGCATGAGGAATGTGTAACTTATACATACAAGATGAAACAAGCTCTTACTGTATTCAGCATGAGGAATGTGTGACTTATACATACAAGATGAAACAAGCTCTTACTGTATTCAGCATGAGGAATGTGTAACTTATACATACAAGATGAAACAAGCTCTTACTGTATTCAGCATGAGGAATGTGTGACTTATACATACAAGATGAAACAAGCTCTTACTGTATTCAGCATGAGGAATGTGTAACTTATACATACAAGATGAAACAAGCTCTTACTGTATTCAGCATGAGGAATGTGTAACTTATACATACAAGATGAAACAAGCTCTTACTGTATTCAGCATGAGGAATGTGTAACTTATACATACAAGAGGAAACAAGTTCTTACATAATTCAGCATGAGGAATGTGTAACTTATACATACAAGATGAAACAAGCTCTTACTGTATTCAGCATGAGCAATGTGTGCCTTATACATACAAGAGGAAACAAGTTCTTACATAATTCAGCATGAGGAATGTGTAACTTATACATACAAGATGAAACAAGCTCTTATTGTATTCAGCATGAGGAATGTGTAACTTATACATACAAGATGAAACAAGCTCTTACTGTATTCAGCATGAGGAATGTGTAACTTATACATACAAGATGAAACAAGCTCTTACTGTATTAAGCATGAGCAATGTGTGCCTTATACATACAAGAGGAAACAAGTTCTTACATAATTCAGCATGAGCAATGTGTGCCTTATACATACAAGAGGAAACAAGCTGTTACTGTATTCAGCATGAGCAATGTGTGCCTTATACATACAAGAGGAAACAAGTTCTTACATAATTCAGCATGAGCAATGTGTGCCTTATACATACAAGAGGAAACAAGTTCTTACATAATTCAGCATGAGCAATGTGTGCCTTATACATACAAGAGGAAACAAGCTCTTACAGTATTCAGCATGAGCAATGTGTGCCTTATACATACAAGAGGAAACAAGTTCTTACATAATTCAGCATGAGCAATGTGTGCCTTATACATACAAGAGGAAACAAGTTCTTACATAATTCAGCATGAGGAATGTGTGCCTTATACATACAAGAGGAAACAAGTTCTTACATAATTCAGCATGAGGAATGTGTAACTTATACATACAAGAGGAAACAAGTTCTTACATAATTCAGCATGAGCAATGTGTGCCTTATACATACAAGAGGAAACAAGTTCTTACATAATTCAGCATGAGGAATGTGTGCCTTATACATACAAGAGGAAACAAGTTCTTACATAATTCAGCATGAGGAATGTGTAACTTATACATACAAGAGGAAACAAGTTCTTACATAATTCAGCATGAGCAATGTGTGCCTTATACATACAAGAGGAAACAAGTTCTTACATAATTCAGCATGAGGAATGTGTGCCTTATACATACAAGAGGAAACAAGTTCTTACATAATTCAGCATGAGGAATGTGTAACTTATACATACAAGAGGAAACAAGGTCTTACATAATTCAGCATGAGGAATGTGTGACTTATACATACAAGAGGAAACAAGTTCTTACATAATTCAGCATGAGCAATGTGTGCCTTATACATACAAGAGGAAACAAGTTCTTACATAATTCAGCATGAGGAATGTGTAACTTATACATACAAGAGGAAACAAGTTCTTACATAATTCAGCATGAGGAATGTGTGACTTATACATACAAGAGGAAACAAGTTCTTACATAATTAAGCATGAGGAATGTGTAACTTATACATACAAGATGAAACAAGCTCTTACATAATTCAGCATGAGGAATGTGTGCCTTATACATACAAGAGGAAACAAGTTCTTACATAATTCAGCATGAGGAATGTGTGACTTATACATACAAGAGGAAACAAGTTCTTACATAATTCAGCATGAGGAATGTGTGCCTTATACATACAAGAGGAAACAAGTTCTTACATAATTCAGCATGAGGAATGTGTGACTTATACATACAAGAGGAAACAAGTTCTTACATAATTAAGCATGAGGAATGTGTAACTTATACATACAAGAGGAAACAAGTTCTTACATAATTCAGCATGAGGAATGTGTAACTTATACATACAAGAGGAAACAAGTTCTTACATAATTCAGCATGAGGAATGTGTGACTTATACATACAAGAGGAAACAAGTTCTTACATAATTAATCATGAGGAATGTGTAACTTATACATACAAGATGAAACAAGCTCTTACATAATTCAGCATGAGGAATGTGTGCCTTATACATACAAGAGGAAACAAGTTCTTACATAATTCAGCATGAGGAATGTGTGCCTTATACATACAAGATGAAACAAGCTCTTACATAATTCAGCATGAGGAATGTGTGACTTATAGATACAAGATGAAACAAGTTCTTACTGAATTCACCAGAAGGAATGTGTGACTTATAGGGGCAAGATGAAACAAGTTCTTACTGTATTCAGCATGAGGAATGTGTGACTTATAGAGACAAGATGAAACAAGTTCTTACTGTATTCACCAGAAGGAATGTGTGACTTATAGGGGCAAGATGAAACAAGTTCTTACTGTATTCAGCATGAGGAATGTGTGACTTATAGAGACAAGATGAAACAAGTTCTAACTGAATTCACCAGAAGGAATGTGTGACTTATAGGGGCAAGATGAAACAAGTTCTTACTGTATTCAGCATGAGGAATGTGTGACTTATAGAGACAAGATGAAACAAGTTCTTACTGAATTCACCAGAAGGAATGTGTGACTTATAGGGGCAAGATGAAACAAGTTCTTACTGTATTCAGCATGAGGAATGTGTGACTTATAGAGACAAGATGAAACAAGTTCTTACTGAATTCACCAGAAGGAATGTGTGACTTATAGAGACAAGATGAAACAAGTTCTTACTGTATTCATCAGAAGGAATGTGTGACTTATAGAGACAAGATGAAACAAGTTCTTACTGTATTCACCAGAAGGAATGTGTGACTTATAGAGACAAGATGAAACAAGTTCTTACTGTATTCACCAGAAGGAATGTGTGACTTATAGAGACAAAATGAGACAAGTTCTTACTGAATTCAGCATGAGGAATGTGTGACTTATAGAGACAAGATGAAACAAGTTCTTACTGTATTCAGCATGAGGAATGTGTGACTTATAGAGACAAGATGAAACAAGTTCTTACTGAATTCAGCATGAGGAATGTGTGACTTATAGAGACAAGATGAAACAAGTTCTTACTGAATTCAGCATGAGGAATGTGTGACTTATAGAGACAAGATGAAACAAGTTCTTACTGTATTCAGCATGAGGAATGTGTGACTTATAGACACAAGATGAGACAAGTTCTTACTGTATTCAGCATGAGGAATGTGTGCCTTATAGAGACAAGATCAGACAAGTTCTTACTGTATTCAGCATGAGGAATGTGTGACTTATAGACACAAGATGAGACAAGTTTTTACTGTATTCAGCATGAGGAATGTTTGACTTATAGAGACAAGATCAGACAAGTTCTTACTGTATTCAGCATGAGGAATGTGTGACTTATAGAGACAAGATGAGACAAGTTCTTACTGTATTCAGCATGAGGAATGTGTGACTTATAGACACAAGATCAGACAAGTTCTTACTGTATTCTGCATGAGGAATGTGTGACTTATAGAGACACGATAACACAAGTTCTTACTGTATTCACCAGAAGGAATGTTTGACATATAGACAAAAGATGAGACAAGTTCTTACTGTATTCAGCATGAGGAATGTGTGACTTATAGAGACAACATGAAACACGTTCTTTCTGTATTCAGCATGAGGAATGTGTGGCTTATAGAGACAAGATGAGACAAGTTCTTACTGTATTCAGCATGAGGAATGTGTCACTTATAGACACAAGATGAGAAAAGTTCTTACTGTATTCAGCATGAGGAATGTGTGACTTATAGAGACAAGAAGAAACAAGCTCTTACTGTATTCAGCATGAGGAATGTGTCACTTATAGACACAAGATGAGAAAAGTTCTTACTGTATTCAGCATGAGGAATGTGTGACTTATAGAGACAAGAAGAAACAAGCTCTTTATGTATTCAGCATGAGAAATGTGTAATTTATAGAGACAAGATGCAACAAGCTCTTACTGTATTCAGCATGAGGAATGTGTGACTTATAGAGACAAGATGAGACAAGTTCGTACTGTATTCACCAGAAGGAATGTTTGACTTATAGACACAAGATGAGACAAGTTCTTACTGTATTCAGCATGAGGAATGTGTGGCTTATAGAGACGAGATGAAACAAGTTCTTACGGTATTCTGCATGAGTAATGTGTGGCTTATAGAGACGAGATGAAACAAGTTCTTACTGTATTCAGCATGACGAATGTGTGGCTTATAGAGACAAGATGAATCAAGGTTTTACTGTGCTCAGCATGAGAAATGTGTGACTTATACAGACAACGTGAAATAAGTTCTTACTGTATTGAGCAGGAAGAATGTGTGACTTATATAGACAAGATGAAACAAGCTCTTACGGTATTCAGCATGAGGATGTGACTTATGCATACAAGATGAAATAAGTTCTTACATAATTCAGCATGAGGAATGTGTGATTTATAGACACAAGATGAAACAATTTCTTACTGTATTCAGCATGAGGAATGTGTGGCTTATAGAGACAAGATCAGACAACTTCTTACTTTATTCAGCATGAGGAATGTGTGATTTATAGACACAAGATGAGACAATTTCTTACTGTATTCAGCATGAGGAATGTGTGGCTTATAGACACAAGATGAGACAAGTTCTTACTGTATTCAGCATGAGGAATGTGTGGCTTATAGACACAAGATCAGACAAGTTCTTACTGTATTCAGCATGAGGAATGTGTGACTTATAGACACAAGATCAGACAAGTTCTTACTGTATTCAGCATGAGGAATGTGTGACTTATAGACACAAGATCAGACAAGTTCTTACTGTATTCAGCATGAGGAATGTGTGACTTATAGACACAAGATCAGACAAGTTCTTACTGTATTCAGCATGAGGAATGTGTGGCTTATAGAGACAAGATGAAACAAGTTCTTACTGTATTCAGCATGAGGAATGTGTGACTTATAGACACAAGATGAGACAATTTCTTACTGTATTCAGCATGAGGAATGTGTGGCTTATAGAGACAAGATCAGACAAGTTCTTACTGTATTCAGCATGAGGAATGTGTGACTTATAGACACAAGTTCAGACAAGTTCTTACTGTATTCAGCATGAGGAATGTGTGACTTATAGAGACAAGATGAAACAAGTTCTTACTGTATTCACCAGAAGGAATGTTTGACATATAGACAAAAGATGAGACAAGTTCTTACTGTATTCAGCATGAGGAATGTGTGACTTATAGAGACAACATGAAACAAGTTCTTACTGTATTCAGCATGAGGAATGTGTGGCTTATAGAGACAAGATGAGACAAGTTCTTACTGTATTCAGCATGAGGAAGGTGTCACTTATAGACACAAGATGAGAAAAGTTCTTACTGTATTCAGCATGAGGAATGTGTGACTTATAGAGACAAGAAGAAACAAGCTCTTACTGTATTCAGCATGAGAAATGTGTAATTTATAGAGACAAGATGCAACAAGCTCTTACTGTATTCAGCATGAGGAATGTGTGACTTATAGAGACAAGATGAGACAAGTTCGTACTGTATTCACCAGAAGGAATGTTTGACTTATAGACACTTGATGAGACAAGTTCTTACTGTATTCAGCATGAGGAATGTGTGACTTATAGAGACAAGATGAATTAAGCTCTCACTGTTTTCAGCATGAGTAATGTGTGGCTTATAGAGACGAGATGAAACAAGTTCTTACTGTATTCTGCATGAGGAATGTGTGACTTATAGGGACAAGATGAGACAGGTTCTTACTGTATTCAACATGAGGAATGTGTGACTTATAGAGACAAGATGAAACAAGCTCTTACTGTATTCAGCATGAGGAATGTGTGACTTATAGAGACAAGATGAGACAAGTTCTTACTGTATTCAATTTGAGGAATGTGTGACTTATAGAGACAAGATGAGACAAGTTCTTACTGTATTCAGCATGAGGAATGTGTGACTTATAGAGACAAGATGAGACAGGTTCTTACTGTATTCACCAGAAGGAATGTTTGAATTATAGACACAAGATGAGACAATTTCTTACTGTATTCAGCATGAGGAATGTGTGACTTATAGAGACAAGATGAATTAAGCTCTCACTGTTTTCAGCATCAGGAATGTGTGACTTATAGAGACAAGATGAAATAAGTTCTTATTTATTCAGCATGAGAAATGTATGACTTATAGAGTCAAGATTAATTAAGCTCTTACTGTTTTCAGCATGAGGAATGTGTGACTTATAGAGACAAGATGAATTAAGCTCTTACTGTTTCCAGCATGAGGAATGTGTGACTTATAGACACAAGATGAGCCAAGCTGTTACTTTATTGAGCATGAGGAATGTGTCACTTATATAGACAAGATGAGACAATTTCTTACTGTATTCAATATGATACATGTGTGACTTATATAGACATAATAAAACAAGCTCTTGCTGTATTCAATACGATACATGTGTGACTTATATAGACAAGATGAAACAACTTCTTAGTTTATTCAATATGATACATGTGTGACTTATATAGACAAGATGAAACAAGTTCTTACTGTATTCTGCAAAGGGAACATGTGACTTATATAGACAATATTAATCAAGTTTTTACTGTATTCAGCATGACGAATGTGTGACATATAGACAAGATGAAACAAGTTCTTACTGTATTCAATATGATACCTGTGTGACTTATAAAAACAAGATGATACAAGACCTTACTGTATTCAGCATGAGGAATGTGTGACTTATATAGACAAGATGAAACAAGTTCTTACTGTATTCAGCATGAGGAATTTGTGAAATATACAGACAAGATGAAACAAGTTCTTACTTTATTCAGCTTGAGGAATGTGTGACTTATATAGACAAGATGAAACAAGCTCTTACTTTATTCAGCATGAGGAATGTGTGACTTATATAGACAAGATGAAACAAGCTCTTACTTTTTTGAGCATGAGGAATGTGTGACTTATATAGACAAGATGAAACAAGCTCTTACTTTATTGAGCATGAGGAATGTGTGACTTATATAGACAAGATGAAACAAGCTCTTACTTTATTGAGCATGAAGAATGTGTGACTTATATAGACAAGATGAAACAAGCTCTTACTTTATTGAGCATAAAGAATGTGTGACTTATATAGACAAGATGAAACAAGCTCTTACTTTATTGAGCATGAAGAATGTGTGACTTATATAGACAAGATGAAACAATCTCTTACTTTATTGAGCATGAAGAATGTGTGACTTATATAGACAAGATGAAACAAGCTCTTACTTTATTGAGCATGAGGAATGTGTGACTTATATAGACAAGATGAAACAAGCTCTTACTTTATTGAGCATGAGGAATGTGTGACTTATATACACAAGATGAAACAAGCTCTTACTTTATTGAGCATGAAGAATGTGTTGACTTATATAGACACGATGAAACAAGCTCTGACTGTATTGAGCATGAAGAATGTGCGACTTATATAGACAAGATGAAACAAGCTCTTACTGTATTGAGCATGAAGAATGTGTGACTTATATAGACAAGATGAAACAAGCTCTTACTTTATTGAGCATGAAGAATGTGTGACTTATATACACAAGATGAAACAAGCTCTTACTGTATTGAGCATGAAGAATGTGTGACTTATATACACAAGATGAAACAAGCTCTGACTGTATTGAGCATGAGGAATGTGTGACTTATATAGACAAGATGAAACAAGCTCTTACTTTATTGAGCATGAGGAATGTGTGACTTATATACACAAGATGAAACAAGCTCTTACTTTATTGAGCATGAGAAATGTGTGACTTATATAGACAAGATGAAACAAGCTCTTACTTTATTGAGCATGAGGAATGTGTGACTTATATAGACAAGATGAAACAAGCTCTTACTTTATTGAGCATGAGGAATGTGTGACTTATATAGACAAGATGAAACAAGCTCTTACTTTATTGAGCATGAGGAATGTGTGACTTATATAGACAAGATGAAACAAGCTCTTACTTTATTAAGCATGAGGAATGTGTGCCTTATACATACAAGATGAAACAAGCTCTTACTTTATTAAGCATGAGGAATGTGTGCCTTATACATACAAGATGAAACAAGCTCTTACTTTATTCAGCATGAGGAATGTGTGCCTTATACATACAAGATGAAACAAGCTCTTACTTTATTCAGCATGAGGAATGTGTGCCTTATACATACAAGATGAAACAAGCTCTTACTTTATTAAGCATGAGGAATGTGTGCCTTATACATACAAGATGAAACAAGCTCTTACTGTATTCAGCATGAGGAATGTGTGCCTTATACATACAAGATGAAACAAGCTCTTACTTTATTAAGCATGAGGAATGTGTAACTTATACATACAAGATGAAACAAGCTCTTACTTTATTCAGCATGAGGAATGTGTGACTTATATACACAAGATGAAACAAGCTCTTACTTTATTCAGCATGAGGAATGTGTAACTTATACATACAAGATGAAACAAGCTCTTACTTTATTGAGCATGAGGAATGTGTGACTTATATAGACAAGATGAAACAAGCTCTTACTTTATTGAGCATGAGGAATGTGTGACTTATATAGACAAGATGAAACAAGCTCTTACTTTATTGAGCATGAGGAATGTGTGACTTATATAGACAAGATGAAACAAGCTCTTACTTTATTAAGCATGAGGAATGTGTGCCTTATACATACAAGATGAAACAAACTCTTACTTTATTCAGCATGAGGAATGTGTGACTTATATATACAAGATGAAACAAGCTCTTACTTTATTCAGCATGAGGAATGTGTTGACTTATATAGACAAGATGAAACAAGCTCTTACTTTATTCAGCATGAGGAATGTGTTGACTTATATATACAAGATGAAACAAGCTCTTACTTTATTCAGCATGAGGAATGTGTTGACTTATATAGACAAGATGAAACAAGCTCTTACTTTATTCAGCATGAGGAATGTGTTGACTTATATATACAAGATGAAACAAGTTCTTACATAATTCAGCATGAGGAATGTGTTGACTTATATATACAAGATGAAACAAGCTCTTACTTTATTCAGCATGAGGAATGTGTTGACTTATATATACAAAATGAAACAAGCTCTTACTTTATTCAGCATGAGGAATGTGTGCCTTATACATACAAGATGAAACAAGCTCTTACTTTATTCAGCATGAGGAATGTGTGACTTATACATACAAGATGAAACAAGCTCTTACTGTATGGAGCATGAGGAATGTGTAACTTATACATACAAGATGAAACAAGCTCTTACTGTATTCAGCATGAGGAATGTGTGCCTTATACATACAAGATGAAACAAGCTCTTACAGTATGGAGCATGAGGAATGTGTGACTTATACATACAAGATGAAACAAGCTCTTACTTTATTCAGCATGAGGAATGTGTGCCTTATACACACAAGATGAAACAAGCTCTTAATTTATTCAGCATGAGGAATGTGTGCCTTATACATACAAGATGAAACAAGCTCTTACTTTATTCAGCATGAGGAATGTGTGACTTATACATACAAGATGAAACAAGCTCTTACTTTATTGAGCATGAGGAATGTGTGACTTATATACACAAGATGAAACAAGCTCTTACTTTATTAAGCATGAAGAATGTGTTGACTTATATAGACAAGATGAAACAAGCTCTTACTTTATTCAGCATGAGGAATGTGTGACTTATATACACAAGATGAAACAAGCTCTTACTTTATTAAGCATGAAGAATGTGTTGACTTATATACACAAGATGAAACAAGCTCTTACTTTATTCAGCATGAGGAATGTGTGACTTATATACACAAGATGAAACAAGCTCTTACTTTATTCAGCATGAGGAATGTGTAACTTATACATACAAGATGAAACAAGCTCTTACTTTATTCAGCATGAGGAATGTGTGACTTATATAGACAAGATGAAACAAGCTCTTACTTTATTCAGCATGAGGAATGTGTGACTTATATACACAAGATGAAACAAGCTCTTACTTTATTCAGCATGAGGAATGTGTGACTTATATAGACAAGATGAAACAAGCTCTTACTTTATTGAGCATGAGGAATGTGTGACTTATATACACAAGAAGAAACAAGCTCTTACTTTATTCAGCATGAGGAATGTGTGACTTATATACACAAGAAGAAACAAGCTCTTACTTTATTCAGCATGAGGAATGTGTGACTTATACATACAAGATGAAACAAGCTCTTACAGTATTCAGCATGAGGAATGTGTGACTTATACATACAAGATGAAACAAGCTCTTACTTTATTCAGCATGAGGAATGTGTGACTTATACATACAAGATGAAACAAACTCTTACTTTATTCAGCATGAGGAATGTGTGACTTATACATACAAGATGAAACAAACTCTTACTTTATTCAGCATGAGGAATGTGTGACTTATACATACAAGATGAAACAAGCTCTTACTTTATTCAGCATGAGGAATGTGTGACTTATATACACAAGATGAAACAAGCTCTTACTTTATTGAGCATGAAGAATGTGTGACTTATATAGACAAGATGAAACAAGCTCTTACTTTATTGAGCATGAGGAATGTGTGACTTATATAGACAAGATGAAACAAGCTCTTACTTTATTCAGCATGAGGAATGTGTGACTTATATACACAAGAAGAAACAAGCTCTTACTTTATTCAGCATGAGGAATGTGTAACTTATATAGACAAGATGAAACAAGCTCTTACTTTATTCAGCATGAGGAATGTGTGACTTATACATACAAGATGAAACAAGCTCTTACTTTATTCAGCATGAGGAATGTGTGACTTATATAGACAAGATGAAACAAGCTCTTACTTTATTCAGCATGAGGAATGTGTGACTTATATACACAAGAAGAAACAAGCTCTTACTTTATTCAGCATGTGGAATGTGTGACTTATATACACAAGAAGAAACAAGCTCTTACTTTATTGAGCATGAGGAATGTGTGCCTTATACATACAAGAGGAAACAAGCTCTTACTTTATTGAGCATGAGGAATGTGTGCCTTATACATACAAGAGGAAACAAGCTCTTACTTTATTGAGCATGAGGAATGTGTGCCTTATACATACAAGAGGAAACAAGTTCTTACATAATTCAGCATGAGGAATGTGTGACTTATACATACAAGATGAAACAAGCTCTTACTGTATTCAGCATGAGGAATGTGTGCCTTATACATACAAGATGAAACAAGCTCTTACTTTATTCAGCATGAGGAATGTGTGACTTATATACACAAGAAGAAACAAGTTCTTACTTTATTCAGCATGAGGAATGTGTTGACTTATACATACAAGATGAAACAAGTTCTTACTTTATTCAGCATGAGGAATGTGTTGACTTATACATACAAGATGAAACAAGCTCTTACTTTATTCAGCATGAGGAATGTGTTGACTTATACATACAAGATGAAACAAGTTCTTACTTTATTCAGCATGAGGAATGTGTTGACTTATACATACAAGATGAAACAAGCTCTTACTTTATTCAGCATGAGGAATGTGTGACTTATACATACAAGATGAAACAAGCTCTTACTTTATTAAGCATGAGGAATGTGTGACTTATACATACAAGATGAAACAAGCTCTTACTTTATTAAGCATGAGGAATGTGTTGACTTATATAGACAAGATGAAACAAGCTCTTACTTTATTCAGCATGAGGAATGTGTGACTTATACATACAAGATGAAACAAGGTCTTACTTTATTCAGCATGAGGAATGTGTGACTTATACATACAAGATGAAACAAGCTCTTACTTTATTAAGCATGAGGAATGTGTTGACTTATATAGACAAGATGAAACAAGCTCTTACTTTATTCAGCATGAGGAATGTGTGACTTATACATACAAGATGAAACAAGCTCTTACTTTATTCAGCATGAGGAATGTGTTGACTTATATACACAAGATGAAACAAGCTCTTACTTTATTCAGCATGAGGAATGTGTTGACTTATATATACAAGATGAAACAAGCTCTTACTGTATTCAGCATGAGGAATGTGTGACTTATATACACAAGATGAAACAAGCTCTTACTTTATTGAGCATGAAGAATGTGTGACTTATATACACAAGATGAAACAAGCTCTTACTTTATTCAGCATGAGGAATGTGTGACTTATATACACAAGATGAAACAAGCTCTTACTTTATTGAGCATGAGGAATGTGTGACTTATATACACAAGATGAAACAAGCTCTTACTTTATTGAGCATGAAGAATGTGTGACTTATATAGACAAGATGAAACAAGCTCTTACTTTATTAAGCATGAAGAATGTGTGACTTATATAGACAAGATGAAACAAGCTCTTACTTTATTAAGCATGAAGAATGTGTGACTTATATAGACAAGATGAAACAAGCTCTTACTTTATTAAGCATGAAGAATGTGTGACTTATATACACAAGATGAAACAAGCTCTTACTTTATTGAGCATGAGGAATGTGTGACTTATATAGACAAGATGAAACAAGCTCTTACTTTATTGAGCATGAGGAATGTGTGACTTATACATACAAGATGAAACAAGCTCTTACTTTATTAAGCATGAAGAATGTGTGACTTATACATACAAGATGAAACAAGCTCTTACTTTATTAAGCATGAAGAATGTGTGACTTATACATACAAGATGAAACAAGCTCTTACTTTATTAAGCATGAAGAATGTGTGACTTATACATACAAGATGAAACAAGCTCTTACTTTATTGAGCATGAGGAATGTGTGACTTATATAGACAAGATGAAACAAGCTCTTACTTTATTCAGCATGAGGAATGTGTGACTTATATAGACAAGATGAAACAAGCTCTTACTTTATTCAGCATGAGGAATGTGTGACTTATATACACAAGAAGAAACAAGCTCTTACTTTATTCAGCATGTGGAATGTGTGACTTATATACACAAGAAGAAACAAGCTCTTACTTTATTCAGCATGAGGAATGTGTGACTTATATACACAAGATGAAACAAGCTCTTACTTTATTCAGCATGAAGAATGTGTGACTTATATAGACAAGATGAAACAAGCTCTTACTTTATTCAGCATGAAGAATGTGTGACTTATATAGACAAGATGAAACAAGCTCTTACTTTATTCAGCATGAGGAATGTGTGACTTATATAGACAAGATGAAACAAGCTCTTACTTTATTCAGCATGAGGAATGTGTGACTTATATAGACAAGATGAAACAAGCTCTTACTTTATTCAGCATGAGGAATGTGTGACTTATACATACAAGATGAAACAAGCTCTTACTTTATTAAGCATGAGGAATGTGTGACTTATATACACAAGATGAAACAAGCTCTTACTGTATTCAGCATGAGGAATGTGTGACTTATATACACAAGATGAAACAAGCTCTTACTGTATTCAGCATGAGGAATGTGTGACTTATATACACAAGATGAAACAAGCTCTTACTTTATTGAGCATGAGGAATGTGTGCCTTATACATACAAGAGGAAACAAGCTCTTACTTTATTGAGCATGAGGAATGTGTGCCTTATACATACAAGAGGAAACAAGCTCTTACTTTATTGAGCATGAGGAATGTGTGCCTTATACATACAAGAGGAAACAAGTTCTTACATAATTCAGCATGAGGAATGTGTGACTTATACATACAAGATGAAACAAGCTCTTACTGTATTCAGCATGAGGAATGTGTGCCTTATACATACAAGATGAAACAAGCTCTTACTTTATTCAGCATGAGGAATGTGTGACTTATATACACAAGAAGAAACAAGTTCTTACTTTATTCAGCATGAGGAATGTGTTGACTTATACATACAAGATGAAACAAGTTCTTACTTTATTCAGCATGAGGAATGTGTTGACTTATACATACAAGATGAAACAAGCTCTTACTTTATTAAGCATGAGGAATGTGTTGACTTATACATACAAGATGAAACAAGCTCTTACTTTATTCAGCATGAGGAATGTGTTGACTTATACATACAAGATGAAACAAGTTCTTACTGTATTCAGCATGAGGAATGTGTGACTTATACATACAAGATGAAACAAGCTCTTACTTTATTCAGCATGAGGAATGTGTGACTTATATACACAAGAAGAAACAAGCTCTTACTTTATTCAGCATGAGGAATGTGTGACTTATATACACAAGATGAAACAAGCTCTTACTTTATTCAGCATGAGGAATGTGTGACTTATACATACAAGATGAAACAAGCTCTTACTTTATTAAGCATGAGGAATGTGTTGACTTATACATACAAGATGAAACAAGCTCTTACTTTATTAAGCATGAGGAATGTGTTGACTTATACATACAAGATGAAACAAGCTCTTACTTTATTCAGCATGAGGAATGTGTGACTTATACATACAAGATGAAACAAGCTCTTACTTTATTAAGCATGAGGAATGTGTTGACTTATATAGACAAGATGAAACAAGCTCTTACTTTATTCAGCATGAGGAATGTGTGACTTATACATACAAGATGAAACAAGCTCTTACTTTATTCAGCATGAGGAATGTGTTGACTTATATACACAAGATGAAACAAGCTCTTACTTTATTCAGCATGAGGAATGTGTTGACTTATATATACAAGATGAAACAAGCTCTTACTGTATTCAGCATGAGGAATGTGTTGACTTATATATACAAGATGAAACAAGCTCTTACTTTATTCAGCATGAGGAATGTGTTGACTTATATATACAAGATGAAACAAGCTCTTACTTTATTCAGCATGAGGAATGTGTTGACTTATATATACAAGATGAAACAAGCTCTTACTTTATTCAGCATGAGGAATGTGTTGACTTATATATACAAGATGAAACAAGCTCTTACTTTATTCAGCATGAGGAATGTGTGCCTTATACATACAAGATGAAACAAGCTCTTACTTTATTGAGCATGAGGAATCTGTAACTTATACATACAAGATGAAACAAGCTCTTACTTTATTGAGCATGAGGAATGTGTAACTTATACATACAAGATGAAACAAGCTCTTACTTTATTCAGCATGAGGAATGTGTGACTTATACATACAAGATGAAACAAGCTCTTACTTTATTGAGCATGAGGAATGTGTGCCTTATACATACAAGATGAAACAAGCTCTTACTTTATTGAGCATGAGGAATGTGTGACTTATACATACAAGATGAAACAAGTTCTTACATAATTCAGCATGAGGAATGTGTAACTTATACATACAAGATGAAACAAGCTCTTACATAATTCAGCATGAGGAATGTGTAACTTATACATACAAGATGAAACAAGCTCTTACATAATTCAGCATGAGGAATGTGTAACTTATACATACAAGAGGAAACAAGTTCTTACATAATTCAGCATGAGGAATGTGTGACTTATACATACAAGATGAAACAAGCTCTTACATAATTCAGCATGAGGAATGTGTAACTTATACATACAAGATGAAACAAGCTCTTACATAATTCAGCATGAGGAATGTGTAACTTATACATACAAGATGAAACAAGTTCTTACATAATTCAGCATGAGGAATGTGTAACTTATACATACAAGATGAAACAAGTTCTTACATAATTCAGCATGAGGAATGTGTGACTTATACATACAAGATGAAACAAGCTCTTACAGTATTCAGCATGAGGAATGTGTAACTTATACATACAAGATGAAACAAGCTCTTACATAATTCAGCATGAGGAATGTGTAACTTATACATACAAGATGAAACAAGCTCTTACAGTATTCAGCATGAGGAATGTGTAACTTATACATACAAGATGAAACAAGCTCTTACATAATTCAGCATGAGGAATGTGTAACTTATACATACAAGATGAAACAAGCTCTTACTGTATTCAGCATGAGGAATGTGTGACTTATACATACAAGATGAAACAAGCTCTTACTTTATTGAGCATGAGGAATGTGTGACTTATATAGACAAGATGAAACAAGCTCTTACTTTATTGAGCATGAGGAATGTGTAACTTATACAGACAAGATGAAACAAGCTCTTACTTTATTGAGCATGAGGAATGTGTGACTTATACATACAAGATGAAACAAGCTCTTACTTTATTAAGCATGAGGAATGTGTGACTTATACATACAAGATGAAACAAGCTCTTACTGTATTGAGCATGAGGAATGTGTAACTTATACATACAAGATGAAACAAGCTCTTACTGTATTAAGCATGAGGAATGTGTGCCTTATACATACAAGAGGAAACAATCTCTTACATAATTCAGCATGAGGAATGTGTAACTTATACATACAAGATGAAACAAGCTCTTACTGTATTAAGCATGAGGAATGTGTAACTTATACATACAAGATGAAACAAGCTCTTACTGTATTAAGCATGAGGAATGTGTAACTTATACATACAAGATGAAACAAGCTCTTACTGTATTAAGCATGAGGAATGTGTGCCTTATACATACAAGATGAAACAAGCTCTTACTTTATTGAGCATGAGGAATGTGTAACTTATACATACAAGATGAAACAAGCTCTTACTTTATTGAGCATGAGGAATGTGTAACTTATACATACAAGATGAAACAAGCTCTTACTGTATTAAGCATGAGGAATGTGTAACTTATACATACAAGATGAAACAAGCTCTTACTGTATTAAGCATGAGGAATGTGTAACTTATACATACAAGATGAAACAAGCTCTTACTGTATTAAGCATGAGGAATGTGTAACTTATACATACAAGATGAAACAAGCTCTTACTGTATTAAGCATGAGGAATGTGTAACTTATACATACAAGATGAAACAAGCTCTTACTGTATTAAGCATGAGGAATGTGTAACTTATACATACAAGATGAAACAAGCTCTTACTGTATTAAGCATGAGGAATGTGTAACTTATACATACAAGATGAAACAAGCTCTTACAGTATTCAGCATGAGGAATGTGTGACTTATACATACAAGATGAAACAAGCTCTTACAGTATTCAGCATGAGGAATGTGTGACTTATACATACAAGAGGAAACAAGCTCTTACATAATTCAGCATGAGGAATGTGTAACTTATACATACAAGATGAAACAAGCTCTTACAGTATTAAGCATGAGGAATGTGTGCCTTATACATACAAGATGAAACAAGCTCTTACAGTATTCAGCATGAGCAATGTGTGACTTATACATACAAGATGAAACAAGCTCTTACAGTATTCAGCATGAGGAATGTGTGCCTTATATACACAAGATGAAACAAGCTCTTACAGTATTCAGCATGAGGAATGTGTGACTTATACATACAAGATGAAACAAGCTCTTACTTTATTGAGCATGAGGAATGTGTGACTTATACATACAAGATGAAACAAGCTCTTACTTTATTGAGCATGAGGAATGTGTGACTTATACATACAAGATGAAACAAGCTCTTACTTTATTGAGCATGAGGAATGTGTGACTTATACATACAAGAGGAAACAAGTTCTTACATAATTCAGCATGAGGAATGTGTGACTTATACATACAAGATGAAACAAGCTCTTACTGTATGGAGCATGAGGAATGTGTGACTTATATATACAAGATGAAACAAGCTCTTACTGTATGGAGCATGAGGAATGTGTGCCTTATACATACAAGATGAAACAAGTTCTTACAGTATTGAGCATGAGGAATGTGTGCCTTATACATACAAGATGAAACAAGTTCTTACAGTATTGAGCATGAGGAATGTGTGCCTTATACATACAAGATGAAACAAGTTCTTACAGTATTAAGCATGAGGAATGTGTGCCTTATACATACAAGATGAAACAAGTTCTTACAGTATTGAGCATGAGGAATGTGTAACTTATACATACAAGATGAAACAAGCTCTTACTTTATTGAGCATGAGGAATGTGTAACTTATACATACAAGATGAAACAAGCTCTTACTTTATTGAGCATGAGGAATGTGTAACTTATACATACAAGATGAAACAAGCTCTTACAGTATTGAGCATGAGGAATGTGTGACTTATACATACAAGAAGAAACAAGCTCTTACTTTATTCAGCATGAGGAATGTGTGACTTATATATACAAGATGAAACAAGCTCTTACTGTATTAAGCATGAGGAATGTGTAACTTATACATACAAGATGAAACAAGCTCTTACTTTATTGAGCATGAGGAATGTGTAACTTATACATACAAGATGAAACAAGCTCTTACTTTATTGAGCATGAGGAATGTGTAACTTATACATACAAGATGAAACAAGCTCTTACTTTATTGAGCATGAGGAATGTGTAACTTATACATACAAGATGAAACAAGCTCTTACTTTATTGAGCATGAGGAATGTGTAACTTATACATACAAGATGAAACAAGCTCTTACAGTATTCAGCATGAGGAATGTGTAACTTATACATACAAGAAGAAACAAGCTCTTACTTTATTCAGCATGAGGAATGTGTGCCTTATACATACAAGATGAAACAAGCTCTTACTGTATTAAGCATGAGGAATGTGTAACTTATACATACAAGATGAAACAAGCTCTTACTGTATGGAGCATGAGGAATGTGTAACTTATACATACAAGATGAAACAAGCTCTTACTGTATTAAGCATGAGGAATGTGTGCCTTATACATACAAGATGAAACAAGCTCTTACTTTATTGAGCATGAGGAATGTGTAACTTATACATACAAGATGAAACAAGCTCTTACTTTATTAAGCATGAGGAATGTGTGCCTTATACATACAAGATGAAACAAGCTCTTACTTTATTGAGCATGAGGAATGTGTAACTTATACATACAAGAAGAAACAAGCTCTTACTTTATTCAGCATGAGGAATGTGTGCCTTATACATACAAGATGAAACAAGCTCTTACTGTATTAAGCATGAGGAATGTGTAACTTATACATACAAGATGAAACAAGCTCTTACTTTATTGAGCATGAGGAATGTGTAACTTATACATACAAGATGAAACAAGCTCTTACTGTATTAAGCATGAGGAATGTGTAACTTATACATACAAGATGAAACAAGCTGTTACTGTATTAAGCATGAGGAATGTGTGACTTATACATACAAGATGAAACAAGCTGTTACTGTATTAAGCATGAGGAATGTGTAACTTATACATACAAGATGAAACAAGCTCTTACTGTATTAAGCATGAGGAATGTGTGACTTATACATACAAGATGAAACAAGCTCTTACTGTATTAAGCATGAGGAATGTGTAACTTATACATACAAGATGAAACAAGCTCTTACTGTATTAAGCATGAGGAATGTGTAACTTATACATACAAGATGAAACAAGCTCTTACTGTATTAAGCATGAGGAATGTGTAACTTATACATACAAGAGGAAACAAGCTCTTACATAATTCAGCATGAGGAATGTGTAACTTATACATACAAGATGAAACAAGCTCTTACAGTATTAAGCATGAGGAATGTGTAACTTATACATACAAGATGAAACAAGCTCTTACTTTATTCAGCATGAGGAATGTGTGCCTTATACATACAAGATGAAACAAGCTCTTACTGTATTAAGCATGAGGAATGTGTAACTTATACATACAAGATGAAACAAGCTCTTACTTTATTGAGCATGAGGAATGTGTGACTTATACATACAAGATGAAACAAGCTCTTACTGTATTGAGCATGAGGAATGTGTGACTTATACATACAAGAAGAAACAAGCTCTTACTGTATGGAGCATGAGGAATGTGTAACTTATACATACAAGATGAAACAAGCTCTTACTGTATGGAGCATGAGGAATGTGTAACTTATACATACAAGAAGAAACAAGCTCTTACATAATTCAGCATGAGGAATGTGTGACTTATACATACAAGATGAAACAAGCTCTTACTTTATTGAGCATGAGGAATGTGTGACTTATACATACAAGAAGAAACAAGCTCTTACTTTATTGAGCATGAGGAATGTGTGACTTATATAGACAAGATGAAACAAGCTCTTACTTTATTGAGCATGAGGAATGTGTGACTTATACATACAAGATGAAACAAGTTCTTACTTTGTTGAGCATGAGGAATGTGTGACTTATACATACAAGATGAAACAAGCTCTTACTTTATTGAGCATGAGGAATGTGTGACTTATACATACAAGAGGAAACAAGTTCTTACATAATTCAGCATGAGGAATGTGTGACTTATACATACAAGATGAAACAAGCTCTTACTTTATTGAGCATGAGGAATGTGTGACTTATACATACAAGATGAAACAAGCTCTTACTTTATTGAGCATGAGGAATGTGTGACTTATACATACAAGATGAAACAGGCTCTTACAGTATTCAGCATGAGGAATGTGTGACTTATACATACAAGATGAAACAAGCTCTTACTTTATTGAGCATGAGGAATGTGTGACTTATACATACAAGATGAAACAAGCTCTTACTTTATTGAGCATGAGGAATGTGTGACTTATACATACAAGATGAAACAAGCTCTTACTTTATTGAGCATGAGGAATGTGTGACTTATACATACAAGAGGAAACAAGTTCTTACATAATTCAGCATGAGGAATGTGTGACTTATACATACAAGATGAAACAAGCTCTTACTTTATTGAGCATGAGGAATGTGTGACTTATACATACAAGATGAAACAAGCTCTTACTTTATTGAGCATGAGGAATGTGTGACTTATACATACAAGATGAAACAAGCTCTTACAGTATTCAGCATGAGGAATGTGTGACTTATACATACAAGATGAAACAAGCTCTTACAGTATTCAGCATGAGGAATGTGTGACTTATACATACAAGATGAAACAAGCTCTTACTTTATTGAGCATGAGGAATGTGTGCCTTATACATACAATAGGAAACAAGCTGTTACTGTATTCAGCATGAGCAATGTGTGCCTTATACATACAAGATGAAACTAGCTCTTACTGTATTAAGCATGAGGAATGTGTAACTTATACATACAAGAAGAAACAAGCTCTTACATAATTCAGCATGAGGAATGTGTGACTTATACATACAAGATGAAACAAGCTCTTACTTTATTGAGCATGAGGAATGTGTGACTTATACATACAAGAGGAAACAAGTTCTTACATAATTCAGCATGAGGAATGTGTGACTTATACATACAAGAGGAAACAAGTTCTTACATAATTAAGCATGAGGAATGTGTGCCTTATACATACAAGAGGAAACAAGTTCTTACATAATTCAGCATGAGGAATGTGTGACTTATACATACAAGATGAAACAAGCTCTTACTTTATTGAGCATGAGGAATGTGTGCCTTATACATACAAGATGAAACAAGCTCTTACTTTATTGAGCATGAGGAATGTGTGCCTTATACATACAAGAGGAAACAAGCTGTTACTGTATTCAGCATGAGCAATGTGTGCCTTATACATACAAGATGAAACAAGCTCTTACAGTATTCAGCATGAGGAATGTGTGACTTATACATACAAGATGAAACAAGCTCTTACTTTATTGAGCATGAGGAATGTGTGCCTTATACATACAAGATGAAACAAGCTCTTACTTTATTGAGCATGAGGAATGTGTGACTTATACATACAAGATGAAACAAGCTCTTACTTTATTGAG
Organism: Deroplatys truncata; assembly: GCA_030765065.1. NCBI lineage: Eukaryota > Metazoa > Arthropoda > Insecta > Mantodea > Mantidae > Deroplatys > Deroplatys truncata. The sequence continues at coordinate 4,224,206 of CM060986.1, read as the reverse complement.
CATGAGGAATGTGTGACTTATACATACAAGATGAAACAAGCTCTTACTGTATTGAGCATGAGGAATGTGTGACTTATACATACAAGATGAAACAAGCTCTTACTTTATTGAGCATGAGGAATGTGTGACTTATACATACAAGATGAAACAAGCTCTTACTTTATTGAGCATGAGGAATGTGTGCCTTATACATACAAGATGAAACAAGCTCTTACTTTATTGAGCATGAGGAATGTGTGACTTATACATACAAGATGAAACAAGCTCTTACTTTATTGAGCATGAGGAATGTGTGACTTATACATACAAGATGAAACAAGCTCTTACTTTATTGAGCATGAGGAATGTGTGACTTATACATACAAGATGAAACAAGCTCTTACTTTATTGAGCATGAGGAATGTGTGACTTATACATACAAGATGAAACAAGCTCTTACTTTATTGAGCATGAGGAATGTGTGACTTATACATACAAGATGAAACAAGCTCTTACTTTATTGAGCATGAGGAATGTGTGACTTATACATACAAGATGAAACAAGCTCTTACTTTATTGAGCATGAGGAATGTGTGACTTATACATACAAGATGAAACAAGCTCTTACTTTATTGAGCATGAGGAATGTGTGACTTATACATACAAGATGAAACAAGCTCTTACTTTATTGAGCATGAGGAATGTGTGCCTTATACATACAAGATGAAACAAGCTCTTACTTTATTGAGCATGAGGAATGTGTGACTTATACATACAAGATGAAACAAGCTCTTACTTTATTGAGCATGAGGAATGTGTGACTTATACATACAAGATGAAACAAGCTCTTACTTTATTGAGCATGAGGAATGTGTGACTTATACATACAAGATGAAACAAGCTCTTACTTTATTGAGCATGAGGAATGTGTGACTTATACATACAAGATGAAACAAGCTCTTACTTTATTGAGCATGAGGAATGTGTGCCTTATACATACAAGATGAAACAAGCTCTTACATAATTCAGCATGAGGAATGTGTAACTTATACATACAAGATGAAACAAGCTCTTACTGTATTCAGCATGAGGAATGTGTGCCTTATACATACAAGATGAAACAAGCTCTTACTTTATTGAGCATGAGGAATGTGTGCCTTATACATACAAGATGAAACAAGCTCTTACAGTATTCAGCATGAGGAATGTGTGACTTATACATACAAGATGAAACAAGCTGTTACTGTATTCAGCATGAGCAATGTGTGACTTATACATACAAGATGAAACAAGCTCTTACAGTATTCAGCATGAGGAATGTGTAACTTATATACACAAGATGAAACAAGCTGTTACTGTATTCAGCATGAGGAATGTGTGACTTATATACACAAGATGAAACAAGCTGTTACTGTATTCAGCATGAGGAATGTGTGACTTATATACACAAGATGAAACAAGCTGTTACTGTATTCAGCATGAGGAATGTGTGACTTATACATACAAGATGAAACAAGCTGTTACTGTATTCAGCATGAGGAATGTGTAACTTATATACACAAGATGAAACAAGCTGTTACTGTATTCAGCATGAGGAATGTGTAACTTATATACACAAGATGAAACAAGCTGTTACTGTATTCATCATGAGGAATGTGTGACTTATATACACAAGATGAAACAAGCTGTTACTGTATTCAGCATGAGCAATGTGTGACTTATACATACAAGATGAAACAAGCTGTTACTGTATTCAGCATGAGGAATGTGTGACTTATACATACAAGATGAAACAAGCTCTTACAGTATTCAGCATGAGGAATGTGTAACTTATACATACAAGATGAAACAAGCTCTTACAGTATTCAGCATGAGGAATGTGTGACTTATACATACAAGATGAAACAAGCTCTTACTGTATGGAGCATGAGGAATGTGTAACTTGTACATACAAGATGAAACAAGCTCTTACAGTATGGAGCATGAGGAATGTGTAACTTATACATACAAGATGAAACAAGCTCTTACAGTATGGAGCATGAGGAATGTGTAACTTATACATACAAGATGAAACAAGCTCTTACTGTATGGAGCATGAGGAATGTGTGCCTTATACATACAAGATGAAACAAGCTCTTACTTTATTCAGCATGAGGAATGTGTAACTTATACATACAAGATGAAACAAGCTCTTACTGTATGGAGCATGAGGAATGTGTGACTTATACATACAAGATGAAACAAGCTCTTACAGTATGGAGCATGAGGAATGTGTAACTTATACATACAAGATGAAACAAGCTCTTACAGTATTCAGCATGAGGAATGTGTAACTTATACATACAAGATGAAACAAGCTCTTACAGTATGGAGCATGAGGAATGTGTAACTTATACATACAAGATGAAACAAGCTCTTACAGTATGGAGCATGAGGAATGTGTAACTTATACATACAAGATGAAACAAGCTCTTACTTTATTGAGCATGAGGAATGTGTGACTTATACATACAAGATGAAACAAGCTCTTACTGTATTCAGCATGAGGACTGTGTAACTTATATATAAAAGATGAAACAAGCTCTTACAGTACTCAGCATGAGGAATGTGTGACTTATATAGACAAGATGAAACAAGCTCTTACTGTATTCAGCATGAGGAATGTGTGACTTATACATACAAGATGAAACAAGCTCTTACATAATTCAGCATGAGGAATGTGTAACTTATACATACAAGAGGAAACAAGCTCTTACAGTATTCAGCATGAGGAATGTGTGACTTATACATACAAGATGAAACAAGCTCTTACAGTATTCAGCATGAGGAATGTGTGACTTATACATACAAGATGAAACAAGCTCTTACAGTATTCAGCATGAGGAATGTGTGACTTATACATACAAGATGAAACAAGTTCTTACTGTATTAAGCATGAGGAATGTGTGACTTATATAGACAAGATGAAACAAGCTCTTACTGTATTCAGCATGAGGAATGTGTGACTTATACATACAAGATGAAACAAGTTCTTACTGTATTCAGCATGAGGAATGTGTGACTTATATAGACAAGATGAAACAAGCTCTTACTGTATTCAGCATGAGGAATGTGTGACTTATACATACAAGATGAAACAAGCTCTTACAGTATTCAGCATGAGGAATGTGTGACTTATACATACAAGATGAAACAAGTTCTTACTGTATTCAGCATGAGGAATGTGTGACTTATACATACAAGATGAAACAAGTTCTTACTGTATTCAGCATGAGGAATGTGTGACTTATACATACAAGATGAAACAAGTTCTTACTGTATTCAGCATGAGGAATGTGTGACTTATACATACAAGATGAAACAAGCTCTTACAGTATTCAGCATGAGGAATGTGTGACTTATACATACAAGATGAAACAAGTTCTTACTGTATTCAGCATGAGGAATGTGTGACTTATACATACAAGATGAAACAAGTTCTTACTGTATTGAGCATGAGGAATGTGTGACTTATACATACAAGATGAAACAAGCTCTTACAGTATTCAGCATGAGGAATGTGTGACTTATACATACAAGAGGAAACAAGTTCTTACTGTATTCAGCATGAGCAATGTGTGACTTATACATACAAGAAGAAACAAGCTCTTACAGTATTCAGCATGAGCAATGTGTGACTTATACATACAAGATGAAACAAGCTCTTACAGTATTCAGCATGAGCAATGTGTGACTTATACATACAAGATGAAACAAGCTCTTACAGTATTCAGCATGAGCAATGTGTGACTTATACATACAAGATGAAACAAGCTCTTACAGTATTCAGCATGAGCAATGTGTGACTTATACATACAAGAGGAAACAAGTTCTTACAGTATTCAGCATGAGCAATGTGTGACTTATACATACAAGATGAAACAAGCTCTTACAGTATTCAGCATGAGCAATGTGTGACTTATACATACAAGAGGAAACAAGTTCTTACTGTATTCAGCATGAGCAATGTGTGACTTATACATACAAGATGAAACAAGCTCTTACAGTATTCAGCATGAGCAATGTGTGACTTATACATACAAGAGGAAACAAGTTCTTACTGTATTCAGCATGAGGAATGTGTGACTTATACATACAAGATGAAACAAGCTCTTACTGTATTCAGCATGAGGAATGTGTGACTTATATACACAAGAAGAAACAAGCTCTTACAGTATTCAGCATGAGCAATGTGTGACTTATACATACAAGAAGAAACAAGTTCTTACTGTATTCAGCATGAGCAATGTGTGACTTATACATACAAGATGAAACAAGCTCTTACAGTATTCAGCATGAGCAATGTGTGACTTATACATACAAGAGGAAACAAGTTCTTACTGTATTCAGCATGAGGAATGTGTGACTTATACATACAAGATGAAACAAGCTGTTACTGTATTCAGCATGAGCAATGTGTGACTTATACATACAAGAGGAAACAAGTTCTTACTGTATTCAGCATGAGGAATGTGTGACTTATACATACAAGATGAAACAAGCTCTTACAGTATTCAGCATGAGCAATGTGTGACTTATACATACAAGAGGAAACAAGTTCTTACTGTATTCAGCATGAGCAATGTGTGACTTATACATACAAGAAGAAACAAGCTCTTACTGTATTCAGCATGAGGAATGTGTGACTTATACATACAAGATGAAACAAGCTCTTACTGTATTCAGCATGAGGAATGTGTGACTTATACATACAAGAGGAAACAAGCTCTTACTGTATTCAGCATGAGGAATGTGTGACTTATACATACAAGATGAAACAAGCTCTTACTGTATTCAGCATGAGGAATGTGTGACTTATACATACAAGAGGAAACAAGCTCTTACTGTATTCAGCATGAGGAATGTGTGACTTATACATACAAGATGAAACAAGCTCTTACAGTATTCAGCATGAGGAATGTGTGCCTTATACATACAAGATGAAACAAGCTCTTACTGTATTCAGCATGAGGAATGTGTGACTTATACATACAAGATGAAACAAGCTCTTACAGTATTCAGCATGAGGAATGTGTGCCTTATACATACAAGATGAAACAAGCTCTTACTGTATTGAGCATGAGGAATGTGTGCCTTATACATACAAGATGAAACAAGCTCTTACTGTATTCAGCATGAGGAATGTGTGCCTTATACATACAAGATGAAACAAGCTCTTACAGTATTCAGCATGAGGAATGTGTGCCTTATACATACAAGATGAAACAAGCTCTTACAGTATTCAGCATGAGGAATGTGTGCCTTATACATACAAGATGAAACAAGCTCTTACTTTATTGAGCATGAGGAATGTGTGCCTTATACATACAAGATGAAACAAGCTCTTACAGTATTCAGCATGAGGAATGTGTGCCTTATACATACAAGATGAAACAAGCTCTTACTGTATGGAGCATGAGGAATGTGTGACTTATACATACAAGATGAAACAAGCTGTTACTGTATTCAGCATGAGGAATGTGTGACTTATACATACAAGATGAAACAAGCTGTTACTGTATTCAGCATGAGGAATGTGTGACTTATATAGACAAGATGAAACAAGCTGTTACTGTATTCAGCATGAGCAATGTGTGACTTATACATACAAGATGAAACAAGCTCTTACAGTATGGAGCATGAGGAATGTGTGACTTATACATACAAGATGAAACAAGCTCTTACTGTATGGAGCATGAGCAATGTGTGACTTATACATACAAGATGAAACAAGCTCTTACAGTATTCAGCATGAGGAATGTGTGACTTATACATACAAGAAGAAACAAGCTCTTACTGTATGGAGCATGAGCAATGTGTGACTTATACATACAAGATGAAACAAGCTCTTACAGTATTCAGCATGAGCAATGTGTGACTTATACATACAAGATGAAACAAGCTCTTACAGTATTCAGCATGAGCAATGTGTGACTTATACATACAAGATGAAACAAGCTCTTACAGTATTCAGCATGAGCAATGTGTGACTTATACATACAAGATGAAACAAGCTCTTACAGTATTCAGCATGAGGAATGTGTGACTTATACATACAAGAGGAAACAAGCTCTTACAGTATTCAGCATGAGCAATGTGTGACTTATACATACAAGATGAAACAAGCTCTTACAGTATTCAGCATGAGCAATGTGTGACTTATACATACAAGATGAAACAAGCTCTTACAGTATTCAGCATGAGGAATGTGTGACTTATATACACAAGAAGAAACAAGCTCTTACTGTAGGGAGCATGAGGAATGTGTGACTTATACATACAAGATGAAACATGCTCTTACAGTATTCAGCATGAGCAATGTGTGACTTATACATACAAGATGAAACAAGCTCTTACAGTATTCAGCATGAGGAATGTGTGACTTATACATACAAGATGAAACAAGCTCTTACTGTATTAAGCATGAGGAATGTGTGACTTATACATACAAGATGAAACAAGCTCTTACTTTATTAAGCATGAGGAATGTGTGACTTATACATACAAGATGAAACAAGCTCTTACTGTATTAAGCATGAGGAATGTGTGACTTATACATACAAGATGAAACAAGCTCTTACTTTATTAAGCATGAGGAATGTGTGACTTATACATACAAGATGAAACAAGCTCTTACTGTATGGAGCATGAGGAATGTGTGACTTATACATACAAGATGAAACAAGCTCTTACTGTATTAAGCATGAGCAATGTGTGACTTATACATACAAGATGAAACAAGCTCTTACTGTATTAAGCATGAGGAATGTGTGACTTATACATACAAGATGAAACAAGCTCTTACTTTATGGAGCATGAGGAATGTGTGACTTATACATACAAGATGAAACAAGCTCTTACTGTATGGAGCATGAGGAATGTGTGACTTATACATACAAGATGAAACAAGCTCTTACTGTATGGAGCATGAGGAATGTGTGACTTATACATACAAGATGAAACAAGCTCTTACAGTATTCAGCATGAGCAATGTGTGACTTATACATACAAGATGAAACAAGCTCTTACTGTATGGAGCATGAGCAATGTGTGACTTATACATACAAGATGAAACAAGCTCTTACTGTATGGAGCATGAGGAATGTGTGACTTATACATACAAGATGAAACAAGCTCTTACAGTATTCAGCATGAGCAATGTGTGACTTATACATACAAGATGAAACAAGCTCTTACTGTATGGAGCATGAGGAATGTGTGACTTATACATACAAGATGAAACAAGCTCTTACAGTATTCAGCATGAGGAATGTGTGACTTATACATACAAGAAGAAACAAGCTCTTACTTTATTGAGCATGAAGAATGTGTGACTTATACATACAAGAAGAAACAAGCTCTTACTGTATGGAGCATGAGGAATGTGTGACTTATACATACAAGATGAAACAAGCTCTTACAGTATTCAGCATGAGCAATGTGTGCCTTATACATACAAGATGAAACAAGCTCTTACAGTATTCAGCATGAGCAATGTGTGCCTTATACATACAAGATGAAACAAGCTCTTACTTTATTCAGCATGAGGAATGTGTGACTTATACATACAAGATGAAACAAGCTCTTACAGTATTCAGCATGAGGAATGTGTGCCTTATACATACAAGATGAAACAAGCTCTTACAGTATTCAGCATGAGCAATGTGTGCCTTATACATACAAGATGAAACAAGCTCTTACAGTATTCAGCATGAGCAATGTGTGCCTTATACATACAAGATGAAACAAGCTCTTACAGTATTCAGCATGAGGAATGTGTGACTTATACATACAAGAAGAAACAAGCTCTTACTTTATTGAGCATGAGGAATGTGTGACTTATACATACAAGAAGAAACAAGCTCTTACTTTATTGAGCATGAAGAATGTGTGACTTATACATACAAGAAGAAACAAGCTCTTACTTTATTGAGCATGAGGAATGTGTGACTTATACATACAAGAAGAAACAAGCTCTTACTTTATTGAGCATGAGGAATGTGTGACTTATACATACAAGAAGAAACAAGCTCTTACTGTATGGAGCATGAGAAATGTGTGACTTATACATACAAGAAGAAACAAGCTCTTACTGTATGGAGCATGAGGAATGTGTGACTTATACATACAAGAAGAAACAAGCTCTTACTTTATTGAGCATGAGGAATGTGTGACTTATACATACAAGAAGAAACAAGCTCTTACTGTATGGAGCATGAGAAATGTGTGACTTATACATACAAGAAGAAACAAGCTCTTACTGTATGGAGCATGAGGAATGTGTGACTTATACATACAAGAAGAAACAAGCTCTTACTTTATTGAGCATGAGGAATGTGTGACTTATACATACAAGAAGAAACAAGCTCTTACTGTATGGAGCATGAGGAATGTGTGACTTATACATACAAGAAGAAACAAGCTCTTACTGTATGGAGCATGAGGAATGTGTGACTTATACATACAAGAAGAAACAAGCTCTTACTTTATTGAGCATGAGGAATGTGTGACTTATACATACAAGAAGAAACAAGCTCTTACTGTATGGAGCATGAGGAATGTGTGACTTATACATACAAGAAGAAACAAGCTCTTACTTTATTGAGCATGAGGAATGTGTGACTTATACATACAAGATGAAACAAGCTCTTACTGTATGGAGCATGAGGAATGTGTAACTTATACGTACAAGAAGAAACAAGCTCTTACTGTATTAAGCATGAGGAATGTGTGCCTTATACATACAAGAAGAAACAAGCTCTTACTGTATTAAGCATGAGGAATGTGTGACTTATACATACAAGATGAAACAAGCTGTTACAGTATGGAGCATGAGGAATGTGTGCCTTATACATACAAGAGGAAACAAGTTCTTACTGTATGGAGCATGAGGAATGTGTGACTTATACATACAAGAGGAAACAAGTTCTTACTGTATGGAGCATGAGGAATGTGTGACTTATACATACAAGATGAAACAAGCTCTTACTGTATTAAGCATGAGGAATGTGTGACTTATACATACAAGATGAAACAAGCTCTTACTGTATTAAGCATGAGGAATGTGTGACTTATACATACAAGATGAAACAAGCTCTTACAGTATGGAGCATGAGGAATGTGTGCCTTATACATACAAGATGAAACAAGTTCTTACTGTATTAAGCATGAGGAATGTGTGACTTATACATACAAGATGAAACAAGCTCTTACTGTATTCAGCATGAGGAATGTGTGACTTATACATACAAGATGAAACAAGCTCTTACAGTATGGAGCATGAGGAATGTGTGCCTTATACATACAAGATGAAACAAGCTCTTACAGTATGGAGCATGAGGAATGTGTGACTTATACATACAAGATGAAACAAGCTCTTACTTTATTGAGCATGAGGAATGTGTGACTTATACATACAAGATGAAACAAGCTCTTACTTTATTGAGCATGAGGAATGTGTGACTTATACATACAAGATGAAACAAGCTCTTACTTTATTGAGCATGAGGAATGTGTGACTTATACATACAAGATGAAACAAGCTCTTACTTTATTGAGCATGAGGAATGTGTGACTTATACATACAAGATGAAACAAGCTCTTACTTTATTGAGCATGAGGAATGTGTGACTTATACATACAAGATGAAACAAGCTCTTACTGTATTAAGCATGAGGAATGTGTGCCTTATACATACAAGATACAACAAGCTCTTACTGTATTAAGCATGAGGAATGTGTGACTTATACATACAAGATACAACAAGCTCTTACTGTATTCAGCATGAGGAATGTGTGACTTATACATACAAGATACAACAAGCTCTTACTGTATTCAGCATGAGGAATGTGTGACTTATACATACAAGATGAAACAAGCTCTTACTGTATTCAGCATGAGGAATGTGTGACTTATACATACAAGATACAACAAGCTCTTACTGTATTCAGCATGAGGAATGTGTGACTTATACATACAAGATACAACAAGCTCTTACTGTATTCAGCATGAGGAATGTGTGACTTATACATACAAGATACAACAAGCTCTTACTTTATTGAGCATGAGGAATGTGTGACTTATACATACAAGATACAACAAGCTCTTACTGTATTCAGCATGAGGAATGTGTGACTTATACATACAAGATACAACAAGCTCTTACTGTATTCAGCATGAGGAATGTGTGACTTATACATACAAGATACAACAAGCTCTTACTGTATTCAGCATGAGGAATGTGTGACTTATACATACAAGATACAACAAGCTCTTACTGTATTCAGCATGAGGAATGTGTGACTTATACATACAAGATACAACAAGCTCTTACTGTATTCAGCATGAGGAATGTGTGACTTATACATACAAGATACAACAAGCTCTTACATAATTCAGCATGAGGAATGTGTGACTTATACATACAAGATGAAACAAGCTCTTACTGTATTCAGCATGAGGAATGTGTGACTTATACATACAAGATGAAACAAGCTCTTACGGTATTCAGCATGAGGAATGTGTGCCTTATACATACAAGATGAAACAAGCTCTTACTGTATTCAGCATGAGGAATGTGTGCCTTATACATACAAGATGAAACAAGCTCTTACTGTATTCAGCATGAGGAATGTGTGCCTTATACATACAAGATACAACAAGCTCTTACTGTATTCAGCATGAGGAATGTGTGACTTATACATACAAGATGAAACAAGCTCTTACTGTATTCAGCATGAGGAATGTGTGACTTATACATACAAGATGAAACAAGCTCTTACAGTATGGAGCATGAGGATTGTGTGACTTATACATACAAGATACAACAAGCTCTTACTGTATTCAGCATGAGGAATGTGTGACTTATACATACAAGATGAAACAAGCTCTTACTGTATTCAGCATGAGGAATGTGTGCCTTATACATACAAGAGGAAACAAGTTCTTACATAATTCAGCATGAGGAATGTGTGACTTATACATACAAGATGAAACAAGTTCTTACATAATTCAGCATGAGGAATGTGTGCCTTATACATACAAGAGGAAACAAGTTCTTACATAATTCAGCATGAGGAATGTGTAACTTATACATACAAGAGGAAACAAGTTCTTACATAATTCAGCATGAGGAATGTGTGCCTTATACATACAAGATGAAACAAGCTCTTACTGTATTAAGCATGAGGAATGTGTAACTTATACATACAAGAGGAAACAAGTTCTTACATAATTCAGCATGAGGAATGTGTGCCTTATACATACAAGATGAAACAAGCTCTTACTGTATTAAGCATGAGGAATGTGTGCCTTATACATACAAGATGAAACAAGTTCTTACATAATTCAGCATGAGGAATGTGTGCCTTATACATACAAGATGAAACAAGCTCTTACTGTATTCAGCATGAGGAATGTGTGACTTATATACACAAGATGAAACAAGCTCTTACTGTATTCAGCATGAGGAATGTGTGCCTTATACATACAAGATGAAACAAGCTCTTACTGTATTCAGCATGAGGAATGTGTGCCTTATACATACAAGATGAAACAAGCTCTTACTGTATTCAGCATGAGGAATGTGTGCCTTATACATACAAGATGAAACAAGCTCTTACTGTATTCAGCATGAGGAATGTGTGACTTATATACACAAGATGAAACAAGCTCTTACTGTATTCAGCATGAGGAATGTGTGCCTTATACATACAAGATGAAACAAGCTCTTACTGTATTCAGCATGAGGAATGTGTGCCTTATACATACAAGATGAAACAAGCTCTTACTGTATTCAGCATGAGGAATTTGTGGCTTATACATACAAGATGAAACAAGCTCTTAATTTATTCAGCATGAGGAATGTGTGCCTTATACATACAAGATGAAACAAGCTCTTACTTTATTCAGCATGAGCAATGTGTAACTTATACATACAAGATGAAACAAGTTCTTACTGTATTAAGCATGAGCAATGTGTAACTTATACATACAAGATGAAACAAGTTCTTACTGTATTAAGTATGAGCAATGTGTAACTTATACATACAAGAGGAAACAAGTTCTTACATAATTCAGCATGAGGAATGTGTAACTTATACATACAAGATGAAACAAGCTCTTACTGTATTAAGCATGAGGAATGTGTGACTTATATAGACAAGATGAAACAAGCTGTTACAGTATTGAGCATGAGCAATGTGTAACTTATACATACAAGATGAAACAAGCTCTTACTGTATTAAGCATGAGGAATGTGTGCCTTATACATACAAGATGAAACAAGCTGTTACTGTATTCAGCATGAGGAATGTGTGACTTATATAGACAAGATGAAACAAGCTGTTACAGTATGGAGCATGAGCAATGTGTAACTTATACATACAAGATGAAACAAGCTGTTACTGTATTCAGCATGAGCAATGTGTAACTTATACATACAAGAGGAAACAAGCTCTTACTGTATTCAGCATGAGGAATGTGTGACTTATACATACAAGATGAAACAAGCTCTTACTGTATTCAGCATGAGCAATGTGTAACTTATACATACAAGATGAAACAAGCTCTTACTGTATTCAGCATGAGGAATGTGTAACTTATACATACAAGATGAAACAAGCTCTTACAGTATTCAGCATGAGCAATGTGTGACTTATACATACAAGATGAAACAAGCTCTTACTGTATGGAGCATGAGGAATGTGTAACATATACATACAAGATGAAACAAGTTCTTACATAATTCAGCATGAGGAATGTGTAACTTATACATACAAGATGAAACAAGCTCTTACTGTATGGAGCATGAGGAATGTGTGCCTTATACATACAAGAGGAAACAAGCTCTTACATAATTCAGCATGAGGAATGTGTGCCTTATACATACAAGATGAAACAAGCTCTTACATAATTCAGCATGAGGAATGTGTAACTTATACATACAAGATGAAACAAGCTCTTACTGTATGGAGCATGACGAATGTGTAACTTATACATACAAGATGAAACAAGCTCTTACATAATTCAGCATGAGGAATGTGTAACTTATACATACAAGAGGAAACAAGCTCTTACATAATTCAGCATGAGGAATGTGTAACTTATACATACAAGATGAAACAAGCTCTTACATAATTCAGCATGAGGAATGTGTGCCTTATACATACAAGATGAAACAAGCTCTTACATAATTCAGCATGAGGAATGTGTAACTTATACATACAAGAGGAAACAAGCTCTTACTTTATTCAGCATGAGGAATGTGTAACTTATACATACAAGAGGAAACAAGCTCTTACATAATTCAGCATGAGGAATGTGTAACTTATACATACAAGATGAAACAAGCTCTTACATAATTCAGCATGAGGAATGTGTGCCTTATACATACAAGATGAAACAAGCTCTTACATAATTCAGCATGAGGAATGTGTAACTTATACATACAAGAGGAAACAAGTTCTTACATAATTCAGCATGAGGAATGTGTAACTTATACATACAAGATGAAACAAGCTCTTACTTTATTCAGCATGAGGAATGTGTAACTTATACATACAAGATGAAACAAGCTCTTACTGTATTCAGCATGAGGAATGTGTAACTTATACATACAAGATGAAACAAGCTCTTACATAATTCAGCATGAGGAATGTGTAACTTATACATACAAGATGAAACAAGCTCTTACTGTATTCAGCATGAGGAATGTGTAACTTATACATACAAGATGAAACAAGCTCTTACTGTATTAAGCATGAGCAATGTGTAACTTATACATACAAGATGAAACAAGCTCTTACATAATTCAGCATGAGGAATGTGTAACTTATACATACAAGATGAAACAAGCTCTTACTGTATTAAGCATGAGCAATGTGTAACTTATACATACAAGATGAAACAAGCTCTTACTGTATGGAGCATGAGGAATGTGTAACTTATACATACAAGATGAAACAAGCTCTTACTTTATTCAGCATGAGGAATGTGTGCCTTATACATACAAGATGAAACAAGCTCTTACATAATTCAGCATGAGGAATGTGTAACTTATACATACAAGAGGAAACAAGTTCTTACATAATTCAGCATGAGGAATGTGTAACTTATACATACAAGATGAAACAAGCTCTTACTTTATTCAGCATGAGGAATGTGTGCCTTATACATCCAAGATGAAACAAGCTCTTACTGTATTCAGCATGAGGAATGTGTGCCTTATACATACAAGATGAAACAAGTTCTTACATAATTCAGCATGAGGAATGTGTAACTTATACATACAAGATGAAACAAGCTCTTACTTTATTCAGCATGAGGAATGTGTGCCTTATACATACAAGATGAAACAAGCTCTTACTGTATTCAGCATGAGGAATGTGTAACTTATACATACAAGATGAAACAAGCTCTTACATAATTCAGCATGAGGAATGTGTAACTTATACATACAAGATGAAACAAGCTCTTACTTTATTCAGCATGAGGAATGTGTAACTTATACATACAAGATGAAACAAGCTCTTACATAATTCAGCATGAGGAATGTGTAACTTATACATACAAGATGAAACAAGCTCTTACTTTATTCAGCATGAGGAATGTGTGCCTTATACATACAAGATGAAACAAGCTCTTACTGTATTCAGCATGAGGAATGTGTAACTTATACATACAAGATGAAACAAGCTCTTACATAATTCAGCATGAGGAATGTGTAACTTATACATACAAGATGAAACAAGCTCTTACATAATTCAGCATGAGCAATGTGTAACTTATACATACAAGATGAAACAAGCTCTTACTTTATTCAGCATGAGGAATGTGTGCCTTATACATACAAGATGAAACAAGCTCTTACTGTATTCAGCATGAGGAATGTGTAACTTATACATACAAGATGAAACAAGTTCTTACTTTATTCAGCATGAGGAATGTGTAACTTATACATACAAGATGAAACAAGCTCTTACTTTATTCAGCATGAGGAATGTGTAACTTATACATACAAGATGAAACAAGCTCTTACTGTATTCAGCATGAGGAATGTGTAACTTATACATACAAGATGAAACAAGCTCTTACTGTATTCAGCATGAGGAATGTGTGACTTATACATACAAGATGAAACAAGCTCTTACTGTATTGAGCATGAGGAATGTGTAACTTATACATACAAGATGAAACAAGCTCTTACTTTATTCAGCATGAGGAATGTGTGCCTTATACATACAAGATGAAACAAGCTCTTACTGTATTCAGCATGAGTAATGTGTAACTTATACATACAAGATGAAACAAGTTCTTACTTTATTCAGCATGAGGAATGTGTAACTTATACATACAAGATGAAACAAGCTCTTACTTTATTCAGCATGAGGAATGTGTAACTTATACATACAAGATGAAACAAGCTCTTACTGTATTCAGCATGAGGAATGTGTAACTTATACATACAAGATGAAACAAGCTCTTACAGTATTCAGCATGAGGAATGTGTAACTTATACATACAAGATGAAACAAGCTCTTACTGTATTCAGCATGAGGAATGTGTGACTTATATAGACAAGATGAAACAAGTTCTTACTTTATTCAGCATGAGGAATGTGTGACTTATACATACAAGATGAAACAAGCTCTTACTTTATTCAGCATGAGGAATGTGTAACTTATACATACAAGATGAAACAAGCTCTTACTGTATTCAGCATGAGGAATGTGTGACTTATACATACAAGATGAAACAAGCTGTTACAGTATTCAGCATGAGGAATGTGTGCCTTATACATACAAGATGAAACAAGCTGTTACAGTATTCAGCATGAGGAATGTGTGACTTATACATACAAGATGAAACAAGCTCTTACTTTATTCAGCATGAGGAATGTGTAACTTATACATACAAGATGAAACAAGCTCTTACTGTATTCAGCATGAGGAATGTGTAACTTATACATACAAGATGAAACAAGCTCTTACTGTATTCAGCATGAGGAATGTGTAACTTATACATACAAGATGAAACAAGCTGTTACAGTATTCAGCATGAGGAATGTGTGACTTATACATACAAGATGAAACAAGCTCTTACTGTATTCAGCATGAGGAATGTGTGACTTATACATACAAGATGAAACAAGCTCTTACTGTATTCAGCATGAGGAATGTGTAACTTATACATACAAGATGAAACAAGCTCTTACTTTATTCAGCATGAGGAATGTGTAACTTATACATACAAGATGAAACAAGCTCTTACTGTATTCAGCATGAGGAATGTGTAACTTATACATACAAGATGAAACAAGCTCTTACAGTATTCAGCATGAGGAATGTGTAACTTATACATACAAGATGAAACAAGCTCTTACTTTATTCAGCATGAGGAATGTGTAACTTATACATACAAGATGAAACAAGCTCTTACAGTATTCAGCATGAGGAATGTGTAACTTATACATACAAGATGAAACAAGCTCTTACTTTATTCAGCATGAGGAATGTGTAACTTATACATACAAGATGAAACAAGCTCTTACTGTATTCAGCATGAGGAATGTGTAACTTATACATACAAGATGAAACAAGCTCTTACAGTATTCAGCATGAGGAATGTGTAACTTATACATACAAGATGAAACAAGCTCTTACTTTATTCAGCATGAGGAATGTGTGACTTATACATACAAGATGAAACAAGCTCTTACAGTATTCAGCATGAGGAATGTGTGCCTTATACATACAAGATGAAACAAGCTCTTACAGTATTCAGCATGAGGAATGTGTGACTTATACATACAAGATGAAACAAGCTCTTACAGTATTCAGCATGAGGAATGTGTGCCTTATACATACAAGATGAAACAAGCTCTTACTTTATTCAGCATGAGGAATGTGTAACTTATACATACAAGATGAAACAAGCTCTTACATAATTCAGCATGAGGAATGTGTAACTTATACATACAAGATGAAACAAGCTCTTACAGTATTCAGCATGAGGAATGTGTGACTTATACATACAAGATGAAACAAGCTCTTACTTTATTCAGCATGAGGAATGTGTAACTTATATATACAAGATGAAACAAGTTCTTACTTTATTCAGCATGAGGAATGTGTAACTTATACATACAAGATGAAACAAGCTCTTACTTTATTCAGCATGAGGAATGTGTAACTTATACATACAAGATGAAACAAGCTCTTACTTTATTAAGCATGAGGAATGTGTGACTTATATAGACAAGATGAAACAAGCTCTTACTTTATCCAGCATGAGGAATGTGTGACTTATACATACAAGATGAAACAAGCTCTTACTTTATTCAGCATGAGGAATGTGTAACTTATACATACAAGATGAAACAAGCTCTTACTGTATTCAGCATGAGGAATGTGTGCCTTATACATACAAGATGAAACAAGCTCTTACTGTATTCAGCATGAGGAATGTGTGACTTATACATACAAGATGAAACAAGCTCTTACTGTATTCAGCATGAGGAATGTGTAACTTATACATACAAGATGAAACAAGCTCTTACTGTATTCAGCATGAGGAATGTGTAACTTATACATACAAGATGAAACAAGCTCTTACTTTATTCAGCATGAGGAATGTGTAACTTATACATACAAGATGAAACAAGCTCTTACTGTATTCAGCATGAGGAATGTGTAACTTATACATACAAGATGAAACAAGCTCTTACTTTATTCAGCATGAGGAATGTGTGACTTATACATACAAGATGAAACAAGCTCTTACTGTATTCAGCATGAGGAATGTGTGACTTATACATACAAGATGAAACAAGCTCTTACTGTATGGAGCATGAGGAATGTGTGACTTATACATACAAGATGAAACAAGCTCTTACTGTATGGAGCATGAGGAATGTGTGACTTATACATACAAGATGAAACAAGCTCTTACTGTATGGAGCATGAGGAATGTGTGACTTATACATACAAGATGAAACAAGCTCTTACTGTATGGAGCATGAGGAATGTGTGACTTATACATACAAGATGAAACAAGCTCTTACTGTATTCAGCATGAGGAATGTGTAACTTATACATACAAGATGAAACAAGCTCTTACTGTATTCAGCATGAGGAATGTGTAACTTATACATACAAGATGAAACAAGCTCTTACTTTATTCAGCATGAGGAATGTGTAACTTATACATACAAGATGAAACAAGCTCTTACTGTATTCAGCATGAGGAATGTGTGACTTATATAGACAAGATGAAACAAGCTCTTACTTTATTCAGCATGAGGAATGTGTAACTTATACATACAAGATGAAACAAGCTCTTACTGTATTCAGCATGAGGAATGTGTGACTTATACATACAAGATGAAACAAGCTCTTACTTTATTCAGCATGAGGAATGTGTAACTTATACATACAAGATGAAACAAGCTCTTACTGTATGGAGCATGAGGAATGTGTTACTTATACATACAAGAGGAAACAAGCTGTTACTGTATTCAGCATGAGCAATGTGTGCCTTATACATACAAGAGGAAACAAGCTCTTACAGTATTCAGCATGAGCAATGTGTGCCTTATACATACAAGAGGAAACAAGCTCTTACAGTATTCAGCATGAGCAATGTGTGCCTTATACATACAAGAGGAAACAAGCTGTTACTGTATTCAGCATGAGCAATGTGTGCCTTATACATACAAGAGGAAACAAGCTCTTACAGTATTCAGCATGAGCAATGTGTGCCTTATACATACAAGAGGAAACAAGTTCTTACATAATTCAGCATGAGCAATGTGTGCCTTATACATACAAGAGGAAACAAGTTCTTACATAATTCAGCACGAGGAATGTGTGCCTTATACATACAAGAGGAAACAAGTTCTTACATAATTCAGCATGAGGAATGTGTAACTTATACATACAAGAGGAAACAAGTTCTTACATAATTCAGCATGAGCAATGTGTGCCTTATACATACAAGAGGAAACAAGTTCTTACATAATTCAGCATGAGGAATGTGTGCCTTATACATACAAGAGGAAACAAGTTCTTACATAATTCAGCATGAGGAATGTGTAACTTATACATACAAGAGGAAACAAGTTCTTACATAATTCAGCATGAGCAATGTGTGCCTTATACATACAAGAGGAAACAAGTTCTTACATAATTCAGCATGAGGAATGTGTGCCTTATACATACAAGAGGAAACAAGTTCTTACATAATTCAGCATGAGGAATGTGTAACTTATACATACAAGAGGAAACAAGTTCTTACATAATTCAGCATGAGCAATGTGTGCCTTATACATACAAGAGGAAACAAGTTCTTACATAATTCAGCATGAGGAATGTGTGCCTTATACATACAAGAGGAAACAAGTTCTTACATAATTCAGCATGAGGAATGTGTAACTTATACATACAAGAGGAAACAAGTTCTTACATAATTCAGCATGAGCAATGTGTGCCTTATACATACAAGAGGAAACAAGTTCTTACATAATTCAGCATGAGGAATGTGTAACTTATACATACAAGAGGAAACAAGGTCTTACATAATTCAGCATGAGTAATGTGTGACTTATACATACAAGAGGAAACAAGTTCTTACATAATTCAGCATGAGCAATGTGTGCCTTATACATACAAGAGGAAACAAGTTCTTACATAATTAAGCATGAGGAATGTGTAACTTATACATACAAGAGGAAACAAGTTCTTACATAATTCAGCATGAGGAATGTGTGCCTTATACATACAAGAGGAAACAAGCTGTTACTGTATTCAGCATGAGCAATGTGTAACTTATACATACAAGATGAAACAAGCTCTTACTGTATTCAGCATGAGGAATGTGTGCCTTATACATACAAGAGGAAACAAGTTCTACATAATTCAGCATGAGGAATGTGTGACTTATACATACAAGATGAAACAAGCTCTTACTGTATGGAGCATGAGGAATGTGTGACTTATACATACAAGAGGAAACAAGCTCTTACTTTATTGAGCATGAGGAATGTGTGACTTATACATACAAGATGAAACAAGCTCTTACTGTATTCAGCATGAGCAATGTGTAACTTATACATACAAGATGAAACAAGCTCTTACTGTATTAAGCATGAGGAATGTGTGCCTTATACATACAAGATGAAACAAGCTCTTACTGTATTCAGCATGAGGAATGTGTAACTTATACATACAAGATGAAACAAGCTCTTACTTTATTCAGCATGAGGAATGTGTGACTTATACATACAAGATGAAACAAGCTCTTACTGTATTCAGCATGAGGAATGTGTGACTTATACATACAAGATGAAACAAGCTCTTACTGTATGGAGCATGAGGAATGTGTGACTTATACATACAAGATGAAACAAGCTCTTACTGTATGGAGCATGAGGAATGTGTGACTTATACATACAAGATGAAACAAGCTCTTACTGTATGGAGCATGAGGAATGTGTGACTTATACATACAAGATGAAACAAGCTCTTACTGTATGGAGCATGAGGAATGTGTGACTTATACATACAAGATGAAACAAGCTCTTACTGTATTCAGCATGAGGAATGTGTAACTTATACATACAAGATGAAACAAGCTCTTACTGTATTCAGCATGAGGAATGTGTAACTTATACATACAAGATGAAACAAGCTCTTACTTTATTCAGCATGAGGAATGTGTAACTTATACATACAAGATGAAACAAGCTCTTACTGTATTCAGCATGAGGAATGTGTAACTTATACATACAAGATGAAACAAGCTCTTACTTTATTCAGCATGAGGAATGTGTAACTTATACATACAAGATGAAACAAGCTCTTACTGTATGGAGCATGAGGAATGTGTAACTTATACATACAAGAGGAAACAAGCTCTTACTGTATTCAGCATGAGCAATGTGTGCCTTATACATACAAGAGGAAACAAGCTCTTACAGTATTCAGCATGAGCAATGTGTGCCTTATACATACAAGAGGAAACAAGCTCTTACAGTATTCAGCATGAGCAATGTGTGCCTTATACATACAAGAGGAAACAAGCTGTTACTGTATTCAGCATGAGCAATGTGTGCCTTATACATACAAGAGGAAACAAGCTCTTACAGTATTCAGCATGAGCAATGTGTGCCTTATACATACAAGAGGAAACAAGTTCTTACATAATTCAGCATGAGCAATGTGTGCCTTATACATACAAGAGGAAACAAGTTCTTACATAATTCAGCACGAGGAATGTGTGCCTTATACATACAAGAGGAAACAAGTTCTTACATAATTCAGCATGAGGAATGTGTAACTTATACATACAAGAGGAAACAAGTTCTTACATAATTCAGCATGAGCAATGTGTGCCTTATACATACAAGAGGAAACAAGTTCTTACATAATTCAGCATGAGGAATGTGTGCCTTATACATACAAGAGGAAACAAGTTCTTACATAATTCAGCATGAGGAATGTGTAACTTATACATACAAGAGGAAACAAGTTCTTACATAATTCAGCATGAGCAATGTGTGCCTTATACATACAAGAGGAAACAAGTTCTTACATAATTCAGCATGAGGAATGTGTGCCTTATACATACAAGAGGAAACAAGTTCTTACATAATTCAGCATGAGGAATGTGTAACTTATACATACAAGAGGAAACAAGTTCTTACATAATTCAGCATGAGCAATGTGTGCCTTATACATACAAGAGGAAACAAGTTCTTACATAATTCAGCATGAGGAATGTGTGCCTTATACATACAAGAGGAAACAAGTTCTTACATAATTCAGCATGAGGAATGTGTAACTTATACATACAAGAGGAAACAAGTTCTTACATAATTCAGCATGAGCAATGTGTGCCTTATACATACAAGAGGAAACAAGTTCTTACATAATTCAGCATGAGGAATGTGTAACTTATACATACAAGAGGAAACAAGGTCTTACATAATTCAGCATGAGTAATGTGTGACTTATACATACAAGAGGAAACAAGTTCTTACATAATTCAGCATGAGCAATGTGTGCCTTATACATACAAGAGGAAACAAGTTCTTACATAATTAAGCATGAGGAATGTGTAACTTATACATACAAGAGGAAACAAGTTCTTACATAATTCAGCATGAGGAATGTGTGCCTTATACATACAAGAGGAAACAAGCTGTTACTGTATTCAGCATGAGCAATGTGTAACTTATACATACAAGATGAAACAAGCTCTTACTGTATTCAGCATGAGGAATGTGTGCCTTATACATACAAGAGGAAACAAGTTCTACATAATTCAGCATGAGGAATGTGTGACTTATACATACAAGATGAAACAAGCTCTTACTGTATGGAGCATGAGGAATGTGTGACTTATACATACAAGAGGAAACAAGCTCTTACTTTATTGAGCATGAGGAATGTGTGACTTATACATACAAGATGAAACAAGCTCTTACTGTATTCAGCATGAGCAATGTGTAACTTATACATACAAGATGAAACAAGCTCTTACTGTATTAAGCATGAGGAATGTGTGCCTTATACATACAAGAGGAAACAAGCTGTTACAGTATTCAGCATGAGGAATGTGTGACTTATACATACAAGATGAAACAAGCTCTTACTGTAATCAGCATGAGGAATGTGTGACTTATAGAGACAAGATGAAACAAGTTCTTACTGTATTCAGCATGAGGAATGTGTGACTTATAGAGACAAGATGAAACAAGTTCTTACTGTATTCAGCATGAGGAATGTGTGACTTATAGAGACAAGATGAAACAAGTTCTTACTGAATTCACCAGAAGGAATGTGTGACTTATAGGGGCAAGATGAAACAAGTTCTTACTGTATTCAGCATGAGGAATGTGTGACTTATAGAGACAAGATGAAACAAGTTCTTACTGAATTCACCAGAAGGAATGTGTGACTTATAGGGGCAAGATGAAACAAGTTCTTACTGTATTCAGCATGAGGAATGTGTGACTTATAGAGACAAGATGAAACAAGTTCTTACTGAATTCACCAGAAGGAATGTGTGACTTATAGAGACAAGATGAAACAAGTTCTTACTGTATTCACCAGAAGGAATGTGTGACTTATAGAGACAAGATGAAACAAGTTCTTACTGTATTCACCAGAAGGAATGTGTGACTTATAGAGACAAGATGAAACAAGTTCTTACTGTATTCACCAGAAGGAATGTGTGACTTATAGAGACAAAATGAGACAAGTTCTTACTGAATTCAGCATGAGGAATGTGTGACTTATAGAGACAAGATGAAACAAGTTCTTACTGTATTCAGCATGAGGAATGTGTGACTTATAGAGACAAGATGAAACAAGTTCTTACTGAATTCAGCATGAGGAATGTGTGACTTATAGAGACAAGATGAAACAAGTTCTTACTGAATTCAGCATGAGGAATGTGTGACTTATAGAGACAAGATGAAACAAGTTCTTACTGTATTCAGCATGAGGAATGTGTGACTTATAGACACAAGATGAGACAAGTTCTTACTGTATTCAGCATGAGGAATGTGTGCCTTATAGAGACAAGATCAGACAAGTTCTTACTGTATTCAGCATGAGGAATGTGTGACTTATAGACACAAGATGAGACAAGTTTTTACTGTATTCAGCATGAGGAATGTTTGACTTATAGAGACAAGATCAGACAAGTTCTTACTGTATTCAGCATGAGGAATGTGTGACTTATAGAGACAAGATGAGACAAGTTCTTACTGTATTCAGCATGAGGAATGTGTGACTTATAGACACAAGATCAGACAAGTTCTTACTGTATTCTGCATGAGGAATGTGTGACTTATAGAGACACGATAACACAAGTTCTTACTGTATTCACCAGAAGGAATGTTTGACATATAGACAAAAGATGAGACAAGTTCTTACTGTATTCAGCATGAGGAATGTGTGACTTATAGAGACAACATGAAACACGTTCTTACTGTATTCAGCATGAGGAATGTGTGGCTTATAGAGACAAGATGAGACAAGTTCTTACTGTATTCAGCATGAGGAATGTGTCACTTATAGACACAAGATGAGAAAAGTTCTTACTGTATTCAGCATGAGGAATGTGTGACTTATAGAGACAAGAAGAAACAAGCTCTTACTGTATTCAGCATGAGGAATGTGTCACTTATAGACACAAGATGAGAAAAGTTCTTACTGTATTCAGCATGAGGAATGTGTGACTTATAGAGACAAGAAGAAACAAGCTCTTTATGTATTCAGCATGAGAAATGTTTAATTTATAGAGACAAGATGCAACAAGCTCTTACTGTATTCAGCATGAGGAATGTGTGACTTATAGAGACAAGATGAGACAAGTTCGTACTGTATTCACCAGAAGGAATGTTTGACTTATAGACACAAGATGAGACAAGTTCTTACTGTATTCAGCATGAGGAATGTGTGGCTTATAGAGACGAGATGAAACAAGTTCTTACGGTATTCTGCATGAGTAATGTGTGGCTTATAGAGACGAGATGAAACAAGTTCTTACTGTATTCAGCATGACGAATGTGTGGCTTATAGAGACAAGATGAATCAAGGTTTTACTGTGCTCAGCATGAGAAATGTGTGACTTATACAGACAACGTGAAATAAGTTCTTACTGTATTGAGCAGGAAGAATGTGTGACTTATATAGACAAGATGAAACAAGCTCTTACGGTATTCAGCATGAGGATGTGACTTATGCATACAAGATGAAACAAGTTCTTACATAATTCAGCATGAGGAATGTGTGATTTATAGACACAAGATGAAACAATTTCTTACTGTATTCAGCATGAGGAATGTGTGGCTTATAGAGACAAGATCAGACAACTTCTTACTTTATTCAGCATGAGGAATGTGTGATTTATAGACACAAGATGAGACAATTTCTTACTGTATTCAGCATGAGGAATGTGTGGCTTATAGACACAAGATGAGACAAGTTCTTACTGTATTCAGCATGAGGAATGTGTGAGTTATAGACACAAGATGAGACAATTTCTTACTGTATTCAGCATGAGGAATGTGTGCCTTATAGAGACAAGATCAGACAAGTTCTTACTGTATTCAGCATGAGGAATGTGTGACTTATAGACACAAGATCAGACAAGTTCTTACTGTATTCAGCATGAGGAATGTGTGGCTTATAGAGACAAGATGAAACAAGTTCTTACTGTATTCAGCATGAGGAATGTGTGACTTATAGACACAAGATGAGACAATTTCTTACTGTATTCAGCATGAGGAATGTGTGGCTTATAGAGACAAGATCAGACAAGTTCTTACTGTATTCAGCATGAGGAATGTGTGGCTTATAGAGACAAGATGAAACAAGTTCTTACTGTATTCAGCATGAGGAATGTGTGACTTATAGAGACAAGATCAGACAAGTTCTTACTGTATTCAGCATGACGATTGTGTGACTTATAGACACAAGTTCAGACAAGTTCTTACTGTATTCAGCATGAGGAATGTGTGACTTATAGAGACAAGATGAAACAAGTTCTTACTGTATTCACCAGAAGGAATCTTTGACATATAGACAAAAGATGAGACAAGTTCTTACTGTATTCAGCATGAGGAATGTGTGACTTATAGAGACAACATGAAACAAGTTCTTACTGTATTCAGCATGAGGAATGTGTGGCTTATAGAGACAAGATGAGACAAGTTCTTACTGTATTCAGCATGAGGAAGGTGTCACTTATAGACACAAGATGAGAAAAGTTCTTACTGTATTCAGCATGAGGAATGTGTGACTTATAGAGACAAGAAGAAACAAGCTCTTACTGTATTCAGCATGAGAAATGTGTAATTTATAGAGACAAGATGCAACAAGCTCTTACTGTATTCAGCATGAGGAATGTGTGACTTATAGAGACAAGATGAGACAAGTTCGTACTGTATTCACCAGAAGGAATGTTTGACTTATAGACACTTGATGAGACAAGTTCTTACTGTATTCAGCATGAGGAATGTGTGACTTATAGAGACAAGATGAATTAAGCTCTCACTGTTTTCAGCATGAGTAATGTGTGGCTTATAGAGACGAGATGAAACAAGTTCTTACTGTATTCTGCATGAGGAATGTGTGACTTATAGGGACAAGATGAGACAGGTTCTTACTGTATTCAACATGAGGAATGTGTGACTTATAGAGACAAGATGAAACAAGCTCTTACTGTATTCAGCATGAGGAATGTGTGACTTATAGAGACAAGATGAGACAAGTTCTTACTGTATTCAATTTGAGGAATGTGTGACTTATAGAGACAAGATGAGACAAGTTCTTACTGTATTCAGCATGAGGAATGTGTGACTTATAGAGACAAGATGAGACAGGTTCTTACTGCATTCACCAGAAGGAATGTTTGAATTATAGACACAAGATGAGACAATTTCTTACTGTATTCAGCATGAGGAATGTGTGACTTATAGAGCCAAGATGAATTAAGCTCTCACTGTTTTCAGCATCAGGAATGTGTGACTTATAGAGACAAGATGAAATAAGTTCTTATTTATTCAGCATGAGAAATGTATGACTTATAGAGTCAAGATTAATTAAGCTCTTACTGTTTTCAGCATGAGGAATGTGTGACTTATAGAGACAAGATGAATTAAGCTCTTACTGTTTTCAGCATGAGGAATGTGTGACTTATAGACACAAGATGAGCCAAGCTGTTACTTTATTGAGCATGAGGAATGTGTCACTTATATAGACAAGATGAGACAATTTCTTACTGTATTCAATATGATACATGTGTGACTTATATAGACATAATAAAACAAGCTCTTGCTGTATTCAATACGATACATGTGTGACTTATATAGACAAGATGAAACAACTTCTTAGTTTATTCAATATGATACATGTGTGACTTATATAGACAAGATGAAACAACTTCTTAGTTTATTCAATATGATACATGTGTGACTTATATAGACAAGATGAAACAAGTTCTTACTGTATTCTGCAAAGGGAACATGTGACTTATATAGACAATATTAATCAAGTTTTTACTGTATTCAGCATGACGAATGTG
Source organism: Deroplatys truncata (assembly GCA_030765065.1). NCBI lineage: Eukaryota > Metazoa > Arthropoda > Insecta > Mantodea > Mantidae > Deroplatys > Deroplatys truncata. Next base: position 4,197,095 of record CM060986.1, on the reverse strand, counting down.
TGACATATAGACAAGATGAAACAAGTTCTTACTGTATTCAATATGATACCTGTGTGACTTATAAAAACAAGATGATACAAGACCTTACTGTATTCAGCATGAGGAATGTGTGACTTATATAGACAAGATGAAACAAGTTCTTACTGTATTCAGCATGAGGAATTTGTGAAATATACAGACAAGATGAAACAAGTTCTTACTTTATTCAGCTTGAGGAATGTGTGACTTATATAGACAAGATGAAACAAGCTCTTACTTTATTCAGCATGAGGAATGTGTGACTTATATAGACAAGATGAAACAAGCTCTTACTTTATTGAGCATGAGGAATGTGTGACTTATATAGACAAGATGAAACAAGCTCTTACTTTATTGAGCATGAGGAATGTGTGACTTATATAGACAAGATGAAACAAGCTCTTACTTTATTGAGCATGAGGAATGTGTGACTTATATAGACAAGATGAAACAAGCTCTTACTTTATTCAGCATGAGGAATGTGTGACTTATATAGACAAGATGAAACAAGCTCTTACTTTATTGAGCATGAAGAATGTGTGACTTATATAGACAAGATGAAACAAGCTCTTACTTTATTAAGCATAAAGAATGTGTGACTTATATAGACAAGATGAAACAAGCTCTTACTTTATTGAGCATGAGGAATGTGTGACTTATATAGACAAGATGAAACAAGCTCTTACTTTATTCAGCATGAGGAATGTGTGACTTATATAGACAAGATGAAACAAGCTCTTACTTTATTGAGCATGAAGAATGTGTGACTTATATAGACAAGATGAAACAATCTCTTACTTTATTGAGCATGAAGAATGTGTGACTTATATAGACAAGATGAAACAAGCTCTTACTTTATTGAGCATGAGGAATGTGTGACTTATATAGACAAGATGAAACAAGCTCTTACTTTATTGAGCATGAGGAATGTGTGACTTATATACACAAGATGAAACAAGCTCTTACTTTATTGAGCATGAAGAATGTGTTGACTTATATAGACACGATGAAACAAGCTCTGACTGTATTGAGCATGAAGAATGTGCGACTTATATAGACAAGATGAAACAAGCTCTTACTGTATTGAGCATGAAGAATGCGTGACTTATATAGACAAGATGAAACAAGCTCTTACTTTATTGAGCATGAAGAATGTGTGACTTATATACACAAGATGAAACAAGCTCTTACTGTATTGAGCATGAAGAATGTGTGACTTATATACACAAGATGAAACAAGCTCTGACTGTATTGAGCATGAGGAATGTGTGACTTATATAGACAAGATGAAACAAGCTCTTACTTTATTGAGCATGAAGAATGTGTGACTTATATACACAAGATGAAACAAGCTCTTACTTTATTGAGCATGAAGAATGTGTTGACTTATATAGACAAGATGAAACAAGCTCTTACTTTATTGAGCATGAAGAATGTGTGACTTATATACACAAGATGAAACAAGCTCTTACTTTATTGAGCATGAAGAATGTGTTGACTTATATAGACAAGATGAAACAAGCTCTTACTTTATTGAGCATGAAGAATGTGTGACTTATATACACAAGATGAAACAAGCTCTTACTTTATTGAGCATGAAGAATGTGTTGACTTATATAGACAAGATGAAACAAGCTCTTACTTTATTGAGCATGAGGAATGTGTGACTTATATACACAAGATGAAACAAGCTCTTACTTTATTGAGCATGAGGAATGTGTGACTTATATAGACAAGATGAAACAAGCTCTTACTTTATTGAGCATGAGGAATGTGTGACTTATATAGACAAGATGAAACAAGCTCTTACTTTATTGAGCATGAGGAATGTGTGACTTATATACACAAGATGAAACAAGCTCTTACTTTATTGAGCATGAGGAATGTGTGACTTATATAGACAAGATGAAACAAGCTCTTACTTTATTGAGCATGAAGAATGTGTGACTTATATAGACAAGATGAAACAAGCTCTTACTTTATTGAGCATGAGGAATGTGTGACTTATATAGACAAGATGAAACAAGCTCTTACTGTATTCAGCATGAGGAATGTGTGACTTATACATACAAGATGAAACAAGCTCTTACTGTATTCAGCATGAGGAATGTGTGACTTATATAGACAAGATGAAACAAGCTCTTACTGTATTGAGTATGAGGAATGTGTGACTTATATAGACAAGATGAAACAAGCTCTTACTTTATTGAGCATGAGGAATGTGTGACTTATATAGACAAGATGAAACAATCTCTTACTTTATTGAGCATGAGGAATGTGTGACTTATATAGACAAGATGAAACAAGCTCTTACTTTATTGAGCATGAGGAATGTGTGACTTATATAGACAAGATGAAACAATCTCTTACTTTATTGAGCATGAGGAATGTGTGACTTATATAGACAAGATGAAACAAGCTCTTACTTTATTGAGCATGAAGAATGTGTGACTTATATAGACAAGATGAAACAATCTCTTACTTTATTGAGCATGAGGAATGTGTGACTTATATAGACAAGATGAAACAAGCTCTTACTGTATTGAGCATGAGGAATGTGTGACTTATATAGACAAGATGAAACAAGCTCTTACTGTATTCAGCATGAGGAATGTGTGACTTATATAGACAAGATGAAACAAGCTCTTACTTTATTAAGCATGAAGAATGTGTGACTTATATAGACAAGATGAAACAAGCTCTTACTTTATTAAGCATGAAGAATGTGTGACTTATATAGACAAGATGAAACAAGCTCTTACTTTATTAAGCATGAAGAATGTGTGACTTATATAGACAAGATGAAACAAGCTCTTACTTTATTAAGCATGAAGAATGTGTGACTTGTATAGACAAGATGAAACAAGCTCTTACTTTATTAAGCATGAAGAATGTGTGACTTATATAGACAAGATGAAACAAGCTCTTACTTTATTAAGCATGAAGAATGTGTGACTTATATACACAAGATGAAACAAGCTCTTACTTTATCCAGCATGAGGAATGTGTGACTTATATAGACAAGATGAAACAAGCTCTTACTTTATTAAGCATGAAGAATGTGTGACTTATATAGACAAGATGAAACAAGCTCTTACATAATTCAGCATGAGGAATGTGTGACTTATACATACAAGATGAAACAAGCTCTTACAGTATGGAGCATGAGGAATGTGTAACTTATACATACAAGAGGAAACAAGCTGTTACTTTATTAAGCATGAGGAATGTGTGCCTTATACTTACAAGAAGAAACAAGCTCTTACATAATTCAGCATGAGGAATGTGTGACTTATACATACAAGATGAAACAAGCTCTTACTTTATTGAGCATGAGGAATGTGTGACTTATACATACAAGATGAAACAAGCTGTTACTTTATTAAGCATGAGGAATGTGTGACTTATACATACAAGATGAAACAAGCTCTTACTTTATTGAGCATGAGGAATGTGTGACTTATACATACAAGATGAAACAAGCTCTTACTGTATGGAGCATGAGGAATGTGTAACTTATACATACAAGAAGAAACAAGCTCTTACATAATTCAGCATGAGGAATGTGTGACTTATACATACAAGATGAAACAAGCTCTTACTGTATTAAGCATGAGGAATGTGTAACTTATACATACAAGATGAAACAAGCTCTTACTGTATTAAGCATGAGGAATGTGTAACTTATACATACAAGATGAAACAAGCTCTTACTTTATTCAGCATGAGGAATGTGTAACTTATACATACAAGATGAAACAAGCTGTTACTGTATTCAGCATGTGGAATGTGTAACTTATACATACAAGAAGAAACAAGCTCTTACATAATTCAGCATGAGGAATGTGTGACTTATACATACAAGATGAAACAAGCTCTTACAGTATTAAGCATGAGGAATGTGTAACTTATACATACAAGATGAAACAAGCTCTTACTGTATTAAGCATGAGGAATGTGTGACTTATACATACAAGAAGAAACAAGCTCTTACATAATTCAGCATGAGGAATGTGTGACTTATACATACAAGATGAAACAAGCTCTTACTTTATTGAGCATGAGGAATGTGTGACTTATACATACAAGAGGAAACAAGTTCTTACATAATTCAGCATGAGGAATGTGTGACTTATACATACAAGAGGAAACAAGTTCTTACATAATTAAGCATGAGGAATGTGTGCCTTATACATACAAGAGGAAACAAGTTCTTACATAATTCAGTATGAGGAATGTGTGACTTATACATACAAGATGAAACAAGCTCTTACTTTATTGAGCATGAGGAATGTGTGACTTATACATACAAGAGGAAACAAGCTCTTACTTTATTGAGCATGAGGAATGTGTGACTTATACATACAAGATGAAACAAGCTCTTACTTTATTGAGCATGAGGAATGTGTGACTTATACATACAAGAGGAAACAAGTTCTTACTTTATTGAGCATGAGGAATGTGTGACTTATACATACAAGATGAAACAAGCTTTTACAGTATTCAGCATGAGCAATGTGTGACTTATACATACAAGATGAAACAAGCTCTTACAGTATTCAGCATGAGGAATGTGTGACTTATACATACAAGATGAAACAAGCTCTTACAGTATTCAGCATGAGGAATGTGTGACTTATACATACAAGATGAAACAAGCTCTTACTTTATTGAGCATGAGGAATGTGTGACTTATACATACAAGATGAAACAAGCTCTTACTGTATTAAGCATGACGAATGTGTGACTTATACATACAAGATGAAACAAGCTCTTACTTTATTGAGCATGAGGAATGTGTGCCTTATACATACAAGAGGAAACAAGCTGTTACTGTATTCAGCATGAGCAATGTGTGCCTTATACATACAAGATGAAACAAGCTCTTACTGTATTAAGCATGAGGAATGTGTAACTTATACATACAAGAAGAAACAAGCTCTTACATAATTCAGCATGAGGAATGTGTGACTTATACATACAAGATGAAACAAGCTCTTACTTTATTGAGCATGAGGAATGTGTGACTTATACATACAAGAGGAAACAAGTTCTTACATAATTCAGCATGAGGAATGTGTGACTTATACATACAAGAGGAAACAAGTTCTTACATAATTAAGCATGAGGAATGTGTGCCTTATACATACAAGAGGAAACAAGTTCTTACATAATTCAGCATGAGGAATGTGTGACTTATACATACAAGATGAAACAAGCTCTTACTTTATTGAGCATGAGGAATGTGTGACTTATACATACAAGATGATACAAGCTCTTACTTTATTGAGCATGAGGAATGTGTGACTTATACATACAAGATGAAACAAGCTCTTACAGTATTCAGCATGAGGAATGTGTGACTTATACATACAAGATGAAACAAGCTCTTACTTTATTGAGCATGAGGAATGTGTGCCTTATACATACAAGATGAAACAAGCTCTTACTTTATTGAGCATGAGGAATGTGTGCCTTATACATACAAGAGGAAACAAGCTGTTACTTTATTGAGCATGAGGAATGTGTAACTTATACATACAAGATGAAACAAGCTCTTACTTTATTGAGCATGAGGAATGTGTGACTTATACATACAAGATGAAACAAGCTCTTACTTTATTGAGCATGAGGAATGTGTGACTTATACATACAAGATGAAACAAGCTCTTACTTTATTGAGCATGAGGAATGTGTGAATAATACATACAAGATGAAACAAGCTCTTACTTTATTGAGCATGAGGAATGTGTGACTTATACATACAAGATGAAACAAGCTCTTACTTTATTGAGCATGAGGAATGTGTGACTTATACATACAAGATGAAACAAGCTCTTACTTTATTGAGCATGAGGAATGTGTGACTTATACATACAAGATGAAACAAGCTCTTACTTTATTGAGCATGAGGAATGTGTGACTTATACATACAAGATGAAACAAGCTCTTACTTTATTGAGCATGAGGAATGTGTGACTTATACATACAAGATGAAACAAGCTCTTACTTTATTGAGCATGAGGAATGTGTGACTTATACATACAAGATGAAACAAGCTCTTACAGTATTCAGCATGAGGAATGTGTGACTTATACATACAAGATGAAACAAGCTCTTACAGTATTCAGCATGAGGAATGTGTGCCTTATACATACAAGAGGAAACAAGCTGTTACTGTATTCAGCATGAGCAATGTGTGCCTTATACATACAAGATGAAACAAGCTCTTACAGTATTCAGCATGAGGAATGTGTGACTTATACATACAAGATGAAACAAGCTGTTACTGTATTCAGCATGAGCAATGTGTGACTTATACATACAAGATGAAACAAGCTCTTACTGTATTCAGCATGAGCAATGTGTGACTTATACATACAAGATGAAACAAGCTGTTACAGTATTCAGCATGAGGAATGTGTGACTTATACATACAAGATGAAACAAGCTCTTACTGTATGGAGCATGAGGAATGTGTGACTTATACATACAAGATGAAACAAGCTCTTACTGTATGGAGCATGAGGAATGTGTGACTTATACATACAAGATGAAACAAGCTCTTACAGTATTCAGCATGAGGAATGTGTGACTTATACATACAAGATGAAACAAGCTCTTACTGTATGGAGCATGAGGAATGTGTGACTTATACATACAAGATGAAACAAGCTCTTACAGTATTCAGCATGAGCAATGTGTGACTTATACATACAAGATGAAACAAGCTCTTACAGTATTCAGCATGAGGAATGTGTGACTTATACATACAAGATGAAACAAGCTCTTACTGTATGGAGCATGAGGAATGTGTGACTTATACATACAAGATGAAACAAGCTCTTACAGTATTCAGCATGAGCAATGTGTGACTTATACATACAAGATGAAACAAGCTCTTACAGTATTCAGCATGAGGAATGTGTGACTTATACATACAAGAAGAAACAAGCTCTTACTGTATTCAGCATGAGGAATGTGTAACTTATACATACAAGATGAAACAAGCTCTTACTGTATTCAGCATGAGGAATGTGTGACTTATACATACAAGATGAAACAAGCTCTTACTGTATTCAGCATGAGGAATGTGTAACTTATACATACAAGATGAAACAAGCTCTTACAGTATTCAGCATGAGGAATGTGTGACTTATACATACAAGATGAAACAAGCTCTTACTGTATGGAGCATGAGGAATGTGTGACTTATACATACAAGATGAAACAAGCTCTTACTGTATGGAGCATGAGGAATGTGTGACTTATACATACAAGAAGAAACAAGCTCTTACTGTATTCAGCATGAGGAATGTGTAACTTATACATACAAGATGAAACAAGCTCTTACTTTATTCAGCATGAGGAATGTGTAACTTATACATACAAGATGAAACAAGCTCTTACTTTATTCAGCATGAGGAATGTGTAACTTATACATACAAGATGAAACAAGCTCTTACTGTATTCAGCATGAGGAATGTGTGACTTATACATACAAGATGAAACAAGCTCTTACAGTATTCAGCATGAGGAATGTGTGACTTATACATACAAGATGAAACAAGCTCTTACTGTATGGAGCATGAGGAATGTGTGACTTATACATACAAGATGAAACAAGCTCTTACAGTATTCAGCATGAGCAATGTGTGACTTATACATACAAGATGAAACAAGCTCTTACAGTATTCAGCATGAGGAATGTGTGACTTATACATACAAGATGAAACAAGCTCTTACTGTATGGAGCATGAGGAATGTGTGACTTATACATACAAGATGAAACAAGCTCTTACAGTATTCAGCATGAGGAATGTGTGACTTATACATACAAGATGAAACAAGCTCTTACAGTATTCAGCATGAGGAATGTGTGACTTATACATACAAGAAGAAACAAGCTCTTACTGTATTCAGCATGAGGAATGTGTAACTTATACATACAAGATGAAACAAGCTCTTACTGTATGGAGCATGAGGAATGTGTGACTTATACATACAAGATGAAACAAGCTCTTACAGTATTGAGCATGAGGAATGTGTGACTTATACATACAAGATGAAACAAGCTCTTACTGTATTCAGCATGAGGAATGTGTGACTTATATAGACAAGATGAAACAAGCTCTTACTGTATTCAGCATGAGCAATGTGTGACTTATACAGACAAGATGAAACAAGCTCTTACAGTATTCAGCATGAGCAATGTGTGACTTATACATACAAGATGAAACAAGCTCTTACAGTATTCAGCATGAGCAATGTGTGACTTATACAGACAAGATGAAACAAGCTCTTACTGTATTCAGCATAAGCAATGTGTGACTTATACATACAAGATGAAACAAGCTCTTACAGTATTCAGCATGAGCAATGTGTAACTTATACATACAAAATGAAACAAGCTGTTACTGTATTCAGCATGAGCAATGTGTGACTTATACATACAAGATGAAACAAGCTCTTACAGTATTCAGCATGAGGAATGTGTGACTTATACATACAAGATGAAACAAGCTCTTACAGTATTCAGCATGAGCAATGTGTGACTTATACATACAAGATGAAACAAGCTCTTACAGTATTCAGCATGAGCAATGTGTGACTTATACATACAAGATGAAACAAGCTGTTACTGTATTCAGCATGAGCAATGTGTGACTTATACATACAAGATGAAACAAGCTCTTACTGTATTCAGCATGAGCAATGTGTGACTTATACATACAAGATGAAACAAGCTCTTACTGTATTCAGCATGAGCAATGTGTGACTTATACATACAAGATGAAACAAGCTCTTACTGTATTCAGCATGAGCAATGTGTGACTTATACATACAAGATGAAACAAGCTCTTACTGTATTCAGCATGAGCAATGTGTGACTTATACATACAAGATGAAACAAGCTCTTACAGTATTCAGCATGAGCAATGTGTGACTTATACATACAAGATGAAACAAGCTCTTACTGTATGGAGCATGAGGAATGTGTGACTTATACATACAAGATGAAACAAGCTCTTACAGTATTCAGCATGAGGAATGTGTGACTTATACATACAAGATGAAACAAGCTCTTACAGTATTCAGCATGAGGAATGTGTGACTTATACATACAAGATGAAACAAGCTCTTACAGTATTCAGCATGAGGAATGTGTAACTTATACATACAAGATGAAACAAGCTCTTACAGTATTCAGCATGAGCAATGTGTGACTTATACATACAAGATGAAACAAGCTCTTACTGTATGGAGCATGAGGAATGTGTAACTTATACATACAAGATGAAACAAGCTCTTACTGTATGGAGCATGAGGAATGTGTAACTTATACATACAAGATGAAACAAGCTCTTACAGTATTCAGCATGAGCAATGTGTGACTTATACATACAAGATGAAAAAAGCTCTTACTGTATGGAGCATGAGGAATGTGTGACTTATACATACAAGATGAAACAAGCTCTTACTGTATTGAGCATGAGGAATGTGTAACTTATACATACAAGATGAAACAAGCTCTTACAGTATTCAGCATGAGGAATGTGTGACTTATATATACAAGATGAAACAAGCTCTTACTGTATTGAGCATGAGGAATGTGTGACTTATATATACAAGATGAAACAAGCTCTTACTGTATTGAGCATGAGGAATGTGTAACTTATACATACAAGATGAAACAAGCTCTTACTGTATTGAGCATGAGGAATGTGTGACTTATATATACAAGATGAAACAAGCTCTTACTGTATTGAGCATGAGGAATGTGTAACTTATACATACAAGATGAAACAAGCTCTTACTTTATTCAGCATGAGGAATGTGTAACTTATACATACAAGATGAAACAAGCTCTTACTGTATTGAGCATGAGGAATGTGTGACTTATATATACAAGATGAAACAAGCTCTTACTGTATTGAGCATGAGGAATGTGTAACTTATACATACAAGATGAAACAAGCTCTTACTTTATTCAGCATGAGGAATGTGTAACTTATACATACAAGATGAAACAAGCTCTTACTGTATTGAGCATGAGGAATGTGTGACTTATATAGACAAGATGAAACAAGCTCTTACTTTATTCAGCATGAGGAATGTGTGACTTATATATACAAGATGAAACAAGCTCTTACTGTATTGAGCATGAGGAATGTGTGACTTATATATACAAGATGAAACAAGCTCTTACAGTATTCAGCATGAGGAATGTGTGACTTATACATACAAGATGAAACAAGCTCTTACATAATTCAGCATGAGGAATGTGTGACTTATACATACAAGATGAAACAAGCTCTTACAGTATTCAGCATGAGGAATGTGTGACTTATACATACAAGATGAAACAAGCTCTTACAGTATTCAGCATGAGGAATGTGTGACTTATACATACAAGATGAAACAAGCTCTTACTGTATGGAGCATGAGGAATGTGTGACTTATACATACAAGATGAAACAAGCTCTTACTGTATGGAGCATGAGGAATGTGTGACTTATACATACAAGATGAAACAAGCTCTTACAGTATTCAGCATGAGGAATGTGTGACTTATACATACAAGATGAAACAAGCTCTTACTGTATGGAGCATGAGGAATGTGTGACTTATACATACAAGATGAAACAAGCTCTTACAGTATTCAGCATGAGGAATGTGTGCCTTATACATACAAGATGAAACAAGCTCTTACTTTATTAAGCATGAGGAATATGTAACTTATACATACAAGATGAAACAAGCTCTTACTGTATTAAGCATGAGGAATGTGTAACTTATACATACAAGATGAAACAAGCTCTTACTGTATTCAGCATGAGGAATGTGTAACTTATACATACAAGATGTAACAAGCTCTTACTGTATTAAGCATGAGGAATGTGTGACTTATACATACAAGATGAAACAAGCTCTTACTGTATTCAGCATGAGGAATGTGTGACTTATACATACAAGATGAAACAAGCTCTTACAGTATTCAGCATGAGGAATGTGTGACTTATACATACAAGATCAAACAAGCTCTTACAGTATTCAGCATGAGGAATGTGTGACTTATACATACAAGATGAAACAAGCTCTTACTGTATGGAGCATGAGGAATGTGTGACTTATACATACAAGATGAAACAAGCTCTTACTGTATGGAGCATGAGGAATGTGTGACTTATACATACAAGATGAAACAAGCTCTTACAGTATTCAGCATGAGGAATGTGTGACTTATACATACAAGATGAAACAAGCTCTTACTGTATTCAGCATGAGGAATGTGTGACTTATATAGACAAGATGAAACAAGCTCTTACTGTATTCAGCATGAGCAATGTGTGACTTATACAGACAAGATGAAACAAGCTCTTACAGTATTCAGCATGAGCAATGTGTGACTTATACATACAAGATGAAACAAGCTCTTACAGTATTCAGCATGAGCAATGTGTGACTTATACAGACAAGATGAAACAAGCTCTTACTGTATTCAGCATGAGCAATGTGTGACTTATACATACAAGATGAAACAAGCTCTTACAGTATTCAGCATGAGCAATGTGTAACTTATACATACAAGATGAAACAAGCTGTTACTGTATTCAGCATGAGCAATGTGTGACTTATACATACAAGATGAAACAAGCTCTTACAGTATTCAGCATGAGGAATGTGTGACTTATACATACAAGATGAAACAAGCGCTTACAGTATTCAGCATGAGCAATGTGTGACTTATACATACAAGATGAAACAAGCTCTTACAGTATTCAGCATGAGGAATGTGTAACTTATACATACAAGATGAAACAAGCTCTTACTGTATTCAGCATGAGGAATATGTAACTTATACATACAAGATGAAACAAGCTCTTACTTTATTAAGCATGAGGAATGTGTGACTTATACATACAAGATGAAACAAGCTCTTACTTTATTAAGCATGAGGAATGTGTGACTTATACATACAAGATGAAACAAGCTCTTACTGTATTCAGCATGAGGAATATGTAACTTATACATACAAGATGAAACAAGCTCTTACTTTATTAAGCATGAGGAATGTGTGACTTATACATACAAGATGAAACAAGCTCTTACAGTATTCAGCATGAGGAATGTGTGACTTATACATACAAGATGAAACAAGCTCTTACAGTATTCAGCATGAGGAATGTGTAACTTATACATACAAGATGAAACAAGCTCTTACAGTATTCAGCATGAGCAATGTGTGACTTATACATACAAGATGAAACAAGCTCTTACTGTATGGAGCATGAGGAATGTGTAACTTATACATACAAGATGAAACAAGCTCTTACTGTATGGAGCATGAGGAATGTGTAACTTATACATACAAGATGAAACAAGCTCTTACAGTATTCAGCATGAGCAATGTGTGACTTATACATACAAGATGAAACAAGCTCTTACTGTATGGAGCATGAGGAATGTGTGACTTATACATACAAGATGAAACAAGCTCTTACTGTATTGAGCATGAGGAATGTGTAACTTATACATACAAGATGAAACAAGCTCTTACAGTATTCAGCATGAGGAATGTGTGACTTATATATACAAGATGAAACAAGCTCTTACTGTATTGAGCATGAGGAATGTGTGACTTATATATACAAGATGAAACAAGCTCTTACTGTATTGAGCATGAGGAATGTGTAACTTATATATACAAGATGAAACAAGCTCTTACTGTATTGAGCATGAGGAATGTGTAACTTATACATACAAGATGAAACAAGCTCTTACTTTATTCAGCATGAGGAATGTGTAACTTATACATACAAGATGAAACAAGCTCTTACTGTATTGAGCATGAGGAATGTGTGACTTATATATACAAGATGAAACAAGCTCTTACTGTATTGAGCATGAGGAATGTGTAACTTATACATACAAGATGAAACAAGCTCTTACTTTATTCAGCATGAGGAATGTGTAACTTATACATACAAGATGAAACAAGCTCTTACTGTATTGAGCATGAGGAATGTGTGACTTATATAGACAAGATGAAACAAGCTCTTACTTTATTCAGCATGAGGAATGTGTGACTTATATATACAAGATGAAACAAGCTCTTACTGTATTGAGCATGAGGAATGTGTGACTTATATATACAAGATGAAACAAGCTCTTACAGTATTCAGCATGAGGAATGTGTGACTTATACATACAAGATGAAACAAGCTCTTACATAATTCAGCATGAGGAATGTGTGACTTATACATACAAGATGAAACAAGCTCTTACAGTATTCAGCATGAGGAATGTGTGACTTATACATACAAGATGAAACAAGCTCTTACTGTATGGAGCATGAGGAATGTGTGACTTATACATACAAGATGAAACAAGCTCTTACTGTATGGAGCATGAGGAATGTGTGACTTATACATACAAGATGAAACAAGCTCTTACAGTATTCAGCATGAGGAATGTGTGACTTATACATACAAGATGAAACAAGCTCTTACTGTATGGAGCATGAGGAATGTGTGACTTATACATACAAGATGAAACAAGCTCTTACAGTATTCAGCATGAGGAATGTGTGCCTTATACATACAAGATGAAACAAGCTCTTACTTTATTAAGCATGAGGAATATGTAACTTATACATACAAGATGAAACAAGCTCTTACTGTATTAAGCATGAGGAATGTGTAACTTATACATACAAGATGAAACAAGCTCTTACTGTATTCAGCATGAGGAATGTGTAACTTATACATACAAGATGAAACAAGCTCTTACTGTATTAAGCATGAGGAATGTGTGACTTATACATACAAGATGAAACAAGCTCTTACTGTATTCAGCATGAGGAATGTGTAACTTATACATACAAGATGAAACAAGCTCTTACTTTATTAAGCATGAGGAATGTGTAACTTATACATACAAGATGAAACAAGCTCTTACTGTATTCAGCATGAGGAATGTGTAACTTATACATACAAGATGAAACAAGCTCTTACTTTATTAAGCATGAGGAATGTGTAACTTATACATACAAGATGAAACAAGCTCTTACTTTATTAAGCATGAGGAATGTGTAACTTATACATACAAGATGAAACAAGCTCTTACTGTATTCAGCATGAGGAATGTGTGACTTATACATACAAGATGAAACAAGCTCTTACTGTATTCAGCATGAGGAATGTGTGACTTATACATACAAGATGAAACAAGCTCTTACAGTATTCAGCATGAGGAATGTGTGACTTATACATACAAGATGAAACAAGCTCTTACAGTATTCAGCATGAGGAATGTGTGACTTATACATACAAGATGAAAGAAGCTCTTACTGTATGGAGCATGAGGAATGTGTGACTTATACATACAAGATGAAACAAGCTCTTACAGTATGGAGCATGAGGAATGTGTGACTTATACATACAAGATGAAACAAGCTCTTACAGTATTCAGCATGAGGAATGTGTGCCTTATACATACAAGATGAAACAAGCTCTTACTTTATTAAGCATGAGGAATGTGTAACTTATACATACAAGATGAAACAAGCTCTTACTTTATTAAGCATGAGGAATGTGTGACTTATACATACAAGATGAAACAAGCTCTTACTTTATTAAGCATGAGGAATGTGTAACTTATACATACAAGATGAAACAAGCTCTTACTTTATTAAGCATGAGGAATGTGTAACTTATACATACAAGATGAAACAAGCTCTTACTTTATTAAGCATGAGGAATGTGTAACTTATACATACAAGATGAAACAAGCTCTTACTTTATTGAGCATGAGGAATGTGTAACTTATACATACAAGATGAAACAAGCTCTTACTGTATTCAGCATGAGCAATGTGTAACTTATACATACAAGATGAAACAAGCTCTTACTGTATTCAGCATGAGCAATGTGTAACTTATACATACAAGATGAAACAAGCTCTTACTGTATTAAGCATGAGCAATGTGTAACTTATACATACAAGATGAAACAAGCTCTTACTGTATTCAGCATGAGCAATGTGTAACTTATACATACAAGATGAAACAAGCTCTTACTGTATTCAGCATGAGGAATGTGTGACTTATACATACAAGATGAAACAAGCTCTTACAGTATTCAGCATGAGGAATGTGTGACTTATACATACAAGATGAAACAAGCTCTTACAGTATGGAGCATGAGGAATGTGTGACTTATACATACAAGAGGAAACAAGTTCTTACTGTATTCAGCATGAGGAATGTGTGCCTTATACATACAAGATGAAACAAGCTCTTACTGTATTCAGCATGAGGAATGTGTGACTTATACATACAAGATGAAACAAGCTCTTACAGTATTCAGCATGAGGAATGTGTGACTTATACATACAAGAGGAAACAAGTTCTTACTGTATTCAGCATGAGGAATGTGTGCCTTATACATACAAGATGAAACAAGCTCTTACAGTATTCAGCATGAGGAATGTGTGCCTTATACATACAAGAGGAAACAAGCTCTTACTGTATTCAGCATGAGGAATGTGTAACTTATACATACAAGATGAAACAAGCTCTTACAGTATTCAGCATGAGGAATGTGTAACTTATACATACAAGATGAAACAAGCTCTTACAGTATTCAGCATGAGGAATGTGTAACTTATACATACAAGATGAAACAAGCTCTTACTGTATTGAGCATGAGGAATGTGTGACTTATATAGACAAGATGAAACAAGCTCTTACTTTATTCAGCATGAGGAATGTGTAACTTATACATACAAGATGAAACAAGTTCTTACTGTATTCAGCATGAGGAATGTGTAACTTATACATACAAGATGAAACAAGCTCTTACAGTATTCAGCATGAGGAATGTGTAACTTATACATACAAGATGAAACAAGTTCTTACTGTATTCAGCATGAGGAATGTGTAACTTATACATACAAGATGAAACAAGCTCTTACAGTATTCAGCATGAGGAATGTGTAACTTATACATACAAGATGAAACAAGTTCTTACTGTATTCAGCATGAGGAATGTGTGACTTATACATACAAGATGAAACAAGCTCTTACTTTATTCAGCATGAGGAATGTGTGACTTATACATACAAGAAGAAACAAGCTCTTACTTTATTGAGCATGAGGAATGTGTGACTTATACATACAAGAAGAAACAAGCTCTTACTTTATTGAGCATGAGGAATGTGTGACTTATACATACAAGAAGAAACAAGCTCTTACTGTATGGAGCATGAGAAATGTGTGACTTATACATACAAGAAGAAACAAGCTCTTACTGTATGGAGCATGAGGAATGTGTGACTTATACATACAAGAAGAAACAAGCTCTTACTTTATTGAGCATGAGGAATGTGTGACTTATACATACAAGAAGAAACAAGCTCTTACTGTATGGAGCATGAGGAATGTGTGACTTATACATACAAGAAGAAACAAGCTCTTACTGTATGGAGCATGAGGAATGTGTGACTTATACATACAAGAAGAAACAAGCTCTTACTTTATTGAGCATGAGGAATGTGTGACTTATACATACAAGAAGAAACAAGCTCTTACTGTATGGAGCATGAGGAATGTGTGACTTATACATACAAGAAGAAACAAGCTCTTACTGTATGGAGCATGAGGAATGTGTGACTTATACATACAAGAGGAAACAAGCTCTTACTTTATTGAGCATGAGGAATGTGTGACTTATACATACAAGATGAAACAAGCTCTTACTGTATGGAGCATGAGGAATGTGTAACTTATACATACAAGAAGAAACAAGCTCTTACTGTATTAAGCATGAGGAATGTGTGCCTTATACATACAAGAAGAAACAAGCTCTTACTGTATTAAGCATGAGGAATGTGTGACTTATACATACAAGATGAAACAAGCTGTTACAGTATGGAGCATGAGGAATGTGTGACTTATACATACAAGATGAAACAAGCTCTTACAGTATGGAGCATGAGGAATGTGTGCCTTATACATACAAGAGGAAACAAGTTCTTACATAATTCAGCATGAGGAATGTGTGACTTATACATACAAGAGGAAACAAGTTCTTACTGTATGGAGCATGAGGAATGTGTGACTCATACATACAAGATGAAACAAGCTCTTACTGTATTAAGCATGAGGAATGTGTGACTTATACATACAAGATGAAACAAGCTCTTACTGTATTAAGCATGAGGAATGTGTGACTTATACATACAAGATGAAACAAGCTCTTACAGTATGGAGCATGAGGAATGTGTGCCTTATACATACAAGATGAAACAAGTTCTTACTGTATTAAGCATGAGGAATGTGTGACTTATACATACAAGATGAAACAAGCTCTTACAGTATGGAGCATGAGGAATGTGTGCCTTATACATACAAGATGAAACAAGCTCTTACAGTATGGAGCATGAGGAATGTGTGACTCATACATACAAGATGAAACAAGCTCTTACTGTATTAAGCATGAGGAATGTGTGACTTATACATACAAGATGAAACAAGCTCTTACTGTATTAAGCATGAGGAATGTGTGACTTATACATACAAGAGGAAACAAGTTCTTACTGTATGGAGCATGAGGAATGTGTGACTCATACATACAAGATGAAACAAGCTCTTACTGTATTAAGCATGAGGAATGTGTGACTTATACATACAAGATGAAACAAGCTCTTACTGTATTAAGCATGAGGAATGTGTGACTTATACATACAAGATGAAACAAGCTCTTACAGTATGGAGCATGAGGAATGTGTGCCTTATACATACAAGATGAAACAAGTTCTTACTGTATTAAGCATGAGGAATGTGTGACTTATACATACAAGATGAAACAAGCTCTTACAGTATGGAGCATGAGGAATGTGTGCCTTATACATACAAGATGAAACAAGCTCTTACAGTATGGAGCATGAGGAATGTGTGACTTATACATACAAGATGAAACAAGCTCTTACTTTATTGAGCATGAGGAATGTGTGACTTATACATACAAGATGAAACAAGCTCTTACATAATTCAGCATGAGGAATGTGTGACTTATACATACAAGATGAAACAAGTTCTTACAGTATTCAGCATGAGGAATGTGTGACTTATACATACAAGATGAAACAAGCTCTTACAGTATTCAGCATGAGGAATGTGTGACTTATACATACAAGAGGAAACAAGTTCTTACTGTATTAAGCATGAGGAATGTGTGCCTTATACATACAAGATGAAACAAGCTCTTACATAATTCAGCATGAGGAATGTGTAACTTATACATACAAGATGAAACAAGTTCTTACATAATTCAGCATGAGGAATGTGTAACTTATACATACAAGATGAAACAAGCTCTTACAGTATGGAGCATGAGGAATGTGTGACTTATACATACAAGATGAAACAAGTTCTTACAGTATTCAGCATGAGGAATGTGTGACTTATACATACAAGATGAAACAAGCTCTTACAGTATTCAGCATGAGGAATGTGTGACTTATACATACAAGAGGAAACAAGCTCTTACTGTATTAAGCATGAGGAATGTGTGCCTTATACATACAAGAGGAAACAAGTTCTTACATAATTCAGCATGAGGAATGTGTGACTTATACATACAAGATGAAACAAGCTCTTACAGTATTCAGCATGAGGAATGTGTGACTTATACATACAAGATGAAACAAGCTCTTACTGTATGGAGCATGAGGAATGTGTGACTTATACATACAAGATGAAACAAGCTCTTACAGTATTCAGCATGAGGAATGTGTGCCTTATACATACAAGAGGAAACAAGTTCTTACTGTATGGAGCATGAGGAATGTGTGACTTATACATACAAGATGAAACAAGCTCTTACTGTATGGAGCATGAGGAATGTGTGACTTATACATACAAGATGAAACAAGCTCTTACTGTATTAAGCATGAGGAATGTGTGACTTATACATACAAGATGAAACAAGCTCTTACTGTATGGAGCATGAGGAATGTGTAACTTATACATACAAGATGAAACAAGTTCTTACATAATTCAGCATGAGGAATGTGTGACTTATACATACAAGATGAAACAAGCTCTTACATAATTCAGCATGAGGAATGTGTGCCTTATACATACAAGAGGAAACAAGCTCTTACTGTATGGAGCATGAGGAATGTGTAACTTATACATACAAGATGAAACAAGCTCTTACATAATTCAGCATGAGGAATGTGTGCCTTATACATACAAGATGAAACAAGCTCTTACTGTATGGAGCATGAGGAATGTGTAACTTATACATACAAGATGAAACAAGCTCTTACTGTATTAAGCATGAGGAATGTGTGCCTTATACATACAAGAGGAAACAAGTTCTTACATAATTCAGCATGAGGAATGTGTGACTTATACATACAAGATGAAACAAGCTCTTACTGTATTAAGCATGAGGAATGTGTGCCTTATACATACAAGAGGAAACAAGTTCTTACATAATTCAGCATGAGGAATGTGTGACTTATACATACAAGATGAAACAAGCTCTTACTGTATTAAGCATGAGGAATGTGTGCCTTATACATACAAGATGAAACAAGTTCTTACATAATTCAGCATGAGGAATGTGTGCCTTATACATACAAGATGAAACAAGCTCTTACAGTATTCAGCATGAGGAATGTGTGACTTAAACATACAAGATGAAACAAGCTCTTACTGTATTCAGCATGAGGAATGTGTGCCTTATACATACAAGATGAAACAAGCTCTTACTGTATTCAGCATGAGGAATGTGTGACTTATATACACAAGATGAAACAAGCTCTTACTGTATTGAGCATGAGCAATGTGTGACTTATACATACAAGATGAAACAAGCTCTTACTGTATTCAGCATGAGCAATGGTGTGACTTATACATACAAGATGAAACAAGCTCTTACTGTATTCAGCATGAGCAATGTGTGACTTATACATACAAGATGAAACAAGCTCTTACTGTATTCAGCATGAGCAATGTGTGACTTATACATACAAGATGAAACAAGCTCTTACTGTATGGAGCATGAGGAATGTGTAACATATACATACAAGATGAAACAAGCTCTTACTGTATTCAGCATGAGCAATGTGTGACTTATACATACAAGATGAAACAAGCTCTTACTGTATGGAGCATGAGGAATGTGTAACTTATACATACAAGATGAAACAAGCTCTTACTGTATGGAGCATGAGGAATGTGTAACTTATACATACAAGATGAAACAAGCTCTTACTGTATGGAGCATGAGGAATGTGTAACTTATACATACAAGATGAAACAAGCTCTTACTGTATTCAGCATGAGGAATGTGTGCCTTATACATACAAGATGAAACAAGCTCTTACTGTATGGAGCATGAGGAATGTGTAACTTATACATACAAGATGAAACAAGCTCTTACTGTATGGAGCATGAGGAATGTGTGACTTATACATACAAGAGGAAACAAGTTCTTACATAATTCAGCATGAGGAATGTGTGCCTTATACATACAAGAGGAAACAAGTTCTTACATAATTCAGCATGAGGAATGTGTGACTTATACATACAAGAGGAAACAAGTTCTTACATAATTCAGCATGAGGAATGTGTGACTTATACATACAAGAGGAAACAAGTTCTTACATAATTCAGCATGAGGAATGTGTGACTTATACATACAAGAGGAAACAAGTTCTTACATAATTCAGCATGAGGAATGTGTGACTTATACATACAAGATGAAACAAGTTCTTACATAATTCAGCATGAGGAATGTGTGCCTTAACAATACAAGAGGAAACAAGTTCTTACATAATTCAGCATGAGGAATGTGTAACTTATACATACAAGAGGAAACAAGTTCTTACATAATTCAGCATGAGGAATGTGTAACTTATACATACAAGATGAAACAAGCTCTTACTGTATTAAGCATGAGGAATGTGTAACTTATACATACAAGATGAAACAAGCTCTTACTGTATTAAGCATGAGGAATGTGTGACTTATACATACAAGATACAACAAGCTCTTACTGTATTAAGCATGAGGAATGTGTGACTTATACATACAAGATACAACAAGCTCTTACTGTATGGAGCATGAGGAATGTGTGCCTTATACATACAAGATACAACAAGTTCTTACATAATTCAGCATGAGGAATGTGTGACTTATACATACAAGATGAAACAAGCTCTTACAGTATGGAGCATGAGGATTGTGTGACTTATACATACAAGGTACAACAAGCTCTTACAGTATTCAGCATGAGGAATGTGTGACTTATACATACAAGATGAAACAAGCTCTTACAGTATGGAGCATGAGGATTGTGTGACTTATACATACAAGGTACAACAAGCTCTTACAGTATTCAGCATGAGGAATGTGTGCCTTATACATACAAGATGAAACAAGCTCTTACTGTATTCAGCATGAGGAATGTGTGACTTATACATACAAGATGAAACAAGCTCTTACAGTATTCAGCATGAGGAATGTGTAACTTATACATACAAGATACAACAAGCTCTTACTGTATTCAGCATGAGGAATGTGTGCCTTATACATACAAGATGAAACAAGCTCTTACTGTATTCAGCATGAGGAATGTGTGACTTATACATACAAGATGAAACAAGCTCTTACTGTATTCAGCATGAGGAATGTGTGCCTTATACATACAAGAGGAAACAAGTTCTTACATAATTCAGCATGAGGAATGTGTGACATACATACAAGAGGAAACAAGTTCTTACATAATTCAGCATGAGGAATGTGTGACTTATACATACAAGATGAAACAAGTTCTTACATAATTCAGCATGAGGAATGTGTGCCTTATACATACAAGAGGAAACAAGTTCTTACATAATTCAGCATGAGGAATGTGTAACTTATACATACAAGAGGAAACAAGTTCTTACATAATTCAGCATGCGGAATGTGTGCCTTATACATACAAGATGAAACAAGCTGTTACTGTATTCAGCATGAGCAATGTGTGACTTATACATACAAGATGAAACAAGCTCTTACTGTATTCAGCATGAGCAATGTGTAACTTATACATACAAGATGAAACAAGCTCTTACTTTATTGAGCATGAGCAATGTGTAACTTATACATACAAGATGAAACAAGTTCTTACAGTATTCAGCATGAGCAATGTGTGACTTATACATACAAGATGAAACAAGCTCTTACAGTATTCAGCATGAGCAATGTGTGACTTATACATACAAGATGAAACAAGCTCTTACTGTATTCAGCATGAGCAATGTGTGACTTATACATACAAGATGAAACAAGCTCTTACTGTATTCAGCATGAGCAATGTGTAACTTATACATACAAGATGAAACAAGCTCTTACTGTATGGAGCATGAGGAATGTGTAACATATACATACAAGAGGAAACAAGCTCTTACAGTATTCAGCATGAGCAATGTGTGCCTTATACATACAAGAGGAAACAAGTTCTTACATAATTCAGCATGAGCAATGTGTGCCTTATACATACAAGAGGAAACAAGCTGTTACTGTATTCAGCATGAGCAATGTGTGCCTTATACATACAAGAGGAAACAAGTTCTTACATAATTCAGCATGAGCAATGTGTGCCTTATACATACAAGAGGAAACAAGCTGTTACTGTATTCAGCATGAGCAATGTGTGCCTTATACATACAAGAGGAAACAAGCTGTTACTGTATTCAGCATGAGCAATGTGTGCCTTATACATACAAGAGGAAACAAGCTGTTACTGTATTCAGCATGAGCAATGTGTGCCTTATACATACAAGAGGAAACAAGTTCTTACATAATTCAGCATGAGCAATGTGTGCCTTATACATACAAGAGGAAACAAGTTCTTACATAATTCAGCATGAGGAATGTGTAACTTATACATACAAGAGGAAACAAGTTCTTACATAATTCAGCATGAGCAATGTGTGCCTTATACATACAAGAGGAAACAAGTTCTTACATAATTCAGCATGAGGAATGTGTGCCTTATACATACAAGAGGAAACAAGTTCTTACATAATTCAGCATGAGGAATGTGTAACTTATACATACAAGAGGAAACAAGTTCTTACATAATTCAGCATGAGCAATGTGTGCCTTATACATACAAGAGGAAACAAGTTCTTACATAATTCAGCATGAGGAATGTGTAACTTATACATACAAGAGGAAACAAGTTCTTACATAATTCAGCATGAGGAATGTGTGACTTATACATACAAGAGGAAACAAGTTCTTACATAATTCAGCATGAGCAATGTGTGCCTTATACATACAAGAGGAAACAAGTTCTTACATAATTCAGCATGAGGAATGTGTGACTTATACATACAAGAGGAAACAAGTTCTTACATAATTAAGCATGAGGAATGTGTAACTTATACATACAAGAGGAAACAAGTTCTTACATAATTCAGCATGAGGAATGTGTGCCTTATACATACAAGAGGAAACAAGCTGTTACTGTATTCAGCATGAGCAATGTGTAACTTATACATACAAGATGAAACAAGCTCTTACTGTATTCAGCATGAGGAATGTGTGCCTTATACATACAAGAGGAAACAAGTTCTACATAATTCAGCATGAGGAATGTGTGACTTATACATACAAGATGAAACAAGCTCTTACTGTATGGAGCATGAGGAATGTGTGACTTATACATACAAGAGGAAACAAGCTCTTACTTTATTGAGCATGAGGAGTGTGTGACTTATACATACAAGATGAAACAAGCTCTTACTGTATTCAGCATGAGCAATGTGTAACTTATACATACAAGAGGAAACAAGCTGTTACTGTATTCAGCATGAGGAATGTGTAACTTATACATACAAGAGGAAACAAGCTGTTACACTATTCAGCATGAGGAATGTGTGACTTATACATACAAGATGAAACAAGCTCTTACTGTAATCAGCATGAGGAATGTGTGACTTATAGAGACAAGATGAAACAAGTTCTTACTGTATTCAGCATGAGGAATGTGTGACTTATAGAGACAAGATGAAACAAGTTCTTACTGTATTCAGCATGAGGAATGTGTGACTTATAGAGACAAGATGAAACAAGTTCTTACTGAATTCACCAGAAGGAATGTGTGACTTATAGAGACAAGATGAAACAAGTTCTTACTGTATTCAGCATGAGGAATGTGTGACTTATAGATACAAGATGAAACAAGTTCTTACTGAATTCACCAGAAGGAATGTGTGACTTATAGGGGCAAGATGAAACAAGTTCTTACTGTATTCAGCATGAGGAATGTGTGACTTATAGAGACAAGATGAAACAAGTTCTTACTGTATTCACCAGAAGGAATGTGTGACTTATAGGGGCAAGATGAAACAAGTTCTTACTGTATTCAGCATGAGGAATGTGTGACTTATAGAGACAAGATGAAACAAGTTCTTACTGAATTCACCAGAAGGAATGTGTGACTTATAGGGGCAAGATGAAACAAGTTCTTACTGTATTCAGCATGAGGAATGTGTGACTTATAGAGACAAGATGAAACAAGTTCTTACTGAATTCACCAGAAGGAATGTGTGACTTATAGGGGCAAGATGAAACAAGTTCTTACTGTATTCAGCATGAGGAATGTGTGACTTATAGAGACAAGATGAAACAAGTTCTTACTGAATTCACCAGAAGGAATGTGTGACTTATAGAGACAAGATGAAACAAGTTCTTACTGTATTCACCAGAAGGAATGTGTGACTTATAGAGACAAGATGAAACAAGTTCTTACTGTATTCACCAGAAGGAATGTGTGACTTATAGAGACAAGATGAAACAAGTTCTTACTGTATTCACCAGAAGGAATGTGTGACTTATAGAGACAAAATGAGACAAGTTCTTACTGAATTCAGCATGAGGAATGTGTGACTTATAGAGACAAGATGAAACAAGTTCTTACTGTATTCAGCATGAGGAATGTGTGACTTATAGAGACAAGATGAAACAAGTTCTTACTGAATTCAGCATGAGGAATGTGTGACTTATAGAGACAAGATGAAACAAGTTCTTACTGAATTCAGCATGAGGAATGTGTGACTTATAGAGACAAGATGAAACAAGTTCTTACTGTATTCAGCATGAGGAATGTGTGACTTATAGACACAAGATGAGACAAGTTCTTACTGTATTCAGCATGAGGAATGTGTGCCTTATAGAGACAAGATCAGACAAGTTCTTACTGTATTCAGCATGAGGAATGTGTGACTTATAGACACAAGATGAGACAAGTTTTTACTGTATTCAGCATGAGGAATGTTTGACTTATAGAGACAAGATCAGACAAGTTCTTACTGTATTCAGCATGAGGAATGTGTGACTTATAGAGACAAGATGAGACAAGTTCTTACTGTATTCAGCATGAGGAATGTGTGACTTATAGACACAAGATCAGACAAGTTCTTACTGTATTCTGCATGAGGAATGTGTGACTTATAGAGACACGATAACACAAGTTCTTACTGTATTCACCAGAAGGAATGTTTGACATATAGACAAAAGATGAGACAAGTTCTTACTGTATTCAGCATGAGGAATGTGTGACTTATAGAGACAACATGAAACACGTTCTTACTGTATTCAGCATGAGGAATGTGTGGCTTATAGAGACAAGATGAGACAAGTTCTTACTGTATTCAGCATGAGGAATGTGTCACTTATAGACACAAGATGAGAAAAGTTCTTACTGTATTCAGCATGAGGAATGTGTGACTTATAGAGACAAGAAGAAACAAGCTCTTACTGTATTCAGCATGAGGAATGTGTCACTTATAGACACAAGATGAGAAAAGTTCTTACTGTATTCAGCATGAGGAATGTGTGACTTATAGAGACAAGAAGAAACAAGCTCTTTATGTATTCAGCATGAGAAATGTGTAATTTATAGAGACAAGATGCAACAAGCTCTTACTGTATTCAGCATGAGGAATGTGTGACTTATAGAGACAAGATGAGACAAGTTCGTACTGTATTCACCAGAAGGAATGTTTGACTTATAGACACAAGATGAGACAAGTTCTTACTGTATTCAGCATGAGGAATGTGTGGCTTATAGAGACGAGATGAAACAAGTTCTTACGGTATTCTGCATGAGTAATGTGTGGCTTATAGAGACGAGATGAAACAAGTTCTTACTGTATTCAGCATGACGAATGTGTGGCTTATAGAGACAAGATGAATCAAGGTTTTACTGTGCTCAGCATGAGAAATGTGTGACTTATACAGACAACGTGAAATAAGTTCTTACTGTATTGAGCAGGAAGAATGTGTGACTTATATAGACAAGATGAAACAAGCTCTTACGGTATTCAGCATGAGGATGTGACTTATGCATACAAGATGAAACAAGTTCTTACATAATTCAGCATGAGGAATGTGTGATTTATAGACACAAGATGAAACAATTTCTTACTGTATTCAGCATGAGGAATGTGTGGCTTATAGAGACAAGATCAGACAACTTCTTACTTTATTCAGCATGAGGAATGTGTGATTTATAGACACAAGATGAGACAATTTCTTACTGTATTCAGCATGAGGAATGTGTGGCTTATAGACACAAGATGAGACAAGCTCTTACTGTATTCAGCATGAGGAATGTGTGAGTTATAGACACAAGATGAGACAATTTCTTACTGTATTCAGCATGAGGAATGTGTGCCTTATAGAGACAAGATCAGACAAGTTCTTACTGTATTCAGCATGAGGAATGTGTGACTTATAGACACAAGATGAAACAAGTTCTTACTGTATTCAGCATGAGGAATGTGTGACTTATAGACACAAGATGAGACAATTTCTTACTGTATTCAGCATGAGGAATGTGTGGCTTATAGAGACAAGATCAGACAAGTTCTTACTGTATTCAGCATGAGGAATGTGTGACTTATAGACACAAGTTGAAACAAGTTCTTACTGTATTCAGCATGAGGAATGTGTGACTTATAGAGACAAGATCAGACAAGTTCTTACTGTATTCAGCATGAGGAATGTGTGACTTATAGACACAAGTTCAGACAAGTTCTTACTGTATTCAGCATGAGGAATGTGTGACTTATAGAGACAAGATGAAACAAGTTCTTACTGTATTCACCAGAAGGAATGTTTGACATATAGACAAAAGATGAGACAAGTTCTTACTGTATTCAGCATGAGGAATGTGTGATTTATAGAGACAACATGAAACAAGTTCTTACTGTATTCAGCATGAGGAATGTGTGGCTTATAGACACAAGATGAGACAAGTTCTTACTGTATTCAGCATGAGGAAGGTGTCACTTATAGACACAAGATGAGAAAAGTTCTTACTGTATTCAGCATGAGGAATGTGTGACTTATAGAGACAAGAAGAAACAAGCTCTTACTGTATTCAGCATGAGAAATGTGTAATTTATAGAGACAAGATGCAACAAGCTCTTACTGTATTCAGCATGAGGAATGTGTGACTTATAGAGACAAGATGAGACAAGTTCGTACTGTATTCACCAGAAGGAATGTTTGACTTATAGACACTTGATGAGACAAGTTCTTACTGTATTCAGCATGACGAATGTGTGACTTATAGAGACAAGATGAATTAAGCTCTCACTGTTTTCAGCATGAGTAATGTGTGGCTTATAGAGACGAGATGAAACAAGTTCTTACTGTATTCTGCATGAGGAATGTGTGACTTATAGGGACAAGATGAGACAGGTTCTTACTGTATTCAACATGAGGAATGTGTGACTTATAGAGACAAGATGAAACAAGCTCTTACTGTATTCAGCATGAGGAATGTGTGACTTATAGAGACAAGATGAGACAAGTTCTTACTGTATTCAATTTGAGGAATGTGTGACTTATAGAGACAAGATGAGACAAGTTCTTACTGTATTCAGCATGAGGAATGTGTGACTTATAGAGACAAGATGAGACAGGTTCTTACTGTATTCAGCATGAGGAATGTGTGACTTATAGAGACAAGATGAATTAAGCTCTCACTGTTTTCAGCATCAGGAATGTGTGACTTATAGAGACAAGATGAAATAAGTTCTTATTTATTCAGCATGAGAAATGTATGACTTATAGAGTCAAGATTAATTAAGCTCTTACTGTTTTCAGCATGAGGAATGTGTGACTTATAGAGACAAGATGAATTAAGCTCTTACTGTTTTCAGCATGAGGAATGTGTGACTTATAGACACAAGATGAGCCAAGCTGTTACTTTATTGAGCATGAGGAATGTGTCACTTATATAGACAAGATGAGACAATTTCTTACTGTATTCAATATGATACATGTGTGACTTATATAGACATAATAAAACAAGCTCTTGCTGTATTCAATACGATACATGTGTGACTTATATAGACAAGATGAAACAACTTCTTAGTTTATTCAATATGATACATGTGTGACTTATATAGACAAGATGAAACAAGTTCTTACTGTATTCTGCAAAGGGAACATGTGACTTATATAGACAATATTAATCAAGTTTTTACTGTATTCAGCATGACGAATGTGTGACATATAGACAAGATGAAACAAGTTCTTACTGTATTCAATATGATACCTGTGTGACTTATAAAAACAAGATGATACAAGACCTTACTGTATTCAGCATGAGGAATGTGTGACTTATATAGACAAGATGAAACAAGTTCTTACTGTATTCAGCATGAGGAATTTGTGAAATATACAGACAAGATGAAACAAGTTCTTACTTTATTCAGCTTGAGGAATGTGTGACTTATATAGACAAGATGAAACAAGCTCTTACTTTATTGAGCATGAGGAATGTGTGACTTATATAGACAAGATGAAACAAGCTCTTACTTTATTCAGCATGAGGAATGTGTGACTTATATAGACAAGATGAAACAAGCTCTTACTTTATTGAGCTTGAGGAATGTGTGACTTATATAGACAAGATGAAACAAGCTCTTACTTTATTGAGCATGAGGAATGTGTGACTTATATAGACAAGATGAAACAAGCTCTTACTTTATTCAGCATGAGGAATGTGTGACTTATATAGACAAGATGAAACAAGCTCTTACTTTATTCAGCATGAGGAATGTGTGACTTATATAGACAAGATGAAACAAGCTCTTACTGTATTGAGCATGAGGAATGTGTGACTTATATAGACAAGATGAAACAAGCTCTTACTTTATTGAGCATGAGGAATGTGTGACTTATATAGACAAGATGAAACAAGCTCTTACTTTATTGAGCATGAGGAATGT
Source organism: Deroplatys truncata (assembly GCA_030765065.1). Classification (NCBI taxonomy): domain Eukaryota; kingdom Metazoa; phylum Arthropoda; class Insecta; order Mantodea; family Mantidae; genus Deroplatys; species Deroplatys truncata. The sequence continues at coordinate 4,167,758 of CM060986.1, read as the reverse complement.
GTGACTTATATAGACAAGATGAAACAAGCTCTTACTTTATTGAGCATGAGGAATGTGTGACTTATATAGACAAGATGAAACAAGCTCTTACTTTATTCAGCATGAGGAATGTGTGACTTATATAGACAAGATGAAACAAGCTCTTACTTTATTGAGCATGAGGAATGTGTGACTTATATAGACAAGATGAAACAAGCTCTTACTTTATTGAGCATGAGGAATGTGTGACTTATATAGACAAGATGAAACAAGCTCTTACTTTATTCAGCATGAGGAATGTGTGACTTATATAGACAAGATGAAACAAGCTCTTACTTTATTCAGCATGAGGAATGTGTGACTTATATAGACAAGATGAAACAAGCTCTTACTTTATTGAGCTTGAGGAATGTGTGACTTATATAGACAAGATGAAACAAGCTCTTACTTTATTCAGCATGAGGAATGTGTGACTTATATAGACAAGATGAAACAAGCTCTTACTTTATTGAGCTTGAGGAATGTGTGACTTATGTAGACAAGATGAAACAAGCTCTTACTTTATTGAGCATGAGGAATGTGTGACTTATATAGACAAGATGAAACAAGCTCTTACTTTATTGAGCATGAGGAATGTGTGACTTATATAGACAAGATGAAACAAGCTCTTACTTTATTGAGCATGAAGAATGTGTGACTTATATAGACAAGGTGAAACAAGCTCTTACTTTATTGAGCATGAGGAATGTGTGACTTATATAGACAAGATGAAACAAGCTCTTACTTTATTGAGCATGAGGAATGTGTGACTTATATAGACAAGATGAAACAAGCTCTTACTTTATTGAGCATGAGGAATGTGTGACTTATATAGACAAGATGAAACAAGCTCTTACTTTATTCAGCATGAGGAATGTGTGACTTATATAGACAAGATGAAACAAGCTCTTACTTTATTGAGCATGAAGAATGTGTGACTTATATAGACAAGATGAAACAAGCTCTTACTTTATTGAGCATAAAGAATGTGTGACTTATATAGACAAGATGAAACAAGCTCTTACTTTATTGAGCATGAAGAATGTGTGACTTATATAGACAAGATGAAACAATCTCTTACTTTATTGAGCATGAAGAATGTGTGACTTATATAGACAAGATGAAACAAGCTCTTACTTTATTGAGCATGAGGAATGTGTGACTTATATAGACAAGATGAAACAAGCTCTTACTTTATTGAGCATGAGGAATGTGTGACTTATATACACAAGATGAAACAAGCTCTTACTTTATTGAGCATGAGGAATGTGTGACTTATATAGACAAGATGAAACAAGTTCTTACTTTATTCAGCATGAGGAATGTGTGACTTATATAGACAAGATGAAACAAGTTCTTACTTTATTCAGCATGAGGAATGTGTGACTTATATAGACAAGATGAAACAAGCTCTTACTTTATTAAGCATGAGGAATGTGTGACTTATATAGACAAGGTGAAACAAGGCTCTTACTGTATTGAGCATGAGGAATGTGTGGCTTATATAGACAAGATGAAACAAGTTCTTACTGTATTCAGCATGAGGAATGTGTGACTTATATAGACAAGATGAATCAAGGTTTTACTGTATTCAGCATGAGGAATGTGTGACTTATACAGACAAGATGAAACAAGTTCTTACTGTATTCAGCATGAGGAATGTGTGACTTATATAGACAAGATGAAACAAGTTCTTACTGTATTCAGCATGAGCAATGTGTGACTTATATAGACAAGATGAAACAGGCTCTTACTGTATTCAGCATGAGCAATGTGTGACTTATATAGACAAGATGAAACAAGTTCTTACTGTATTCAGCATGAGCAATGTGTGACTTATATAGACAAGATGAAACAAGTTCTTACTGTATTCAGCATGAGCAATGTGTGACTTATATAGACAAGATGAAACAAGTGCTTACTGTATTCAGCATGAGCAATGTGTGACTTATATAGACAAGATGAAACAAGTTCTTACTGTATTCAGCATGAGCAATGTGTGACTTATATAGACAAGATGAAACAAGTTCTTACTGTATTCAGCATGAGGAATGTGTGACTTATACAGACAAGATGAAACAAGTTCTTACTGTATTCAGCATGAGCAATGTGTGACTTATATAGACAAGATGAAACAGGCTCTTACTGTATTCAGCATGAGCAATGTGTGACTTATATAGACAAGATGAATCAGGCTCTTACTGTATTCAGCATGAGCAATGTGTGACTTATATAGACAAGATGAATCAAGTTCTTACTGTATTCAGCATGAGGAATGTGTGACTTATACAGACAAGATGAAACAAGTTCTTACTGTATTCAGCATGAGGAATGTGTGACTTATACAGACAAGATGAAACAAGTTCTTACTGTATTCAGCATGAGGAATGTGTGACTTATACAGACAAGGTGAAACAAGTTCTTACTGTATTCAGCATGAGGAATGTGTGACTTATACAGACAAGATGAAACAAGTTCTTACTGTATTCAGCATGAGCAATGTGTGACTTATATAGACAAGATGAATCAGGCTCTTACTGTATTCAGCATGAGCAATGTGTGACTTATATAGACAAGATGAAACAGGCTCTTACTGTATTCAGCATGAGCAATGTGTGACTTATATAGACAAGATGAAACAGGCTCTTTATTTATTCAGCATGAGCAATGTGTGACTTATATAGACAAGATGAAACAGGCTCTTACTGTATTCAGCATGAGCAATGTGTGACTTATATAGACAAGATGAAACAGGCTCTTACTGTATTCAGCATGAGCAATGTGTGACTTATATAGACAAGATGAAACAGGCTCTTACTGTATTCAGCATGAGCAATGTGTGACTTATAGATACAAGATGAAACAGGCTCTTACTGTATTCAGCATGAGCAATGTGTGACTTATATAGACAAGATGAAACAGGCTCTTACGGTATTCAGCATGAGCAATGTGTGACTTATATAGACAAGATGAAACAGGCTCTTACTGTATTCAGCATGAGGAATGTGTAACTTATACATACAAGATGAAACAAGCTCTTACTGTATGGAGCATGAGGAATGTGTGACTTATATAGACAAGATGAAACAAGCTCTTATTGTATTCAGCATGAGCAATGTGTAACTTATATAGACAAGATGAAACAAGCTCTTATTGTATTCAGCATGAGCAATGTGTGACTTATATAGACAAGATGAAACAAGTTCTTACTGTATTCAGCATGAGCAATGTGTGACTTATACAGACAAGGTGAAACAAGGCTCTTACTGTATTCAGCATGAGCAATGTGTGACTTATATAGACAAGATGAAATAGGCTCTTACTGTATTCAGCATGAGCAATGTGTGACTTATATAGACAAGATGAAACAGGCTCTTACTGTATTCAGCATGAGCAATGTGTGACTTATACAGACAAGGTGAAACAAGGCTCTTACTGTATTCAGCATAAGGAATGTGTGACTTATACAGACAAGGTGAAACAAGTTCTTACTGTATTCAGCATGAGGAATATGTGACTTATATAGACAAGATGTAACAAGCTCTTACTGTATTGAGCATGAGGAATGTGTGATTTATAGAGACAAGATGAAACAAGCCCTTACTGTATTGAGCATGAAAAATGTGTGACTTATATAGACAAGATGAAACAAGCTCTTACTGTATTGAGCATGAGGAACGTGTGATTTATGGAGACAAGATGAAACAAGTTCTTACTGTATTCAGCATGAGGAATGTCACTTATGCATACAAGAGGGAACAAGTTCTTACATAATTCAGCATGAGAAATGTGTGACTTATAGACACAAGATGAGACAAGTTCTTACTGTATTCAGCATGAGGAATGTGTGACTTATAGACACAAGATGAGACAAGTTCTTACTGTATTCAGCATGAGGAATGTGTGACTTATAGACACAAGATGAGACAAGTTCTTACTGTATTCAGCATGAGGAATGTGTGACTTATAGAGACAAAATGAAACAAGTTCTTACTGTATTCAGCATGAGGAATGTCTGACTTATAGACACAAGCTGAGACAACTTCTTACTGTATTCAGCATGAGGAATGTGTTACTTGTAGAGACAAGATGAAACAAGTTCTTACTGTAATCACCAGAAGGAATGTGTGACTTATAGACACAAGATGACACAAGTTCTTACTGTATTCACCGGAAGGAATGTTTGACATATAGACAAAAGATGAGACAAATTCTTACTGTATTCAGCATGAGGAATGTGTGACTTATAGAGACAAGATGAAACAAGTTCTTACTGTATTCACCAGAAGGAATGTTTGACATATAGACAAAAGATGAGACAAGTTCTTACTGTATTCAGCATGAGGAAAGTGTGACTTATAGACACAAGATGAGACAAGTTCTTACTGTATTCAGCATGAGGAATGTGTGACTTATAGATACAAGATGAGACAAGTTCTTGCTGTATTCAGCATGAGGAATGTGTCACTTATAGACACAAGATGAGACAAGTTCTTACTGTATTCAGCATGAGGAATGTGTGACTTATAGAGACAAGATGAAACAAGTTCTTACTGTATTCACCAGAAGGAATGTTTGACATATAGACAAAAGATGAGACAAGTTCTTACTGTATTCAGCATGAGGAAAGTGTGACTTATAGACACAAGATGAGACAAGTTCTTACTGTATTCAGCATGAGGAATGTGTGACTTATAGATACAAGATGAGACAAGTTCTTGCTGTATTCAGCATGAGGAATGTGTCACTTATAGACACAAGATGAGACAAGTTCTTACTGTATTCAGCATGAGGAATGTGTGACTTATAGAGACAAGATGAAACAAGTTCTTGCTGTATTCAATATGATACATGTGTGACTAATATAGACATATTGAAACAAGTTCTTACTGTATTCAATATGATACATGTAGGACTTATATAGACAATATGAAACAAATTCTTACTGTATTCAATACGACACATGTGTGACTTATATAGACAGGATGAAACAAGTTCTTACTGTATTCTGCATAGGGAATATCTGACTTATATAGACAATATTAATCAAGTTTTTACTGTATTCAGCATGACGAATGTGTGACTTATATAGGCAAGATGAAACAAGTTCTTACTGTATTCAGCATAGGGAATGTGTGACTTATATAGACAAGATGAGACAAGTTCTTACTGTATTCAATATGACACCTGTGTGACTTATAAAAACAAGATGAAACAAGCTCTTACTGTATTCAGCATGAGGAATGTGTTGACTTATATACACAACATGAAACATGTTCTTACCTTATTCAGCATGAGGAATGTGTGACTTATATAGACAAGATGAAACAAGTTCTTACCTTATTCAGCATGAGGAATGTGTGACTTATATAGACAAGATGAAACAAGTTCTTACCTTATTCAGCATGAGGAATGTGTGACTTATATAGACAAGATGAAACAAGTTCTTACCTTATTCAGCATGAGGAATGTGTGACATATACAGACAAGATGAAACAAGTTCCTACCTTATTCAGCATGAGGAATGTGTGACATATACAGACAAGATGAAACAAGTTCTTACCTTATTCAGCATGAGGAATGTGTGACATATACAGACAAGATGAAACAAGTTCTTACCTTATTCAGCATGAGGAATGTGTGACATATACAGACAAGATGAAACAAGTTCTTACCTTATTCAGCATGAGGAATGTGTGACTTATATAGACAATATGAAACAAGTTCTTACCTTATTCAGCATGAGGAATGTGTGACTTATATAGACAATATGAAACAAGTTCTTACCTTATTCAGCATGAGGAATGTGTGACTTATATATACAAGATGAAACAAGTTCTTACTGTATTCAGCATGAGGAATGTGTTGACTTATATACACAACATGAAACATGTTCTTACCTTATTCAGCATGAGGAATGTGTGATTTATATAGACAAGATGAAACAAGTTCTTACTTTATTCAGCATGAGGAATGTGTGACTTATATACACAAGATGAAACAAGTTCTTACTGTATTCAGCATGAGGAATGTGTTGAATTATATAGACAATATTAATCAAGTTTTTACTGTATTCAGCATGAAGTATGTGTGACTTATATGGGCAAGATGAAACAAGCTCTGACTGTATTGAGCATGAAGAATGTGTGACTTATATAGACACGATGAAACAAGCTCTTACTTTATTGAGCATGAGGAATGTGTGACTTATATACACAAGATGAAACAAGCTCTTACTTTATCCAGCATGAGGAATGTGTGACTTATATAGACAAGATGAAACAAGCTCTTACTGTATTGAGCATGAGGAATGTGTGACTTATATACACAAGATGAAACAAGCTCTTACTGTATTGAGCATGAGGAATGTGTGACTTATATACACAAGATGAAACAAGCTCTTACTTTATTGAGCATGAGGAATGTGTGACTTATATACACAAGATGAAACAAGCTCTTACTGTATTGAGCATGAGGAATGTGTGACTTATATAGACAAGATGAAACAAGCTCTTACTTTATTGAGCATAAGGAATGTGTGACTTATATACACAAGATGAAACAAGCTCTTACTTTATTGAGCATGAGGAATGTGTGACTTATATACACAAGATGAAACAAGCTCTTACTTTATTGAGCATGAGGAATGTTTGACTTATATACACAAGATGAAACAAGCTCTTACTGTATTGAGCATGAGGAATGTGTGACTTATATAGACAAGATGAAACAAGCTCTTACTGTATTGAGCATGAGGAATGTGTGACTTATATACACAAGATGAAACAAGCTCTTACTGTATTGAGCATGAGGAATGTGTGACTTATATACACAAGATGAAACAAGCTCTTACTGTATTGAGCATGAGGAATGTGTGACTTATATACACAAGATGAAACAAGCTCTTACTTTATCCAGCATGAGGAATGTGTGACTTATATACACAAGATGAAACAAGCTCTTACTGTATTGAGCATGAGGAATGTGTGACTTATATACACAAGATGAAACAAGCTCTTACTGTATTGAGCATGAGGAATGTGTGACTTATATACACAAGATGAAACAAGCTCTTACTTTATTGAGCATGAAGAATGTGTTGACTTATATAGACAAGATGAAACAAGTTCTTACTTTATTCAGCATGAGGAATGTGTTGACTTATATAGACAAGATGAAACAAGGTCTTACTTTATCCAGCATGAGGAATGTGTGACTTATATACACAAGATGAAACAAGCTCTTACTTTATCCAGCATGAGGAATGTGTTGACTTATATAGACAAGATGAAACAGGCTCTTACTTTATTGAGCATGAGGAATGTGTTGACTTATATACACAAGATGAAACAGGCTCTTACTTTATCCAGCATGAGGAATGTGTTGACTTATATAGACAAGATGAAACAGGCTCTTACTTTATTGAGCATGAGGAATGTGTTGACTTATATAGACAAGATGAAACAAGCTCTTACTTTATTGAGCATGAGGAATGTGTTCACTTATATAGACAAGATGAAACAGGGTCTTACTTTATTGAGCATGAGGAATGTGTTGACTTATATAGACAAGATGAAACAGGCTCTTACTTTATTGAGCATGAGGAATGTGTTGACTTATAGAGACAAGATGAAACAAGCTCTTACTTTATCCAGCATGAGGAATGTGTTGACTTATATAGACAAGATGAAACAGGCTCTTACTTTATTGAGCATGAGGAATGTGTTGACTTATATAGACAAGATACAACAAGCTCTTACTTTATCCAGCATGAGGAATGTGTTGACTTATATAGACAAGATACAACAAGCTCTTACTTTATTGAGCATGAGGAATGTGTTGACTTATATAGACAAGATGAAACAAGCTCTTACTTTATTGAGCATGAGGAATGTGTGACTTATATAGACAAGATGAAACAAGCTCTTACTTTATCCAGCATGAGGAATGTGTGACTTATATAGACAAGATGAAACAAGCTCTTACTTTATTGAGCATGAGGAATGTGTGACTTATATACACAAGATGAAACAAGCTCTTACTTTATCCAGCATGAGGAATGTGTGACTTATATACACAAGATGAAACAAGCTCTTACTTTATCCAGCATGAGGAATGTGTGACTTATATAGACAAGATGAAACAAGCTCTTACTTTATTCAGCATGAGGAATGTGTGACTTATATACACAAGATGAAACAAGCTCTTACTTTATCCAGCATGAGGAATGTGTGACTTATATACACAAGATGAAACAAGCTCTTACTTTATTCAGCATGAGGAATGTGTGACTTATATACACAAGATGAAACAAGCTCTTACTTTATTGATCATGAGGAATGTGTGAGTTATATAGACACGATGAAACAAGCTCTTACTTTATTGAGCATGAGGAATGTGTGACTTATATACACAAGATGAAACAAGCTCTTACTGTATTCAGCATGAGGAATGTGTGACTTATATACACAAGATGAAACAAGCTCTTACTGTATTGAGCATGAGGAATGTGTGACTTATATACACAAGATGAAACAAGCTCTTACTTTATTGATCATGAGGAATGTGTGACTTATATACACAAGATGAAACAAGCTCTTACTTTATTCAGCATGAGGAATGTGTGACTTATATAGACAAGATGAAACAAGCTCTTACTTTATTGAGCATGAGGAATGTGTGACTTATATAGACAAGATGAAACAAGTTCTTACTGTATTCAGCATGAGGAATGTGTGACTTATATACACAAGATGAAACAAGCTCTTACTGTATTGAGCATGAGGAATGTGTGACTTATATACACAAGATGAAACAAGTTCTTACTGTATTCAGCATGAGGAATGTGTGACTTATATACACAAGATGAAACAAGCTCTTACTGTATTCAGCATGAGGAATGTGTGACTTATATAGACACGATGAAACAAGCTCTTACTTTATGCTGCATGTGGAATGTGTGACTTATATAGACAAGATGAAACAAGCTCTTACTTTATTCAGCATGAGGAATGTGTTGACTTATATACACAAGATGAAACAAGTTCTTACTTTATTGAGCATGAGGAATGTGTGACTTATAGAGACAAGATGAAACAAGCTCTTACTTTATTCAGCATGAGGAATGTGTTGACTTATATACACAAGATGAAACAAGTTCTTACTTTATTGAGCATGAGGAATGTGTGACTTATAGAGACAAGATGAAACAAGCTCTTACTTTATTGAGCATGAGGAATGTGTTGACTTATATACACAAGATGAAACAAGCTCTTACTTTATTGAGCATGAGGAATGTGTGACTTATATAGACACGATGAAACAAGTTCTTACCTTATTCAGCATGAGGAATGTGTGACTTATAGAGACAAGATGAAACAAGCTCTTACTTTATTGAGCATGAGGAATGTGTTGACTTATATACACAAGATGAAACAAGTTCTTACTTTATTCAGCATGAGGAATGTGTTGACTTATATACACAAGATGAAACAAGCTCTTACTTTATTGAGCATGAGGAATGTGTTGACTTATATACACAAGATGAAACAAGCTCTTACTTTATTGAGCATGAGGAATGTGTTGACTTATATACACAAGATGAAACAAGTTCTTACTTTATTGAGCATGAGGAATGTGTTGACTTATATACACAAGATGAAACAAGTTCTTACTTTATTCAGCATGAGGAATGTGTTGACTTATATACACAAGATGAAACAAGCTCTTACTTTATTGAGCATGAGGAATGTGTTGACTTATATACACAAGATGAAACAAGCTCTTACTTTATTGAGCATGAGGAATGTGTGACTTATATACACAAGATGAAACAAGCTCTTACTTTATTGAGCATGAGGAATGTGTTGACTTATATACACAAGATGAAACAAGCTCTTACTTTATTGAGCATGAGGAATGTGTGACTTATATACACAAGATGAAACAAGCTCTTACTTTATTGAGCATGAGGAATGTGTGACTTATATACACAAGATGAAACAAGTTCTTACTTTATTGAGCATGAGGAATGTGTTGACTTATATACACAAGATGAAACAAGCTCTTACTTTATTCAGCATGAGGAATGTGTTGACTTATATACACAAGATGAAACAAGTTCTTACCTTATTCAGCATGACGAATGTGTGACTTATACATACAAGATGAAACAAGCTCTTACTTTATTGAGCATGAGGAATGTGTTGACTTATATACACAAGATGAAACAAGTTCTTACCTTATTCAGCATGAAGAATGTGTGACTTATAGAGACAAGATGAAACAAGCTCTTACTTTATTGAGCATGAGGAATGTGTTGATTTATATACACAAGATGAAACAAGTTCTTACTTTATTCAGCATGAGGAATGTGTTGACTTATATACACAAGATGAAACAAGTTCTTACTTTATTCAGCATGAGGAATGTGTTGACTTATATACACAAGATGAAACAAGCTCTTACTTTATTCAGCATGAGGAATGTGTTGACTTATATACACAAGATGAAACAAGTTCTTACTTTATTCAGCATGAGGAATGTGTTGACTTATATACACAAGATGAAACAAGCTCTTACTTTATTGAGCATGAGGAATGTGTGACTTATATACACAAGATGAAACAAGTTCTTACTTTATTGAGCATGAGGAATGTGTTGACTTATATACACAAGATGAAACAAGCTCTTACTTTATTGAGCATGAGGAATGTGTTGACTTATATACACAAGATGAAACAAGCTCTTACTTTATTGAGCATGAGGAATGTGTTGACTTATATACACAAGATGAAACAAGTTCTTACTTTATTGAGCATGAGGAATGTGTTGACTTATAGAGACAAGATGAAACAAGTTCTTACTTTATCCAGCATGAGGAATGTGTGACTTATATAGACAAGATGAAACAAGTTCTTACTTTATTAAGCATGAGGAATGTGTGACTTATATAGACAAGATGAAACAAGCTCTTACTTTATTAAGCATGAGGAATGTGTGACTTATATAGACAAGATGAAACAAGCTCTTACTTTATTCAGCATGAGGAATGTGTGACTTATATACACAAGATGAAACAAGCTCTTACTGTATTCAGCATGAGGAATGTGTGACTTATATAGACACGATGAAACAAGCTCTTACTTTATTCAGCATGTGGAATGTGTGACTTATATAGACAAGATGAAACAAGCTCTTACTTTATTGAGCATGAGGAATGTGTGACTTATATAGACAAGATGAAACAAGCTCTTACTTTATTGAGCATGAGGAATGTGTGACTTATATAGACAAGATGAAACAAGCTCTTACTTTATTGAGCATGAGGAATGTGTGACTTATATAGACAAGATGAAACAAGCTCTTACTTTATTCAGCATGAGGAATGTGTGACTTATATAGACAAGATGAAACAAGTTCTTACTGTATTCAGCATGAGGAATGTGTGACTTATATAGACAAGATGAAACAAGCTCTTACTTTATTGAGCATGAGGAATGTGTGACTTATATAGACAAGATGAAACAAGCTCTTACTTTATTGAGCATGAAGAATGTGTGACTTATATAGACAAGATGAAACAATCTCTTACTTTATTGAGCATGAAGAATGTGTGACTTATATAGACAAGATGAAACAAGCTCTTACTTTATTGAGCATGAGGAATGTGTGACTTATATAGACAAGATGAAACAAGCTCTTACTTTATTGAGCATGAGGAATGTGTGACTTATATAGACAAGATGAAACAAGCTCTTACTGTATTCAGCATGAGGAATGTGTGACTTATATAGACAAGATGAAACAAGCTCTTCCTTTATTGAGCATGAGGAATGTGTGACTTATATAGACAAGATGAAACAAGCTCTTACTTTATTAAGCATGAGGAATGTGTGACTTATATAGACAAGATGAAACAAGCTCTTACTTTATTGAGCTTGTGGAATGTGTGACTTATATAGACAAGATGAAACAAGCTCTTACTTTATTCAGCATGAGGAATGTGTGACTTATATAGACAAGATGAAACAAGCTCTTACTTTATTGAGCATGTGGAATGTGTGACTTATATAGACAAGATGAAACAAGCTCTTACTTTATTCAGCATGAGGAATGTGTGACTTATATAGACAAGATGAAACAAGCTCTTACTTTATTCAGCATGTGGAATGTGTGACTTATATAGACAAGATGAAACAAGCTCTTACTTTATTCAGCATGAGGAATGTGTGACTTATATAGACAAGATGAAACAAGCTCTTACTGTATTCAGCATGAGGAATGTGTGACTTATATAGACAAGATGAAACAAGCTCTTACTGTATTCAGCATGAGGAATGTGTGACTTATATAGACAAGATGAAACAAGCTCTTACTTTATTGAGCATGAGGAATGTGTTGACTTATATAGACAAGATGAAACAAGCTCTTACTGTATTCAGCATGAGGAATGTGTGACTTATATAGACAAGATGAAACAAGTTCTTACTTTATTCAGCATGAGGAATGTGTGACTTATATACACAAGATGAAACAAGCTCTTACTTTATTAAGCATGAGGAATGTGTGACTTATATACACAAGATGAAACAAGCTCTTACTTTATTGAGCATGAGGAATGTGTGACTTATATACACAAGATGAAACAAGCTCTTACTTTATTGAGCATGAGGAATGTGTGACTTATATACACAAGATGAAACAAGCTCTTACTTTATTGAGCATGAGGAATGTGTGACTTATATAGACAAGATGAAACAAGCTCTTACTTTATTGAGCATGAGGAATGTGTGACTTATATACACAAGATGAAACAAGCTCTTACTTTATTGAGCATGAGGAATGTGTGACTTATATAGACAAGATGAAACAAGCTCTTACTTTATTCAGCATGAGGAATGTGTGACTTATATAGACAAGATGAAACAAGCTCTTACTTTATTCAGCATGAGGAATGTGTGACTTATATAGACAAGATGAAACAAGCTCTTACTTTATTGAGCATGAGGAATGTGTGACTTATATAGACAAGATGAAACAAGTTCTTACTTTATTCAGCATGAGGAATGTGTGACTTATATAGACAAGATGAAACAAGCTCTTACTGTATTGAGCATGAGGAATGTGTGACTTATATAGACAAGATGAAACAAGCTCTTACTTTATTCAGCATGAGGAATGTGTGACTTATATAGACAAGATGAAACAAGCTCTTACTTTATTGAGCATGAGGAATGTGTGACTTATATAGACAAGATGAAACAAGTTCTTACTTTATTCAGCATGAGGAATGTGTGACTTATATACAGAAGATGAAACAAGCTCTTACTTTATTGAGCATGAGGAATGTGTGACTTATATAGACAAGATGAAACAAGCTCTTACTTTATTCAGCATGAGGAATGTGTGACTTATATAGACAAGATGAAACAAGCTCTTACTTTATTCAGCATGAGGAATGTGTGACTTATATAGACAAGATGAAACAAGCTCTTACTTTATTGAGCATGAGGAATGTGTGACTTATATAGACAAGATGAAACAAGCTCTTACTTTATTGAGCATGAGGAATGTGTGACTTATATAGACAAGATGAAACAAGCTCTTACTTTATTCAGCATGAGGAATGTGTGACTTATATAGACAAGATGAAACAAGCTCTTACTTTATTGAGCATGAGGAATGTGTGACTTATATACACAAGATGAAACAAGCTCTTACTTTATTGAGCATGAGGAATGTGTGACTTATATAGACAAGATGAAACAAGCTCTTACTGTATTCAGCATGAGGAATGTGTGACTTATATAGACAAGATGAAACAAGCTCTTACTTTATTGAGCATGAGGAATGTGTGACTTATATAGACAAGATGAAACAAGCTCTTACTTTATTAAGCATGAGGAATGTGTGACTTATATAGACAAGATGAAACAAGCTCTTACTTTATTGAGCATGAAGAATGTGTGACTTATATACACAAGATGAAACAAGCTCTTACTTTATTGAGCATGAGGAATGTGTGACTTATATAGACAAGATGAAACAAGCTCTTACTTTATTCAGCATGAGGAATGTGTGACTTATATACACAAGATGAAACAAGCTCTTACTTTATTCAGCATGAAGAATGTGTGACTTATATAGACAAGATGAAACAAGCTCTTACTTTATTGAGCATGTGGAATGTGTGACTTATATAGACAAGATGAAACAAGCTCTTACTTTATTGAGCATGAGGAATGTGTGACTTATATACACAAGATGAAACAAGCTCTTACTTTATTGAGCATGAGGAATGTGTGACTTATATAGACAAGATGAAACAAGCTCTTACTTTATTGAGCATGTGGAATGTGTGACTTATATAGACAAGATGAAACAAGCTCTTACTTTATTGAGCATGAGGAATGTGTGACTTATATAGACAAGATGAAACAAGCTCTTACTTTATTGAGCATGAGGAATGTGTGACTTATATACACAAGATGAAACAAGCTCTTACTTTATTGAGCATGTGGAATGTGTGACTTATATAGACAAGATGAAACAAGCTCTTACTTTATTCAGCATGAAGAATGTGTGACATATACACAAGATGAAACAAGCTCTTACTTTATTGAGCATGTGGAATGTGTGACTTATATACACAAGATGAAACAAGCTCTTACTTTATTGAGCATGTGGAATGTGTGACTTATATAGACAAGATGAAACAAGCTCTTACTTTATTCAGCATGAAGAATGTGTGACATATATACACAAGATGAAACAAGCTCTTACTTTATTCAGCATGAAGAATGTGTGACTTATATACACAAGATGAAACAAGCTCTTACTTTATTCAGCATGAAGAATGTGTGACTTATATAGACAAGATGAAACAAGCTCTTACTTTATTCAGCATGAGGAATGTGTGACTTATATACACAAGATGAAACAAGCTCTTACTTTATTGAGCATGAGGAATGTGTGACTTATATAGACAAGATGAAACAAGCTCTTACTTTATTAAGCATGAAGAATGTGTGACTTATATACACAAGATGAAACAAGCTCTTACTGTATTCAGCATGAGGAATGTGTGACTTATGTAGACAAGATGAAACAAGCTCTTACTTTATTCAGCATGAGGAATATGTGACTTATGTAGACAAGATGAAACAAGCTCTTACTGTATTCAGCATGAGGAATATGTGACTTATATAGACAAGATGAAACAAGCTCTTACTGTATTCAGCATGAGGAATGTGTGACTTATATAGACAAGATGAAACAAGCTCTTACTGTATTCAGCATGAGGAATGTGTGACTTATATAGACAAGATGAAACAAGCTCTTACTGTATTCAGCATGAGGAATGTGTGACTTATACATACAAGATGAAACAAGCTCTTACTTTATTGAGCATGAGGAATGTGTGACTTATATAGACAAGATGAAACAAGCTCTTACTGTATTCAGCATGAGGAATGTGTGACTTATATAGACAAGATGAAACAAGCTCTTACTTTATTAAGCATGAGGAATGTGTGACTTATACATACAAGATGAAACAAGCTCTTACTTTATTAAGCATGAGGAATGTGTGACTTATATAGACAAGATGAAACAAGCTCTTACTTTATTAAGCATGAGGAATGTGTGACTTATATAGACAAGATGAAACAAGCTCTTACTTTATTAAGCATGAGGAACGTGTGACTTATATAGACAAGATGAAACAAGCTCTTACTTTATTAAGCATGAGGAATGTGTTGACTTATATAGACAAGATGAAACAAGCTCTTACTTTATCCAGCATGAGGAATGTGTGACTTATATAGACAAGATGAAACAAGCTCTTACTGTATTCAGTATGTGGAATGTGTGACTTATATAGACAAGATGAAACAAGCTCTTACTTTATCCAGCATGAGGAATGTGTGACTTATACATACAAGATGAAACAAACTCTTACTTTATTAAGCATGAGGAATGTGTTGACTTATATAGACAAGATGAAACAAGCTCTTACTTTATCCAGCATGAGGAATGTGTGACTTATATAGACAAGATGAAACAAGCTCTTACTGTATTCAGTATGTGGAATGTGTGACTTATATAGACAAGATGAAACAAGCTCTTACTGTATTCAGCATGAGGAATGTGTAACTTATACATACAAGATGAAACAAGCTCTTACAGTATTCAGCATGAGGAATGTGTGACTTATATAGACAAGATGAAACAAGCTCTTACTTTATTCAGCATGTGGAATGTGTGACTTATATACACAAGATGAAACAAGCTCTTACTGTATTCAGCATGAGGAATGTGTAACTTATATAGACAAGATACAACAAGCTCTTACTTTATTAAGCATGAAGAATGTGTGACTTATATAGACAAGATGAAACAAGCTCTTACTGTATTCAGCATGAGGAATGTGTGACTTATATAGACAAGATACAACAAGCTCTTACTTTATTAAGCATGAAGAATGTGTGACTTATATCGACAAGATGAAACAAGCTCTTACTGTATTCAGCATGAGGAATGTGTGACTTATATAGACAAGATGAAACAAGCTCTTACTGTATTCAGCATGAGGAATGTGTGACTTATATAGACAAGATGAAACAAGCTCTTACAGTATTCAGCATGAGGAATGTGTGACTTATATAGACAAGATGAAACAAGCTCTTACTTTATTCAGCATGTGGAATGTGTGACTTATATAGACAAGATGAAACAAGCTCTTACTGTATTCAGCATGAGGAATGTGTAACTTATATAGACAAGATACAACAAGCTCTTACTTTATTAAGCATGAAGAATGTGTGACTTATATAGACAAGATGAAACAAGCTCTTACTGTATTCAGCATGAGGAATGTGTGACTTATATAGACAAGATACAACAAGCTCTTACTTTATTAAGCATGAAGAATGTGTGACTTATATAGACAAGATGAAACAAGCTCTTACTGTATTCAGCATGAGGAATGTGTGACTTATATAGACAAGATACAACAAGCTCTTACTTTATTAAGCATGAAGAATGTGTGACTTATATACACAAGATGAAACAAGCTCTTACTGTATTCAGCATGAGGAATGTGTGACTTATATAGACAAGATACAACAAGCTCTTACTTTATTAAGCATGAAGAATGTGTGACTTATATAGACAAGATGAAACAAGCTCTTACTGTATTCAGCATGAGGAATGTGTGACTTATATAGACAAGATGAAACAAGCTCTTACTGTATTCAGCATGAGGAATGTGTAACTTATACATACAAGATGAAACAAGCTCTTACTGTATGGAGCATGAGGAATGTGTGACTTATACATACAAGATGAAACAAGCTCTTACTGTATTCAGCATGAGGAATGTGTGACTTATATAGACAAGATGAAACAAGCTCTTACTTTATTAAGCATGAAGAATGTGTGACTTATACATACAAGATGAAACAAGCTCTTACTTTATTAAGCATGAGGAATGTGTGACTTATACATACAAGATGAAACAAGCTCTTACATAATTCAGCATGAGGAATGTGTAACTTATACATACAAGATGAAACAAGCTCTTACATAATTCAGCATGAGGAATGTGTAACTTATACATACAAGATGAAACAAGCTCTTACTTTATTAAGCATGAAGAATGTGTGACTTATACATACAAGATGAAACAAGCTCTTACTTTATTAAGCATGAGGAATGTGTGACTTATACATACAAGATGAAACAAGCTCTTACATAATTCAGCATGAGGAATGTGTAACTTATACATACAAGATGAAACAAGCTCTTACATAATTCAGCATGAGGAATGTGTGACTTATACATACAAGATGAAACAAGCTCTTACTTTATTAAGCATGAAGAATGTGTAACTTATACATACAAGATGAAACAAGCTCTTACTTTATTCAGCATGAAGAATGTGTGACTTATACATACAAGATGAAACAAGCTCTTACTTTATTCAGCATGAGGAATGTGTGACTTATACATACAAGATGAAACAAGCTCTTACTTTATTAAGCATGAAGAATGTGTGACTTATATAGACAAGATGAAACAAGCTCTTACTGTATTCAGCATGAGGAATGTGTGACTTATATAGACAAGATGAAACAAGCTCTTACTGTATTCAGCATGAGGAATATGTGACTTATACATACAAGATGAAACAAGCTCTTACTTTATTGAGCATGAGGAATGTGTGACTTATACATACAAGATGAAACAAGCTCTTACTTTATTGAGCATGAGGAATGTGTGACTTATACATACAAGATGAAACAAGCTCTTACTTTATTCAGCATGAGGAATGTGTGACTTATATAGACAAGATGAAACAATCTCTTACTTTATTGAGCATGAGGAATGTGTGACTTATACATACAAGATGAAACAAGCTCTTACTTTATTCAGCATGAGGAATATGTGACTTATATAGACAAGATGAAAGAAGCTCTTACTTTATTAAGCATGAAGAATGTGTGACTTATATAGACAAGATGAAACAAGCTCTTACTGTATTCAGCATGAAGAATGTGTGACTTATATAGACAAGATGAAACAAGCTCTTACTTTATTAAGCATGAAGAATGTGTGACTTATATAGACAAGATGAAACAAGCTCTTACTGTATTCAGCATGAGGAATATGTGACTTATATAGACAAGATGAAACAAGCTCTTACTTTATTCAGCATGAGGAATGTGTGACTTATATAGACAAGATGAAACAAGCTCTTACTTTATTAAGCATGAAGAATGTGTGACTTATATAGACAAGATGAAACAAGCTCTTACTGTATTCAGCATGAGGAATGTGTGACTTATATAGACAAGATGAAACAAGCTCTTACTGTATTCAGCATGAGGAATGTGTGACTTATATAGACAAGATGAAACAAGCTCTTACTTTATTAAGCATGAAGAATGTGTGACTTATACATACAAGATGAAACAAGCTCTTACTTTATTAAGCATGAAGAATGTGTGACTTATACATACAAGATGAAACAAGCTCTTACTTTATTAAGCATGAAGAATGTGTGACTTATACATACAAGATGAAACAAGCTCTTACTTTATTAAGCATGAAGAATGTGTGACTTATACATACAAGATGAAACAAGCTCTTACTTTATTAAGCATGAAGAATGTGTGACTTATACATACAAGATGAAACAAGCTCTTACTTTATTAAGCATGAAGAATGTGTGACTTATACATACAAGATGAAACAAGCTCTTACTTTATTAAGCATGAAGAATGTGTGACTTATACATACAAGATGAAACAAGCTCTTACTTTATTAAGCATGAAGAATGTGTGACTTATACATACAAGATGAAACAAGCTCTTACTTTATTAAGCATGAAGAATGTGTGACTTATACATACAAGATGAAACAAGCTCTTACTTTATTGAGCATGAGGAATGTGTTGACTTATATACACAAGATGAAACAAGCTCTTACTTTATTCAGCATGAGGAATATGTGACTTATATACACAAGATGAAACAAGCTCTTACTTTATTCAGCATGAGGAATATGTGACTTATATACACAAGATGAAACAAGCTCTTACTTTATTGAGCATGAGGAATGTGTGACTTATATAGACAAGATGAAACAAGCTCTTACTGTATTCAGCATGAGGAATGTGTGACTTATATACACAAGATGAAACAAGCTCTTACTTTATTCAGCATGAGGAATATGTGACTTATATACATACAAGATGAAACAAGCTCTTACTTTATTGAGCATGAGGAATGTGTGACTTATATAGACAAGATGAAACAAGCTCTTACTGTATTCAGCATGAGGAATATGTGACTTATATAGAGACAAGATGAAAAAAGCTCTTACTTTATCCAGCATGAGGAATATGTGACTTATATACACAAGATGAAACAAGCTCTTACTTTATCCAGCATGAGGAATGTGTGACTTATATAGACAAGATGAAACAAGCTCTTACTTTATTCAGCATGAGGAATGTGTGACTTATATACACAAGATGAAACAAGCTCTTACTTTATTCAGCATGAGGAATGTGTGACTTATATACACAAGATGAAACAAGCTCTTACTTTATTCAGCATGAGGAATGTGTGACTTATATACACAAGATGAAACAAGCTCTTACTTTATTCAGCATGAGGAATGTGTGACTTATATACACAAGATGAAACAAGCTCTTACTTTATTCAGCATGAGGAATATGTGACTTATGTAGACAAGATGAAACAAGCTCTTACTTTATTGAGCATGAGGAATGTGTGACTTATATAGACAAGATGAAACAAGCTCTTACTTTATTGAGCATGAGGAATGTGTGACTTATATACACAAGATGAAACAAGCTCTTACTTTATGCAGCATGAGGAATGTGTGACTTATATACACAAGATGAAACAAGCTCTTACTTTATTGAGCATGAGGAATGTGTGACTTATATACACAAGATGAAACAAGCTCTTACTTTATTGAGCATGAGGAATGTGTGACTTATATAGACAAGATGAAACAAGCTCTTACTTTATTGAGCATGAGGAATATGTGACTTATATACACAAGATGAAACAAGCTCTTACTTTATTGAGCATGAGGAATGTGTGACTTATATACACAAGATGAAACAAGCTCTTACTTTATTGAGCATGAGGAATGTGTGACTTATATAGACAAGATGAAACAAGCTCTTACTTTATTGAGCATGAGGAATATGTGACTTATATACACAAGATGAAACAAGCTCTTACTTTATTGAGCATGAGGAATATGTGACTTATATAGACAAGATGAAACAAGCTCTTACTTTATTCAGCATGAGGAATGTGTGACTTATGTAGACAAGATGAAACAAGCTCTTACTTTATTGAGCATGAGGAATGTGTGACTTATATAGACAAGATGAAACAAGCTCTTACTGTATTCAGCATGAGGAATATGTGACTTATGTAGACAAGATGAAACAAGCTCTTACTGTATTCAGCATGAGGAATGTGTGACTTATATAGACAAGATGAAACAAGCTCTTACTTTATTGAGCATGAGGAATGTGTGACTTATATAGACAAGATGAAACAAGCTCTTACTTTATTGAGCATGTGGAATGTGTGACTTATATAGACAAGATGAAACAAGCTCTTACTTTATTCAGCATGTGGAATGTGTGACTTATACATACAAGATGAAACAAGCTCTTACTTTATTGAGCATGAGGAATGTGTGACTTATACATACAAGATGAAACAAGCTCTTACTTTATTCAGCATGTGGAATGTGTGACTTATATAGACAAGATGAAACAAGCTCTTACTTTATTGAGCATGAGGAATGTGTGACTTATACATACAAGATGAAACAAGCTCTTACTTTATTGAGCATGAGGAATGTGTGACTTATACATACAAGATGAAACAAGTTCTTACTGTATTCAGCATGAGGAATGTGTTGACTTATATAGACAAGATGAAACAAGCTCTTACTTTATTGAGCATGTGGAATGTGTGACTTATATAGACAAGATGAAACAAGCTCTTACTTTATTGAGCATGAGGAATGTGTGACTTATATAGACAAGATGAAACAAGCTCTTACTTTATTGAGCATGAGGAATGTGTGACTTATATAGACAAGATGAAACAAGCTCTTACTGTATTCAGCATGAGGAATGTGTTGACTTATATAGACAAGATGAAACAAGCTCTTACTTTATTCAGCATGAGGAATGTGTTGACTTATATAGACAAGATGAAACAAGCTCTTACTTTATTGAGCATGAGGAATGTGTGACTTATATAGACAAGATGAAACAAGCTCTTACTTTATTGAGCATGAGGAATGTGTGACTTATATAGACAAGATGAAACAAGCTCTTACTTTATTGAGCATGAGGAATGTGTGACTTATATAGACAAGATGAAACAAGCTCTTACTTTATTGAGCATGAGGAATGTGTTGACTTATATAGACAAGATGAAACAAGCTCTTACTTTATTGAGCATGAGGAATGTGTGACTTATATACACAAGATGAAACAAGCTCTTACTTTATTGAGCATGAGGAATGTGTGACTTATATACACAAGATGAAACAAGCTCTTACTTTATTGAGCATGTGGAATGTGTGACTTATATAGACAAGATGAAACAAGCTCTTACTTTATTGAGCATGTGGAATGTGTGACTTATATAGACAAGATGAAACAAGCTCTTACTTTATTGAGTATGTGGAATGTGTGACTTATATAGACAAGATGAAACAAGCTCTTACTTTATTGAGCATGAGGAATATGTGACTTATATAGACAAGATGAAACAAGCTCTTACTTTATTAAGCATGAAGAATGTGTGACTTATATAGACAAGATGAAACAAGCTCTTACTGTATTCAGCATGAGGAATATGTGACTTATATAGACAAGATGAAACAAGCTCTTACTTTATTGAGCATGAAGAATGTGTGACTTATATAGACAAGATGAAACAAGCTCTTACTTTATTGAGCATGAAGAATGTGTGACTTATATAGACAAGATGAAACAAGCTCTTACTTTATTAAGCATGAAGAATGTGTGACTTATATAGACAAGATGAAACAAGCTCTTACTGTATTGAGTATGTGGAATGTGTGACTTCTATAGACAAGATGAAACAAGCTCTTACTGTATTGAGCATGAGGAATGTGTGACTTATATACACAAGATGAAACAAGCTCTTACTTTATTGAGTATGTGGAATGTGTGACTTATATAGACAAGATGAAACAAGCTCTTACTGTATTGAGCATGAGGAATGTGTGACTTATATAGACAAGATGAAACAAGCTCTTACTTTATTGAGCATGAGGAATGTGTGACTTATATAGACAAGATGAAACAAGCTCTTACTTTATTGAGCATGAGGAATGTGTGACTTATATAGACAAGATGAAACAAGCTCTTACTTTATTGAGCATGAGGAATGTGTGACTTATATAGACAAGCTGAAACAAGCTCTTACTTTATTGAGCATGAGGAATGTGTGACTTATACATACAAGATGAAACAAGCTCTTACTTTATTAAGCATGAAGAATGTGTGACTTATATACAAGATGAAACAAGCTCTTACTTTATTAAGCATGAAGAATGTGTGACTTATATAGACAAGATGAAACAAGCTCTTACTTTATTAAGCATGAAGAATGTGTGACTTATATAGACAAGATGAAACAAGCTCTTACTTTATTAAGCATGAAGAATGTGTGACTTATATACACAAGATGAAACAAGCTCTTACTTTATTGAGCATGAAGAATGTGTGACTTATATACACAAGATGAAACAAGCTCTTACTTTATGCAGCATGAGGAATGTGTGACTTATATACACAAGATGAAACAAGCTCTTACTTTATTGAGCATGAAGAATGTGTGACTTATATACACAAGATGAAACAAGCTCTTACTTTATGCAGCATGAAGAATGTGTGACTTATATACACAAGATGAAACAAGCTCTTACTTTATTGAGCATGAAGAATGTGTGACTTATATACACAAGATGAAACAAGCTCTTACTTTATGCAGCATGAAGAATGTGTGACTTATATACACAAGATGAAACAAGCTCTTACTTTATGCAGCATGAAGAATGTGTGACTTATATACACAAGATGAAACAAGCTCTTACTTTATGCAGCATGAAGAATGTGTGACTTATATACACAAGATGAAACAAGCTCTTACTTTATGCAGCATGAAGAATGTGTGACTTATATACACAAGATGAAACAAGCTCTTACTTTATTGAGCATGAAGAATGTGTGACTTATATACACAAGATGAAACAAGCTCTTACTTTATGCAGCATGAGGAATGTGTGACTTATATACACAAGATGAAACAAGCTCTTACTTTATTGAGCATGAAGAATGTGTGACTTATATACACAAGATGAAACAAGCTCTTACTTTATTGAGCATGAGGAATGTGTGACTTATATACACAAGATGAAACAAGCTCTTACTTTATTGAGCATGAAGAATGTGTGACTTATATACACAAGATGAAACAAGCTCTTACTTTATTGAGCATGAAGAATGTGTGACTTATATACACAAGATGAAACAAGCTCTTACTTTATTGAGCATGAAGAATGTGTGACTTATATACACAAGATGAAACAAGCTCTTACTTTATTGAGCATGAAGAATGTGTGACTTATATACACAAGATGAAACAAGCTCTTACTTTATTGAGCATGAAGAATCTGTGACTTATATACACAAGATGAAACAAGCTCTTACTTTATTGAGCATGAGGAATGTGTGACTTATATACACAAGATGAAACAAGCTCTTACTTTATTCAGCATGAAGAATGTGTGACTTATATAGACAAGATGAAACAAGCTCTTACTTTATTGAGCATGTGGAATGTGTGACTTATATAGACAAGATGAAACAAGCTCTTACTTTATTGAGCATGAGGAATGTGTGACTTATATACACAAGATGAAACAAGCTCTTACTTTATTGAGCATGAGGAATGTGTGACTTATATAGACAAGATGAAACAAGCTCTTACTTTATTGAGCATGTGGAATGTGTGACTTATATAGACAAGATGAAACAAGCTCTTACTTTATTGAGCATGAGGAATGTGTGACTTATATAGACAAGATGAAACAAGCTCTTACTTTATTGAGCATGAGGAATGTGTGACTTATATACACAAGATGAAACAAGCTCTTACTTTATTGAGCATGTGGAATGTGTGACTTATATAGACAAGATGAAACAAGCTCTTACTTTATTCAGCATGAAGAATGTGTGACATATACACAAGATGAAACAAGCTCTTACTTTATTCAGCATGAAGAATGTGTGACTTATATACACAAGATGAAACAAGCTCTTACTTTATTCAGCATGAAGAATGTGTGACTTATATAGACAAGATGAAACAAGCTCTTACTTTATTCAGCATGAGGAATGTGTGACTTATATACACAAGATGAAACAAGCTCTTACTTTATTGAGCATGAGGAATGTGTGACTTATATAGACAAGATGAAACAAGCTCTTACTTTATTAAGCATGAAGAATGTGTGACTTATATACACAAGATGAAACAAGCTCTTACTGTATTCAGCATGAGGAATGTGTGACTTATACATACAAGATGAAACAAGCTCTTACTTTATTCAGCATGAGGAATATGTGACTTATGTAGACAAGATGAAACAAGCTCTTACTGTATTCAGCATGAGGAATATGTGACTTATATAGACAAGATGAAACAAGCTCTTACTGTATTCAGCATGAGGAATGTGTGACTTATACATACAAGATGAAACAAGCTCTTACTTTATTCAGCATGAGGAATATGTGACTTATGTAGACAAGATGAAACAAGCTCTTACTTTATTCAGCATGAGGAATATGTGACTTATGTAGACAAGATGAAACAAGCTCTTACTGTATTCAGCATGAGGAATATGTGACTTATATAGACAAGATGAAACAAGCTCTTACTGTATTCAGCATGAGGAATGTGTGACTTATATAGACAAGATGAAACAAGCTCTTACTGTATTCAGCATGAGGAATGTGTGACTTATATAGACAAGATGAAACAAGCTCTTACTGTATTCAGCATGAGGAATGTGTGACTTATACATACAAGATGAAACAAGCTCTTACTTTATTGAGCATGAGGAATGTGTGACTTATATAGACAAGATGAAACAAGCTCTTACTGTATTCAGCATGAGGAATGTGTGACTTATATAGACAAGATGAAACAAGCTCTTACTTTATTAAGCATGAGGAATGTGTGACTTATACATACAAGATGAAACAAGCTCTTACTTTATTAAGCATGAGGAATGTGTGACTTATATAGACAAGATGAAACAAGCTCTTACTTTATTAAGCATGAGGAATGTGTGACTTATATAGACAAGATGAAACAAGCTCTTACTTTATTAAGCATGAGGAACGTGTGACTTATATAGACAAGATGAAACAAGCTCTTACTTTATTAAGCATGAGGAATGTGTGACTTATATAGACAAGATGAAACAAGCTCTTACTTTATCCAGCATGAGGAATGTGTGACTTATATAGACAAGATGAAACAAGCTCTTACTGTATTCAGCATGTGGAATGTGTGACTTATATAGACAAGATGAAACAAGCTCTTACTGTATTCAGCATGAGGAATGTGTAACTTATACATACAAGATGAAACAAGCTCTTACAGTATTCAGCATGAGGAATGTGTGACTTATATAGACAAGATGAAACAAGCTCTTACTTTATTCAGCATGTGGAATGTGTGACTTATATACACAAGATGAAACAAGCTCTTACTGTATTCAGCATGAGGAATGTGTAACTTATATAGACAAGATACAACAAGCTCTTACTTTATTAAGCATGAAGAATGTGTGACTTATATAGACAAGATGAAACAAGCTCTTACTGTATTCAGCATGAGGAATGTGTGACTTATATAGACAAGATACAACAAGCTCTTACTTTATTAAGCATGAAGAATGTGTGACTTATATAGACAAGATGAAACAAGCTCTTACTGTATTCAGCATGAGGAATGTGTGACTTATATAGACAAGATGAAACAAGCTCTTACTGTATTCAGCATGAGGAATGTGTGACTTATATAGACAAGATGAAACAAGCTCTTACAGTATTCAGCATGAGGAATGTGTGACTTATATAGACAAGATGAAACAAGCTCTTACTTTATTCAGCATGTGGAATGTGTGACTTATATAGACAAGATGAAACAAGCTCTTACTGTATTCAGCATGAGGAATGTGTGACTTATATAGACAAGATGAAACAAGCTCTTACTGTATTCAGCATGAGGAATGTGTGACTTATATAGACAAGATACAACAAGCTCTTACTTTATTAAGCATGAAGAATGTGTGACTTATATAGACAAGATGAAACAAGCTCTTACTGTATTCAGCATGAGGAATGTGTGACTTATATAGACAAGATACAACAAGCTCTTACTTTATTAAGCATGAAGAATGTGTGACTTATATACACAAGATGAAACAAGCTCTTACTGTATTCAGCATGAGGAATGTGTGACTTATATAGACAAGATACAACAAGCTCTTACTTTATTAAGCATGAAGAATGTGTGACTTATATAGACAAGATGAAACAAGCTCTTACTGTATTCAGCATGAGGAATGTGTGACTTATATAGACAAGATGAAACAAGCTCTTACTGTATTCAGCATGAGGAATGTGTAACTTATACATACAAGATGAAACAAGCTCTTACTGTATGGAGCATGAGGAATGTGTGACTTATACATACAAGATGAAACAAGCTCTTACTGTATTTAGCATGAGGAATGTGTGACTTATATAGACAAGATGAAACAAGCTCTTACTTTATTAAGCATGAAGAATGTGTGACTTATACATACAAGATGAAACAAGCTCTTACTTTATTAAGCATGAAGAATGTGTGACTTATATAGACAAGATGAAACAAGCTCTTACTTTATTAAGCATGAAGAATGTGTAACTTATACATACAAGATGAAACAAGCTCTTACATAATTCAGCATGAGGAATGTGTAACTTATACATACAAGATGAAACAAGCTCTTACTTTATTAAGCATGAAGAATGTGTGACTTATACATACAAGATGAAACAAGCTCTTACTGTATTCAGCATGAGGAATGTGTGACTTATATAGACAAGATGAAACAAGCTCTTACTGTATTCAGCATGAGGAATATGTGACTTATACATACAAGATGAAACAAGCTCTTACTTTATTGAGCATGAGGAATGTGTGACTTATACATACAAGATGAAACAAGCTCTTACTTTATTGAGCATGAGGAATGTGTGACTTATACATACAAGATGAAACAAGCTCTTACTTTATTCAGCATGAGGAATGTGTGACTTATATAGACAAGATGAAACAATCTCTTACTTTATTGAGCATGAGGAATGTGTGACTTATATAGACAAGATGAAACAAGCTCTTACTGTATTGAGCATGAGGAATGTGTGACTTATATAGACAAGATGAAACAAGCTCTTACTGTATTCAGCATGAGGAATATGTGACTTATATAGACAAGATGAAACAAGCTCTTACTTTATTAAGCATGAAGAATGTGTGACTTATATAGACAAGATGAAACAAGCTCTTACTGTATTCAGCATGAAGAATGTGTGACTTATATAGACAAGATGAAACAAGCTCTTACTTTATTAAGCATGAAGAATGTGTGACTTATATAGACAAGATGAAACAAGCTCTTACTGTATTCAGCATGAGGAATATGTGACTTATATAGACAAGATGAAACAAGCTCTTACTTTATTAAGCATGAAGAATGTGTGACTTATATAGACAAGATGAAACAAGCTCTTACTGTATTCAGCATGAGGAATGTGTGACTTATATAGACAAGATGAAACAAGCTCTTACTTTATTAAGCATGAAGAATGTGTGACTTATATAGACAAGATGAAACAAGCTCTTACTTTATTAAGCATGAAGAATGTGTGACTTATACATACAAGATGAAACAAGCTCTTACTTTATTAAGCATGAAGAATGTGTGACTTATACATACAAGATGAAACAAGCTCTTACTTTATTCAGCATGAGGAATATGTGACTTATACATACAAGATGAAACAAGCTCTTACTTTATTAAGCATGAAGAATGTGTGACTTATACATACAAGATGAAACAAGCTCTTACTTTATTAAGCATGAAGAATGTGTGACTTATACATACAAGATGAAACAAGCTCTTACTTTATTAAGCATGAAGAATGTGTGACTTATATAGACAAGATGAAACAAGCTCTTACTTTATTAAGCATGAAGAATGTGTGACTTATATAGACAAGATGAAACAAGCTCTTACTTTATTAAGCATGAAGAATGTGTGACTTATACATACAAGATGAAACAAGCTCTTACTTTATTCAGCATGAGGAATATGTGACTTATACATACAAGATGAAACAAGCTCTTACTTTATTAAGCATGAAGAATGTGTGACTTATACATACAAGATGAAACAAGCTCTTACTTTATTAAGCATGAAGAATGTGTGACTTATACATACAAGATGAAACAAGCTCTTACTTTATTAAGCATGAAGAATGTGTGACTTATACATACAAGATGAAACAAGCTCTTACTTTATTAAGCATGAAGAATGTGTGACTTATACATACAAGATGAAACAAGCTCTTACTTTATTAAGCATGAAGAATGTGTGACTTATACATACAAGATGAAACAAGCTCTTACTTTATTAAGCATGAAGAATGTGTGACTTATACATACAAGATGAAACAAGCTCTTACTGTATTCAGCATGAGGAATATGTGACTTATGTAGACAAGATGAAACAAGCTCTTACTTTATCCAGCATGAGGAATGTGTTGACTTATATACACAAGATGAAACAAGCTCTTACTTTATTCAGCATGAGGAATATGTGACTTATATACACAAGATGAAACAAGCTCTTACTTTATTCAGCATGAGGAATATGTGACTTATATACACAAGATGAAACAAGCTCTTACTTTATTGAGCATGAGGAATGTGTGACTTATATAGACAAGATGAAACAAGCTCTTACTGTATTCAGCATGAGGAATGTGTGATTTATATACACAAGATGAAACAAGCTCTTACTTTATTCAGCATGAGGAATATGTGACTTATGTAGACAAGATGAAACAAGTTCTTACTGTATTCAGCATGAGGAATGTGTGACTTATATACATACAAGATGAAACAAGCTCTTACTTTATTCAGCATGAGGAATGTGTGACTTATATAGACAAGATGAAACAAGCTCTTACTGTATTCAGCATGAGGAATATGTGACTTATGTAGACAAGATGAAACAAGCTCTTACTTTATCCAGCATGAGGAATATGTGACTTATATACACAAGATGAAACAAGCTCTTACTTTATTCAGCATGAGGAATATGTGACTTATATACACAAGATGAAACAAGCTCTTACTTTATTCAGCATGAGGAATGTGTGACTTATATACACAAGATGAAACAAGCTCTTACTTTATTCAGCATGAGGAATGTGTGACTTATATACACAAGATGAAACAAGCTCTTACTTTATTCAGCATGAGGAATATGTGACTTATGTAGACAAGATGAAACAAGCTCTTACTTTATTGAGCATGAGGAATGTGTGACTTATATACACAAGATGAAACAAGCTCTTACTTTATTGAGCATGAGGAATGTGTGACTTATATACACAAGATGAAACAAGCTCTTACTTTATTGAGCATGAGGAATGTGTGACTTATATAGACAAGATGAAACAAGCTCTTACTTTATTGAGCATGAGGAATATGTGACTTATATACACAAGATGAAACAAGCTCTTACTTTATTGAGCATGAGGAATGTGTGACTTATATACACAAGATGAAACAAGCTCTTACTTTATTGAGCATGAGGAATGTGTGACTTATATAGACAAGATGAAACAAGCTCTTACTTTATTGAGCATGAGGAATATGTGACTTATATACACAAGATGAAACAAGCTCTTACTTTATTGAGCATGAGGAATATGTGACTTATATAGACAAGATGAAACAAGCTCTTACTTTATTCAGCATGAGGAATGTGTGACTTATGTAGACAAGATGAAACAAGCTCTTACTTTATTGAGCATGAGGAATGTGTGACTTATATAGACAAGATGAAACAAGCTCTTACTGTATTCAGCATGAGGAATATGTGACTTATGTAGACAAGATGAAACAAGCTCTTACTGTATTCAGCATGAGGAATGTGTGACTTATATAGACAAGATGAAACAAGCTCTTACTTTATTGAGCATGAGGAATGTGTGACTTATATAGACAAGATGAAACAAGCTCTTACTTTATTGAGCATGTGGAATGTGTGACTTATATAGACAAGATGAAACAAGCTCTTACTTTATTGAGCATGAGGAATATGTGACTTATATAGACAAGATGAAACAAGCTCTTACTGTATTCAGCATGAGGAATGTGTGACTTATATATACAAGATGAAACAAGCTCTTACTTTATTCAGCATGTGGAATGTGTGACTTATATAGACAAGATGAAACAAGCTCTTACTTTATTGAGCATGAGGAATGTGTGACTTATACATACAAGATGAAACAAGCTCTTACTTTATTCAGCATGTGGAATGTGTGACTTATATAGACAAGATGAAACAAGCTCTTACTTTATTGAGCATGAGGAATGTGTGACTTATACATACAAGATGAAACAAGCTCTTACTTTATTGAGCATGAGGAATGTGTGACTTATACATACAAGATGAAACAAGTTCTTACTGTATTCAGCATGAGGAATGTGTTGACTTATATAGACAAGATGAAACAAGCTCTTACTTTATTGAGCATGTGGAATGTGTGACTTATATAGACAAGATGAAACAAGCTCTTACTTTATTGAGCATGAGGAATGTGTGACTTATATAGACAAGATGAAACAAGCTCTTACTTTATTGAGCATGAGGAATGTGTGACTTATATAGACAAGATGAAACAAGCTCTTACTGTATTCAGCATGAGGAATGTGTTGACTTATATAGACAAGATGAAACAAGCTCTTACTTTATTCAGCATGAGGAATGTGTTGACTTATATAGACAAGATGAAACAAGCTCTTACTTTATTGAGCATGAGGAATGTGTGACTTATATAGACAAGATGAAACAAGCTCTTACTTTATTGAGCATGAGGAATGTGTGACTTATATAGACAAGATGAAACAAGCTCTTACTTTATTGAGCATGAGGAATGTGTGACTTATATAGACAAGATGAAACAAGCTCTTACTTTATTGAGCATGAGGAATGTGTTGACTTATATAGACAAGATGAAACAAGCTCTTACTTTATTGAGCATGAGGAATGTGTGACTTATATACACAAGATGAAACAAGCTCTTACTTTATTGAGCATGAGGAATGTGTTGACTTATATAGACAAGATGAAACAAGCTCTTACTTTATTGAGCATGAGGAATGTGTGACTTATATAGACAAGATGAAACAAGCTCTTACTTTATTCAGCATGAGGAATGTGTTGACTTATATAGACAAGATGAAACAAGCTCTTACTTTATTCATCATGAGGAATGTGTGACTTATATAGACAAGATGAAACAAGCTCTTACTTTATTCAGCATGAGGAATGTGTTGACTTATATAGACAAGATGAAACAAGCTCTTACTTTATTGAGCATGAGGAATGTGTGACTTATATAGACAAGATGAAACAAGCTCTTACTTTATTGAGCATGAGGAATATGTGACTTATATAGACAAGATGAAACAAGCTCTTACTTTATTAAGCATGAAGAATGTGTGACTTATATAGACAAGATGAAACAAGCTCTTACTTTATTGAGCATGAAGAATGTGTGACTTATATAGACAAGATGAAACAAGCTCTTACTTTATTAAGCATGAAGAATGTGTGACTTATATAGACAAGATGAAACAAGCTCTTACTGTATTGAGTATGTGGAATGTGTGACTTATATAGACAAGATGAAACAAGCTCTTACTGTATTGAGCATGAGGAATGTGTGACTTATATACACAAGATGAAACAAGCTCTTACTTTATTGAGTATGTGGAATGTGTGACTTATATAGACAAGATGAAACAAGCTCTTACTGTATTGAGCATGAGGAATGTGTGACTTATATAGACAAGATGAAACAAGCTCTTACTTTATTGAGCATGAGGAATGTGTGACTTATATAGACAAGATGAAACAAGCTCTTACTGTATTGAGTATGAGGAATGTGTGACTTATATAGACAAGATGAAACAAGCTCTTACTTTATTCAGCATGAGGAATGTGTGACTTATATAGACAAGATGAAACAAGCTCTTACTTTATTCAGCATGAGGAATGTGTAACTTATACAGACAAGATGAAACAAGCTCTTACTTTATTGAGCATGTGGAATGTGTGACTTATATACACAAGATGAAACAAGCTCTTACTTTATTGAGCATGAGGAATGTGTGACTTATATAGACAAGATGAAACAAGCTCTTACTTTATTGAGCATGAGGAATGTGTGACTTATATAGACAAGATGAAACAAGCTCTTACTTTATTGAGCATGAGGAATGTGTGACTTATATAGACAAGCTGAAACAAGCTCTTACTTTATTGAGCATGAGGAATGTGTGACTTATACATACAAGATGAAACAAGCTCTTACTTTATTAAGCATGAAGAATGTGTGACTTATATAGACAAGATGAAACAAGCTCTTACTTTATTAAGCATGAAGAATGTGTGACTTATATAGACAAGATGAAACAAGCTCTTACTTTATTAAGCATGAAGAATGTGTGACTTATATAGACAAGATGAAACAAGCTCTTACTTTATTAAGCATGAAGAATGTGTGACTTATATACACAAGATGAAACAAGCTCTTACTTTATTGAGCATGAAGAATGTGTGACTTATATACACAAGATGAAACAAGCTCTTACTTTATTGAGCATGAGGAATGTGTAACTTATATACACAAGATGAAACAAGCTCTTACTTTATTGAGCATGAGGAATGTGTGACTTATATACACAAGATGAAACAAGCTCTTACTTTATTGAGCATGAGGAATGTGTAACTTATATACACAAGATGAAACAAGCTCTTACTTTATTGAGCATGAGGAATGTGTGACTTATATACACAAGATGAAACAAGCTCTTACTTTATGCAGCATGAGGAATGTGTGACTTATATACACAAGATGAAACAAGCTCTTACTTTATTGAGCATGAAGAATGTGTGACTTATATACACAAGATGAAACAAGCTCTTACTTTATTGAGCATGAAGAATGTGTGACTTATATACACAAGATGAAACAAGATCTTACTTTATTGAGCATGAAGAATGTGTGACTTATATACACAAGATGAAACAAGCTCTTACTTTATTGAGCATGAAGAATGTGTGACTTATATACACAAGATGAAACAAGCTCTTACTTTATTGAGCATGAGGAATGTGTGACTTATATACACAAGATGAAACAAGCTCTTACTTTATTGAGCATGAGGAATGTGTGACTTATATACACAAGATGAAACAAGCTCTTACTTTATTGAGCATGAAGAATGTGTGACTTATATACACAAGATGAAACAAGCTCTTACTTTATTGAGCATGAGGAATGTGTGACTTATATAGACAAGATGAAACAAGCTCTTACTTTATTGAGCATGAAGAATGTGTGACTTATATACACAAGATGAAACAAGCTCTTACTTTATTGAGCATGAAGAATGTGTGACTTATATACACAAGATGAAACAAGCTCTTACTTTATGCAGCATGAGGAATGTGTGACTTATATACACAAGATGAAACAAGCTCTTACTTTATTGAGCATGAAGAATGTGTGACTTATATACACAAGATGAAACAAGCTCTTACTTTATTGAGCATGAAGAATGTGTGACTTATATAGACAAGATGAAACAAGCTCTTACTTTATTGAGCATGAGGAATGTGTGACTTATATACACAAGATGAAACAAGCTCTTACTTTATTGAGCATGAGGAATGTGTGACTTATATAGACAAGATGAAACAAGCTCTTACTTTATTGAGCATGAGGAATGTGTGACTTATATAGACAAGATGAAACAAGCTCTTACTTTATTAAGCATGAAGAATGTGTGACTTATATACACAAGATGAAACAAGCTCTTACTTTATTCAGCATGAGGAATGTGTGACTTATATACACAAGATGAAACAAGCTCTTACTTTATTCAGCATGAGGAATGTGTGACTTATATACACAAGATGAAACAAGCTCTTACTTTATTCAGCATGTGGAATGTGTGACTTATATACACAAGATGAAACAAGCTCTTACTTTATTGAGCATGAAGAATGTGTGACTTATATAGACAAGATGAAACAAGCTCTTACTTTATTGAGCATGAGGAATGTGTGACTTATATACACAAGATGAAACAAGCTCTTACTTTATTGAGCATGAGGAATGTGTGACTTATATACACAAGATGAAACAAGCTCTTACTTTATTCAGCATGAGGAATGTGTTGACTTATACATACAAGATGAAACAAGCTCTTACTTTATTCAGCATGAGGAATGTGTGACTTATATACACAAGATGAAACAAGCTCTTACTTTATTCAGCATGAAGAATGTGTGACTTATATACACAAGATGAAACAAGCTCTTACTTTATTCAGCATGAGGAAGTGTGACTTATATACACAAGATGAAACAAGCTCTTACTTTATTAAGCATGAGGAATGTGTGACTTATACATACAAGATGAAACAAGCTCTTACTTTATTGAGCATGAGGAATGTGTGACTTATAGAGACAAGATGAAACAAGTTCTTACTGTATTCAGCATGAGGAATGTGTGACTTATAGAGACAAGATGAAACAAGCTCTTACTTTATTGAGCATGAGGAATGTGTGACTTATAGAGACAAGATGAAACAAGTTCTTACTGTATTCAGCATGAGGAATGTGTGACTTATATAGACAAGATGAAACAAGCTCTTACTTTATTCAGCATAAGGAATGTGTGACTTATATAGACAAGATGAAACAAGTTCTTACTGTATTCAGCATGAGGAATGTGTGACTTATATAGACAAGATGAAACAAGCTCTTACTGTATTCAGCATGAGGAATGTGTGACTTATATAGACAAGATGAAACAAGCTCTTACTTTATTGAGCATGAGGAATGTGTGACTTATATACACAAGATGAAACAAGCTCTTACTTTATTAAGCATGAAGAATGTGTGACTTATATAGACAAGATGAAACAAGCTCTTACTTTATTAAGCATGAAGAATGTGTGGCTTATATACACAAGATGAAACAAGCTCTTACTTTATTGAGCATGAAGAATGTGTGACTTATATACACAAGATGAAACAAGCTCTTACTTTATTGAGCATGAAGAATGTGTGCCTTATATACACAAGATGAAACAAGCTCTTACTTTATTGAGCATGAAGAATGTGTGACTTATATAGACAAGATGAAACAAGTTCTTACTTTATTGAGCATGAGGAATGTGTGACTTATATAGACAAGATGAAACAAGCTCTTACTTTATTGAGCATGAGGAATGTGTGACTTATATAGACAAGATGAAACAAGTTCTTACTGTATTGAGCATGAGGAATGTGTGACTTATATAGACAAGATGAAACAAGCTCTTACTTTATTGAGCATGAGGAATGTGTGACTTATATAGACAAGATGAAACAAGCTCTTACTTTATTGAGCATGAGGAATGTGTGACTTATATAGACAAGATGAAACAAGCTCTTACTTTATTGAGCATGAGGAATGTGTGACTTATATAGACAAGATGAAACAAGTTCTTACTGTATTGAGCATGAGGAATGTGTGACTTATATAGACAAGATGAAACAAGTTCTTACTTTATTGAGCATGAGGAATGTGTGACTTATATAGACAAGATGAAACAAGCTCTTACTTTATTGAGCATGAGGAATGTGTGACTTATATAGACAAGATGAAACAAGTTCTTACTTTATTGAGCATGAGGAATGTGTGACTTATATAGACAAGATGAAACAAGCTCTTACTTTATTGAGCATGAGGAATGTGTGACTTATATAGACAAGATGAAACAAGCTCTTACTTTATTGAGCATGAGGAATGTGTGACTTATATAGACAAGATGAAACAAGCTCTTACTTTATTGAGCATGAGGAATGTGTGACTTATATAGACAAGATGAAACAAGCTCTTACTTTATTGAGCATGAGGAATGTGTGACTTATATAGACAAGATGAAACAAGCTCTTACTTTATTGAGCATGAGGAATGTGTGACTTATATAGACAAGATGAAACAAGCTCTTACTTTATTGAGCATGAGGAATGTGTGACTTATATAGACAAGATGAAACAAGCTCTTACTTTATTGAGCATGAGGAATGTGTGACTTATATAGACAAGATGAAACAAGCTCTTACTTTATTGAGCATGAGGAATGTGTGACTTATATAGACAAGATGAAACAAGTTCTTACTGTATTCAGCATGAGGAATGTGTGACTTATATAGACAAGATGAAACAAGCTCTTACTGTATTCAGCATGAGGAATGTGTGACTTATATAGACAAGATGAAACAAGTTCTTACTGTATTCAGGAGGAGGAATGTGTGACTTATATAGACAAGATGAAACAAGCTCTTACTGTATTCAGCATGAGGAATGTGTTGACTTATAGAGACAAGATGAAACAAGCTCTTACTGTATTCAGCATGAGGAATGTGTGACTTATATAGACAAGATGAAACAAGTTCTTACTGTATTCAGCATGAGGAATGTGTTGACTTATATAGACAAGATGAAACAAGCTCTTACTGTATTCAGCATGAGGAATGTGTTGACTTATATAGACAAGATGAAACAAGTTCTTACTGTATTCAGCATGAGGAATGTGTTGACTTATATAGACAAGATGAAACAAGCTCTTACTTTATGCAGCATGAGGAATGTGTTGACTTATAGAGACAAGATGAAACAAGCTCTTACTGTATTGAGCATGAGGAATGTGTTGACTTATAGAGACAAGATGAAACAAGCTCTTACTGTATTGAGCATGAGGAATGTGTTGACTTATAGAGACAAGATGAAACAAGTTCTTACTGTATTCAGCATGAGGAATGTGTTGACTTATATAGACAAGATTAAACAAGCTCTTACTGTATTCAGCATGAGGAATGTGTTGACTTATAGAGACAAGATGAAACAAGCTCTTACTTTATTCAGCATGAGGAATGTGTGACTTATATAGACAAGATGAAACAAGCTCTTACTTTATTCAGCATGAGGAATGTGTGACTTATATACACAAGATGAAACAAGCTCTTACTTTATTCAGCATGAGGAATGTGTTGACTTATATAGACAAGATGAAACAAGCTCTTACTTTATTCAGCATGAGGAATGTGTGACTTATATACACAAGATGAAACAAGCTCTTACTTTATTCAGCATGAGGAATGTGTGACTTATATAGACAAGATGAAACAAGCTCTTACTTTATTCAGCATGAGGAATGTGTGACTTATATAGACAAGATGAAACAAGCTCTTACTTTATTGAGCATGAGGAATGTGTTGACTTATATAGACAAGATGAAACAAGCTCTTACTTTATTCAGCATGAGGAATGTGTGACTTATATAGACAAGATGAAACAAGTTCTTACTTTATTCAGCATGAGGAATGTGTGACTTATATAGACAAGATGAAACAAGTTCTTACTTTATTCAGCATGAGGAATGTGTGACTTATATAGACAAGATGAAACAAGTTCTTACTTTATTCAGCATGAGGAATGTGTGACTTATATAGACAAGATGAAACAAGCTCTTACTTTATTGAGCATGAGGAATGTGTGACTTATATAGACAAGATGAAACAAGTTCTTACTTTATTCAGCATGAGGAATGTGTGACTTATATAGACAAGATGAAACAAGTTCTTACTTTATTAAGCATGAGGAATGTGTGACTTATATAGACAAGATGAAACAAGTTCTTACTTTATTCAGCATGAGGAATGTGTGACTTATATAGACAAGATGAAACAAGCTCTTACTTTATTCAGCATGAGGAATGTGTGACTTATATACACAAGATGAAACAAGCTCTTACTTTATTGAGCATGAGGAATGTGTGACTTATATAGACAAGATGAAACAAGCTCTTACTTTATTCAGCATGAGGAATGTGTGACTTATATAGACAAGATGAAACAAGCTCTTACTTTATTAAGCATGAAGAATGTGTGACTTATATACACAAGATGAAACAAGCTCTTACTGTATTCAGCATGAGGAATGTGTGACTTATGTAGACAAGATGAAACAAGCTCTTACTTTATTCAGCATGAGGAATATGTGACTTATGTAGACAAGATGAAACAAGCTCTTACTGTATTCAGCATGAGGAATATGTGACTTATATAGACAAGATGAAACAAGCTCTTACTGTATTCAGCATGAGGAATGTGTGACTTATATAGACAAGATGAAACAAGCTCTTACTGTATTCAGCATGAGGAATGTGTGACTTATATAGACAAGATGAAACAAGCTCTTACTGTATTCAGCATGAGGAATGTGTGACTTATACATACAAGATGAAACAAGCTCTTACTTTATTGAGCATGAGGAATGTGTGACTTATATAGACAAGATGAAACAAGCTCTTACTGTATTCAGCATGAGGAATGTGTGACTTATATAGACAAGATGAAACAAGCTCTTACTTTATTAAGCATGAGGAATGTGTGACTTATACATACAAGATGAAACAAGCTCTTACTTTATTAAGCATGAGGAATGTGTGACTTATATAGACAAGATGAAACAAGCTCTTACTTTATTAAGCATGAGGAATGTGTGACTTATATAGACAAGATGAAACAAGCTCTTACTTTATTAAGCATGAGGAACGTGTGACTTATATAGACAAGATGAAACAAGCTCTTACTTTATTAAGCATGAGGAATGTGTGACTTATATAGACAAGATGAAACAAGCTCTTACTTTATCCAGCATGAGGAATGTGTGACTTATATAGACAAGATGAAACAAGCTCTTACTGTATTCAGCATGTGGAATGTGTAACTTATACATACAAGATGAAACAAGCTCTTACTTTATTCAGCATGAGGAATGTGTGACTTATACATACAAGATGAAACAAGCTCTTACTGTATTCAGCATGTGGAATGTGTGACTTATATAGACAAGATGAAACAAGCTCTTACTTTATTCAGCATGTGGAATGTGTGACTTATACATACAAGATGAAACAAGCTCTTACTGTATTCAGCATGAGGAATGTGTTGACTTATATAGACAAGATGAAATAAGCTCTTACTGTATTCAGCATGAGGAATGT
Source organism: Deroplatys truncata (assembly GCA_030765065.1). NCBI lineage: Eukaryota > Metazoa > Arthropoda > Insecta > Mantodea > Mantidae > Deroplatys > Deroplatys truncata. The sequence goes on along the minus strand of CM060986.1, from coordinate 4,127,650 downwards.
GTAACTTATATAGACAAGATACAACAAGCTCTTACTTTATTAAGCATGAAGAATGTGTGACTTATATAGACAAGATGAAACAAGCTCTTACTGTATTCAGCATGAGGAATGTGTGACTTATATAGACAAGATACAACAAGCTCTTACTTTATTAAGCATGAAGAATGTGTGACTTATATAGACAAGATGAAACAAGCTCTTACTGTATTCAGCATGAGGAATGTGTGACTTATATAGACAAGATACAACAAGCTCTTACTTTATTAAGCATGAAGAATGTGTGACTTATATACACAAGATGAAACAAGCTCTTACTGTATTCAGCATGAGGAATGTGTGACTTATATAGACAAGATACAACAAGCTCTTACTTTATTAAGCATGAAGAATGTGTGACTTATATAGACAAGATGAAACAAGCTCTTACTGTATTCAGCATGAGGAATGTGTGACTTATATAGACAAGATGAAACAAGCTCTTACTGTATTCAGCATGAGGAATGTGTAACTTATACATACAAGATGAAACAAGCTCTTACTGTATGGAGCATGAGGAATGTGTGACTTATACATACAAGATGAAACAAGCTCTTACTGTATTCAGCATGAGGAATGTGTGACTTATATAGACAAGATGAAACAAGCTCTTACTTTATTAAGCATGAAGAATGTGTGACTTATACATACAAGATGAAACAAGCTCTTACTTTATTAAGCATGAAGAATGTGTGACTTATATAGACAAGATGAAACAAGCTCTTACTTTATTAAGCATGAAGAATGTGTGACTTATACATACAAGATGAAACAAGCTCTTACTTTATTCAGCATGAGGAATGTGTGACTTATATATAAACAAGATGAAACAATCTCTTACTTTATTGAGCATGAGGAATGTGTGACTTATATAGACAAGATGAAACAAGCTCTTACTGTATTGAGCATGAGGAATGTGTGACTTATATAGACAAGATGAAACAAGCTCTTACTGTATTCAGCATGAGGAATATGTGACTTATATAGACAAGATGAAACAAGCTCTTACTTTATTAAGCATGAAGAATGTGTGACTTATATAGACAAGATGAAACAAGCTCTTACTGTATTCAGCATGAAGAATGTGTGACTTATATAGACAAGATGAAACAAGCTCTTACTTTATTAAGCATGAAGAATGTGTGACTTATATAGACAAGATGAAACAAGCTCTTACTGTATTCAGCATGAGGAATATGTGACTTATATAGACAAGATGAAACAAGCTCTTACTTTATTAAGCATGAAGAATGTGTGACTTATATAGACAAGATGAAACAAGCTCTTACTGTATTCAGCATGAGGAATGTGTGACTTATATAGACAAGATGAAACAAGCTCTTACTTTATTAAGCATGAAGAATGTGTGACTTATATAGACAAGATGAAACAAGCTCTTACTTTATTAAGCATGAAGAATGTGTGACTTATACATACAAGATGAAACAAGCTCTTACTTTATTAAGCATGAAGAATGTGTGACTTATACATACAAGATGAAACAAGCTCTTACTTTATTCAGCATGAGGAATATGTGACTTATACATACAAGATGAAACAAGCTCTTACTTTATTAAGCATGAAGAATGTGTGACTTATACATACAAGATGAAACAAGCTCTTACTTTATTAAGCATGAAGAATGTGTGACTTATACATACAAGATGAAACAAGCTCTTACTTTATTAAGCATGAAGAATGTGTGACTTATACATACAAGATGAAACAAGCTCTTACTTTATTAAGCATGAAGAATGTGTGACTTATACATACAAGATGAAACAAGCTCTTACTTTATTAAGCATGAAGAATGTGTGACTTATACATACAAGATGAAACAAGCTCTTACTTTATTAAGCATGAAGAATGTGTGACTTATACATACAAGATGAAACAAGCTCTTACTTTATTCAGCATGAAGAATGTGTGACTTATACATACAAGATGAAACAAGCTCTTACTTTATTAAGCATGAAGAATGTGTGACTTATACATACAAGATGAAACAAGCTCTTACTTTATTCAGCATGAAGAATGTGTGACTTATACATACAAGATGAAACAAGCTCTTACTTTATTAAGCATGAAGAATGTGTGACTTATACATACAAGATGAAACAAGCTCTTACTTTATTAAGCATGAAGAATGTGTGACTTATATAGACAAGATGAAACAAGCTCTTACTTTATTAAGCATGAAGAATGTGTGACTTATATAGACAAGATGAAACAAGCTCTTACTTTATTAAGCATGAAGAATGTGTGACTTATACATACAAGATGAAACAAGCTCTTACTTTATTAAGCATGAAGAATGTGTGACTTATACATACAAGATGAAACAAGCTCTTACTTTATTCAGCATGAGGAATATGTGACTTATACATACAAGATGAAACAAGCTCTTACTTTATTAAGCATGAAGAATGTGTGACTTATACATACAAGATGAAACAAGCTCTTACTTTATTAAGCATGAAGAATGTGTGACTTATACATACAAGATGAAACAAGCTCTTACTTTATTAAGCATGAAGAATGTGTGACTTATACATACAAGATGAAACAAGCTCTTACTTTATTAAGCATGAAGAATGTGTGACTTATACATACAAGATGAAACAAGCTCTTACTTTATTAAGCATGAAGAATGTGTGACTTATACATACAAGATGAAACAAGCTCTTACTTTATTAAGCATGAAGAATGTGTGACTTATACATACAAGATGAAACAAGCTCTTACTGTATTCAGCATGAGGAATATGTGACTTATGTAGACAAGATGAAACAAGCTCTTACTTTATCCAGCATGAGGAATGTGTTGACTTATATAGACAAGATGAAACAAGCTCTTACTTTATTCAGCATGAGGAATATGTGACTTATGTAGACAAGATGAAACAAGCTCTTACTTTATTCAGCATGAGGAATATGTGACTTATATACACAAGATGAAACAAGCTCTTACTTTATTCAGCATGAGGAATATGTGACTTATATACACAAGATGAAACAAGCTCTTACTTTATTGAGCATGAGGAATGTGTGACTTATATAGACAAGATGAAACAAGCTCTTACTGTATTCAGCATGAGGAATGTGTGACTTATATACACAAGATGAAACAAGCTCTTACTGTATTCTGCATGAGGAATATGTGACTTATGTAGACAAGATGAAACAAGCTCTTACTTTATCCAGCATGAGGAATATGTGACTTATATACACAAGATGAAACAAGCTCTTACTTTATTCAGCATGAGGAATATGTGACTTATATACACAAGATGAAACAAGCTCTTACTTTATTCAGCATGAGGAATGTGTGACTTATATACACAAGATGAAACAAGCTCTTACTTTATTCAGCATGAGGAATGTGTGACTTATATACACAAGATGAAACAAGCTCTTACTTTATTCAGCATGAGGAATATGTGACTTATGTAGACAAGATGAAACAAGCTCTTACTTTATTGAGCATGAGGAATGTGTGACTTATATACACAAGATGAAACAAGCTCTTACTTTATTGAGCATGAGGAATGTGTGACTTATATAGACAAGATGAAACAAGCTCTTACTTTATTCAGCATGAGGAATGTGTGACTTATATACACAAGATGAAACAAGCTCTTACTTTATTGAGCATGAGGAATGTGTGACTTATATACACAAGATGAAACAAGCTCTTACTTTATTGAGCATGAGGAATGTGTGACTTATATAGACAAGATGAAACAAGCTCTTACTGTATTCAGCATGAGGAATGTGTTGACTTATATAGACAAGATGAAACAAGCTCTTACTTTATTCAGCATGAGGAATGTGTTGACTTATATAGACAAGATGAAACAAGCTCTTACTTTATTGAGCATGAGGAATGTGTGACTTATATAGACAAGATGAAACAAGCTCTTACTTTATTGAGCATGAGGAATGTGTGACTTATATAGACAAGATGAAACAAGCTCTTACTGTATTCAGCATGAGGAATGTGTTGACTTATATAGACAAGATGAAACAAGCTCTTACTTTATTCAGCATGAGGAATGTGTTGACTTATATAGACAAGATGAAACAAGCTCTTACTTTATTGAGCATGAGGAATGTGTGACTTATATAGACAAGATGAAACAAGCTCTTACTTTATTGAGCATGAGGAATGTGTGACTTATATAGACAAGATGAAACAAGCTCTTACTTTATTGAGCATGAGGAATGTGTGACTTATATAGACAAGATGAAACAAGCTCTTACTTTATTGAGCATGAGGAATGTGTTGACTTATATAGACAAGATGAAACAAGCTCTTACTTTATTGAGCATGAGGAATGTGTGACTTATATACACAAGATGAAACAAGCTCTTACTTTATTGAGCATGAGGAATGTGTTGACTTATATAGACAAGATGAAACAAGCTCTTACTTTATTGAGCATGAGGAATGTGTGACTTATATAGACAAGATGAAACAAGCTCTTACTTTATTCAGCATGAGGAATGTGTTGACTTATATAGACAAGATGAAACAAGCTCTTACTTTATTCAGCATGAGGAATGTCTGACTTATATAGACAAGATGAAACAAGCTCTTACTTTATTCAGCATGAGGAATGTGTTGACTTATATAGACAAGATGAAACAAGCTCTTACTTTATTGAGCATGAGGAATGTGTGACTTATATAGACAAGATGAAACAAGCTCTTACTTTATTGAGCATGAGGAATGTGTGACTTATATAGACAAGATGAAACAAGCTCTTACTTTATTGAGCATGAGGAATGTGTGACTTATATACACAAGATGAAACAAGCTCTTACTTTATTGAGCATGAGGAATGTGTGACTTATATACACAAGATGAAACAAGCTCTTACTTTATTGAGCATGTGGAATGTGTGACTTATATAGACAAGATGAAACAAGCTCTTACTTTATTGAGCATGTGGAATGTGTGACTTATATAGACAAGATGAAACAAGCTCTTACTTTATTGAGCATGAGGAATGTGTGACTTATATAGACAAGATGAAACAAGCTCTTACTTTATTGAGCATGTGGAATGTGTGACTTATATAGACAAGATGAAACAAGCTCTTACTTTATTGAGTATGTGGAATGTGTGACTTATATAGACAAGATGAAACAAGCTCTTACTTTATTAAGCATGAAGAATGTGTGACTTATATAGACAAGATGAAACAAGCTCTTACTTTATTGAGCATGAAGAATGTGTGACTTATATAGACAAGATGAAACAAGCTCTTACTTTATTAAGCATGAAGAATGTGTGACTTATATAGACAAGATGAAACAAGCTCTTACTGTATTGAGTATGTGGAATGTGTGACTTATATAGACAAGATGAAACAAGCTCTTACTGTATTGAGCATGAGGAATGTGTGACTTATATACACAAGATGAAACAAGCTCTTACTTTATTGAGTATGTGGAATGTGTGACTTATATAGACAAGATGAAACAAGCTCTTACTGTATTGAGCATGAGGAATGTGTGACTTATATAGACAAGATGAAACAAGCTCTTACTTTATTGAGCATGAGGAATGTGTGACTTATATAGACAAGATGAAACAAGCTCTTACTGTATTGAGTATGAGGAATGTGTGACTTATATAGACAAGATGAAACAAGCTCTTACTTTATTCAGCATGAGGAATGTGTGACTTATATAGACAAGATGAAACAAGCTCTTACTTTATTCAGCATGTGGAATGTGTGACTTATATAGACAAGATGAAACAAGCTCTTACTTTATTGAGCATGAGGAATGTGTGACTTATATAGACAAGATGAAACAAGCTCTTACTTTATTGAGCATGTGGAATGTGTGACTTATATACACAAGATGAAACAAGCTCTTACTTTATTGAGCATGAGGAATGTGTGACTTATATAGACAAGATGAAACAAGCTCTTACTTTATTGAGCATGTGGAATGTGTGACTTATATACACAAGATGAAACAAGCTCTTACTTTATTGAGCATGAGGAATGTGTGACTTATATAGACAAGATGAAACAAGCTCTTACTTTATTGAGCATGAGGAATGTGTGACTTATATAGACAAGATGAAACAAGCTCTTACTTTATTGAGCATGAGGAATGTGTGACTTATATAGACAAGCTGAAACAAGCTCTTACTTTATTGAGCATGAGGAATGTGTGACTTATACATACAAGATGAAACAAGCTCTTACTTTATTAAGCATGAAGAATGTGTGACTTATATAGACAAGATGAAACAAGCTCTTACTTTATTAAGCATGAAGAATGTGTGACTTATATAGACAAGATGAAACAAGCTCTTACTTTATTAAGCATGAAGAATGTGTGACTTATATAGACAAGATGAAACAAGCTCTTACTTTATTAAGCATGAAGAATGTGTGACTTATATACACAAGATGAAACAAGCTCTTACTTTCTTGAGCATGAAGAATGTGTGACTTATATACACAAGATGAAACAAGCTCTTACTTTATGCAGCATGAGGAATGTGTGACTTATATACACAAGATGAAACAAGCTCTTACTTTATTGAGCATGAAGAATGTGTGACTTATATACACAAGATGAAACAAGCTCTTACTTTATTGAGCATGAAGAATGTGTGACTTATATACACAAGATGAAACAAGCTCTTACTTTATTGAGCATGAAGAATGTGTGACTTATATACACAAGATGAAACAAGCTCTTACTTTATTGAGCATGAAGAATGTGTGACTTATATACACAAGATGAAACAAGCTCTTACTTTATTGAGCATGAAGAATGTGTGACTTATATACACAAGATGAAACAAGCTCTTACTTTATTGAGCATGAAGAATGTGTGACTTATATACACAAGATGAAACAAGCTCTTACTTTATTGAGCATGAGGAATGTGTGACTTATATAGACAAGATGAAACAAGCTCTTACTTTATTGAGCATGAAGAATGTGTGACTTATATACACAAGATGAAACAAGCTCTTACTTTATTGAGCATGAAGAATGTGTGACTTATATACACAAGATGAAACAAGCTCTTACTTTATTGAGCATGAAGAATGTGTGACTTATATACACAAGATGAAACAAGCTCTTACTTTATTGAGCATGAAGAATGTGTGACTTATATAGACAAGATGAAACAAGCTCTTACTTTATTGAGCATGAGGAATGTGTGACTTATATACACAAGATGAAACAAGCTCTTACTTTATTGAGCATGAGGAATGTGTGACTTATATAGACAAGATGAAACAAGCTCTTACTTTATTGAGCATGAGGAATGTGTGACTTATATAGACAAGATGAAACAAGCTCTTACTTTATTAAGCATGAAGAATGTGTGACTTATATACACAAGATGAAACAAGCTCTTACTTTATTCAGCATGAGGAATGTGTGACTTATATACACAAGATGAAACAAGCTCTTACTTTATTCAGCATGAAGAATGTGTGACTTATATACACAAGATGAAACAAGCTCTTACTTTATTCAGCATGAGGAATGTGTGACTTATATACACAAGATGAAACAAGCTCTTACTTTATTCAGCATGAAGAATGTGTGACTTATATACACAAGATGAAACAAGCTCTTACTTTATTAAGCATGAAGAATGTGTGACTTATATAGACAAGATGAAACAAGCTCTTACTTTATTCAGCATGAGGAATGTGTGACTTATATACACAAGATGAAACAAGCTCTTACTTTATTGAGCATGAGGAATGTGTTGACTTATATACACAAGATGAAACAAGCTCTTACTTTATTAAGCATGAGGAATGTGTGACTTATATACACAAGATGAAACAAGCTCTTACTTTATTGAGCATGAGGAATGTGTGACTTATAGAGACAAGATGAAACAAGTTCTTACTGTATTCAGCATGAGGAATGTGTGACTTATAGAGACAAGATGAAACAAGCTCTTACTTTATTGAGCATGAGGAATGTGTGACTTATAGAGACAAGATGAAACAAGTTCTTACTGTATTCAGCATGAGGAATGTGTGACTTATATAGACAAGATGAAACAAGCTCTTACTTTATTCAGCATGAGGAATGTGTGACTTATATAGACAAGATGAAACAAGTTCTTACTGTATTCAGCATGAGGAATGTGTGACTTATATAGACAAGATGAAACAAGCTCTTACTTTATTCAGCATGAGGAATGTGTGACTTATATAGACAAGATGAAACAAGCTCTTACTTTATTGAGCATGAGGAATGTGTGACTTATATACACAAGATGAAACAAGCTCTTACTTTATTAAGCATGAAGAATGTGTGACTTATATAGACAAGATGAAACAAGCTCTTACTTTATTAAGCATGAAGAATGTGTGGCTTATATACACAAGATGAAACAAGCTCTTACTTTATTGAGCATGAAGAATGTGTGACTTATATACACAAGATGAAACAAGCTCTTACTTTATTGAGCATGAAGAATGTGTGCCTTATATACACAAGATGAAACAAGCTCTTACTTTATTGAGCATGAAGAATGTGTGACTTATATAGACAAGATGAAACAAGTTCTTACTTTATTGAGCATGAGGAATGTGTGACTTATATAGACAAGATGAAACAAGCTCTTACTTTATTGAGCATGAGGAATGTGTGACTTATATAGACAAGATGAAACAAGTTCTTACTGTATTGAGCATGAGGAATGTGTGACTTATATAGACAAGATGAAACAAGCTCTTACTTTATTGAGCATGAGGAATGTGTGACTTATATAGACAAGATGAAACAAGCTCTTGCTTTATTGAGCATGAGGAATGTGTGACTTATATAGACAAGATGAAACAAGCTCTTACTTTATTGAGCATGAGGAATGTGTGACTTATATAGACAAGATGAAACAAGTTCTTACTGTATTGAGCATGAGGAATGTGTGACTTATATAGACAAGATGAAACAAGTTCTTACTTTATTGAGCATGAGGAATGTGTGACTTTAATAGACAAGATGAAACAAGCTCTTACTTTATTGAGCATGAGGAATGTGTGACTTATATAGACAAGATGAAACAAGTTCTTACTTTATTGAGCATGAGGAATGTGTGACTTATATAGACAAGATGAAACAAGCTCTTACTTTATTGAGCATGAGGAATGTGTGACTTATATAGACAAGATGAAACAAGCTCTTACTTTATTGAGCATGAGGAATGTGTGACTTATATAGACAAGATGAAACAAGCTCTTACTTTATTGAGCATGAGGAATGTGTGACTTATATAGACAAGATGAAACAAGCTCTTACTTTATTGAGCATGAGGAATGTGTGACTTATATATACAAGATGAAACAAGCTCTTACTTTATTGAGCATGAGGAATGTGTGACTTATATAGACAAGATGAAACAAGCTCTTACTTTATTGAGCATGAGGAATGTGTGACTTATATAGACAAGATGAAACAAGCTCTTACTTTATTGAGCATGAGGAATGTGTGACTTATATAGACAAGATGAAACAAGCTCTTACTTTATTGAGCATGAGGAATGTGTTGACTTATATAGACAAGATGAAACAAGCTCTTACTTTATTGAGCATGAGGAATGTGTGACTTATATAGACAAGATGAAACAAGCTCTTACTTTATTGAGCATGAGGAATGTGTGACTTATATAGACAAGATGAAACAAGCTCTTACTTTATTGAGCATGAGGAATGTGTTGACTTATATAGACAAGATGAAACAAGCTCTTACTTTATTGAGCATGAGGAATGTGTGACTTATATACACAAGATGAAACAAGCTCTTACTTTATTGAGCATGAGGAATGTGTTGACTTATATAGACAAGATGAAACAAGCTCTTACTTTATTGAGCATGAGGAATGTGTGACTTATATAGACAAGATGAAACAAGCTCTTACTTTATTCAGCATGAGGAATGTGTTGACTTATATAGACAAGATGAAACAAGCTCTTACTTTATTCAGCATGAGGAATGTCTGACTTATATAGACAAGATGAAACAAGCTCTTACTTTATTCAGCATGAGGAATGTGTTGACTTATATAGACAAGATGAAACAAGCTCTTACTTTATTGAGCATGAGGAATGTGTGACTTATATAGACAAGATGAAACAAGCTCTTACTTTATTGAGCATGAGGAATGTGTGACTTATATAGACAAGATGAAACAAGCTCTTACTTTATTGAGCATGAGGAATGTGTGACTTATATACACAAGATGAAACAAGCTCTTACTTTATTGAGCATGAGGAATGTGTGACTTATATACACAAGATGAAACAAGCTCTTACTTTATTGAGCATGAGGAATGTGTGACTTATATACACAAGATGAAACAAGCTCTTACTTTATTCAGCATGAGGAATGTGTGACTTATATACACAAGATGAAACAAGCTCTTACTTTATTGAGCATGTGGAATGTGTGACTTATATAGACAAGATGAAACAAGCTCTTACTTTATTGAGCATGTGGAATGTGTGACTTATATAGACAAGATGAAACAAGCTCTTACTTTATTGAGTATGTGGAATGTGTGACTTATATAGACAAGATGAAACAAGCTCTTACTTTATTGAGCATGAGAAATATGTGACTTATATAGACAAGATGAAACAAGCTCTTACTTTATTAAGCATGAAGAATGTGTGACTTATATAGACAAGATGAAACAAGCTCTTACTTTATTGAGCATGAAGAATGTGTGACTTATATAGACAAGATGAAACAAGCTCTTACTTTATTAAGCATGAAGAATGTGTGACTTATATAGACAAGATGAAACAAGCTCTTACTGTATTGAGTATGTGGAATGTGTGACTTATATAGACAAGATGAAACAAGCTCTTACTGTATTGAGCATGAGGAATGTGTGACTTATATACACAAGATGAAACAAGCTCTTACTTTATTGAGTATGTGGAATGTGTGACTTATATAGACAAGATGAAACAAGCTCTTACTGTATTGAGCATGAGGAATGTGTGACTTATATAGACAAGATGAAACAAGCTCTTACTTTATTGAGCATGAGGAATGTGTGACTTATATAGACAAGATGAAACAAGCTCTTACTGTATTGAGTATGAGGAATGTGTGACTTATATAGACAAGATGAAACAAGCTCTTACTTTATTGAGCATGAGGAATGTGTGACTTATACATACAAGATGAAACAAGCTCTTACTTTATTAAGCATGAAGAATGTGTGACTTATATAGACAAGATGAAACAAGCTCTTACTTTATTAAGCATGAAGAATGTGTGACTTATATAGACAAGATGAAACAAGCTCTTACTTTATTAAGCATGAAGAATGTGTGACTTATATAGACAAGATGAAACAAGCTCTTACTTTATTAAGCATGAAGAATGTGTGACTTATATACACAAGATGAAACAAGCTCTTACTTTATTGAGCATGAAGAATGTGTGACTTATATACACAAGATGAAACAAGCTCTTACTTTATGCAGCATGAGGAATGTGTGACTTATATACACAAGATGAAACAAGCTCTTACTTTATTGAGCATGAAGAATGTGTGACTTATATACACAAGATGAAACAAGCTCTTACTTTATTGAGCATGAAGAATGTGTGACTTATATACACAAGATGAAACAAGCTCTTACTTTATTGAGCATGAAGAATGTGTGACTTATATACACAAGATGAAACAAGCTCTTACTTTATTGAGCATGAAGAATGTGTGACTTATATACACAAGATGAAACAAGCTCTTACTTTATGCAGCATGAGGAATGTGTGACTTATATACACAAGATGAAACAAGCTCTTACTTTATTGAGCATGAAGAATGTGTGACTTATATACACAAGATGAAACAAGCTCTTACTTTATTGAGCATGAAGAATGTGTGACTTATATACACAAGATGAAACAAGCTCTTACTTTATTGAGCATGAAGAATGTGTGACTTATATACACAAGATGAAACAAGCTCTTACTTTATTGAGCATGAAGAATGTGTGACTTATATACACAAGATGAAACAAGCTCTTACTTTATGCAGCATGAGGAATGTGTGACTTATATACACAAGATGAAACAAGCTCTTACTTTATTGAGCATGAAGAATGTGTGACTTATATACACAAGATGAAACAAGCTCTTACTTTATTGAGCATGAAGAATGTGTGACTTATATACACAAGATGAAACAAGCTCTTACTTTATTGAGCATGAAGAATGTGTGACTTATATACACAAGATGAAACAAGCTCTTACTTTATTAAGCATGAAGAATGTGTTGACTTATATAGACAAGATGAAACAAGCTCTTACTTTATTGAGCATGAAGAATGTGTGACTTATATACACAAGATGAAACAAGCTCTTACTTTATTGAGCATGAAGAATGTGTGACTTATATAGACAAGATGAAACAAGCTCTTACTTTATTGAGCATGAGGAATGTGTGACTTATATACACAAGATGAAACAAGCTCTTACTTTATTGAGCATGAGGAATGTGTGACTTATATAGACAAGATGAAACAAGCTCTTACTTTATTGAGCATGAGGAATGTGTGACTTATATAGACAAGATGAAACAAGCTCTTACTTTATTAAGCATGAAGAATGTGTGACTTATATACACAAGATGAAACAAGCTCTTACTTTATTGAGCATGAGGAATGTGTGACTTATAGAGACAAGATGAAACAAGTTCTTACTGTATTCAGCATGAGGAATGTGTGACTTATATAGACAAGATGAAACAAGCTCTTACTTTATTCAGCATGAGGAATGTGTGACTTATATAGACAAGATGAAACAAGTTCTTACTGTATTCAGCATGAGGAATGTGTGACTTATATAGACAAGATGAAACAAGCTCTTACTTTATTCAGCATGAGGAATGTGTGACTTATATAGACAAGATGAAACAAGCTCTTACTTTATTGAGCATGAGGAATGTGTGACTTATATACACAAGATGAAACAAGCTCTTACTTTATTAAGCATGAAGAATGTGTGACTTATATAGACAAGATGAAACAAGCTCTTACTTTATTAAGCATGAAGAATGTGTGGCTTATATACACAAGATGAAACAAGCTCTTACTTTATTGAGCATGAAGAATGTGTGACTTATATACACAAGATGAAACAAGCTCTTACTTTATTGAGCATGAAGAATGTGTGCCTTATATACACAAGATGAAACAAGCTCTTACTGTATTGAGCATGAGGAATGTGTTGACTTATATAGACAAGATGAAACAAGTTCTTACTTTATTGAGCATGAGGAATGTGTGACTTATATAGACAAGATGAAACAAGCTCTTACTTTATTGAGCATGAGGAATGTGTGACTTATATAGACAAGATGAAACAAGTTCTTACTGTATTGAGCATGAGGAATGTGTGACTTATATAGACAAGATGAAACAAGCTCTTACTTTATTGAGCATGAGGAATGTGTGACTTATATAGACAAGATGAAACAAGCTCTTACTTTATTGAGCATGAGGAATGTGTGACTTATATAGACAAGATGAAACAAGCTCTTACTTTATTGAGCATGAGGAATGTGTGACTTATATAGACAAGATGAAACAAGTTCTTACTGTATTGAGCATGAGGAATGTGTGACTTATATAGACAAGATGAAACAAGTTCTTACTTTATTGAGCATGAGGAATGTGTGACTTATATAGACAAGATGAAACAAGCTCTTACTTTATTGAGCATGAGGAATGTGTGACTTATATAGACAAGATGAAACAAGGTCTTACTTTATTGAGCATGAGGAATGTGTGACTTATATAGACAAGATGAAACAAGCTCTTACTTTATTGAGCATGAGGAATGTGTGACTTATATAGACAAGATGAAACAAGCTCTTACTTTATTGAGCATGAGGAATGTGTGACTTATATAGACAAGATGAAACAAGCTCTTACTTTATTGAGCATGAGGAATGTGTGACTTATATAGACAAGATGAAACAAGCTCTTACTTTATTGAGCATGAGGAATGTGTGACTTATATAGACAAGATGAAACAAGCTCTTACTTTATTGAGCATGAGGAATGTGTGACTTATATAGACAAGATGAAACAAGCTCTTACTTTATTGAGCATGAGGAATGTGTGACTTATATAGACAAGATGAAACAAGCTCTTACTTTATTGAGCATGAGGAATGTGTGACTTATATAGACAAGATGAAACAAGCTCTTACTTTATTGAGCATGAGGAATGTGTGACTTATATAGACAAGATGAAACAAGTTCTTACTGTATTCAGCATGAGGAATGTGTGACTTATATAGACAAGATGAAACAAGCTCTTACTGTATTCAGCATGAGGAATGTGTGACTTATATAGACAAGATGAAACAAGTTCTTACTGTATTCAGGAGGAGGAATGTGTGACTTATATAGACAAGATGAAACAAGCTCTTACTGTATTCAGCATGAGGAATGTGTTGACTTATAGAGACAAGATGAAACAAGCTCTTACTGTATTCAGCATGAGGAATGTGTGACTTATATAGACAAGATGAAACAAGTTCTTACTGTATTCAGCATGAGGAATGTGTTGACTTATATAGACAAGATGAAACAAGCTCTTACTGTATTCAGCATGAGGAATGTGTTGACTTATATAGACAAGATGAAACAAGTTCTTACTGTATTCAGCATGAGGAATGTGTTGACTTATATAGACAAGATGAAACAAGCTCTTACTTTATGCAGCATGAGGAATGTGTTGACTTATAGAGACAAGATGAAACAAGCTCTTACTGTATTGAGCATGAGGAATGTGTTGACTTATAGAGACAAGATGAAACAAGCTCTTACTGTATTGAGCATGAGGAATGTGTTGACTTATAGAGACAAGATGAAACAAGTTCTTACTGTATTCAGCATGAGGAATGTGTTGACTTATATAGACAAGATTAAACAAGCTCTTACTGTATTCAGCATGAGGAATGTGTTGACTTATAGAGACAAGATGAAACAAGCTCTTACTTTATTCAGCATGAGGAATGTGTGACTTATATAGACAAGATGAAACAAGCTCTTACTTTATTCAGCATGAGGAATGTGTGACTTATATACACAAGATGAAACAAGCTCTTACTTTATTCAGCATGAGGAATGTGTTGACTTATATAGACAAGATGAAACAAGCTCTTACTTTATTCAGCATGAGGAATGTGTGACTTATATACACAAGATGAAACAAGCTCTTACTTTATTCAGCATGAGGAATGTGTGACTTATATAGACAAGATGAAACAAGCTCTTACTTTATTCAGCATGAGGAATGTGTGACTTATATAGACAAGATGAAACAAGCTCTTACTTTATTGAGCATGAGGAATGTGTTGACTTATATAGACAAGATGAAACAAGCTCTTACTTTATTCAGCATGAGGAATGTGTGACTTATATAGACAAGATGAAACAAGTTCTTACTTTATTCAGCATGAGGAATGTGTGACTTATATAGACAAGATGAAACAAGTTCTTACTTTATTCAGCATGAGGAATGTGTGACTTATATAGACAAGATGAAACAAGTTCTTACTTTATTCAGCATGAGGAATGTGTGACTTATATAGACAAGATGAAACAAGCTCTTACTTTATTGAGCATGAGGAATGTGTGACTTATATAGACAAGATGAAACAAGTTCTTACTTTATTCAGCATGAGGAATGTGTGACTTATATAGACAAGATGAAACAAGTTCTTACTTTATTAAGCATGAGGAATGTGTGACTTATATAGACAAGATGAAACAAGTTCTTACTTTATTCAGCATGAGGAATGTGTGACTTATATAGACAAGATGAAACAAGCTCTTACTTTATTGAGCATGAGGAATGTGTGACTTATATACACAAGATGAAACAAGCTCTTACTTTATTCAGCATGAGGAATGTGTGACTTATATACACAAGATGAAACAAGCTCTTACTTTATTCAGC
The DNA here is from genome assembly GCA_030765065.1 of Deroplatys truncata. Taxonomy (NCBI): domain Eukaryota; kingdom Metazoa; phylum Arthropoda; class Insecta; order Mantodea; family Mantidae; genus Deroplatys; species Deroplatys truncata. The sequence continues at coordinate 4,111,615 of CM060986.1, read as the reverse complement.
ATGAGGAATGTGTGACTTATGTAGACAAGATGAAACAAGTTCTTACTTTATTAAGCATGAGGAATATGTGACTTATATAGACAAGATGAAACAAGCTCTTACAGTATTGAGCATGAGGAATGTGTGACTTATATAGACAAGATGAAACAAGCTCTTACAGTATTGAGCATGAGGAATGTGTGACTTATATAGACAAGATGAAACAAGCTCTTACTTTATTGAGCATGAGGAATGTGTGACTTATATAGACAAGATGAAACAAGTTCTTACTTTATTGAGCATGAGGAATGTGTGACTTATATAGACAAGATGAAACAAGCTCTTACTTTATTGAGCATGAGGAATGTGTGACTTATATAGACAAGATGAAACAAGTTCTTACTTTATTCAGCATGAGGAATGTGTGACTTATATACACAAGATGAAACAAGCTCTTACTTTATTGAGCATGAGGAATGTGTGACTTATATAGACAAGATGAAACAAGTTCTTACTTTATTCAGCATGAGGAATGTGTGACTTATATAGACAAGATGAAACAAGCTCTTACTTTATTGAGCATGAGGAATGTGTGACTTATATAGACAAGATGAAACAAGTTCTTACTTTATTAAGCATGAGGAATGTGTGACTTATATACACAAGATGAAACAAGCTCTTACTTTATTGAGCATGAGGAATGTGTGACTTATATAGACAAGATGAAACAAGTTCTTACTTTATTCAGCATGAGGAATGTGTGACTTATATAGACAAGATGAAACAAGTTCTTACTTTATTCAGCATGAGGAATGTGTGACTTATATACACAAGATGAAACAAGCTCTTACTTTATTCAGCATGAGGAATGTGTGACTTATATACACAAGATGAAACAAGTTCTTACTTTATTCAGCATGAGGAATGTGTGACTTATATACACAAGATGAAACAAGCTCTTACTGTATTGAGCATGAGGAATGTGTGACTTATATACACAAGATGAAACAAGCTCTTACTTTATTCAGCATGAGGAATTTGTGACTTATATACACAAGATGAAACAAGTTCTTACTTTATTCAGCATGAGGAATGTGTGACTTATATACACAAGATGAAACAAGTTCTTACTTTATTCAGCATGAGGAATGTGTGACTTATATACACAAGATGAAACAAGCTCTTACTGTATTGAGCATGAGGAATGTGTGACTTATATACACAAGATGAAACAAGCTCTTACTTTATTGAGCATGAGGAATGTGTGACTTATATAGACAAGATGAAACAAGCTCTTACTGTATTCAGCATGAGGAATGTGTGACTTATATACACAAGATGAAACAAGCTCTTACTTTATTGAGCATGAGGAATGTGTGACTTATATGGACAAGATGAAACAAGCTCTTACTTTATTGAGCATGAAGAATGTGTGACTTATATAGACAAGATGAAACAAGCTCTTACTTTATTGAGCATGAGGAATGTGTTGACTTATATAGACAAGATGAAACAAGCTCTTACTTTATTAAGCATGAAGAATGTGTTGACTTATATACACAAGATGAAACAAGCTCTTACTTTATTAAGCATGAGGAATGTGTGACTTATATAGACAAGATGAAACAAGCTCTTACTTTATTGAGCATGAGGAATGTGTGACTTATATAGACAAGATGAAACAAGCTCTTACTGTATTAAGCATGAGGAATGTGTGACTTATATAGACAAGATGAAACAAGCTCTTACTTTATTGAGCATGAGGAATGTGTGACTTATATAGACAAGATGAAACAAGCTCTACTTTATTGAGCATGAGGAATGTGTGACTTATATAGACAAGATGAAACAAGCTCTTACTTTATTAAGCATGAAGAATGTGTTGACTTATATACACAAGATGAAACAAGCTCTTACTTTATTAAGCATGAGGAATGTGTGACTTATATAGACAAGATGAAACAAGCTCTTACTTTATTGAGCATGAGGAATGTGTGACTTATATACACAAGATGAAACAAGCTCTTACTGTATTCAGCATGAGGAATGTGTGACTTATATACACAAGATGAAACAAGCTCTTACTTTATTCAGCATGAGGAATGTGTGACTTATATACACAAGATGAAACAAGCTCTTACTTTATTAAGCATGAGGAATGTGTGACTTATATAGACAAGATGAAACAAGCTCTTACTTTATTAAGCATGAGGAATGTGTGACTTATATAGACAAGATGAAACAAGCTCTTACTTTATTAAGCATGAGGAATGTGTGACTTATATAGACAAGATGAAACAAGCTCTTACTTTATTAAGCATGAGGAATGTGTGACTTATATAGACAAGATGAAACAAGCTCTTACTTTATTCAGCATGAGGAATGTGTGACTTATATAGACAAGATGAAACAAGCTCTTACTTTATTCAGCATGAGGAATGTGTGACTTATATAGACAAGATGAAACAAGCTCTTACTTTATTCAGCATGAGGAATGTGTGACTTATATAGACAAGATGAAACAAGCTCTTACTTTATTAAGCATGAGGAATGTGTGACTTATATAGACAAGATGAAACAAGCTCTTACTTTATTAAGCATGAGGAATGTGTGACTTATATAGACAAGATGAAACAAGCTCTTACTTTATCCAGCATGAGGAATGTGTGACTTATATAGACAAGATGAAACAAGCTCTTACTGTATTCAGCATGTGGAATGTGTGACTTATATAGACAAGATGAAACAAGCTCTTACTGTATTCAGCATGAGGAATGTGTGACTTATATAGACAAGATGAAACAAGCTCTTACTGTATTCAGCATGAGGAATGTGTGACTTATATAGACAAGATGAAACAAGCTCTTACTGTATTCAGCATGAGGAATGTGTGACTTATATAGACAAGATGAAACAAGCTCTTACTGTATTCAGCATGAGGAATGTGTGACTTATATAGACAAGATGAAACAAGCTCTTACTGTATTCAGCATGAGGAATGTGTGACTTATATAGACAAGATGAAACAAGCTCTTACTGTATTCAGCATGAGGAATGTGTGACTTATATAGACAAGATGAAACAAGCTCTTACTGTATTCAGCATGTGGAATGTGTGACTTATATAGACAAGATGAAACAAGTTCTTACTTTATTAAGCATGAAGAATGTGTGACTTATATAGACAAGATGAAACAAGCTCTTACTTTATTAAGCATGAGGAATGTGTGACTTATATAGACAAGATGAAACAAGCTCTTACTGTATTCAGCATGAGGAATGTGTGACTTATATACACAAGATGAAACAAGCTCTTACTGTATTCAGCATGAGGAATGTGTGACTTATATAGACAAGATGAAACAAGTTCTTACTTTATTCAGCATGAGGAATGTGTGACTTATATAGACAAGATGAAACAAGTTCTTACTTTATTCAGCATGAGGAATGTGTGACTTATATACACAAGATGAAACAAGCTCTTACTTTATTCAGCATGAGGAATGTGTGACTTATATACACAAGATGAAACAAGTTCTTACTTTATTCAGCATGAGGAATGTGTGACTTATATACACAAGATGAAACAAGCTCTTACTGTATTGAGCATGAGGAATGTGTGACTTATATACACAAGATGAAACAAGCTCTTACTTTATTCAGCATGAGGAATTTGTGACTTATATACACAAGATGAAACAAGTTCTTACTTTATTCAGCATGAGGAATGTGTGACTTATATACACAAGATGAAACAAGTTCTTACTTTATTCAGCATGAGGAATGTGTGACTTATATACACAAGATGAAACAAGCTCTTACTGTATTGAGCATGAGGAATGTGTGACTTATATACACAAGATGAAACAAGCTCTTACTTTATTGAGCATGAGGAATGTGTGACTTATATAGACAAGATGAAACAAGCTCTTACTGTATTCAGCATGAGGAATGTGTGACTTATATACACAAGATGAAACAAGCTCTTACTTTATTGAGCATGAGGAATGTGTGACTTATATGGACAAGATGAAACAAGCTCTTACTTTATTGAGCATGAAGAATGTGTGACTTATATAGACAAGATGAAACAAGCTCTTACTTTATTGAGCATGAGGAATGTGTTGACTTATATAGACAAGATGAAACAAGCTCTTACTTTATTAAGCATGAAGAATGTGTTGACTTATATACACAAGATGAAACAAGCTCTTACTTTATTAAGCATGAGGAATGTGTGACTTATATAGACAAGATGAAACAAGCTCTTACTTTATTGAGCATGAGGAATGTGTGACTTATATAGACAAGATGAAACAAGCTCTTACTGTATTAAGCATGAGGAATGTGTGACTTATATAGACAAGATGAAACAAGCTCTTACTTTATTGAGCATGAGGAATGTGTGACTTATATAGACAAGATGAAACAAGCTCTACTTTATTGAGCATGAGGAATGTGTGACTTATATAGACAAGATGAAACAAGCTCTTACTTTATTAAGCATGAAGAATGTGTTGACTTATATACACAAGATGAAACAAGCTCTTACTTTATTAAGCATGAGGAATGTGTGACTTATATAGACAAGATGAAACAAGCTCTTACTTTATTGAGCATGAGGAATGTGTGACTTATATACACAAGATGAAACAAGCTCTTACTGTATTCAGCATGAGGAATGTGTGACTTATATACACAAGATGAAACAAGCTCTTACTTTATTCAGCATGAGGAATGTGTGACTTATATACACAAGATGAAACAAGCTCTTACTTTATTAAGCATGAGGAATGTGTGACTTATATAGACAAGATGAAACAAGCTCTTACTTTATTAAGCATGAGGAATGTGTGACTTATATAGACAAGATGAAACAAGCTCTTACTTTATTAAGCATGAGGAATGTGTGACTTATATAGACAAGATGAAACAAGCTCTTACTTTATTAAGCATGAGGAATGTGTGACTTATATAGACAAGATGAAACAAGCTCTTACTTTATTCAGCATGAGGAATGTGTGACTTATATAGACAAGATGAAACAAGCTCTTACTTTATTCAGCATGAGGAATGTGTGACTTATATAGACAAGATGAAACAAGCTCTTACTTTATTCAGCATGAGGAATGTGTGACTTATATAGACAAGATGAAACAAGCTCTTACTTTATTAAGCATGAGGAATGTGTGACTTATATAGACAAGATGAAACAAGCTCTTACTTTATTCAGCATGAGGAATGTGTGACTTATATAGACAAGATGAAACAAGCTCTTACTTTATCCAGCATGAGGAATGTGTGACTTATATAGACAAGATGAAACAAGCTCTTACTGTATTCAGCATGTGGAATGTGTGACTTATATAGACAAGATGAAACAAGCTCTTACTGTATTCAGCATGAGGAATGTGTGACTTATATAGACAAGATGAAACAAGCTCTTACTGTATTCAGCATGAGGAATGTGTGACTTATATAGACAAGATGAAACAAGCTCTTACTGTATTCAGCATGAGGAATGTGTGACTTATATAGACAAGATGAAACAAGCTCTTACTGTATTCAGCATGAGGAATGTGTGACTTATATAGACAAGATGAAACAAGCTCTTACTGTATTCAGCATGAGGAATGTGTGACTTATATAGACAAGATGAAACAAGCTCTTACTGTATTCAGCATGAGGAATGTGTGACTTATATAGACAAGATGAAACAAGCTCTTACTGTATTCAGCATGTGGAATGTGTGACTTATATAGACAAGATGAAACAAGTTCTTACTTTATTAAGCATGAAGAATGTGTGACTTATATAGACAAGATGAAACAAGCTCTTACTTTATTAAGCATGAGGAATGTGTGACTTATATAGACAAGATGAAACAAGCTCTTACTGTATTCAGCATGAGGAATGTGTGACTTATATACACAAGATGAAACAAGCTCTTACTGTATTCAGCATGAGGAATGTGTGACTTATATAGACAAGATGAAACAAGCTCTTACTGTATTCAGCATGAGGAATGTGTAACTTATACATACAAGATGAAACAAGCTCTTACTGTATGGAGCATGAGGAATGTGTGACTTATACATACAAGATGAAACAAGCTCTTACTGTATTCAGCATGAGGAATGTGTGACTTATATAGACAAGATGAAACAAGCTCTTACTTTATTAAGCATGAAGAATGTGTGACTTGTACATACAAGATGAAACAAGCTCTTACTTTATTAAGCATGAAGAATGTGTGACTTATATAGACAAGATGAAACAAGCTCTTACTTTATTAAGCATGAAGAATGTGTAACTTATACATACAAGATGAAACAAGCTCTTACATAATTCAGCATGAGGAATGTGTAACTTATACATACAAGATGAAACAAGCTCTTACTTTATTAAGCATGAAGAATGTGTGACTTATACATACAAGATGAAACAAGCTCTTACTGTATTCAGCATGAGGAATGTGTGACTTATACATACAAGATGAAACAAGCTCTTACTGTATTCAGCATGAGGAATATGTGACTTATACATACAAGATGAAACAAGCTCTTACTTTATTGAGCATGAGGTATGTGTGACTTATACATACAAGATGAAACAAGCTCTTACTTTATTGAGCATGAGGAATGTGTGACTTATACATACAAGATGAAACAAGCTCTTACTTTATTCAGCATGAGGAATGTGTGACTTATATAGACAAGATGAAACAATCTCTTACTTTATTGAGCATGAGGAATGTGTGACTTATATAGACAAGATGAAACAAGCTCTTACTGTATTCAGCATGAGGAATATGTGACTTATACATACAAGATGAAACAAGCTCTTACTTTATTGAGCATGAGGAATGTGTGACTTATACATACAAGATGAAACAAGCTCTTACTTTATTGAGCATGAGGAATGTGTGACTTATACATACAAGATGAAACAAGCTCTTACTTTATTCAGCATGAGGAATGTGTGACTTATATAGACAAGATGAAACAATCTCTTACTTTATTGAGCATGAGGAATGTGTGACTTATATAGACAAGATGAAACAAGCTCTTACTGTATTGAGCATGAGGAATGTGTGACTTATATAGACAAGATGAAACAAGCTCTTACTGTATTCAGCATGAGGAATATGTGACTTATATAGACAAGATGAAACAAGCTCTTACTTTATTAAGCATGAAGAATGTGTGACTTATATAGACAAGATGAAACAAGCTCTTACTGTATTCAGCATGAAGAATGTGTGACTTATATAGACAAGATGAAACAAGCTCTTACTTTATTAAGCATGAAGAATGTGTGACTTATATAGACAAGATGAAACAAGCTCTTACTGTATTCAGCATGAGGAATATGTGACTTATATAGACAAGATGAAACAAGCTCTTACTTTATTAAGCATGAAGAATGTGTGACTTATATAGACAAGATGAAACAAGCTCTTACTGTATTCAGCATGAGGAATGTGTGACTTATATAGACAAGATGAAACAAGCTCTTACTTTATTAAGCATGAAGAATGTGTGACTTATATAGACAAGATGAAACAAGCTCTTACTTTATTAAGCATGAAGAATGTGTGACTTATACATACAAGATGAAACAAGCTCTTACTTTATTCAGCATGAGGAATATGTGACTTATACATACAAGATGAAACAAGCTCTTACTTTATTAAGCATGAAGAATGTGTGACTTATATAGACAAGATGAAACAAGCTCTTACTTTATTAAGCATGAAGAATGTGTGACTTATACATACAAGATGAAACAAGCTCTTACTTTATTAAGCATGAAGAATATGTGACTTATACATACAAGATGAAACAAGCTCTTACTTTATTCAGCATGAAGAATGTGTGACTTATATAGACAAGATGAAACAAGCTCTTACTTTATTAAGCATGAAGAATGTGTGACTTATACATACAAGATGAAACAAGCTCTTACTTTATTAAGCATGAAGAATGTGTGACTTATACATACAAGATGAAACAAGCTCTTACTTTATTCAGCATGAGGAATATGTGACTTATACATACAAGATGAAACAAGCTCTTACTTTATTAAGCATGAAGAATGTGTGACTTATACATACAAGATGAAACAAGCTCTTACTTTATTAAGCATGAAGAATGTGTGACTTATACATACAAGATGAAACAAGCTCTTACTTTATTAAGCATGAAGAATGTGTGACTTATACATACAAGATGAAACAAGCTCTTACTTTATTCAGCATGAAGAATGTGTGACTTATACATACAAGATGAAACAAGCTCTTACTTTATTAAGCATGAGGAATGTGTGACTTATACATACAAGATGAAACAAGCTCTTACTTTATTCAGCATGAAGAATGTGTGACTTATACATACAAGATGAAACAAGCTCTTACTTTATTAAGCATGAAGAATGTGTGACTTATACATACAAGATGAAACAAGCTCTTACTTTATTAAGCATGAAGAATGTGTGACTTATATAGACAAGATGAAACAAGCTCTTACTTTATTAAGCATGAAGAATGTGTGACTTATACATACAAGATGAAACAAGCTCTTACTGTATTCAGCATGAAGAATGTGTGACTTATACATACAAGATGAAACAAGCTCTTACTTTATTAAGCATGAAGAATGTGTGACTTATACATACAAGATGAAACAAGCTCTTACTTTATTAAGCATGAAGAATGTGTGACTTATATACACAAGATGAAACAAGCTCTTACTTTATTAAGCATGAAGAATGTGTGACTTATACATACAAGATGAAACAAGCTCTTACTTTATTAAGCATGAGGAATGTGTGACTTATACATACAAGATGAAACAAGCTCTTACACTATTCAGCATGAGGAATATGTGACTTATGTAGACAAGATGAAACAAGCTCTTACTTTATTGAGCATGAGGAATGTGTGACTTATACATACAAGATGAAACAAGCTCTTACTTTATTGAGCATGAGGAATGTGTGACTTATACATACAAGATGAAACAAGCTCTTACACTATTCAGCATGAGGAATATGTGACTTATGTAGACAAGATGAAACAAGCTCTTACTTTATCCAGCATGAGGAATGTGTTGACTTATATACACAAGATGAAACAAGCTCTTACTTTATTCAGCATGAGGAATATGTGACTTATATACACAAGATGAAACAAGCTCTTACTTTATTCAGCATGAGGAATGTGTGACTTATATACACAAGATGAAACAAGCTCTTACTTTATTGAGCATGAGGAATGTGTGACTTATATAGACAAGATGAAACAAGCTCTTACTTTATTGAGCATGAGGAATGTGTGACTTATATAGACAAGATGAAACAAGCTCTTACTTTATTCAGCATGAGGAATGTGTGACTTATATAGACAAGATGAAACAAGCTCTTACTTTATTGAGCATGAGGAATGTGTGACTTATATAGACAAGATGAAACAAGCTCTTACTTTATTGAGCATGAGGAATGTGTGACTTATATAGACAAGATGAAACAAGCTCTTACTGTATTCAGCATGAGGAATGTGTGACTTATATACACAAGATGAAACAAGCTCTTACTTTATTCAGCATGAGGAATATGTGACTTATATACATACAAGATGAAACAAGCTCTTACTTTATTCAGCATGAGGAATGTGTGACTTATATAGACAAGATGAAACAAGCTCTTACTGTATTCAGCATGAGGAATATGTGACTTATGTAGACAAGATGAAACAAGCTCTTACTTTATTGAGCATGAGGAATGTGTGACTTATATACACAAGATGAAACAAGCTCTTACTTTATTGAGCATGAGGAATGTGTGACTTATATACACAAGATGAAACAAGCTCTTACTTTATTCAGCATGAGGAATGTGTGACTTATATACACAAGATGAAACAAGCTCTTACTTTATTCAGCATGAGGAATGTGTGACTTATATACACAAGATGAAACAAGCTCTTACTTTATTCAGCATGAGGAATATGTGACTTATGTAGACAAGATGAAACAAGCTCTTACTTTATTGAGCATGAGGAATGTGTGACTTATATACACAAGATGAAACAAGCTCTTACTTTATTGAGCATGAGGAATGTGTGACTTATATACACAAGATGAAACAAGCTCTTACTTTATTGAGCATGAGGAATGTGTGACTTATATAGACAAGATGAAACAAGCTCTTACTTTATTGAGCATGAGGAATATGTGACTTATATACACAAGATGAAACAAGCTCTTACTTTATTGAGCATGAGGAATGTGTGACTTATATACACAAGATGAAACAAGCTCTTACTTTATTGAGCATGAGGAATGTGTGACTTATATAGACAAGATGAAACAAGCTCTTACTTTATTGAGCATGAGGAATATGTGACTTATATACACAAGATGAAACAAGCTCTTACTTTATTGAGCATGAGGAATATGTGACTTATATAGACAAGATGAAACAAGCTCTTACTTTATTCAGCATGAGGAATGTGTGACTTATGTAGACAAGATGAAACAAGCTCTTACTTTATTGAGCATGAGGAATGTGTGACTTATATAGACAAGATGAAACAAGCTCTTACTGTATTCAGCATGAGGAATATGTGACTTATGTAGACAAGATGAAACAAGCTCTTACTGTATTCAGCATGAGGAATGTGTGACTTATATAGACAAGATGAAACAAGCTCTTACTTTATTCAGCATGAGGAATGTGTGACTTATATAGACAAGATGAAACAAGCTCTTACTTTATTGAGCATGAGGAATGTGTGACTTATATAGACAAGATGAAACAAGCTCTTACTTTATTCAGCATGAGCAATGTGTGACTTATATAGACAAGATGAAACAAGCTCTTACTTTATTCAGCATGAGGAATGTGTGACTTATATAGACAAGATGAAACAAGCTCTTACTTTATTGAGCATGAGCAATGTGTGACTTATATAGACAAGATGAAACAAGCTCTTACTTTATTAAGCATGAGGAATGTGTGACTTATATAGACAAGATGAAACAAGCTCTTACTTTATTCAGCATGAGCAATGTGTGACTTATATAGACAAGATGAAACAAGCTCTTACTTTATTCAGCATGAGGAATGTGTGACTTATATAGACAAGATGAAACAAGCTCTTACTTTATTCAGCATGAGGAATGTGTGACTTATATAGACAAGATGAAACAAGCTCTTACTTTATTCAGCATGAGGAATGTGTGACTTATATAGACAAGATGAAACAAGCTCTTACTTTATTCAGCATGAGCAATGTGTGACTTATATAGACAAGATGAAACAAGTTCTTACTTTATTCAGCATGAGGAATGTGTGACTTATATAGACAAGATGAAACAAGCTCTTACTTTATTCAGCATGAGGAATGTGTGACTTATATAGACAAGATGAAACAAGCTCTTACTTTATTGAGCATGAGGAATGTGTGACTTATATAGACAAGATGAAACAAGCTCTTACTTTATTCAGCATGAGGAATGTGTGACTTATATAGACAAGATGAAACAAGCTCTTACTTTATTGAGCATGAGGAATGTGTGACTTATACATACAAGATGAAACAAGCTCTTACTTTATTGAGCATGAAGAATGTGTGACTTATACATACAAGATGAAACAAGCTCTTACTTTATTGAGCATGAGGAATGTGTGACTTATACATACAAGATGAAACAAGCTCTTACTTTATTGAGCATGAAGAATGTGTGACTTATATACACAAGATGAAACAAGCTCTTACTTTATTGAGCATGAGGAATGTGTGACTTATATAGACAAGATGAAACAAGCTCTTACTTTATTCAGCATGAGGAATGTGTGACTTATATAGACAAGATGAAACAAGCTCTTACTTTATTGAGCATGAGGAATGTGTGACTTATATAGACAAGATGAAACAAGCTCTTACTTTATTCAGCATGAGCAATGTGTGACTTATATAGACAAGATGAAACAAGCTCTTACTTTATTCAGCATGAGGAATGTGTGACTTATATAGACAAGATGAAACAAGCTCTTACTGTATTCAGCATGAGGAATGTGTGACTTATATAGACAAGATGAAACAAGCTCTTACTTTATTCAGCATGAGGAATGTGTGACTTATATATACAAGATGAAACAAGTTCTTACTGTATTCAGCATGTGGAATGTGTGACTTATATAGACAAGATGAAACAAGCTCTTACTTTATTGAGCATGAGGAATGTGTGACTTATATAGACAAGATGAAACAAGCTCTTACTTTATTGAGCATGAGGAATGTGTGACTTATATATACAAGATGAAACAAGCTCTTACTTTATTGAGCATGAGGAATGTGTGACTTATATAGACAAGATGAAACAAGCTCTTACTGTATTCAGCATGAGGAATGTGTGACTTATATAGACAAGATGAAACAAGCTCTTACTTTATTGAGCATGAGGAATGTGTGACTTATATAGACAAGATGAAACAAGCTCTTACTTTATTGAGCATGAGGAATGTGTGACTTATATAGACAAGATGAAACAAGCTCTTACTTTATTGAGCATGAGGAATGTGTGACTTATATAGACAAGATGAAACAAGCTCTTACTTTATTGAGCATGAGGAATGTGTGACTTATATATACAAGATGAAACAAGCTCTTACTTTATTGAGCATGAGGAATGTGTGACTTATATAGACAAGATGAAACAAGCTCTTACTGTATTCAGCATGAGGAATGTGTGACTTATATAGACAAGATGAAACAAGCTCTTACTTTATTGAGCATGAGGAATGTGTGACTTATATAGACAAGATGAAACAAGCTCTTACTTTATTGAGCATGAGGAATGTGTGACTTATATAGACAAGATGAAACAAGTTCTTACTGTATTCAGCATGAGGAATGTGTGACTTATATAGACAAGATGAAACAAGCTCTTACTTTATTGAGCATGTGGAATGTGTGACTTATATAGACAAGATGAAACAAGCTCTTACTTTATTGAGCATGAGGAATGTGTGACTTATATAGACAAGATGAAACAAGCTCTTACAGTATTCAGCATGAGGAATGTGTGACTTATATAGACAAGATGAAACAAGCTCTTACTTTATTCAGCATGTGGAATGTGTGACTTATATAGACAAGATGAAACAAGCTCTTACTGTATTGAGCATGAGGAATGTGTGACTTATATAGACAAGATGAAACAAGCTCTTACTGTATTGAGCATGAATAATGTGTTGACTTATACACACAAGATGAAACAAGCTCTTACTTTATTGAGCATGAGGAATGTGTGACTTATACATACAAGATGAAACAAGCTCTTACTTTATTGAGCATGAGGAATGTGTGACTTATACATACAAGATGAAACAAGTTCTTACTGTATTCAGCATGAGGAATGTGTTGACTTATATAGACAAGATGAAACAAGCTCTTACTTTATTCAGCATGTGGAATGTGTGACTTATATACACAAGATGAAACAAGCTCTTACTTTATTGAGCATGAGGAATGTGTGACTTATACATACAAGATGAAACAAGCTCTTACTTTATTGAGCATGAGGAATGTGTGACTTATACATACAAGATGAAACAAGTTCTTACTGTATTCAGCATGAGGAATGTGTTGACTTATATAGACAAGATGAAACAAGCTCTTACTTTATTGAGCATGTGGAATGTGTGACTTATATAGACAAGATGAAACAAGCTCTTACTTTATTGAGCATGAGGAATGTGTGACTTATATAGACAAGATGAAACAAGCTCTTACTTTATTGAGCATGAGGAATGTGTGACTTATACATACAAGATGAAACAAGCTCTTACTTTATTGAGCATGAAGAATGTGTGACTTATATACACAAGATGAAACAAGCTCTTACTTTATTGAGCATGAAGAATGTGTGACTTATATACACAAGATGAAACAAGCTCTTACTTTATTGAGCATGAGGAATGTGTGACTTATATAGACAAGATGAAACAAGCTCTTACTTTATTGAGCATGAAGAATATGTGACTTATATACACAAGATGAAACAAGCTCTTACTTTATTGAGCATGAGGAATGTGTGACTTATATACACAAGATGAAACAAGCTCTTACTTTATTGAGCATGAGGAATGTGTGACTTATATAGACAAGATGAAACAAGCTCTTACTTTATTGAGCATGAGGAATGTGTGACTTATATAGACAAGATGAAACAAGCTCTTACTTTATTAAGCATGAAGAATGTGTGACTTATATACACAAGATGAAACAAGCTCTTACTTTATTCAGCATGAGGAATGTGTGACTTATATACACAAGATGAAACAAGCTCTTACTTTATTCAGCATGAAGAATGTGTGACTTATATACACAAGATGAAACAAGCTCTTACTTTATTCAGCATGAGGAATGTGTGACTTATATACACAAGATGAAACAAGCTCTTACTTTATTAAGCATGAAGAATGTGTGACTTATATAGACAAGATGAAACAAGCTCTTACTTTATTGAGCATGAGGAATGTGTTGACTTATATACACAAGATGAAACAAGCTCTTACTTTATTAAGCATGAGGAATGTGTGACTTATATACACAAGATGAAACAAGCTCTTACTTTATTGAGCATGAGGAATGTGTGACTTATAGAGACAAGATGAAACAAGTTCTTACTGTATTCAGCATGAGGAATGTGTGACTTATAGAGACAAGATGAAACAAGCTCTTACTTTATTGAGCATGTGGAATGTGTGACTTATATAGACAAGATGAAACAAGTTCTTACTGTATTCAGCATGAGGAATGTGTGACTTATATAGACAAGATGAAACAAGCTCTTACTTTATTCAGCATGAGGAATGTGTGACTTATATAGACAAGATGAAACAAGTTCTTACTGTATTCAGCATGAGGAATGTGTGACTTATATAGACAAGATGAAACAAGCTCTTACTTTATTCAGCATGAGGAATGTGTGACTTATATAGACAAGATGAAACAAGCTCTTACTTTATTGAGCATGAGGAATGTGTGACTTATATACACAAGATGAAACAAGCTCTTACTTTATTAAGCATGAAGAATGTGTGACTTATATAGACAAGATGAAACAAGCTCTTACTTTATTAAGCATGAAGAATGTGTGGCTTATATACACAAGATGAAACAAGCTCTTACTTTATTGAGCATGAAGAATGTGTGACTTATATACACAAGATGAAACAAGCTCTTACTTTATTGAGCATGAAGAATGTGTGCCTTATATACACAAGATGAAACAAGCTCTTACTTTATTGAGCATGAAGAATGTGTGACTTATATAGACAAGATGAAACAAGTTCTTACTTTATTGAGCATGAGGAATGTGTGACTTATATAGACAAGATGAAACAAGCTCTTACTTTATTGAGCATGAGGAATGTGTGACTTATATAGACAAGATGAAACAAGTTCTTACTGTATTGAGCATGAGGAATGTGTGACTTATATAGACAAGATGAAACAAGCTCTTACTTTATTGAGCATGAGGAATGTGTGACTTATATAGACAAGATGAAACAAGCTCTTACTTTATTGAGCATGAGGAATGTGTGACTTATATAGACAAGATGAAACAAGCTCTTACTTTATTGAGCATGAGGAATGTGTGACTTATATAGACAAGATGAAACAAGTTCTTACTGTATTGAGCATGAGGAATGTGTGACTTATATAGACAAGATGAAACAAGTTCTTACTTTATTGAGCATGAGGAATGTGTGACTTATATAGACAAGATGAAACAAGCTCTTACTTTATTGAGCATGAGGAATGTGTGACTTATATAGACAAGATGAAACAAGTTCTTACTTTATTGAGCATGAGGAATGTGTGACTTATATAGACAAGATGAAACAAGCTCTTACTTTATTGAGCATGAGGAATGTGTGACTTATATAGACAAGATGAAACAAGCTCTTACTTTATTGAGCATGAGGAATGTGTGACTTATATAGACAAGATGAAACAAGCTCTTACTTTATTGAGCATGAGGAATGTGTGACTTATATAGACAAGATGAAACAAGCTCTTACTTTATTGAGCATGAGGAATGTGTGACTTATATAGACAAGATGAAACAAGCTCTTACTTTATTGAGCATGAGGAATGTGTGACTTATATAGACAAGATGAAACAAGCTCTTACTTTATTGAGCATGAGGAATGTGTGACTTATATAGACAAGATGAAACAAGCTCTTACTTTATTGAGCATGAGGAATGTGTGACTTATATAGACAAGATGAAACAAGTTCTTACTGTATTCAGCATGAGGAATGTGTGACTTATATAGACAAGATGAAACAAGTTCTTACTGTATTCAGCATGAGGAATGTGTTGACTTATAGAGACAAGATGAAACAAGCTCTTACTGTATTCAGCATGAGGAATGTGTGACTTATATAGACAAGATGAAACAAGTTCTTACTGTATTCAGCATGAGGAATGTGTTGACTTATATAGACAAGATGAAACAAGCTCTTACTGTATTCAGCATGAGGAATGTGTTGACTTATATAGACAAGATGAAACAAGTTCTTACTGTATTCAGCATGAGGAATGTGTTGACTTATATAGACAAGATGAAACAAGCTCTTACTTTATGCAGCATGAGGAATGTGTTGACTTATAGAGACAAGATGAAACAAGCTCTTACTGTATTGAGCATGAGGAATGTGTTGACTTATAGAGACAAGATGAAACAAGCTCTTACTGTATTGAGCATGAGGAATGTGTTGACTTATAGAGACAAGATGAAACAAGTTCTTACTGTATTCAGCATGAGGAATGTGTTGACTTATATAGACAAGATTAAACAAGCTCTTACTGTATTCAGCATGAGGAATGTGTTGACTTATAGAGACAAGATGAAACAAGCTCTTACTTTATTCATCATGAGGAATGTGTGACTTATATAGACAAGATGAAACAAGCTCTTACTTTATTCAGCATGAGGAATGTGTCTTATATACACAAGATGAAACAAGCTCTTACTTTATTCAGCATGAGGAATGTGTTGACTTATATAGACAAGATGAAACAAGCTCTTACTTTATTCAGCATGAGGAATGTGTGACTTATATACACAAGATGAAACAAGCTCTTACTTTATTCAGCATGAGGAATGTGTGACTTATATAGACAAGATGAAACAAGCTCTTACTTTATTCAGCATGAGGAATGTGTGACTTATATAGACAAGATGAAACAAGCTCTTACTTTATTGAGCATGAGGAATGTGTTGACTTATATAGACAAGATGAAACAAGCTCTTACTTTATTCAGCATGAGGAATGTGTGACTTATATAGACAAGATGAAACAAGTTCTTACTTTATTCAGCATGAGGAATGTGTGACTTATATAGACAAGATGAAACAAGTTCTTACTTTATTCAGCATGAGGAATGTGTGACTTATATAGACAAGATGAAACAAGTTCTTACTTTATTCAGCATGAGGAATGTGTGACTTATATAGACAAGATGAAACAAGTTCTTACTTTATTCAGCATGAGGAATGTGTGACTTATATAGACAAGATGAAACAAGCTCTTACTTTATTGAGCATGAGGAATGTGTGACTTATATAGACAAGATGAAACAAGTTCTTACTTTATTCAGCATGAGGAATGTGTGACTTATATAGACAAGATGAAACAAGTTCTTACTTTATTAAGCATGAGGAATGTGTGACTTATATAGACAAGATGAAACAAGTTCTTACTTTATTCAGCATGAGGAATGTGTGACTTATATAGACAAGATGAAACAAGCTCTTACTTTATTCAGCATGTGGAATGTGTGACTTATATACACAAGATGAAACAAGCTCTTACTTTATTCAGCATGAGGAATGTGTGACTTATATACACAAGATGAAACAAGCTCTTACTTTATTGAGCATGAGGAATGTGTGACTTATATAGACAAGATGAAACAAGCTCTTACAGTATTGAGCATGAGGAATGTGTGACTTATATAGACAAGATGAAACAAGCTCTTACTTTATTGAGCATGAGGAATGTGTGACTTATATAGACAAGATGAAACAAGTTCTTACTTTATTGAGCATGAGGAATGTGTGACTTATATAGACAAGATGAAACAAGCTCTTACTTTATTGAGCATGAGGAATGTGTGACTTATATAGACAAGATGAAACAAGTTCTTACTTTATTCAGCATGAGGAATGTGTGACTTATATACACAAGATGAAACAAGCTCTTACTTTATTGAGCATGAGGAATGTGTGACTTATATAGACAAGATGAAACAAGTTCTTACTTTATTCAGCATGAGGAATGTGTGACTTATATACACAAGATGAAACAAGCTCTTACTTTATTGAGCATGAGGAATGTGTGACTTATATAGACAAGATGAAACAAGTTCTTACTTTATTCAGCATGAGGAATGTGTGACTTATATACACAAGATGAAACAAGCTCTTACTTTATTGAGCATGAGGAATGTGTGACTTATATAGACAAGATGAAACAAGTTCTTACTTTATTCAGCATGAGGAATGTGTGACTTATATACACAAGATGAAACAAGCTCTTACTTTATTCAGCATGAGGAATGTGTGACTTATATACACAAGATGAAACAAGTTCTTACTTTATTCAGCATGAGGAATGTGTGACTTATATACACAAGATGAAACAAGCTCTTACTGTATTGAGCATGAGGAATGTGTGACTTATATACACAAGATGAAACAAGCTCTTACTTTATTCAGCATGAGGAATGTGTGACTTATATACACAAGATGAAACAAGTTCTTACTTTATTCAGCATGAGGAATGTGTGACTTATATACACAAGATGAAACAAGCTCTTACTGTATTGAGCATGAGGAATGTGTGACTTATATACACAAGATGAAACAAGCTCTTACTTTATTGAGCATGAGGAATGTGTGACTTATATAGACAAGATGAAACAAGCTCTTACTGTATTCAGCATGAGGAATGTGTGACTTATATACACAAGATGAAACAAGCTCTTACTTTATTGAGCATGAGGAATGTGTGACTTATATGGACAAGATGAAACAAGCTCTTACTTTATTGAGCATGAAGAATGTGTGACTTATATAGACAAGATGAAACAAGCTCTTACTTTATTGAGCATGAGGAATGTGTTGACTTATATAGACAAGATGAAACAAGCTCTTACTTTATTAAGCATGAAGAATGTGTTGACTTATATACACAAGATGAAACAAGCTCTTACTTTATTAAGCATGAGGAATGTGTGACTTATATAGACAAGATGAAACAAGCTCTTACTTTATTGAGCATGAGGAATGTGTGACTTATATAGACAAGATGAAACAAGCTCTTACTGTATTAAGCATGAGGAATGTGTGACTTATATAGACATGATGAAACAAGCTCTTACTTTATTGAGCATGAGGAATGTGTGACTTATATAGACAAGATGAAACAAGCTCTTACTTTATTGAGCATGAGGAATGTGTGACTTATATAGACAAGATGAAACAAGCTCTTACTTTATTAAGCATGAAGAATGTGTTGACTTATATACACAAGATGAAACAAGCTCTTACTTTATTAAGCATGAGGAATGTGTGACTTATATAGACAAGATGAAACAAGCTCTTACTTTATTGAGCATGAGGAATGTGTGACTTATATACACAAGATGAAACAAGCTCTTACTGTATTCAGCATGAGGAATGTGTGACTTATATACACAAGATGAAACAAGCTCTTACTTTATTCAGCATGAGGAATGTGTGACTTATATACACAAGATGAAACAAGCTCTTACTTTATTAAGCATGAGGAATGTGTGACTTATATACACAAGATGAAACAAGCTCTTACTTTATTGAGCATGAGGAATGTGTGACTTATATAGACAAGATGAAACAAGCTCTTACTTTATTGAGTATGAGGAATGTGTGACTTATATAGAGAAGATGAAACAAGCTCTTACTTTATTGAGCATGAGGAATGTGTGACTTATATAGACAAGATGAAACAAGCTCTTACTTTATTGAGCATGAGGAATGTGTGACTTATATACACAAGATGAAACAAGCTCTTACTTTATTGAGCATGAGGAATGTGTTGACTTATATACACAAGATGAAACAAGCTCTTACTTTATTGAGCATGAGGAATGTGTGACTTATATACACAAGATGAAACAAGCTCTTACTTTATTGAGCATGAAGAATGTGTTACTTATATACACAAGATGAAACAAGCTCTTACTTTATTGAGCATGAGGAATGTGTGACTTATATAGACAAGATGAAACAAGCTCTTACTGTATTGAGCATGAGGAATGTGTTGACTTATATAGACAAGATGAAACAAGCTCTTACTGTATTCAGCATGAGGAATGTGTGCCTTATATACACAAGATGAAACAAGCTCTTACTTTATTGAGCATGAGGAATGTGTGACTTATATACACAAGATGAAACAAGCTCTTACTTTATTCAGCATGAGGAATGTGTGACTTATATAGACAAGATGAAACAAGCTCTTACTTTATTGAGTATGAGGAATGTGTGACTTATATACACAAGATGAAACAAGCTCTTACTTTATTGAGTATGAGGAATGTGTGACTTATATAGACAAGATGAAACAAGCTCTTACTTTATTGAGTATGAGGAATGTGTGACTTATATAGAGAAGATGAAACAAGCTCTTACTTTATTGAGCATGAGGAATGTGTGACTTATATACACAAGATGAAACAAGCTCTTACTGTATTCAGCATGAGCAATGTGTGACTTATATAGACAAGATGAAACAAGCTCTTACTTTATTGAGTATGAGGAATGTGTGACTTATATAGACAAGATGAAACAAGCTCTTACTTTATTGAGCATGAAGAATGTGTGACTTATAGAGACAAGATGAAACAAGCTCTTACTTTATTGAGCATGAAGAATGTGCTGACTTATATAGACAAGATGAAACAAGCTCTTACTTTATTGAGCATGAGGAATGTCTGACTTATATAGACAAGATGAAACAAGCTCTTACTTTATTGAGCATGAGGAATGTGTGACTTATATACACAAGATGAAACAAGCTCTTACTTTATTGAGCATGAGGAATGTGTTGACTTATATACACAAGATGAAACAAGCTCTTACTTTATTGAGCATGAGGAATGTGTGACTTATATACACAAGATGAAACAAGCTCTTACTTTATTGAGCATGAAGAATGTGTGACTTATATACACAAGATGAAACAAGCTCTTACTTTATTGAGCATGAGGAATGTGTTGACTTATATAGACAAGATGAAACAAGCTCTTACTTTATTGAGCATGAGGAATGTGTGACTTATATACACAAGATGAAACAAGCTCTTACTTTATTGAGCATGAAGAATGTGTGACTTATATAGACAAGATGAAACAAGTTCTTACTTTATTCAGCATGAGGAATGTGTGACTTATATAGACAAGATGAAACAAGCTCTTACTTTATTGAGCATGAGGAATGTGTGACTTATATAGACAAGATGAAACAAGCTCTTACTTTATTGAGCATGAGGAATGTGTGACTTATATAGACAAGATGAAACAAGCTCTTACTGTATTCAGCATGAGCAATGTGCTGACTTATATAGACAAGATGAAACAAGCTCTTAGTTTATTGAGCATGAGCAATGTGCTGACTTATATAGACAAGATGAAACAAGCTCTTACTTTATTGAGCATGAGGAATGTGTGACTTATATAGACAAGATGAAACAAGCTCTTACTTTATTGAGCATGAGGAATGTGTGACTTATATAGACAAGATGAAACAAGCTCTTACTTTATTGAGCATGAGGAATGTGTGACTTATATAGACAAGATGAAACAAGCTCTTACTTTATTGAGCATGAGGAATGTGTGACTTATATAGACAAGATGAAACAAGCTCTTACTGTATTCAGCATGAGGAATGTGTGACTTATGTAGACAAGATGAAACAAGCTCTTACTGTATTCAGGAGGAGGAATGTGTGACTTATATAGACAAGATGAAACAAGCTCTTACTTTATTGAGCATGAGGAATATGTGACTTATATACACAAGATGAAACAAGCTCTTACTGTATTCAGGAGGAGGAATGTGTGACTTATATAGACAAGATGAAACAAGCTCTTACTTTATTCAGCATGAGGAATATGTGACTTATATAGACAAGATGAAACAAGCTCTTACTGTATTCAGGAGGAGGAATGTGTGACTTATATAGACAAGATGAAACAAGTGCTTACTGTATTCAGTATGAGGAATATGTGACTTATGTAGACAAGATGAAACAAGCTCTTACTGTATTCAGGAGGAGGAATGTGTGACTTATATAGACAAGATGAAACAAGCTCTTACTTTATTGAGCATGAGGAATGTGTGACTTATATAGACAAGATGAAACAAGCTCTTACTTTATTGAGCATGAGGAATGTGTGACTTATATAGACAAGATGAAACAAGCTCTTACTTTATTGAGCATGAGGAATGTGTGACTTATATAGACAAGATGAAACAAGTGCTTACTGTATTCAGGAGGAGGAATGTGTGACTTATATACACAGGATGAAACAAGTGCTTACTGTATTCAGCATGAGGAATATGTGACTTATATAGACAAGATGAAACAAGCTCTTACTGTATTCAGGAGGAGGAATGTGTGACTTATATAGACAAGATGAAACAAGTGCTTACTGTATTCAGGAGGAGGAATATGTGACTTATGTAGACAAGATGAAACAAGCTCTTACTGTATTCAGGAGGAGGAATGTGTGACTTATATAGACAAGATGAAACAAGTGCTTACTGTATTCAGCATGAGGAATATGTGACTTATATAGACAAGATGAAACAAGCTCTTACTGTATTCAGCATGAGGAATATGTGACTTATGTAGACAAGATGAAACAAGCTCTTACTGTATTCAGCATGAGGAATATGTGACTTATGTAGACAAGATGAAACAAGCTCTTACTGTATTCAGCATGAGGAATATGTGACTTATGTAGACAAGATGAAACAAGCTCTTACTGTATTCAGCATGAGGAATATGTGACTTATATAGACAAGATGAAACAAGCTCTTACTGTATTCAGCACGAGGAATATGTGACTTATGTAGACAAGATGAAACAAGCTCTTACTGTATTCAGCATGAGGAATATGTGACTTATGTAGACAAGATGAAACAAGCTCTTACTGTATTCAGCATGAGGAATATGTGACTTATATAGACAAGATGAAACAAGCTCTTACTGTATTCAGCATGAGGAATATGTGACTTATATAGACAAGATGAAACAAGCTCTTACTGTATTCAGCATGAGGAATATGTGACTTATGTAGACAAGATGAAACAAGCTCTTACTGTATTCAGCATGAGGAATATGTGACTTATATAGACAAGATGAAACAAGCTCTTACTGTATTCAGGAGGAGGAATGTGTGACTTATATAGACAAGATGAAACAAGTGCTTACTGTATTCAGTATGAGGAATATGTGACTTATGTAGACAAGATGAAACAAGCTCTTACTGTATTCAGGAGGAGGAATGTGTGACTTATATAGACAAGATGAAACAAGTGCTTACTGTATTCAGTATGAGGAATATGTGACTTATGTAGACAAGATGAAACAAGCTCTTACTGTATTCAGCATGAGCAATGTGTGACTTATATAGACAAGATGAAACAAGTGCTTACTGTATTCAGTATGAGGAATATGTGACTTATGTAGACAAGATGAAACAAGCTCTTACTGTATTCAGGAGGAGGAATGTGTGACTTATATAGACAAGATGAAACAAGTGCTTACTGTATTCAGCATGAGGAATATGTGACTTATATAGACAAGATGAAACAAGTGCTTACTGTATTCAGCATGAGGAATGTGTGACTTATATAGACAAGATGAAACAAGCTCTTACTGTATTCAGCATGAGCAATGTGTGACTTATATAGACAAGATGAAACAAGTGCTTACTGTATTCAGTATGAGGAATATGTGACTTATATAGACAAGATGAAACAAGCTCTTACTGTATTCAGCATGAGCAATGTGTGACTTATATAGACAAGATGAAACAAGTGCTTACTGTATTCAGTATGAGGAATATGTGACTTATGTAGACAAGATGAAACAAGCTCTTACTGTATTCAGGAGGAGGAATGTGTGACTTATATAGACAAGATGAAACAAGTGCTTACTGTATTCAGCATGAGGAATATGTGACTTATATAGACAAGATGAAACAAGTGCTTACTGTATTCAGCATGAGGAATGTGTGACTTATATAGACAAGATGAAACAAGCTCTTACTTTATTGAGCATGAGGAATGTGTGACTTATGTAGACAAGATGAAACAAGCTCTTACTGTATTCAGGAGGAGGAATGTGTGACTTATAGAGGCAAGATGAAACAAGCTCTTACTGTATTCAGCATGAGGAATATGTGACTTATAGAGGCAAGATGAAACAAGCTCTTACTGTATTCAGGAGGAGGAATGTGTGACTTATAGAGGCAAGATGAAACAAGCTCTTACTGTATTCAGCATGAGGAATATGTGACTTATGTAGACAAGATGAAACAAGCTCTTACTGTATTCAGGAGGAGGAATGTGTGACTTATAGAGGCAAGATGAAACAAGCTCTTACTGTATTCAGGAGGAGGAATATGTGACTTATATAGACAAGATGAAACAAGTTCTTACTGTATTCAGCATGAGGAATATGTGACTTATATAGACAAGATGAAACAAGTTCTTACTGTATTCAGCATGAGGAATATGTGACTTATATAGACAAGATGAAACAAGTTCTTACTGTATTCAGCATGAGGAATATGTGACTTATATAGACAAGATGAAACAAGTTCTTACTGTATTCAGCATGAGGAATATGTGACTTATATAGACAAGATGAAATAAGCTCTTACTTTTATGAGCATGAGGAATGTGTGACTTATATAGACAAGATGAAACAAGTGCTTACTGTATTCAGCATGAGGAATATGTGACTTATATAGACAAAATGAAACAAGTTCTTACTGTATTCAGCATGAGGAATATGTGACTTATATAGACAAGATGAAACAAGTTCTTACTGTATTCAGCATGAGGAATATGTGACTTATATAGACAAGATGAAACAAGTTCTTACTGTATTCAGCATGAGGAATATGTGACTTATATAGACAAGATGAAACAAGTTCTTACTGTATTCAGCATGAGGAATATGTGACTTATATAGACAAGATGAAACAAGTTCTTAGTGTATTCAGCATGAGGAATATGTGACTTATATAGACAAGATGAAACAAGCTCTTACTTTATTGAGCATGAGGAATGTGTGACTTATATAGACAAGATGAAACAAGTGCTTACTGTATTCAGCATGAGGAATATGTGACTTATGTAGACAAGATGAAACAAGCTCTTACTGTATTCAGGAGGAGGAATGTGTGACTTATAGAGGCAAGATGAAACAAGCTCTTACTGTATTCAGGAGGAGGAATATGTGACTTATATAGACAAGATGAAACAAGCTCTTACTGTATTCAGGAGGAGGAATATGTGACTTATATAGACAAGATGAAACAAGTTCTTACTGTATTCAGCATGAGGAATATGTGACTTATATAGACAAGATGAAACAAGTTCTTACTGTATTCAGCATGAGGAATATGTGACTTATATAGACAAGATGAAACAAGCTCTTACTGTATTCAGGAGGAGGAATATGTGACTTATATAGACAAGATGAAACAAGTTCTTACTGTATTCAGCATGAGGAGTGTGTGACTTATATAGACAAGATGAAACAAGCTCTTACTTTATTGAGTATGAGGAATGTGTGACTTATATAGACAAGATGAAACTGGCTCTTACTGTATTCAGCAGGAGGAATGTGTGACTTATAGACACAAGATGAGAAAAGTTCTTACTGTATTCAGCATGAGGAATGTGTGACTTATAGAGACCAGAAGAAACAAGCTCTTACTGTATTTGGCATGAGAAATGTGTAATTTATAGAGACAAGATGCAACAAGCTCTTACTGTATTCAGCATGAGGAATGTGTGACTTATAGGGACAAGATGAGACAAGTTCTTACTGTATTCACCAGAAGGAATGTTTGACTTATAGACACAAGATGAGACAAGTTCTTACTGTATGCAGCATGAGGAATGTGTGACTTATAGAGACAAGATTAATTAAGCTCTCACTGTTTTCAGCATGAGGAATGTGTGACTTATAGAGACGAGATGAAACAAGTGCTTACTGTATTCAGCATGAGGAATGTGTGACGTATAGACACAAGATGAAGCAAGTGCTTACTGTAATCAGCATGAGGAATGTGTGACTTATATAGACAAGATGAAACAAGTGCTTACTGTATTCAGCATGAGGAATGTGTGACTTATAGACACAAGATGAAGCAAGTGCTTACTGTAATCAGCATGAGGAATGTGTGACTTATATAGACAAGATGAAACAAGTTCTTACAGTAATCAGCATGAGGAATGTGTGACTTATAGACACAAGATGAAACAAGTTCTTACTGTAATCAGCATGAGGAATGTGTGACTTATAGAAACAAGATGAAACAAGTTCTTACTGTAATCAGCATGAGGAATGTGTGAATTATAGAAACAAGATGAAACAAGTTCTTACTGTAATCAGCATGAGGAATGTGTGACTTATAGATACAAGATGAAACAAGTGCTTACTGTAATCAGCATGAGGAATGTGTGACTTATAGAGACAAGATGAAACAAGTTCTTACTGTAATCAGCATGAGGAATGTGTGACTTATAGACACAAGATGAAACAAGTTCTTACTGTAATCAGCATGAGGAATGTGTGACTTATAGAAACAAGATGAAACAAGTTCTTACTGTAATCAGCATGAGGAATGTGTGACTTATAGACACAAGATGAAACAAGTTCTTACTGTAATCAGCATGAGGTTTGTGTGACTTATAGAAACAAGATGAAACAAGTTCTTACTGTAATCAGCATGAGGAATTTGTGACTTATAGAAACAAGATGAAACAAGTTCTTACTGTAATCAGCATGAGGAATGTGTGACTTATAGAAACAAGATGAAACAAGTTCTTACTGTAATCAGCATGAGGAATGTGTGACTTATATAGACAAGATGAAACAAGTTCTTACTTTATTCAGCATGAGGAATGTGTGACTTATAGAGACAAGATGAAACAAGTTCTTACTGTAATCAGCATGAGGAATGTGTGACTTATAGAAACAAGATGAAACAAGTTCTTACTGTAATCAGCATGAGGAATGTGTGACTTATAGACACAAGATGAAGCAAGTGCTTACTGTAATCAGCATGAGGAATATGTGACTTATAGACACAAGATGAAGCAAGTGCTTACTGTAATCAGCATGAGGTTTGTGTGACTTATAGAAAGAAGATGAAACAAATTCTTACTGTAATCAGCATGAGGAATGTGTGACTTTTAGAAACAAGATGAAACAAGTTCTTACTGTAATCAGCATGAGGAATATGTGACTTATACACACAAGATGAAGCAAGTGCTTACTGTAGTCACCATGAGGAATATGTGACTTATAGAGACAAGATGAAGCAAGTGCTTACTGTAATCAGCATGAGGAATATGTGACTTATAGACACAAGATGAAGCAAGTGCTTACTGTAATCAGCATGAGGAATGTGTGACTTATAGAGACAAGATGAAGCAAGTGCTTACTGTAATCAGCATGAGGAATATGTGACTTATAGACACAAGATGAAGCAAGTGCTTACTGTAATCAGCATGAGGAATGTGTGACTTATAGAGACAAGATGAAGCAAGTGCTTACTGTAATCAGCATGAGGAATGTGTGACTTATAGAAACAAGATGAAACAAGTTCTTACTGTAATCAGCATGAGGAATATGTGACTTATATAGACAAGATGAAGCAAGTGCTTACTGTAATCAGCATGAGGAATATGTGACTTATAGACACAAGATGAAGCAAGTGCTTACTGTAATCAGCATGAGGAATATGTGACTTATAGACACAAGATGAAGCAAGTGCTTACTGTAATCAGCATGAGGAATATGTGACTTATAGACACAAGATGAAGCAAGTGCTTACTGTAATCAGCATGAGGAATATGTGACTTATAGACACAAGATGAAGCAAGTGCTTACTGTAATCAGCATGAGGAATATGTGACTTATAGAGACAAGATGAAGCAAGTGCTTACTGTAATCAGCATGAGGAATATGTGAGTTATAGACACAAGATGAAGCAAGTGCTTACTGTAATCAGCATGAGGAATATGTGACTTATAGACACAAGATGAAGCAAGTGCTTACTGTAATCAGCATGAGGAATATGTGACTTATAGACACAAGATGAAGCAAGTGCTATCTGTAATCAGCTTGAGGAATATGTGACTTATAGAGACAAGATGAAGCAAGTGCTTACTGTAATCGGTATGAGGAATATGTGACTTATAGACACAAGATGAAGCAAGTGCTTACTGTAATCAGCATGAGGAATATGTGACTTATAGAGACAAGATGAAGCAAGTGCTTACTGTAATCAGCATGAGGAATATGTGACTTATAGACACAAGATGAAGCAAGTGCTTACTGTAATCAGCATGAGGAATATGTGACTTATATAGACAAGATGAAACAAGTTCTTACTGTAATCAGCATGAGGAATATGTGACTTATAGACACAAGATGAAGCAAGTGCTTACTGTAATCAGCATGAGGAATATGTGACTTATATAGACAAGATGAAACAAGTTCTTACTGTAATCAGCATAAGGAATATGTGACTTATAGACACAAGATGAAGCAAGTGCTTACTGTAATCAGCATGAGGAATATGTGACTTATAGACACAAGATGAAACAAGTTCTTACTGTAATCAGCATGAGGAATATGTGACTTATATGGACAAGATGAAACAAGTTCTTACTGTAATCAGCATGAGGAATATGTGACTTATATAGACAAGATGAAACAAGTTCTTACTGTAATCAGCATGAGGAATATGTGACTTATAGACACAAGATGAAGCAAGTTCTTACTGTAATCAGCATGAGGAATATGTGACTTATATAGACAAGATGAAACAAGTTCTTACTGTAATCAGCATGAGGAATATGTGACTTATATAGACAAGATGAAACAAGTTCTTACTGTAATCAGAATGAGGAATATGTGACTTATAGACACAAGATGTAACAAGTTCTTACTGTAATCAGCATGAGGAATATGTGACTTATAGAGACAAGATGAAACAAGTTCTTACTGTAATCAGCATGAGGAATATGTGACTTATAGACACAAGATGAAACAAGTTCTTACTGTAATCAGCATGAGGAATATGTGACTTATAGAGACAAGATGAAACAAGTTCTTACTGTAATCAGCATGAGGAATATGTGACTTATATACACAAGATGAAACAAGTTCTTACTGTAATCAGCATGAGGAATATGTGACTTATATAGACAAGATGAAACAAGTTCTTACTGTAATCAGCATGAGGAATATGTGACTTATATAGACAAGATGAAACAAGTTCTTACTGTAATCAGCATGAGGAATATGTGACTTATAGAGACAAGATGAAACAAGTGCTTACTGTATGCAGCATGAGGAATATGTGACTTATAGAGACAAGATGAAGCAAGTGCTTACTGTAATCAGCATGAGGAATATGTGACTTATAGAGACAAGATGAAGCAGGTGCTTACTGTAATCAGCATGAGGAATATGTGACTTACAGAAAGAAGATGAAGCAAGTGCTTACTGTAATCAGCATGAGGAATATGTGACTTATAGAGACAAGATGAAGCAAGTGCTTACTGTAATCAGCATGAGGAATATGTGACTTATAGAAACAAGATGAAACAAGTTCTTACTGTAATCAGAATGAGGAATATGTGACTTATAGACACAAGATGAAACAAGTTCTTACTGTAATCAGCATGAGGAATATGTGACTTATAGAGACAAGATGAAGCAAGTGCTTACTGTAATCAGCATGAGGAATATGTGACTTATAGAAACAAGATGAAGCAAGTGCTTACTGTAATCAGCATGAGGAATATGTGACTTATAGAGACAAGATGAAACAAGTGCTTACTGTAATCAGCATGAGGAATATGTGACTTATAGAGACAAGATGAAGCAGGTGCTTACTGTAATCAGCATGAGGAATATGTGACTTACAGAAACAAGATGAAGCAAGTGCTTACTGTAATCAGCATGAGGAATATGTGACTTATAGAGACAAGATAAAGCAAGTGCTTACTGTAGTCACCATGAGGAATATGTGACTTATAGAGACAAGATAAAGCAAGTGCTTACTGTAATCAGCATGAGGAATATGTGACTTATAGAGACAAGATGAAACAAGTGCTTACTGTAATCAGCATGAGGAATATGTGACTTATAGAGACAAGATGAAACAAGTGCTTACTGTAATCAGCATGAGGAATATGTGACTTATAGAGACAAGATGAAACAAGTGCTTACTGTAATCAGCATTAGGAATATGTGACTTATAGAGACAAGATGAAACAAGTGCTTACTGTTATCAGCATGAGGAATATGTGACTTATAGAGACAAGATGAAACAAGTGCTTACTGTAATCAGCATGAGGTATATGTGACTTATAGAGACAAGATGAAACAAGTGCTTACTGTAATCAGCATGAGGAATATGTGACTTATAGAGACAAGATGAAACAAGTGCTTACTGTAATCAGCATGAGGAATATGTGACTTATAGAGACAAGATGAAACATGTGCTTACTGTAATCAGCATGAGGAATATGTCACTTATAGAGACAAGATGAAACAAGTGCTTACTGTAGTCAGCATGAGGAATATGTGACTTATAGAGACAAGATGAAACAAGTGCTTACTGTAATCAGCATGAGGAATATGTGACTTATAGAGACAAGATGAAACAAGTGCTTACTGTAATCAGCATGAGGAATATGTGACTTATAGAGACAAGATGAAACAAGTGCTTACTGTAATCAGCATGAGGAATATGTGACTTATAGAGACAAGATGAAACAAGTGCTTACTGTAATCAGCATGAGGAATATGTGACTTATAGAGACAAGATGAAACAAGTGCTTACTGTAATCAGCATGAGGAATATGTGACTTATAGAGACAAGATGAAACAAGTGCTTACTGTAATCAGCATGAGGAATATGTGACTTATAGACACAAAATGAAGCAAGTGCTTACTGTAATCAGCATGAGGAATATGTGACTTATAGACACAGGATGAAACAAGTTCTTACTGTAATCAGCATGAGGAATATGTGACTTATATAGACAAGATGAAACAAGTTCTTACTGTAATCAGCATGAGGAATATGTGACTTATATAGACAAGATGAAACAAGTTCTTACTGTAATCAGCATGAGGAATATGTGACTTATAGACACAAGATGAAGCAAGTTCTTACTGTAATCAGCATGAGGAATATGTGACTTATATAGACAAGATGAAACAAGTTCTTACTGTAATCAGCATGAGGAATATGTGACTTATATAGACAACATGAAACAAGTTCTTACTGTAATCAGCATGAGGAATATGTGACTTATAGACACAAGATGAAACAAGTTCTTACTGTAATCAGCATGAGGAATATGTGACTTATAGAGACAAGATGAAACAAGTTGTTACTGTAATCATCATGAGGAATATGTGACTTATAGACACAAGATGAAACAAGTTCTTACTGTAATCAGCATGAGGAATATGTGACTTATAGAGACAAGATGAAACAAGTTCTTACTGTAATCAGCATGAGGAATATGTGACTTATATACACAAGATGAAACAAGTTCTTACTGTAATCAGCATGAGGAATATGTGACTTATATAGACAAGATGAAACAAGTTCTTACTGTAATCAGCATGAGGAATATGTGACTTATATAGACAAGATGAAACAAGTTCTTACTGTAATCAGCATGAGGAATATGTGACTTATAGAGACAAGATGAAACAAGTGCTTACTGTAATCAGCATGAGGAATATGTGACTTATAGAGACAAGATGAAACAAGTTCTTACTGTAATCAGCATGAGGAATGTGTGAATTATAGAAACAAGATGAAACAAGTTCTTACTGTAATCAGCATGAGGAATGTGTGACTTATAGATACAAGATGAAACAAGTGCTTACTGTAATCAGCATGAGGAATGTGTGACTTATAGAGACAAGATGAAACAAGTTCTTACTGTAATCAGCATGAGGAATGTGTGACTTATAGACACAAGATGAAACAAGTTCTTACTGTAATCAGCATGAGGAATGTGTGACTTATAGAAACAAGATGAAACAAGTTCTTACTGTAATCAGCATGAGGAATGTGTGACTTATAGACACAAGATGAAACAAGTTCTTACTGTAATCAGCATGAGGTTTGTGTGACTTATAGAAACAAGATGAAACAAGTTCTTACTGTAATCAGCATGAGGAATTTGTGACTTATAGAAACAAGATGAAACAAGTTCTTACTGTAATCAGCATGAGGAATGTGTGACTTATAGAAACAAGATGAAACAAGTTCTTACTGTAATCAGCATGAGGAATGTGTGACTTATATAGACAAGATGAAACAAGTTCTTACTTTATTCAGCATGAGGAATGTGTGACTTATAGAGACAAGATGAAACAAGTTCTTACTGTAATCAGCATGAGGAATGTGTGACTTATAGAAACAAGATGAAACAAGTTCTTACTGTAATCAGCATGAGGAATGTGTGACTTATAGACACAAGATGAAGCAAGTGCTTACTGTAATCAGCATGAGGAATATGTGACTTATAGACACAAGATGAAGCAAGTGCTTACTGTAATCAGCATGAGGTTTGTGTGACTTATAGAAAGAAGATGAAACAAATTCTTACTGTAATCAGCATGAGGAATGTGTGACTTTTAGAAACAAGATGAAACAAGTTCTTACTGTAATCAGCATGAGGAATATGTGACTTATACACACAAGATGAAGCAAGTGCTTACTGTAGTCACCATGAGGAATATGTGACTTATAGAGACAAGATGAAGCAAGTGCTTACTGTAATCAGCATGAGGAATATGTGACTTATAGACACAAGATGAAGCAAGTGCTTACTGTAATCAGCATGAGGAATGTGTGACTTATAGAGACAAGATGAAGCAAGTGCTTACTGTAATCAGCATGAGGAATATGTGACTTATAGACACAAGATGAAGCAAGTGCTTACTGTAATCAGCATGAGGAATGTGTGACTTATAGAGACAAGATGAAGCAAGTGCTTACTGTAATCAGCATGAGGAATGTGTGACTTATAGAAACAAGATGAAACAAGTTCTTACTGTAATCAGCATGAGGAATATGTGACTTATATAGACAAGATGAAGCAAGTGCTTACTGTAATCAGCATGAGGAATATGTGACTTATAGACACAAGATGAAGCAAGTGCTTACTGTAATCAGCATGAGGAATATGTGACTTATAGACACAAGATGAAGCAAGTGCTTACTGTAATCAGCATGAGGAATATGTGACTTATAGACACAAGATGAAGCAAGTGCTTACTGTAATCAGCATGAGGAATATGTGACTTATAGACACAAGATGAAGCAAGTGCTTACTGTAATCAGCATGAGGAATATGTGACTTATAGAGACAAGATGAAGCAAGTGCTTACTGTAATCAGCATGAGGAATATGTGACTTATAGACACAAGATGAAGCAAGTGCTTACTGTAATCAGCATGAGGAATATGTGACTTATAGACACAAGATGAAGCAAGTGCTTACTGTAATCAGCATGAGGAATATGTGACTTATAGACACAAGATGAAGCAAGTGCTATCTGTAATCAGCTTGAGGAATATGTGACTTATAGAGACAAGATGAAGCAAGTGCTTACTGTAATCGGCATGAGGAATATGTGACTTATAGACACAAGATGAAGCAAGTGCTTACTGTAATCAGCATGAGGAATATGTGACTTATAGAGACAAGATGAAGCAAGTGCTTACTGTAATCAGCATGAGGAATATGTGACTTATAGACACAAGATGAAGCAAGTGCTTACTGTAATCAGCATGAGGAATATGTGACTTATATAGACAAGATGAAACAAGTTCTTACTGTAATCAGCATGAGGAATATGTGACTTATAGACACAAGATGAAGCAAGTGCTTACTGTAATCAGCATGAGGAATATGTGACTTATATAGACAAGATGAAACAAGTTCTTACTGTAATCAGCATGAGGAATATGTGACTTATAGACACAAGATGAAGCAAGTGCTTACTGTAATCAGCATGAGGAATATGTGACTTATAGACACAAGATGAAACAAGTTCTTACTGTAATCAGCATGAGGAATATGTGACTTATATGGACAAGATGAAACAAGTTCTTACTGTAATCAGCATGAGGAATATGTGACTTATATAGACAAGATGAAACAAGTTCTTACTGTAATCAGCATGAGGAATATGTGACTTATAGACACAAGATGAAGCAAGTTCTTACTGTAATCAGCATGAGGAATATGTGACTTATATAGACAAGATGAAACAAGTTCTTACTGTAATCAGCATGAGGAATATGTGACTTATATAGACAAGATGAAACAAGTTCTTACTGTAATCAGAATGAGGAATATGTGACTTATAGACACAAGATGTAACAAGTTCTTACTGTAATCAGCATGAGGAATATGTGACTTATAGAGACAAGATGAAACAAGTTCTTACTGTAATCAGCATGAGGAATATGTGACTTATAGACACAAGATGAAACAAGTTCTTACTGTAATCAGCATGAGGAATATGTGACTTATAGAGACAAGATGAAACAAGTTCTTACTGTAATCAGCATGAGGAATATGTGACTTATATACACAAGATGAAACAAGTTCTTACTGTAATCAGCATGAGGAATATGTGACTTATATAGACAAGATGAAACAAGTTCTTACTGTAATCAGCATGAGGAATATGTGACTTATATAGACAAGATGAAACAAGTTCTTACTGTAATCAGCATGAGGAATATGTGACTTATAGAGACAAGATGAAACAAGTGCTTACTGTATGCAGCATGAGGAATATGTGACTTATAGAGACAAGATGAAGCAAGTGCTTACTGTAATCAGCATGAGGAATATGTGACTTATAGAGACAAGATGAAGCAGGTGCTTACTGTAATCAGCATGAGGAATATGTGACTTACAGAAAGAAGATGAAGCAAGTGCTTACTGTAATCAGCATGAGGAATATGTGACTTATAGAGACAAGATGAAGCAAGTGCTTACTGTAATCAGCATGAGGAATATGTGACTTATAGAAACAAGATGAAACAAGTTCTTACTGTAATCAGAATGAGGAATATGTGACTTATAGACACAAGATGAAACAAGTTCTTACTGTAATCAGCATGAGGAATATGTGACTTATAGAGACAAGATGAAGCAAGTGCTTACTGTAATCAGCATGAGGAATATGTGACTTATAGAAACAAGATGAAGCAAGTGCTTACTGTAATCAGCATGAGGAATATGTGACTTATAGAGACAAGATGAAACAAGTGCTTACTGTAATCAGCATGAGGAATATGTGACTTATAGAGACAAGATGAAGCAGGTGCTTACTGTAATCAGCATGAGGAATATGTGACTTACAGAAACAAGATGAAGCAAGTGCTTACTGTAATCAGCATGAGGAATATGTGACTTATAGAGACAAGATAAAGCAAGTGCTTACTGTAGTCACCATGAGGAATATGTGACTTATAGAGACAAGATAAAGCAAGTGCTTACTGTAATCAGCATGAGGAATATGTGACTTATAGAGACAAGATGAAACAAGTGCTTACTGTAATCAGCATGAGGAATATGTGACTTATAGAGACAAGATGAAACAAGTGCTTACTGTAATCAGCATGAGGAATATGTGACTTATAGAGACAAGATGAAACAAGTGCTTACTGTAATCAGCATTAGGAATATGTGACTTATAGAGACAAGATGAAACAAGTGCTTACTGTTATCAGCATGAGGAATATGTGACTTATAGAGACAAGATGAAACAAGTGCTTACTGTAATCAGCATGAGGTATATGTGACTTATAGAGACAAGATGAAACAAGTGCTTAC
The DNA here is from genome assembly GCA_030765065.1 of Deroplatys truncata. Lineage (NCBI taxonomy): Eukaryota > Metazoa > Arthropoda > Insecta > Mantodea > Mantidae > Deroplatys > Deroplatys truncata. The sequence goes on along the minus strand of CM060986.1, from coordinate 4,075,363 downwards.
TGTAATCAGCATGAGGAATATGTGACTTATAGAGACAAGATGAAACAAGTGCTTACTGTAATCAGCATGAGGAATATGTGACTTATAGAGACAAGATGAAACATGTGCTTACTGTAATCAGCATGAGGAATATGTCACTTATAGAGACAAGATGAAACAAGTGCTTACTGTAGTCAGCATGAGGAATATGTGACTTATAGAGACAAGATGAAACAAGTGCTTACTGTAATCAGCATGAGGAATATGTGACTTATAGAGACAAGATGAAACAAGTGCTTACTGTAATCAGCATGAGGAATATGTGACTTATAGAGACAAGATGAAACAAGTGCTTACTGTAATCAGCATGAGGAATATGTGACTTATAGAGACAAGATGAAACAAGTGCTTACTGTAATCAGCATGAGGAATATGTGACTTATAGAGACAAGATGAAACAAGTGCTTACTGTAATCAGCATGAGGAATATGTGACTTATAGAGACAAGATGAAACAAGTGCTTACTGTAATCAGCATGAGGAATATGTGACTTATAGACACAAAATGAAGCAAGTGCTTACTGTAATCAGCATGAGGAATATGTGACTTATAGACACAGGATGAAACAAGTTCTTACTGTAATCAGCATGAGGAATATGTGACTTATATAGACAAGATGAAACAAGTTCTTACTGTAATCAGCATGAGGAATATGTGACTTATATAGACAAGATGAAACAAGTTCTTACTGTAATCAGCATGAGGAATATGTGACTTATAGACACAAGATGAAGCAAGTTCTTACTGTAATCAGCATGAGGAATATGTGACTTATATAGACAAGATGAAACAAGTTCTTACTGTAATCAGCATGAGGAATATGTGACTTATATAGACAACATGAAACAAGTTCTTACTGTAATCAGCATGAGGAATATGTGACTTATAGACACAAGATGAAACAAGTTCTTACTGTAATCAGCATGAGGAATATGTGACTTATAGAGACAAGATGAAACAAGTTGTTACTGTAATCATCATGAGGAATATGTGACTTATAGACACAAGATGAAACAAGTTCTTACTGTAATCAGCATGAGGAATATGTGACTTATAGAGACAAGATGAAACAAGTTCTTACTGTAATCAGCATGAGGAATATGTGACTTATATACACAAGATGAAACAAGTTCTTACTGTAATCAGCATGAGGAATATGTGACTTATATAGACAAGATGAAACAAGTTCTTACTGTAATCAGCATGAGGAATAAGTGACTTATATAGACAAGATGAAACAAGTTCTTACTGTAATCAGCATGAGGAATATGTGACTTATAGAGACAAGATGAAACAAGTGCTTACTGTAATCAGCATGAGGAATATGTGACTTATAGAGACAAGATGAAGCAAGTGCTTACTGTAATCAGCATGAGGAATATGTGACTTATAGAGACAAGATGAAGCAGGTGCTTACTGTAATCAGCAAGAGGAATATGTGACTTACAGAAACAAGATGAAGCAAGTGCTTACTGTAATCAGCATGAGGAATATGTGACTTATAGAGACAAGATGAAGCAAGCACTTACTGTAATCAGCATGAGGAATATGTGACTTATAGAAACAAGATGAAACAAGTTCTTACTGTAATCAGCATGAGGAATATGTGACTTATAGACACAAGATGAAACAAGTTCTTACTGTAATCAGCATGAGGAATATGTGACTTATAGAGACAAGATGAAGCAAGTGCTTACTGTAATCAGCATGAGGAATATGTGACTTATAGAAACAAGATGAAGCAAGTGCTTACTGTAATCAGCATGAGGAATATGTGACTTATAGAGACAAGATGAAACAAGTGCTTACTGTAATCAGCATGAGGAATATGTGACTTATAGAGACAAGATGAAGCAGGTGCTTACTGTAATCAGCATGAGGAATATGTGACTTACAGAAACAAGATGAAGCAAGTGCTTACTGTAATCAGCTTGAGGAATATGTGACTTATAGAGACAAGATAAAGCAAGTGCTTACTGTAGTCACCATGAGGAATCTTATAGAGACAAGATGAAACAAGTGCTTACTGTAATCAGCATGAGGAATATGTGACTTATAGAGACAAGATGAAACAAGTGCTTACTGTAATCAGCATGAGGAATATGTGACTTATAGAGACAAGATGATACAAGTGCTTACTGTAATCAGCATGAGGAATATGTGACTTATAGAGACAAGATGAAACAAGTGCTTACTGTAATCAGCATGAGGAATATGTGACTTATAGAGACAAGATGAAACAAGTGCTTACTGTAGTCACCATGAGGAATATGTGACTTATAGAGACAAGATGAAGCAAGTGCTTACTGTAATCAGCATGAGGAATATGTGACTAATAGAGACAAGATGAAGCAAGTGCTTACTGTAATCAGCATGAGGAATATGTGACTTATAGACACAAGATAAAGCAAGTGCTTACTGTAGTCAGCATGAGGAATATGTGACTTATAGACACAAGATAAAGCAAGTGCTTACTGTAGTCACCATGAGGAATATGTGACTTATAGAGACAAGATGAAGCAAGTGCTTACTGTAATCAGCATGAGGAATATGTGACTTATAGACACAAGATAAAGCAAGTGCTTACTGTAGTCAGCATGAGGAATATGTGACTTATAGACACAAGATAAAGCAAGTGCTTACTGTAGTCACCATGAGGAATATGTGACTTATAGAGACAAGATGAAGCAAGTGCTTACTGTAATCAGCATGAGGAATATGTGACTTATAGACACAAGATAAAGCAAGTGCTTACTGTAGTCACCATGAGGAATATGTGACTTATAGAGACAAGATGAAGCAAGTGCTTACTGTAATCAGCATGAGGAATGTGTGACTTATAGAGACAAGATGAAGCAAGTGCTTACTGTAATCAGCATGAGGAATATGTGACTTATAGACACAAGATAAAGCAAGTGCTTACTGTAGTCACCATGAGGAATATGTGACTTATAGAGACAAGATGAAACAAGTTCTTACTGTAATCAGCATGAGGAATGTGTGACGTATAGACACAAGATAAAGCAAGTGCTTACTGTAGTCACCATGAGGAATATGTGACTTATAGACACAAGATAAAGCAAGTGCTTACTGTAGTCACCATGAGGAATATGTGACTTATAGAGACAAGATGAAGCAAGTGCTTACTGTAATCAGCATGAGGAATATGTGACTTATAGACACAAGATGAAACAAGTTCTTACTGTAATCAGCATGAGGAATATGTGACTTATAGACACAAGATAAAGCAAGTGCTTACTGTAGTCACCATGAGGAATATGTGACTTATAGAGACAAGATGAAGCAAGTGCTTACTGTAATCAGCATGAGGAATATGTGAATTATAGAGACAAGATGAAGCAAGTGCTTACTGTAATCAGCATGAGGAATATGTGACTTATAGACACAAGATGAAGCAAGTGCTTACTGTAAACAGCATGAGGAATATGTGACTTATAGAAACAAGATGAAACAAGTTCTTACTGTAATCAGCATGAGGAATATGTGACTTATAGAGACAAGATGAAGCAAGTGCTTACTGTAATCAGCATGAGGAATATGTGACTTATAGACACAAGATGAAGCAAGTGCTTACTGTAATCAGCATGAGGAATATGTGACTTATAGACACAAGATGAAACAAGTTCTTACTGTAATCAGCATGAGGAATATGTGACTTATAGAAACAAGATGAAACAAGTTCTTACTGTAATCAGCATGAGGAATATGTGACTTATAGGCACAAGATGAAACAAGTTCTTACTGTAATCAGCATGAGGAATATGTGACTTATAGACACAAGATGAAACAAGTTCTTACTGTAATCAGCATGAGGAATATGTGACTTATAGACACAAGATGAGGCAAGTGCTTACTGTAATCAGCATGAGGAATATGTGACTTATAGACACAAGATGAAACAAGTTCTTACTGTAATCAGCATGAGGAATATGTGACTTATAGACACAAGATGAAGCAAGTGCTTACTGTAATCAGCATGAGGAATATGTGACTTATAGACACAAGATGAAACAAGTTCTTACTGTAATCAGCATGAGGAATATGTGACTTATAGACACAAGATGAAGCAAGTGCTTACTGTAATCAGCATGAGGAATGTGTGACTTATAGAGACAAGATGAAGCAAGTGCTTACTGTAATCAGCATGAGGAATATGTGACTTATAGAGACAAGATGAAACAAGTTCTTACTGTAATCAGCATGAGGAATATGTGACTTATAGAGACAAGAATAAACAAGTTCTTACTGTAATCAGCATGAGGAATGTGTGACTTATAGACACAAGATGAAGCAAGTTCTTACTGTAATCAGCATGAGGAATGTGTGACTTATAGAGACAAGATGAAACAAGTTCTTACTGTAATCAGCATGAGGAATGTGTGACTTATAGAGACAAGATGAAACAAGTTCTTACTGTAATCAGCATGAGGAATATGTGACTTATAGAGACAAGATGAAACAAGTTCTTACTGTATTCAGCATGAGGAATGTGTGACTTATAGAGACAAGATGAAACAAGTTCTTACTGTAATCAGCATGAGGAATGTGTGACTTATAGAGACAGGATGAAACAAGTTCTTACTGTATTCAGCATGAGAAATGTGTTACTTTTATAGACATGATGAAACTAGCTCTTACTCTATTCAGCATAAGAAATGTATAACTGTGTCTGAGCATGCCAGTTAATACAGTATGAGATGCAGGGAGAGAAGCTTATATTTTATTTATGAAATTATGTGGTCCATCTTGCTTATGTGGGTCAAATTATTGAATGGTTTAATTTCTACAGTGTATGTTGCCTACAGTGCATGAACTTGTGGATTATATTAATTGTGCCATGATCAAACACATGTTCCTATCATATCTATATACTGAAGCTGTAACTGCAGAGAATCCATTCTAGTCACTTTGTTGTTTCTTTAAATTTTGAGAGGTATTTTTGGTTTCCTTTACAGCTGTCCGCAAGGATGAAAGGATGAAATTTTGAATTGTTTCACATATAATGGAGTAGATATGAAATGCATATAATGGTATATGTAATGTGTGGAAGATGAGGAACTCCATACATACAGCTTTAACTGGTGTAAAGTGTTGTACATATTTTCAGTGACAATTTGATGTTTACAACACTCATGCAAATTTTAGAGTATAAATCTTTCTGAGAGTGCTGATTTTGAGAATCATCTCTTAGTGTAGCCATGGAATGGTTGTATGGCAACATTCATGTTTGTGGGTGGCCATGATTGTCTGATATCTAGGATGCTCATATGATGGCCCTATCATAGAGTATTTTTGTAAGAGTGTATGGCTGGGCAATCACACAGCACTATTGTTCACGTTCTCATAAATTACAGGCTTTACTGTTTTAAATGTGCCAGTAACATGAAATGTGAATAAGTGTATATCCCAATACATAATATATCTGTAGTGCAATGAATCATATTTGAACATGGCATTGGCATGTAAGTTGCTTGAACATCATAATCAAGGCAATAAGCCCACAAAGTTTATTTCCACATCAATGTACACATCACACATGATTCCTTTTTACTTTAATATGCTCTATACTTTGCTAGACATGTTCTATGTGAGTGTAAATACTGTTGCAGCTTGTAAGGTTGGCAGCTTCAGGAGGTAACAGAAACCTCGATCTCAGTCTCTTGAAGGTTTTCTCTTTCTTCATCAGCCGCTGCAAGCAGAAGCTCCATATGATTCTGTGTTTCAGTCCAATAGGCACATCGTTCCGTATGAGACTGAGATTATATCCCTCGCTGATCAACTGCTGCACCATCGACTGGTTCCAGGTACATGCTCACTCTTCAAGTGGTGGTAAGATCGGGATGATTATCATAGATAATGTCATTTAAAACTCATATTTTCTATGTTTTGTATTTTCCTATGACCATTTTCTGCAGAGATGTGTTAGGTTCTTGGAGAACAGAAAACACAAAGGTTGGCAGCATTGCAGCATGCGGTAGCCGAATCATTGCTATGAGTGAACGGAGATGGCAATCTCCCTTTCAAATCAGAAATAAGTTAATGCATCATAAACAGGTTTCACTTTTGCTGGTGCATGGTTCCTGAGTGTAAATAAACATTTTGTGTATTCTTGCCCATAAGTTGACAGCAAATGATGCTTCTTGGTGCTGTGAGGTTTTCTTGTAAAGCTAGCTTCGTCTGTTGCCATAATTAATTGTGGGCTATACACCGGGGTGAGGACAAAAGGTTTGCAGCTAAAATATTAAATTTAGTTACCTCGGCATAGACATTGGGAAACGTAGCTGCAGAGGCAACCAGAAAGGTACCAAGAACTTGCTGCACAAACTAAGTGGGCATGGGATATTTAGAACATTAGAAATACATAAATTCACGTTTACCTCTGATTTATTATACTAAACAAGGTGCACTACATTATACACAAAGGATTACAGAAGAACACTGGGGAAGATGCCCCATGCACACACGCAATCGTTCCTTGTGAAAACTTACATTAGACTAACGTTACCACAGAATGCTACAACTAGACCTATGCTATCACACACACACAGAGCTATTACCACAATTGCCTTCACCGACCAACTAGGAAATGCAATTGCCACGCCAGACAATAATTAACACACAAACACAGCAATAATGTGTCCAATGTGACAATACATACACATACATTACATCTCCCCCCACTCACAATAGTGAGGCGTCCCCGCCAAAAAAAGAGTAAATACAAGAAAATATAACCATACAAATATAAAGCCCTGATGAATTCCCACATGGACAATGATTCTGTTTGACAATAAAGTAGTCCCAGCTCATAACTCCTCTTCTGTATGTATCACAACATACTGTTTGAGAATGGAGCTTTGTCCGGTAAATGTTCCCACCGAAAAACTGATAACACGGATAACTGTACCACTCAGTCAGTTTGCTGGAACACTGTAGAAATAGGTCTGTGACCGACAGGAGGGAAAACACCCTGTAGACTGCCATGGTGAGAGGGTCGAAGATGGAGTGCAGCTGGAAACCTGTGCGGATGCGGTCAGGGAAGTACCAACATTCTCCTGCATGATCTGGGACTGTCCTCTTGTGTGGAGGGGGATGTTTCCTGTGGCTACCAGCAGACTGGAACAAGATTTGGGGAAAGCATTAGGGTCACAATATACAAGAAAGAAATACACAAAATAAACATTACAAAACAAGAGGCAGGGGACACACAAAGCTAATAAAACTTAAACCTAGAGCAAGGCCTTGCAAAAAAACACATTGATTGAGTGTTCAATTTTTGGATACTTTTAAAGCAGTGCCACCAAGTCAAAATTTAATGAAAAAACTTGTAGTGTTTTAGCATGACAATAAAATTTAGAGCTTTTGATGCTTTACAATGAACATCTGACCATAGACATGTGTTACTGTGAGATTAATACAAGAACCAAAACACATTGAGACATTGTTACTAAGAATTTAAAAATAACATCCTCAGAAAAGAAAAGAAAAATGTGTTAGAGCAAACTGCCATTTAGCTAGAGACATACTAACTACAGGAACTACTGCCCAAGGAGGAGCGCTCTATGCACAGTTCACAAGCGGCTGGTTCCAACTTGTTTTCACAGATAGCACCAGTCAAGAGATTCTGAAAAATACACTCCAGATAAAAACAATTAGCCTTTTGTATATCCTGAAGAGTATTGCAAAGAAACAAGTTATTGGAGAATGACTGGAGTTGCACCTGGTGAGGTAATAGATGAGGAAAAATGGAGAAAATTTTGTAGTTTGCTGAACAGATGAGTTGTATGAGAAGATGACATACTGCAAAATTGTGTCCCAATTCTTTTGGTTCGAGTAGACAAAATGGCTTAGCATGCCAGCCAGCATCTGAGGCTGTTAGTGGCCGGATAGTAGGAGCTGGTAAATTGTGGCGAAACTGACAACAATTCCTGGGTCACTTCACTAATGAACATAGGACCACAATCGGATAGAAGCATTGCGACAAATAATATGTTGCAAGATAAATTTAGCCAGATGAGGAATTGTAGCAGCCATACAAACAATTACCAGAATTGGAGCATGGTAATGGCCTAAGATGTCAATTCCCCTATGGCGGTCACAGGAATAGGTTAAAGAAGACCAGATGGCCTTGGGTGCCTTCTGAGATTGGCAACTTGGGCAGGTGCGAACATAGTGTTCAATGTCCCTCTTCATACTCACCCAATAGTATCAAGAATGTATCTTTGTAAAAGTCTTGGAAAAACCTAAATGGGCGGACAGAGGATCATCATGGCATGAAGATAAAATCTCATGCTTTAAAGACTCCAGAATTACTAGCAAGTGGAGAGGCCCTGTTGATTCAAAATTTTTCCTATAAAAAACATTTGATTTCAATGTGTAAGTAGATGCCTGACGCTGTAATTTAGGAGAGCCAGTCGACCCAGGTTGTAACGTGTCAATAAGAGGATCTGCTTCTCCGCATCCTCAAGTGGAGACAACACACAGGTGATAAGGTTGTTGAGCTCTTCGACTTTATGGTCCCCAGGCTGCCAGACAGGAAAATGAGATAAAGTATCAGCATCATGGTGCAATTTGCCAGATTTATAACAGATGGTGTAATCAAACTTCTGCAACTTAAGACTCCAGCGAGCTAACCATCCTGTTAAATCTTTAAGATTATCTAGGTAACACAAAGAATGGTGGTCTGAAACAATATGAACTTTGTAGCCATAGAAAAAACATCTAAAATGTGTCAGCCCAAAAACAATGGCCAATAATTCCAATTCTGGAAGACCATAGTTTTTCTCACATTGGTGAGTGTCCGAGACGCATACACCACGGATCGAAGATGGCCATCCTACCGTTGAAGAAGGATACTAGCAACTCCAAGACCACTGGCATCAGCATGGAGTTCAGTGTAAGCCCCAGGTATGTAATGAGCTAACACTGGTGCTGAAGATAAAGCATCTTTTAGCAGTTGTTGATCAGGTCCCCAGGAAAAGTCTTGGTGTTTTCTAGCAAGCTGGATTAACAGATGTACAATCTGTGCATAATCTTTAACAAATTTTCTGTAAAAATTGAATAAACCTAGAATCTTATGGACATCCCAAACATTCTTGGGTGTGGGTAACTTTAGGATGACTGTAACCTTATCAAGATCTGGAGAAAGACCGTCTTTAGATACTTCAAAACCCAACAATTTAATTTTATTCATTTCTCAGGCTTGAGCTTAAAATTATGTTGCTCCAGTCTCTGAAAAACAGCCTCCTCCGGGAAAGATTTGGCAAAAACCAAAATGCCATCAAGATATGCTAGAGCCTTTTTAAAATTTAAGTCCCCTAGTAATTTATCAGCAATATAACTGAAAAAGCATGGATTGTTAGATAACCCAAACTGATGAGTGACAAAACTCGTAAAGTGCTTAGAACTTTCTTCCGATGGCACCTGAAAATAAGTTGATATTAAATCCAAAGAACAAAGCCAAGAAGCTTCATTAAGATAGCTGAGCAAGTCATCAATGATGGGTGACTGTTACACTATTTAATCAACCATCTTTCTTTTTAGCCTGTATTTCTTGAAGCTGTTGAGCAAGCATTTCTTTCTATTTATGAGGGACCCTATAGGGCCGTTGTTTGATAGGAGTGACCTGTATAGAAAATTCCCTAATTCTTGTAATGCGGTAGCAAATACATAAGAATATTTGCAAAAGCTGGTCAGACTGGCTACTGGAAAGTTTGTTATTGACATTAAAATTGAAATTAGGAGCTTTCCCTGGGAGAGAGAATTGCTTTGTACAAATGCAACAGTGTTAGTAAATGTTGCTTGAGGTTGGGCACAAGTGTTATGCACAGGCAGAAACAGATCATCTTTGGATTCCTGACAATGGATGGAATAGCAGTATGCTTTTTGAAGGTTCCAAAAGAACAGCATGAGAGGGAGACTCAGAAAACTGTATTGAGACATTATGGACTGAAAAAGGAGGTATTCGGACATCACTTTTAACGAAAGCCTTAGTAGTAGATATTTCACAAGATTCGTCCAATAATGGCAGACAAGGGTAAACATCCTTTTCTAAAATATCAACCTCACAAATACTGCAATAGCAAGTGTGTTATGTGCATAATTAATGACAACTTTATGTTCACTTAAAAAAGTATTACCTAGAATGAAATCATGTGCTAAATCTTTTACTACTAAAACATCTTCCTGAAAAGAAAACCATTAATATGGAAAGATAAAACAGTACGGTAAGGAGCATCTAACAACTTGTTTCCAGCTGTGCGCAGTAGCATATCAACAGGCTCCAGTCATGGACATGGCAGGCATGGATGATTTTAACAGCACTACCTGTATCCAAAAGAATGTTAATTTGTTCTCCATTGATAAGTCCAGGAACCTGCAGAGTGTGACCCAGAGGAAGGGAGGCACTGGCGACAGTAGGATGTTTCCCATCACTGTGAGGTATGGCACTGCTTGTGTTTGGACTGAGGCACCTGCTGCCAACAAAATCTTGCTGTGTACCCTGGTTTGCCACACCTAAAACAAATCGTGGGTTGGCGACGATCTGGAGGTGGTGAACGTGGTTGCCATTGTCGTATCTGTGTGGAAGATGATGGTCTGTTCCTCTCAGGATGAGAAGTATTCATTGCATATAACTGTTTAGCCAACTGATCCACCTTTGCAGTTAACTCAGTGACATCATTAGTAGGAGGAGGTAGAAGAGCAGGCAAAGGTGAATGACCTGTAAGGAAAGGGTTAGTAGTCCCAGCTGGTAGAGCCCGAGGTGGAGGAGCCACAACATGACCTGTAGTTTGTACCTGTGCAGCGACCAGGTGCTCTCTTTGTGTCATATAAAATTGTGCTTTATCCACCCACTTAAGAGCCTGTAACAGATCATCTACAGTAAGAGGGTTCATTGGCAGGATAATGTTGACATACTCAGGTTTCAGACCTTTTAGTAAATTTCTTTTTTGCTCGGTTTGAGTCATACTCGGATTAACCTGATCACATAAAGACAGTACATCATAAACAATGCAAAACAGGTTCAGAATCTAATTGAATTCTTTGTCGGAGTTGAATTTCTAACAATTCATCTTGGTAAGCAACCTGAAAAGCTGTAATAAAAGAGAATTTTAAAAGAGCCCAATCATGAGAGGGATGCCTGTGACAAAATGTTTGAAACCATTGTATAGCAGTATTTTTAAGGTAACGAGGCAAATACTTCACTTTTTGTAAATCTGAGCAGTTATTAGCAGAAGCTACTCTTTCAAAAGTATTAAGAAAATCAAAAGAATTGTCTACTGCAGCATTAAAGAAAGGAGGGTCGACTAGCAGACACATTACCCTGAATAGCTGCTTGTACAAGTGGAATTAAACTATTGGTGGCCACCCAGCACCAGTAGAAGGCGCAGGAGGGTGGTCTTCCACAGGCATGTCTGAGGGTTGTTTCTTATTTCTCTTTGGCATGGTAAAACTATATAGTACAGTATTAACACAGAAAGGTAGGTAAAAAGAATTAATTAGACACAGGCATGCAATTAAACAGTAGCTGTGGAAAAAAGATGATTGTACATACACCATGTAAAAATATTGTATTAGAAACAAAAGTAGGTATGAGCAAAATGCATAAATATCAATGCTGTAAGAGAGGTTGAGTTTGCATATAACACAACACAGTCAATAAATCAAATATGCAAGTCAATGGTACACACAGGTGATTAATCACTCAGTATAAAACACTATAGGTCAGAAACATTCACAGTACCAAATATAACCATGGCAAAGATTTATAGTAACATATCACAGTGTAATGAAAGCAAAATAGTTGTATTGTGAAGCCACAAGCAAATAAGCTTAATGAGGTTAAATATGACCAAAATCAGTAGTTTAATTGTACATAAAGTAACAAAGTATGCTAAAATGAGTAATGTGATGCTAAAAATTAGTACAAAAAGTTAAATGCATTGTTATGAACCCAAATCTAGGTAGCAAGGTAAATAACAAAGAAATTTTCCTAGTATTTAACAGAAGCTAGCCTTGCTGCATTAAAATCATACAAAAATGAATGCTGACAGTATCTGAAATGTAAAACAGTAAGCACACTGGCTGTAAAGAAAAGAAAATTCAATTGGAGCACTGGTCAGAAATGTTAGGTTATACAACACATTTGTAATGTAGTACAGTGACAAATTTGTCATAAGAAAGCAAAATTCATAACCCTCAACAATTTAACTAGCACAAGTTATTAGCAGAGATATAAGGTGGCACAGCACACATAAAAATGTCAATATCAGGAGGCAATAGTCACATTTGAAAGATTAATGTAGTTGTATCAAACATACAAAATCCAGAAATACCTAAGACACTGCTCACAGCAAACAACCTGGGAATGGGATAAGAAGGAAGGGAACCACCGAGCAGAGAAAGAGATAGGAAATAACATACCAATCAGATAAAGAAAAATTAAGTCTACTAAATGTGAAAAATTTTCAGGGCCAAAATAGAGGAAGAAAAATACAATTTTGCTATGCCAAAGAAATTATCGCCATGCCACATTATGGAATAATTTTGAATTTCTATGTAACGCCAACCCTTAAAAGAATCGCATCACATTGCTACATGAAAACAAAATCAGATACATATAAAAAAACTTACCTTAAACCTTAGATATGACAATCATGTTATACACACATATTAGAACACGAAAAGTTTCTTCTTTGCACTGATGTCATCACACCAAAAATGTTGGAGCTAAAATATTAAATTTAGTTACCCCGGCATAGAAATTGGGGAACATAGCTACAGAGGCAACCAGAACTTGCTGCACAAGGATATTTAGAACGTTAGAAATACATAAATTCACATTTACCTATCATTTATTATACTAAACAAGGTGCACTACATTATACACAAAGGATTACAGAAGAACACTGGGGGAGATGCCCCACGCACACACGCAACCGTTCCCTGTGACAACTTACATTAGACCCACGCTATCACACGCACAGAGAGCTATTGCCTTCACCCCCCGACTAGGAAATGGAATTGCCGTGCTAGACAATAATTAACAACACACAAACACAACAATAATGTGTCTGACGCGACAATACAATATGTGGGAACCAACTGATGAGAGCCAGTCTAGGGTGTAATCTGTTGCTGTGATACGGTCTGTTTCAACACCCTTGACATCTTTCAAAGCATTAGATAGATCCAGCCTCACCTCCAAACACTTATGGTTATGACCACATTCCAACCGCAGGTAGTGGTTTCAATTACTTTGTGAGAAACAATAGTATTGAACAAATATTGAGAAATGGCAGGTGTTACAAAAAAGTTATTTAAAAAATAAGGAGATCTCCATTTTTTACTAGTAAGCTTTTTTCCATCTCCTATGATTTAGTAGTTATACAAAAGTAAACAAAATTCATTCAGCATTTATTGAGCTTTGAATGAGACTGTGTTTTATTTATGGACGCTCTTTAACTACCATGGTTCTTAGTTTCCATTCTATATTGGGCTTGAAAGACCAGAAATTCTGTTCAGTGACCTCTTTATCAGGCTTGAAGTTCTTTCACATGCCATAAATCTATGACACGGGACACTGGCTTTACTTTCTGAAGGAAGCCATGCTAAGGATTTTTATACCCCAAAACATCCATCCCCCTTCACCAAGATTCAACCCATGACCTTGCGAACTACAGGCTAGCATATTCATATTCATTTATTTTCATCCTTTTACATACGTTTAAAGGACACGTCAGTATAATCTATTTACATTGTATACAAAGTTTGCCATTACTTTTCCATATTTGAACTCCTCTATACTGTAAAATGCATTTTCAATTAAATATATTTTTATGGTTTTCATCGTTTTTATTGTTTGATTTATATTCTTTATTTCATTTGGTAGTTTATTGAACAATTCACTTCCTATGGTTTCTGTTTAACGATTATTCAAGGTCACCCTTAGGGTCGTTCTGAAATAATCCATATTATTTCTTAATCCATAGGAATGTATATTACAATTTTTGTCACGTCTTTTATGTACAATAACTTTTATGCTTTCATAAATATATATGCATGGAGCAGTTAATATTTTTAAGCTCTTAAACAAACTTCTGCATGTTTCTTTATTTTTCATCCTACCTATTATTCTGATAGCTTTTTTCTGCAATTTTAGCACTTTTTCCATTTCTCTATAAGTAATATTTCCCCACAGCGTAATGCCATAACTAATATGTGAGTATATTAATGCATAATAAACCTGTATCAACGTTTTGCTATCCATTGTCTTACTAATCTGTCTCATTACATATATACCTTTATTTATTATTTTGGTAATATGGTCTACATTAGTATAGTATAGTATAGTATTTATTGTGCTAAGAGTTTTACAAATTTGATTGTCTACTGCACTTTGACCCTGGTCACTTATTCAGTAGACAATCACTACAGTTTATTTACATTTTACAATTTCTTGTCAATAAATTATCTTGATCTTTTTTTTCAGTTTTTTTTCATGTCCCATTTCCACTTGTTTTTCACTTTTCATTTATTGATTACTTAACCATCACACATTCACTATAGTTTTCCATTCAAAGTAAGATGCACTACCGCTTACTTTTCTCTTTCCACTGTCCAAAGCCATTTATTTTTTACTTTACACAAAAACTGTCCAATGCTTCTAGCGTCCTTGCATATCATTTCAATCATAGGTGTATTTCTATCCCCCTTCAACCACTTCTTATTAAAAAATTCTTTTCTCTAATTTTCTATTTCTTGGCACTTAAATACTATGTGTTCAATGTCTTCATTACCACCACATATTGGACATTGGTTCTGAGGAATACCCTGTCTTAGCCCTTTTAGCCTCCATGCTCCGGTTCTTAACCATGCAATAGATTCTCTCTCTTCTTTGTTTACTATGTCTATATATTTTTCCCTACCCCATGTATTTTTCATCGGCCTATAATAAACTAATGAGCTCTTTTCGGCAATCTCACTGAACATAATTTGTATTTCTATATCTTCTAGTCTTTTCCTCGCCTTTTTCCAAAAATTTTTCACGTTATTTTCTCTCCTTCTCCATATATCTCCTAACCCATTTTTCTCCAAAATGTTCCATAATTTACTTACCCATCCATCATTCATTAAGCTATTCTCTTGGTATTCAATACATTGTCTTAACACATTACTTTTTCCTAGATTTAAACTTCTGAACCAAAATTTCAAAGCTCTTTCCATTATCTTCCCCTTAGTTGGCACCCTGCCCATCTCTAATTGTGCTACCTGTCTTACAATTGACTTCGGTAGCCCTAGTATTTCTCTACAAAACATCCTGTGCACCACATCTATACATTCCCATCCTCTATCTAATCCCCATATTTCTATACCATACATCATTTTTGCCTCCACAACCATGTCATAAACTTTTTCCAGCCATTTAACATTTATATTAGGTACTTTATATTTGCAGCTTCTAATTGCTGCCATCGCCCCTTTACCTTTTGCCAATGCAAACTTCTTTTGTTTCTCCCATTTATTACCTCCATCTATTTTTACTCCTAAATAGATACAGTCACGCACTACCCTGTAATCTTTATTCTCTCCCTTCCACTTTTCATATTTGCTTAATTTTCCCCCCTTTTTGAAAACCACAATCTGTGTTTTCTCTTGATTCACTTTAACCTCCATTCTTTACAATATACATCAATTACTTGTAATGATTGTTTTAAACCACTTAGTAATAGATCCTACCACTAGGTCATCTGCAAAAAGAAGTCCTGGAATTTGGATGTTGTTAATTACTGGTGCACAGTTATTATTCTTTCCAATTTCTAGTAAGACATCATCTATGTATAAATTAAATAAAACTGGGCTTAACTTACATCCTTGCCTAAGGCCTTTCTTTTGTGGAATTTCTTTTGTTACACAGCCTGTCTCCACCCTTACACAGAAGATATTCTCAAAATACAGTGCTTTAAGAATATTCACCAATTGCTGGCTTACTCCCTTACACACTAATTTATGCCACAGAAGTTGTAGCTCAATTCGGTCATAAGCTTTCTCTAAGTCTACAAAAGCCATATACAATTTACCCCTTTTTTCTTTTAAATATTTGTCTGCTAATGTCTTTATAATAAATAAATTATCAATTGTTCTCCTTCCCTTGCGAAAGCCCATCTGGAATTCCGAAAGGATATTATATTCTTCAACCCAAAATTGTAGTCTCGCTGCCAAAATGCCCGCAAAAAGTTTTCCTATATTCGATAATAATGCAATACTTCTGTAGTTATTAGGTTTATCGACATTGCCCTTGCCTTTATATATAGGATGGATGATAGCTTGCCTCCATCGTTTAGGTACATAATCCTTTCTAATAATTACATTAAATAAATCTAATAAAATTTTCACTCTTCCTGTTTCATTACACCACTCCTTAAGAAACTCTGTTGGGATGCCATCAATTCCAGTAGCTTTATTTTTCTTCAGTAACTTAACTTGTTTTATTATTTCCTCACTCCTAATTTCACCATCCAATATCTCTACAAAAACATTCCTTATTTCCAAAAATTCCGTACTTCCTATACTACTTTCTTCCCCATATAATGTTTTAAAATACTCCATCCATTGTCCTGGCTCAACATTGGGTTTAGTTACACATTTATTATAGGTTGACTTAAGAACCTGCCATACCTTATTAACATTATTTTCATTTAGACATTTTATCAAATTCCTTTCATTGCATTCTCTCCAGTCCTTTTTCTTTTGCTCTAACAATAAATTATGTGAGTTCCTCCCTTGCATATAATCATCCCTAGATTTTCTATCACCTAATTCCCTCCACCTAACCAACAGTTGTTTTACTTGTATTTTTGATACCCTACATTCTTCACCAAACCAGTCCTTTATCATTTATGTAAACCCTCTTTTTTGTTTTCATTTCCTCTCCCGCCCTTTGCATAACTGTATTAAGGATATCTATTGCATTTTCAATTTGATTATTCTTAACAATGAATGTTACTCCACATAGACATATCTTTCCATAATTCGAATCTAGAGTCTGTTTAAATGTGTCACAAAATTCTTCTTTCCATTTATAGCTAATATACTCTTTTTTACAATAGCTTTCCACTCTTATATTGTGTTGTGCTTTCCAGTTTAAATTTTTGTCAATTATCATTCTAAGGAAGTTTGTACTATTTATTTGATCTATATTTACACCATCTATTGTTAGATTTACATTTTTGAGGTTTCGATTCGTTAATTCGAAATGTATGCATGCTGTCTTTTTTACATTTATTACCATATCTAGACTAGAACAGTATTCCTTTATGAATTTTAGAATTGAGTTTGCCCTATTTTCTACATCTTGTATTTTCTGTCCCCTAATTATAACTGTCATGTCATCCGCATATCCAATTGCTATTTCTCCCTTGGATTCTATTAATTCATATATTTCATTAATGTATATTAAGAACAAAAAGGGTCCTAATTTTGAGCCTTGTGGAACTCCCTGTTGAACCTTTTTAAAGTCTGATTTTATCTTTTCTCTCACACCTTTAGCATTTAAATTACTTATTTCCACACACTATGTTCTGTTTTCTAAATATATTAGTACCCAATCTAGAGCCAGGCCGCGAATTCCACATTTCTCCAATTTGTATATCAACGTTTTTATATTCATACAATCGAAGACTTTTGATAAATCTATAAAAATAGCCATCACAGATTCATGTTTATTTATTGCTTTTAATATAACATTGTTTGCCTTTTGTATGGCGTCTATTGTAGACTTATGTTTTTGAAAACCATATTGCCATTTTGATATAATTTTTAGTTTCTCTACATAATTTTGCAATTGTTTTAAATATAATCCTTGCAGAAGGCTGAGCACAAGGTCTATAACTTTCTTATTCCCTTTTGATTTTAGTGCATGCATGATAACCCATAGCTTTAAATGAACTTTTGTGTATGACAACAACATTTTGATAATCTCATTTATTGTGAAGTTGAGATATTATTGGAAACTGCAAAGCTTTTTACTTGATTGCATGGATATTTTGATAATTCTTTACTGTATATTTCCCTCTGCAAAGGAGACTGCAGAATGCCTGCATTACTAATTGAAGAAATACTCAATTTTATACAAATAGCTCTTCATTAGGTAGGAATTTCATATATTATGAGTAGCCAGAAAATTATAACAGATAGAAAGTTAAATACAAAAAATATACATCTTGTTCAACATTAATAACTTTCTAGACTGCTTAAACTTTTATTACTTTTATCAGAATTTTTTGAAGTGCTAAATCATCTTTAATTGGTTTCTCTTATGTTATGCAAATGTCATTTCAAAGCCAACCTGTACCGATAAGATTTTTTATAGATGTAAGTATCAATTCAGTCATCTACAACAAAATGATAATGAAACTATTTCTGCAAACACTTGTCTTGAATAGGATTAATTAAGAACAAGCTCAGTTTTTATGGGAATACTTTGTAGAATTTAAATCAGAATAAACAAGTAGCTTAGGACATTCATGTGCAAATGAACATCAGATTTCTTAGGATAGTCATCCAAAAACTGGAAGAAATATACGTCAAACAAAATAAAGACTTACTAAGTAACATAGAGTTCAAATTAACAGATGATACTTCACTAAATTTTAACTAACACGTAAAACATGTTTCACAGATATTTGTCTGCATCATCAGCTACTGTAGCTACTATCAGCTAATGATGCAGACAACCTGTTATAATTCTAAGTTAAAAGTTAGCGACGTATATCTCTAAATTTCAACACAATGTTACTTTAATAAATCAGATTTCCTGCTTAAATACCCAATTACCATGAGAAACAGTGTAGTTCCTATCACATAACAAACATATAGAAGACAGACAAGTTGGTGTACATAAACCAGATACCATGAGAAACAGTAGAGTTCCTATCACATAACAAACATATAGAAGACACACAAGTTTGTGTACATAAAACAGATACCATGAGAAACAGTATAGTTCCAATAACATTATTAACATAAGTGAGACACACAAGTTTGTGTACATAAACCAGATACCATGAGAAACAGTAGAGTTCCTATCACATAACAAACATATAGAAGACACACAAGTTTGTGTACATAAACCAGATACCATGAGAAACAGTATAGTTCCAATCACATTATTAACATAAGTGAGACACACAAGTTTGTGTACATAAACCAGATACCATGAGAAACAGTAGAGTTCCTATCACATAACAAACATATAGAAGACACACAAGTTTGTGTACATAAACCAGATACCATGAGAAACAGTATAGTTCCAATCACATTATTAACATAAGTGAGACACACAGGTTTGTGTACATAAACCAGTTACCATGAGAAACAGTATAGTTCCAATCACATTATAAACATAAGGGAGACAAACAAGTTTGTGTACATAAACCAGTTACCATGAGAAACAGTATAGTTCCAAACACATTATTAACATAAGTGAGACACACAAGTTTGTGTACATAAACCAGTTACCATGAGAAACAGTATAGTTCCAATCACATTATTAACATAAGTGAGACACAAGTTTATGTACATAAACCAGATACCATGAGAAACAGTATAGCTCCAATCACATTATTAACATAAGTGAGACACACAAGTTTGTGTACATAAACCAGATACCATGAGAAACAGTATAGTTCCTATCACATAACAAACATATAGAAGACACACAAGTTTGTGTACATAAACCAGTTCCATGAGAAACAGTATAGTTCCAATCACATTATTAACATAAGTGAGACACACAAGTTTGTGTACATAAACCAGTTACCATGAGAAACCGTATAGTTCCAATCACATTATTAACATAAGTGCCACACACAAGTTGGTGTACATAAACCAGATACCATGAGAAACAGTAGAGTTCCAATCACATTATTAAAATAAGTGAGACACACAAGTTTGTGTACATAAACCAGATACCATGAGAAACAGTATAGTTCCAATCATATTATTAACATAAGTGAGAAGAACAAGTTTGTGTACATAAACCAGATACCATAGGAAACAGTATAGTTCCAATCACATTATTAACATATGTGAGACACACAAGTTTGTGTAGATAAACCAGATACCATGAGAAACAGTATAGTTCCAATCACATTAACATATGTGAGACACACAAGTTTGTGTAGATAAACCAGATTCCATGAGAAACAGTATAGTTACAATCACATTATTAACATAAGTGAGACACACAAGTTTGTGAACATAAACCAGTTACCATGAGAAACAGTATAGTTCCAATCACATTATTAACATAAGTGAGACACACAAGTTTGTGTACATAAACCAGATACCATGAGAAACAGTATAGTTCCAATCACATTATTAACATAAGTGATACACACAAGTTTGTGTACATAAACCAGATACCATGAGAAACAGTATAGTTTCAATCACATTATAAACTTAAGGGAGACACACAAGTTTGTGTACATAAACCAGTTACCATGAGAAACAGTATAGTTCCAATCACATTATTAACATAAGTGAGACACACAAGTTTGTGTACATAAACCAGTTACCATGAGAAACAGTATAGTTCCAATCACATTATTAACATAAGTGCCACACACAAGTTGGTGTACATAAACCAGATACCATGAGAAACAGTAGAGTTCCAATCACATTATTAAAATAAGTGAGACACACAAGTTTGTGTACATAAACCAGATACCATGAGAAACAGTATAGTTCCAATCATATTATTAACATAAGTGAGAAGAACAAGTTTGTGTACATAAACCAGATACCATAGGAAACAGTATAGTTCCAATCACATTATTAACATATGTGAGACACACAAGTTTGTGTAGATAAACCAGATACCATGAGAAACAGTATAGTTCCAATCACATTAACATATGTGAGACACACAAGTTTGTGTAGATAAACCAGATACCATGAGAAACAGTATAGTTACAATCACATTATTAACATAAGTGAGACACACAAGTTTGTGAACATAAACCAGTTACCATGAGAATCAGTATAGTTCCAATCACATTATTAACATAAGTGAGACACACAAGTTTGTGTACATAAACCAGATACCATGAGAAACAGTATAGTTCCAATCACATTATTAACATAAGTGATACACACAAGTTTGTGTACATAAACCAGATACCATGAGAAACAGTATAGTTTCAATCACATTATAAACTTAAGGGAGACACACAAGTTTGTGTACATAAACCAGTTACCATGAGAAACAGTATAGTTCCAATCACATTATTAACATAAGTGAGACACACAAGTTTGTGTACATAAACCAGTTACCATGAGAAACACTATAGTTCCAATCACATTATTAACATAAGTGAGACACACAAGTTTGTGTACGTAAACCAGATACCATGAGAAACAGTATAGTTCCAATCACATTATTAACATAAGTGAGACACACAAGTTTGTGTACATAAACCAGATACCATGAGAAACAGTATAGTTCCAATCACATTATAAACATAAGTGAGACACACAAGTTTGTGTACATAAACCAGATACCATGAGAAACAGTATAGTTCCAATCACATTATTAACATAAGTGAGACACACAAGTTTGTGTACATAAACCAGATACCATGAGAAACAGTATAGTTCCAATCACATTATTAACATAAGTGAGACACACAAGTTTGTGTACATAAACCAGATACCCTGAGAAACAGTATAGTTCCAATCACATTATTAACATAAGTGAGACACACAAGTTTGTGTACATAAACCAGATACCGTGAGAAACAGTATAGTTCCAATCACATTATTAACATAAGTGAGACACACAAGTTTGTGTACATAAACCAGATACCTATAGAAACATTATAGTTCCAATCACATTATTAACATAAGTGAGACACACAAGTTTGTGTACATAAACCAGATACCATAGGAAACAGTATAGTTCCAATCACATTATTAACATAAGTGAGACACACAAGTTTGTGTACATAAACCAGATACCATAGGAAACAGTATAGTTCCAATCACATTATTAACATAAGTGAGACACACAAGTTTGTGTACATAAACCAGATACCATAGGAAACAGTATAGTTCCAATCACATTATTAACATAAGTGAGACACACAAGTTTGTGTACATAAACCAGATACCATAGGAAACAGTATAGTTCCAATCACATTATTAACATAAGTGAGACACACAAGTTTGTGTACATAAACCAGATACCATGAGAAACAGTATAGTTCCAATAACATTATTAACATAAGTGAGACACACAAGTTTGTGCACATAAACCAGATACCATGAGAAACAGTATAGTTCCAATCACATTATTAACATAAGTGAGACACACAAGTTTGTGTACATAAACCAGATACCATGAGAAACAGTATAGTTCCAATCACATTATTAACATAAGTGAGACACACAAGTTTGTGTACATAAACCAGATACCATGAGAAACAGTATAGTTCCAATCACATTATTAACATAAGTGAGACACACAAGTTTGTGTAAATAAACCAATTATCTTGAGATACAGTATAGTTCCAATAACAATATTAACATAAGTGAGACACAAGTTTGTGTACATAAACCAGATACCATGACAAACAGTATAGTTCCAATCACATTATTACCATAAGTGAGACACACAACTTTGTGTACATAAACCAGATACCATGAGAAAGAGTATAGTTCCAATCACATTATAAACATAAGGGAGACAGTCAAGTTTGTATACATAAACCAGTTACCTTCAGAAACATTATAGTTCCAATCACATTATAAACATAAGGAGACAAACAAGTTTGTGTAGATAAACCAGGTACCTACAGAAACAGTTTTAGTTCCAATCACATTATAAACATAAGGGAGACAAACAAGTTTGTGTAGATAAACCAGTTACCTACAGAAACAGTATAGTTCCAATCACATTATAAACATAAGGGAGACAAACAAGTTTGTGTAGATAAACCAGTTACCTACAGAAACATTATAGTTCCAATCACATTATAAACATAAGGGAGACAGACAAGTTTGTATACATAAACCAGTTACCTACAGAAACATTATAGTTCCAATCACATTATAAACATAGGGAGACAAACAAGTTTGTGTAGATAAACCAGGTACCTACAGAAACATTATAGTTCCAATCACATTATAAACATAAGGGGGACAAACAAGTTTGTGTAGATAAACCAGTTACCATGAGAAACAGTATAGTTCCAATCACATTATGAACATAAGGGAGGCAAATGGGTTTGTGCAGATAAACCAGTTACCTACAGAAACAGTATAGGTCCAATCACATTATAAACATAAGGGAGACAAACAAGTTTGTGTACATAAACCAGTTACCTTCAGAAACAGTATAGTTCCAATCACATTATAAACATAAGGGAGACAAACAAGTTTGTGTACATAAACCAGTTATCTTCAGAAACAGTGTAGCTGCAATTCCATTCTTAACATAAGGGAGACAAACAAGTTTGTATACATAAACCAGTTACCTTCAGGAACAGTGTACTTCCAATTCCATTATTAACATAAGGGAGACAGACAAGTTTGTGTACATAAACCAGTTACCTTCAGAAACAGTATAGTTGTAATTTCATTATTAACATAAGTGAGACACACAGGTTTGTGTACATAAACCAGATACCATGAGAAACAGTATAGTTCCAATCACATTATTAACATAAGTGAGACACACAAGCTTGTGTACATAAACCAAATACCATGAGAAACATTATAGTTCCAATCACTTTATTAACATATGTGAGACACACAAGTTTGTGTACATAAACCAGATACCGTGAGAAACAGTATAGTTCCAATCACATTATTAACATAAGTGAGACACACAAGTTTGTGTACATAAACCAGATACCTATAGAAACATTATAGTTCCAATCACATTATTAACATAAGTGAGACACACAAGTTTGTGTACATAAACCAGATACCATAGGAAACAGTATAGTTCCAATCACATTATTAACATAAGTGAGACACACAAGTTTGTGTACATAAACCAGATACCATAGGAAACAGTATAGTTCCAATCACATTATTAACATAAGTGAGACACACAAGTTTGTGTACATAAACCAGATACCATAGGAAACAGTATAGTTCCAATCACATTATTAACATAAGTGAGACACACAAGTTTGTGTACATAAACCAGATACCATAGGAAACAGTATAGTTCCAATCACATTATTAACATAAGTGAGACACACAAGTTTGTGTACATAAACCAGATACCATGAGAAACAGTATAGTTCCAATAACATTATTAACATAAGTGAGACACACAAGTTTGTGCACATAAACCAGTTACCTACAGAAACAGTATAGTTCCAATCACATTATAAACATAAGGGAGACAAACAAGTTTGTGTAGATAAACCAGTTACCTACAGAAGCAGTATAGGTCCAATCACATTATAAACATAAGGGAGACAGACAAGTTTGTATACATAAACGAATTACCTTCAGAAACATTATAGTTCCAATCACATTATAAACATAAGGAGACAAACAAGTTTGTGTAGATAAACCAGGTACCTACAGAAACATTATAGTTCCAATCACATTATAAACACAAGGGAGTCATACAAGTTTGTGTAGATAAACCAGTTACCTACAGAAACAGTATAGTTCCAATCACAGTATAAACATTATTGAGAGAGACAAGTTTGTGTAGATAAACCAGTTACCTACAGAAACAGTATAGTTCCAATCACATTATAAACATAAGGGAGACAAACAAGTTTGTGTACATAAACCAGGTACCTATAGAAACATTATAGTTCCAATCACATTATAAACATAAGGGAGACAAACAAGTTTGTGTAGATAAACCAGTTACCTACAGAAACAGTATAGTTCCAATCACATTATAAACATAAGGGAGACAAACAAGTTTGTGTACATAAACCAGTTACCTTCAGAAACTGTGTAGCTGCAATTCCATTATTAACATAAGGGAGACAAACAAGTTTGTGTACATAAACCAGTTACCTTCAGGAACAGTGTAGTTCCAATTCCATTATTAACATAAGGGAGACAGACAAGTTTGTGTACATAAACCAGTTACCTTCAGAAACAGTATAGTTGCAATTCCATTATTAACATAAGGGAGAGAGACAAGTTTGTGTACATAAACCAGTTACCTACAGAAACAGTATAGTTCCAATCACATTATAAACATAAGGGAGACAAACAAGTTTGTGTACATAAACCAGTTACCTTCAGAAACTGTGTAGCTGCAATTCCATTATTAACATAAGGGAGACAAACAAGTTTGTGTACATAAACCAGTTACCTTCAGGAACAGTGTAGTTCCAATTCCATTATTAACATAAGGGAGACAGACAAGTTTGTGTACATAAACCAGTTACCTTCAGAAACAGTATAGTTGCAATTCCATTATTAACATAAGGGAGACAGACAAGTTTGTGTACATAAACCAGTTACTTCAGTAACAGTATAGTTCCAATTCAATTATTAACATAAGGGAGACAGACAAGTTTGTGTACATAAACCAGTTACTTCAGTAACAGTATAGATGCAATTCCATTATTAACATAAGGGAGACAGACAAGTTTGGGTACATAAACCAGTTACTTCAGTAACAGTGTAGATCCATTTCCATTATTAACATAAGGGAGACAGACAAGTTTGTGTACATAAACCAGTTACTTCAGTAACATGTAGTTCCAATTCCATTATTAACATAAGGGAGACAGACAAGTTTGTGTACATAAACCAGTTACTTCAGTAACAGGGTAGATCCAATTCCATTATTAACATAAGGGAGACAGACAAGTTTGTGTACATAAACCAGTTACTTCAGTAACAGTGTAGATCCAATTCCATTATTAACATAAGGGAGACAGACAAGTTTGTGTACATAAACCAGTTACTTCAGTAACAGTGTAGTTCCAATTCCATTATTAACATAAGGGAGAGAGACAAGTTTGTGTACATAAACCAGTTACTTCAGCAACAGTATAGTTCCAATTCCATTATTAACATAAGGGAGACAGACAAGTTTGTTTACATAAACCAGTTACTTCAGTAACAGTATAGTTCCAATTCCATTATTAACATAAGGGAGACAGACAAGTTTGTGTACATAAATCAGTTACTTCAGTAACAGTATAGTTCCAATTCCATTATTAACATAAGGGAGACAGACAAGTTTGTGTACATAAATCAGTTACTTCAGTAACATGTAGTTCCAATTCCATTATTAACATAAGGGAGACAGACAAGTTTGTGTACATAAATCAGTTACTTCAGTAACATGTAGTTCCAATTCCATTATTAACATAAGGGAGACAGACAAGTTTGTGTACATAAACCAGTTACTTCAGTAACATGTAGTTCAAATTCCATTATTAACATAAGGGAGACAGACAAGTTTGTGTACATAAACCAGTTACTTCAGTAACAGTATAGTTCCAATTCCATAATTAACATAAGGGAGACAGACAAGTTTGTGTACATAAATCAGTTACTTCAGAAACAGTATAGTTCCAATTCCATTATTAACATAAGGGAGACAGACAAGTTTGTGTACATAAACCAGTTACTTCAGAAACAGTATAGTTCCAATTCCATTATTAACATAAGGGAGACAGACAAGTTTGTGTACATAAATCAGTTACTTCAGTAACAGTATAGTTCCAATTCCATAATTAACATAAGGGAGAGAGACAAGTTTGTGTACATAAACCAGTTACTTCAGTAACAAAATAGTTCCAATTCCATTATTAACATAAGGGAGACAGACAAGTTTGTGTACATAAACCAGTTACTTCAGTAACAGTATAGTTCCAATTCCATTATTAACATAAGGGAGACAGACAAGTTTGTGTACATAAACCAGTTACTTCAGTAACAGTATAGTTCCAATTCCATAATTAACATAAGGGAGACAGACAAGTTTGTGTACATAAATCTGTTACTTCAGTAACAGTATAGTTCCAATTCCATAATTAACATAAGGGAGACAGACAAGTTTGTGTACATAAACCAGTTACTTCAGTAACAGTATAGTTCCAATTCCATAATTAACATAAGGGAGACAGACAAGTTTGTGTACATAAATCAGTTACTTCAGTAACAGTATAGTTCCAATTCCATAATTAACATAAGGGAGACAGACAAGTTTGTGTACATAAACCAGTTACTTCAGTAACAGTATAGTTCCAATTCCATAATTAACATAAGGGAGACAGACAAGTTTGTGTACATAAATCAGTTACTTCAGAAACAGTATAGTTCCAATTCCATTATTAACATAAGGGAGACAGACAAGTTTGTGTACATAAACCAGTTACTTCAGAAACAGTATAGTTCCAATTCCATTATTAACATAAGGGAGACAGACAAGTTTGTGTACATAAATCAGTTACTTCAGTAACAGTATAGTTCCAATTCCATAATTAACATAAGGGAGAGAGACAAGTTTGTGTACATAAACCAGTTACTTCAGTAACAGTATAGTTCCAATTCCATTATTAACATA
Organism: Deroplatys truncata; assembly: GCA_030765065.1. Taxonomy (NCBI): domain Eukaryota; kingdom Metazoa; phylum Arthropoda; class Insecta; order Mantodea; family Mantidae; genus Deroplatys; species Deroplatys truncata. The sequence continues at coordinate 4,047,735 of CM060986.1, read as the reverse complement.
AGGGAGACAGACAAGTTTGTGTACATAAACCAGTTACTTCAGTAACAGTATAGTTCCAATTCCATTATTAACATAAGGGAGACAGACAAGTTTGTGTACATAAACCAGTTACTTCAGTAACAGTATAGTTCCAATTCCATTATTAACATAAGGGGGACAGACAAGTTTGTTTACATAAACCAGTTACTTCAGTAACATGTAGTTCCAATTCCATTATTAACATAAGGGAGACAGACAAGTTTGTGTACATAAACCAGTTACTTCAGTAACAGTATAGTTCCAATTCCATTATTAACATAAGGGAGACAGACAAGTTTGTGTACATAAACCAGTTACTTCAGTAACAGTATAGTTCCAATTCCATTATTAACATAAGGGAGACAGACAAGTTTGTTTACATAAACCAGTTACTTCAGTAACATGTAGTTCCAATTCCATTATTAACATAAGGGAGACAGACAAGTTTGTGTACATAAACCAGTTACTTCAGTAACAGTATAGTTCCAATTCCATTATTAACATAAGGGAGACATACAAGTTTGTGTACATAAACCAGTTACTTCAGTAACAGTATAGTTCCAATTCCATTATTAACATAAGGGAGAGAGACAAGTTTGTGTACATAAACCAGTTACTTCAGTAACAGTATAGTTCCAATTCCATTATTAACATAAGGGAGACAGACAAGTTTGTTTACATAAACCAGTTACTTCAGTAACAGTATAGTTCCAATTCCATTATTAACATAAGGGAGACAGACAAGTTTGTGTACATAAATCAGTTACTTCAGTAACAGTATAGTTCCAATTCCATTATTAACATAAGGGAGACAGACAAGTTTGTGTACATAAATCAGTTACTTCAGTAACATGTAGTTCCAATTCCATTATTAACATAAGGGAGACAGACAAGTTTGTGTACATTAACCAGTTACTTCAGTAACATGTAGTTCCAATTCCATTATTAACATAAGGGAGACAGACAAGTTTGTTTACATAAATCAGTTACCTTCAGGAACAGTGTAGTTCCAATTCCATAATTAACATAAGGGAGAGAGACAAGTTTGTGTACATAAACCAGTTACTTCAGTAACAGTATAGTTCCAATTCCATTATTAACATAAGGGAGACAGACAAGTTTGTGTACATAAACCAGTTACTTCAGTAACAGTATAGTTCCAATTCCATTATTAACATAAGGGAGACAGACAAGTTTGTTTACATAAACCAGTTACTTCAGTAACATGTAGTTCCAATTCCATTATTAACATAAGGGAGACAGACAAGTTTGTTTACATAAACCAGTTACCTTCAGTAACATGTAGTTCCAATTCCATTATTAACATAAGGGAGACAGACAAGTTTGTGTACATAAACCAGTTACCTTCAGTAACATGTAGTTCCAATTCCATTATTAACATAAGGGAGACAGACAAGTTTGTGTACATAAACCAGTTACCTTCAGTAACATGTAGTTCCAATTCCATTATTAACATAAGGGAGAGAGACAAGTTTGTTTACATAAACCAGTTACTTCAGTAACATGTAGTTCCAATTCCATTATTAACATAAGGGAGAGAGACAAGTTTGTTTACATAAACCAGTTACTTCAGTAACATGTAGTTCCAATTCCATTATTAACATAAGGGAGAGAGACAAGTTTGTTTACATAAACCAGTTACTTCAGTAACATGTAGTTCCAATTCCATTATTAACATAAGGGAGACAGACAAGTTTGTTTACATAAACCAATTACCTTCAGGAACAGTATAGTTCCAATTCCATTATTAACATAAGGGAGACAGACAAGTTTGTGTACATAAATCAGTTACCTTCAGGAACAGTATAGTTCCAATTCCATTATTAACATAAGGGAGACAGACAAGTTTGTGTACATAAATCAGTTACCTTCAGCAACAGTATAGTTCCAATTCCATTATTAACATAAGGGAGACAGACAAGTTTGTGTACATAAATCAGTTACCTTCAGAAACAGTATAGTTCCAATTCCATTATTAACATAAGGAAGACAGACAAGTTTGTTTACATAAACCAGTTACCTTCAGAAACAGTATAGTTCCAATTCCATTATTAACATAAGGGAGACAGACAAGTTTGTGTACATAAATCAGTTACCTTCAGGAACAGTATAGTTGTAATTTCATTATTAACATAAGGGAGAGAGACAAGTTTGTTTACATAAACCAGTTACCTTCAGGAACAGTATAGTTGTAATTTCATTATTAACATAAGGGAGAGAGACAAGTTTGTTTACATAAACCAGTTACCTTCAGGAACAGTGTAGTTCCAATTCCATTATTAACATAAGGGAGACAGACAAGTTTGTTTACATAAACCAGTTACTTCAGTAACATGTAGTTCCAATTCCATTATTAACATAAGGGAGACAGACAAGTTTGTTTACATAAACCAGTTACTTCAGTAACAGTATAGTTCCAATTCCATTATTAACATAAGGGAGACAGACAAGTTTGTGTACATAAACCAGTTACCTTCAGAAACAGTATAGTTCCAATTCCATTATTAACATAAGGGAGACAGACAAGTTTGTGTACATAAACCAGTTACCTTCAGAAACAGTATAGTTCCAATTCCATTATTAACATAAGGGAGACAGACAAGTTTGTGTACATAAACCAGTTACCTTCAGAAACAGTATAGTTCCAATTCCATTATTAACATAAGGGAGACAGACAAGTTTGTGTACATAAACCAGTTACTTCAGTAACAGTATAGTTCCAATTCCATTATTAACATAAGGGAGACAGACAAGTTTGTTTACATAAACCAGTTACTTCAGTAACATGTAGTTCCAATTCCATTATTAACATAAGGGAGACAGACAAGTTTGTGTACATAAACCAGTTACCTTCAGTAACATGTAGTTCCAATTCCATTATTAACATAAGGGAGAGAGACAAGTTTGTTTACATAAACCAGTTACTTCAGTAACATGTAGTTCCAATTCCATTATTAACATAAGGGAGAGAGACAAGTTTGTTTACATAAACCAGTTACTTCAGTAACATGTAGTTCCAATTCCATTATTAACATAAGGGAGAGAGACAAGTTTGTTTACATAAACCAGTTACTTCAGTAACATGTAGTTCCAATTCCATTATTAACATAAGGGAGACAGACAAGTTTGTTTACATAAACCAGTTACCTTCAGGAACAGTATAGTTCCAATTCCATTATTAACATAAGGGAGACAGACAAGTTTGTGTACATAAATCAGTTACCTTCAGGAACAGTATAGTTCCAATTCCATTATTAACATAAGGGAGACAGACAAGTTTGTGTACATAAATCAGTTACCTTCAGAAACAGTATAGTTCCAATTCCATTATTAACATAAGGGAGACAGACAAGTTTGTGTACATAAATCAGTTACCTTCAGAAACAGTATAGTTCCAATTCCATTATTAACATAAGGGAGACAGACAAGTTTGTTTACATAAACCAGTTACCTTCAGAAACAGTATAGTTCCAATTCCATTATTAACATAAGGGAGACAGACAAGTTTGTGTACATAAATCAGTTACCTTCAGGAACAGTATAGTTGTAATTTCATTATTAACATAAGGGAGAGAGACAAGTTTGTTTACATAAACCAGTTACCTTCAGGAACAGTATAGTTGTAATTTCATTATTAACATAAGGGAGAGAGACAAGTTTGTTTACATAAACCAGTTACCTTCAGGAACAGTGTAGTTCCAATTCCATTATTAACATAAGGGAGACAGACAAGTTTGTTTACATAAACCAGTTACTTCAGTAACATGTAGTTCCAATTCCAATATTAACATAAGGGAGACAGACAAGTTTGTTTACATAAACCAGTTACTTCAGTAACAGTATAGTTCCAATTCCATTATTAACATAAGGGAGACAGACAAGTTTGTGTACATAAATCAGTTACCTTCAGGAACAGTATAGTTCCAATTCCATTATTAACATAAGGCAGACAAACAAGTTTGTGTAGATAAACCAGTTACCTACAGAAACAGTATAGTTCCAATCACATTATAAACATAAGGGAGACAAACAAGTTTGTGTACATAAACCAGTTACCTTCAGAAACAGTGTAGCTGCAATTCCATTATTAACATAAGGGAGACAAACAAGTTTGTGTACATAAACCAGTTACCTTCAGGAACAGTGTAGTTCCAATTCCATTATTAACATAAGGGAGACAGACAAGTTTGTTTACATAAACCAGTTACTTCAGTAACATGTAGTTCCAATTCCATTATTAACATAAGGGAGAGAGACAAGTTTGTTTACATAAACCAGTTACTTCAGTAACATGTAGTTCCAATTCCATTATTAACATAAGGGAGAGAGACAAGTTTGTGTACATAAATCAGTTACTTCAGTAACAGTGTAGTTCCAATTCGATTATTAACATAAGGGAGACAGAGAAGTTTGTGTACATAAATCAGTTACTTCAGTAACAGTGTAGTTCCAATTACATTATAAACATAAGGGAGACAGACAAGTTTGTGTACATATACCAGTTACCTTGAGAAACAGTGTAGTTGCAATTCCAATATTAACATAAGTGAGACACACAAGTTTGTGTAGATAAACCAGTTACCTTCAGAAACAGTATATTTCCAATTCCATTATAAACATAAGGGAGACAGACAAGTTTGTGTACATAAACCAGTTACCTTCAGAAACAGTATAGTTGCAATTCCATTATTAACATAAGGGAGACAGACAAGTTTGTTGATGCAGTAATTTGTATCACAAATTATTTAAATGTAAAGAGTGATTATAGTATGAGTATGCATTATTATGTGACATTGATTTGAGATGCTTGTTGATTGTAATTATTGTTGGGAAGTAAGTTTATACTGCCTTAGTGTAACTGACAATAATAGCATGCAATAATGCAGCTAGGGGGTGAGCTGTTTATCATTATTGGAGACGAGGAGTTACTTAATATTGGCGCGTTTTCCTTTAGAATCTTCTGGAACATTTCCCTTGAGCATATGTATTCATAATTTTCATTGGATATAAAAATAGACGCTAATGTTGGCGCGTTTTATTAGCCAATTGCAGCTCAGTTATAATCTTTAGGCATATCGGGGTGTATGAGTATAGAATAGGGCTAGGTTAGAGGTAAAGTCCTTCAGTCCGTCAGTTCATCTAAAATATTTGTAAAGTACACATCGCCTTCAGTCTCTCAGTTCGTCGAAAATATTTGTACGGCACACGTCGGATATCAATTTGCAGGTTACGTGTAACAGAGTTATGAAAAATCTTAAGTGTTATAAAGTTAATTATACAAAAAGTTGAAGTACGGGAATTAAGAGTGATCAGTAATGAAGTTATTATAACAGTTTCAGTTTGGCGAGTGTCAAGATCAATGTGTAAATGTGATAGTAAATGTGTTCGACAATAAAAGTGTAAAACAAATTCTTTCATCAGTGTTATCTTTGGATAAGAGACTCCCTTCCGTTTACACAACCTGTATAAAGAGAACTGCTTGACCAAAAGATCATAGCTAGCCGGAGGACAGTGAACAAAAATTAAATAAAATAACAGTAGCATTCTTTCAAACGAACACTAATACTACCTCAAATTCCTAACACCAGATGGAGCTACAAACTTAACAAGTGAATCACATCACAAAATGGCTTCACCATGCAGAGTAAACACACATACACAAACATTATAAGTAATACCATCGCAAATTGGCTCCCAAACGTGGGGCTCAACAACATTAAATATAAAATAACAAGTAAACCACTTTCATTGTGTACATAAACCAGTTACCTTCAGAAACAGTATAGTTCCAATTCCATTATAAAAATAAGGGAGACAGACAAGTTTGTGTACATAAACCAGTTACCTTCAGAAACAGTATAGTTGCAATCACATTACAATCATAAGGGAGACAGACAAGTTTGTGTACATAAACCAGTTACTTCAGTAACAGTGTAGTTCCAATTCCATTATAAAAATAAGGGAGACAGACAAGTTTGTGTACATAAATCGGTTACCTTCAGAAACAGTATAGTTGTAATTTCATTATTAACATAAGGGAGACAGACAACTTTGTGTACATAAACCAGTTACTTCAGTAACAGTATAGTTGCAATCACATTACAATCATAAGGGGACAGACAAGTTTGTGTACATAAACCAGTTACTTCAGTAACAGTATAGTTCAATTCCATTATTAACATAAGGGAGACAGACAAGTTTGTGTACATAAATCGGTTACCTTCAGAAACAGTATAGTTGTAATTTCATTATTAACATAAGGGAGACAGACAAGTTTGTGTACATAAACCAGTTACTTCAGTAACAGTATAGTTGCAATCACATTATTAACATAAGGGAGAGAGACAAGTTTGTGTACATAAACCAGTTACTTCAGTAACAGTATAGTTCCAATTCCATTATTAACATAAGGGAGACAGACAAGTTTGTTTACATAAACCAGTTACTTCAGTAACAGTATAGTTCCAATTCCATTATTAACATAAGGGAGACAGACAAGTTTGTGTACATAAATCAGTTACTTCAGTAACAGTATAGTTCCAATTCCATTATTAACATAAGGGAGACAGACAAGTTTGTGTACATAAATCAGTTACTTCAGTAACATGTAGTTCCAATTCCATTATTAACATAAGGGAGACAGACAAGTTTGTGTACATTAACCAGTTACTTCAGTAACATGTAGTTCCAATTCCATTATTAACATAAGGGAGACAGACAAGTTTGTTTACATAAATCAGTTACCTTCAGGAACAGTGTAGTTCCAATTCCATAATTAACATAAGGGAGAGAGACAAGTTTGTGTACATAAACCAGTTACTTCAGTAACAGTATAGTTCCAATTCCATTATTAACATAAGGGAGACAGACAAGTTTGTGTACATAAACCAGTTACTTCAGTAACAGTATAGTTCCAATTCCATTATTAACATAAGGGAGACAGACAAGTTTGTTTACATAAACCAGTTACTTCAGTAACATGTAGTTCCAATTCCATTATTAACATAAGGGAGACAGACAAGTTTGTTTACATAAACCAGTTACCTTCAGTAACATGTAGTTCCAATTCCATTATTAACATAAGGGAGACAGACAAGTTTGTGTACATAAACCAGTTACCTTCAGTAACATGTAGTTCCAATTCCATTATTAACATAAGGGAGACAGACAAGTTTGTGTACATAAACCAGTTACCTTCAGTAACATGTAGTTCCAATTCCATTATTAACATAAGGGAGAGAGACAAGTTTGTTTACATAAACCAGTTACTTCAGTAACATGTAGTTCCAATTCCATTATTAACATAAGGGAGAGAGACAAGTTTGTTTACATAAACCAGTTACTTCAGTAACATGTAGTTCCAATTCCATTATTAACATAAGGGAGAGAGACAAGTTTGTTTACATAAACCAGTTACTTCAGTAACATGTAGTTCCAATTCCATTATTAACATAAGGGAGACAGACAAGTTTGTTTACATAAACCAATTACCTTCAGGAACAGTATAGTTCCAATTCCATTATTAACATAAGGGAGACAGACAAGTTTGTGTACATAAATCAGTTACCTTCAGGAACAGTATAGTTCCAATTCCATTATTAACATAAGGGAGACAGACAAGTTTGTGTACATAAATCAGTTACCTTCAGCAACAGTATAGTTCCAATTCCATTATTAACATAAGGGAGACAGACAAGTTTGTGTACATAAATCAGTTACCTTCAGAAACAGTATAGTTCCAATTCCATTATTAACATAAGGGAGACAGACAAGTTTGTTTACATAAACCAGTTACCTTCAGAAACAGTATAGTTCCAATTCCATTATTAACATAAGGGAGACAGACAAGTTTGTGTACATAAATCAGTTACCTTCAGGAACAGTATAGTTGTAATTTCATTATTAACATAAGGGAGAGAGACAAGTTTGTTTACATAAACCAGTTACCTTCAGGAACAGTATAGTTGTAATTTCATTATTAACATAAGGGAGAGAGACAAGTTTGTTTACATAAACCAGTTACCTTCAGGAACAGTGTAGTTCCAATTCCATTATTAACATAAGGGAGACAGACAAGTTTGTTTACATAAACCAGTTACTTCAGTAACATGTAGTTCCAATTCCATTATTAACATAAGGGAGACAGACAAGTTTGTTTACATAAACCAGTTACTTCAGTAACAGTATAGTTCCAATTCCATTATTAACATAAGGGAGACAGACAAGTTTGTGTACATAAACCAGTTACCTTCAGAAACAGTATAGTTCCAATTCCATTATTAACATAAGGGAGACAGACAAGTTTGTGTACATAAACCAGTTACCTTCAGAAACAGTATAGTTCCAATTCCATTATTAACATAAGGGAGACAGACAAGTTTGTGTACATAAACCAGTTACCTTCAGAAACAGTATAGTTCCAATTCCATTATTAACATAAGGGAGACAGACAAGTTTGTGTACATAAACCAGTTACTTCAGTAACAGTATAGTTCCAATTCCATTATTAACATAAGGGAGACAGACAAGTTTGTTTACATAAACCAGTTACTTCAGTAACATGTAGTTCCAATTCCATTATTAACATAAGGGAGACAGACAAGTTTGTGTACATAAACCAGTTACCTTCAGTAACATGTAGTTCCAATTCCATTATTAACATAAGGGAGAGAGACAAGTTTGTTTACATAAACCAGTTACTTCAGTAACATGTAGTTCCAATTCCATTATTAACATAAGGGAGAGAGACAAGTTTGTTTACATAAACCAGTTACTTCAGTAACATGTAGTTCCAATTCCATTATTAACATAAGGGAGAGAGACAAGTTTGTTTACATAAACCAGTTACTTCAGTAACATGTAGTTCCAATTCCATTATTAACATAAGGGAGACAGACAAGTTTGTTTACATAAACCAGTTACCTTCAGGAACAGTATAGTTCCAATTCCATTATTAACATAAGGGAGACAGACAAGTTTGTGTACATAAATCAGTTACCTTCAGGAACAGTATAGTTCCAATTCCATTATTAACATAAGGGAGACAGACAAGTTTGTGTACATAAATCAGTTACCTTCAGAAACAGTATAGTTCCAATTCCATTATTAACATAAGGGAGACAGACAAGTTTGTGTACATAAATCAGTTACCTTCAGAAACAGTATAGTTCCAATTCCATTATTAACATAAGGGAGACAGACAAGTTTGTTTACATAAACCAGTTACCTTCAGAAACAGTATAGTTCCAATTCCATTATTAACATAAGGGAGACAGACAAGTTTGTGTACATAAATCAGTTACCTTCAGGAACAGTATAGTTGTAATTTCATTATTAACATAAGGGAGAGAGACAAGTTTGTTTACATAAACCAGTTACCTTCAGGAACAGTATAGTTGTAATTTCATTATTAACATAAGGGAGAGAGACAAGTTTGTTTACATAAACCAGTTACCTTCAGGAACAGTGTAGTTCCAATTCCATTATTAACATAAGGGAGACAGACAAGTTTGTTTACATAAACCAGTTACTTCAGTAACATGTAGTTCCAATTCCAATATTAACATAAGGGAGACAGACAAGTTTGTTTACATAAACCAGTTACTTCAGTAACAGTATAGTTCCAATTCCATTATTAACATAAGGGAGACAGACAAGTTTGTGTACATAAATCAGTTACCTTCAGGAACAGTATAGTTCCAATTCCATTATTAACATAAGGCAGACAAACAAGTTTGTGTAGATAAACCAGTTACCTACAGAAACAGTATAGTTCCAATCACATTATAAACATAAGGGAGACAAACAAGTTTGTGTACATAAACCAGTTACCTTCAGAAACAGTGTAGCTGCAATTCCATTATTAACATAAGGGAGACAAACAAGTTTGTGTACATAAACCAGTTACCTTCAGGAACAGTGTAGTTCCAATTCCATTATTAACATAAGGGAGACAGACAAGTTTGTTTACATAAACCAGTTACTTCAGTAACATGTAGTTCCAATTCCATTATTAACATAAGGGAGAGAGACAAGTTTGTTTACATAAACCAGTTACTTCAGTAACATGTAGTTCCAATTCCATTATTAACATAAGGGAGAGAGACAAGTTTGTGTACATAAATCAGTTACTTCAGTAACAGTGTAGTTCCAATTCGATTATTAACATAAGGGAGACAGAGAAGTTTGTGTACATAAATCAGTTACTTCAGTAACAGTGTAGTTCCAATTACATTATAAACATAAGGGAGACAGACAAGTTTGTGTACATATACCAGTTACCTTGAGAAACAGTGTAGTTGCAATTCCAATATTAACATAAGTGAGACACACAAGTTTGTGTAGATAAACCAGTTACCTTCAGAAACAGTATATTTCCAATTCCATTATAAACATAAGGGAGACAGACAAGTTTGTGTACATAAACCAGTTACCTTCAGAAACAGTATAGTTGCAATTCCATTATTAACATAAGGGAGACAGACAAGTTTGTTGATGCAGTAATTTGTATCACAAATTATTTAAATGTAAAGAGTGATTATAGTATGAGTATGCATTATTATGTGACATTGATTTGAGATGCTTGTTGATTGTAATTATTGTTGGGAAGTAAGTTTATACTGCCTTAGTGTAACTGACAATAATAGCATGCAATAATGCAGCTAGGGGGTGAGCTGTTTATCATTATTGGAGACGAGGAGTTACTTAATATTGGCGCGTTTTCCTTTAGAATCTTCTGGAACATTTCCCTTGAGCATATGTATTCATAATTTTCATTGGATATAAAAATAGACGCTAATGTTGGCGCGTTTTATTAGCCAATTGCAGCTCAGTTATAATCTTTAGGCATATCGGGGTGTATGAGTATAGAATAGGGCTAGGTTAGAGGTAAAGTCCTTCAGTCCGTCAGTTCATCTAAAATATTTGTAAAGTACACATCGCCTTCAGTCTCTCAGTTCGTCGAAAATATTTGTACGGCACACGTCGGATATCAATTTGCAGGTTACGTGTAACAGAGTTATGAAAAATCTTAAGTGTTATAAAGTTAATTATACAAAAAGTTGAAGTACGGGAATTAAGAGTGATCAGTAATGAAGTTATTATAACAGTTTCAGTTTGGCGAGTGTCAAGATCAATGTGTAAATGTGATAGTAAATGTGTTCGACAATAAAAGTGTAAAACAAATTCTTTCATCAGTGTTATCTTTGGATAAGAGACTCCCTTCCGTTTACACAACCTGTATAAAGAGAACTGCTTGACCAAAAGATCATAGCTAGCCGGAGGACAGTGAACAAAAATTAAATAAAATAACAGTAGCATTCTTTCAAACGAACACTAATACTACCTCAAATTCCTAACACCAGATGGAGCTACAAACTTAACAAGTGAATCACATCACAAAATGGCTTCACCATGCAGAGTAAACACACATACACAAACATTATAAGTAATACCATCGCAAATTGGCTCCCAAACGTGGGGCTCAACAACATTAAATATAAAATAACAAGTAAACCACTTTCATTGTGTACATAAACCAGTTACCTTCAGAAACAGTATAGTTCCAATTCCATTATAAAAATAAGGGAGACAGACAAGTTTGTGTACATAAACCAGTTACCTTCAGAAACAGTATAGTTGCAATCACATTACAATCATAAGGGAGACAGACAAGTTTGTGTACATAAACCAGTTACTTCAGTAACAGTGTAGTTCCAATTCCATTATAAAAATAAGGGAGACAGACAAGTTTGTGTACATAAATCGGTTACCTTCAGAAACAGTATAGTTGTAATTTCATTATTAACATAAGGGAGACAGACAACTTTGTGTACATAAACCAGTTACTTCAGTAACAGTATAGTTGCAATCACATTACAATCATAAGGGGACAGACAAGTTTGTGTACATAAACCAGTTACTTCAGTAACAGTATAGTTCAATTCCATTATTAACATAAGGGAGACAGACAAGTTTGTGTACATAAATCGGTTACCTTCAGAAACAGTATAGTTGTAATTTCATTATTAACATAAGGGAGACAGACAAGTTTGTGTACATAAACCAGTTACTTCAGTAACAGTATAGTTGCAATCACATTACAATCATAAGGGGACAGACAAGTTTGTGTACATAAACCAGTTACTTCAGTAACAGTATAGTTCCAATTCCATTATTAACATAAGGGAGACAGACAAGTTTGTGTACATAAACCAGTTACTTCAGTAACAGTATAGTTCCAATTCCATTATTAACATAAGGGAGACAGACAAGTTTGTGTACATAAACCAGTTACTTCAGTAACAGTATAGTTCCAATTCCATTATTAACATAAGGGAGACAGACAAGTTTGTGTACATAAACCAGTTACTTCAGTAACAGTATAGTTCCAATTCCATTATTAACATAAGGGAGACAGACAAGTTTGTGTACATAAACCAGTTACTTCAGTAACAGTGTAGTTCCAATTCCATTACAAACCTAAGGGAGACAGACAAGTTTGTGTACATAAACCAGTTACTTCAGTAACAGTATAGTTCCAATTCCATTATTAACATAAGGGAGACAGACAAGTTTGTGTACATAAACCAGTTACTTCAGTAGCAGTGTAGTTCCAATTCCATTATTAACATAAGGGAGACAGACAAGTTTGTGTACATAAACCAGTTACTTCAGTAACAGTGTAGATCCAATTCCATTATTAACATAAGAGAGACAGACAAGTTTGTGTACATAAACCAGTTACTTCAGTAACAGTGTAGTTCCAATTCCATTATAAACATAAGGGAGACAGACAAGTTTGTGTATATAAATCGGTTACCTTGAGAATCAGTATAGTTGTAATTTCATTATTAACATAAGGGAGACAGACAAGTTTGTGTACATAAACCAGTTACTTCAGTAACAGTATAGTTCCAATCACATTACAATCATAAGGGAGACAGACAAGTTTGTGTACATAAACCAGATACCATAGGAAACAGTATAGTTCCAATCACATTATTAACATAAGTGAGACACACAAGTTTGTGTACATAAACCAGATACCATAGGAAACAGTATAGTTCCAATCACATTATTAACATAAGTGAGACACACAAGTTTGTGTACATAAACCAGATACCATAGGAAACAGTATAGTTCCAATCACATTATTAACATAAGTGAGACACACAAGTTTGTGTACATAAACCAGATACCATGAGAAACAGTATAGTTCCAATAACATTATTAACATAAGTGAGACACACAAGTTTGTGCACATAAACCAGATACCATGAGAAACAGTATAGTTCCAATCACATTATTAACATAAGTGAGACACACAAGTTTGTGTACATAAACCAGATACCATGAGAAACAGTATAGTTCCAATCACATTATTAACATAAGTGAGACACACAAGTTTGTGTACATAAACCAGATACCATGAGAAACAGTATAGTTCCAATCACATTATTAACATAAGTGAGACACACAAGTTTGTGTAAATAAACCAATTATCTTGAGATACAGTATAGTTCCAATAACAATATTAACATAAGTGAGACACAAGTTTGTGTACATAAACCAGATACCATGACAAACAGTATAGTTCCAATCACATTATTACCATAAGTGAGACACACAACTTTGTGTACATAAACCAGATACCATGAGAAAGAGTATAGTTCCAATCACATTATAAACATAAGGGAGACAGTCAAGTTTGTATACATAAACCAGTTACCTTCAGAAACATTATAGTTCCAATCACATTATAAACATAAGGAGACAAACAAGTTTGTGTAGATAAACCAGGTACCTACAGAAACAGTTTTAGTTCCAATCACATTATAAACATAAGGGAGACAAACAAGTTTGTGTAGATAAACCAGTTACCTACAGAAACAGTATAGTTCCAATCACATTATAAACATAAGGGAGACAAACAAGTTTGTGTAGATAAACCAGTTACCTACAGAAACATTATAGTTCCAATCACATTATAAACATAAGGGAGACAGACAAGTTTGTATACATAAACCAGTTACCTACAGAAACATTATAGTTCCAATCACATTATAAACATAGGGAGACAAACAAGTTTGTGTAGATAAACCAGGTACCTACAGAAACATTATAGTTCCAATCACATTATAAACATAAGGGGGACAAACAAGTTTGTGTAGATAAACCAGTTACCATGAGAAACAGTATAGTTCCAATCACATTATGAACATAAGGGAGGCAAATGGGTTTGTGCAGATAAACCAGTTACCTACAGAAACAGTATAGGTCCAATCACATTATAAACATAAGGGAGACAAACAAGTTTGTGTACATAAACCAGTTACCTTCAGAAACAGTATAGTTCCAATCACATTATAAACATAAGGGAGACAAACAAGTTTGTGTACATAAACCAGTTATCTTCAGAAACAGTGTAGCTGCAATTCCATTCTTAACATAAGGGAGACAAACAAGTTTGTATACATAAACCAGTTACCTTCAGGAACAGTGTACTTCCAATTCCATTATTAACATAAGGGAGACAGACAAGTTTGTGTACATAAACCAGTTACCTTCAGAAACAGTATAGTTGTAATTTCATTATTAACATAAGTGAGACACACAAGTTTGTGTACATAAACCAGATACCATGAGAAACAGTATAGTTCCAATCACATTATTAACATAAGTGAGACACACAAGCTTGTGTACATAAACCAAATACCATGAGAAACATTATAGTTCCAATCACTTTATTAACATATGTGAGACGCACAAGTTTGTGTACATAAACCAGATACCATGAGAAACAGTATAGTTCCAATCACATTATTAACATAAGTGAGACACACAAGTTTGTGTACATAAACCAGATTCCATGAGAAACAGTATAGTTCCAATCACATTATTAACATAACTGAGACACACAAGTTTGTGTACATAAACCAGATACCATGAGAAACAGTATAGTTCCAATCACATTATTAACATAAGTGAGACACACAAGTTTGTGTACATAAACCAGATACCATGAGAAACAGTATAGTTCCAATCACATTATTAACATAACTGAGACACACAAGTTTGTGTACATAAACCAGATACCATGAGAAACAGTATAGTTCCAATCACATTATTAACATAAGTGAGACACACAAGTTTGTGTACATAAACCAGATACCATGAGATACAGTATCGTTCCAATCACATTATTAACATAACTGAGACACACAAGTTTGTGTACATAAACCAGATACCATAGGAAACAGTATAGTTCCAATCACATTATTAACATAAGGGAGACAAACAAGTTTGTGTAGATAAACCAGTTACCTACAGAAACAGTATAGTTCCAATCACATTATAAACATAAGGGAGACAAACAAGTTTGTGTAGATAAACCAGTTACCTACAGAAGCAGTATAGGTCCAATCACATTATAAACATAAGGGAGACAGACAAGTTTGTATACATAAACGAATTACCTTCAGAAACATTATAGTTCCAATCACATTATAAACATAAGGAGACAAACAAGTTTGTGTAGATAAACCAGGTACCTACAGAAACATTATAGTTCCAATCACATTATAAACACAAGGGAGTCATACAAGTTTGTGTAGATAAACCAGTTACCTACAGAAACAGTATAGTTCCAATCACAGTATAAACATTATTGAGAGAGACAAGTTTGTGTAGATAAACCAGTTACCTACAGAAACAGTATAGTTCCAATCACATTATAAACATAAGGGAGACAAACAAGTTTGTGTACATAAACCAGGTACCTATAGAAACATTATAGTTCCAATCACATTATAAACATAAGGGAGACAAACAAGTTTGTGTAGATAAACCAGTTACCTACAGAAACAGTATAGTTCCAATCACATTATAAACATAAGGGAGACAAACAAGTTTGTGTACATAAACCAGTTACCTTCAGAAACTGTGTAGCTGCAATTCCATTATTAACATAAGGGAGACAAACAAGTTTGTGTACATAAACCAGTTACCTTCAGGAACAGTGTAGTTCCAATTCCATTATTAACATAAGGGAGACAGACAAGTTTGTGTACATAAACCAGTTACCTTCAGAAACAGTATAGTTGCAATTCCATTATTAACATAAGGGAGAGAGACAAGTTTGTGTACATAAACCAGTTACCTACAGAAACAGTATAGTTCCAATCACATTATAAACATAAGGGAGACAAACAAGTTTGTGTACATAAACCAGTTACCTTCAGAAACTGTGTAGCTGCAATTCCATTATTAACATAAGGGAGACAAACAAGTTTGTGTACATAAACCAGTTACCTTCAGGAACAGTGTAGTTCCAATTCCATTATTAACATAAGGGAGACAGACAAGTTTGTGTACATAAACCAGTTACCTTCAGAAACAGTATAGTTGCAATTCCATTATTAACATAAGGGAGACAGACAAGTTTGTGTACATAAACCAGTTACTTCAGTAACAGTATAGTTCCAATTCAATTATTAACATAAGGGAGACAGACAAGTTTGTGTACATAAACCAGTTACTTCAGTAACAGTATAGATGCAATTCCATTATTAACATAAGGGAGACAGACAAGTTTGGGTACATAAACCAGTTACTTCAGTAACAGTGTAGATCCATTTCCATTATTAACATAAGGGAGACAGACAAGTTTGTGTACATAAACCAGTTACTTCAGTAACATGTAGTTCCAATTCCATTATTAACATAAGGGAGACAGACAAGTTTGTGTACATAAACCAGTTACTTCAGTAACAGGGTAGATCCAATTCCATTATTAACTTAAGGGAGACAGACAAGTTTGTGTACATAAACCAGTTACTTCAGTAACAGTGTAGATCCAATTCCATTATTAACATAAGGGAGACAGACAAGTTTGTGTACATAAACCAGTTACTTCAGTAACAGTGTAGTTCCAATTCCATTATTAACATAAGGGAGACAGACAAGTTTGTGTACATAAACCAGTTACCTTCAGAAACAGTATAGTTGCAATTCCATTATTAACATAAGGGAGACAGACAAGTTTGTGTACATAAACCAGTTACTTCAGTAACATGTAGTTCCAATTCCATTATTAACATAAGGGAGACAGACAAGTTTGTGTACATAAACCAGTTACTTCAGTAACAGGGTAGATCCAATTCCATTATTAACATAAGGGAGACAGACAAGTTTGTGTACATAAACCAGTTACTTCAGTAACAGTGTAGATCCAATTCCATTATTAACATAAGGGAGACAGACAAGTTTGTGTACATAAACCAGTTACTTCAGTAACAGTGTAGTTCCAATTCCATTATTAACATAAGGGAGAGAGACAAGTTTGTGTACATAAACCAGTTACTTCAGCAACAGTATAGTTCCAATTCCATTATTAACATAAGGGAGACAGACAAGTTTGTTTACATAAACCAGTTACTTCAGTAACAGTATAGTTCCAATTCCATTATTAACATAAGGGAGACAGACAAGTTTGTGTACATAAATCAGTTACTTCAGTAACAGTATAGTTCCAATTCCATTATTAACATAAGGGAGACAGACAAGTTTGTGTACATAAATCAGTTACTTCAGTAACATGTAGTTCCAATTCCATTATTAACATAAGGGAGACAGACAAGTTTGTGTACATAAATCAGTTACTTCAGTAACATGTAGTTCCAATTCCATTATTAACATAAGGGAGACAGACAAGTTTGTGTACATAAACCAGTTACTTCAGTAACATGTAGTTCAAATTCCATTATTAACATAAGGGAGACAGACAAGTTTGTGTACATAAACCAGTTACTTCAGTAACAGTATAGTTCCAATTCCATAATTAACATAAGGGAGACAGACAAGTTTGTGTACATAAATCAGTTACTTCAGAAACAGTATAGTTCCAATTCCATTATTAACATAAGGGAGACAGACAAGTTTGTGTACATAAACCAGTTACTTCAGAAACAGTATAGTTCCAATTCCGTTATTAACATAAGGGAGACAGACAAGTTTGTGTACATAAATCAGTTACTTCAGTAACAGTATAGTTCCAATTCCATAATTAACATAAGGGAGAGAGACAAGTTTGTGTACATAAACCAGTTACTTCAGTAACAGTATAGTTCCAATTCCATTATTAACATAAGGGAGACAGACAAGTTTGTGTACATAAACCAGTTACTTCAGTAACAGTATAGTTCCAATTCCATTATTAACATAAGGGAGACAGACAAGTTTGTGTACATAAACCAGTTACTTCAGTAACAGTATAGTTCCAATTCCATAATTAACATAAGGGAGACAGACAAGTTTGTGTACATAAATCTGTTACTTCAGTAACAGTATAGTTCCAATTCCATAATTAACATAAGGGAGACAGACAAGTTTGTGTACATAAACCAGTTACTTCAGTAACAGTATAGTTCCAATTCCATAATTAACATAAGGGAGACAGACAAGTTTGTGTACATAAATCAGTTACTTCAGTAACAGTATAGTTCCAATTCCATAATTAACATAAGGGAGACAGACAAGTTTGTGTACATAAACCAGTTACTTCAGTAACAGTATAGTTCCAATTCCATAATTAACATAAGGGAGACAGACAAGTTTGTGTACATAAATCAGTTACTTCAGAAACAGTATAGTTCCAATTCCATTATTAACATAAGGGAGACAGACAAGTTTGTGTACATAAACCAGTTACTTCAGAAACAGTATAGTTCCAATTCCATTATTAACATAAGGGAGACAGACAAGTTTGTGTACATAAATCAGTTACTTCAGTAACAGTATAGTTCCAATTCCATAATTAACATAAGGGAGAGAGACAAGTTTGTGTACATAAACCAGTTACTTCAGTAACAGTATAGTTCCAATTCCATTATTAACATAAGGGAGACAGACAAGTTTGTGTACATAAACCAGTTACTTCAGTAACAGTATAGTTCCAATTCCATTATTAACATAAGGGAGACAGACAAGTTTGTGTACATAAACCAGTTACTTCAGTAACAGTATAGTTCCAATTCCATTATTAACATAAGGGGGACAGACAAGTTTGTTTACATAAACCAGTTACTTCAGTAACATGTAGTTCCAATTCCATTATTAACATAAGGGAGACAGACAAGTTTGTGTACATAAACCAGTTACTTCAGTAACAGTATAGTTCCAATTCCATTATTAACATAAGGGAGACAGAGAAGTTTGTGTACATAAACCAGTTACTTCAGTAACAGTATAGTTCCAATTCCATTATTAACATAAGGGAGACAGACAAGTTTGTTTACATAAACCAGTTACTTCAGTAACATGTAGTTCCAATTCCATTATTAACATAAGGGAGACAGACAAGTTTGTGTACATAAACCAGTTACTTCAGTAACAGTATAGTTCCAATTCCATTATTAACATAAGGGAGACATACAAGTTTGTGTACATAAACCAGTTACTTCAGTAACAGTATAGTTCCAATTCCATTATTAACATAAGGGAGAGAGACAAGTTTGTGTACATAAACCAGTTACTTCAGTAACAGTATAGTTCCAATTCCATTATTAACATAAGGGAGACAGACAAGTTTGTTTACATAAACCAGTTACTTCAGTAACAGTATAGTTCCAATTCCATTATTAACATAAGGGAGACAGACAAGTTTGTGTACATAAATCAGTTACTTCAGTAACAGTATAGTTCCAATTCCATTATTAACATAAGGGAGACAGACAAGTTTGTGTACATAAATCAGTTACTTCAGTAACATGTAGTTCCAATTCCATTATTAACATAAGGGAGACAGACAAGTTTGTGTACATTAACCAGTTACTTCAGTAACATGTAGTTCCAATTCCATTATTAACATAAGGGAGACAGACAAGTTTGTTTACATAAATCAGTTACCTTCAGGAACAGTGTAGTTCCAATTCCATTATTAACATAAGGGAGAGAGACAAGTTTGTGTACATAAACCAGTTACTTCAGTAACAGTATAGTTCCAATTCCATTATTAACATAAGGGAGACAGACAAGTTTGTGTACATAAACCAGTTACTTCAGTAACAGTATAGTTCCAATTCCATTATTAACATAAGGGAGACAGACAAGTTTGTTTACATAAACCAGTTACTTCAGTAACATGTAGTTCCAATTCCATTATTAACATAAGGGAGACAGACAAGTTTGTTTACATAAACCAGTTACCTTCAGTAACATGTAGTTCCAATTCCATTATTAACATAAGGGAGACAGACAAGTTTGTGTACATAAACCAGTTACCTTCAGTAACATGTAGTTCCAATTCCATTATTAACATAAGAAAGACAGACAAGTTTGTGTACATAAACCAGTTACCTTCAGTAACATGTAGTTCCAATTCCATTATTAACATAAGGGAGAGAGACAAGTTTGTTTACATAAACCAGTTACTTCAGTAACATGTAGTTCCAATTCCATTATTAACATAAGGGAGAGAGACAAGTTTGTTTACATAAACCAGTTACTTCAGTAACATGTATTTCCATATCCATTATTAACATAAGGGAGAGAGACAAGTTTGTTTACATAAACCAGTTACTTCAGTAACATGTAGTTCCAATTCCATTATTAACATAAGGGAGACAGACAAGTTTGTTTACATAAACCAATTACCTTCAGGAACAGTATAGTTCCAATTCCATTATTAACATAAGGGAGACAGACAAGTTTGTGTACATAAATCAGTTACCTTCAGGAACAGTATAGTTCCAATTCCATTATTAACATAAGGGAGACAGACAAGTTTGTGTACATAAATCAGTTACCTTCAGCAACAGTATAGTTCCAATTCCATTATTAACATAAGGGAGACAGACAAGTTTGTGTACATAAATCAGTTACCTTCAGAAACAGTATAGTTCCAATTCCATTATTAACATAAGGGAGACAGACAAGTTTGTTTACATAAACCAGTTACCTTCAGAAACAGTATAGTTCCAATTCCATTATTAACATAAGGGAGACAGACAAGTTTGTGTACATAAATCAGTTACCTTCAGGAACAGTATAGTTGTAATTTCATTATTAACATAAGGGAGAGAGACAAGTTTGTTTACATAAACCAGTTACCTTCAGGAACAGTATAGTTGTAATTTCATTATTAACATAAGGGAGAGAGACAAGTTTGTTTACATAAACCAGTTACCTTCAGGAACAGTGTAGTTCCAATTCCATTATTAACATAAGGGAGACAGACAAGTTTGTTTACATAAACCAGTTACTTCAGTAACATGTAGTTCCAATTCCATTATTAACATAAGGGAGACAGACAAGTTTGTTTACATAAACCAGTTACTTCAGTAACAGTATAGTTCCAATTCCATTATTAACATAAGGGAGACAGACAAGTTTGTGTACATAAATCAGTTACCTTCAGGAACAGTATAGTTCCAATTCCATTATTAACATAAGGGAGACAAACAAGTTTGTGTAGATAAACCAGTTACCTACAGGAACAGTATAGTTCCAATCACATTATAAACATAAGGGAGACAAACAAGTTTGTGTACATAAACCAGTTACCTTCAGAAACTGTGTAGCTGCAATTCCATTATTAACATAAGGGAGACAAACAAGTTTGTGTACATAAACCAGTTACCTTCAGGAACAGTGTAGTTCCAATTCCATTATTAGGTAACATAAGGGAGACAGACAAGTTTGTTTACATAAACTTGTTACTTCAGTAACATGTAGTTCCAATTCCATTATTAACATAAGTGAGACACACAAGTTTGTGTAGATAAACCAGTTACCTTCAGAAACAGTATATTTCCAATTCCATTATAAACATAAGGGGGACAGACAAGTTTGTGTACATAAACCAGTTACCTTCAGAAACAGTATAGTTGCAATTCCATTATTAACATAAGGGAGACAGACATGTTTGTTGATGCAGTAGTTTGTATCACAAATTATTTAAATGTAAAGAGTGATTATAGTATGAGTATGCATTATTATGTGACATGGATTTGAGATGCTTGTTGATTGTAATTATTGTTGGGAAGTAAGTTTATACTGCCTTACTGAAACTGACAATAATAGCATGCAATAATGCAGCTAGGGGGTGAGCTGTTTATCATTATTGGAGACGAGGAGTTACTTAATATTGGCGCGTTTTCCTTTAGAATCTTCTGGAACATTTCCCTTGAGCATATGTATTCATAATTTTCATTGGATATAAAAATAGACGCTAATGTTGGCGCGTTTTATTAGCCAATTGCAGCTCAGTTATAATCTTTAGGCATATCGGGGTGTATGAGTATAGAATAGGGCTAGGTTAGAGGTAAAGTCCTTCAGTCCGTCAGTTCATCTAAAATATTTGTAAAGTACACATCGCCTTCAGTCTCTCAGTTCGTCGAAAATATTTGTACGGCACACGTCGGATATCAATTTGCAGGTTACGTGTAACAGAGTTATGAAAAATCTTAAGTGTTATAAAGTTAATTATACAAAAGGTTGAAGTACGGGAATTAAGAGTGATCAGTAATGAAGTTATTATAACAGTTTCAGTTTGGCGAGTGTCAAGATCAATGTGTAAATGTGATAGTAAATGTGTTCGACAATAAAAGTGTAAAACAAATTCTTTCATCAGTGTTATCTTTGGATAAGAGACTCCCTTCCGTTTACACAACCTGTATAAAGAGAACTGCTTGACCAAAAGATCATAGCTAGCCGGAGGACAGTGAACAAAAATTAAATAAAATAACAGTAGCATTCTTTCAAACGAACACTAATACTACCTCAAATTCCTAACACCAGATGGAGCTACAAACTTAACAAGTGAATCACATCACAAAATGGCTTCACCATGCAGAGTAAACACACATACACAAACATTATAAGTAATACCATCGCAAATTGGCTCCCAAACGTGGGGCTCAACAACATTAAATATAAAATAACAAGTAAACCACTTTCATTGTGTACATAAACCAGTTACCTTCAGAAACAGTATAGTTCCAATTCCATTATAAAAATAAGGGAGACAGACAAGTTTGTGTACATAAACCAGTTACCTTCAGAAACAGTATAGTTGCAATCACATTACAATCATAAGGGAGACAGACAAGTTTGTGTACATAAACCAGTTACTTCAGTAACAGTGTAGTTCCAATTCCATTATAAAAATAAGGGAGACAGACAAGTTTGTGTACATAAATCGGTTACCTTCAGAAACAGTATAGTTGTAATTTCATTATTAACATAAGGGAGACAGACAACTTTGTGTACATAAACCAGTTACTTCAGTAACAGTATAGTTGCAATCACATTACAATCATAAGGGGACAGACAAGTTTGTGTACATAAACCAGTTACTTCAGTAACAGTATAGTTCCAATTCCATTATTAACATAAGGGAGACAGACAAGTTTGTGTACATAAATCGGTTGCCTTCAGAAACAGTATACTTGTAATTTCATTATTAACATAACGGAGACAGACAAGTTTGTGTACATAAACCAGTTACTTCAGTAACAGTATAGTTGCAATCACATTACAATCATAAGGGGACAGACAAGTTTGTGTACATAAACCAGTTACTTCAGTAACAGTATAGTTCCAATTCCATTATTAACATAAGGGAGACAGACAAGTTTGTGTACATAAACCAGTTACTTCAGTAACAGTATAGTTCCAATTCCATTATTAACATAAGGGAGACAGACAAGTTTGTGTACATAAACCAGTTACTTCAGTAACAGTATAGTTCCAATTCCATTATTAACATAAGGGAGAGAGACAAGTTTGTGTACATAAACCAGTTACTTCAGTAACAGTATAGTTCCAATTCCATTATTAACATAAGGGAGACAGACAAGTTTGTTTACATAAACCAGTTACTTCAGTAACAGTATAGTTCCAATTCCATTATTAACATAAGGGAGACAGACAAGTTTGTGTACATAAATCAGTTACTTCAGTAACAGTATAGTTCCAATTCCATTATTAACATAAGGGAGACAGACAAGTTTGTGTACATAAATCAGTTACTTCAGTAACATGTAGTTCCAATTCCATTATTAACATAAGGGAGACAGACAAGTTTGTGTACATAAACCAGTTACTTCAGTAACATGTAGTTCCAATTCCATTATTAACATAAGGGAGACAGACAAGTTTGTTTACATAAATCAGTTACCTTCAGGTACAGTGTAGTTCCAATTCCATTATTAACATAAGGGAGAGAGACAAGTTTGTGTACATAAACCAGTTACTTCAGTAACAGTATAGTTCCAATTCCATTACAAACCTAAGGGAGACAGACAAGTTTGTGTACATAAACCAGTTACTTCAGTAACAGTATAGTTCCAATTCCATTATTAACATAAGGGAGACAGACAAGTTTGTGTACATAAACCAGTTACTTCAGTAACAGTATAGTTCCAATTCCATTATTAACATAAGGGAGACAGACAAGTTTGTTTACATAAACCAGTTACTTCAGTAACATGTAGTTCCAATTCCATTATTAACATAAGGGAGACAGACAAGTTTGTGTACATAAACCAGTTACCTTCAGAAACAGTATAGTTCCAATTCCATTATTAACATAAGGGAGACAGACAAGTTTGTGTACATAAACCAGTTACCTTCAGAAACAGTATAGTTCCAATTCCATTATTAACATAAGGGAGACAGACAAGTTTGTGTACATAAACCAGTTACCTTCAGAAACAGTATAGTTCCAATTCCATTATTAACATAAGGGAGACAGACAAGTTTGTGTACATAAACCAGTTACTTCAGTAACAGTATAGTTCCAATTCCATTATTAACATAAGGGAGACAGACAAGTTTGTTTACATAAACCAGTTACTTCAGTAACATGTAGTTCCAATTCCATTATTAACATAAGGGAGACAGACAAGTTTGTGTACATAAACCAGTTACCTTCAGTAACATGTAGTTCCAATTCCATTATTAACATAAGGGAGAGAGACAAGTTTGTTTACATAAACCAGTTACTTCAGTAACATGTAGTTCCAATTCCATTATTAACATAAGGGAGAGAGACAAGTTTGTTTACATAAACCAGTTACTTCAGTAACATGTAGTTCCAATTCCATTATTAACATAAGGGAGAGAGACAAGTTTGTTTACATAAACCAGTTACTTCAGTAACATGTAGTTCCAATTCCATTATTAACATAAGGGAGACAGACAAGTTTGTTTACATAAACCAGTTACCTTCAGGAACAGTATAGTTCCAATTCCATTATTAACATAAGGGAGACAGACAAGTTTGTGTACATAAATCAGTTACCTTCAGGAACAGTATAGTTCCAATTCCATTATTAACATAAGGGAGACAGACAAGTTTGTGTACATAAATCAGTTACCTTCAGAAACAGTATAGTTCCAATTCCATTATTAACATAAGGGAGACAGACAAGTTTGTGTACATAAATCAGTTACCTTCAGAAACAGTATAGTTCGAATTCCATTATTAACATAAGGGAGACAGACAAGTTTGTTTACATAAACCAGTTACCTTCAGAAACAGTATAGTTCCAATTCCATTATTAACATAAGGGAGACAGACAAGTTTGTGTACATAAATCAGTTACCTTCAGGAACAGTATAGTTGTAATTTCATTATTAACATAAGGGAGAGAGACAAGTTTGTTTACATAAACCAGTTACCTTCAGGAACAGTGTAGTTCCAATTCCATTATTAACATAAGGGAGACAGACAAGTTTGTTTACATAAACCAGTTACTTCAGTAACATGTAGTTCCAATTCCAATATTAACATAAGGGAGACAGACAAGTTTGTTTACATAAACCAGTTACTTCAGTAACAGTATAGTTCCAATTCCATTATTAACATAAGGGAGACAGACAAGTTTGTGTACATAAATCAGTTACCTTCAGGAACAGTATAGTTCCAATTCCATTATTAACATAAGGGAGACAAACAAGTTTGTGTAGATAAACCAGTTACCTACAGAAACAGTATAGTTCCAATCACATTATAAACATAAGGGAGACAAACAAGTTTGTGTACATAAACCAGTTACCTTCAGAAACAGTGTAGCTGCAATTCCATTATTAACATAAGGGAGACAAACAAGTTTGTGTACATAAACCAGTTACCTTCAGGAACAGTGTAGTTCCAATTCCATTATTAACATAAGGGAGACAGACAAGTTTGTTTACATAAACCAGTTACTTCAGTAACATGTAGTTCCAATTCCATTATTAACATAAGGGAGAGAGACAAGTTTGTTTACATAAACCAGTTACTTCAGTAACATGTAGTTCCAATTCCATTATTAACATAAGGGAGAGAGACAAGTTTGTGTACATAAATCAGTTACTTCAGTAACAGTGTAGTTCCAATTCGATTATTAACATAAGGGAGACAGAGAAGTTTGTGTACATAAATCAGTTACTTCAGTAACAGTGTAGTTCCAATTCCATTATAAACATAAGGGAGACAGACAAGTTTGTGTACATATACCAGTTACCTTGAGAAACAGTGTAGTTGCAATTCCAATATTAACATAAGTGAGACACACAAGTTTGTGTAGATAAACCAGTTACCTTCAGAAACAGTATATTTCCAATTCCATTATAAACATAAGGGAGACAGACAAGTTTGTGTACATAAACCAGTTACCTTCAGAAACAGTATAGTTGCAATTCCATTATTAACATAAGGGAGACAGACAAGTTTGTTGATGCAGTAATTTGTATCACAAATTATTTAAATGTAAAGAGTGATTATAGTATGAGTATGCATTATTATGTGACATTGATTTGAGATGCTTGTTGATTGTAATTATTGTTGGGAAGTAAGTTTATACTGCCTTACTGTAACTGACAATAATAGCATGCAATAATGCAGCTAGGGGGTGAGCTGTTTATCATTATTGGAGACGAGGAGTTACTTAATATTGGCGCGTTTTCCTTTAGAATCTTCTGGAACATTTCCCTTGAGCATATGTATTCATAATTTTCATTGGATATAAAAATAGACGCTAATGTTGGCGCGTTTTATTAGCCAATTGCAGCTCAGTTATAATCTTTAGGCATATCGGGGTGTATGAGTATAGAATAGGGCTAGGTTAGAGGTAAAGTCCTTCAGTCCGTCAGTTCATCTAAAATATTTGTAAAGTACACATCGCCTTCAGTCTCTCAGTTCGTCGAAAATATTTGTACGGCACACGTCGGATATCAATTTGCAGGTTACGTGTAACAGAGTTATGAAAAATCTTAAGTGTTATAAAGTTAATTATACAAAAAGTTGAAGTACGGGAATTAAGAGTGATCAGTAATGAAGTTATTATAACAGTTTCAGTTTGGCGAGTGTCAAGATCAATGTGTAAATGTGATAGTAAATGTGTTCGACAATAAAAGTGTAAAACAAATTCTTTCATCAGTGTTATCTTTGGATAAGAGACTCCCTTCCGTTTACACAACCTGTATAAAGAGAACTGCTTGACCAAAAGATCATAGCTAGCCGGAGGACAGTGAACAAAAATTAAATAAAATAACAGTAGCATTCTTTCAAACGAACACTAATACTACCTCAAATTCCTAACACCAGATGGAGCTACAAACTTAACAAGTGAATCACATCACAAAATGGCTTCACCATGCAGAGTAAACACACATACACAAACATTATAAGTAATACCATCGCAAATTGGCTCCCAAACGTGGGGCTCAACAACATTAAATATAAAATAACAAGTAAACCACTTTCATTGTGTACATAAACCAGTTACCTTCAGAAACAGTATAGTTCCAATTCCATTATAAAAATAAGGGAGACAGACAAGTTTGTGTACATAAACCAGTTACCTTCAGAAACAGTATAGTTGCAATCACATTACAATCATAAGGGAGACAGACAAGTTTGTGTACATAAACCAGTTACTTCAGTAACAGTGTAGTTCCAATTCCATTATAAAAATAAGGGAGACAGACAAGTTTGTGTACATAAATCGGTTACCTTCAGAAACAGTATAGTTGTAATTTCATTATTAACATAAGGGAGACAGACAACTTTGTGTACATAAACCAGTTACTTCAGTAACAGTATAGTTGCAATCACATTACAATCATAAGGGGACAGACAAGTTTGTGTACATAAACCAGTTACTTCAGTAACAGTATAGTTCAATTCCATTATTAACATAAGGGAGACAGACAAGTTTGTGTACATAAATCGGTTACCTTCAGAAACAGTATAGTTGTAATTTCATTATTAACATAAGGGAGACAGACAAGTTTGTGTACATAAACCAGTTACTTCAGTAACAGTATAGTTGCAATCACATTACAATCATAAGGGGACAGACAAGTTTGTGTACATAAACCAGTTACTTCAGTAACAGTATAGTTCCAATTCCATTATTAACATAAGGGAGACAGACAAGTTTGTGTACATAAACCAGTTACTTCAGTAACAGTATAGTTCCAATTCCATTATTAACATAAGGGAGACAGACAAGTTTGTGTACATAAACCAGTTACTTCAGTAACAGTATAGTTCCAATTCCATTATTAACATAAGGGAGACAGACAAGTTTGTGTACATAAACCAGTTACTTCAGTAACAGTATAGTTCCAATTCCATTATTAACATAAGGGAGACAGACAAGTTTGTGTACATAAACCAGTTACTTCAGTAACAGTGTAGTTCCAATTCCATTACAAACCTAAGGGAGACAGACAAGTTTGTGTACATAAACCAGTTACTTCAGTAACAGTATAGTTCCAATTCCATTATTAACATAAGGGAGACAGACAAGTTTGTGTACATAAACCAGTTACTTCAGTAGCAGTGTAGTTCCAATTCCATTATTAACATAAGGGAGACAGACAAGTTTGTGTACATAAACCAGTTACTTCAGTAACAGTGTAGATCCAATTCCATTATTAACATAAGAGAGACAGACAAGTTTGTGTACATAAACCAGTTACTTCAGTAACAGTGTAGTTCCAATTCCATTATAAACATAAGGGAGACAGACAAGTTTGTGTATATAAATCGGTTACCTTGAGAATCAGTATAGTTGTAATTTCATTATTAACATAAGGGAGACAGACAAGTTTGTGTACATAAACCAGTTACTTCAGTAACAGTATAGTTCCAATCACATTACAATCATAAGGGAGACAGACAAGTTTGTGTACATAAACCAGTTACTTCAGTAACAGTATAGTTCCAATCACATTACAATCATAAGGGAGACAGATAAGATTGTGTACATAAACCAGTTACTTCAGTAACAGTATAGTTCCAATCACATTACAATCATAAGGGAGACAGACAAGTTTGTGTACATAAACCAGTTACTTCAGTAACAGTATAGTTCCAATCACATTACAATCATAAGGGAGACAGACAAGTTTGTGTACATAAACCAGTTACCTTCAGTAACAGTATAGTTGCAATCACATTACAATCATAAGGGAGACAGACAAGTTTGTGTACATAAACCAGTTACTTCAGTAACAGTATAGTTCCAATCACATTACAATCATAAGGGAGACAGATAAGTTTGTGTACATAAACCAGTTACTTCAGTAACAGTATAGTTCCAATCACATTACAATCATAAGGGAGACAGACAAGTTTGTGTACATAAACCAGTTACTTCAGTAACAGTATAGTTCCAATCACATTACAATCATAAGGGAGACAGACAAGTTTGTGTACATAAACCAGTTACCTTCAGTAACAGTGTAGTTGCAATCACATTACAATCATAAGGGAGACAGATAAGTTTTGGAAGTGTTAACCTTTTACTTTGTATTTAATTATTAAGTTCAGATTGGAAAAAGCCGTGTAATTATCAGTTTTGAGAGCATGGAATTGCTTGTAAGCCGCATGGAGTAATGTGGTGGAGATTATATTTTTTTGTCCGTAATGTTCTTACAGAACTCATATTTTTGATAATATGGGATACATAAAGCTATATGTGGAGTTTACACATTGAGCAAGGTTGGTTAAAACGATATGTTTGTGGCTAATATAATAAGACTGAAATAAAGCAATAGGATTAAAATATAAACAATCTATTGACTAAAATTATCTTGTAGAATAGATAATTGAAATAAATTGTGATTCATTTGTAATACATTACAATGAATATTCTGGTAAATAGATTAAGGGTGTTAAAATATGTTATCTATATACTTATATAATCAGGAAGCGGAATAAATAATGTCATAGCTCAATTTGTACCAAATTTAAATACAAAATGCTCATGTTAAAAACTGGTTAAGTGAATTGCATATAGCTACCGTCAACTATTTAATATGCAAAAATGCATTTATTGATTTTTGTTTATTTTTAGGTGTAATGCTGTTATGGCGCTAAGCTCTAGGAAATAAACAGATTTAGTAAAATTTGCCAATGCAGAAATATGATAAGGATACACAAATTAAAACATATTTTTACTTTAATGAATATAAAAGCCTTACAAAGTACAAGAATGGATATTTACTAAACTTTAAATACTTGTCAACTGAACAAAAGCAGAATTCTCTGATGGGCGACTGTGATTTCATCAAATGGAAAACTTTCGTGTTGTTTGAGTCATAAGATCAGCTGCTTATTTCAAGTTAAACAGGAACTAAATGCAATGTTTAAGGAGAGTGTTCTTAATTAGAATTTCATATGTGGGGTGCATGTTTTAAGTAAGTACTGTTTTGAAAATTGGCTGCTGGGCTGTGCATGCAAGCCATTAAGTTTGTTTGTGAGTACATTAAAATGGAAATCCCCAAGCTTGTGGAATTTGCTCTATCATTTTTTTTTTCTTAATGCAAAAGATGTGAAAGCAGCTAAAATTCACTGGCATATCTGTGAGATGTATGGAATTAACATTGTGAGTGAATCAATGGTAAGAAAATGGGTTAGAGCGTTTAAAACTTGCCACACGAACAAAGTGGGTGATTACTGAACACTTGTTGTAGACAGAGGAGAGACGAGTTTCTTCAAGATTTAGGTAGTGTTCTTTATGCAATTGGGACAACAGAACACTCAAAGTAGCAGATTTGTATGAGGAAGCTGGTAGTATGATACAAATGCCTGTATATGTTGAAAAGCAGATAAAAGGCAGGCTTTGATGTAAAAATAAAATTGATAAAGGTCTTTTTAATTTCAAAACAGTACTTACTTAAAGAGCATGCCTCATATATTTTGCATGTGCCATTTTGAACTGTAAATTGTGCAACAACTCCTAGAGAGGTAAAGTTCAGCCCATCTTTTAGCTTCTGCACTTTGTTTCTCCAGTTTTGCTTTCTTCTGTGAATAGTTTTTTGTGGTATAAATGACCAGGTTTTGCATGAACTATTACATTTCTGGATGATGAAAACAACCTCAAAGTACTTTTGGTGTTAATAATATGGTTAGCATTAAAAAAAAACATAATTACTGATAAATTTTAATCAAAAGATGATGTATTTAAGAAAAAAATTATAAAAATGCATTGCATAAATATAGATGCATGAACGTAGAAGACATTTCAGTGTGGTATCTTAGGGTACGAACATACTGACAGATGTTTCTCATAAAGTGTTGGCTTGTGTTTCAGACATGGCCAGAGGACGCCCTGGAGATGATGGCACAGAAATACATGGCAGAAGTTAACATTGTGGATGATGTAAAGGAAACTTGTGTTTTGGCCTGCAAACATTTCCATGTTACTGCTAGGTATGCATCTTATAAGAAAACCTGATATAAGTGGAGGTGCGAAATTGACAACAGCCACAAATTCAAACATATTGTTGCTGGCATAATATACCTGTAACTCTACTATTAATAGGGAAAGTATCACACAAACTTTTTACAAGTATGTTAAACCAACTTTCAAAATTAATATTGCACAAAACCAAGTTGTTTGTTTAGTAACTGGAGCTGTTAAAACTATCCCAGTACTTGCTACAGTTGATCTTCAGCTGTGATACATTCACATGACTTTCTTTACCCCTTATAGTTTATTAGTAGGTGTACAAACTATTCTTACTAAAGCTTATCTTTCTATCTACTTCATTTTAAACTTTACAGAAATGGCTACATTACACATTTCATTAGATACAAAGAGAACAGCGATGGTCAAATGTTTTATAACTGGACACTATATGCTGGCCTTAAAATTCCATACTGTTTCTATGACATCACGAGAATCAACTGAATGTTGACAGGACTTTAAGAGAATGGCCAAGCAATGAACAAACCATTCTAACGCATATCTCAGAAATGGCTTATGCCACAAAAAGCTTATTTGAAATAAATGGTGTGTGCTTTAAAAAGATCTAGATTTTTTTATGTAGTATGTTTTCATCTATTGCTTAACATTTACCACTTATACAAGATTATACAAAATTCAAGATATACATTTTATTTGTCATGTAAATATCTTTAATATATGGTATTTTAATAAAAATTGTTAGAGCCTCTTTTAGAAAATCAAGAATTTTCCATGTAAAGGGTAGTTTGGAGTGGGGGGATTTTCTTTAAAATCTTTGTGTCACATCTTTGGAAGGAGCTGAACCTAACTACCAAGTTTGGTATTTTTGACTTAAGCTGCTCTCTCTCTCTCTCTCTCTCTCTCTCTCTCTCTCTCTCTCTCTCTCTCACACACGCATACCCTTGATATAAATTTTTTGGTGGAATTCAATACATTCTCTACATGCTATGTACGTGGTAGAGAAAGTAAAAGTCAATCAATCTACCCTATAACAATTTGCAGAATTTAAAAATTCAATAAAGCATTCTTAATAAAGTCCAAGAAATGAACCATATATAAAAGAAAACTTAGAAACAAAATTGAATGCTTTAGACTTATTTGATATTAAACACTATATGCCAAGAAGCTCCATGTGATTTAAAACAATCTAATGAATGATGCTGGTGCAGTATGCTCACTCTTTTCTTTAAATTAATTTAAATAAAAGATACCAGCACAGTGGTAATGAAATAGCTGATTAAGTGATCACTCTATCACAAACACTGCAACATAACATAGTGCAGTTTTTAGATTATTAACAAGCCATGACAAACGTAGTAGAATCTGCTGTTTGCCCTTTCTGTGAACTTACTGGAGCGAAAGAAAACCAACATTACATACCATATGGCATTCTCTCCTCACTGCTTCATTACTGCATAGCATCAGTTAAAACAGACACAAGGAAATCTAATTTTGAGGTTGTTTCTATCAGATTATGTATTCCATCTTGGTGTCGTACAAGTCTTTCCTGCAGATTTGGTTTCAGAAAGTATGATTTAGACACACATGTTCAAAGATGGCAGGAGTCAGTACGCGGTTAATCACTTATAAGTCTTTAATTACTGAACTCTAGGGTAGTGGCTATATATCAATATGCATGTGCTGAGATACAACACGAGCATACAGCATCCGTTTAAATGGTAAAGGGCTTGTTGCAAAATAAGATGTGGTGACAATATTGCATGATAGCTTATGTGGGAAGGAATATAGCTCATAATCCACATTTACCATATCTTCTGTTATAATATTTTTTTTTTTATTTTGTGCGTATTTCCTTTGTATCTTCTAAGTTCTAATCATTATTTGTTATGGTTTTCAGTTTGTAATACATTTTATTTTGAAAACTCTTAGTTCCAATGATTTTATGTGTGTGCATGTACTAACGTGATTTGTCACGCTCATTTTCAGCATGTTGGTAAGCCAAATGCTTCTCACGACTTTGAACCTGAAGATGAATAAGCAACCATTTGGATGGAAATATGCTTTGGGTGACATGTGAAGTGCAGTTAATATTAGGGACACTGAACAAGTAATTGATTTTTCTGCAAAAAGCTAGTAGAAGAAAGCATTGACGCAATGAAGGTACAGAATGTTGCAAATGTTCGTATTGTACCCCTAAAAGCAAATGTGTTGGTGGCATGCGTTGCTTGTTATCATAGACACAACTGGGGCAACAAGCAGATGTGCTGGTATAAATAAAATGAATTGCCCTCACAGGTGTAATCGTCAATGCTGAAGAGGAGAAGATCTGCATGACTCCAGATACGATGATCAAACTGATGAGACACCGAACTGAAAAAGGAGAAAGAGGAAGAGTAATGTACTTGTAGTTGACAACAGTATAGTCATGGTGCTGTATGAAGAATTCTAGTGACCATTGTGTTATAATGGACAAGCAACACCTATTACAAACTGCTTTTAGAATCCTTTTAAGTTGAAAAGCTAAACAAACATTCCTAATTAACTTTATGTAGGTTAATCAAGATAAATTTTGATTAAACGTAGATATAAGAAGAATACAGTAGTGGTCCACTGCTCTTTGCATGACTACAAGAAAATATAGTACAAGTATTTCAAAGCAATAATATATCAGAAATGGTTGACATAAATTGCTTGTTTTGACAAGATGTCAACATCTTTTTTTTTTTTTTTTGTTATGTAATAAAATTTTGTCTACCTCTTATGGTTTACTACAAAGTTCATTCAGAATGAAGAGCACTTCAAATGCTATTTGCAGAACATGCAGTTTCTTTGTTATATGAATATCTTAAACATTTGCTATTTTAATAAAACATTTAGGAGCCATTTTTTGAGAAAATAAAAAAAGCATTTTCCATATAAAGGGTAGTTTGGGATGCAGGAGTGGATTTTCTTGAAAATGTTTGCTACTCACCCAAATTGTTGTTTTTGAATTATGATGTTCACCAACATATACACATATGAATTTTTTTGTGGAATATAATACTACTTACCACATGTAAGTGGTAGAAATGAAATGACGACTATGTTACTTGCAAGTCAGTGATTGGTCGCCTTAATGTTGAATTCTTCCTGTTGGTCAGACATTGTATAACTAGGAAACAATCCAAATTTCACAGTTCATGTTAAATCTTTTAGTAGCATCAGCTTGGCCCGTCATCTGACGAAACTTTGCAATCTTCTTCTTCCTTTCAAGTATTAGACGTTATGGCTTGTTAGATCGCACAGTTCAACATTTCCTTGGATGGCCTAAAGATCTCTTCCCATTTGGATGAGCATAGCTGTTTGTACACATGGTAATGTTGTATGTGATAGTTACAGCTTGTAATTGTAAACCTTGTTAGAAGATTTCATAATGTTATTCCCATTTAATGTTTTATTGTCTGCTTCATTGATTAAACATAATGTGCATCCAAGGTATGTAAATGAATTGACCCTTTCTAAAGTTTTGTAATACAAATATATTTTTTTAGGTGTGGGTATTTTTCGCAGAAGGCCATAATTTTTGTTTATACTTTATTGAATTTCATATCGTATTTAAGTCAAATTTTGTTAAAAGTATGTACAGAACGTTGTACATGATTGTGTGAGTAAGGTATCAGAGCTAAACAGTGAATGTAATTATAACTTTGTGTACGAGGAAATGGTTCCATTCAGTAATTACCACCTCATCAACCATACACTCACTCACCACCACTGCCGCCGCCGCCACCGCCACCGCCGCCGCCGCCACCACCACCACCGCCACCACCACCACCACCACCACCACCACCACCACGTACAATTTGTTACAAATTACACATTGGCAATAATACAGATTTACAATCTTCAATCGAATACATAGTTTTCATGATTAGGTATTCTTTTAGTTTATTTTTAAATACATTTCCTTTGAACATTTTTAAATGTTCAGGTAATTTTTTGTAATAATGGGCCCCAGCAACATATGGATCTTTCATTATTGATTTCGTATTATATGTACTTTTATGGAGATCTAACTTATGTCTTGTGCAATGATTATGTAATTCCTTATTCATGACATATTTATCCAGTCTTGAATAAGTAAGAATAATTCTATATAAATATAAAGAATAGACTGTGAGGAAGTTCTTATTTTTAAAAATTTCCCTACAACTTTCTTTGCTTTTTATCTTGTAGATGATTCTTAAACATCTCTTTTGTAGAATAAGTAACGTCTTCAAGTCAGAGTCTGCACTAGAGCCCCATACTTCTATACCCTATGTGATATGTGGAAAGATTACCCCATAGTACACAGTAATTAATACATCATTGTTAACATATTTTGATAAATGACTAATTAAGTATATTACCTTTAGATACTCTTTTGTAGACATTATCTATATGTCTTTTCCAATCTAGGTGTTTATCTACGCATATCCCAATAAAAAGATGGTTACTTATTTCTGTAATTTTTCTTTCATCTATTTTTAATTGGAATTGTTGAATATTACTCCGGTGTTGCATTTAAAGTTTGATTACCGCAGTATTATTTAGATTTGTAGAGAGATTTAAACAGTTATAGTGTTCAAAGACCTGTTTAGCTGTAGCACTAGCTGAGTCCCTCAGTTCCGATTCAGATTTGTCCCAACACAGGTGATAATTTTACTGTTTACAGGATCACTAATATCGTTTATATCACAAGGAACAGGAAAAGCCCCTGCACTGAGCCTTGGGGCACTCCACAATGTACTATTCCCTGTTCTGATTTAATTTTCTTAGCTTCACCATCAGTTTTGTATTTTATTACTGTATATTGTCTTCTTTTTGAGAGATATGAAGCTGTAAGTTTATTTGCTATCCCATGTACCCCATAATGCTACAGTTTTTGCATTAATATGTTGTGCTAAACACAGTTGTATGCCTTAGAAAGGTCCAGGAAAAATCCTGCAACTTTACCCTGTCCGTCTAATCTGCTAATTACTTCATGCACGAAATCAGCAGCAGCAGCAGCAGCAGCAGTTACAGTTGATTTGCCAGTTTGGAATCCATGTTGATAAGGGTTTAAGATGCTATTAGCAATAAAACATTTATAGAGCCTCCCTAGTATTATTTTCTCATATAGTTTGCACAATGTAGATGTTACTACAATTGGTTGATAGTTTTGAATCTTCCTTTTGTCACCTTTTTTGTGTACCTATTGATCTTACAATACTCAACTTTAAACAGTCCGGAAACATCCCATTATTCATGGATTCATTGACCAAGTATGTAATAATTTCACCTATCTCATCTTTACAAGTTTTTAGAAGAGAGGGGGTTACCCCATCCCACCCATGTGATTGCTTATTCTTTAATTTGTTTATTTCCCTAATTATTTCTTCCTTGGAGGTGTTAAAAAGATACACTGATTTCACTGTAGAGCTCTTACTAATTGAAAGTGTATCGCTGTTATTGGTAATTTTGCAATCCCTAACACTTAAAAAGAATTTATTAAACTTATTTACAATGACATCCAGATCACTTTCATATATTCCCATGTTGTTTAGTTTAATATTGTGATCTTCCTTGTACTGTTAATAACATTGCACGTTGTTTTGGCAATATTGTCTGATTTATTTATGCGCTCCGAGTATTCATTTGATTTTAGATCCCTTAGTTTATTTTGATAAAGAGTTTTGTATTGTTTATAGTGGATTTTATAATGTTCATATCCAGTATATTTATATATATTCAACTTTTTCCTTCAATTTGAAGGCTTCACTTGTTAGTTGTGTATGCTTTCTGCCATTTAAAGACAGGGAACAGCAGTGTATATTAAATATTTTATAAAATTTGTCGCATTTTCGATTGATTTCATCAGAGTTATATGCTGATTCCAGCTTGTTTACCCTATCTTTTGTAAATGATTTGGTTTCAAATAGCTGATGAGGCACTGGTCTGATCTATCCTCTATATTAGTGGTCAATCGTTGTAGAAGACATTGGTATCCCATTCAGCTTGTTGTAGCTTTTATCGTCACTTTTTACACTTACATTTAGGTCACCATATTTAAATTATTGTTAATAAATACTTTTAACACACAATCTAATGCCTCGATGAATTTGTCTACATTTGTGTTTGGTGACCTATATATTCGTAATATATGTAAGTCACAGTTGAGAAATTTAACTCTGACAGCTGCTACCTCAAGTACCATTTGCTGCTTAAATTTGCTATGTATATTTATTTGTTTACATTTAATATTATCCCTTGTATCAATGACCACACCACCTCCCCCTTATGTGCCTTTCTAGAGTATGAGTCTGCTACATGGAAATTACTGATCCTCATGTAGTCCAACAATTATGTCTGTAGCCAAATCATTAGTAAATTGTTGTGGAGTTTCTAGCTTATTGCTAATGCGCTGCACATTTTGATGTGTTATTGTTTAAATTAGACATGTCCCAAATCATTCTGGGACTGTGTAGCAACCGAATACGATTGAATGAAGTTTATTTGACACTGTAACCTTATTTTCACTAGAGCACACACTGTTTTCCAGTATGCTGATTCACTTCTACCACTTACACTTCTTTTTAATCCCACAATGTTACACTGATTGCTGTCCATTTGTTTTGCATACGATGAAAACATAGCGGTGACATCTAATGTGCTCATCGTTAAGGGGAGGATTTGCCTATAAATGGCACAAAATTTCATAATCATTACTTTTTTTGAGTTGCTGTGAATTTATAGTTTGTGTAGAAACTAATATGAAATTGTGTTTATTCTAGAAACATGTCAGACAAATTCTTCAAGGACCTAGGGAGACGAACATATGTAACATCAGCATCTTATCTGGAACTAATTCGTTCCTTCAAACAACTGACTAGCCAGAGACAAGAGGAACTGATGCAAGCTAAGATGCGTTACATGGGAGGACTGGAAAAACTTGCATTTGCTGGCGAGCAGGTAAATTACCGTGGCCTCCAGAGCAACTATGCGGCAGATAAACAATTTATTTCACAATTTCGATGCATGGTGGTAAGAATACAGTTTTGACTCGTGCAAGTACTATTCTACTGTAGTGGAGTTTTATTACAACTTTATCCTTTTAATGTGCAGTAAGTAACTTTTATCTGAATTGGCTTAATTTCTTTTTAAAATAGTAACTTTAGTATGGTTGGTATGGTCACAAATCATAATACTAACTGAATGCCTTATTATGTGGAATCTGGCATTAAATATTATTCTGCTTGTGGATATCAGTATTTGTTTTAATATTCAAGTTCAATTTCGTTTATAACTTTATGTATAAAAATTGTTAGTAATCTGTGTGAATTAATAACATTGCTTAACTTTTCTTAGTAGTTAAACAGAAGAGAACATGTTTCATCAGTCACTTGTTGTTCTTGTTTATTAGGATGTGGCATTTTGGAAGGGGATGAAGTTACCTCTCTACATTCCTCCACTTTGTCTGACGAGAATGGTGGACCAAAGGGAAGGCATTTGTGTTAATTTCAATCAGCATAAACATTCACATAATGTAATACTTCTAAGATATGGCCAATATCGGCACAAATGATGAAGCTGCACAAGTACGAATTAATAAACCTTATTTATCCACCTGGATTCACCAAAAATGTAGCAAAAAGGCAGTATGTGGATGAAATGATCAGAAAATAAGATATAGATGTTTTCAGCATCTTACAAGCAAATTTTAATGATGACATCATGTACTGCAATTTTACAAATTATCATTTTTGTCATATGAATAAACGGAGACAAGTGACTAGTGGCATAATTTTTAGAGTCAAATCAGAATTAAATTCTAAATGTAATATAATTAAGGAAATGAACAAGCAAGACAAATCAGAAATTACACAAACAACCGTATATAAAAATAATACAAAATACACTGTTTATTCAGTTTAAAGCCCACATGGTAATCAGAATTTAAATATGGATATAACCGAAGCAAGACAATGGGGATATAAAGATGTAGATTCAGCAGGGAAGATACTACAAGACTTTATAAACGCTAAACAGGTACAATTGATATAACACTGTACAGGAAACTCTAATAACCCAGATCTTACAATAGTGTCAGATGACCAAATTAACAATACAAGAAGATTAGTCTCTGAAGATGGACATAGAGCCACAATTACTGATACTAAGAAACAATACCCAAATATTGAAAAATGATATACTTGGAATTTTATAAAAGCTAATTAATATAAAAAAATTATAGAAAATGAAGTACAAGGCTTAGACTTACCAAAGAACATTAGTCAAATGGTTAAGGAATTTAACAATATAATATTACAATCCACAAAGAAAAATATCCCTTGAGGCAAACCTAAAAAATATAAACCCTTCTGGAGGAAGAAATTGGCAACTCTAAAACTTAAAAGAAATAGTGCTAGAGATTTAGCTCAAAACACTAAAAATAAGGAAGATGTAATAGAATGGAGAAAAAAAGATGCTACTTATAGAAGAGAGTTGGTTGTATCCAAATGTCAATGTTATGACAAATTCTTATCTGGGCTGCAGTACAGAGCTAATAGCACCAAAGTATATAAACATATTAACAATGTAAGTGGAAAGTATGCAAATACCAACAAAATTACATATATTAAAAAAGTTAACAAAAATACTTACAATAAAGATATAGCCATTGGATTTAATCAACATTATAAAAACGTTAATATACTAGAAAAACATTTGCTAAAACATAACAGAATATTAAAAAAATCCAATATGATAGAAATAGAAAAAATACAAACAGCAGGCACCTCTGGATTCAAATTTCTAATTCAAAGACTTACAACAAAATGACATTAAAAAACAAAAACAAAACCAGGACCTCAACATATACATCCAGAGTATATTAAACATCTTGGAATAACGGCTAAAAAGATACTATTAAAAATTATTAATAAAATATGGTATGAACAAGAGAATATGCTATCAAACTGGTGCAAATTGGTGGCTATCGTTCAAATACTACCCATGATATTGATGAAGGATGTGTTGAGTGGCTGTGGTAGAAGTACTGCCCATGATATTGATGAAGGCTGTGTTGAGTGGCTGTGGTAAAAGTGCTGCCCATGATATTGATGAAGGATATGTTGAGTGGCTGTGGTAGAAGTGCTGCCAATGATATTGATGAAGGATATGTTGAGTGGCTGTGGTAGAAGTGCTGCCCATGATATTGATGGAGGATATGTTGAGAGTCCCTGGTAGAAGTGCTGCCCATGATATTGATGAAGGATGTGTTGAGTGGCTGTGGTAGAAGTGCTGCCCATGATATTGATGAAGGATGTGTTGAGTGGCTGTGGTAGAAGTGCTGCCCATGATATTGATGAAGGGTATGTTGAGAGTCCCTGGTAGAAGTGCTGTCCATTATATTGATGAAGGATGTGTTGAGTGGCCGTGGTAGAAGTGCTGCCCATGATATTGATGAAGGATATGTTGAGTGGCTGTGGTAGAAGTGCTGCCCATGATATTGATGAAGGATTTGCTAAGTGACTGTGGTAGAAGTGCTGCCCATGATATTCATGAAGGATATGTTAAATGGCTGTGGTAGAAGTGCTGCCCATGATATTCATGAAGGATATGTTAAGTGGCTGTGGTAGAAGTGCTGCCTATGATATTGATGAAGGATTTGCCAAGTGACTGTGGTAGAAGTGCTGCCCATGATATTCATGGAAGGATTTGTTAAGTGGCTGTGGTAGAAGTGCTGCCTATGATATTGATGAATGATATGTTAAGTGGCTGTGGCAGAAGTGCTGCCCATGATATTGATGCAGGATATGTTAAGTGGCTGTGGTAGAAGTGCTGCCTATGATATTGATGAAGGATTTGCCAAGTGACTGTGGTAGAAGTGCTGCCCATGATATTCATGGAAGGATTTGTTAAGTGGCTGTGGTAGAAGTGCTGCCTATGATATTGATGAAGCATTTGTTAAGTGGCTGTGGTAGAAGTGCTGCCTATGATATTGATGAATGATATGTTAAGTGGCTGTGGCAGAAGTGCTGCCCATGATATTGATGCAGGATATGTTAAGTGGCTGTGGTAGAAGTGCTGCCTATGAT
Source organism: Deroplatys truncata (assembly GCA_030765065.1). NCBI lineage: Eukaryota > Metazoa > Arthropoda > Insecta > Mantodea > Mantidae > Deroplatys > Deroplatys truncata. The sequence goes on along the minus strand of CM060986.1, from coordinate 4,005,890 downwards.
ATTGATGAAGGATTTGTTAAGTGGCTGTGGCAGAAGTGCTGCCCCTGATATTGATGAAGGATTTGCTAAGTGACTGTGGTAGAAGTGCTGCCCATGATATTGATGCAGGATATGTTAAGTGGCTGTGGTAGAAGTGCTGCCCATGATATTGATGAAGGATTTGCTAAGTGACTGTGGTAGAAGTGCTGCCTATGATATTGATGAAGGATTTATTAAGTGGCTGTGGCAGAAGTGCTGCCCATGATATTGATGCAGGATATGTTAAGTGGCTGTGGTAGAAGTGCTGCCCATGATATTCATGAAGGATATGTTAAGTGGCTGTGGTAGAAGTGCTGCCCATGATATTCATGAAGGATTTGTTAAGTGGCTGTGGTAGAAGTCCTGCCCATGATATTGATGAAGGATATGTTAAGTGGCTGTGGTAGAAGTGCTGCCTATGATATTGATGAATGATATGTTAAGTGGCTGTGGTAGAAGTGCTGCCCATGATATTCATGAAGGATTTGTTAAGTGGCTGTGGTAGAAGTCCTGCCCATGATATTCATGAAGGATATGTTAAGTGACTGTGGTAGAAGTGCTGCCCATGATATTCATGAAGGATATGTTAAGTGGCTGTGGCAGAAGTGCTGCCCCTGATATTGATGAAGGATTTGTTAAGTGGCTGTGGCAGAAGTGCTGCCCCTGATATTGATGAAGGATTTGTTAAGTGGCTGTGGTTCAATTGTTGTGTATGATATTGATGAAGGTTATGTTGTGTGACTGTGGTTCAATTGTTGTCTATGATATTGATGGAGGTTATGTTGTGTGACTGTGGTTCAATTGTTGTGTATGATATTGATGGAGGTTATGTTGTGTGACTGTGGTTCAATTGTTGTGTATGATATTGATGAAGGTTATGTTGTGTGACTGTGGTTCAATTGTTGTGTATGATATTGATGGAGGTTATGTTGTGTGACTGTGGTTCAATTGTTGTGTATGATATTGATGAAGGTTATGTTGTGTGACGGTGGTTCAATTGTTGTCTATGATATTGATGAAGGTTATGTTGTGTGACTGTGGTTCAATTGTTGTCTATGATATTCATGAAGGTTATGTTGTGTGACTGTGGTTCAATTGTTGTCTATGATATTGTTGAAGGTTATGTTGTGTGACTGTGGTTCAATTGTTGTCTATGATATTGATGAAGGTTATGTTGTGTGACTGTGGTTCAATTGTTGTGTATGATATTGATGAAGGTTATGTTGTGTGACGGTGGTTCAATTGTTGTGTATGATATTGATGAAGGTTATGTTGTGTGACTGTGGTTCAATTGTTGTGTATGACATTGATGAAAGGTTATGTTGTGTGACAGTGGTTCAATTGTTGTCTATGATATTGATGAAGGTTATGTTGTGTGACTGTGGTTCAGTTGTTGTCTATGATATTGGTGAAGGTTATGTTGTGTGACTGTGGTTCAATTGTTGTCTATGATATTGATGAAGGTTATGTTGTGTGACTGTGGTTCAATTGTTGTCTATGATATTGATGAGGGTTACGTTGTGTGACTGTGGTTCAATTGTTGTGTATGATATTGATAAAGGTTATGTTGACTGTGGTTCAATTGTTGTCTATGATATTCATGAAGGTTATGTTGTGTGACTGGGGTTCAATTGTTGTCTATGATATTCATGAAGGTTATGTTGTGTGACTGTGGTTCAACTGTTGTCTATGATATTCATGAAGGTTATGTTGTGCGACTGTGGTTCAATTGTTGTCTATGATATTGATGAAGGTTATGTAGTGTGACTGTGGTTAATTGTTGTCTATGATATTCATGAAGGTTATGTTGTGTGACTGTGAATTCAATTGTTGTCTATGATATTTATGAAGGTTATGTTGCGTGACTGTGGTTCAATTGTTATGTATGATATTGATGAAAGTTATGTTGTGTGACTGTGGTTCAATTGTTGTCTATGATATTCATGAAGGTTATGTTGCGTGACTGTGGTTCAATTTTGGCTATGATATTCATGAAGGTTATGTTGTGTGACTGCGGTTCAATTGTTGTCTATGATATTCATGAAGGTTATGTTGTGTGACTGTGGTTCAATTGTTGTTTATGATATTGATGGGGGTTATGTTGTGTGACGGTGGTTCAATTGTTGTCTATGATATTCATGAAGGTTATATTGTGTGACTGTGGTTCAGTTGTTGTCTATGATATTGATGGGGGTTATGTTGTGTTACTGTGGTTCAACTGTTGTCTATGATATTGATGGAGGTTATGCAGTGTAACGGTGGTTCAATTGTTGTGTATGATATTCATGAAGGTTATGTTGTGTGACTGTGGTTCAATTGTTGCCTATGATATTGATGGAGGTTATGCAGTGTGACGGTTGTTCAATTGTTGTGTATGAAATTGATGAAGGTTATGTTGTGTGACTGTGGTTCAATTGTTGTCTATGATATTCATGAAGCTTATGTTGTGTGACTGTAGTTCAATTGTTGTCTATGACATTGATGGGGGTTATGTTGTGTGACTGTGGTACAATTTTTGTCTATAATATTCATGAACATTATGTTGTGTGACTGTGGTTCAACTGTTTTCTATGATATTGAAGGGGGTTATATTGTGTGACGGTGTTTCAATTGTTGTCTATGATATTGATGTAGGTTATATTGTGTGACGGTGGTTCAATTGTTGTCTATGATAATGATGTAGGTTATGTTGTGTGACTGTGGTTCAATTCTTGTCTATGATATTGATGTAGGTTATGTTGTGTGACTGTGGTTCAATTGTTGGCTATGATATTGATGTAGGTTATGTTGTGTGACTGTGGTTCAATTGTTGTGTATGATATTGATTAAGGTTATGTTGTGTGACTGTGGTTCAGTTGTCTATGATATTCATGAAGGTTATGTTGTGTGACGGTGGTTCAATTGTTGTCTTTGATATTGATGGAGGTTATGTTGTGTGGCTGTGGTTCAATTGTTGTCTATGATATTGATGAAGGTTATGTTGTGTGGCTGTGGTTCAATTGTTGTCTATGATATTGATGAAGGTTATGTTGTGTGGCGGTGGTTCAATTGTTGTCTATTATATTGATAGAGGTTATGTAGTGTGGCTATGGTTCATGGCTGCCCATGATATTGATGGAGGTTATGTTGTGTGGCTGTCATTCAAATGCTGCCCATGATATTGATAGAGGTTATGTGTATGTTGCTGTGGTTCAAATGCTGCCCATGATATTGATGGAGGTTATGTTGTGTTGCTGTGATTCAAATGCTGCCCATGATATTGATGGAGGTTATGTTTTGTTTGTCTGGTTCAAATCCTGCCCATGATTTCGATGCAGCTTATGTTGTGTGGCTATGGTTCAAATGGTGCCCATGATATTGATGGAGGTTATGTTGTGTGACTGTAGTTCATCTGCTGCCTATGATATTGAAGGAGGTAATGCTGTGCGACTGTGGTTCAAATGATGTCCAGGATATTGAAAGAGGTTATGTAGTGTGATTGTGATTCAACTGTATCCTATGATATTGATGGACGTTATGTTGTGTGACTATATTTCAATTGTTGTCTATGATATTGTTGGAGGTTATGTTGTGTGACTGTGGTTCAGTTGTTGCCTAGGATATTGATGGAGGTTATGTTGTGTAATTGTGGTTGAATTTATGTCTATGATATTGATGGAAGTTGTGTTGTCTGACTGTGGATCAATTGTCGTCTATGATATTGATGGAGGTTATGTTGTGTGCCTATAGTTCAATTGTTGCCCATGATATTGATGGAGGTTATGTTGTGTGACTGTGTTTGAAATGCTGGCCATGATATTGATGGAGGTTATGTTGTGTGGCTACGGTTCAAATGCTGCGCATGATGTTGATGGAGGTTATGTTGTGTGGCTGTGATTTAAATGCTGCTCATGATATTGATGTGGGTTATGTTGTTTGACTGTGGTTCAATTGTTGTCTATGATATTGATGGAGGTTATGTTGTGTGACTGTGGTTTAATTGTTGTCTTTGATATGGATGGAGGTTATGTTGTGTGACTGTGGTTCAATTGTCTATGATATTGATGGACGTTATGTGGTGTGACTGTGGTTCAATTGTTGTCTATGATATTGATGGAGGTATTGTTGTATGACTGTGGTTCAATTTTCGTCTATGATATTGATGGAGGATATGTTGTGTGGCTGTGGTTCAAATGCATCCCATGATATTCAAGGAGGTTATGTTTGTGACTGTGGTTCAAATGCTGCCCATTTTATTGAAGGAGGTTATGCTGTGTGACTGTGGTTCAAATGCTGCCCATGATATTGAAGGAGGTTATGTTCTGTGACTGTGGTTCAAATGCTGTCCATGATATTGAAGGAGGTTATGCTGTGTAGCTGTGGTTCAAATGCTGCCCATGATATTAAAGGATGTTATGATGTTTGACTGTGGTTCAAATGCTGCCTATCATATTAAAGGAGGTTATGTTGTGTTGTGGTTCAAATGCTGCCCATGATATTGATGGAGCTTATGTTGTGTGACTGGTTCAACTTTTGCCTATGATATTGATGGAGGTTATGTTGTGTGGCTGTGTTTCAAAAGCTGCCCATGATATTTTTGGAGGTTATGTTGTGTGACTGTGGTTCAATTGCTGTCTATGATATTGATGGAGGTTATGTTGTGTGGCTGTTATTCAAATGCTGCCTATGATACTGATGGAAGATATGTTGTGTGGCTGTAGTTCAAATCCTGCCCACATTATTGATGGAAGTTAACTTGAGCGGCTGTGGTTCAAATCCTGCCCATGATTTACATGCAGTTTATATTGTGTGGCTATGGTTCAAATGGTGCCCATGATATTGGTGGAGCTTATGTTGTGTGACTGTGTTTCAACTGCTGCCTATGATATTTAAGGAGGTAATGTTGTGCGACTGTTGTTCAAATGCTGCCCATGATATTGAAAGAGGTTATGTTATGTGATTGTGATTCAATTGTATCTTATGATATTGATGGAGGTTATGTTGTGTGGTTATAGTTCAATTGTTGCCTATGATATTGTTGGACGTTATGTTGTGTGACTGTGGTTCAGTTGTTGCCTAGGATATTGATGGAGGTCACGTTGAGTAAATGTGGTTCAATTATTGTCTATGTTATTAGTGGAAGTTGGGTTGTGAGACTGTGGTTGAATTGTTGTCTATGATATTGATGGAAGTTGTGTTGTGTGACTGTGGAACAATTGTCGTCTATGATATTGATGGAGGTTATGTTGTGTGACTGTGTTAGAAATGCTGGCCATGATATTGATGGAGGTTGTGTTGTGTGGCTATGGTTCAAATGCTGCCCATGATATTGATGGAGGTTATGTTGTGTGGCTGTGGTTTAAATGCTGCCCATGATATTGATAGGTGTTATGTTTTTTGACTGTGGTTCAATTGTTGTCTATGATATTGATGGAGGTTATGTTGTTTGACTGGGTTCAATTGTTGTCTATGATATTGATGGAGGTTATGTTGTGTGACTGTGGTTCAATTGTTGTCTACGATATTGATGGAGGTTATGTTGTATGACTGTGGTTCAATTGTTGTCTATGATATTGATGGAAGTTATATTGTGTGACTGTGGTTCCATTGTTGTCTATGATATTGATGGAGGTTATGTTGTAAGACTGTGGTTCAATTGTTGTCTATGATATTGATGGAAGTTATGTTGTGTTACTCTGGTTCAATTGTTGTCTATGATATTGATGGAGGTTATGTTGTGTGACTGTGGTTCAATTGTTGTCTATGATATTGATGGAGGTTATGTTGCATGACTGTGGTTCAATTGTTGTCTATGACATTTATGGAGGTAATGTTGTGTGACAGTGGTTCAATTGTTGTCTATGATATAGATGGAGGTTATGTTGTGTGACTGTGGTTCAATTGTTGCCTATTATATTGATGCACGTTATTTTGTGTGACTGTGGTTCAATTGTTGTCTATGATATTGATGGGGGTTTGTTGTGTGTCTGTGGTTCAATTGTTGCCTATTATATTGACGCAGGTTATGTTGTGTGACTGTGGTTCAATTGTTGTCTATAATATTGACGGAGGTTATGTTGTGTGGCTGTGGTTCAATTGTTGTCTATGATATTGATGGTGGTTATTTTCTGTGACTGTGGACAAATAGTTGTTTATGATATTGATGGAGGTTTAAAAACCGCCATTTTATTTTAGAAACTCCTTTGAATTGCTCAATGTTTTTCATAATTATTTTGAACACTGAGGATAAATTAATTCTTGTAAAACTATGCCTGTACAGACACATCAGGAGAATGCAGAGGAAAGAATAACCAAAACTGCTTGTGTTGTGTGACTGTGGTTCAATTGTTGCGTATGCTATTGATGGTGGTTATGTTGTGTGACTGTGGTTTAGTTGTTGCCTATTATATTGACGCAGGTTATGTTGTGTGACTGTGGTTCAATTGTTGTCTATGATATTGATGGTGGTTATGTTGTCTGGCTGTGGTTCAATTGTTGTCTATTATATTAATGGAGTTTATGTTGTGTGACTGTGGATCAATCGTTGTCTATGATATTGATGGAAGTTGTGTTGTGTGACTGTGGTTCAATTGTTGCCTATGATATTGGTGAAGGATATGTTGTGTGACTGTGGTTCAACTGTTGTCTATGATATTGATGGAGGTTATATTGTGTGACTGTGGTTCAATTGTTGTCTATGAAATTCATGAAGGTTATGTTGTGCGACTGTGGTTCAATTGTTGTCTATGATATTGATGAAGGTTATGTTGTGTGACTGTGGTTAATTGTTGTCTATGATATTCATGAAGGTTATGTTGTGTGACTGTGAATTCAATTGTTGTCTATGGTATTTATAAAGGTTAGGTTTCGTGACTGTGGTTCAATTGTTATGTATGATATTGATGAAAGTTATGTTGTGTGACTGTGGTTCAATTGTTGTCTATGATATTCATGAAGGTTATGTTGCGTGACTGTGGTTCAATTTTGGCTATGATATTCATGAAGGTTATGTTGTGTGACTGTGGTTCAATTGTTATCTATGATATTCATGAATGTTATGTTGCGTTATTGTGGTTCAATTGTTGTGTATGATATTGAAGAAGGTTGTGTTGTGTGACTGCGGTTCAATTGTTGTCTATGATATTCATGAAGGTTATGTTGTGTGACTGTGGTTCAATTGTTGTCTATCATATTCATGAAGGTTATGTTGTGTGACTGTGGTTCAATTGTTGTTTATGATATTGATGGGGGTTATGTTGTGTGACGGTGGTTCAATTGTTGTCTATGATATTCATGAAGGTTATATTGTGTGACTGTGGTTCAATTGTTGTCTATGATATTGATGGGCATTATGTTGTGTGAGTGTGGTTCAACTGTTGTCTATGATATTGATGGAGGTTATGCAGTGTGACAGTGGTTCAATTGTTGTGTATGATATTCATGAAGGTTATGTTGTGTGACTGTGGTTCAATTGTTGCCTATGATATTGATGGAGGTTATGCAGTGTGACGGTGGTTTAATTGTTGTGTATGAAATTGATGAAGGTTATGTTGTGTGACGGTGGTTCAATTGTTGTCTATGATATTCATGAAGCTTATGTTGTGTGACTGTAGTTCAATTGTTGTCTATGACATTGATGGGGGTTATGTTGTGTGACTGTGGTACAATTATTGTCTATAATATTAATGAACGTTATGTTGTGTGACTGTGGTTCAATTGTTGTCTATGATATTGATGGGATTTATAATGTGTGACGGTGTTTCAATTGTTGTCTATGATATTGATGTAGGTTATATTGTGTGACGGTGGTTCAATTGTTGTCTATGATATTGATGTAGGTTATGTTGTGTAACTGTGGTTCAATTGTTGTCTATGATATTGATGTAGGTTATGTTGTGTGACTGTGGTTCAATTGTTGTCAATGATATTGATGTAGGTTATGTTGTGTGACTGTGGTTCAATTGTTGTGTATGATATTGATGAAGGTTATGTTGTGTGACTGTGGTTCAGATGTTATCTATGATATTCATGATGGTTATGTTGTGTGACGGTAGTTCAATTTTTGTCTATGATATTGATGGAGGTTATGTTGTGTGGCTGTGGTTCAATTGTTGTCTATGATATTGGTGAAGGTTATGTTGTGTGACTGTGGTTCAGATGTTGTCTATGATATTGATGAAGATTATGTTGTGTGGCGGTGGTTCAATTGTTGTCTATGATATTGATGAAGTTTATGTTGTGTGGCTGTGGTTCAAATGTTGTCTATGATATTGATGAAGGTTATGTTGTGTGGCTGTGGTTCAATTGTTGTCTATGATATTGATGAAGGTTATGTTGTGTGACTGTGGTTCAATTGTTAACTATTATATTGATGAAGGTTATGTTGTGTGACTGTGGTTCAATTGTTGCCTATTATATTGATGAAGGTTATGTTGTGTGGCGGTGGTTCAATTGTTGTCTATGATATTGATGGAGGTTAAGTTGTGTGGCTGTGTTTCAAATGCTGCCCATGATATTGATGGAGGTTATGTTGTGTGACGGTGGTTCAATTGTTGTCTATGACATTGATGTAGGTTATGTTGTGTGACTGTGGTTCAATTGTTGTGTATGATATTGATGTATAATATGTTGTGTGACGGTGGTTCAATTGTTGTCTATGATATTGATGTACGTTATGCTGTGTTACGGTGATTCAATTGTTGTGTATGATATTGATGAAGGTTATGTTTTGTGACTGTGGTTCAATTGTTGTCTATTATATTGAAGGAGGTTATGTTGTGTGGCTATGGTTCAAATGGTGCTCATGATATTGATGGAGGCTATATTGTTGTACTGTGGTTCAACTGCTGTGTATGATATTGAAGGAGGTTATGTTGTGTGGCTATGGTTCAAATGGTGCTCATGATATTGATGGAGGTTATGTTGTGTGACTGCGGTTCAACTGCTGCCTATGATATTGAAGGAGGTTATGTTGTGCGACTGTGGTTCAATTGCTACCCATGATATTGAAAAAGGTTATGTTGTGTGATTGTGATTAAACTGTATCCTATGATGTTGATGGAGGTTATGTTGTATGGTTATAGTTCAATTGTTGCCTATGATATTGTTGGAGGTTATGTTGTGTGACTATGGTTCAATTGTTGCCTATGATATTGATGGAAGTTGTGTTGTGTGACTGTGAAACAATTGTCGTCTATGATGTTGTTGGAGGTTATGTTGTGTGACTGTGTTAGAAATGCTGGCCATGATATTGATGGAGGTTATGTTGTGTGGCTATGGTTCAAATGCTGCCGATGATATTGATGGAGGTTATGTTGTGTGGCTGTGTTTTAAATGCTGCCCATGATATTGATGGGTGTTATTTTTTTTGACTGTGGTTCAATTGTTGTCTATGATATTGATGGAGGTTATGTTGTTTGACTGGGTTCAATTGTTGTCTATGATATTGATGGAGGTTATGTTGTGTGACTGTGGTTCAATTGTTGTTTATGATATTGATGGAGGTTATGTGGTGTGACTGTGGTTCAATTGTTGTCAATGATATTGATTGGGTTATTTTGTTTGACTGTGGTTCAATTGTTGTCTATGATATTGCTGGAGGTTATGTTGTGTGACTGTGGTTCAATTGTTGTCTATGATATTG